>OY728165.1:1317115877-1319615877 GCA_963277665.1 Viscum album | reverse complement strand
GATGTAGTTGACCCTTAATTAGGTGGTCAGCTACCTACTATTGTGTGTGTATACCCTGAGATCTTTCCAAATGATTTTTTCTTGTTTAGAACTTCAAAGATATTTCTAGTTTACGATATACCCACTCCCAATAATGATTCCTATTTTTTTTCCATATTAACAAATGAAACCTATGTAATTTTTAGAACCTATGGTCTATCTTGATGGACTAGAGCTAAAATTATTTATTCATCCTAGTGTGTCACTAGGGGATTCACCTATTCACTTTTTTAAGAAATAATATGGGAGAGTGTCTCAAAGTTGATATACCGAAGAGAGTGTCTCAATGTTTATAGAAGATGATATACCAAAGAGAGTGTCTCAAAGTTGATATAATCATTTTGAGTTTTTTGGTTATTTCATTATATATCACTAATTCTCAAAAAATATTTATGGAGTTGATTAGTTGAATTATTCAATGTTTCTTCAATTATATTATTCTTTGTTCACATATGATATTTTTTTGTACTCAATGATAGAGTAGAAGCATAGAGACTATTTTTATATCATTCATAAAACCATGAGGGAAAATAATCTATATGTTAATCATTGCAAGACTATGTTTTTTATCTAAGAGGTAACGTTTCTAGGGAACATGATATCTGAAAGGGTTATCTCAATAGATCCAAAAAGGTATAGACTATTATGTCATGGGAGAACCTGGAAATGTGTTTTAAATATGGATATTCGTAGGATTAGATGGTAACTATATATATTTTTTCTTAGGAATTATCCTATATCAAATATTTTATGACAACTTTATCTCATAAGGGTGTTATGTTTTAATGGAATGATAAGTGTTAGAGTTATTTTAAGGAGCTAAATATTAGGTTGAATTTATCACCAATGTTGATACTTATAGAACTAGGGTTAGGTTCTGATGTTTTCTATAATGCTTCTAATAAAGGTTTGGGTTGTTTATTGATATAGTGGAAACATGTTGTCACTTATACCTCTTTCCAATTATTTCCTTGGGATAAGAACTACCCTATCGATGATATTGAGTTGGTTGTTGATATGTATTCTCTTAAAACATTGAATCATTATCTATTTGGGGAATATTTTATGGTATATTCAGATCATAAGAGCCTGAATTATATTTTTACTTATAGATATTTGAACATGAGATAGAGATTCTAGGTTGTGTATCTTAGTACATTTGATTTTGATATCATATATATTTCTGATAAAGGATGTGTGTTTGTCAAAGTATTGAGTAGAAAAGTACCCACCCATGTCATGAAGGAACTAGCTGAGAAATGTTCTCTGAGGAGTTTGTTTTCTAAGATAACCTTGGGAGTGGAATAAATTGGTGGATAGTTGTTCTTGGCTTCAATAAAGGCGGACACATATTTTTATTATTGTGTTCTACTTGAGAATATCACTAAAAATGAGATATGACGATTAAGAGAAATTCTAATTGGTGGGGGGAACTCGTTCGAGTTGTCTCAGTCTCCGAGTAGAGTATCTTATTCCATAATAGGTTTTTTGTTCATTTCCCCATGAGAAAATACTTTCCAGATTGTGGAAACCATTCACATTGGTCTATAAACCCTAGGGATGAAAAGTTGTAAAACAATTTGATATGTTGTTATTGGTGGCTGGGGATGAGGTGTTCAGTTGTAAATTTTGTATCTCAGTGTCTCATTTTTCAAAGAGTTAAGGCAGAATACTAGAGACCTGTAGGTTTTTTCCAGACTTTACCCATTCCATTATGAAATATGGATGATATTTATATGTATTTAATCATTGATTTACCATGGACTGACAATGTAAAGGATGTGATTTTAGTTTTTATTGAAAGACTCCCAATATCATCACATTTATTAAAAATAAAGGAAATGATAAAAGTGGAACATCCTATGAACTTATATATACCATATATTATAAGATATCATGGGGTTCCCCTTTCATTTTTTTGATAGGTACTTGAGGTGCACATCTAGATTCTAGAATTATTAATAGGAGAAAATGGGTTCCCAATTGAAATTGATCAATACATATCATCCACTGATAGATAAGAAGACAAAGAGGGTTATCTAAACTCTTTAGGATATTCATTGGTCTTGTGTTTTTAATTTTGGTGGATCTTGGGATAGGAAATTTCATTTGGTTAAGTTTTATTATAAAAATAGTTATCAGGATTCAATCATGATGGTTCCATTTGAGGCTTTGTAGCCATGTTGATCTCCATTATTCTGGTAAAGTTTGGAGAGCGAATCATGGTGGGGCTAAGTGTTTTTCAGGAGGTGACATAGATGATGATGTTGATCTGGAGGCATTGATCATAGAGAAATATTCATCATAAATCTTATGCAGATTGTCATTGTTAGCCGCTTTGAAGTTGGTGATCAGGTCTCTCTCATAGATTCACCTCTATTCAGACATCATCCGGTGGGTAAGCAAGGTAAGTTTCTGCCAAAGTTTTTGGGACCCATTGATATAATTTATCAACTGGTAATGGTGTCCAATTAGTTTATATTATTTTTAGGATTCACTTATATATATTACATGATTCATGTTTCCTAGTTGGGGAGGTATTTACTATATCCTTCCCATGAGATAACATGGGATGTTATTGATCTTGATCCCGAAACAACTTTGGTTAAGTAGTCTGTTTAGATTATCAATTTACATGATAATACATTACACAGAAAAATGAATCCCCTATTCTAGGTATTTTGGCAGAGTGGATAGGATCTCTATGAGATATGGGAGTGGGAGTCATTGATGTGGTAGTATTAGCCTTATCTTTTTGTGGATACAAGAATATGATAGCTAGTTGGGGATAAAAATACAATATAGTATGATATTGTAACACCATTTTACCTTTCTATCAGTTATGTTGTTGTATTTTCTTCTAGTATCCATTTTTATCTCGTGATTATTACCAACCTGGAATTGGGAGGATGCCAATAATGGTAAAGTCATGGGGATTTTATAATTTTCCTCATAAACCAGATTTTATGCTATTTTATAGGTAGGTAAATGATGTGTATGATATTACATAATATTTATTGGCCACTAGACACATCCTATGAACTTAATACACACTATGAGAATTTTTCTCATCTTGTAAGGGTTACACATCGTGAAATGTGAAAATATGGTTTTTAATTAAGAATGTAATGTCTTCTTGATGTAACATCAAATAAAATGGTTTCATAATGTGTTAATTATTACATTTCATGTAATACCCTTAGTTTTCACTTTTTTGGTGTCATACAGGATTCATTCTCTTTTTTATCCTTCTCCTCTCAAATAGAAATCTTACCCTAGGAATTTTTAAGTGACTTCCTTTCCTCGTGATCACTCCATTCATCAATTAAATCATAGTTTAAGGTGATTCATCACTTCAGGTAAGACATTATTCTAATATTCTCTCTCAATTTTAGTTATTTTTCCATTTGTGGTAGGGATTGGTTATCAGATTATGTTTTCTATCAATCCTTTTTAGACTTTTTCCATGTCCTATATTTCAAATTAGATCATACTATTTCCAATCCCCATGGAAAAAAGAGGTTAGTTTTTCTTTATTATTGAGGTAAGTGTATCTGTTTAATTTTTATAAAATTTTGAATTTCTTATTGTTCAAATTTATTTGTTGATATTTGAAATGAAATTTCATGTATTGAAATTGAAAAGGTTGTGGTATTGCAATTGAAAATTGGTTATTGTTTTGATTACATAACAACCTTGATTTGAAATGGAATATGGATTTTAAAACCCTAAAGTAGATTATATTGTATTGGAAATGGTTTTTATAAAAATGTGATCTTAGGTTTGATAAAATTTAAAAAACATTGCAAAGTGGGAACCTTGGGTGAATTAAGAAAGAGACACGAGTAAAAATAGTGTATGTGACACCACTAAAAGGTTTCCTATTGTATATAGATGAACTTTGGTTGGCCTCTATGTTAGTTGGATCCAAATTTAGGCCATCTGAGACATGTGAGTGTATAGAACATTGTTTTACAAAGGATATAGCCTAACTAGAAGGTTCATTTTAATTTTTGGTAGTTTATTTCATGATAGATTATTTCATGGATATTGGATCACATATATATCTATTGTCAGTATATTTATATACATTTTTTGTATTTGGAAAGTTTGATATGACACTTTTGAAACCTCAGGTATTGTTTTAAAATAGAATTTAGTTTTTTATTTATAAATATCATTGTAAAACAGTATTTTTTTAAAGCCTAGATATATTAATTATTGTAATTAGATATTATATAGATTATTTTTTGGTGTCACATTGGAATCTATTTCTCACAACCTATTTCTTAATGTGGGTTGTAGTGGACCTTGTTTTCTGAATATGTGTAAGGGGAATAACAATCTGTAGCATGTTGGATTCTCTTTACATCACTATTTCCATTTTGGGATTGTTTTGAGGCGATGGTTGGTCACATTGATACTAGTTTGTCATGAAATTTTTTACCTTTTAGGGTTATAATATTTATATCAATGGTATCTCTCGTGTTTCTGCTTTGTGATCTGGTTTTTCTCTTGTTTTCCTTATCCTGAATACTTGTTTCATTTTATTGTTTTCCTCACCCAGTAATGAGATGACTTGGGTGACTGTTCTAGTGGACCTGGGTTGTTATGTAATAATAAAATCCTATATATTATGCTCATACTCATGCGATTAAACATAACTCAACATCTAACATTATTTTTTTTATGTGTGAAATGTGTTCAAGTGATGCGAATAATTATTGGAATAATAATTAATTAAAGTATGAGTGATACAAGTGAAAGAGAAATTTTTTTATTGAATTTTATTTTTAATATATGTATGATTTTGAAACATGGTTTTGGTTAAGGTTTTTTTTAAATATGAATTTATAACATTGTTTTATGAGAAAAGCCATTTCAAAATTTTTCCTACTCCTATTCGGACACTTATTGATTTTAATGCTGATTTTTTCTTAAGGAAGTGAAAAATATTATGTGTGGGGTTGTTTGATGACACTAATTTCTTTATAATTTCTTTATTAATTTTACTAAGTTTATTTTCATTTATACGAAATTAATTTTTTTTGAATTTTGTTATGGAATAAAATTATGTTAAATCATGTCTTAGATGATTTTTTTGTTTCTATATGCATTCAAAATTTATGGATTATTTTTTCATTTATAGAAGTGATTGGAATTTTGGAAACATTGGAGAGGTGTTTTGGCCAAAAAGAAGTCCAATACATGGCCATCACGCAATAAAGGGGAAAGCCACCTATCCCGCCATATAAGAAGCCATCCAAGCACTAAACGAATCCCATGAATATGTGGATTTCCCCTACATTGATCAGATTAGTGGATGGTGAATGAATATCATAGTTTGAGTTGGTGCATCGGTGAATGGGAGGAAAGATCATACAATTGTACATGGAAAGTGTCACCCATGTGTGGTGGAAATAGTTGAGTAGGGGTACTCCAATACCTATCATATTTCACTGATTTAGAAATGAAATCTCTTCCCTTATTATGTAGAATAATTCCCTCCATAAAATTTGCAACACCCCAAGCTTACATGGTATGTTTCCCATTTAATAATGCAATAGCTTACACTGTACGCAACTTCGAGATTCTAACACACCACAACCAATCAAACTAGCTGTTATGGATAATAATACCCACTTTTTTAAATTTTATAAATATTACTACTTAAAATGTATAACATTTTTGGATTTAGGATATCAAAATTACATTAGAATGAATTTTGGGTATTTTTCTGAAAACTTTCAATTTTTGAAGAATAGTGAAAAATACTAAATTTAAATTAAAATCATTTTTAATAAAAAAAAATTATTGTATTAAATTATACTTTTGAATAGTTTTAAAGTATCATTAGATTATGTTTTTACCATTTAATCCAATTTTGGTCATTTAATGTAATTTCATATTTAAACTGGACATAAATAAGTGTCAATCTTTTGATAGTTTTTATTTCTTTAAAACATCCTTTTTATTTTGACAACGATAATTAATTTTAAATTAACTTCTACCACTTATGTGTTTTGAATTTGAAAAAATGAATTCCATATTTGTAATCAAGAGTTACAAATTGGGTAAAAAGGTAACTTTTATTTTTAGACATTATGAATAATTACTTCGGTAAATATTTTATTCACCATGGTTAAAGGGTAAATCCAATATATAAGGGTAACAAATAATATTATAATAACATTATATTACCCTAACATGTGGTTTATTCCAATTGGTTAATACATGTCTGTCCATGGAAATCCTTGTGTCAATTTTCAGACCCCATGGAGCCACTTGAGAATGATAATGACAGTTAATATTAATTAATTTAAAGTAAAGACAAAAAATGACATAAACATATATCTTTTAGTGATTTTTTTTACATGGGGTTATATAAGATATAGTTTTGACTATAAATATTCATTTGAAATATATAAATATTTCATACATCCTGGTATTTTTTTATATTTTTAAACATTAAATAAATAAAATTATTTATGACATAATAATGATGTAGTGTTCACCTCATTAATGAATGATTTAAATAAATAAGATTATAAAAATTAAAACAATATCCAAAACATGTCTAATTCTTATTGAATGATTTTATTTAATACAATATTCATTTTATATTTGACTTTAATGAGTTTTGGACATTTAGAAAACAATAATCATTATATAATAAAATAATATTTACAAACATTCTAAAAGAGGCCCTTTCCTCCCTTAAAAAAACCCATCACCTTTAACCGATTTCTAACACCTCTCAAGACAATTGTATCATCCATACTCTACCTAATTAAGCTCCCTAAATCCCTATCTTCCACTTACAAGCCTTAACTTAGGCAGAAGTAACTTCAAGGAAGCTTTTTGGTTCAAACCAAATGGAGTTACCCGATTTAAAGGTAACATCTCCTCTTAAGTTGTTTTATTTAATTTTACTTCTCTAACCCCCTAAACTCTCTTTATCCATTTATTTAATAAAAAAAATAGTATCCTCAATATACTAGTTTGTTTTTATGAAATTTATTTGAACTAAAATTACACACACCTCCATCTAATGGGTATAAAACATATTGTTTCTCTGGACGGTGAACTACTGCCTCACGAAACGATGATTATTCAATCTTCTACTACCACCTCTTATGGTGGCCATTATGATGGAACTAGAATTATATATGATATAGATGATATTTATTTTATCTATAAGATTCATTAATTCACTTTTATAGCATACATTTATTTTTTTCATGTTGTATATATATGATAATTTCATTTGAGGAAGTGCGGACTACCACCCCCTCAAAGTGATATGACTCGTTCATAACATACATGGACCATATACAATATAGTGTTAATGAACTTACATAACGTATATAAAATATTATAGTATACTATAATAATAATATACCTATGTATCATATGGTTTTCATCCCTTTTAAAATGAAAAATGAAATGGAAGTAGCGTTCATGCGTACGTACGGATTACCGTCTCCATGAATGCGATGAGATTCATTCTCCATCATAACCATTCAAGAATAATTTTCATTTGATTATTAAAAATAATATTTAATAACATAATATAATTCTTGTATATGAATCAAATACTTCGTATTATTAACCAACATGACTTCTGTGACGAAACATATGAAGGAAAACAAATCAGTAACACCCGAAACAATTATACTAATGTAATATTATTAACAAATAAATTTTGGATGATCATATATGATATCATATTTATGTATATGGTTATTATATAATTTTATAAAAATTATTTATCTATTATAAATAAGGTTAAAGTACCCTCGACCAAGTAAAAGTACAAGGTAAGAGTTAAATTTCTTAATCTTTTTATTATCCAAGGTTGTTTATATGTGAGTATCTTCTGGGACTTCATTATCATCCACATATGTGTTTCTTAAAAATGTATTTCAAATAATTTTTACCATTTCCTATAATATAGTTCAATGTTATTTATACAATTTTTTTACTTTTTATAATATGTTTTAAAATAATCTTTCCGTCATTTTCAAAACAATGTACTTTATAACCTTTTTGACAAATTAAGGTAAGAATGTTTTTTAACTTATATGGCGGGTGTGGATATTTTCCACCACTATAACACATTTGATGCTTCAATTACAAAATTATAAGAATATTTTAAAAATAAATGTTTTAATTTATAATTTTGTTACTTCTAAATGTTTTCAAAATAGAAACAGATATTTCTCTCAAACATTTTTGATTTCATCTATGTCAACATCCTTTGATGGATTTTACACTTATTCAAAGTTGATTTATTATGATACAATCTTCTATATTTTATTGAAGGTTTTGTGATATGTTGGACTGTGGAAGTGTTATTTTTATACCATTCACGGTTTATAGTTAAAGTATTAACATTTTGTATGCTAGTTTTAATATGAATGTTTATGTTTTGTTTCAAAATTTTCATATAATGAATGCATTGGACTTAGTAAGTGATGGGTAGAGCCTTCTATAGCTCCTCAATGCATTGGTAGGTCTCATGATAAAAACCAGTGTCTTGGAACAAGGATTAGAAAAAATCTTATTTGTAGTCTTGGCACGAGGCCATGACTATGTGGTTATGATATCCGACATTATGGATTCCATCATTATGAAATTAGATATTGATATTACATGTGATTATTCGATTAGTAGAATATCCATGTGAATAAATAAATGGAATTATTTGATTTATCTTTTATATATTAATCTTGTGTTTAATAATAAAATTATTTTGTTCTAGTCTTATACATTTTATTAAATATTTATTCTTATTTATGATAGTTTCTGCTATATTGTTATCCTTACTGAGAATCAGAGCTCACCCCTTTCTTATGTTTTCTTTTTCCTAGGATGTGATGAAGTAAATTATGATTATCCTTCAGGGATAGGCCAAAAATATGAGTGTGTTCAAAAAGGGAAAAAATATTGTTTTTCTTTATTTCATGATGTAATGTAAAACTTATGTATGTATCTAGTACTTCCAAGGATACTAAACTGATTAGTCTTTCGGGACACAATTCCTTGTATCATGCCAAATTCTATGTAATAATGCACAAACTCTGGGAATCTAGGGTTGGGGTGTTACAGTTGGTATCTAAGGAAATCTAATATAAACCTTAGAAACTAGATTTAGATAAAATCTGATTAGAGAACATTACCCTAAGATAGACTTATAGGATTAGTATAAAACTTCATATAATTTTGGTAATGTAGAAATTTTGTGAGTTTTCCTTGTAATACATCCCTATCTGGATACGAGCAGGTAGAGATAGCTCTGTCACAGATGTATCTAGGATTAAAAACTCTAACAAAGAGTTTTGGGATTGACCTGGGGCATCTTGGTACACAACAATGAGCCTTGCTTCACTCTTGGTTACGACTCTCCCAGGGGATATGCTTAAGATAATTCAAATTTTATTTATAAACCATTATGAAGGATATATAAGTATACACTTCCTGAAATAATTTTTCTTTATGATTATGGATTATATCCATAAATTTTTCAATTTAGGTTAAGGGTGTTTTATGTTTAGAATTGTGTATTGCGATTCATTTACTAATCTAGTGTATTCCATTTTTTAGAAATGGCACCTAGTGGAAGAAATGAGAAACGTATCAATGAACGTAATCCATACAGGGATTGAACTCATACTCAATATAATTATAGTGGAGCTGGTGATACAACTGGTGTAGATCATCATATCAAAATACTGGGAAAAATAACTCAGGTTATGAATAATAACCTTACCCGTATGGAGAACCTTGATCCAAAATGCGGAGGATAAATTTTAGATAGCCTCATGAGGCACCAACCACCAACATTTAATGGGACTAAAAATCCATTGGTGGCTGAGTAAAGGATAAGTTTCTAAGAAAAAATATTTCATGCTTTTGGGAGTAACAAAATGGAAAAAGTTATCATTGCAGTTTATGGCCTCATGGGAGATATAGATCAATGGTGATCATTAATTCAAAATACAATGAAAGATGAAGAAGTATAAAATATGGAATGGAGGGAGTTTAAAGATATTTTCCTATAAATATACTTTCCTTGTGACCATCGTGTGGATTTGGAAAATCAATTTCTGAGTCTGAGGCAAAAGGTGATGAGAAAGTCGCAAAGTATGAGGATAAAATTACAAGGTTATCAATTAATGCAGTAGTTTATATACGTAACACAAGAAGTAATATTGATCAATTCTGGGATGGGTTAAAACCATTTCTCTATCAATCATTATTCTCACAATCCTTATAATCGTACGAAGATATTGTCTCATGTGCTATCAAGATAAAAATAATAATTATCCATGTCTTATGACTTTAAAGCAAAGAAAGAGAAGAATAGATCTACTGAGCACCCTAGAAATGGAAATAATGGGAAGAAGGGAAAAGTTTATTATCTGTCTTGCGATAAATGTGGGAAGAAACACCCTGGTATTTTCCAGAAAGAAATGCGTGTTTGTTATAAGAGTGGTGAAAAATGCCACCATGATCGTGATTTCAATGGGAAGAAATAGGATGTCAATGTTAATGATATAGTTCTATAGAAATGGGGCATTATGCAAGTGAATTTCCTAAGTGTCAGGGAAACTTACCTCAGAAAAGGCCAAGAGATCAAGGCCAAGCTTATACAATCACTACTGCTTAGTTTGAATCTCTAAATGATGTGGTGGTAGGTAATTTAACGGTTTACTCAAGTTTAGCCAATGCTTTATTTGATTCTGTATTAAAACATTATTTAATATCTTCCCAGTTTTCTATGAAAATTTAATATTTCCAATTTGATTTAACAAGGGAGTTATCAGTCAAAACTCATAAGGGAAGTATCATCGCTACAAAGTTTTGTGAATCAGTCCCCATTAGGTAATATAAATGTTATTTATCAACTGACCTAATTGTCATACCCATGATTGAATTTGATAAAATTCTCTGTAGGGATTGGCTTTTGAACCGTGACGTAAATATTTTTTGTAAGAATAAGGAGGTTACAATTTTCAATGATGGTAAAGAGTAGCATATCTTTAGAGTAGAAATGTCACCATATGATTCTTATTCTAGATCCACCCCAATAGCTCTACTAAATTCAATTATTGGGGAGAAAGAGAATAAAATAACTATGGGTGAGGAAAGGAATGTTCCAATAGAGGATGTACCTATTATGAAATAATATGCTGATGTGTTTCTAGAGGATTTACCTGGACATCCTCCAGAATGAGAAATTGAGTTTTACATTGACTTAATTCCTGGTTCAAGACCCATATCAAAGACCCCTTATAGAGTGGCAACTGTGCAATTACTGTAACTAAAGAAAAAACTAGAGGAATTTAGTAATAAAGGATTTATTCTCCCTAGTGTTTCTCTATGGGGAGACCCTGTTCTTTTTGTTAAGAATAAAGATAGATCTGTGAGGTTGTCCATTGACTATTGGGATATCAATGCTATAAAAATAATGAACTAGTATCCCCTACATCTCATTGATGATTTATTCTATCTACTTCATGAAGATCAATATTTTTTAAATATTTAACTTCGATCTGGATACCATCAGTTGTGCATGAAGAAGGAAGACATTCCGAAGATAGCATTTTGTACCAGGTACGAGCATTATGAGTTTACTGTAATTTCTTTTGGACTGACTAATGCACCCTCTGTTTTCATGGATTTAATTAACCTATTTTTATAGGAATATCTTGATGACTTTGAAATAGTATTTATTGATGACATCTTGGTTTACTCCAAAAGATATTACGATCTTGAAAATCACTTACAGACTATTCTAAAAACTCTTAAAATAAATGAATTATATGGGAAGTTTAGAAAGTGTGAATTCTGGCTTCAGGAGATTTCTCTTCTTGGCCATATTGTCTCTAATGATGGAATATCTATTTATCCTTCTAAGAAAATTGAAATCCATGAATGGCCAGCACCAATGAGTATAACTGAGGTATGTAGTTTTATTGGTTTATTTGGTTATTATCGGCGTTTCATCCAAAATTTTTCCCGATAGGCTAACCCATTAACCAAGCTCACACGTAAAGGGGTTAAATTTTTTTGGAAAAAAGTGTATGAACAATGTTGTGAAGAACTAAATAGAATATTAGCCAATGATCCTATCTTGAATCTAACACTAGGGAATGATGGGTTTGTTATTTATAGTTATGCTTAAAAGAAAGGACTTGGTTGTGTCCTTATGTAGAATGATAGAGTTATTGACTATGCATCATGATAGCTAAAAATTCATGAACAAAACTATCCCACTCATTATATTGAGTTTTCATCTATAATATTTACTTCGAATATATAGAGACACTATCTCTATGGTGAAAAATGTGAGATTTATACTGATCATAAGAGTTTGAAGTGTATTTTCTCAAAAAAAAGAACACAACATGATGCAAAGGAGATGGCTCTAACTACACAAGGATTATGATTTCACCATACACTACCACCTGGAGAAAGGGAAATAAAGTGTCAGATTCTTTGAGTAGAAAGGATCATGGAGTTCTGAATAAGATAATAGTTTAGAAGGATCCTATATATATGGATCTAGTAAATATGGACATGGGAATAACCATGGAAGGTGAAACATCAATACTTTTGCAAAATTTTTCTAATCCATCTTTACTAGAAAGGATAAAATTTTCTCAGACAAATAATGAGGATTTTCAAAAGAAAATTAATGTTTTGAATGATGGGATATTGATCGAATTCATATATAAAGATGGGATTTTCAAATTTGGGAAGAGACTTTTTGTCCTCGATATACCTGATTTGAAAAGGGAATTGTAGGATAATGATCATAGCTCTAATTTCTCTATACACACTGGGAGAACCAATATGTATAAAGATTTTAGGGAAAATTTTTGGTGGGACAACATAAAGAGGGAGATTACTGGTTATGTGTCAAGATGTATGGTTTGTCAATAGGTAAAGGCTGGAAGAAAACATCCAAGAGGAGTCATGCAACCTCTTCCTATACATGGGTGGAAATGGGGTGATATTACGATGGACTTTGTCATGGGGCTACCAGAGACTCCTAGAAGGAATGATGAAATATTGTTAATTGTTGATCGTCTTACCAAGTCAACACGTTTTCTTGCTATAAGAGAATATTTACCACATTCTAATTTAGAAAGACTATATATTAATGAAGTTATAAGACTTCATGGTACACCCCTGTCGATTTTTTCTGATCATGAACCTCGTTTTACATCAAGATTTTGGAAAATACATCAGAAGGCCTTGGATGCTAAAAATCCTTTGAACATTGAATACCACCCTCAAACTGATGGAAAATCAAAATAAACTATTCAAAACATAGAAGACATATTGAGATATTGCGCACGTGATATTCAAGGCATGTAGGATCAATATTTACCTCTGATATAATTTTACTATAACAATGGATTTCATTCAAGTAATTAGATGGCACCATATGAATCATTATATGGAAAGAGATATCACACACCAACTTGTTGGGATGATGTTTGTGAAAGAAAACACTTTAGCCCCTAATTTGTTGAGGAAACAATGGTAAAGGTGAAGATTTTCCAAACCAACATCAAATCAGCTCAAAGTAGGCAAAAGATCTATGCTGATAACCGAAGGAACGATTTGTAATTTCAACTATGAGATCATGTTTTCTTCAAGGAATCTCTATGTAATGGTGTTAGACTATTTGGTAAGAAGGTTCAATTGAGTCCCATGTACATCAGACCTTTCGAAATTCTAAAATGAATTGGGGTTGTAGCTTACTGATTGGAAATGCTTCCAAGTCTCTACAAATATCATGATATGTTCCACGTATCACTATTGAGAGAATACATGTCAGGCCTAATGCATGTACTCACCTATGAAGAAATAGAACTAGAACCCAATCTGTCTTATTGTGAAGAGCCTATCAAGATTCTTGATACCATAGAGCAATTGTTGTGAAATTGGACACCTCATTGGGTAAAAGTTCTATGCAGAAATCATAATATGGAAGAGGAAACATGGGAACCCAAGGAACATATGATAAAGAACAACCTAAATCTTTTTATGTATAAGTATTCTATAAATTTCAAGGAAAAAATTATTTGAAGGTTGGAAAATGCACTACCCCAAGCTTCAACGGTACGTTTCCCTTTGAATAATGAAATAACTTGTGTTGTACACAACTTCAAGTTCTAACACACCACGACCAATCAAACAAGACATTATGAAAACTAATACACAATTTTTTAAATTTTTAAAATTTTATTTTTCAAAATAGACTTCATTCTTTGGATTCGGAATATCATAATTAGCTTAGGGTGAATTTTTGATATTTTTTTGAAAACTTTTCATTTTTGGTGAATGCTGAAAAATACTAAATTTTAATTAAAAACAACGTTTTTAATAAAAATAATTTATAGTGTTAAATTATAAATTTGATTTGATTTAAAGTATAATTAGAATATATTTTAACCTTTTATTCTAATGTTGTTCATTGGTTGAAATTTCACATTTAAATTGGACATAAACAAGTGTAAATCTTTTGATAGTTATTATTTCTTAAAAACATGCTTTTTGTTTTGACAACAAGAATTAATTTAAAATTAATTTATGCCACTTATGTGTTTTGAATTTGGAAAAATAGATTCTATATTTGGAATCAAGAGGTACAAATTATGTAAAAATTTAACTTTTATTTTAAGACATTATGAATAATTACTTCGGTAAATATTTTATTTACCATGATTAAAGGGTAAATATGGTAAATAAGGGTAAAAATTTATATTATAATAATATTAAATTACTAAAACATGTGTCCTATTTTTATTATTTGATACACGTCAGACCATGGGAATCCTTGGGTCGATTTTGGGACCCCATGGAGCCGCTTGATAGTTATCATGACACCTTATATTAATTAATTTAAAGTAAAGACAAAAATGACATACACATATATCTTTTAGTAAAACAATTTTAACATGAGGTAATATAAGTTATATTTTCGACTAAAAATTTTCATTTTAAATATAATAATATTTCCTATATCATGGTATTTTTTTTATAATTTTTAGACATCAAATAAATAAAATTATTTGTGACACAATAATGACGCAGTGTTTACCTTATTAATGAATGATTTAAATAAATATGATTATAAAAATTAAAACAATATTCAAAACCTGTCAAATTATTATTTGATGAATTTTTTTGAACAAGAGTTATCTTATCATTGACTTTAATGAGTTTTAGACATTTATAAACTGAAATTGTTATATAATAAAATAATATTTTCAAACATTATTAAAGAGCCCCTCCCCTTCCTTATAAAAATCCATCACCTATAACCCATTACTCACACCTCTCAAACCTCGTGGCTTGTCAAAAATCTGACCAATTAAGTTCCAAACATCCCTATAACTCTTTTAGAAGCCTTATCTTATACAGAAGGCACTTCAAAGAATTCTTTTTGGTTCAAACCAAAGGGATTTACCTGATTTAAAAGTAATATCTCTTATTAAGTTATTTTCCTTTTTTTATATCTCTAACCTCATAAACTCTCTTTTTTACTTTATTTTATAACAACACCAGTATCGTCAATATACTTGGTTGCTGTTATGATAAGTATTTTAACTACACTTACACACACCTCCATCTAATGGGTATAGAACACAATGTTATTGTGGATGGCGAACTACTGCCTCAAGAAACAATGATTGTTCAATCATATACTACCACCTCTTATGGTGGAAATTATGACGACACAATAATTATATATGATATTTATGATATTTATTTTATCTATAAGCTTATTTAATTCTCTTTTATATCATTCCTTTATTCTTTTCATGTTGTATATATATGATAATTTCATTTGAGGAAGTGCGGACTACTGCCCCCTCATAGTGATACGACTCACTCATACCACACATGAAACATATAAACTATGGTGTTAATGAACTTACATAGCATATATAAAATATTATATTATACAATAATAGAAATATACCTATGTATCATTTGGTTTTCATTCCTTTTAAAATGAAAAATGAAATGGAAGTAGCGCTCATGCGTACGTACGGATTACCGTCTCCACGAACACGTTGATATTCATTCCCCAACGTAAACATTCAATAATAATTTTCATTTGATCATTAAAAATAATATTTAAGAACATAATATCAATATGGATATGAATCAAATATATCCTATTCTTAACCAACATGACTTCTATAACGAAACTGATGAAGTAAATCAAATCAGTAACACCCGAAACAATAATAATAATGCAGTATTATAAAAAAATCAATATTGGAGGATCATATATTATATAATATTTATTTATATGGTTATTTTCTAATTTAATAACAATGATTTAACTATTAAAGATGATGTTAAATTACTCTCAACCAAGGACAAGTACACGGTAAGGGTTAAATTTTACAATCTATTTATTATTTGATGTTGTTTATATGTGAGTATCTTCTGGGACTTATTTATCATCCACAAATGTATTTATTAAAAATGTATTTCAAATTTTTTTACCATTTCTTATAATATGGGTTAATGTAATTTTTTCCCTTGTTTTAATTTTTATAATATGTTTTGAAAAGAATCTTTCTATCGTTTTCCAAATAAGGTACTTTATAACCTTTTTGACGAATTAAGGTAAGAATGTCTTTTTATCTTATATGGCAAGTGTAATTCTTTTCCTCCGTTATAAAACCTTCAAAGCATCCCTTACACGCTTATAAGAATATTTTCAAAATAAATGTTTTCTTTTTTAATTATGTGACTTTTAAATGATTTTAATATAGAAATAAATATTTCTCTCAAATAGTTTTTATTTCATCTATGTCAACATCCTTTGATGGATTTTACATATATTTGATGTTGATTTATTATGATACAATCTTCCATATTATATTGAAGTTTTTGTGGTATGTTGGACTGTGGATGTGTTATTTTTATACCATTCATGGTTTATAGTTAATGTATTATCATTTCATATGCTAGTTTTAATATGAATATTTATGTTATGTTTCAAATTTTTCTTATGATGAATGCATTAGACTTAGTAAGTGACGGGTGGATCCTGTTATAGCTCCTCGATGCATTGGTAGGTCTCAGGGGATAAACCAGTGTCTTGGCACAAGGCCTTAACAAAATATTATTTGTTGTCTTGGAAGGAGGCCTTAACTATGAGGTTATGATGTCCGACATTATGCATTCCATCATTATGAAATTAGATATTGATATTACATGTGATTATTCGACTAGTAGAATATCCATGTGATTAAGTAAATGAAATTATTTGATTTATCTTTTCTATATTATGCTGAATTTTAATTTTAAAGGGCTTTGGTTTTAATATTATACATTGCCTTAAATGATTATTCTTATTTATGATAGTTTTCACAATATTGTTATCCTTACTGAGCATCTAAGCTCACCCCTTTATTATGTTTTCTTTTTCCGAGGATGTGAAGAAGTAAATTATGATTAAAATTTACGGATAATCCAGGGATATGAGTGTGTTTAAAGAGGGACATGATTTTTTTCTTTATTTCATGATGTAATGTAAAACTTATGTATGTATCTAGTACTTCTAAGTCTACTAAAAAGATCAGTCATTCGGGACATGATTCCTTGTATCATGTCAATGTTATGTAACAATGCACCAAATCTAGGTAACAAGGGTCAGGACATTATTGTTGTTATCAGAGGAAGTTTATTAAAAATTCTAGAAACTAGATTTAGATAAACTCTGATTAGATATAATTACCCTAAGATAGACTTTGAGGATTAGTATAGAAGAACTTTTTATAATTTTGGTAATGTAGAAATTCTGTGAGTTTTCCAATCAATACATCCCTGTCTAGATAGGAGTAGGTAGAGGAGACTCTGGCACAGATATACCTAGGAGTAAAAACTCTGACAATTTGTTTCAGGCTTGACCCTAGGTATCCTGGTACATGATAATGGGCCTGGCTACAGTCTCGGTTATGACTCTCCCAGGGGATATTCTTAGGATAATTTAAATTTTCTTTACAAACCATTATGAAGGATTTATAAGTATATAATTTCACAGAGAAAACCTTTTTATGATTATGGATTATATACATAAAATTTTCAATTTATGTTATGTTTTTTATAAGTTTGGAATTATGTATTGTAATTCATAAACTAATCTAGTGTATGCCATTTTTTAGAAATGGTGCCTAGTGGAGGGAATGAAAACCATATCAATGCACAAAATCCTTGTAGGGATTGAACTCCTACTCAAGATTATTACAGTGGAGATGGTGATACAACTGGTGCTGATTATCTTATCACCATACTGGGTAAACACACTCAGGTTATGAATAATAAAATTTCCCGTATAGAGAACCACCATTGATGAATGAAGAGAGCCCAAATGGATTGTTGTATTGAATCCATGGTGTCACAACCATGTATTAATTTCATTTCCCTATGAATAAGGTGATGTGATTATCACCCTATGTCATGGTCTACTTCTCTGCACCACATATGGAGTCATATATAAAGGATGTTTCATGAACATGTGGTTTCACCATAAGAGGTCTATAATGAAAATATTTATTTACATGGAAGTTCATGGTCTGGCTATATCTATTTTCCTACTCCATGGAGGGTTCAAAATTAGAAGTGTCCCGGTCTTAATGTCATAAGAGGTTGCATAATTTTCCATTGCCTATGCCACTTCTAGTGTAAAGATTAATTTTAGAAGTCTATGATCAATGGAAGAAAGTGGTTACTTCCATGTGATCCCAATGAGTTTAAGTGTGAGGATATTTTAGATTTGCGGTGAAATGTTCCAATTGCATGCTTAAATGGCACATCGAGTTTCAATGTAGAAGAAAATAGAGACTCAAAACCTTCCAAGGGAATGATGAAAATTTGAAAAAATAACCAGGTGAACATCTGGTTCCTATTGGCAAAAATTCTCCTTATGAAAATTATTAGGCTGGGATGATTCAGTATGAGTTGTAGAATCCTGGACATATAGAAACTCAAATTTTGATACAAGATGAAGGTATTCCTTTCAACCATCAATTGTATGGATCAAGAAAGGTTATCTGGGTTGATATTGTTGAAGGTAAGAACCAATATGAAAGAGGTCTTTCATTCAAAGATGCTTTGGTCCAAGGCATGGAATGTGATGGAATAGAATCAGACATGGAGGATAGACAAATGGAGAGGGAACTCCCATCACAAGCAGTGGATGATGATAGAGTTATTCAAGAGATTCATGCTCTAAAATAGGGAAAGGGTTAGATAGTTCTTGATGTTGAAACCTTATAGAAGGTTAAGTTCAAAGATTACTACCATTCCAAAGCATAGGAATCAATTGCTTCTAAGGTCCATGTTTATGTTATTGAGGACACATGATGTAATACTAATCCTGAGCTCAGGAAATACCCCCCTCCCCCTTCACTTTAGATTTAATCTCTGTTGTCTAGTCCCCATAGGAGATTACCTAATAAATTCAGTTTGATATAAGAGGAGGAACAGAAAACTTTGGACAAGCTTGAAGCCTCACTGCCAAAGGAAGGACTGATACCCATGCATAAATTCACATCTCCTCTTGAGAAGGTACGCTGTAATGTTAGCATTTATAACCAATTTGATATTCTCAATGACAATAATAATGAAATTGGATCAAATGATGATCCTTCTGCATCTATCAGGACTTCCATCGATGCGAAAGAACCTGCGGTTGATAAAGGTGGTGCATGGACGTAAACAACGACTGGAAGAAGGGGTCGCTACCCCCGTGCAAAAGGTGGGCGCCTTCCTTACTACTGCATTAACACCCGCTCTAGAACATGGTAACATTTCGTGTTCTATCTATTTGATTTACCACTTGGTTTTACTTTTTACCATTCACTGGATGTTTTTTGTTTCAATAAAGAGGTCATAGAACCTCAATCTTAAAAATTGTAGAATCCTACATCATAGTTCCCTTGTATATGAATCATATGTTTCCATATGAGAATATATTTTTGAATTTGAATTCTTATTTTCTCAGAGATTTTATGGGACTTTTTGGGAGATGTTGTCTTTGATTTAAAAAAGACTATAGATAAACAAATTGTCGCTCAATGTTGGAGGAATAAAAAAATTACAAATAGACACTAGGATAAGATCACAACCATTGGTTGAGGATAAGAGATAGTGGACCAACACCTAGAGTTGATCTGTAGATGGGTTTTATATTTTTGTCACATTTCATTCTATAATGATCAAACACATATGTTGATTAATTCATGTATCTGATATTTTGTTACACAACACATTTATTTTAGTTAAAACATTTATATTCATGTTTTAGGATTTCTATATCATTCATAGATGATGATCTATTTTCTATGAATAACAAAATTCATAGATGAGGGTAGTTCTGATTGATAAGGATTTGTAAAGAAATAACTTACATTCCTCATCACTTATGAATATTTTAAATATAAATATCATTTTATTTAACAAAATATTTATTTTATCCCCTAATCGCATAGTGAGAAAAATATTGATTAGGTGGTGACACCCAATAAAAAAATTATGTTGAAATCAAGAGACAACCTAAATTTTCTTATCACTTATATATTTAAAATACTAAACTTAAGATTAAGAGATCATTTTGAGAGAGGGGATTACTATCCTAGATAGTTTTTTATGAATTGATAAGCTTGAATAATTAATTCATGGATTCTCATATTTTTTAAATATATTTAGTTCGTGATTGTAGTAGAATAATTATTGGTATAGAAAAATCATCTCTAGATATTAGGTTCACTATATTCATCCTTTCTGTCATAGTTTTAGTTTAGGTTAATATTATTTTATGTTTAGAATATTTAATTTATTTTATTTTTATTTTGGATTCTTAGTTTATTGTTATGATTAAGAAGAGTTGAAATCTTGTTTTAGGTTTATTCAGGGGCTTCCTACTTCCTTAGGGGATCGACACCACAATTTCCACTTTTAAATACTTTTATTTTTTCTTTAGGCTAGGATTAAATAAATTTTCAACATTCATATCCCATCAGAATAATGAAACAATAAGATCCTATTAGTATCAAACTTATTCATAATATTTTTTTTTTAAAATCATTAACTATTTATCAAATTTACATAAATAAAAATTATTTTTAAAGATAAATAAATTTAATAAACATAACCCGAGTAGAATAAAAATTTAATAATCATTATTATAATCTGAATTTTTTTCCACTCAACCTTATATAAACTATAATTTACTATTTTTTATTACTCAATAGAAACCTCTCAAGAGAACTAATCTATATTCATTAATATAATAATGGTGATTCCAAATTTGTATCCTATTTATTTTTTTATGAATAATAAATTTGACCCAAAAGTTCTTATATTATGAAATATGTAGAGTAAAACCTCCAATATAATATATTTTCTTTCATAAATCCAAAAATAGGGTAAAAATTTGAAAATATAGATGTATTTTGTTAATTTAACCAAAATTTTATCAAATGACTTCTTAATGAGTCTAAAAAAATATGATTCTATAAGAAATTAAATACACATTATAACCAATATTGATAACTATGTTACCAAATATATTCTTATATAAAAATTTTCTTACCGAGTGGATGGAATATTATAACCTTGAAAATTTATAATTTTCAATTTTCGGAGTCGTAACCTTTTAAGAGAAGCATATATATATAATTATATATTAGTAAAAAATAAAATTTATGGATACATAAAAATACCTTTTAGAAAATCTCTTATCTGGGAGGATCAAAAGGGGTATAAACCAATTTTAATATTGGGGGAATTTTTTTAGTAAATATTATATTCATTATGTTTTTTATTAATCCTTAAAAATTCAATGAAATTCTCTTATGATAAATGTCAGGAAAAAAATAATATTAAAAAAAGAATCATCAAATATATTTTACAATCTACATGAATAAAAACAAATTAATAGTGTTATATTGTGATAAAAAATATGTTTATTTCGTGGAAGGATAATGTTCTATCCTTTCTTTTATAACCAAATAAATATTTTATAACTCAAAATCATCTTAAATAGACACCAATTATTGATAATTTTCTTAATATTGATATTCATTTTTCATTATTTATATCATATTTATTGATTATTCTTTTTATAATAGATATTTAAGTCATACAACATGTATTATTTCCATTGTTAAAAAATCATATCATATATATCTAATGTTTGGTCAATCATTTACTTATTTTCCTAGAACACCTTAATATTACACTAATGAATCCTATAAAAATAATTATCATATAAGAAAAAAATATTTTTTGTTTACACCATCATTCATTAAAAAATAGATTATGATAATCTTATATTTTTTTGAACATGTGCTATATCTATAGTAGGATAAAATAATTTTATGTATTAATCTTGTTGAAATATTCATATTCTCACCACAATAAACCAAATTATAAATTATTTTTTGAGTCTAAATGTTCTATAACTATATTTATAAATTAAACCCATGATAAAAAAATATTTTTTGAATCAAGTAGAGTTTGAATATATTTATTGGTAGAAATTTTTTTATAGTTGGGTGAATATAACATATTCATTACGACAACCTTGCCATGAAATATTTATTTACATATAATTATAAATAAAAAACCATTACCCCTCAAAAAAATATAACCTCTAGAACCCAATGGCATATAAACATTAGATATTAACCGAACAAATGAGTTTTTTTGTATCCCATTGTACAGTTATTAATTTATTTTATTACAGATGACTCCCTTAAAAAAATTTAATATCGTATATTCTTCATGATGGACTATGGAAGTGAAAAATAATAAAGGATTGTGATCCTATACCTAGTAAGGTCAAAATAAAACGGATATCAACAAAAATAACATATTAGTGCTATTAAGATCATTTGTATGCATACGATAAATATGTGGTTAAGAGAAAATAATCAAGGTAGATTATTATTACATAAGAAAATACTATCCAATAGAATATGAATTATAAAATATAAACATGACCTCGAAAAAAATAATTTATGATTATCATCATAAATGATGTAATGTAATGTGGAAAAAATGAAAGTCTATAAAATGATATCTTATGTTAAGGATCAATGGTAAGTCCAATAAAACATAGAATAAAATAAACTCTAATAACTTAGTTGGAAAGGATAATCTCTTATTTTCTATTATATAAGATCTCACAAGATATATATTTTACCCAAAGCATTAGATTGCTATATATTTCTATTCCCGCCTATCAGATAATGAAAAATCATATATATGTGAATAATATAAAAAAAATTAAATAGTATATAATTGAATAATTAAAACATTATAATGAAATAATTTTTTTAATAATAATCATAAAGAATATGAATATGTTATCAATAGAATTAGCGATGATGATTCTATTAGGAAATATCTATAGTGAGTCATTAGAAAATTAAATAGATATAACAAAAATTGATATTCAATTTTTTGAAAATGAAATTGAAGGATGATAACACGTATGTTTAATCAAGAATAAACATTTCAATAAAATTAATTTTTAAAACAATGTATTTTGAATAGATATATTAGTAATAGAAATTCAAAAAGGATTATTTTTAAGGATTCATTAAATAAAAAAATATTAAATGGAAGCTTTGTAAAAATTAAATTGTCGTGTTAATGTAAAATAGTTGAAAATGCGAAATAAGGGAGTTAAAAATACTTATTTTCTTATTATTTAAATGTCGAAGATGATAAAAAGTGACAATTTCAAATAATAGTAGTACAAAAAATTATCATTCAAAACACTATATAGAAAATATGGACATAAGTGAAAAATATTCTGAATGAAAATAAAAATATAATAATAATTCCATTTAAAAGTGTCATTTTGGATGAATTATGAATCAAATAGTTGGGTAGTTGTTAAAATATATATAAATAAATCATAAACCAAAGATGAATAATTTTCTGTATTTATTTAAATTTTTTATACATATTATATTTCTGGAATTTTTTGTATTAATCATATTATATAACAATAAATATTGAGATTGAAACTGTTTCATTTATTCTCAACATCCATGATTTCACATAAACTAATTGTAAAATAAAAATCTCCATTTTATTCACTTATTTAATATATTTATTCATATATATTACCTATTAAAAAATTATATACATTTTTATATTAATATAATTTGTATTTTTCATTTATTTTCATCAATAGTTTCTTGTAATTGTGATTATTTTATTCCAGTTTCAACATACTGATTCAAATCCTATCTCATTGATAAAATGATCATCATTACCCAATAACTCAACATGAATAAATATTATTTTTATAATTATTTATATAGTATAACATTCATTTAATGGATAATACTAGTATGGTTCATGATTAGAGAATTCATAATATGTATATTGAAATTGATTTTATAATTATTAATGAGATGCAATATAATGACAGTTTATTTTATTTTTTCCAATTATGAAACATTTAAAAAAATTAAATAGTCATCAATAACAAATATTATCATTATTTATATATTGATACACATTTATAGTGATGATTAAACATTATGTGGTGTTGTGATAGTATTTGGGAACATTTCAACAAAATATTTTTACTAGTTTCATCAGATAAATCCATAAAAATTGATGAATATAAACAATGAATAATTATTGAGAGGTTATTATATATATAAATTGTAATTAATTAATATAGATTAATAATTACCATAACATGAAATTCTTTCATTGTAGTAAATTTAGTTGACCAATCTTGATATATGATCACATTGTGGAAGGATCCAAAGGTTGAATCCCTCTAGTGGTAATACACATGTGTTCCATAAACATTGGAACATTACTATAGAATTACTTGCTACTGTAGATAAAAATTTTCAATGCTTTCATCATTTTCTGATAATTACAACTAGAATTAATTAAAGGATTAAACAAATCTTTATAATTCTTTTGACGACATAAGAGGGAGGGGATAACTAGGGATCTCAATTATTGGCATCATTATTAAAACTGTTTTCCCTAGTCTTAAGAGAATTCTTAAGAGACAATGTTATTCACAACCACTTTTAACCAATAAAATGATATAAATGTTCTTAAATATATAGATAATAGAATATGTTATTGAATAAAATACCTTAACCTATATCTTTTTCCTAGTAAAACCACATGTTTAATAATAATAATAATAATTCATTGATGTGTGAAACACCTATGGATAATTTTAATATAATTTCATAGTTAAATAAATTCATATTTATTTAAATGATATTAAATATATCATTCACATCAGACACATAAAATTGTATATCTATCCACATTCTTACTTATGGAACCATGGTTTAAATAAATATATAAATATAATTTCATTATTAGTTTAATAAAAAAATAAATACTAAATTTACTAAAAATTATGAATCAATTTTCATTTAGTATTAAAATAACATATGTACTATTTTGAATAATTGATGAATGTATAATTATTTCAATATAATAGAAATAAATATTAAAACTCCAAAAAAGCTAATAATAAATCATTCTAAAGCTAAAATTATATTAAAGTTAAATGAGATTCTGAATACACGTACTATGTGACACTATAGTCTGCCTTTCATATTGGCAGTTGGTGAACTGACATGAATTCGAAGATTAGTGTCTTGAAGCACATCATGGAACCCATAGAGAAATATATTAATTCCTCAATTAAAATAAAATACTATAAACAAAGAAAATGTAATATAGTTCCTTTGTCTTAATATCACATGAAACAAGTTTAATTTACATATTAGTCTTGAGATATATATTCGTTTACTTTGATGTGATAATTCATTTCTTGATTTATTCAATAATTTCATATCACTCGTGAGACACCTAATTTATCCTACCCATTTGTGTGAATATTTCATAACAGTTTTATTTAAAATATCATTGTATGAAATTGGTTAAATGAATTTATAATAAACTAAAATCTAATGGCCAATACACATATTCATAGATTGGAACTTCCAACGACACATATAACTTGTGGATTACCTACTGGTGGGTATGTTCCCACAACCAACTCCCATATCGATTAACAAGTATGAATATCATGAGATTAAGTCTCAAGATTTTATGAGCCACATACATGTGATAGAATATATCATTTTTGTCTCATAACGCATTGTCATCCATCCATAGAACATGTATTTTAGAATACCATCTTAAAATTTTGAAGCTTATCATCGTAGCTAGAAACTACAATGCCTTTTTTTATGTGAATGATAATCTATGGTAAATATATGCTTTAATTTCACTCATATAAACAATCATTGTGTGATAAAATAATTTTTTATATTCAATCCAATGAATGTATAGGTAATTGAATGTGCAAAGTAGTTTTTTCTAGAGAATAAACTCTAACATACTCTAACTTTTACTAGATCCAACTGATAAAAAATTTCATCTTGTGAGGTATCATAATATATTAATTATATCTCTTAGATAATGATTTAGTTTATGGTCCTACGATATTTCCTCAATGAAAACTCTATTTACAATGTCACTATACCAATAAAAACCCCTCGAGAGTTTATGCTTCCAATGTATATTCATCATCCATTAATGTGACCATAGAAAGTTGGAATAGTATATTAATGTAGTATTATCTCAATACAATGTGATAAAAACGTTTTTAATAAGAACCACATCATGCTCTTAGTTGATGTTACACATCCCAACAACTTCATTGGCTATATTATGAGTTGAAATATACTCAGGATTTGTAGTTTAATCAATGAAAACTGGATGTGTTGAGCTCTTCGAACTCATATCTCAAATGTTAAGACATAATATATATCCTGATTGAAATATTAAATCATTTTGATTTTTTTTAAAAATATTCATTAATATATCTCCTGATAAATAGCTTTTTGTCTCCTCTATAAACAATGAACATATCCTTACCACCCCCAGACACTTATGTATTTCATTAATAGGACTCCAATGTTTTTCTTCTTGATATGTACATACCATTCTCAATTAATACGAAAAATAAATCTTGTAATGGCCCATGTACTGCTAGAATAAATTGGTTTCACATTATTACTATTTAATTAACAATTTTAATTAATTTTGTTATGTAATTCTTAAAATAAATAATATTTTTTAAAAAATTAATTGAATCCATTAAAAAAATTAATATATGATTAATTACAAAATTATATAATCTAAATGTAACAAAACTAATTCTATTTATGAATTTAGCATGTTGAAATTATCTTACTATGATTTTTTGTTAATTTTTTAAAAAAGTAAAATTTGTTGGAAAAAATATGGTTTTTTAAATATTGTATTTTTGAGACATCTTCAAGTAATAATTATGATGAAAATTTTATTAAACTATTGTGGAAATTAAATTTTGATATCACAATTTAAATTTTGTTCTAAAATAATTCATAACATGTAAATTACAATATATTTTATGATAAGTATAAAAATCATTCTCATTGCAAATGTAGTGTCTGCACCGCATTGGAAAAAAAATTGGTTCCTTATAAATAATAATTGAGTTATAAAAAATATTTTCATGACTTTTTTGTTAATATTTATGTATTATTGATGTCCTGGGAGTAAATTTATAATTTTAGAGTTATATTACATGAGGCATATCCAAATGATATCAGAACACTTACGCAAGGCAAGAAAAGAAAAATTAACAAATTAATGAAGTTTTCTTGACATTGATATGAGTAATTATACTTAATTAAAGATTAAAAATGATTATATTGAAAAAAAAAATATTTATTTTTATGATATTAATTTATTATTAAATTTTTATATATGAAAAACTTAACTTTAATGGTTATGCAATCCCAAAGTAGATCCTGTGCAAGAAGATGAACGAATAAATAAAATTATTTTAATTAAAATTATAAGAACCATTAAATGAACCAAAATTTTAATAAATAATTTTATAATAGAATTTTTATCTCATTATATTATTTTTATTCAAATTTCGGACATTTTGGAAACACATAAATAACTTTAAGACATTTGTAATATTTTATTTAAAAGGAAGTAATGATGTTCACACTATAATTTCTAATTAGTATAATATATTAATATATATTTTTGTAGAAGTTTTATTAGAAAAAATAATTTTTATCAGTAGTAAATTGTTTATCTTCATGTATTTTTATTTTTTATTTTTATAGAATAAAATAATAACCTTAATGGCTTGTACAAATATGATGAAATGAATATTTAATTAATGAATAATTTAAATAAATGATATTAAACATAAAAAAATAAATATAATTTGAAAAATTTAATGTAAAATAACATTTCATCGATTAACATGATATATATTGGATATAATAAAATATTTGATTCGAAATTTAAAAAAAATGATGTTTTAAAGTCATAGTTATGAATAATGTCTATTTAAAAAAAAATTAGTTTTCATGAATAAAATATTTTATTAAATTATTTAAAAATGAAAAATATATATTTAATAAGACCAAAACAATAATAATTTGTATAAAATGTTATTAAATTTTATTTTTAGGTCTTTTGAAATTATTTAACCTTAAATTATACTTCTTAAATTTTAATATTTTGAGTAATTAATAAGTTCCCCCTCACTACAGTTATAAAACAAGACTCATCCCTTCACAAAAATCATCAAATTAAGACATATTTTTGTAGTATACTCTAAAAACTTCTATCCTAATCATCCCTATTCATAATATAGTTCTTAATTTCTCACAAAAAGACCACTTTCAAGATCCTTAAAGTGGTTCTCATAGAGTAATATTCCATAGGTAAATTCTTCCTTCTTCTCTTTAAAGTTAATTCTCACTTTTACCTTATCCTTACACCCTATCCAGTGTTTCATGATAAATAAATTATCATATATACACTAGAATATTATTTTTTAAATGGTATATAAATTATTAATTCTCTTATCATATTAATGTATTCTTAAAAATGAAATCATCACCCATGACATGTCAATTCACTGCCTTCATTGGTGATGAGTTTTAGTTTAATTTTAATGAAATAATGGAAGGTTTATATTAAATTATGTTTTTTTAAATTACCAAATTATATATATTTCCTCACTTCATGAGTATTATTTGTTTTTTCTATGGAATTCCATAACCAACTGACCATGAAACCATGAGGCAAACACACCCGAAACTATGAAAATAACTAAATATTATTAATAAATGGGTCGATGTTAAAAAAAGTTCATATAAGGTGGTATAATCATTTCTATAGTTTTATAAAAAATTAATAACGCTATTTAAATCATTTTACAGGTTGTTTGAAAACATTCTATGGAAGTTGTACCTGAGATAAGAGACTTTTCATTAAAAATACTCATTTATTTTCTCATTATTACAAAATTCAAAATGAATATTTTTTAAAATATATAGCTTGAGGAGAATTTACATATTTAATGAGTCTTTAATGTTTTGATTTATCCTTTAAAATATTTTATTTTTATTTTCATAGAAATTTTTTCCCATTTTATATGCGCAATATTCCTTTAAAAAAGATTTTTCTAAAGCAATGATTTTTATGATAAAGTTGTTCTTGTTTTTTGATTATGTTCTAGTTCTTGGTAATTATTTATGATGAGAGTGATACCAATATACTATCCAATGAATTGGGTATATTTGTGTTGGATGTCGACTATAATGGTTACTCTTTGTGTTACTGTGATGGTTACACCATAAGCTAGTCATGAGGGTTACATCATAAGGTATCTAGGAGGGTTACACTGTAAGGAATTCATTAGGGTTACAAATAATATGGTAGCCATGAGGGTTACAATATTATGTAAATAATTCTCCAATTTACGTAAATGGGTTTTTTCTATTTTTTATGTAAATATATTGTTTGCACAAAGTATGTATATATACTTTATTGGTGAGAGGTATATCTTTGTAAAAATGATTTTAATTGTGTATATGTACTAATGGAATAATGATTTATTTCTCTCTTTTTATGTCACTTACTATTGTTTTATTCTTATCCCATGTTTTTAATGTTTCTTACAGGGTTTAAGGATGGGTAATATAAAAGAAGAAGACAAGATGAATGTATTGATGATTTTTTGGGAAATGAATTCATATTTTATTAAAAACCATTTTATTTTTTAAATAATGGATTCTATTTAATTATTATCCATTTTTTATGCATATGTAATTTTTATGTATGAATTATGAACTAATTTTATAAAACATGAAACTAAAAAAGTTTTTTTTGTAATGTAAGAAACTAAATTCTATATGAATTTAATAAATATGTATTGTTTTAGGTCAGGTCCTTATAGTTTATATTAGATCACTGTTTAAATTACTTTAGGGATTAGTAAGATGTTAATTGAATACCCATAAATTATTGTTACCTAATGGTTAAATTAAAATGATATAGAATTTTAATATATCCATGTTTCTTCGTCTATGGTATGTCTATTTATAATTGTTTCCCAAAGGTGAAACATGGAAGATGAAGTAGGTAGGCTTTGAGATTCTGATATATTTCTGAATTCACAACCTGGAATGGGGAGAATTGGAACCGAGCAATTTGTTTTAGTAATGGAACAATGGATGCATGTTATAAATGGTGGGGACATCCATGCAAGAGAACATCCAGGTTTACCATAAAGGAATATAATTATAGTGGAACATTTTATGAGGCAACACCCTCCTCTTTTCAATGGATATTCTGATATAGTGGTGGATAAAGTTTGGGTTGAATCCATTTAGAAGATATTAAATTTCTTAGGGTGTTCATATAATCAAAATTTCAGTCTTTTTTATTTAATGTTTTTATGGTGAAGTCAACCAATGTTGGTCAATGGTCAAGAATATCTGGGGTAGTGAGGAGATCAATGCCTTGAAATGGGATGAATTTTAAAATATATGTTTTCAATATTTTCCAAATATGGTTCTACATAGGATGGAAAAGAAATTCCTTGAATTGAAAAAAAGTAAAAATATTTAGTGGTTGTGTATGAAACATACTTCACCCAATTATCAAGGTATACACCAAATCATAATATAAATATTGATAGTGAAATCAATTATTTTTAATCAGGATTGGATCTATGATATCGAATATCATTTCTTTCTCATGAATTCAAAACTTATGAGAAACGTGTTTGATGTGATGAGTGGTTAGAAATAGATCTTTCTAATGATCAAATTTACAATAAAAACAAGTAAAAGAAAAGTTACATATAGAAAGAAATGGGTAAGAATCAATCAATGAAATTTGAATGTAAGAAAAACCAGTTCCTTTTTTTGTGGGATGAGTGGTAAAAAGAACCTTAGGGAATGAATTAATAATATTGGTAAGGGTTTTCAATGGGGTAAGTTTAAATATATGGACCAATATTTCAATGAAAATGGAACTATATTTAATTCTGATTAGAAAACTATAATATGGTATAAATGTGGTGAGATGGGGCATTATTCTAATACCTTCCCAAATAAATATTTGAATGATAAAAAGTATCTTAATTTATGATAAAAAGTTCTAGAGAAATTATTTCTGTCTACTACCACATTTGTTGGTTATATAATGAAGTGGTATCAAGTACTTTGTTTTTTTACTCAGATTTTTCTAATTTTTTGTTTGATATGGGGTCTATAAATTTGTTTTTGATAAAGAATATTCACAAATAATTGAAATTTCACCTCATAAAATTAAACCAAAAGTTGTGGTAAAAACACAAAAGAGAAATTTTAAGGCAAAAAGGAATAATAATAATACCCACATTATTGTCTATAGAAATTAATTTCATAAAAACCTTTTTTCCCCTAGTATGGATTGATGTTATTCTGGGAATGCATTGGCTCTTTATTTTCCATGTTAAGATTGATTACAGGGATATAGAGGATTTTTTGGAATAATTTTAGTTCGTATTTGTAACATATCAAGTAATTAATGAATAATAGATATTTTATCTATGTCTATTAATGAATTAGATAGTGTTTTACAGGCTTAAAATGAAAATAAATCCAATCTTAAGCATGGAATACACTAATATTTTTAAAAGATTGTTTTTCTTCCTTTGATGGCAAAACATTTTTGAATCTATCTTTTGACAATTTTATAAACTATGTTTGTAAAAATAAAATTATTCTTTATAATTGGGACATAAAAATTTACTTTGTGTGAATTTTTGGTATTTTTCTGACAATGTTCATTTTTTTAATGAATAGTGAAAAATACTGCATTTTACATCAAAACTGCTTTTTAATCTAATTTATTTATATGATTAGATTATCTTTTGAATTTTTTTTGATGTGAAATTAGAATATATTTTTACCATTTAATCCAATGGTGTTCATTGGAATCAATTTCACTTTGAAATTGGACTTAAACTGGTGTCAATCTTTTGATACTTATTGTTTCATAAAAACACGCTATTTGTCATAACAGCGGGAATTATTTATTAAATTAATTAATGTGAATTATATTTTTTGAATTTTTTAAAATGGACTTCATTTTTGATTTCAGAATATCAAATATAGCTTAGGGTGAATTTTTGGTAATTTTCTGAAAAACTTCAATTTTTGATGAATAGTGAAACCACTAAGTGGTAGTTAAAGAAACTGATTTTTCGTTTAAATGAAATTTTGCCACTTTTGTGTTTTGAATTTCAAAAATCCGACATACATGGTTGTCATTAAGAAGTAAAATGTGGTTCAATGGGATTAAAATAATTTTTTGGTGAATAGTAACTTATTAAGTTCTTAATCGCGATTAATGGTAATTAGTGTAGTTTAAGGTAAAAATAATGATTTAATAATAGAAAATTACCTAGACACATGTCCTAACCTTATTGGATGTGTCATGTCCGACCAAGACAAGCCATTGGTCAACTTGGGGACCACATGGAGCCACTTTGGTTGGGAAATGACATAAATAACTTTTTATTAAATGTTAAAGTAAAAATGACCCAAACAAGAGATGTTTTACTAAAACAATTTATACATGGGGTTATACAAGTCCAATTTTTGATTATAAATATTTATTGGAAAGATAAGAAGATTTCCTACATCATAGTAGTTTTTTTATAATTTTTTGACATTAAATAAATAAATTTATTTATGACATCATGATGATGTAGTGATGACCTCATTATTTAACGATTTAAATAGAATGGAAAGATAATGTAATATCTAAGACCTAAACATGTCCAAAACCTATTGTATGAGTGGATTTAGAACCCTTATCACCTTATCCTAGAATTATATCAATGTGGGTCCTTTTTAATCTGAAACGCTTTTTAAAATAAAGTAACTTATCTTTACTTTCCAAGAGTGCCCCTCCTCTCCTCTTATAAAAGGCCCCCACCTCTACCTCATTTCACACACTCCTCAAGCCTTTGGCTCATCCATCCCCTGCCCATTTACTCTCTACAAATCCTTCTCCTCATCCTAGAGGATTACCTTTAGGCATAATCCTTTCAAAGGAAGCCTTTAGGCTCAAATCAAAAGGAGTTACACATTTAAAGGTAATTCATTCTCTCATGTTCATTTGTTTTATTTTGCTTCTCCAACCCCCTAAACTCTTTTTATTTATTTATTTTGTAACAACACCAGTATCTTAAATATACTAGGATGTTGTTATAAGATTTATTCAATCTACACTCTCACACAACTACATCAAATGGTTAAAGAACATACGGTTTCTGTGGATGGCGAAATTCTGCCTACCGAAACGATGATTGTTCAATACTCATTTAACACCTTCAAAGGTGGCCATTATGATGTCACTATTTTTTATATATGATATATAATATGTTTATTCTTTCCTTAAGCTTCTGTATTTTTCATTTATGGCATACCATTATTGTTTCCATTATGGGTAAACACGATATCTTCATTTTAGGAAGTGCGGACTACCGCCCCCTGAAAGTGATTTGATTCGTTAATACCATATGTGGGATGTGTAAAGGATAAAGTTAATGATATTATATATGTTATTATACTTGAATTATAATATACTCTTATATAATTATGATTCCATTCTAGAAAATACGAAATAGAAATGGAAGTAGCGTTCATGCGTACGTACGGCTTACCGTCTCCATGAACGGTGCACTTCATTTATTACCTCTAAATGTGATGTAATATTATAAATACATGTATATGCTGAATATATATGATATATATGTTATCCAAATCATTAATATCATTCTGGATATAATGAACCTTTGACCAAATTAACAACATGTAAGTTTAAGAAGTCTATTTTTGACTTAAGAACCAAATACCGACAAAATGAACATTATTAACTTAAATGATTACATGATGTTCATAACATGGTATAAAAGGAATAATGAACTTGAAAAATGTTTTTAAGAAAGTAGAGATTAACTCAAGTTTATTATTCAGGAGATTAAAGAACGGTCGGGTTAAGTCAGATACGAGGTATGGGACTTCGTCTTAATCTCCTTTCATTGAGGCATATTTTGTTTTATACACAACCTTCTTTTATATGGTGTATAAACCCCTTTGACTTTTACGTTTATTCAAAAGGAATCTTTTTTATACGAAGCGTTTTATAAACGAAAAAAGGAATGTTTTTGTCATACGTATGCGGCGACAACGACTTCTCTGCCGCCGTGACCATTATTTGGGTTTCGGCTTCCTCTACAAGCCATACCTTGTTTTTAAAAGAAAACTAAATACCATGTTTTACTTTTCTTTTATTTTGTTATTGAAAATGGTTTTCATGATGTCTTTATATCAATGTGTTTCATTGATATCTTGTGATTGAAAGGTGGAAATGTTATGTTTCCTTTATGCATGTTTTATGTGATACGATTATGTTGAGGTTCTTGGGCATTATTATAAAGATGGGTGGTTTCGTGATAAACTAAGGGCGGGTGAGCCCGATATAGCTCTCCAATGCATTGGGTAACGCGAAGGAGTGAAATGTTAAGGTTTCTCTGAAGCGATTTAGGGAATATACTGTGATGGGTATTCCAAACGTAACCAAGAGGGTTACTCCCTACGTAAGAATGTTATGAATGCCTCAAGTTACCTTTATGTCTTATGATTTCTATGATTTACTCATGATTTGATGAGGTATGTTAAAGTGCTTATGTTTTATGGGTAAATTATGATTTCATCTTTATGTATATATGTACCCATGTTTCCTTTCCATGTTTTTATAACCCATACTGAGCTTTTTATGCTCATCCCAAGTTTTTTTGAAATGATTTTTACAGGTCAAGGGAAAGGTACATGATATGATGATAGTGTCAAGGAAGTGTCAAGAAAGAATCCATGTTTTATCTTAAATATTTTTCCATTGATGGGAATGAAGAATACTATCTTTATATAACCACTTTGTTTATATGTGGAATGTAATGCAAGTTTCATGATCTAATTGCCTAAAACTCTAAACCCAAAAAGATCCTCAATGTGTAATCTTGTAATAACTCAAGATTAAGTAAGGTTTAAGGCTGGGGCCTTGTAGTTGGTATCAGAGGTTGGTTTAGATAACTTTAGGAGTTAGAATTCTATTAAATGATTATTCAAATTTTTTTTTTGAAATGATATAGCATTTGAAGATTACCATGTTTCTTCATCTAAGACATGTTTGTTCAGAATGGTTTTCCGCAGAGGGAACAGGGAAGCAGTGCTAGGAAGGAATACAGAAGGAAATAACCTTCCGAATCAGCATCCCGAGATGGTCGGAATTGGAACTGAACAGTTTGTTGCAGTGATGGCACAGTTGACTCAGGCTATAAATGGTGGTGGTATCCATGCACGAGATTAGCCAGATCAACCGCAGAGGAACATGTCAGTGGTGGAACATTTCATGAGGCAACATCCCCCATCATTCAGAGGATCATCTAACCCTGTGCTAGCTGAAGGGTGGATTAAAGCACTGGAAAAGATTTTCAATGTCATGGGGTGTTCAGACAATCAAAAGGTTAGTCTTGCTATTTACCGTTTGGAGGGTGAGGCAGATTAGTGGTGGTCTATGGTTAAAAATATCAGGGACGCTGATGAGATTGATGCTCTCGACTGGGATGAATTCAAAGGTATGTTTCTTGAGAAGTATTTTCCTAAGGCTGTTTGACTTAGGATGGAAAAGCAATTCTTGGAATTGAGGCAAAAGGAAGACTCAGTGGCTACCTATGAAGAAAGGTTCACTCGATTGGCAAGGTATGATCCAAATTTTATCCGAGACCTTGATAGTAAAATCAATCGTTTTTACTCAGGATTAAAGCCAAAATATCGAAGGGAATTAGCTTCTCGTGAGTTTAAAAGTTATGAAAAGCTTGTTCGATGTGCTGAGAAGGTGGAAATGGAGTTTTCCGATGACCAAGTGTTATATAACAACCAACAGAAGAAGAGACCGAGGTGGCAGGAGAAAGGTATGAATTCTTCAAAAAAGTCTGATGGTAAGAAAACTAAGTTTCCAGTTTGTGATAAATGTGGCAAAAGGCATGCTGGGGAATGTCTTCTGAATTCTAGAAAGTTCTATCGATGTGGTAAGGTGGGACGTAAGGCTCGTGATTGCACTGAAAAGGATCAAGGTGAAGGTAAGACCAAATTTTATTTACAGTTAGTGAAATGTTTTAAGTGCAATGAGATGGGTCACTATGCAAATGAGTGTCCGACAAAGAGCTTGAGTGATGTGAAGCAGTTAGACTACAAGAAGAAATGGGTGGTGAAATCCTTTGCAACTACTTCAGCAGATGCCAGGCCATCAATTGAAGTTGTATCAGGTACTTTGTTTGTTTTTTCAGATTATGCCAGTGTGTTGTTTGATTCGGGGTCTACACATTCTTTCATCTTTGAAACCTTTTCTAGTAAAATGGGAATACCATCTCAAGAAATGACTCTTGAACTTGTGGTAAAAACACCTAGGGGAAATGTTGAGGCAAAAAGAATTTATAAGAATCTTCCTATCCTTATCTGTGGAAAGAACCTACTTGAAAACCTTATTGTTCTACCTCTAGTAGAGTTTGATGTTATCCTGGGTATGGATTGGCTCTCTATTTACCATGCTAAGATTGACTGTAGAGATAAAGAAGTTTCTTTTCAGAAAGATTTTCAGTTTGTGTACAAGAATGAACCCTTACTGTTGATAACTTATCAAGAGGCCAAGAAACTTGTAAAAGATGGAAATGAATGTTACCTTGCGCACATCATTGAAAATAAAGGAACTGTTCAGATTAATGATGTGCCAGTGGTAAATGAGTATCCTGATGTCTTTCATGATGAGTTTCCTGGAATAATACCAGATCAGGAAGTTGAGTTTACTATTGACATAGTTCCTGATGCTAAGCCAATTTCAAAACCTCCTTATCGAATGGCTCAAATTGAACTTTTATAGTTGAAGGAGAAATTTCAAGGTTTATTAGAGAAAGGTTTCATTCGACCTAGCACATCACCATGGGGTGCTCCTATTTTATTTGTTAAAAAGAAAGATGGTTCTATGAGACTTTGCATTGATTATAGAGCCCTGAATAATATCACTGTTAAGAACAAATATCCTTTGCCTCATATCGATGATTTGTTTGATCAGCTCCAGGGAGCTCAGTTTTTTTCAAAGATTGACTTGAGATCAAGGTACCATCAGCTGAAGGTAAAGGAGGCAGATATTCTGAAGACCGCATTCTGTACGAGATATGGCCATTATGAATTTGTAGTAATTCCTTTTGGGCTAACCAATGCACCTGCTGTATTCATGGACTTAATTAATAGAATTTTCCATGAGTTCTTGGATAGTTTGTGGTGGTTTTCATTGATGATATTTTGGTATTTTCTAAAAGTAAAGAGGAGCATGAATGATATTTAAGGGTTATCTTACAAACCTTAAAAGAAAAGAAACTGTATGGAAAATTCAGAAAGTGTGAGTTTTGGTTGCAACAAATTTCTTTCCTTGGTCATATTGTTTCTAAAGATGGAATAACTGTTGATCCTGCAAAAACAAAAGTTGTGGAAGACTGGCCAAGACCCAAAAATGTAACCGAGATTTGTAGCTTCCTTGGTTTGGCAGGCTATTACCAAAGGTTTGTTAGAAATTTTTCACGATTATCTAGTCCAATGACTAAGATAACTCGGAAGGGTGTTAAGTTTATCTGGACAAAAGAATGTGATGATTGTTTTCAGGAATTGAAAAGAAGATTGGTGAATGCTCCAGTTTTGGCACTACCTTCCAGGAATGGTGAGTTTGTTATATACAATTATTCTTCATTGAAAGGACTTGGTTGTGTCCTAATGCAGAATGATCAGGTAATTGCTTATGCTTCACAACAGTTGAAAACTCATGAGGTAAATTACCCTACACAGGATTTGGAATTAGCTGTTGTTGTTTTTTCTTTAAAAATTTGGAGGCATCATTTGTATGGAGTAAAGTGTGAAATATATACCGATCACAAAAGTTTAAAGTATATATTCACTCAGAAAGAGTTAAAAATGAGACAGAGGAGATGGCTGGAATTAATCAAGGATTATGATTGTACAATTCATTACCATTCGGGAAAAGCAAATAAAGTGGTCGATGCTTTGATTCGAAAAAGTAATGTTTCATTAGCAATGTTTCATTTGGAACATGATCCTTTGGTTAAGGATTTGATGAAATTTGGCATAGAAGTTGTTGGTGCAGGAAGTCCTTCTGTTTTGTTTCAGCTATCAGTGAGATTTTCTCTATCAGGCAGAATCAAGCAAGCACAGAGGCAAGACAGTGAGTTGCAGAAAAAGGTAGAGCTGGTTCTGAAAGGTAAGTTGCCTGAATTAAACATTGATAATGATTGTGTTTTGAGATTTGGGAAGAGATTGTGTGTGCCTTGTGATTCGCAGTTGAAGAGAGATTTGTTATGTGAAGCTCATAGTTCTCCGTTTTCAGTTCATTCGGGCAGTACTAAGATGTATAGAGATCTGCGGGAGTATTACTGGTGGGATGGAATGAAAAGAGATATTGCTGATTTTACTGTGAAGTGTTTGACATGTTAATAGGTTAAAGCAGAGTGGCAGTTACCGAAAGGGATTCTTCAGCCTTTACTAGTGCCAGAGTGGAAATGGGAGAATATATCAATGGACTTTGTTGTGGGATTACCGAAGACATCTTGAGGTAATAATGCAATATGGGTTATTGTTGATCGCTTGACCAAATCTGCTCATTTCCTCGCTATACGATATACTTTCTCTCTTGATCAACTTTCCCGTTTGTATCTTAAAGAGATAGTCAGGTTACATGGAGTTCCTCTCTCCATTGTATCGGATCGTGATCCCAGGTTTACATCTAACTTTTGGAAAGGCCTTCAGAAGTCGTTGGGTACTGAATTATATTTTAGTACAGCTTTTCATCCTCAATCAGATGGGCAGTCAGAACGAACAATTCAGACCTTGGAGGATATGCTACGATCTTGTTTGATGGATTATCAGGGAAGTTGGGACCAAAATCTTTCTTTGGTTGAATTTTCATATAATAACAGTTTTCATTCCAGTATACAGATGGCACCATTTCAGGCATTATATGGGAAGCAGTGTCGAACTCCAGCTTTCTAGGATAAAGTGGGTGAAAGGAAGTTGATGGGACCAGAATTGGTAGAAGAGTTGGCAGAAAAAGTTCATCTGATTCAGAAGCACATGAGAACAGCTCAGAGTAGGCAGAAGTGTTATGCAGACAACAGGATGAAGGATCTATCTTTTGAGGTAGGTGATCATATTTTTCTCAAAGTATCACCATGGAAAAGTGTGATGCGATTTGGTAAGAAAGGAAAGCTGAGTCCAAGGTTTATTGGACCATATGAAATTTTGGAGAGAGTTGGATCAGTTGCTTACCGAGTGGCTTTACCTCCGAGTTTATCTTAGGTACACAATGTTTTTCACGTTTCGATGTTGAGAAAGTACATGCCAGATCCATCTCATTTTTTGAGTCCAGAGGTAGTTCAACTGGAAGAGAACCTATCTTATGAGGAACAACCGGTCCAGATTCTTGACCACAGGGAGCATGTGTTACAGAATAAGGTGATTCACCAGGTAAAGGTTTTGTGGAAAACCCACATGATTGAAGAGGCAACATGGGAATATGAAAATGCAATGAGGGATAAGTACCCCCATTTATTCGATAAGTAAATAAATTGCGGGGACACAATTTTCTAAAAGGGGGGAAGGATGTAACATCCCATGTAAGTAATGAATAATAGATATTTTATCTATTTCTATTAATGAATTAGATAGTGTTTTAGAGGCTTAAAATGAAAATAAATCCAATCTTAAGCATGGAATACACTAATATTTTTAAAAGATTGTTTTTCTTCCTTTGATGGAAAAACATTTTTGAATCTATCTTTTGACAATTTTATAAACTATGTTTGTCAAAATAAACTTATTTTTTATAATTGGGACATCAAAATTTACTTTGTGTGAATTTTTGGTATTTTTCTGACAATGTTCATTTTTTTAATGAATAGTGAAAAATACTGCATTTTACATCAAAACTGCTTTTTAATCTAATTTATTTATATGATTAGATTATCTTTTGAATTGGTTTTGAAGTGAAATTAGAATATATTTTTACTATTTAATCCAATGGTGGTCATTGGAATCAATTTCACTTTAAAATTGGACTTAAACTGGTGTCAATCTTTTGATAATTATTGTTTCAAAAAAACACGCTATTTGTCATAACAACGGGAATTATTTATTAAATTAATTAATGTGACTTATATGTTTTGAATTTTGTAAAATGGACTTAATTTTTGAATTCGGAAGATCAAATATAGCTTAGGGTGAATTTTTGGTAATTTTCTGAAAAACTTCAATTTTTAATGAATAGTGAAACCACTAAGTGGTAGTTAAAGAAACTGATTTTTCGTTTAAATGAAATTTTGACACTTTTGTGTTTTTAATTTCAAAAATCCGACATACATGGTTGTCATTAAGAAGTAAAATGTGGTTCAATGGGATTAAAATAATTTTTTGGTGAATAGTAACTTATTAAGTTCTTAATCGTGATTAGTGGTAATTAGTGTAGTTTAAGGTAAAAATAATGCTTTAATAACATAAAATGACATAGACACATGTCCTAACCTTATTGGATGTGTCATGGCCGACCAATAAAAGCCATGGGTCAACTTGGGGACCCCATGGAGCCACTTAGGTTGGGAAATGACATAAATAACTTTTTAATAAATGTTAAAGTAAAAATTACACAAACAAGATATGTTTTACTAAAACAATTTTTACATGGGGTTATACAACTCAGATTTTTGATTATAAATATTAATTGGAAAGATAAAAATATTTCCTAGATCATAGTATTTTTTTATATTTTTTTGACATTAAATAAATAAATGTATTTAAGACATCATGATGATGCAGTGATGACCTCGTTATTTAACGATTTAAATAAAATGGAAATATAATGTAATATCTAAGACCTACACATGTCCAAAACATATTGGATGAGTGTATTTAGAACCCTTATCACCTTATCCTCGAATTATATCAATGTGGGACCTTTTTAATCCGAAACTCTTTTTAAAATAAAGTAACTTATCTTTACTTTCCAAGAGTGCCCCTCCTCTCCTCTTATAAAAGGCCCCCACCTCTACCTCATTTCACACACTCCTCAAGCCTTTGGATCAGGAATCCCCTGCCCATTTACTCTCTCCACATCCCTCTCCTCATCCTAGAGGATTCCCTTTGGGCATAATCCTTTCAAAAGAAGCCTTTAGGCTCAAATCAAAAAGAGTTACACATTTAAAGGTAATTCATTCTCTCATGTTCATTTGTTTTATTTTGCTTCTCCAACCCCCTAAACTCTTTTTATTTACTTCTTTTGTAACAACACCAGTATCTTCAATATACTAGGATGTTTTTATAATATTTATTCGAGCTACACTCTCACACAACTACATAAAATGGTTAAAGAACATACAGTTTCTGTGGATGGTGAAATTCTGCCTCCTGAAACGATGATTGTTCAATACTCATTTAACGCCTTCAAAGGTGGCCATTATGATGTCACTATTTTCTATATATGATTTATAATATGTTTATTCTTTCCTTAAGCTTCTGTATTTTTCATTTATGGCATACCATTATTGTTTCCATTATGGGTAAACACGATATCTTCATTTTAGGAAGTGCGGACTACCGCCCCCTGAAAGTGATTTGATTCGTTAATACCATATGTGGGATGTGTAAAGGATAAAGTTAATGATATTATATATGTTATTATACTTGAATTATAATATACTCTTATATCATTATGATTCCATTCCAGAAAATACGAAATAGAAATGGAAGTAGCGTTCATGCGTACGTACGGCTTACCGTCTCCATGAACGGTGCACTTCATTTCTTACCTCTAAATGTGATGTAATATTATAAATACATGTATATACTGAATATATATGATATATATGTTATCCAAATCATTAATATCATTCTGGATATAACTAACCTTTGACCAAATTAACAACATGTAAGTGTAAGAAGTCTATTTTTGACTTAAGAACCAAATACCGACAAAATGAACATTATTAACTTAAATGATTACATGATGTTCATAACATGGTATAAAAGGAATAATGAACTTGAAAAAAGTTCTTAAGAAAGTAGAGATTAACTCAAGTTTATTATTCAGGATATTAAATAACGGTTGGTTCAAGTCAGATACGAGGTATGGGACTTCATCTTAATCTTCTTTCATTGAGGCATATTTTGTTTTATACACAACCTTCTTTTATACAGTGTATAAACCCCTTTGACTTTTACGTTTATTCAAAAGGAATCTTTTTTTATACGAAGCGTTTTCTAAACGAAAAAAGGGAATGTTTTTGTCATACGTATGTTGCGACAATGACTTCTCCGCCGGCGTGACCATTATTTGGGTTTCCGCTTCTTCTACAAGCCATACCTTGTTTTTAAAAGAAAACTAAATACCATGTTTTACTTTTCTTTTATTTTTTTATTGAAAATGGTTTTCATGATGTTTTTATATCAATGTGTTGCATTGATATCTTGTGATTGAAAGGTGGATATGATATGTTTCCTTTATGTATGTTTTATGTGATACGATTATGTTGAGGTTCTTGGGCAGTATTATAAAGACGGGTGGTTCCGTGATAAACTAAGGGCGGGTGAGCCCGATATAGCTCTCCAATGCATTGGGTAACGCGAATGAGTGAAACGTTAAGGTTTCTCCGAAGAGATTTTGGGAATATACTGTGATGGGTATTCCAAACGTAACCAAGAGGGTTACTCCCTACGTAAGAATGTTATGAATGCCTCAAGTTACCTAAAAGTCTTATGATTTCTATGATTTACTCATGATTTGATGAGGTATGTTAATGTGATTATGTTTTATGGGTAAATTATGATTTCATTATTATGTATATATGTACCCATGTTTCCTTTCCATGTTTTTATAACCCATACTGAGCTTTTTATGCTCATCCCAAGTTTTTTTTAAATGATTTTCACAGGTCAAGGGAAAGGTACATGATATGATGATAGTGTCAAGGAAGTGTCAAGAAAGAATCCATGTTTTATCTTAAATATGTATCCATTGATGGGAATGAAGAATACGATCTTTATGTAACCACTTTGTTTATATGTGGAATGTAATTCAAGTTTTATGATCTAATTCCCTAAAACTCTAAACCCGAAAAGATCCTCAATGTGTAATCTTGTAATAACTCAAGATTAAGTAAGGTTTAAGGCTGGGGCCTTATAGTATTCATGAATGAACCAATACCATTAATAATATATAAGTATAGTGAGAAAAAATTAAAATATGTAAATGAAATTTATCATGTACATATTATTGAAATCAAGGGAACTGTTAATATTGAAGATTTTCCAGTGGTAAATGAATACCTATATTCTTTCCTACTTCATTTTATGGTGTTATATGGGATATAAAAGTTGAATTTACCATTGACTTAGTTCATGATGCTAAGACAATTTCAAAATTCCCTAATCGAATGGCTCAAGTGAAACTTCATGAATTGAAAATGAAGTTGTAGGAGTTGCTTGATAATGGTTTCATTTATCCTAACACATTACTATGGGGTGCTCATGTTTTGATTATTAAGAATAATAATGATTTCATGAATATTTTAATTGGTTATAGAGATTTGGATATCATTAATTTTAAGATTAAGTATCCATTACATCATATCGATGACATATTTGATCAGCTCTAGAATGATCAGTATTTTTTACAAGATTTATTTGAGATATGGGTACCATCAACTGAAGGTGAAGGAGGATAAAATGCCAAAAAAGCTTTTTGTACTAGATATGATCACTATGATTTTGTTGTTATGCTGTTTGGTTTGAAAAATTATCCTCTTATATTTATGGATCTTATAAATAGAAATTTATATGAATATTTGGATAAGTTTTTAGTTTTTTTTATTGATGATATTCTAGAGTTTTCAAAAAAATTATGAAGATCATGAAAAACATTTAAAACTGTTACAAAAATTCTCAGTGAAAAAGAAGTTCTACCAAAAATTTGGAAAATGTGTTTTTTAGTTCAAATAGATTTATTTCCTTGGAAAACTTTTTAATATGGAAGTAATAATTATTGATCTCACCAAAAGAAAAGTTGTTGATGAATTGAAAAGACCTAAAAATGTTATTAAGATTTGTAGTTTTATTATATTAGTAGGATATTACTGATGTTTGGATAAGTACTTTTCCTGTTTATCAAGCCTACTAACTATATTAACATGAAATGGGGTTGAATTTTTTTTGGATAGAATAATGTGTTGATTTTTTTAGGAACTGAGAAGGAGACTGGTAAATGATCTAATTCTATCCATGACTTCCAAAAATAGTGATTTTTAATCGATATTGGAGCTTCATTAAAGGGACTTGGATGTGTTCTATTGTAGAATTATCAGTTAATTTCTTATTAATCAAGAAAACTGAAATTCATGAGATATATTATTCCACACATGAGCTGTAATTATAAGCTATGGTTTTCGCATTAAAAAAATCTAGGCATTGTTTTTAAAGGTCCAAAAGAGAAATATATACTATCCATAAAGTTTGTAGTATATATTTACTCAGAAGGAAGTAAAAATAAGGTAGAGAATATGGCTGTAATTGATAAAGGAATATGATTTCATGATCAATTACCATCCATGAAAAATAATCAAAGTGGTGGATTCCTTGAGTTAAAAATATCATACATCCTTAACCATGTTACGTGTGGAACATGATGATTTAATTAATGATTTGATGAATTTGGTCCTAGAAGTTGTTGGTGCAGGAACTTCCACTATTTATTTAGGTTCTAGTGTAGTCATCACTCTCAACTAGAATTAAGCATGCTCATAAGGAAGATAGTGAATTATAGAAAAATGTAGAATTTGTTAAGAAAGTTATATTACCAAAATTTAATGTTGAAAATGATTATGAATTGATATATGGAAATAGATTATATGTACATTGTGTTTCCCCGCTGAATAAAGAATTGTTAAGTGAATCTCATAGTCCTCTATTTTCAGTCCATCAGTGAAGCACTAAGATGTACAAAGACCTTCAAAAGTACTACTGGTGGGATGGAATGAAAATATATATTGTCGATTTTACCCTAAAATGTTTGACTTGCTAATAGATTAAAGCATGTAGGCAACTATTTAATGCGTTCCTTCTAACTTTTCCTATTCCAGAGTGGAAATGGAAAAATGTATTCATGGATTTTGTAGTGGGGTTACCAAATATCTATCTAAGTAATTATGTGATTTTGGTTAGTACTGATCGACTATCTAAATATGAACATTTAATTTCTATACAAGGTAACTTTTCATTATATCAACATTATTGGTTTTACCTTAAATAGATTATTTGGTTACATGTAGTTCTTCTCTTTGTTGTATCTAACCGTGATCCCAAGTTCACATTGAACTTTTGGAAAGGTCTTTGGATATTGTTGGGAACTGAATAAACATTTAGCATAGACTTTCATCCTTAATATGATAGATAGTCCGTGTAAACAATTCAGACTGTGGAAGACATGTTTTATTATTATTCAATGGATTACTAGGGAATATGGGATCAACATCTCTGATTAGTTGATTATTCTTAAAATAATTGTTTCTATTCTAGTATATAGATGATACCTTTTGTGGAATTATATTGAAAGTGGTTACTAACCAATAATTTTGGAATTATGTAAATTACAGGAAGATGATGGGACACAAATTAGTATATTAAGGGGCATAGAAAGTGAATATGACATAGAAACATATGAGGATAGCTCAAAGAAGGATGAAAAGTTATTGTGTTTATCTGAGGAAATACATTTCTTTAGTGTTTGGTGATTACGTTTTATATAAAATATATCTAGGAAAATGTGTTATTTATTTTGGTAAAAAAGGAAACTTATGTCCAATATTCATTGCACACTATGAAATCCTATATAAATTTGCAACAATTACCTGCCAAGTAGCTTTTCCTTTGAGTTTATCTTTGGTACACAATATTTTTCATTTTTCGATGTTAAGAAAGTATGTTCCAGGTACATCTCATGTTTTGATCATAGAAAAAGTTTAGCTATGATATAAATATATTTTAACGAAAAAACTGTTCGGATTCTTGATCACAAAGAGAATGCATTGGAGAAAAAGGTAATTCACAAGGTTATGGTTTTGTGGATAAACAACGTGGTTCGAGTAGCAACATTGTAATCTAAAAATTCTATGATAGATAGGTACCCCCATTTTTTTATTAAGTGAATAAATTGAGAAGATTTAATTTTAAAAAGGGGTAAGAATGTATCAACCCATGTACTTATCGAATAATTAGGTTTCACATTATTATTTTTGAATTAAATTGTTAAATTCATTATAATATGTAATTCTTAAATTAAATATTTTTCATAAAAAGTAATAGATTTTATTAAAATAATTTCTTATGTGTTTAATATTAAAATAATATTAATTTAATTTGAAAAAACTAATTCTATTTATGAAATCATCATGTCAAATTTATCTTATTTTGAAATTATTGAGAATTTTCTAAAAAAGATAAATGTTTTGGTAAAAAAATATGTTCTCTTAATAAATACTATATTTTTGTGACATCGTCAAAACATAATTATGATGAAAAAATTATTGAAATCGTGTTACGAATAAATAATTATATTATATTATAAATATTATTAAAAAATAATTCTATACATTTAAATTATAATTTTTTTCATGATAAGTATAAAAATAATTTTCAGTTCCAATGAAGTGAATGCATAGCATTATAAAAGTCGAATTTGGTTCCTTATAGATACTAATTGATATCAAAAAAATAATTTTCATTAATTTTTTATTAATTATTATGTATTATTGATGTTTTCAGATATTAACTTATTATTTTATTATTATGTAACTTGAGTCTTATCCAAATGCATGTGCAATGCGAGGGAAAGGTAAGAAAATAAAAATTAATAAATGAATGAAGTTTTCTTGACATGAAAATGAGAAATTATACTTAATTAACGATAATAAATTATTTTATTGAACGTAATTAATTTTTTTTGTTATTTTATTTTATTTGAAATTTTTATATATGAAATCATTACCTTTAATGGTCATGAAATGATGAAGTAGTTCCTTTTAAAGTAGAATAAAAATTAAATAAAATGATTTATAAAAAATTATAATAACCATTAGATAACCCCAAATTAGAATAAATCATTTTCTATGAGGAATTGTTAGCAATTATCTTATTTTTATGAAAATTTGGGATATTTTGGACCCACATAAATCACATTAATCCCTTTATGGTATTTTATATAATAGAAAGTCAAATTGTCCACATTATAGTTTTTAATTTGTATAAAATTTTAATATATGGATTTCGAGAATTTTTTTTCTAAAAAAGATATTATTTTTAAATCTAATTAATTTATCTTCCTCATGAGAATTTATTTTTAATCTTTACGAAAAAATAATTACCTTAATTTCTTACATAATGATGATGCAATAATTATTTAATTAATGAATAAATTAAATAAATGATATTAAAAATATTAAAATAAATATAATTTAATATTTTTATTGTAATACTCTATTTCTATACATGAATATAAGATTTATAGGATATAATTAAATATTTTATTCTTATTTGATTCCTTTTTTGATGTTTTAATGTCATAGTTATGAATATTGTTTATTTAGGAAAATATTATTTTTCCAGAATAACATATTTTTCTAAATTATTAAAAAATAACAAAAATACATAAAAATGTCAAAATTGATAATTTTATTTCTAAAATGTTATAAAATTTAATTTTTATGCCTTTTTAATGTCTTTAAAGCTACATTAGTCTTATTATATATTAAGATATTGAGTAATTCTAATGTTTCCCATCATCAAAATTATAAAAGGACACTCATCCCTTCCCAATATATCACCACCTTAAGCCACATTGATTAACTATCCTATATTAAAATAAATCCTCCTCATCCCATTAAAAATTATAGAGCCTTTGTTCCCACAAAAAGTCCACTTCCAAGAACCTTAGAGAGGTTCTCAATGAGAAATATTCAGAAGGAAAATTCATCCTTCTTCTTTTTAAAGTTATTTATCACTTATACCATATTCTAAAACCATATTCAATGTTTAATGAGAAATAAAATATAATATTTATACTGGAATTTTATTTGATTAATGTTATATAAATAATCAAATTTCTTATCCACTTCTTTTATTCTTAAAAACAAATTCATCATCCATGATATGTTAATTCACTACCTCCATTGACAATGAGTGCCTATATCCTTTTACAATAATCATGGACAGTTTAAATTAATTTATAATTGTTTAAGACGACTTAAATGTATATATGTTCTCACTTATGGACAATTATTTCTATTTGACATGGAGTTCCATAATAAACTGGCCATGAAACCAAGAGGCAAACGCAACCAAAAAAATAAAAATAACTAAATATTGAAAATAAATTGGTTGATGTTATAAAATGGTAATATAAACAATTATAAACATGATTATTGTTTTATAATAAATTAATAAATCTTTTAAAACCATTATATTAATGGTTTGATCACTTTTTAAGGAAGTTGAACCCAAGGTAAATGACCCTTCCTTAAAAATTCTTTTTTAAATTTCTCTTTTTTACAAAATTCAAATGGAATGTGCTTAAAAAAATACAATATGATAGTCATTTACATATTTCATGAATCCTTAATATTTTTATATATTCATTATAAGATTACTTGTTTATTTTAAAATAAAATATTTTCCATTTTATTTGAGTTGTATTCCTTTAATAAATGATTTTTCTCATAGAATGGTTTGTTTAATGCAGTTATTCTTATTTTATGATTATTTTCTAGTTAGTGTGAATTTTTTATGATAAATTTTGGGACCTATATCTCCCTCTAATTCATTGGGTATGTTTATTTTGGAGTTCGACCATTATGGTTACTCTAACTGTAACTGTGATGGATACACCATAAGGTAGTTGTGAGGGTTACATCATAAGGTAGTCATGAGGGTTACATTTTAAGGTAGTCATGATGGTTACAAATCATATGGTAGCCTTGATTGTTACAATATTATGTAATAATCCCCCAAGTTACCTAAAATTTTTATTTTTATTTCTATGTTTTATAGAAATCTCATGTTTTCACAAATAAACTATATGATACTTTATGTGTGAGAGGTATATATTTTTAAAATTGATTTCATATGTATATAAGTACTAATGGAATAACGGTATATTTCTTTATTTTTATTTCCCTTACTAAGATTTTATCTCATCCAAAGTTTTAAAAAATCATAGGGTTTAAGGAAGGTAAATAGAAGATAAAAAGCCAAGAAGAATGTTGTCGATATTTTTCAGGAAAATAATTCATGTTTTATTAAAAAAGTTTGTATTATAGAAAAATTGATACTATTTTATAAGTATCAACTTTGTATTCTTGTGAGGCTGTTATGCATGAATTATGACCTAATTCTCTACAAATCTAAATAGAAAAAATCTTTGGGAACGTAAGAAAGTGAATTCATTATGAATTTACTAAATATATAATGTCAATGTTTGGGTCCTTACAAAACCTGAAACATAATATAACATAAATGGTGAATCATATCACATAATATAATTTCTTCCACTCATCCTCTATCCCTCAATTTGTGTCTTACGAATCATTTTCATAAAAACATATGTCTACCCTCATACACTAGAATAAATCCGCTATTGTATATGGTTATTATTTTTACCGTAACATAGAAATAAACCTATTTTTATCAATCAAGAATGATTTTGATCCAATAAATATGGGAAAATTCACAAAATTCAATCATAGAGAAATACTCGTTTAACCAAACCAAAACAGACTATAATATTAGTAACTCATTTTATAAATATATTATATTTTTCTAAAACATAACACTCTAAAACTTACCATAGTCATACAAAACTGCTTTTTGGAATATGGATTACATTCATTATTTATGAATAAAAATTAACTTATGGATTCATTAAGGTTAATAATCCATGAATTTGATGTTAAATTAAATTTATGAATAGATCTCTATAACTTTTATAACATATAGGAAAAATAAGGAGTCACATATGATTCCAATTGTTTCATTTGGATATAATTAATAAGGATGCTATTAAGGAATTCTATCTCAATATCCATCTTTCAAATCACAAAATCATGGTTGGATTCTATGAGAAGAAAAATTCTAATGTATTTCAACATAGTAATTAGTGAAATGTTTCATCATAGTATATTCCTTGATGTTTCTAAAAACCTTTATCCATTTACCCTTCCACAAAGGTAAAAAGTTTACATCCCATTGAAGTATTATTTTTTTAATACTATTTTTTCACCAAATAGGATATACACATACTTCAATATGGATCTAAAACCAATTTTTTTTCTGAAATAATAAATTTATCATTGAATTCATCACTTCATTCCAAATAGAAACATCTATGACATATACAACCTTCTTTTAGGATAGATTTTAGTTATCATTAACTAATAATGTGTTACTATACTTGTTAAATATAGATCCATATCTATATTGTTCTCTAGCCCCTCAAGTACTCTTATAATGTACATATTTATTTAGAAAACCAACTTCTGGGGGTGTTTTAGAATTTGTTCATATTGCACCTCATGTGTATCTTGAGAATATACCTCATCAAAGCTAATAATTAATCCACTATATATCTTGAATATTTATAAACTCTCTTGAGTCATGTAATATCTAACAATTATCACCTTATCATCTAAGGGTTCATTTCGCAACCATTATGTTTTTATACGAAAATATAACATCTTATTACATGAATTTTCATTATATAACATTAAGATCCACCCTATAACCACAACTATTTACTATATTTAGGAACATGGATACAAAAATAAATAGTTCATGAAAGATTTACATTGTCTCCCACTTAGTTATTCGTAATAAGGACCCTTATTACACACATCATTAATTAAACTTTTCTTCATATCTAGGGAAAAATTGCCTAAAGAGTGACCTCATATTCTATATAATTATAAAAAATGTATATATCAATGTTCATTTTAACAAAACATGAGTGGAAATTGTATGATAACATGATACTAACCTTTGAAAATCATAACTAATAATTCTTATATAATAAACATGATACATGTAAGAAATATTTGTAGTTCATAATATATGAATTAGAAAGGGATCAATGAACATGATCCCTAAGAACATAATATAGGCATAATATCATGTCATAAATGTAATGGCCCACACCCACCTGATCCATTACTTTTCGAAAAAATGACTCCACCGAAATTATGGCACCGATCAAGGTCGCACACCGGTCATGGTGGCACCGTGAATGTCATACACCGGTCACAGCGGCACTGTGACGGTGGCACTAGTTACGGTGACATCGTGACAGTCTCACTCCAATCAAGGTGGCACCGTGATAGTGGCACCGGGGAAGGTGGCACCATAAGGGTGACACTGTGACAGTGGCACTGTGACAGTGGCACCAGTGACGGTGGTACCGTGAGGGTGACACTGTGTTGGTGGCACCATGTCCTCACCTTCTAGTTTCTAACCTTTCCACTCCCGCAACATATCTTTTGACGTAAAGATAATTTAATTCCCTCTTTCAAGATATTTAAAGATGATAAATAATATCTAAAATCCCCCAAGAGTTGGGTAACCCTTAAATTACCAAAACGTGTTGTTTTTCCTCAGTGTAACACCCTTCACCATACCTTCCAGATCTACCATGTTACGTGTTTCCTTATAATTAAAGAAAACTATTTAACACATATCCATTACGACCACCCCTCTGAGGAGGATTGTTAAATGACAAATAATTCCATCGTGTGTCCCTACCCAACGGAATGGGGAACCACGATCCGACGTTAAATCCGTTCAAATGTCGACATCCCATAACAACGGCTTCTCATCCTTATATCACACGGTAATTGATTCTTCTTCCTCCTCCTCTTGGCTGGTATCCTTTTCTTCCTGGTGCATTTGGAGTTTCTTTTCCTGAGGCATGTGGTTAACCTATGTCAGATCCTTTCTGCTCACCCTTGGAGTCCTCAATGTTTCTCCCCAGCAAGTCATGCATCCATAGTTCTTGGCATGTGGAGAAGAAAATTGATCCTTGATCAACTGGGTAGGGTTTTTCCTTCATCTCTCCTTACTGTGTATCATGTGGGGTGGGTACGCTACAGTTTCTATGGGACTGGATGAAGCCAACCATTAACAAAGATAATAAACAGACTGGTAAAGAATGATGGGGTGTGTTTGACAATTCTGATGTACTCTTTTATGTTGCTATATGTTGGGAACTGTATGAGCTTATGCTCACTGAAAATCATAAACATTGGTGGTCATTTCTTGCGTACTAATAAACCCTTGTCTTTTGTGATGATTAAATAACTGTAACATGGAAATTGGTTAATCACCTAAACTCGGTTGGTTAAATGGATACCCAATGAACAAAAATCCTTGTGTGGTCACCCCGGTTAACCAACAGAAAGAAGAATCTAATGAATGATATGCTTAAACCGGGAAGATTTACCTACTCTATTTTGGTAGTAGGTGTGTTGTTCTGTTTGGTGCTTATGGGGTGATATGGATTGGGATGTGATCCTCTGTTGTGACCCGGTTTTTGGTTGTGAATCTAAAGTTGTGTGGGGCTGTATCTCGAGGCTTGGTTTGGTTCTAGTACTTTAAGGGATCTCACTGATCCCTATGTTGTTGTGACTTCACAAGAGAACCAGGTGTGAATGCTTGAATTGTTGTTTGGCCGTTTTTATTTCGCTGGCTTGTGGTTATGCCTGTTAGTTGCCCAATAGTGCAGAATTCACATAAATGGGATCACTTGATATGAAATCAAGAATGAGTTAAATGTGGAATTGGTTTTTGGCCGTGAGTGTTGTGCCTTTTCTTTATGAATGAATAGTAATGAGGGTGTTTGTCCTTATGATGTCTTGGGAAAACCTAGGTTGGGATGAGTGCTTGATACCTATACATATAATTATAGTTCTTATATTTCTTATTCGTGCCCCACCCAAGGTGAGCACTTAGTGTCGAACACCCCAATTTCACGGGGGATGGTGTTTTTCCCAACACTCTTATGAGTGGCTGGTTATTAGATTCTTTTTTTCTCCACTTCCTGAACAGCCCAAGACTCTTCAGGCAGGCTGTGACGGCATGAGGTCCATTTATGCTCAAGATTCTTTGGGCAGGGTAGATGTGGTGGTTGGCCCAGGTGTGTACGAGCATGTTGTTTCCCAAGAGTCTTCAGAATGAGGCCCAGATTACAGGGGATTGTGGTGGCCCAGGTGTTTGTGGGAGGGATGTGTGGTAGTGATGACCCAAGTGTGTGCGGGCGGGGAGTGGTAGTGGGACTGCAATGAGAATGGAAGGAGAGGTTCGATGCGTAGGATGTATTCAATAACCAGTGGGAAAGTGGCGTGGGGTACCCAAATATCGATGTGTTGTTACTCAACATTACTTGACTTGCGTTATTTGGGAAGTGTACCTTTGTGAGGCATGGGTGGATAGTTTTCCTTGCTAGTTTCTTTCGTTATCTCTTTCTCACAGGAAATTATAATGCTTCCCCACTTGTGCACGAGAGTCTTTGGTTTTCCCTACTGAGTATACTTGTATGTTCACCCTACATACATAAAACTTCTTTCAGGTTTCCTGGAAGACTTTAGGGATCGTGCAGGGCCGTACTAGCTCAGACGTTGGGACAATTGCAATTGTTATTTTTTTCTTCATTCATGGTACTTTACCTTTGTAGTCTCCTTGTACTTTGTGGCATTTACTTTTGTGACATGCATATGGGAATAGTTTTATTTGGCTTACTTTTTACCTCCCAGTTTTGGTGTTTTTTGGATTTACTATATTATGCCCCGATCCTATTAAAGAAAAAGGGTAATGACTTCAATCTTGTGTGTGATTCTATACCGTTTGTGCATGTTTCCACTCTGGGACCTATTGAAGGCGGGTCTCAGGGGGTCATTATCTCTTCTTCAACTTGAAGAAGGAAGGGTCTGGCAATCTGTTGTCCCTTCTCTCATCTTGGTGAAGGCTATTCATGATAGAATGATATCAGAGGCGGAGGTTGAGAGATAAGATGAATTTCCGAGTTAGGCCTAATGAGGATTTCATGGGATAGTAGGGAAACAATGTTGGATAATCTTGTTGCGTGAAATAGGCCAGGTAAGACCAGCTAGGACATGGGATTTTTGGGCTCCTGTTATCCGATTCAAGGACTTTGGGCCTAATGAACGACCAAGTGTGGCTGTAGTGATTGTAGGGTAGAGACCCTAGGGAAGGTAGATGCATCATGATGACTTGTGTTCTTATGTTTCATGGGCATTTTGGGGATTTAAAATGAGTAATAAGTCTTTGAAAATTTAATAAAAATATTCTACACTACTCGGGCTTAGGCATTCTTTGTTTACCTTCCAACATTGGCACCTGGGAAAGGACCACGAGTTGTGTGGGCGATCAAGGCCCAGGAGGTTGACTTGGCTGATCGACAGAGTGCTGACCGAGAGGAGAAGGATGATCAGTGGCAGAAGACGCTTCATGCCTTTCAGCAACAAACCCTCATGAAGTACGAGGGAAGCATCTCTTATGCGAATACAGAGATCTGGATAGAGGAGCTGGTGATAACATTCAACTTAATTCGGGCTCCAACAGAGTACTGGGTTCCTCTAGCTGTAAGGAATATGTGTGGAGTAGTGCGTCAGTGGTGTATGATTTATCTTGGGGAGAAGAGGTAGGATGAGGTGACGTGGACTTACTTTGAGAAGGGGTTTTGGGCATAATTCCTCTCTTCTGCAAAGAAGGCTAAAAAGAGGCAGGAGCTACTCTACCTCTATCCGGGGAACATGTCAGTAAGAGAGTTGGGGATCAAGTTCAAGGATCTCCTTCACTTCACTCCGAACCTTTTTCCTGATGAGGAGTCTTGGGAGATATTTTTAGAGGAGGCACTCTGAGCTTCTCTCTTCTATGTTGTTACTCCCTTCACCTTACCGACATACTTGGAAGTCCAGAAGAAGGATGAAGTGGTGGAAAGGATGTACACTCAGGGAGGTGTATCATGAGAGGGAATCTAGTAAGGCTCGTTGAAGGGGAAGGCCATCAGTAGTAGGCCTCCAGTATCCGGGCCCTCTAGGATTCGGCCAGTAGGGATTATGCCCCAACAGTTCTAGTTATGATCCCCCAGTCCTTACCCATTCCTTTCGGGCCTAGGACCGAGGTGCTTCATCTGTGGCCGCCATGGGATCCTTCAGAATCAGTTCCTTGACCGAGTATGGTATAATGGGGGTGGGTCAGTGTCGCACCCTCCCCAGCCGTAACAGTTTTCGGCTAGTCCCTTTCAAGAGCAGCAATAGGGGAAGCAACCTCCCGCTCCTCCGAGGTAAGGCATTGCAGGAGGAGGCTGACCTCAGCGTGCTCCTCAGGGACCTTGAACAGAGCGCGGTCGGGGAGGTGGCCAATAGACGAGGGGTAGGGGAGCTGGGCATGGACAGTTACACGCTGGGGAGTCAGCGGTTCCAGCAGGGCCGAAAGTAATTCGAGGTACGATCAATTTGTCCAGTACTCTTGCCTATACCTTGTTCGATAAAATATCTTTTCACTCCTTTGTTGCACCCAGTCTGGCCTATGCTCTGGGTCTCAACGGTGAGAGACTTCCAGTGCCACTAGTGCTGAGTACACCAGTCAGAGGTTAGATCGACTTGATTTATGTATGTCTAGGGTGTAGACTGATGATAGGGCCATATTGCTCGATCATGGATCTTCTACGGTTGCAGATACATCCATACGAAGTCATCCTATGCATTGACTGGCTATTCAATGTATGTTCCATCATTGACTGCTTCCATGGAAAGATCATGTTTTCAGATTTGGGCGGCCGACATGTAACTTTCATTGGTGAGTGGGGTTGCCAGAAAAGCAGCAGGAAAAAGGATCCCCTCCTTTCCTTGTTAGGTGAACTATCAGTAGAGTCGATGGATGCAGAAATGGTAGAAGTCCCAGGGATCATCAGTGAGTTTATGGATATCTTCCCTGGAGAGGTGTCAACTCTACCCCCTCGACGCGATGTTAAGTTTAGTATAGACTTGTAACCTGGTGCCCGTCCGATTTCGATGGCTCCCAACTGGATGGCACCTTCGGAGTTGCGGGTGTTGCAGATTCAGATTGATGATCTGATGAATAAGGGTTTTGTTCGACCAAGTGCATCACCATAGGGTGCTCTAGATTTATTCATAAAGAAGTCAAATGGTGGTATCAAGATGTGCATAGACAATAGGAGACTGAATCAGGTGACAGTCAAGAATCGCTACCCTCTTTCGAGGATAGACGACATCTTTGACAAGTTGAGGGGAGTAGGTTGATTCTATAAGATCGATCTGTAGTCTGGATATCACCTGTTGAGGGTGAAGGAGGGTGACATCTCAAAGACTGCCTTCGGGTGCAGATATGGGCACTTTGATTTTTTGGTCATGCCGTTCGGCGTTATGAACGCTCCAACTATGTTCATGGGGATCATGAACTCTGTATTCTAGGAATAACGGTTTTAGAGGTCCTCCAACAACACCAAATCTATGGGAAATTTCCCAAGTGCATGTTCTGGATGCGAGAAGTGCACTTCCTTGGGAACATGGTGTCCAAGCAGGGAATAGTAGTGGACTCATCAAAGGTCGAGGTGGTTGTTTCTTGGGCAGCACACATTAACATGGCAGAGGTTCGTAGTTTCCTTGGACTGGCAGGTTACTACTGGAGGTTCGTACCCACCGTCTCCCGAGTTGCATCATCTTTTACAACTTTGACCAAGAAGGACCAGGCTTTCGTATGGGATGGGTAGTGTGAGGTAGCCTTTAGCTATCTAAAAGAGAAGTTGGTAAGTGCCCCAGTGCTGATGTTTCTAGAAGAAGGGGTGGCGTATGAGGTGTTCTGTGATGCTTCAGGACAAGGCCTCGGGTGTGTGCTGATACAACGACAAGGGGTGATCTCTTATGTGTCTATAAAGGTATGTACCCATGAGAGTAATTATGCCACCCATGATCTGGAGATTGTGGCCGTCGTGTTCACACTAATGTTTTGGTGGCATTACCTCATCGGGGAGCACTTCGTGGTCTTAATAGATCACAGAAGCTTGAAGTATATCTTCTCCCAGAGGGACATAAACTTACGGCAATGAAGGTGGATGGAGTTCCTTCAGGACTATGACTTCGAGATTTCCTACACCTCAGGAAAAAGGAATGTGGTGGATGATTCCTTAAGCAGGAAGTTGTAGAAGGATGTTGTTCGAGAGTCGACGAATGCATGGAAGGTGATGGAGGAGTTAGCTACCCTGCACCTGGATGCGAGGATGGATGGTGGTGGAGGTTGCCTCTATTAGATGACAGGGTAGTCTTCTCTGTTGCTAAAGTTGGAGGAGTCTCAATGGGGAGACTCAAAAAGTGAAGTGATGGGTGACCGGGTTAACCAAGGCAATGCCATGGAAGGGTGAATGGAGGATGGATAGAATCAGATTCTTTTCTGAGGGAAGTTTTTTTTCTAGAGACGATGCATGAAAGGGTTCTTGGTGAGTTCCACCACTCACCCCTAGTAGTGCACCTGAGAGCTTCCAGGATGTACCAAGGTCTGAGGAGTCAGTTTTGGTGGCCCGAGGTAATGCGCGTGGTGGCAGAGTTCATCGCCAGGTGCCTAGTGTGTCAGCAGGTGAAGGCTGAACACCATTTCCAGGGGGTCTATTACAACCTTTAGATGTCCCTGAGTGGAAGTGGGATGACATCTCGATGGATTTTTTCATGGGACTACCCAATGTTCAAGGGTGTTGCGATGCTATCTGGGTAGTGGTGGACCAACTAACGAAAGCGGCCCACTTCCTTGAAATCAAGGAGTCAAGTATGGTGGATTCCCTAGCATAGAGGTATATGGATGAGGTGGAGCGGTTTCATGGAGTCTCGATATCCATAGTCTTGGATAGGGATGCATGGTTTACCTCACGAGTTTGGAGGGGATTGCATCATGCTTTTGGCACCCAGCTACGTCTTAGCAATGCTTTCCATCCCCATTCAGATGGACAGACAAAGCGCACCATCTAGACATTGTAGGATATGCTAGGAGCATGTATTCTGGACTTTGAGGGATGTGGGAATGACACTTGCCTCTGGTGGAATTTTCCTACAACAATATATATCACTCTACCATTGGCATGGCTCCATTCGAAGCTTTGTACGGGAGACCATATCACTCACCCGTGTGCTGGACAGAGGTTGGGGAGGTAGGTGTTCTTGGCCCAGAGGTGGTGTAGAGAACGACGAAGAAGGTTCAGCTTATACGGGAGAGGATGAATGTGTCCGTGGACCGGAAAAAGTCATATGCCGATAAAGGAGGAGACCCTTGGAGTTCGAGGTCAAGGACCAAGTGTTCTTGAAGGTCTCCCCTTGGCATGGGAAACATAGTTTCGGTAGGGGGAGTAAGATTTATCCTAGTTTCGTCAGACCATTCGAAGTACTGCGGGGAGTTAGTGAAGTGTCTTATCAGCTAGTGCTACCACTGCCGCTACTGAGAATGCCCAACATCTTCCATGTATCTCAGATCTGACAATATCTGCATGAAGATTAACACATACTTGACTGGGGAAAGTTGTATATCGAGGTCGATGTGGCGTTTGTAGAAATACCGGTGAGGATCAAGGATCATGAGAAGAAGGTGTTCCATGGGTGAAACATTCCTTTGGATTGTGTGTTATGGAGGAATGGCGGGATCGAGGATAGTACCTAGGAATGAGAGGCACAGATGCATGCCCAGTACCCAGAGTTTTTTTTGAGTTTTGTTCTATTTGATTGTACTTGTTGTGATGAATCATTTCAACATGTTAACTATGGAATGGATTATTTCCCTTGTTCTCTGTATGTGTGTGGGATGATTCCTGAATGTGGGGAGGGGAATACCTGATCCCTAATCAAGATGCATTAAGGTGGATGCGGTTAGACTCGTGTGGGTGAGTCAATGCTACCCAAAGTGGATAGTATCTTGACATGGAGTAATGAACCCCCTAACCCATATGACTAGACAATTTGAACCTCGAGTGATGCTTGGTTACTTGATGGAGAGGTGTTCTTAGATGTCTATGAGGTTCACTCATGAGCGGTATCTCTCGAGGTGGTTGTCTGGACCCCCCTCTTTTCTTCTGGTCTAGTTTTGATTCTCGAGGGAAAGAATAGTTTGAGTGGTATCTGATGTAATGGCCCAGACCCACCTGGTCCATGACTTTTCCAAAACACGGCTCCACCGAAATGATGGCACTGATCACGGTTGCACACCGGTCATGGTGACACCGTGACAGCCGCACACCGGTCACGGTGGCACCGTGAGGATGGCAACAGGGATTGTGGCACCATAAGGGTGACATCATAATGATGGAACCATGACAGTGTCACCGTGAATGTGACACCGTGATGGTGGCACCGTGAGGGTGACAACCGGATGGTGGCACCATGTCCTCACCTTCCAGTTTCTGACCTTTATACTCCCGCAACATATATTTTGATGTAAAGATAATTTAATGCCCTCTTTCAAGCCATTTAAGGCCCATAAATAATATCTAAAATCCCCCAAGAGTTGGGAAACCCTTAACTTACAAAAACATGTTGTTTTTAATCTATGGCACGCCCTTCCTCGTACCTTCCAGATCCACCCTGTTACGCATTTCCTTATGGTTAAGGAAAATTGATTAATGCAAGGCCGTTATGAAGACCCCTCCTAGGAGGATTGTAAAATGAAAATTAATTCCATCATGCGTAACTGCCCAACCGTGTGGGGAACCACGATCCAACTTTAAATTCATTCAAATTTCCATATCCCGTAACAATGGGATCTCATCATTATATTTCACGGGAATTACTTCTTCTTCTTCCTCTTTGCTGGTCTCATTTTCTTCCTAGTGTGTTTGGAGTTCCCCTTGCCGAGGCAAGTGGTGTGCCTATGTTGGAGCCTTTCTTCTCATCCTTGGAGTCCCCGACATTTCTACCATGCAAGTCGTGCATCCCCAATTCTTGGAGAGTGGAGAAGAACTTAGATCCTTGATCAACCTGGTAGGGTTTTCCCTTTGTCTCTCCTTACTGTGTATCATGCGGGGTGAGTACGCTATAGTTTCTGTGGGAATGGATTAAACCAACCCTTAACAAAGATAATAAATAGACTGTTAAAGAACGATGGGGTGCATTTGACAATTCTATTGTTCTATTTTATATTGCTATTTTTTGTGATCTGTATGGGCTTATACTCACTGAAAATCATGGCAGTCAGTGGTATTTTCTTGTACACTAATGAACCCTTGTCTTCTGTGGTGATTAAATAACCGTAACATGGAAATTGGTTAATTATCTAAACTCAGTTGGTTAAATGGATACTGAATCAACACCGATCCTTGTGTGGTCGCGCCGGTTAACCAACAGAAAGAAGAACCTAATGAATGATGTGCTTGAACCAAGATGTTTTCCCTACTCTATTTTGGTAGTAGGTTTGTTGTTCCGTTTGGTGCTTATGGGGTGATGTGGATGGAGATGGGATCCTCTGTTGTGACTCTATTGTTGGTTGTGAATCTGAAGCTGTTTGGGGCTGTATCTCAAGGCTTGGTTTGGTTCCAATATTTTGAGGGATCTCATTGATCCCTTTGTTGTTGTGACTTCACAAGAGAACCGGGTGTGAATGATTAAATTGTTGTTTGGCCGTTTCTCTTTCTCTGTCTTGTGGTTATGCCTGTTAGTTTCCCAGTAGTGCAGAGTTCACCAAAATGGGATCACTTGAACATCAATGCTTGAATGAGTTAAATGGGGAATTTTTTTGGTCGTTATTGTTGTGCCTTTCTTTTATTAATGAACAGTAACGAGGGTGTTTGGGCTTAGGATGGCTTGGGATACCCTAGGTTGGGATGAGTTCTTGTTACCTTTACATATAATTTCAGTTCTTATGTTTCTTATTCACACCCTGCCCAAGTTGATCACGTAGTTCCGAACACCCCCATTTCATGGGGGAGGGTGTTTTTCCCAACACTCCTATGAGTGGATGGTTATTGGTGCCTTTTCTGCTCCCTTTCCCGAATATCCCAAGACTCTTCAGTCAGGCTGTGACGGCTTGAGGTCCATTATATCCCAATATTATTTGGGTAGATTAATTGTGGTGGTTGGACCAGGTGTGTGCTGGTTGGTTGTTTTCCAAGAGTCTTCTGGATGAGGCCCAAGTGTCTGCAGGCATTGCAGTAGTTATTCTGGACCAGGTGATTGCGGGTGTGGTTACGGGGTATTGTTGTGGCCCAGGTGTTTGTGGGAGGGATGTGTGGTAGTAATGTCCCAGGTGTGTGCAGGCAGGGAGTGGAAGTGGGTCTGCAGTTAGAATGGCGGGAGAGGTTCGATGAATAGAATGTCTTCAATAAACAGTGGGAAAGTGGTGCGGGGTACCCAAATTTCGATGTGCTATTTCTATATATTACTTGACTAGTGTTATTCGGGGATTGTGCCTTGGTGTAGCTTGGGTGGATAGTTTTCCTTGCTAGGTTATTTGGTTATCTCTTCCTCACAGGGAATTAAAATGCCTCCCCACTTGTGCATGAGAGTCTTTAGTTTTCCCTACTGAGTATACTTGTATGCTCACCCTATGTATATAAAACTGATTTCAGGTTTCCATGAGGACTTCAGGGATCGTGCAGGGCCGTATTTGCTCAGACGTTGGGACCGTTGCAGTTTCTATTTTTCATTCTCATTTCCTGGTACTTTACCTTTGTAGTATCCTTGTACTTTGTGGTATTTACTTCAGTGACATGCATATGGGAATGGTTTTCTATGGATTACTTTTTACCCCCCAGTTTTGTTGTTGTTGGGATTTACTACCAAATCTCCCGATCCTATTAAAGAAAAAGGGTAATGCCTTCCATCTTGTGTGTGATTCTAAACCCTTGGTGTTATTCGCCACTCTGGGACTTGTTGAAGGCGAGTCTCAGGGGTCATTATCGCTCATTCAACTTGAATAAGGAACGGTCAGTCAATCTGTTGTCCCTTCTCTCAACTTGGTAAAGTGAGGTTGTGACAATAAAAGTATGGAAAAAGTGTGGCCTGATCATAATCATAGAAATTATATATCAAGAATACCCAATAATACATTCATCAATTATTATTCCAAATACAATCAATTGAATTCTTACTTCATTTTTGGGATGACCTCGTATGTACCCTATTTCCAGCTTGGGAAAATCTCTTATGAACCCTATTTTTTCAGGCTTGGGAGAACCTCACATGTACCATTTTATCTAGAAACACATTAATAATTACCCAATTAATTTTAGGTATATATAATTTGAGACCCACCCATCACATAATGATTAATATATTAATATGTATGCCACAACATCATAAAAACATTAAAATTACTTAACTTGTGGAAAAAAATATGGTTTCATCGATATTTCACCATCATAACCATAAATCATCATAATAAATAAAAAATATTCTATAACTGGATAATATCTCCTATAAATCAAATGTAACATAAAAGTATGATATGATATATGATTTTTTTTAAAAATATCACTAGTGTATTTATAGAAGAAAACACCCTTTTAATTTTTAAATAAAAAAGAAAAAACTAAAAAATTCATAAATACTAATGAAAAAAACCCTACTAAAAATAAACTTTGAATTATTTAAAATCAAATTAAAATCATTGTAAAATCACCATGGATGGAAATTATGTTCGTTTCTTGTACTTTAAAATGAATATTCCTTTCACATTTTTGGATGAAAATACCTCATTAGTAAAAATGTATGAATACTCCATTTTAAAAAAATTATATAGAGTAAAATAGGGTTAAATATAAATTTATAAATTTATTGTTTTATTTTAAAAATATTCTTGGAAAAAAATTTATAAAACAAATACATAAACGAAATATTATTTTCGACCGAGGAGTGAAATAATGTTGGTTTTCCAAAAAAATGTTCTTTTTGTCTCTTTGGTACTTGAATTCTGTAGTATTAAAATAAAAAATATATCATCATTAAATATGAATAGTATAAGAAAATTCATAGTATTATTTAGTTATAGATCATGAAATTTCATCATCAGAACTTAAACAAAAACAATCCTTATAAATAGTGAAATTGTAATAGATACCCCTTACCTCAATTTCAGCATGTTCAAAATAAATTTAACCTACGAACTAAAAACAAATTTATTATATTTCTATTATAGAATAATTTAAATACTAATATTATCATATATTATCCACTTATAAAAATTTTACCACTTATTATTAATAATTCCTTATAAAATCATCATTTCTCAAAGTTAACTATTTTATTTTTCACGAGAATTTTTGTTTGATATCTCTGGTCATTGTACTTTGATAAATGTTACATAATATATAGAATTATATTAATCATAATAATATCACATATATTAAACATACAAATATTGATAAAATTTCATAAAAGGTATATATAAACAAAATTATTTACACCTTTCATGTAGACAACATGCCATATGTATGGATGAACATTGTTTTCACTTTTCAACAAATGGTATAAAAGACAGGTATATAAAAAATCACCTAAAAATAAATAAATTATATCATTAATATTATATATATTTAATAAATATATTATTATTATCATCTATATAAATAAGAAATGAAAAATGAATCACATCTCCCTGTGAAGGTGGCAGTCCATACGTATAGCGGGGTGATGTTATTATTTTTTAAAAAAACTAATGTACGAATATAGATATTAATTTTTATTTAATAAGAGTAATGTTTTCATAAAAATAATTTATAAACATTAAACCCATCATATTTATCATCCATTAATTATGGTGAAGGAAAATGAATTGTATCTCTATGTGGAGTCGGTTGTCCACTCATTCACATGAGTGATATTTTCACTCCTCATTTGATGAAAAATATGATAGATAATAGTATTTACAAATTTATAATAACATTTATATATATTAAGGATATGTAATTCATTATTATATGAATATTTCCACATATTTTTAAATGGTATGAGAAGAAATTAATTAAAACATGATGTGTAAGAATATTTACTCATCTCTTTAGATCCCTTAATTAGGACCCTCTGAATAGTATTTAAAGAAGTTAAAAACCACTTTTTTCTAGATATGTAGGGTTAAAATAGAATCTATTATACTGTGGTTTATCAAGATAGATCAATGTGTTGCAAAGAAAATACATAAGGGGTTTCCTTTTATAAGGGAGAAAAAGGGTATACATGAAATTATGAAAAAGATTAAAATATAATGTAGTAGTTCTCAAGAAAAATGATCTAAAATGGATTGATATTAGATTAAACATAGTATAATGTAGATATATCATTATCCAATTAAACTTAGATAGGTTTTTCTATCATTTCAAACCATATTTTCTTAACCCCATTGTTAACTAATTTCAATAAAACCATATTAATGAATTTGTGAATATTAAGGGTTCATAATTTCATATACATGGTAAAAATTGTATCATAAATTACTATGGTAGGAAATTTTAGACCATTTTCATTATTATTGTCTAATATAATTAATTTTTTAATTTTTATATAATTTAATAAAACTAAATTATCATAAAACATTGTTAATGTCATTTTTAGAACTATTTAAGTAATTTCACTTTGGAAATAACATAAAAGGGTTGTAATTATAATATTAACCTTCTAGAAATAACTAATATGTTATTTTAATCTTTAAAAATCATAGGGCACAATATATCACTAAAATAATATTACTTTTAGTGTTTTAAAATATAGTAACATATTTTTTCAACTACATGAACAAGAACTTGTGGAGGCATTGTGTGTGTATTTAAGATATATATTTCATCATTAAAAATAAAAATTAAATTCACATGATAAAAATAATTATTTAATATTTTAGAATACATGTTAAATATAATTATTATTTTTCATTATTATGAAATTTTTTTAGAGATATTCAATTCAATATAGTAATATTTTGGAATTTTCATTACATTAGATAATAAAATTTTTATTATCTCATGAAAATGTATAAAAATAAAATGAATCATATTTTTCTATGTTTATGGTCAAATTTATTCTGATGAATAAATGAAAGGTAGGTGTTGGGTTTATTTTAGGACCATGTCTCATTGTTTTAACCTTTTTTGAAAATTTTCCCTTATTAAGGTGACAAATATTTTCCGTTGTTAATTTTCATAATAAAAAAATTTAAAGGGAAATATTTTAAAAAAATATTAACCTTCTAATGAAAAATATGGTAATTTTTTTTCAAAATTCAATCTCCAACTATATAATAAAACAATTTTACTATAAATTCGTTATACACAATGTGAAATAGGTTTTAGACAAATGTGTTTTAATCATAAAAATTAACTTATATAAAAATCTTGAATATTACATATTGAAATGGAACATATTTCAAATTAAGAAAAAATTATAAATATAATTGGTCTTCTAAAAAACTTTATTTAGTAAAAATAAATGGTAGCACTTGAAAATATATATTTTTAACTATTCACTAAAAAATCAATCATTTTTGAAAAATCCAAAAAAGTATACTATTAATTTTCATATTATGATTTCAAAAATAAATTTTATTTTTTTAGATATATTTTCTAAAATTAGGGGTAATTAATTTTATTATTTCCTCATAATAAAATCATAAAAACATTTTTTTGGAAATGGAATATAATGACATAAATAAAAATTGAGTGTTTATTTATCAATATATTGTGTTTATCTAACACCATTGTATATAATTTTAAAAATGTGGTTATTCCAATTTACTCTACCAATTTAAGGGATAGGTAATAACTGCATTATTTTTCTTTTGGACTCAGGTTTTTAGGTTTCATATGTTATAGAGGAAACAAAATTTTTTCTGAAAAGAAATATATCATCAAATATTTTGTTGTTAAATTCCACCCCCCTCAAAATTTATTTTCCCCATAAAATACCCTACCTACTGTATAAAAATGATGATATCTATGATTCCACAAATCATCAAGTTTCTATGTAGCTTTTTTGAATTTATGATTACTCTAGAGAACATTAACTAGGTGAGTAGTCTTGTTTCGTAACATATTATCTCTATGATTAAATATTTCTACCAGTTGTTCTTCATAAGAAAGATCATACATTAGTGGTATAACCACTAAGTTAAATACATATAATGGATCATGTGTGTACTTATTTAAGATATATATTCGAATCAAATTTTAAAATTAAGAGAGGTTTGGTGAAATAACCAAGCGATATGATATCATGACTACTCCATCAATAATCATGGAGGGGATAATATACCCAGGGCTCATATTTCTCCACTTCAGAAATTTCATAACCATCCTCAATGGAAAAATTTGAAATAATTATTTCTCAAAAACATTCAATTCAATATTTATCTGATTTTTATTAGTATAACACATCTATTAACTCCGAGTTACCATAATATGTTATCAAACGGATCTGACTTTCTCTTCCATTTCCTCCGCTGGATTAGTTCCCAGTATTTTTCATTCTCTAACACCATCCTAACACACATGATTTATACAATTAATTCTATATAGGGAACCATAAGGAGCCATAAAAATTCTTAATTTAAATACATTTTTTTAAGAATACTCAATTAAAAGAATGTGTATATCCCAACTACCTTTGAAATACCTAGAAAAATATCTTAGTATATCCCTCAAGGGTTTGAATGGATCTCTTTGAATAATCATAAATCTATGGACGATACATAATAAAAAAACCCAACTATGTGTCCAGGGCCTATAAATCAATACATTACTAGAACATTAAGGTAAACCTTGCATCCTGATCCAATACAATAGAATTTTATACTCCATGTAATATTACAACCTATTTAATATATATTATGGAAAGATAATTAATAGGGAAATATTCTTTTATAAGAATGAAGTGTGTTGACTTCATAAGGATATAAAATAAAACCCAAATAACATTATGCCTTCTTATCATTTTGAGGATTTTAATGTCAAAATCTCAGGTGATGTTTTCAAATTTCCATTCATGTATGTGTAATGGTTGTAACATCCCCCTAGACCTATTCATCTTATCCATAACATAATGAAATACAAATTACATATATATAAGGTCTAAAATATCTATTTTCATGTAGCCTAACCATAATTACTATTTTTGATCTCTATAAATATTTTTATTTCTAGGATGAATAGAGAATGATGAACTAGAAAGTCATCTAAAAAATCATTCAAATATTCTACAAATAGAACATATACACAGTTCATGAACCATATCATTCCATAATAATTAATATTGAACTCACAAACATTTCCATCCTTCTAATAAAGTTCCACATCTTCCTTCTAAACCTCTTTAATTCTCACATAAATATATGGTTAAACACTCATTTGAGAAGGATATAATTTCCCCCCTTGATGGTTTCCTAATACATCCTTTAAAAATACAGAAATATTGGAATTTTTTTGACCCACATCATTGATTTCTCCACCTGATCCTTCCATAATAGAGCATCTAACACCTTATTTTCTTTCATAGGGTTGTTTTCTATTGAGAAATAATGATAATTATTCAATTATAACCATATTATCTAGGTAATATTAGAGTATTTCTATGTGAATATATACTTAATATTTTTATGATTAGTATATATCTCAAAAAATTATTCATAAAGACAATTACTCTAAATCATTAATGAAAAAAGTACTAAAGTTTACTCTTAATCATGTGTTGGGTGATTTTTATCACTAATATTAAATTTTCAGGAGAAATAATCTATAACTAAATCATTATACATAAGGAAAAATCTCACTACATTTTTTTGATGCATCACAACAGATTAAAAAACCTTATCCATTTTAGGGTAATCTAATAATATGGGAATTGAGTAACCATCATTCCAATTCCATGAAATTTTATTCACAATTATCAATAAAAAAAGTTTTTCTTCATTTTGAGATATCATGTTGAGTAGAATAGATATCCATGATAAATTATAGATAATATTTGAACAATATCCATCTAAACAAAGAAAACTGGAGATCACTATCATAATGGTTGTTCTGAGAATACATTAAATAACTTATTTCTTTGACGGATCCACTGATACACTATGTCTTGATATTGTAAGACCCAAAAATAAAATTTTTTATATCAATATTCCACATATATTCAATTTTTCATGAAAAAATTCCCTCCTTAGGGCCTTTAGTAAAATTCTAAATTAAAGTTTGTGGTATTTATTACACTTTTAATATATTAGAATATCATATATGAAGAATACAAAAAATAGATCATGGTAATATCTAAAGATTATATTAATTAAATCTCTTAAGATATTGGGTGATTAATATGACCAAATGGAATCACTATAAATTCATTGTATCCATACCACATGAGAAAGGCTTTGTTAGTTATTTATTTACTCTTTACCTTCAATTTATTGTATCTAGATCAATAATCAATCATAAAAATATAGCGCTTTTCTCAGAATTTATCAATAAATTAATCAATAAAGGGAAGGGGACACATATAAATCATTATGATCTTATTCGGTTTACAATAATTTGTATTGACTCATTTAAATAAATATTTCTTATTAATAAAAATAATCAGTGCACCCTATGGTGACACACTTGGATGAATTAATCCCTTATTAAGATTATCTAGGATTTCTTCTTTAATTCCTCCAACTCAATTAGGGTCATTATATAAGGAGTATTTGAAATACTTTAGCACTAGGTTTGCATTCTATAGAAAACTAAACTTCATAATTTAGAGGATGTATCAAATTTGACATCCCATACATCGAAATTGATGTTCCCTTGATATAATGATATTCAATCCATGCCTATGATAACATCAAATTCAACTAGATGGAGAATAACATGATATATAGGAATTAAATTTACAAAAACTTCAATCGATGAATAACGATAGTATTGAGATGAAATCATCATATAGTTAAGGGTTTTCACATATAATTAAACATATAATCACTACGGTTATGAATTTACATTCCCTAATAGTTTAACTCAGATAGAGGAATTCATAAAACTACTATAAAATAGGGTAATTCATTAAAAGATCGTACTTATCACCACCAAACCATAATATTTCTACCTTTAATCACTTAGTAAAACTAAAAGGGTCATCATTTCCATCATAAATCATTGATCAGAGTGATCAATCATGTAAAATAATTCACAGTATCTGAAAATCATAAAGCCTTGTTTTTAATATATAACACTTTAATATTAGTCTAGTCTACCCGTGATCATCATATATTGAAATCCTTCATAATGAATGGGAATAAAATTGTGAATTAACCTAAGAATAGCCCCCTGGAGTATCAATCCAATTTTTCAGTACGGGAACACCTTCTATGTACCAAAATGAATGTCTAGATATGCTAGACCAAGTATTTTTAGGGACATTACCCATAGAGACATCTATTTTAAAACCAAGTCCACTAGTGGAATCTATATTGAGATGTTTTTCTAGGAAAACCACCTCCCTTTATCTAAAATAACATTGGAAATACTTTTAGACATTTAATTATCCTATTGATTCTCACAAATATTTTCCCGTAATCATTTATAAAGTTATCTAATCCTTATTGTTATACGAACTATAACAATCATGACTTGTAACTATTGGTACATAATTTACACTTATTAGATAACTCTATGGTTGGATACACCTTAAGGTAAGGACTATTAACACCAGAAAAAGTGTTATACCTTTCCTTATGAAGCCCTTTCCTAGAGATTCATGCTTCACCCAATATTCACATATCATAGTTAGAAGAAATTTAATCTCATCCATTTCTTATATAGGAACTATAGTTCCATATATTATAAAGAACTAGCCTTAATCATAAAAAAATCTTGAGTTTGAGTCATGGAATAACTTTCTTTCATTTTACAGGTTTTTTTATGTTTAATGTTTTATAAAATTAGGTTATAACTCATACATAAAAATATTATAATACAAAGTTGAAACATTTGATTAGTATCCATTTTTTACTGTATATAAAACATTTAAAATATGAAATAATTTCATTTCATGAATAATATACATTAATTTTAACTTGACTTCTTACTTTTTATAAACCATACTTAAACCCCATAAGAACCATTTTAAAACCTGGGATGGGCCCAATAAATCAATAAGTGATATAAAAATAATGAAAACTAATATTCTAGATAAAAACATAAAATAACATGAGAGTTTTTAGTTTTATCTAAATTTTATTTCAAAAAAAGGAAATAAATCATTTCCCAAGGAAAACGTACACTTTTTCCTCATATAAAATCATTAACTCCCATAGCTTGAAAATCAAAACCACTTTTCAGTGACACAAAGAATCACATTCATAACATGTTTTAATCATGTTTCAAATGTCACTTCATCCCAGTTAAATCCATAGGATGAACGCTTTAGAAACACTCTCTTTATTTCATATTAAGATAAAAAGTATTACCCAATTAATTTGAGTGATATGTGGAAGCACCCATATTTTATTATATATCACTCTCACTCGGTGCTATCTAGGAACACACGTCATATAAACTACAAAAGGAAGACCTGACACTATCTGGGTGGACATATTTCTCATGTATAATGATAAAGTACCATACCACGAATAAAAAACACATGAATACACTTTTTCATCATATAAAACTTTTAAAACACTTTTAAACTCATATAAAAATAATTTTTAAATATTAAAATAACATTTTATTTCAAATATCCATTTTCAATATCAGAATTCTAATTTATTTTGAAACCCCATTTTGAATACAGAAATAAAAAAAATGAAATATAGTTTTCCTTAAAATAAAAAATTAAATCTTATAAAGTAATAAAAATTAAAATAATGAGTTTTGAAGTGGAAAAGTTAGTGTCATTTTATATATTAAAATACAATATTCCTTTTGTATTTTTTGAATATAGTCAAATATTCTATACAAAGACTCATTTATGAAAAACTATTAATGAAATAAAAATATACTTTAAAAATCTCTCAAATCCATATAATTACATTCATAAATTCAATACAAATAAATGGAAATTGATGAAAAGAGAGTTTTAAGTAAGGTATTAAAATAGAATTTTTTTGAAGAAAATTCTATTATTTATTTAGAAATATTAGAATCATATAATCAATGTATAAGTATATGTACTTAAACATTACATAACATTCTTAATACATCTAGAATTAATTTTATTTCATTTCCAAGAATCATTTCAATTTATATTTTTTGATAATTAAGTCATAATTCATACTTGACAATCCATGAGAATACAAAGTGGATACTACTAAAATAGTATCCATTTTTTCCAAAATACAATTTTTTTTAATAAAATATGTATCATTTTAATGAAAAATCTACACATTATTCATCTTGGCTTCTTAATTTCTCTTACCATCTTTAAACCATTTTAAAAACATTTCAAAATTATGTATGATCATAAAAATCCTATTAACGTACATAAAAAGGGAGAAAAAAATTGTTAGTCTATTAGTGAAAACATTTTCACAAACAAAATCATATGCTCTTTAGCTCACTTTATAAAATCCCATGTTTCTTATAAAACCTTGTAAAGAAAATATATATCATAAACGGAAATTTTTCATCATTTTCATATCACACTTAAATATAATATTTCTCTCTTGGATATATGAGGATTAACCATTATGCTTATGCTTGGAATAACCATCACAATATATTCCAATAATAAATTTGGATAAAACTTACTAGTTAACCCCATCCCTTAACCCAACTAATTGAATATATTTAATGGGATCACCCATACACTATTTTTCACTCAACCAATCATCTTCTAAAATCATTCCCACGAATTAGAAAATAATCATAAAACATGAATAATTATATCATAATAATATTTCAGGGGAAAATTCACCTTTTAATGGAATACTACACACATACAAGGGAAAAAATTTTAATTAGAAAATCCCCATGAAATATTTTAATGAAAAAATAAAATAATAAAATAATAATTAAATTAGTAAAATCCATACATTCCATATATAAAAAACATTTCTATTTATTTTTTTTAAAAGAAAATTTAAATTGATGAATTTTAAAGAAAAGTCCCTACCTCAGGTTTTACTTCAATCAAACGTGTTCAAACAACATATATAAATATTTTAAGACTATTATTAATTTATTAAAAACTATATTCATATTTACAACACCTTTTATGACCATTTTTTAACATCTTTTCACCCGCTTATTAACAATATTTCATTGTTTTCATTATTTTGGGTGAGTTTGTTTTATGGTATGATGGTCAGCTCGTTATATATTTTCTAATAAAAAAGAAATGGAAATAAAAAAGTGAGAGAATATATATTTATTTCATTTTAAAAAAATATATGTGGATTTAAATTTTCCATGATTATGGTAAAAGGAAACAAAAATTCATTATCAATGAAGGTTGTGAATTAGAAAACCATGGATGACGACTTCATTTTTAAGAATAAAAAGATAAGATAATAGATTTAATGATTTATATTCCATTAGAACAATAAAATTACAGTATATATATGATAATTTAGTTATCATTAAACATGGATAGGATGTTAGGATAAGGTGTAAGTGATACATAATTTAAAAGAGAAGAAGAAGGAATTTACCTCTTGAAATTTCTCTTTTAAAACCTTCATAGACACTTGTAATTAGTCTTTTTGTGAGAAAAAAAACAGTAAAATGTGGCAAAGGATGAGGAGAAGAGAATTTGGTAGACAATATTAGTGAAAGAAATTTTAAGATGATATAAATAAGTTGAGGAATGAGTCTCCCTATATAATTGAGTTGAGGGGAATATTATGAACCCCCTAAAATATAAATATATAATAAGTTTATGAGAGGGTTAAAGACTTTAAAAAGGATTCAAAAAAATTGGAGATCACAATTTCGACATAATATTATCATATTTGTCCTTATTTTGGACTTTTTTATTTATAAATAATTTAATAAAATCTTATATTTATGATTTTTTTAAAATTAAATACTACTAGTAAATTTGAATTTAAAAACATCAAGAAAATGATTAAGATTATAAAAAAAATTTATTATATACTAGAAATATCATATTCATCTATATGATTTTTTTACTACCATAAAAATATCAAATAAAATTTATTCTATTATTTTTAATATCATTTATTTTATTTTTTCATTTATAAAATAATTACACCATCATCATTGTGAAAACCTATAAGATATGTGTTTGTTTCCTAAACATTAATGAAAAACCATGAACAAGAAAATTTTATTATATTTAAAATTAATACTTATATTCTAATATCTCTTCTAAAAAACCTTATATTAAAAAATTATAATAAATAGAAAACATAGTGTGGAAAAGTTATCTTTATTATGAATAAAATCTTATAAAGGGACTAAATGATCCAAGTGGTTCTAACAGGACCAATAATAGTAACAAAATAACTTAATGGCCAACACTTATTTAGATAAAATTATTTATCCAAAATTTGGGTCATTTATTTGATCTTATAATTTTAATTAAAAATATTTTATTTATTTTTCATTATTTATCACATGCACTACATCAGCATTTCATGATAATTAACGTTAGATATTTCAAATATAAAAATTAAAAATAAATTACTAACATAAAAATAAATTAATTAGGTTTAATTAAATCTAATACATTCATTAATTATGTATATTTACTCATATACATGACAAGACATCTTCATTAATTTTGTTATTTCACATTTTCTTTCCTTGTACAATCATTGCACATGAATTTTGTTAAGATTATTATTATATAACTCTAAAATTAGAAATTAATGTAAAAAATAAATTGTATATAATAATTATTAAAAATTCATGGAAATAATCTTTATCTTTATATTATTATATTTATGTCACCAATTTTGAATTTGTCTACTATGTCTAGGCATTATGCCGACACAGTCAATAATTTGCATACCTATCATGAAAATATATATATTTAACATGTCATAAATTATTTTTATACAATAATTCTCTCATTATATATTTATTTATTTAATTAATAATTTTAGAAAAATTCCAAACACAATAATTTATTGACATTTTTACAAATAATACAACATTTTTTTAAAAATTCTATATTTGTACTATTGACTCAAAATTTAATTTTTTTATAAAATTCTAAAAAATTCATACTAAGATATTTTTTACATATAAATTCCAAAACTAAATAAGTTTTTTCAACTTAATATTCTATAATTTACAAAATTAATGTTTAAAATAAATAACCATATTTGAAATTATATATTTTAAGAATTGCTTAATATAATTAATATAACTATTTATTTTAATAATATTAAAAAAATTATTATATTTGAAATTGGTTTGTTAAATTTCCCAACCCTTTTAGAAGTTGTGGCCTTATATATTATTCAATTATTTAAAAAATGGGTATACCTTTTGCCTATATAATTTTCTAATTCTCATGATACTTCTTCAACCATATGGCTTCCCATAAAACCCTAACCTAGTAAACTACCGTATTCTACAATACTATCTCTCTACAATAATGAAGCTAAATAGGATTCCCTTCAAAATAAATGTTATCTTATAACTGAACAATTTTAGGTCTCAAAACATAATATCAAACTAGCACACCTTATTAACACTGATACATAAAATACATTGAGTACGTAGGATAAACTAAAAGGGAAAAATACTCATTAGACAAGTATCCCACCTTTATCTAGCATTTCATAAGGTACAATGTACCATGGAATTATCTTCCCTTTACTACCAAAATTCATAACACTTTTCCAATGAGATAATTTAATAAAAAATTGATCACCTTCCTCGAAAGAAAGGTTTTTCCCTATATTATATGTATAATTTTTTTATGCTCTGTGTTTTCAACATTTGCTATTGTATCATCTTTATTTTATCATCCACTTTATCTAGTAATTCTTCTACCATCAGCTTAATTTCCCCAACTTCATCCCAAAATGATGGAGTTCAATATCACTTTCCATATAATTTCTCAAAATGTGCCACATGTATAATAAAATAAATACTATAATTTTAAGAAATCTCAACTAAAGAAATATGATGAACCTATATTCCCTAGTAATCCATTAAAAAAGGTCAAATCATATCCTCCAACGTATGAATTTTTTACACTAAATGTCTATAAAATTTAGGAATTAAGGTTTTGATAAAATTTAATTTAGTTCCCAAAGAGTTCTGATGGCCTTTCCAAAAGTTATAATTTTACCTAGGATCACGATCAGATATAATGAAGAAAGGAACTCCATATCACCTGACAATATCATTTAGTTATAGTCGAAAGATTTTACCTATAGACATAGTATCTTGAATAGGATGGAAAAGGTGAATATTTATTCAGTTGATCAATACTAAATGAAATTGCATTGTTACCATGAAAAGTCTTTACTAGCCCCACCACAAAATCAATGGATATGATTCCCCATTTCCACTGTAGGACCGTAAAATGATGAATAATCCCATATGGTAATTTTCAATATTTTTTTACATGGTGAGAAGTCAAACACTTAATGGTAAAATAAGAAATATCCTCATTCATTTCATCACTCCAAAAATACTCATGAAGGTCTCTATACATCTTAGAGATGCTATGAGAAATTGAAAATAGAGAACTATAAGCTTCACAAAATAAATATTTCTTCAAATGTGAATAATAAAGAACATAGACTGTCTTTAAAAATATCAATACACAATCATTATCAACATTAAATTCATGAAACATTCCTCTCTTAACTGATTCATCCTATTATTGTAACTCATAGTCTTCCTTCTGAGTATTCTTAATTTTTTCTGACAAAGATGATTGCACTGTCACAAAAAAGTAGAGGAATATCACAAACCAATAACTAACAGGACATAATTTATTAAATCATTAATCAAATACTCTTATTCAACAAGTGACATGGTTAATGTAGATTTTATTTTTCTAACTCATAGAATCAGACACTTTATTTTATTTTCTAGGATGGTAGTTGATCGTGTAATCATAATCCTTTATTAGTTATATCCATCTTATTTTCCACATGTTCAATTACTTATGAGTAAATATATTCTTCAAACATTTATGGTGAGTATATATTACACATATGGACCCATAAAAATGATGCCTCCAAATTTTAAAAGTAAACAAAAAATTAGATAATTCCAAATCATATTCAAGAAAATTTAACTCATGAGGTTTTAGTTTCTATGAATCATAAGCTATCATCTGATCAATCTTTATCAGAATTCAACCAAGTACTTTTAATGAATCATCATTGTAGCTAATAGAATCACTATTTCTTAAGGGTAATGCCCAAATATGATCATTTACAAATCATCTTTTTAATTCTTAAAAATAATCTTCACAGTATTTTTTCCAGATAAATTTAACTCCTTTTCGAGTTAACTTAGTTAGTGGGATAGATAATTGTGAAATGCTTTTAAAAAACGGCTAGTAATAGCTTGTTAGTATAAGAAATATTTGGATCTCAGTAACATTTTTAGGTCTTTTCCATTAATCAGCCACTTTTTTGGCATGATAAATTATTATGTCATATTTATTAATAATTTTCCCAGGTAAATAAATCTGTTGTAACCAAAAATCACATTTTCAACATTTCCAATATAACTTATTTTCATTGAGACTTTCTCAGAAAATTCAAATATGTTTTTTATGATCCTCATAACTTATTAAAAACACCATAATATCACGAATGAAAACAACCATAAAATTAACAAAATATAAAAAAAAATTATATTCATAAGATCTTCTAATACATCATGATCATTTGCAAATCAATGGGCATAACAACAAACTCATAATTCCCATATCTAGTACAGAATGATGTTTTTAGTATGTCATCATAATTCACCTTTAGCTGATGGTACCTAGATCTTAGGTTAATCAGGGATAAATATTGAGTTCCCATGATTAGATTAAAAATTCATCAATATGAGGAGATGGATTCTTGTTCTTAATCGTATTGTTATTCAATTCTCTATAATAAATAAAAATCCTCATAAAACATTATTTTTAACAAAGAAACAAGAGCACCCCATGGTAACGTACTCAGATGAATGAAACCTTTATCAAGAAACTCTTAACTCTAATTTTTCAATTCTTAAAGTTCCACATGCGACATTCAAAATGGTGGTTTTAAAATTAGCTAACCTTCCGGAGCTAAGTTAATATTAAATTCAACTTTCTAATCATGTATAACACTAGGAAAATAAATAGTAAAAACATCCACATATTATTTTTCCACTTGAAAATAAATAATCTTAACAATTCTCTTATTTTAAAAAATATGTTCAAGATAACATTCATTTCCATACTTTAACAGTTTCTCAACTTCCTAGAATGTTATCAATGGTATTAGTTAATTTTTTTATACAAACTGATTCATTTAAAAAAAATATTTATCTATACAATCAATATTATCCTAATTAATAGACAACCAATCCATACCCAAAATAACAACCAACATTACTAATGAAAAAACAAAAAGTTTTGTAGGTAATTTCTTTCCTTGGATAATAATAGGAAGATTCATATAAGTCATTTTTTCTTTATTATTTACTCCATGAGTTATACTGATAAGGTCTATATTATTTATTCAAGAAAACATTCTAATTTACCAAAAAATTTATTAGTAATAAATGTAAGTGTAGAACCCATATCAAAGAAGATATTAGAAAAATTTGAGTAAACAAAAAATGTAACAAATAACACTTCATTTGTTGGCACAACATTTACAGAAGTAGTTAAAAAGGATTTCACCACAACTTTCTCCTTATAGTCTAGATTCTTTTCATTATTCAGGTTTCTCTTAAAAAACTCATTTATATAGTGACCCATATCATTACATATAAAAAAATTTTAACTACATATAAAAAACTTTCTTACATCTATGATGATATTTTTCAATGTAATTATGAGCCATGTTCCCTAACTTACCACATTGGAAACAGTCACCATGCTTCAAAAGGAATTCCCTAGTGTGTTTTTAAAAACAATTCTCATAAAATGAATCCTTGATTTTATTACCATAAATCTTCTTTGATGCATTCTTTTTTTTATACCACCACCTCAACCTATTTTCCTACTATTTTCAATGTACACATGATCATTAGAAAACTTTATTTATACCTTCTCTAAATATCAAACTAGTTTTTTATAATATTTTAATTGATGATATTCCAATTACCTTTGATATCTTGTCTTCAATATATAGTAGAAATGATTTATTTTTCTATAAATATACCAAATAAGATTTAGAGTGTGCATTTCTAATCGAGTAAAGTTTTATTCATATACAACAACTAAATCTTCATCCTTTTTCTCAATTCAATGAATTTCTTTTCCATCCTAAGTTGATCTACCTTAGGAATATATTTCTCAAGGAAGATATTTTGGAAATCATCCCATTCCAAGGCATAAATACCCTCTCTATCCTTGATATTTTTGACTTTTGACCACCACTACTCAACTTCAACATTAAAATGATAATTTGAAATACAAACATTTTGATGGTTTGAAAACCCCATGAAATAGAAAATAATTATTAGGGATTTTATCCACCTTTTAGCTACCATCGGGTTAGAAGATCCACTTAATTTTGGAGGGTGTTACCTCATTAAACATTCCAACAATAATATATTACTCTGAGGTTGATCAAGCGATCAAATGCATGTATTTCGCCACTATTTATAGCCTACATCAATTGAACAGTTAGTTTCAAAAATTGTTCAGTTCCAATTTCCTAAATTCTATGTTGATGATTTGGAATGATGTCATCATATCAGTGCCTTCCAACATTAGCTTCACAGTTTCTTCAAAGGAAACCATTCTAAAAATACATTTCTTAGAAGAAGAAACATGGTAATCATTAAATCATATATCATTTCAACATAACCATAATGTAAAAATAATTAATGGGTTCCCTAATAATATTATCCTAACCCCTAAATTTATCTAAACCATTCTTTGATACCAACCATAAGGACTCAACCTTAAATCATACATAATCTAGTTAATTATACTACAAATAATTTTTTTCATTTCCAAAGATCTTCTCAGGTTATAGTTTAATTGAATTTGGTGATAATTTGTACATGAAAATTAATAATCATACAATCTTTATACTACTAAAATTATATGTATTTTTTTATAAAATAAATATGTTTTCAATAAAACATGAATTATTTTCATGAAAAATATTCCCAATCTTCATATTATCTTCTTCTTTTGTTTTACCCATCCTTAAACCCTAGGAATAGAATTTTAAAAAATGGGATGGGAAAAAAATCCATGTAATGTATATAGAAAAGGAAAAAAAATGTTAGTCCATGAGTGATAACATTTTCACACAGTAAAATCTATGCTCTTTAGCTCACCTTATGAAATCATAATATTCCTATAAAACCAATGAAAGCAAAAATGTATCATAAAAGGTAACTCATGGAATCGTTTTCATATAAATCTTACAATTAATGTAGGTTACTCAGCTATATAGGGAGAAACCATAATAGTTACACTTAGAAAAACCATCAAATTATATTCCCATAATATCTTAGCAGATACCTAACCATTTAATAACATGAATTTACCAAATGTATAGGATATCTATAACAGGATCAACCTCACTCATTTTAACATGGAACAACCATTAAAAATAAATAATTCTCTATGAGAAGAACATAATCATAAAACATTAATACTTACATTCTAATAATTTTGCTTGAGAAAAATCACTTATTAAATGAATGCTATGCACATACAAAGGGAAAAACATTCTTTGAAAATATCCATTAAGTATTATAAAAAATAGAAACATTAATGCATAATGAATTGTGTATATGTCACTAATTTTGTATATAAAATCCATTCTTTTTGAATTTTCAGTAAAAATAATAATAATTAAAATGTGGAATTTTAATGAAAAGTACCATACCTTGGGTTTTAACATCCTTGAAAATTGTTAAAAACTTATTTATAAAGGTTTTAAGAGTGTTATTAATTAATTATAGAACTTTATTAATATTTATAAAAACTTATATTTTCATTTTAGTACATATTTCTACCCATTTATTAATAATATTTTATTATTTTCATTGTTTATGGTGCGTTGATTTTATGGTTTCATGGTCAGTTCAATTTATATTTTCACATCAAAAATAAATTATAATATAGTAGTGAGAACATATATATATTTAGTTCTTTTTATATAATTATAAGTTAATTATAACTTTCCATGATTGTAGTAAATGGAAACAAAAAGTCATCATCAATGATAGAGGTGAATCGACACACCATGGATGACGATTTCGTTTTTAAGAATGAAAAGACAAGAGAAGAGATTTTATGATTTACATACCATTAAAATAATAAAATTATAGTATATATATGATATTTTAGTAATAATAAATCTATTATAGGAGGTAAGGATAAGTTATAAGTGAGAAATAATTTAAAATAGATGAACAAGGAATTTACCACTTCAATATTTCTTCTTACGAACCTCCTTAGACACGTGCAATTGATATTTTGGGAGACCGACGCACAAATATATATAGAGGAATGAGAAGAAGGTAATTTTTCCGAATATATTCAATCAATATGGCTCATGGTGATGGAAATAAGTAAAGGAATGAGTCTCCTTTTATAATTGAGGTGAGGGAAAAATTATGAATTAATTAAAATATTAAAATATAATATATCTAATATATGATTATAGACATTAAAAAGGCTTCAATATCAGAGGATATCACAATTTATAAATAATATTGTCATATTTGGGCTTATTAATGTTTTTTATGTTTAAATAATTTAATAAAATATTATACTCGTGAATTTTTTTTTCAAATTAATCACTATTCATAAATATGGAATTAAAAAACATCAAGAAAAATATTAAAAATATAATAATTTTTTATTGGATCCAATACAGACAATATTAATCAATATAATTATTTTATTACTTTTAAAATATAAAATTATATTTATTATATTTATTTAATATCATTTATTTTATTTTTTTTACTAATGAAATTATTACTAAATCATCGTTGTGAAATTCGTTTTGTTATTAATATGTTTTATAAAAATTAATAATAATTTTAATGAAAAATAAACATTTATTATATTTCTAATATGTAACACCCCAAACATCTATGGTACACTTCTCTTTGAATAATACAGTAGCGTGTGTTGTACGCAACTTCGAGTTCTAACACACACCACAACCAATCAAACTAGCCATTATGAATAGTAATACCTACTTTTTGAAATTTCATAAATTTTATCTCTCAAAATGGACTTCATTTTTGGATTTAGAGTATCGAATTTAGCCTAAGAGAAAATTTTGGAACTTTTTGGATAACAATTATATTTTGATGAATAGTGAAAATTACTAAATTTTAATTAAAAACAAATTTTTTAATTGAAATAATTAATAGTGATAAATTATGAATTTGAGTGGTTTTAAAGTATATTTAGAATATATTTTTACCATTTAATACAATGGTGGTCATCGGACATAATTTCACAATTAAACCAGACATAAAGAAGTATCAATATTTTGATAGTTATTATATCTTAAAAACACGTTTTTTGTTTTGACAGCAGGAATTAATTTTAAATTAATTTCTGAAACTTCTATGTTTTGAATTTGGAAAAATAGATTCCATATTTGGAATTAGGATTTCAAAATTGTGTAAATAGGCAACTTTTATTTTTAGACATTTTGAATAATTACTTTGGTAAATATTTTATTTACCATGGTTAAAGGGTAAGTCCTGTAAATAAGGGTTAAGAAATAATATTATAATAATAATAAATTACCCTAAAACATGTCCTAACCTTATTGGATGACACATTTCCGACCAGGATCATATTTGGGTCGATTTTGGGACCCCATGGATCCACCTGTAAGTGATAATGACACTTTATATTAATTAAGTTATAATAAATACAAAAATGACATAAGCATATATCTTTTAGAATTTTTTTTTACATAGGGTTATATATGTTTTATTTTCGATTATAAATATTAATTAGAAAGATAAAAAGATTTCCTACATAGTGGTATTTTATTTATAATTTTTATACATTAAATAATTTAATTTATTTATGACACAATGATGATGCAGTAAATACCATAATAGTAAAAAATTAAAATAATTGATATTATAAACACACAAATAAATATAATTTGATACTTTATATGAATTAAAATACTTTTATAGGTTTATATGACATTTTAGGATCTATTTAATTAAATTTTTTCTAAGTAATCATTCTGTTATTATTTTTTTTAAAAATCAATTATTGAATAGTGTCAAAATTGACATAAAAGAGTTTTTAAAACAAATATTATATTATTAATTGATATTAAATTCTTAAAAATATAAGGTTCAACAAAGAGACTTATATCATTATATTTGTATCATTAATGGACCACTTGGGGGCTGTTTGTATGTATATAGTATGTTTATTAACTATATAATATAAAAATACAAAGAGACATTGTAAAAGTGAAACTAATTAACTAAAAGTTAATACTTCAAGATAAGGTTAATATAGTGACCCAAACCTGTCTAAATCCTATTGGATGAGTTGATTTCAACCAATAACCACCTTAAACTTAAAATAATACACTTTTTAGCTATTAGAAAGAGAATATGAATTTATTATAAAACAATATTTCTAGCTTTTCCAAAGGTGCCCCTCAGCCCTCTTATAAAAGGGCACTCCCCCTTCTCATTAATTCACACCATAAAAGCCTTTTGGTTCGGCCAAACCCTACCAAAATACTATATAAACTCCCTTCAATGCATCCTAGAGGACTTAATTTAGTCAGAAATCCAACTTAAAGAGTCCTTTTGATCAAATCGAAAGGAAGAACCCGTAGAAGAGGTAATGTTTTCACCACCCTCTTTCAAGTTCCTTTCTTCTTCCACTTCTTCTTTCTTTGTTATTACCATTCTAAAATAATAACTCCAGTATATTATATATACTTTGATGTTATTATAAATATGTTACAACCATATTCAGTATTCTATCCATCCTTTGAATGACATGTCACCATACGTGCGTACGTACAACTTACCATCTCCACGTCGTGGTATAATTATTATTCAATATATTATTATTTGGATGGGTATAATAATGATGTGTAATTCATGTAAATAATAAATATAACATGATAAAGATTCTGTATATATGATATACCATCCAATTAAATATTATTTTAATATCAAAAGAATGATATTGTCACTTGTGCGTACGTACGGACTACCGTCTCCACGAACGCGATGAGATTCATTCTCCATCGTATCCATTCAAGTATAATTCTCATTTGATGATTAAATTTTTTTTAAGGACTTGATATAATTCTGGATATGAATATGATACAACCTATCCATAACAAACACGGCTTATGTAACAAAACATATAAAAGAAAACGAGTATGTTAACACCCAAAACGACGATAATTCTAAGATATTATTAACAAAGAAATGTTAAAAGATCATATATGATATCATATTAATGTATATGATTCTTGTATAATTTAATAACAATTATTTCACCATTATAAAGTAGTTTAACCTACCCCCAACCAAGGAAAAGTACAAGCAAAGGGTTTATTTCGCAATCTCTTCATTATCCGAGGTTGTTTATACGTAATAATCTACTGGGAATTCTATATCATCCACATCCATGTTTCTTAAAAATGTATTTAATTTTTTTTTACTATTTACTAGAATATGGGTTAAAGTCATTTAAACAATTTTTTTACTTTTTATAAGAGGTTTATAAAGGAATCTTTCCATCATTTTCCAAACAAGGTCCCTTTTAACCTCTTCGACAGAATTAAGGTAAGAATGTCTTTTTTAACTTATACGGCGAGTGCGACTATTTTCTGCCATTATAAAATCTTAGAAGCTTCCCATAAAATCTTATAAGAAGATTTTCAAATTAAATGTTTTATTTTATAATTATGTGATTTTTAAATGATTTCAAAAAATGGATATTTCTATCAAATAGTTTTGATTTCATCTATGTCAACATCCTTTGATGGATTTTGAGATTATTTGAAGTTGATTTATTATCATACAAAACATCGATATTTTATTGAAGGTTTTGTGATTTGTTTGACTGTGGATGTGTTATTTTTATACCATTCATGGTTTATGGAGAAAGTATTGACATTTTTTATTCTAGTTTTAATACGAATGTTTATGTTATGTTTAAAAATGTTCATATGAGGAATGCATTGGAATTAATATGTGACGGGTGGAGCCCGCTATAGCTCCTCGATGCATCGGTAGGTCTCATGAGACAAACTAGTGTCTTGGCACAAGGCCATGATAAAATCTTATTTGTAGTCTTGGCACGAGGCCTTGGATATGTGGTTATGATAGTTTGGAATTATGCATTCCATCATTATGATAATGGTTATTGATATTGCATATGATTATTCGATTAGTAGAATATCCATGTGAATAAGTATAACTCAGGTGTGCATTTTTATTGGTTTAGTAGGTTATTATTGACGTTTCGTCTAGAATTTTTCCCGATTGGCTAACCCATTAACAAAGCTCACACGTAAAAGGGTTAAATTTTTCTGGAATAAAGAGTGTGGAGAGTGTTTTGATGAACTAAAGAGAAGATTAGTCAATGCTCCTATATTGACTCTACCATCGGGGAATGATGGGTTCATTATTTATAGGGATAGATCGAAGAAATGACTCGGTTGTGTCCTTTTTCAGAATGATAGGGTTATTTCCTATACATCACGATAGTTGAAAATTCATCAAAAAAACTATCCTACTCATGATCTCGAGTTTGCATCTGTGATCCTTTCATTAAAGATATGGAGACACTACCTCTATAGTGAAAAATATGAGATTTATACTAATCACAAAAGTTTGAAGTATATTCTCTCACAAAAAGAACTCAACATGAGGCAAAGGCGATGGATTGAACTTCTCAAGGATTATGATTGCACGATACGCTACCACCAGGGGATGGAAAATAAGGTGGCATATGCTTTGAGTACAAAATATCATGGAGTTTTGAACAAGTTGAGAGTAGAAACAGATCTTATATACAAGGATATAGTGAATATGGATATGGGAATCACCATGGAAGATGAAAGCTCAATATTTTTTCAAATGTTTTCCAAACCATCTTTACTAGAAAGGATAAAAAGTTATCAGACCGGTGATGAAGAGTTTCAAAAGAAGATTAAAGCTGTGAATGATGGGAGACTGAATGAATTTGTGTATGAAGATGGAATTTTGAATTTTGGGAAGTGACTTTTTGTTCCTGATATACCTGATCTAAAAAGGTAATTGCGGGACGATGCTCATAGTTCCAATTTCTCTATACACCATGGGAGCACCAAAATGTATATAGATTTGAAGGAACATTTCTAGTGGGACAATATGAAGAGGTAGATTGCTGATTTTGTGTCAAGATGTATGGTTTGTCAACAAGTGAATGCTGGAAGGCAACAACCTGGAGGACTCATGCAACCTCTTTCCATACCGGAGTGGAAATGAGACAATATTACGATTGACTTTGTCATGGGGCTACCAAAGACTCCTAGAAGGAACGATGCAATATGGGTTATTATTGATCGTCTTACCAAGTCAGCACATTTTCATGCTATAAGAGAATATATACCACTGGAACATCTAGCAAGACTATATATTAATGAATTTTTGAGACTTTATGGAGTACCCCTATCGATTGTTTTGGATCATGATCCCCATTTTACTTCAAGATTTTGGAAGAGACTTTAGATGGCCTTAGATACTGAACTTCGTTTGAGCACTGTTTACCACCCTCAAACAGATGGAAAATTAGAAAAGACTATTCAAACCATAGAGGACATGTTGAGATCTTACTCACTTGAATTTCAGGGTATGTGGGATCAATATTTACCTCGGGTAGAATTTTCCTATAACAATATCTTCCATTCGAGTATTCAGATGGCCCCATATGAAGCGTTATACGGAAAGAGATGTCGCACACCAACCTATTGGGATGACGTTGGTGAACGGAAACTTGTAGGCCCAGAACTGGTGGAGGAAACAACGAAAAAGGTAATGGTAATCCAAAACCACATCAAAGAAGCTCAAAGTAGGCAGAAGAGCTATGCTGATAACCGAAGGACGGATTTGGAATTTCAGGTAAAAGATCATGTTTTCATAAAGGTATCTCAATGGAAGGGAGTTATACGTTTCGGTAAGAAGGGTAAATTGAGTCATATGTACATCAGAGCTTTAGAAATTCTACAACGAATTGGGGTTGTAGCTTACCATTTGGCAATGCCGCCAAATCTCTTCAAAATTCACAATGTGTTCCATGCATCACTTTTGAGGAAATACATGCATGACCCAATGCATGTAATCACCTATGAGGAATTAGAACTGGAACCCGATCTGTATTATTGCAAATATCCCATCAGGATTCTTCATATAAGAGAACAAGTACTGAGAAACTGGACAACTCGTTTGGTAAAAGTTTTGTGGAAAAACCATAATATGGAAGAGGCAACATGGGAACCCGGGGAACTTATGATGAACAACCACCCGAGTCTTTTTATGCAATAATATTCTAGAAATTTTGAGTGCAAAATTATTTGAAGGAGGGGATAATGTAACACCCCAGTCTTCCATGGTTCACTTCTCTTTAAATAATACAGTAGCATGTGTTGTACACAACTTTGAGTTCTAACACACACCACAACCAATCAAACTAGCCGTTATGAATAGTAATACCTACTTTTTGAAATTTTATAAATTTTATCTCTCAAAATGGACTTCATTTTTGGATTCGTAGTATCAAATTTAGCCTAATGTATAATTTTGGAACTTTTCAGATAACATTTATATTTTGATGAATAGTAAAAATTACAAAATTATAATTAAAAACAACTTTTTTAATCGAAATAATTAATAGTGATAAATTATGAATTTGAGTGGTTTTAATGCATATTTAGAATATATTTTTACAATTTAATATAATTTTGGTCATTGGACATAATTTCACAATTAAACCGGACATAAACAAGAATCAATAATTTGATAGTTATTATATCTTAAAAACACGCTTTTTGTTTTGACAGTGGGAATTAATTTTAAATTAATTTCTGCCACTTCTGTGTTTTGAATTTGGAAAAATGGATTCCATATTTGGAATCAGGATGTCAAAATTTTGTTAATATGTAACTTTTATTTTTAGACATTTTGAATAATTACTTCGGTAAATATTTTATTTAACATGGTTAAAGGGTAAATCTGGTAAATAAGGGTTAAAAATAATATTATAATAATAATAAATTACCCTAAAACTTGTCCTAACCTTATTGGTTGATACCTGTACGACCATGGGCATATTTGGGTCTATTTTGGGACCCCATGGTCCACTTGTCAGTGATAATGACACTTTATATTAATTAAGTTATAATAAATACAAAAATGACAGAAGCATATATATTTTAGTAAAACAATTTTTACATAGGGTTATATATGTTGGATTTTCAAATATAAATATTAATTAGAAATATAAAATGATTTCATACATAATGGTATTTTATTTATAATTTTTAGACATTAAATAATTTAATTTATTTATGACACAATGATGATGGAGTAATTACCATAGTAGTGAAAAATTAAAATAATTGATATTATAAACACCAAAATAAATATAATTTGAGACTTTTTATGAATTAAACTAATTTTATAGGTTTATATGACATGTTAGTATTTATTTAATTAACTTTTTTAGAAGTAATCATTCTGTTATTATATTTACAAAAATCAATTAATAAATAGTGTCAAAATTGACATAAAAGAGTTTTTAAAACAAATATTATATTATTAATTGATATTAAATTCCTAAAAATCCAAGGATCGTCCAAGAGACATATATCATGATAGGTGAATCATTAATCGACCACTTGTGGGTAGCTTGGATGTATATAGTATGTTTATTAACTATAGAATATAAAAATGCAAAGAGACATTGTAAAAGTAAAACTAATTAACTAAGAGTTAATACTTCAAGATAAGGTTAATATAGTAACCCAAACTTGTCTAAATCCTATTGGTTGAGTTGTTTTTGACCCATCCACACACTATACCTTAAATAATCTACTTTGGAGCCATTAGAAACCGAATATGTATTTATTATAAAATAATATTTCTAGCTTTTCCAAAGGTGCCCCTCACCCCTTTTATAAAAGGTCACTCCCCCTTCTCATTAATTCACACCTTCAAAGCCTTTTGGTTAGGCAAAAACAAACCCAAATACTCTCCCAACTTCCCACACTTCATCTGAGAGGCCTTCCTTTAGTCAGAAAGCCAACCTAAGGAGTCCTTTTGATCAAATCAAAAGGAAGAACCCGAAGAAGAGGTAATGTTTTCACCACCCTCTTCCAAGATCCTTTCTTCTTCCGCTTCTTCTTTCTTTGTTATTACCATTATAAAATTATTACTCCAGTATATTATATATACTTTGATGTTATTATAAATATGGTACAACCATATTCAGTATTTTATCCATCCTTTGAATGACATGTCACCATACGTGCGTACGTACGGCTTACCGTCTCCACGTCGTGGTGTAATTGTTATTCAATATATTATTATTTGGATGGGTATAATAATGATGTTTAATTCATGTAAATATTAAATATAACATGATAAGGATTCTATATATATGATATACCATCCAATTAAATATTATTTTAACATCAAAAGAATGATATTTTCACTCGTGCGTACGTACGGACTACCGTCTCCACGAACGCGATGAGATTCATTCTCCACCGTATCCATTCAAGTATACTTCTCATTTGATGATTAAAAAAAATGTTTAAGGACTTGATATAATTATGGATATGAATATGATACAACCTATCCATAACAAACATGGCTTATTTAACAAAACATATAAAATAAAACGAGTAAGTTAACACCCGAAATGACAATAATTCTACGATATTGTTAACAAAGCAATGTTAAAAGATCATATATGATATCATATTAATGTATATAATTCTTGTATAATTTAATAACAATTATTTCACCATTATACAGGAGGTTAACCTACCACAAACCAATTAAATGTACAAGGTAAGGGTTTATTTCGCAATCTCTTCATTATCCGAGGTTGTTTATACATAATAATCTACTGGGACTTCTATATCATCCACATCCATGTTTCTCAAAAATGTATTTCAAAACATATTTATTATTTTCTAGAATATGGGTTAAAGTAATTTATAACATTGTTTGAATTCTTATAAGAGGTTTATAAAGGAAGCTTTCCATCGTTTTCCAAACAAGGTCCATTTTAACCTTTTCGACAGAATTAAGGTAAGAATGTCTTTTTTAACATATCCGACGGGTGCAAATATTTTCTGCCGTTATAAAATCATCAATGATTCCCTTAAAATCTTATAAGAAAATTTTCAGAGTAAATGTTTTATTTTATAATAATGGAATTTTTAAATGATTTCAAAAAAGGGATATTTCTCTCAAATAGTTTTGATTTCATCTATGTCAACATCCTTTGATGGATTTTGATATTATTTGAAGATGATTTATTATGATACAAAACATCCATATTATATTGAAAGTTTTGTGATTTGTTTGACTATGGTTGTGTTATTTTTATACCATTCATGGTTTATGGAGAATTTATTGACATTTAGTATGCTAGTTTTAATAAGAATGTTTATGTTATGTTTAAACCTGTTCATATAAGGAATGCATTGGACTTAATATGTGACGGGTGGAGCCCACTATAGCTCCTTGATGCATCGATAGGTCTAATGAGACAAACTAGTGTCTTGGTACAAGGCCTTTACAAAATCTCATTTGTAGTCTTGGCACGAGGCCTTGGCTATATGGTTATAATAGTCTGGAATTATGCATTCCATCGTTATGATAGTGGTTATTGATATTGAAAGTAATTATTCGATTAGTAGAATATCTATGTGAATAAGTAAATGGAATTATTTCATTTTATTTATTCTATATTATGTTGAAGTTCAAGTGTAAAAGGCTTTTGTTTTAGTTATACATTGCCTTAAATGTTTATTCTTATTTATGAACGTTTTCGCTATATTGTTATCCTTACTGGGCAATTGAGCTCACCCCTTTTAATGTTTTATTTTTCCCAGGATGTGAAGAAGTAATTTATGAATGACATGCTGGGATAATATGTGGGGATATGGGTGTGGACTATGGAGACTATGTTGTTGTAGTTTTCATTTTACGATGTAATGTAAACTTTATTAATGTATCTAGTTATTCCAAGGCTACTAAACAAATTGTTCTTTCAAGACTTGATCTTTCTTTTGATCATGCCGATGTTATGTAATAATGCACTGACTCTGGGTAACTGGGGTTGGGGCGTTACATAATAAATATTTTTAGTATAATATCTCTTCACTAAAACTATATATTTAAATATTATACTAAATCGGGAATATAGTGTGGAAAACTTATCATCCTTTTGATTAAAATATTATAAAGGGACTACAGTGATTGAAGTGGATCAAAAAGGCCAAACATTAGAGAAAGATAATGTAATCACTGAAAAGTTTTCATAGAAAAATATCTTGTCAAAATCTAGGACATTTTGTGGTTTTTATAATTTTAATTAAAAACATTTTATTTATTTTTATTTTACTTACACAAGCACTGCATCGGTGTTACACAATCATTATATTTAATTATTTCATACATAAAAATTAAAAAAAAATATTATAAAAAATTTAGGTTGGATATAATAATATATATTAGTTCATTATGTTTATTTTTACTAACATAAATGTCAATACAACTTCTTTAATTTTGTTATTTTGTCTTTTCACGCCATACTTAAGCATTGAACAAGAATTTGGATAAGATTGATGTTATTTAACTCTAAAATTCAAAATTAATAGCCAAAAATATAAATTGTACATAATAATTAATAAAATGTCATTATAATTATTTTAGTACTCAATTATTATCTATAAGTCACCAATTTTTACTTTGTCAGTGCCGTACAGGAACTGTGTCGGCACTGTCAATGAATTTTATACGAATCATGAATATATATATATATATATATATATATATATTACATGTTCAGAATTATTTATATACAATATTTATAGTATAATATTATTATTTATTTATTCTATATTATTAAAAAAAATATATCATAATTATATCTTAACGTTGTCACAAGTAATAACACATTTTGAGAAAATGTGTTTTTTACTATTCACCAAAAATTTAACTTTTTAGAAAAATATTAAAATTTAAAACTAAGGTAATTTGGAAATTATAAATTAAAAAATGAAAATATTTTTTTCAAATTAATATTATATAATTTAGATATAATTTTTTTAAATAAATAACCATATAAGAAATTATATATTTTAATAATTACTTAACATAATGAATATAACTATTTAATTCAAGAATATAAAAACAAATCAGTCTATCTGAAAATGGGTTGTAACACAATGAATGAGTAACATTTAAAAAAAAATTTGATACCATTAAAATACATAAATTCATGATATAAAATTTCAATATATCTTTTTATACATCCCGTAAAATAAAATAGGTGCATAACATCAAAATATGGCTCAACAAAAGGAAATTGATATGAACTCCCTTATCTTGAATTCAATTCATAATGTTTTTTCATTATAATCCTAAATAATAATCATATGTAAATTATTTAATTTCATAAGTATTTTTTTCATGTTTATTATTCCTTTTATTTCATTTATTACCATGTCATATTCAATTAATCAATTAAGTTTACATTGGATATTTTGACGAAATCTGGATTATGTGTCGAAATGAATTAATTAGGGTTAGTATTGGTCAAAGAGTTCATTATTTTAACATCTAATGATTAATAATAATTAGATAATAATAATTTTTCAACATCAATAATAATATTTCTAAAACCATTATTGATATATGGTTATAAAAAGTGAACTACATTACGATCATAGAGAAGGTAGGTCATACGTATAAGTGAGTAATGTTTCCATTTTTAATGATTATTATTGAAAAAAGTAAGTAATATTTTATAAAAAATTATGATTATAATATCATATTTACCATATTATTTATTTAAATATACTAATATGTATCATAATTAATTTTTGGGGATTAAAAAAGAATCATAATGCTTTAGGGAGGAAGTATCCCACACATAAAAGAACAATGTTAAAATTATTCATTGTAAAAAAATATATAATATAATATTTTAATAATTATAAATTTTTCATCAATATAATTATCATGGCATTTATATTACATATATTAATTAACCTCATCTTTATTAACTTTCATAATATGCATCAGTGAAAAATGAACCATGTAGCTTCATCGGGCGATAATCTTCCGTCAATAAATGCAAGGTTATTGTATCCCCCAAAAAATGGAAATTAATAAGGTATATGTGATTTAATTACTAAATAATTATAAATATGTTACAAATATCATATATATACTTTAAATCCATCATTTATAAAATCTATAAGAGGCAGGGATGGAAGAGAAAAGACATCGGTTCTTTATATAGTAGGTTGTCATGCACATGAATGATGATTTCATATCCAATTTAATGGAATAGAAGATGGATTTAGGTTATTAAATTAAAATAATAAAATCTAATTATATAGGATATATTTTTTTATTACATAATTATAATTGGATAAAAATTAAAAGAGTTGGAAGATGAAATAAAATAAATTTTCTCTGTAATGCACAATACGTATTATTTTAACAACCTCCTTATGTAAGAATAAAAAGCCTTCTTAGGATGAATATATGATCATAATAAGGGTTACAGTTTATATGGAGGTAACTATGAAATATATTCTGGTAGGTATTCTTCAGGAAAATGGCTATAAATTTGTGAAGAGGAGATAAAATTGGGTGGCCTTATATAAGTGAGGTGAGTAGCACACCTGTAGTTTTTGAAAAGAAAATGGTGTACACACATTTTTCACCTACCAATTGGCTACAAAATTAACCATTATCTAAAATTAGAAATAATAAATTCTATATATTGAAATATAATATATTTTATACAAGTTTATATGTCATTTTAACTCTTATATTTTAGATTAACCCCCTATAAATATGTGGACTACCTTAGCCACAATAATTAATTTTTATTATATTCAGTATTTATTAGTGTCAAAAAATAAGTTTACATAATTATATAAAATAAATTATTATTATTTAAAATATAGAAACCAATTTACCAAATTTAAATAACATAAGTTTAAATTTTAATTTTAACAAAACATGTAGACATGATGAAAATGATAGTTTTCAAGATGTATATTTTTGGAGAAAAAATGATTTTATATTAACTCAATAACTAATAATATTAATTGGTTTAATAAAAATTAATATTAATTGATATTTAATATGTCAATTTCATAAAAAAAATTCATCATTATTTATTATCACAATTAATTAAAATTGGTAAACATGATCCATTATAAAAAAAGTTGTAAGAAAAATAATTTTTTTTACCCAAACAAAACAAATAATAAAATACAATATAAAGTTGTTTGAGGAGATTTAATTTTGATTAATTATAACTAAATAATACGTATGTAACATAAAATCATATTCAATCATATTATTAATTTTAAAATACATAATTTATTGAAAATAAAATATATTTTCCTAAAAATTGATATTTTCACTATTCATTGAAAAATCATTATTTTACCAATACCAAGAACAACACCATATGATAATTTAGATATGATGATTTGAAAAATTGAAGTCATTTTTTTAGACAATAATTCTATAATTTTTAAATAAATCATTTAAATTAGACCATATAACAGAATAATTATTTCATTTCTTTTTTAAATATTAAATAATATTTTTTATGATGAATAAAAACATTAATATTATTTATTCTACCGTTACATGGGTTTTTACATTATTCCACTATATTAAAAATGATTTCATCAAACTTTTATTCAAATTTTAAAAAAATTAGGATATCTTTCCCTCATATAATTTTTAGATTAACATGTTATCTCTTCAACTATATGACTTTTCCATAAAAAATAACCCGGTGAATCACCTATTTCGAAAACACTTTCTCTCAATGTTAATGAATATTAATAGGTTATTCCTCAAAGGAAAAGTTCATTTCCAACTAAACTACATTTTTTATCATCACATGATAGGAATTACAAACAAATTTTTTTATCATCGAGACATGAAACATGATGTGTCCATTGGATATACTCGAAGGTAAAGCTAATATATAAGAATATGTTCCAAAATTCTCTATGATTTCATCTAGTGGAATGAATAGAGAACATAAATTTCCATTTTACCAAAATTTGTAACACTTTTCTATGGTGATACTTTGATAAATTCATGACCACCTTCCTCAAATGAATGGCCATTCCTTTATTTATCTTCATAACTTTACATCTGACTCTAAGACATCCTCATAAGTTGTTGAGAAGAATACACCTTCTCATCCATTTAATCTTCTAAATATGGTCCCATCAAATTATATTCCCCTACTTTATCCCAAAAATCTAGAATCTGACATCACTTCCCATATATTACCTCAAATGGTTCTATCTGTATACTAGAATTAAAACTACTGATATAAGAAAACTCAAACAATGAAATATAATAATCCAAACTTCAATAGTAATCCAATAAATAGTAATTAAGAATATATTTTATGGTATTAATAGTTCTTTGTGACTTTCCCTAATATTGAGGATGAAAAGTTATACTGAATTTTAATTCACTGCCCAACAACATCTGAATTTATTTACAAAAAATATATTTGTGAACCTGAGATCATGGTCTGATATAATGGAGAGTGAAAATCTATGTAACATGACTATATCCTTAAAATAAAATAAAAATAAATGATCTAAATACATGGTATCTCAAATGGGAAGGAAATTTAAATACAAAGTAAATCAATCAGAAATAATCCAAATAGCATTGTTACTTAATGAAGTCTTTGTTAATCCCACCATGAAATCCATTAATATATTTTTCGATTTTCCAATTTCGTATTGTAATAGATTAATCATTATATTTGAAAATTATTATTTTTCATTAACCAATTGAAAAGTAAAACACATATTAGTAAAGCAAGTAATTTCCCTTTTCATTGCATCTCATTAGTAATTTTCTTAACAGTCTTTGTACATTGTAGTGCTTTTTAGATGATTGGAAAATGGAGAACTATGAGTTTCACTCAACAACTATATCTTAAATATGTAATCACAAGGCATGTATAATATTTTTATAAATCATAAATCAACTTATTCATCAATATTTAAATCATAAAACTCACTCTCCCTTATAGATTCTATATTTTCTTGTAAATCATGATCCTCTTTTGGACCCTGCTTAATTCTTTCTAAAAAAGTTGTCCCCACTAAAACCTGAAAAAATGGTGTATTTCTCTTAATCCACAACATATAGTATAAAATTAATTAAATATTAAACCAAATAGTCATGTTCCAAATGTAACATTTTAATGTTGCAAAAATTTTTATGACACAAAAAATCAGACACTTTGTCTTCTTTTTTAGTATATTAATGAAACATGGAATCAAAATACCTAATTAATTCTATACATATTCTTCATATCATGATCAATTATTTATAAGTGATACGAAACTCAAACTTTTTGGATCAATATAAATTTCACACAATTACTTATATAAATAATTCCACCAAGTTTTGAAATCAAAAACCACAATAAATAATTCCAAATCATCTGTAGGTTAATTTAACTCATGAGGTTTCCACTAATTCCAGGCATAAGAAATTACTTGATCATTTGAAATTATGACACAACAATTCCCTTTTAATAAATCATCACTTTAGACAATGAATTAACTAGTTTCAACTGGCATGGAACAAACTAGAAAATTCACCAATTTTATTTTTAGTTTCTAAATATATTTATCACATTATATTTTGAAAATATATTTAACTCATTTCTGAGATAACATAGTCAGTGGGCTAGAATTTAAAGACCCAGAAATTCAATAATTTGTTTTAATATATAGGAATTTTATGAGTCCGCAAAAATTAACGGCGTGTGATTCTGAGGCCCAGTGTGCCTGGAATGAATTTCTGAACATTTTTTTCATGTACGTTTAGTAAATGTGCAAGCCTATTTTTGTAACTTTTTAACCGGTGCTCGAAATTAAAATACGAGGGCACCGTTGTACTCGTAGTGCATGTATTCTCTTATGAAAACTTTCACCTCGACGACAGTTGGTCGAGGGTGAAAGTTAATTTTTTAGGTTTTTTGTGAACGAATAAAATAAAATAAAATTGTTTAACATTTTATTTTATTTTTATTTGGAACTCCCATGTGGATGTTGAGTGGTGGGTACCACCTGAACTAAAACCTCTCCACATAGATTATGGTGGTGGGGACCACCTGATCCTAACCTCCCATGTGGGTTTTGGTGGTGGGGACCACCTGAGACTTAAACCCCCTTGAACTCCCCTCTTAATTGGGAGAAACCTCTTGAGCTTCCCCACTTTAATGGTGCCACCCCTTTTATTAATTTTATCAAATAAATTTGTCAATTAAACCAATTTGAAAATTATTACAACAACATTATATATAACCTAATATATTATTTGGGCTACATCATCATTTTGGTGGAATTGTGAGGAACGATCCTTTGGAGAAAGCTCACCAACGAAGAACGCCAATGAAAAATACCGACTTCGACTCTGACTTCTACCTCGTAAAATTCATTGAAGAGGAAAATATTCAACGTCAATGAACCAATGATTGAGGAAATGCCGATGTCACTGACATCCATCTATCCCTAATGACATTGTCTCCTTCCCCGCAGACAATCTTCAACGAATCAAATGAATGAGGTAGGAGTTATTATTCGATTATTGTTTTTTCTCAATTAAATTTCTCGTTCTTGGAAACCATGGAGAACTTGGATCAACAAAAACAATTTGAACCATGATTCATATGGAATATTTGAATTTTACATTCTTGATTCAAGGTTTTTGTTGAGCCGCTTTCTACCACTCTAACACGGAAGGTGCAGGCCAAAAAAACATGGCCCGACCCCTCCACTGTTCTTATTTTGGTGTGTCTATCACGATGGTGATGGAGACCGGTGCCAGAGCTTGGCACCGGTGGAACACAATAATGGTGGCCGACACCACTTCCGTCTGTGACGAAGGTGAGGACGCAACGACACCGCCCCATGGCCAGCCACCCCCCCCCCCTGCGGCCTCATCACACCGCCCCACAGCTGCACCGCCCAGCAACCTCAACATGCCGCCCCATGGCCTTCCAGGCCGGGCCACTCAACGTGGGATATGATGGACCTAGTGGGTCAGGTTGGCCCAGGACAGGTTGGGTCGGGTCAGTCCGACCATGTCAGACCAGACCTGGACCCACTTCGACCCATTTTCGCATTTTTAGACTATCTTTGGTAATGGGTGTTAGTTTGTTGAACCGTCTACAGCACTGGAAACCTTAGAGAGAGACAGTCCCTTTGGTATAATACACTATTGATTTGGATAAATTTTGGGAATGGTTTGGTTGGATCGAGCATGAATCCCACAAGGCCCTTGGGACTAAAAGGCTAATAACTCACAGACCGGGCGTCCAATTGACGCACCGTCTATTGTGATGAGACCCCTATGATGTGGAGTTCCTTTGAGATACTTATTCATGGGACTTCATGGCAGTTTTATTATCGACCAGTGGCTTGTGGAGTGAACCCTCCTAGAGATGAGAAAGCTTAGCACGAGAACCCAGTAGCTGGTTGTGACTTGAGGAAGAGATCCTTCATGGGTCTGTGATTGAGGGTCCTACATAGAACCTCTCTAGGATTCCATGCGAGACTACCCCAATGATCATGTGTGGGTAAAAACCTACAGATCTTGTGTGTGTCAGCACCTAGAAATCTTGTGTGGGTCAGCACCGAGCGATCCTGTGTGGGGTAGCACCGAGTGATCCTGTGTGGGTGTGCACCTATAGATCCTATGTGGGTCTGATGATGATTAGCGATCCTTCGTAGTTATTCCACTTAATAGAGTAAGATGATTCAGTAGTTACATGTAATCATATCTACTTCTGTACCAAAGAAATACCTAGTGCCAGATATGTCTGTACCTATGTAGTACTTTCCTTTGTGGTAATACCTTGGTGGAATACTTCTGTGTGGAATACATGTGCGTTACTTTCCTTCGTGGTATTCCTTACTTTTTATAATAGTCGAGCTTTGGGATTTGAGTTGGACTCTATTTTTTCCTCATGATTGATATTGGTATACTTGATTACTTAGGTATATGTATTGGCATATACCTAAGTAGGATTGTCAGTTGATTTCATGTTGTGTGGTTTATCCTTGGTGGATTTTGTGAGACCTTTAGGGTCTCAGGTACCCTACTGAGTATCGTAACACTCACCCTTGCACGGGCTATGCATGAACCCTATTGTGTTTGGTGCAAACGACGAACAGTGTTGACTGAGTACAAGAGTACCAGGACTAAAGGTGGCTCAGAGCTGGATGTTATACAAGGAGAACCATAGAGACGGTCGTTCTTGATCTGTACCTACCCTTCAGGTAGGAATATCAGAGGGAGAACTAGTAGCTACCTTTCTTCTTCTTCAATTGTATTGTATTTCAGTTGTACTTGTACTATTTTTGTTGGGCTTGTATTTCGGACTCTTTTTACTTTCAACACTCTTTTTTCTATACAGTTTACTTGAGTTCGTATCATGTTATGTTCTTTGTTGTGTGTATTAAAGGTTATAAAATGAATTCCTTCCTAGTTTTAGAGAGTATTCCTTTGGTGCTAGTCACCAGCCCCTGGTCTATAGAAGGTGGGCTTGGGGTAGTCACGGCACGGGCCCCGGGGGATGGTTCGTGACAAATTGGTATCGAAGGAGTTAGTTCTACCATAGAACATATGACTCTTATCCTTCTTTTAACAGAAATATTGTTATGTGTAGTGAGTGTGGTTATCAGTTTAGGGAATCCATTGTTAGTGTGGCGAGTGGCGTATGCATACACTAGGACCCTAACTTCTAATTTCTGTCTAAGTGCACGAAAAAACTGATTCCATGTGTGTTTTCAAGATTCTTCTTTGTGATCTCTTGAGTTAGCTCAAAAGGTATAACTTATTGACCATGGTGCACCTATTTCTTTTTAGGATGACTCAATGCAGACAACCAAATAGGGTTCCGAGATTTGTACAAAATGATAGCCCACAGAGCGACGAGGCCTCAGTTCAAGGCCCTCTTCTAGTCGTGGCACTTGCAGAGGCACCAACAGTACCATTACTATAAGGCCCCAGCCTTAAACCTTACTTAATCTTGTGTTATTACAAGATTACACATTGAGGATCTTTTCAGGTTTAGAGTTTTAGAGAATTAGATCATAAAACTTGCATTACATTCCACATATAAACAAAGTGGTTACATAAAGATAGTATTCTTCATTCCCATCAATGGAAACACATTTAAAATAAAACATGGATTATTTCTTGACACATCCTTGACTCTATCATCTTATCATGTACCTTTCCCTTGACCTGTGAAAAACATTTCAAAAACTTGGGATGAGCATAAAAACTCAGTATGGGTTATTAAAAAAAACATGGAAAGGAAACATGAGTTCATATATAAATAAGAATGAAATCATACTTTACCCATAAAACATAGGCACTTTAAAATACCTCATAAAATCATGAATAAATCATAGAAATCATAAGACATAAAGGTAACTTGAGGCATTCATAACATTCTTACGTAGGGAGTAACCCTCTTGGTTACGTTTGGAATACCCATCACAGTATATTCCCTAAAATCTCTTCGGAGAAACCTTAACGTTTCACTCCTTCGCGTTACCCAATGCATTGGAGAGCTATAACGGGCTCACCCGCCCTTAGTTTATCACGGAACCACCCGTCTTCATAATAATGCCCAAGAACCATAACATAATCATATCACATAAAACATGCATAAAGGAAACATAAAATTTCCACATTTCAATCACGAGATATCAATACAACATATTGATATAAAAACATTATGAAAACCATTTTCAATACCAAAATAAAAGAAAAGTAAAATATGGTATTTATTTTTCTTTTAAAAAGAAGGTATGGCTTGTAGAGGAAGCCGAAACTCAAATAACGGTCACGACGGCGGAGAAGTCTTTGTCGCCGCACACATACGACAAAAACATTCCCTTTTGTCGTTTAGTATGCACTTCGTATAAAAAAGATTCCTTTTGAATAAACTTAAAAGTCAAAGGGGTTTATACACCGTATAAAAGAAAGTTGTGTATAAAATAAAATATGCCTCAATGAAAGGAGATTGAGACGAAGTCCCATACCTCGTATCCGACTTGACCCAACCGTTCTTTAAACTCCTGAATAATAAACTTGAGTTAATCTATACTTGCTTAAGAACCTTTTTCAAGTTCATTATTCCTTTTATACCATGTTATGAACATCATGTAATTATTTAAGTTAATAATGTTCATTTTGTCGGTATTTGGTTCTTAAGTCAAAAATAGACTTCTTACACTTACATGTTGTTAATTTGGTCAATGTTTCATTATATCCAGAATGGTATTCATGATGTAGATATCATATATGTCATATATATCCAGTACATACATGTATTTAAAATATTACATAATCATTTAGAGGTAAGAAATGAAATGCACCGTTCATGGAGACGGTAAGCCGTACGTACGCATGAACGCGACTTTCATTTCTTTTTCATATTAATGGAATTAAAACTAAATGAGAGGTATGTATATTTTAATTCCAGAATTATATTCATCATTTATATATATCATTAATTGTATATATCCATTATATACATGTACTTTTAATAATAAATTACATTTGGGGATAAGAAATGAAATGCACCGTTCATGGAGACGGTAGTCCGTACGTACGCATGAACGCTACTTTCATTTCTATCTCATACTTTAATGGAAATAAATGATAATGATATATATAGGTATATTATAATTCCAGTATAACATCATAAATAATAACTTTAAATCCATCCTTTACACGTCCCACATATGGCATTAACGAATCACATCACTTTGAGGGGGCGGTAGTCCGCACTTCCTTAAAATGAAGATATCGTGTTTTACCCATAATGGAAACCATAAAGGTATGACCAAAATGAAAAAAAACAGAAGCTTAAGGAAAACATATACATATTATATATCATATATAAAAATAGTGACATCATAATGGCCACCTTTGAAGGTGTTAAATGTGTGTTGAACAATCATCGTTTCGGGAGGCAGAATTTCGCCATCCACGGAAACCTTATGTTCTTTAACCATTTGATGTAGTTGTGTGAGAGTGTAGCTCAAATAAATCTTATAACAACATCCTAGTATATTGATGATACTGGTGTTGTTACAAAAGAAGGAAATAAAAAGAGTTTAGGGGGTTGGAGAAGCAAAATAAAACAAATGAACATGAGAGAAACAATTACCTTTAAAAAGTGTAACTCCTTTTGATTTGAGCCTAAAGGCTTCCTTTGAAAGGATTCTGCCCAAAGGGAATCCTCTAGGATGAGGAGAGGGATGTGGAGAGAGCAAATGGGCAGGTGTTGGCCGAGCCAAAGGCTTTAAGAGTGTGTGAAATGAGGTAGAGGTGGGGGCCTTTTATAAGAGGAGAGGAGGGGTACTTTTGGAATGTAAAGAAACATTACTTTATTTGAAAATGTGTTTCGGTTTTAAAAGGTCCCACATTGATATACTTCGTGGATAAGGTGATAAGGGTTCGAAATCCACTCATCCAATTGGTTTTGGACATGTATAGTTCTTAGATTTTACATTATCTTTCTATTTTATTTAAATCGTCAAATAATGATGTCATCACTGCATCATTATTATGTCATATATAATTAAATTTATTTAATGTCTAAAAATTATAAAACAAATACTATGATGTAGGAAATATTTTTAGCTTTCCAATGACTATTTATAATCAAAATTTGGACTTGTATAACCCCACTTAAAAATTGTTTTCGCAAAACATATTATGTTTGTGTCATTTTCACTTTAACATTAAATAAAAAGTATTTTATGTCATTTCCCAACAAAAGTGGATCCATGGGGTCCCCAAGTTAGGCCATGGCTTGTCTTGGTCGGCCATGACACAACCAATAAGGTTGGGACATGTTTCTAGGTCATTTTATATTATTAAAGCATTATTTATACATTAAACTACACTAATTACCACTAATCGCGATTAAGAACTTAATAAGTTACTATTCACCAAAAAATTATTTTAATCTCATTGAACCACATTTTACTTCTTAATGACAACCATGTATGTCGGATTTTCAAAATTCAACACACATTAGTGGTAAAATTTCATTTAAACGAAAAATCAGTTTGCTTGATTACCACTTAGTGGTTTCACTATTCATCAAAAATTGATGTTTTTCAGAAAATTACCAAAAATTCACCCTAAGCTATATTTGATATTCCGAATTCAAAAATGAAGTCCATTTTACAAAATTCAAATCATATAAGTCACACTAATTAATTTAATAATTAATTCCCGCTGCCAGACCAAAAAGCGTGTTTTTACAAAACAATAAGTATCAAAAGATTGACACCAGTTTAAGTCTAATTTCAAATCGAAATTGATTCCAATGACCACCATTGGATAAAATGGTAAAAATATATTCATATTACACATTAATACCAATTCAAAAGATAAAATAATCATATAAATAAATTAGATTAAAAAGTAGTTTTGATGTAAAATACAACATTTTACACTATTCATAAAAAATGAACTTTATCAGAAAGGTACCAAAAATTACACAAAGTAAAATTTGATGTCCCGATTCTTAATAAGAGTTTTATTTGGTCCAAAAGAATGTATAAGAGTGATCAAAACTATATTTAATGACGGTTCGCCGTCAAAAGGTGATAAGTGAACCTTTAGTGAAAATTAGAGTATAAAAGCCTAAAATTGAACTCTTTCCGTATTTTAAGCCTTTATCTTTTATTGGGTAAATGTAAAAACATCTAAAAACATATCTATTCATATTTTAGTTATTTCTATTCATTCCCGCCAGTAAAACGGCGACTTGTTAACTAACATTTAAAATAATATTATTATATTACTAGTGTGCTACGTAAGATTCAAAGAAACTCATCGTTGTGTATCGGGTACGCTATCGAACATAGCAACCCCTTTTAATTAAAATTCATATTTAATTCTCAAATATTAATAAATATGAAAATTATTTATTCTTTAATTACCTGGGATGTTACAATTACCTGTTGGGCCCCTGATGCCACTTTCCCCAGAAGTAGAGTGTGCATGATGCTTGATCGTGTTGTATGACTTCCAGCGCCAGAGGACACCTAGGTTCACGGGAGAAACAAACCCACAGGTGGCTGACTATTGGCTAGAGGCCGTAGTTAGAGTCTTCCAACTTGTAGGGACACCATCTGATCTCAAGGTGATACTTGCCGCCAGTCTTCTATAGGCAGCAATAGTCAAATGGTGGAGCTTGATTCTCAAGACTCACGACGAGGTGACACTTATCTGGGTAGACTTCGAGAGCCTGTTTCAGATAGAGTTTGTCCCAACGACTCTTCGCGCAGTGCGCATATAGGACCTTATTCATCTTAAGAAGGGCAATATGACTCTAGCTTCGTACTCAGCGTGGTTCATCGACCTCTCATGCTAATCCACTAATATGGTGTGAGACCCATTCTTCAGGGCCCAGACCTTTGAGCAAGGACTCAAGTGGTAGATCAGGGCTTTGATGATCTCACTTAGCATCCTGACGCAAGCCGGGGTGTTAGAGAGAGCCCTCCTAGTAGAGGGATTCCTTGCTAAGCAGTCACCAGAAGCGAGACCCACTTCCAGTTTTCACGTAGGGGAGCCTTCTACAGATGTCAGTAGATAGATGACATAGAGGTCTAAGAGGAGAAGACTTATAGATAGACAACCTCAGGATTCAGGGTCAGTTGTACAGGGCACAAGAGGCAGAGCCAGTCATGCCAAGAGCATGGATTGTTATGTATATGGTAGGTAGGATCACATGGCTCATGACTGTCCGACCCTCCGTACAGATGATCAGCAGGCGGTCGAAGGAATGCCCAGGAAGAGGCAGAGATTCGATCGAGGAGGTCCGCAGAGAGCATATGAACCTGGCAGAGTAGTTGGTCGTGCAGCTAGAAGTGGGAAACAATTCAAGATATTACTTCCAACGCAACCAAAGGGTCCACACTGACCACAGGGAGTAGGTGGACATGGGATATCCCAACTCCAGGAAGATGAGGCCTACGATCACGGTGCTCTGGAGATGATACGAGGTACGATATGTGTCTATTCCACCTTAGTTTTAGTACTTATAGACATAGGTTCTAGTCATTATTTTATTTCCATTTCCCTCGTTTGAATCTCGGAGATTCCGGAGGAGCCGTTGGCTCGATCCTTACAGCTATAGACTCTTACATGAGCAGATTCTATAATTACACACTAGTTCTGGTAGTGTGAGCTTACTCTAGGAGGCAAGAGATTCAGATGGGATCTCTTAATAGTAGCATCGAGGCCTTATGATGTCATCTTGGGCATGGGCTGGTTATCTATAGTCCATGCTCAGATTGAATGTATTAGGTGAAATGTGTGGTGTGTATGCATGGATGGGACTAGGTTTACCTTCACTAGTGAGAAGGGAGCCTTTTCAGTACATGATGGACTTACCTAGAGAAGAGTGCAGCCGATCACTCATCAGTTGGCTAGCCTTACCCTCAGAGCGGTTAATGTGTGGAATCCGAGATATCCTGTAGTGGTGGATCGGTACATGGATGACTTCCCTGATGATGTTATGGGTCTACCTCCTCATAGAGAGGTGGATGTTTACATTGACTTGTACCCTAGGATGACACCTATATATACACTCGCGTATCGGATGTCTCCCATAGAGCTTCGTGAGCTTTGGGTATAGCTGGAGGACTTACAGGGGAAGGGATTCATCCAGCCCAGTGTTTCTCATTGGGTAGCCCCGATTTTGTTCGCCAAGAAAGGCGGATGGGAGCATGAGAATTGGTGTTGACTATTGGTTCTTGATCCAGGTGACTGTGAATAACAAGTACCCACTTCCAAGGATTAAAGATATATTTGATCAGCTGAATGGATCACGATGGTTCTCGAAGATAGATCTCAGATCAGGTTATCACCAGCTTCGAGAACGAGACGAGGATGTGAAGAAGATGGATTTTAGAAGTCGGGACAACCATTATGAGTTCTTGTTTTTGTCGTTCGGTGTAACCAAAGTTTCATAAGTGTTCATGGGACTCATGAACATGATCTTTCAGCCATACCTTGCTCACTTTGTATTAGTCTTCATCGACGACATTCTGATCTACTCGACTGTTGAGGAGGATCAAACTTATCATTTGTGGGTAGTACTGGACACACTCTGAGAGAACCAGCTTTATGCTAATCTCTCGATGTGCCAATTCTGGATCCGAGAGGTTCACTTTCTTTGACATGTCATATTGAAGGCTGGAGTTGTAGTGGATCCAGCGATGATTGAGCCGATACTTTCTTGGGAGACACCCAGAAGTGTGATGGAGGTACGATGTTTCTTGGGTTTGGCCGGATACTGCCTGATATTTTTTCCAGATTTTTCCAGAGTTGCAGCACCACTTTTAGCATTGACGAATAAGGGGTAACCCTTCATTTGGTCGGAGAGATGCCAAAATAGTTTTCAGGAATATAGGCCAAGGCTGACTAGTGTCTCCATATAGAGGCTTCTAGAAAGGGTGTTGGGTACGTAGTCTTCTTCAGCGCAACAGGGACTGAGATCGGATGTCTCCTGATGTAGGAGTGAGCAGTGATCACATATGGTTCTTGATAGGTGAGACAACATGAGAAGAACTATGCAACCCATGACTTGGAGTTAGCCGCAATGGTCTTCGCCTTGAAGATGTGGCGACATTACTTGATGGGAGGGAGTTTTATAGTCTAGTATGATAACAAGAGTCTCAGATATATCTTCTCTCATAAGGGCTTGAACCTGATACAATGACATTGTCTTGAGTTATTCAAGGACTATGACTTCGAGATAGTCTATGATAATGGGAAGGGGAATGTTGTAGAAGATGCACTCAGTAGGAGATCTAGTATGCATTTGCTAGGTGAGGCGACAGAGCAACTGGCCACTTTACAGATATCCTTTGTGGATTGGGATGGAGCATCTTTTCTTCAGTCTCTTATAGTCACTCCCCACTTATTCAGCGAGTCAGGGAGGTGCAACATGGGGACGTTGACTACGAGGCTCAACATGCTCAGTTATCCACAGGGCAAGCACCTAATAATTTTCTGACAGTGGGGAGCACGTCATCCTCTTCAGAGAACATACCATGGTACCAGTGTCGCTTCAGGAGGAAGTGATGAGAAAGTTACACACATCCCCTCTAGTGGTACGTCCAGAAGTGGTGAAGATGTACCAGGATCTCCAACGACAACACTAGTGGTCGAGAATGAAGATATAAGTAGCATAGTTTGTCTCTCGTTTCCTCACTTGTCAACAAGTGAAGGCGGAGCATCAGGTACCAGCAGGCTTGGTTCATCCTTTAGAGGTCCCAGAGTGGAAGTGAGATGGTATATCCATGTTCTTCATGACAGGACTCCCACATACATCCAGGGGTCATGACTCGATTTATGAGATCATTGGTCGACTGACCAAGTCGGCCCACTTCCTACCGATCAAAGAGTAGGGATCGGTTGAGAGATTGGGACGCCTCTATGTGTTGGAGATTGTGTGGTTAGATAGAGTAACCTTGAAGATTTTCTCTGATCGTGATGCATGTTTTACTTCCCGACTATGGAAGGGGTTGTAGGAGGCTTTCGGGACACATCTTCGTTTGAGCATCACCTTCCATCCGTAGATGGATGGCCAGATTGAGCGGACCATTCCAACCCTCAAGGAGATGTTGTGTACTTCCATCCTCGACATCTGTTGCAGCTGGGAGGATCACATGCCTTTGGTAGATATTTTATACAACAACATCTATCACTCCACCATTGGGATGGCACCTTTTGAGGCGTTTTACGGGGGACCTTTCAGATCACCTTTGTGCTGAACTGGCATAGGAGAGTCAACACTAGTGGGACCAGATATGGTACAAGCTACCACAAAGAAGGTGTACATCATCTAGGAGTGGATGAAAACTGTGCAGAGTAGGCAGAAGTCTTATGCAGTCAAGATATGGAGACCTCTGGAGTTTGAGGATGGCGACCAAATCTTTCTACGGGTCTCACCTCGATGAGGTTTGGGAAGATTTGGCCAAGGTGGAATGTTATCTCCATGTTTAATCAGACCTTTCCAGGTCCTCAGTATAGTTGGAGAGGTGTCTAACTACTTAGATCTTCCATCCAAGTTGCACCGATTTCACGACGTTTTCCACGTATCCCAACTGAGGAGATACGTGCATGGCCTTTCTCACATCATCGACCATGGAGAGCTGGATGCTGATGATGGGGCGTCTTTTACGGAGGTTCCAGTAGAGATTGAGGATTGATAGGATCATGTCCTTTGTTGATGGTCGATACATCTGGTGCACATTTTTTGGCTTCATGGGAACCTCTAGAAGAGCACATGGGAGCGGGAGGCTCAAATTCGTGCTCAGTAGCCCCACTTGTTTTCTTAGTTTTGAGTTGTGGCTTACGGGGACGTAAAGCACTGAGGTGGGGAGAATGTAAAGACCTGAAATTTAAATGTAATTTTTTTAATATATTATAATTTTATGAGTCTATGAAAATTGACGGTGCATGATTTTGAGGCCCGGTGTGCCCAGAATAAATTTCTGAACTTTTTTTTCGGGTCCGTTCAATAAATGTGCCAGCAGGTTTTTGTAACTTTTGAACCGGTGCTCGGTATTGAAATATGAGGTCACTATTGAACTTGTAGTGTGGGTATTCTCTTAATAAGATGTTAACCTAAATGGAATTTGGTCGAGGGTGAATGTTAATTTTTCGGGTTTTTTATGAAAGAATAAAATAAAATAAAATTGTGTAACATTTTATGTTATTTTTCTTTGGAACTCCCAAGTGGATGTTGAGTGGTGGGGACCAGATGAACATAAACCTATCAACATAGGTTATGGTGGTGGGGACAATCCAATCCTAACCTCCCATGTGGTTTATAGTGGTGGGGACCACCCAAGACTTAAACACCCTTGAACTCCCCTCTTAATGGGGAGAAACCTCTTGAGCTTTCACACTTTAATGGTGCCACCCCCTTTAATTAATTTTATAAACTCAATTAATTAATTAAACCAATTTGAAAATTATTCCAACAAATTAATAGATATCATAATCTATTATTTGGTCTACCTCTTCATTTTGTTGGAATTGGGAGGAAGGAGCCACAGGAGAAAGCTCACCAACAAAGAATGCTATTGATGAACGCCGACTTCGACTCTGACTTCTTCGTCTGGATAATTTTTGACAAGGAACGTCTTCAACGTCAAAGAACTAACAATTAAGGAAATGCCGATGTCACTGACGTCCATCTATTCGCAATGCCATCATCTCCTTCCCCATGGACAATCTTCAACAAATCAAACGAACAAGGATGGGGTTGTTATTGAATTCTTGTTTTTTCTTGATTAAATTCCTCGTTCTTGGAAAGAACGGTGAACGTTGATCAACCAAAACGATTTGATCCATGATTCATATGATATTATTTTATTTTACATCCTGGATTCATGGTTTTTGTATAGCCTCTTACTACCACACTAACACGAAGGTTGTGGGACAAACAATCAAGGCCCGACCCCTCCGCCATTCTTCATTTGGTGTGTTCTTCACGACGGTGACGACGACCAGTGTCGACATTTGGAACAAGTGGAACTCAAGAACAGCGACCAACACCACCAGCAGCCACGAAGAAGGTAATGGTGCAACGACGCTGCCCCATGACCCACCGTGCCGCCCAGTGGCCTCACCGTGCTCCCCATGGCCCGCCTCGTCACGCCGCCCCGTGGCCAACCGCGCCTCACCACAGCCCCGCTGCGCTGCCCTGCAACCTGCCCTACCACCCCGCGGCCAGCCATGCCACTTCCAGGCCAGGCCGCCAAGTGCGGGATGGGTCAGACCCAGCGAGTCGGGCCGGGTCGGTCCAACTAGATCGGACTGGTCCCGGACCCACTTCGACCCATTTATGCATTTTCATCCATATCTTTGGCACCGGGCATCCATTTGACAAACCGTCTATAGTGCCCGAAACCTTGGAGAAAGACGTTCCCTTTGGTACACTCCGCTAAATATTGGGATAAAGTTGGGGAATATTTGGGTTTGATCAAGTACGAATCCAACCGGGCCCTCGGGACTAAATGGATAATAACTCAAAGACCAGGCGTCTGATTGACACATCGTCTATTGCGTTGAGACCCCTATGACGTGGAGGTCCTTTGAGATACTTCTTCATGGGAATTTGTGGAAGTTGGAGTATCGACCATTGGCTTGTGTAGTGGAAAATCCCAGAGACTAGCAAGCTTAGCGCAAGAACCCAGTAGCTGGTTGTGACTTTAGGAAGAGATCCTTTGTGGGTATAGGATTGGGGGATCCACATGAAACTGCTCTAGGATTCCATATGGTACTACTCGAGCGATCCTGTGTGCGTGAGCACCTAGAGATCCTGTTTGGGTCAGCACCTAGTGATCCTATGTGGGTCAGCACCAAGCGATCATGTGTGGGTCAACACCGAGCAATCCTATCTGGGTCAGCACCGAGCGATCCTGTGTGGGTTAGCCCCTAGAGATCCTATGTGGGTCTGATTATGATTAGAGATCCTTCGTGGGTCTGCCTCTTAATAGAGTAAGATGATTCAGTAGTTACATTTAATCATCTCTACTTCTGTACATAAGAAATACCTGGTGTGAGCTGAGTGTGTACCTATGTGGTACTTTCCATTGTGGTAATACCTTGGTGGTATTCTTCTGTTTGGCATACCTGTGTGGTACTTGCCTCTGTGGTATTCTTTAATTTGTGGAACTGTTAAGCTTTGGGCTTTGAGTTGGACTCTGTATTTTCCTCATGATTGAGATGGGTATACTTGATAAATTAGGTATATATATGGGCATATACCTAAGTAGAGTTGTTAGTTGATTTCAGGTTGTGTGGTTTATCCTTGGTGGAATTTTTTAGACCCTATTGATATCAGGGTCCCTAATGAGTATCGTTATACTCACCCCTATACGGTCTATGCCCATGCCCTGTTGTGTTTGGTGTAAATGAAAGACAATGCTGACTGAGGGTGAGTGTTCTAGGACTCTAGGTGGCTCATATGTGGACTTTATATGAGGTGAACCGCAGAGAAGGTTGTTCGTGATCTGTACCTACCCTTCAGGTAGGAATCTTAGAGGACGACCCAGTAGCTTCCTTTCTTCTTCTTCAGTTGTATTGTATTTTAGTTGTACTTTTACTATTACTGTAGGGCTTATATAATGGCCTATTTTTACTTTCAACACTCTTTTTTCTATACAGTTGACTTAGGTTCGTATCTTGTTGTGTGCTTGGTTGTGTGTGTTACAAGTTATAAAAGAAATTCCTTCCCAGTTTTAGGGGATATGGCTTCGGTGCTAGTTGCTAGCCCTAGGCCAATGGAAGTTGGGCTTGTGGTAGTCACGACATGGACCCTGGGGGACGGGTCGGGACCAAGAAATGTTTTCAACAAAATGCTGGTAGAAAGGTATTAATCCCAGAAAACTATTAATTCATATGATACAATTTTAACTTTTCCATTCTTCAACAACTTTTGTTTTAGAAGCGTCATCAATTATTAAAATATTAGAAACAATATGAATAATGAAATGAATTTTTTGTAACCCAAATTATTTCATAATAAATTTACCTTAAGATTTATTTACATATATGGTTTTAATGAAAATCCATAAGTGTGGTTCATGTTCAAATTTACTTTTAGAATATAATATAATTTCATCAATAAAAACAATCACAAACATATTCCAGAATTCATGGAAAACACTATTAATAAGTTCTATAAATACAATTGGTGCATTATATAAGTCAAATAGCTTAAATAAAGACTCTTAATTCTTATATATAGTATGAAATGTTGTCTTTATAATTTCATCATCCATCACCATCATCTTATGTTACCAAGACATAACATCAACTATCAAAAAATATTTATCTTATTATATCTGATTTAAAAATAATTAATAAAGGGTAAATGATATTTTTTCTAATAATGATGTTATTCCAATATCTATATTCAACGAAAATTCTCATTTTAAAAAATTTAATTTAAATAAAAACTTAAAATAACATCATAGTGAATTTATAGTTAGAAGGGAAAAGTTTTCCTATAACTCCTGAAATTGTTTTCAATTTAAAAAATTCTAATTTATATATTTTATATGGGGGCCTCAAAATAGACTTATAATCATGAAATAATTCAACAGTAAACTCTTCCTATTGATTATGAATAAAACATTGGAAATTATTAGTAAATACTTCAAAGTATTTATTCAATACATGAACACAACTATTTGGAATAGTTTCTTTCTTTTAAAAAATATGTTATTGGTAACTTTCACTTCCATATCTAATCAATTTCTCAACTTCTAGGAAATTTATTAATGATATGAAATCATTTAATAGAAAATTTTTATATATGAAATCTATATATTCAAGATAAATTGAAAACCAATCCATACAATGAATTGTATTAAACTCTACTATGTTCAGTTTAACTAAATTAGTAGGTAATGCCATCCCCCAAATGGGAATAGGAAGATTCTTATAAATTATGGTTTTTTATATTTCCACCTAAATCTTTTACCAAAAGTTTCAGCTTATTTTTCAATGGTGATATTCCCATTTTAATTTATTATTTACAGAAAATTAATGAATTCAAATATCCAAATTGAACTAGGGATTTTCCTTATTTCTAGTAAACATGTATTGTACCTATCACCACTTTATTCAATGGTCCAAAATTAATTGCAGTAGTAAAAAATTACTTCTCTACTCCATTATATTTCAGATCATGATGATTTCTATACTCTGAACGTAATTTTATACATGTGTATAATCAATTTCTAAAAGGATCATAACTAAAACACCTAAAAATTGGATGGATATCGACTATCCCATTATTTATTTTTCTAAAATCTTTTCTTTACATTCTTATACCCTGGGGAAAACATTTATACACCAGAAACACGTTACAGATTTTTCAAACATTCCTTGAAAAGTCATTTTCCAATCTTGGAATAGTTTGGTGGATTATCTTGGTACATCTTAGTTATTTTTATCACTATTTCATTACACCTTGATCTTTTCTTACTATTATTATTTTGAATAAATTATGTCTCCACAAACTCCATGTAAACTTTCTCTACACAAACAACCACACTCTCATAAATTTTATATTATCATGTGTCTATTTCTGAATATAAACTTTCTTTTAAAAAGGATTAAATTCTATTAATCTTATTATCATTTCCCTGAATAAAATCTATAAAATGAATGGATAATGTGCTGAATCTTACTTCATAAGAAGCCAAAAAATCATTATCATTCTACTTCAATTATAGTAATAGTTATTCTATTATGAGTTGAATAAACATAGGGAAATATTTCTCAATAAAAAATCCTTAATTATTTATCACTCCATGTTATTATGAAGATATATTTCTCTGTTATTCTAACCCAAATATCGCCATTGATCCACTTCACCTACAAAATGGTATATGGAAAGAGATACATTTTTATGTTCCAATGATCACATTACATGAAATATCTTCTCTAGGCAATTAATCCATCCTTTAGCTACCACAAGTTCTGATGATCAACTGAATTTTTGGGTTATTTCTTCATTATATTCTATATTATGCAGATATTTTATCATGGTAGATTGGGTTTCTATAAATAATGGATACCACCACCATTTATATCTTTTGTAAATTGATAATTCACTAGAAAAAAAATATGTTATTTTCAACCATCTCAAGATTCTTATTTGGAATGATTTTTCCACTTGGTTTCATACCATACTAGTTTCTTTGTTTCCTCTATAGAAAATAATTCTAAATATACATATTTTTGATAACTAACCATGTTTATCTTAAAATTATATATCATTTCAACTTAAATCTAACATAAAATTTCTCAAGTAAAGTTATTAACATTATCATGTCGTCTAATATTATCAAAACAATCCTCAGATACCAACAATAACGACTAAAAAAAACAAAACATAATCTGGAATTTTTTTCAAGAATTAAATTTCTTTCACATTGAGGATCTTTCCATATTTATATATTTAGAGAATTAGATCATAATTCAAACATAAAAAAACCAAATAATACAAAGTTGATTCTTAGTATCAGTATCCATTTTTCCAACCATATAATGCTTATAAAATAAAACATAATTTCTTTTCATAGAAAATATTTATGAATTTAAACTTGGACTCATCATTTCCCATACCCATCCTTAAACCCTATTATTTTTTTATTGTAGGATGTGAAAAAGAATCTCAATAAGGGCCATAAAAAATTATATTGTTAGTATAGTGAAAAATATTAAAACGCAAGAAATTTATTACTTTCATCTAAATTTTCCCATATGAAATAGATAATTTATTATCCTATAAAACACACACACTTTTTTCTAATATAAAATCATTAAAATCCAAATTAAGTAAATAAAAACCCCTTTTTAGTTATTTAGGGAATCACATTGGAAATATTTTAACAATAATATACATGAATGAATAACATTAAAAAAATTAAATTCCATGATAATAGAGAAATTAATTATATGACATGTCAGTTTAGCTTTATATAAATCTTATTAAAGAATGTAATTTCCTAACTTCTGAATATGCCTCAAGGAAAAAAAACTGAGATGAAGTCCCTTACCTTGATTTTGATTCACCACATTCTTTCTTTATATTCTTAAATAATAAACATATGTTAATTATTGACAATATTATGAAACTTTTTCATGTTTATTAATAATTTTATTTCACTTATTTCGATTTAATATAAAAATTATTAATAAATTTAGTGTGTATCAGATGTTTTGACATTATTTTTCTTATGGTTCAAAATGAATTCGGTGGGTTGAATATTAGTATGAGAGATAATTGTTTAAAAATATATAGAATACTAACTATAAAATAATTTTCCTATTTATGATTCAATTATAAATTTTTTTAAAAAAACCCTGAAATATGCTTGAGAAAATTAAACTATATTACGATCATGGAGACAATAGGTTTTACGTATGCATGTGTAGCATTTCCATTTTAAATGGTCATTATAGAAAGGAGGTAAGTAATATTTAATCCTTAAAAATTGATCATAAAATCATATATTTCATATTAATTATTTATAAATATCTATATATATTAGATTTTGATTTGGTGATGGAATAAATAACTGCATCACTTCATGGAGGCACTATTCCACATGTACATAGAACGATATTATTATTTATCAGTGTAAAAAATAAAATGACATATTTTATTTAAATAATGATAAATATAAAATAAATATCATTATTATCTCATATTTATAACATATATTAATTAACATAACCCTTATTACCTTTTATGTAAAGTGTTAGTGAAAAACTAACCTCATCACTTCGTAACGCGGTAGTTCGTCGTATACACGAGTGACGTTATTGCATACCCCACTAAATCGAAATTAAGAAGTTATATGAAATATTATAACTCCATAAGTATATTTATGTTTAAAATATCATATATATAAATATATACTTTAAATCCATAATTGAGACTATCTATGAGTGATGGTGATTGAAACAAAATGACATCAGTTAGTGATGCGGTAGTCCGTCGTACACAAGAATGATGATTTCATGTACCATTTTGTGGAAGATGAGATAGATTTTATTTATGAAATTAAAATAATATCATATAATTATATGATTTTTATGATTTTTATTATATAATAATTATTGAAGAAAAATTTTAGGTGTAATAAGAAATAAAAAAATATGCTCGGTAAAGAATAACACCTCTTCTTTAAAAAACCACCTTAAATAAGCACCAGAAGCCATCAAAGGATGGATTTAAGATAAAAGTAAGGGATATGGGTATTTTTTATGGAGGTAGGGAATATATTTTGTCCATTATTTTCTAATATTATTTATTTTATAGTTTTAATAGGATAGAAGAGTGGGTTGTCTTTTATACCTTAGTTAAGTGTCACACTTATAATTTTTGAAAAGAAAAATTTGTAACCATGTTTCTCACCTAGAAAAAGGATCCAAAATAGAGAATTATCATTATATAGACATTATGTCATTTAAATAAATCTATAAAAGTAATTTTATACATGTTTTCAGGTTATTTTAAGAATAATATTTTGATTTTAACCTCATTTAAATCTATTTTACCTTAACCATGGCAATTCATTTTTATTGTTTTCAATATTCATTACGATAGAACATTAAGTTGGAAATATAAGATAATAAAAAAAATTATGATTTGAAATAAGATATCAATTTTAATAAATATAATTCATTTAATTTGAAATTTTTATTTTAAAACTTGACCCATATATATCATGAAAATGTGAGTTTTCAAGAAGAGTATTTTTTATACAATAGATGATTTTCGATTAACTATTTAACAAATAATAATCAATGTATGTGTCCAAATTTATATTTATTGATATAAAATATATTAATTTAATTTAAAACATTCCATATTATGGATTGTATTAATTAATTAAAATGGATAAACACTAGTCATTTTAAAATAGTTTTTAGAAAAATCTTATTTTATTCAAAAAACAAACTTATACTAATATACAATATAATGTAGATTCAAGAAAATTTATTTGAACTAGATATAAAAAAATAATACTTATGTTAATTAAAATAATATTCGAGACATATTTTAACTTTTAAAAAACTTAATTTATTGAAACGAAATTTCATTTTCACCTAAAATTTTATTTTTCACTATTCACTAGAAACTCAATTTCTTAAAAAAAACACAAAATTTCACCATAAGTTAAATTTTATATGATGATTTCATGAACAAAATTATATTTCATAAATTAAAATTATATCAATTAGAAAATTTTATTTTAAATAAAACCTAATAAAAAAATTTATTTAAAACACTATCTTTTTCTTTTTTTAGAAGGGAATCCCCTAGAGTGGCCTTTTCGAACCCTCCACACCTAGGAACCCCTCACCATGAAGATATAATCTGGAGAAGCCTCATCCCAGGAGGATTCATTATCAGCTGAGATGACAGAGCATCCCACAGGGTTACATCTCGATAAGCTATGGCTCGTCACAACAATCTACAGCTAGGTGAAATGTCCCCTTCTACCCAACCAGTAAGACACCGGGTGACCCGGCAAGGTGATCGGTACATGGGAGGTGGAAATTAACCCAAGAGAAACTCCCAGGAATCAAAACCCAGACCTCATCGAACACCATTGTTGTGGAACTAGACTACGTACCACTACGCCACCGCTGAAAAGGTAATTTAAAAGAATTTCTTGTTTAATTTAAAAAGTACATAATATTTTTGTTATGAAAAAAGTATGAAAGTGGTTATTCTATATATATCTAGATTGTTACATATACATTTAATATATATAAATTGAATCATATTATATGATAATTCATTCCATATTATAATAATCCATGAAAAAACTGCAATGGTTTAGTGTCTTTGGAATCATTGATTCCTAAATAACTTGCTCATAAATGATATATATTATCTCACACTTATTTATTTAAAACTATCTCCATTCGTAGACACATAAAAATAGAAAAAAATATTATCCCTTGGAAATGAAAACAAAATTAATGGTGATATCACATGCTTATTATAGGTAAATAAAGAATATATTAATGCACATTTGAAGATACCATGATCAAAAAGGGTATAACAACACAATTTTAACTTTTAAAAATAATACCTACCAATTAATAGATGATGACCATTAGTCAAGGAGTAAATCATGAAAATTCATAAGTAATGAACAAAATGGTATCAAATAACATATTCCATGAGAACATAACATTGTAAAAAAACCATTACATGAAATAGTGGTATATAGTGTGAAATAATCATAACAATAGAAATCCTATTTCAATGCTATCTAATAAGTCATTCAGAACATGTTAGTATTGGGTAATTGAAAATGTAACTTCTTTGATCACAGGATAACCATTAGTGTTCCATATTTAAAGCTCAGGATAACCACCAATTTATGCTCTTTTTTAGGATTTGTGTGCCCTCATTTGTACCCTTTTATCTGATAGTTAAATAGTAATGAATCAATAAATTAATGGGATATATAATTCTTGGCCCTCCTGTAAAATTATTCTAAATAATTCATATAGATTCTGTATGATCATAAAAATTCTCCACAAAATTTAACCCCTATACAAGAAAAATTGTTACATAAATATTTCATCATATTAACAATTAGAACTATAGAGAAATAAAAATATAAAATCCTTGGATCATATCCCTAGTAAATCTTTAGTTACATTAAATTATGTTATCATAGTAGAAAATTTTCTTTAAATGATCATGGGGGTATTTATTGAGGAACATACTCTTTTCATTTTTAAATCACAAGATAAAATATAAAAAATTTAAAATATTCAGTAAAATATTTTCTTTCAATATAATACTAGAATATTTTAAATAATTAATAAATTCATTCAGTGTTCATGATAGTGGGAATTTCCATTTATTTTGTATCCATTAAAACCCAGCTACATTGACATTTTCATTAAAAATTCAGAAGTAAAACATTAAAAAATGAAAAAAAATCCTTTTAAAAAAATCAATAATTAATACATGGGTAAAAAAATTTATTAAGTCATAGTAAAATAGTTTAAAAAATATTGGGAATTTTTTTTAGTAAACATAAATATGGAAGAAAATGGACTTTCGATCAAAAAGAGATATAAATTGGGTTCACCTTAAAAATGTACTTTAGGTATCTTGAGTAATTAAATAATAAAATTTAAATGGATTAATATACTCCTAATAAATAACTACATGAGAAAAAATAATGATTTTTAAAAGATATAGACCATAAAATATCATCATCAGAAACAAAATCATGAATAATACTGATAAACAATAATTTTGTATCATAAATACCTAACATCCATTTCAAATTTCTTCAAAATCCATTTATCCTTCTATATAATAAATTAATATTTATTATCAATTTATAATAGATTTAGGTACATACTCATAATATCATATATAATCCAATAATAACATTTCAGAAAAAAAAAATATAAATAATTCATTATTAAAATATTGGTTTCTGGGTGTTACCTATTTTCTTTCATGAGAATTGTTGTTCAATAGTTTTGTTCCTTGTCTTTTCATCATGGTTCTATATTCAACAAAATTTAATTTCTGATATAATTATCACATTTATTAATTATAAATATTTATATATACTCTTCCATAAATGGAATTCATAAAATATGAATTTCAATGTTTAGGGACACGGTAGTTCATATGTACACATGAACAAATGTTTCACTTTTATATGGAAGCAAAGAAATAAAGTTAGATTGTAATTCAACATTATTAAATAATTATTATTATATCATATATATTATATATGTTTATTAAATATATATGTTTTACCATTCATGTAATTCCATAATGAAAAATAGACCATATCACTTTGTTGAGATGGTAGTCAACCCGTATGCACGAGCGACATTTTCATCTTCCAATAGATAGAAAAGTAAGAAAGTAGATATAATAATTTAATTCATAAGAATAATTATTTACTAATACATTTTATATAATTTTTAAAACCATAATAATATATATCTATGAAATATTTTGATCGATAATGAATTGTATCACTCAGTAGGGGTGGTAGTGAACACATATGCATAAGAGATACTTTCACATACCCTTTGATAGAAAAAGTGTAGATAATGGTAGTTACAAAATAATAATTAAATATTAGTATATTTAGGGTTTTTAATTTATTATTTTATTTTGAATACCATATATTTAGGGAAGGTAGAAAAATAAATAAATTGAAATAGGAGAGATAGGATGAATACATATTCTTTAGTAGTCCTCTATTAGATCCCTTTTGAAGGACCCTTAGAATGGTCATTAAAGAATAAAATAACATATAATTCATGTATAAAGAATCTATTTATCAATTTATATAGGAGTTTTTTTTTTGATATATGGATGAATGTGGTGTAAATATAAGAGAGAAGGGGTAGCATTTTACAATGAGTGAAATGACACACATGGAATTACTAACAATATTAAAATGTAATTAAGATAATGTTAAAAAAATTATTCATATTTGAAATATTTTCAAATAAAAATAATATAAGAAAATAATATAATCAACCAATTATGTTAATATAGGTTTTTGTGTCATTTTACACTCTGAATTCTATTTAACCTCTTGGTTAACCATTTTTAATCATAAGAATGATAATGAATTTTTTAGTATTAAATGGTTTAATTTATCATATATATTTAAAACTATATAATAAATTAACAACTGATGAAAGTTTATAAAATTTATCATTTTAATTTTCCAATTATAGTTTTGAATTATTTTTAAATAATAAAGAAAATATTTTTATCATAAAATACTTTTAATGTAATTTTAAGATCTATTAACATAATTTGACTTACAAAACATCATGATAGAAATGGAAGAATATTATAATCCTTTAATGTATATATAATTTATTAATCTAATTTATTTAATTTTTAGGTAATAATAAATCTACAAAAAAGATATTGCTTTTAGAGTTTTTAAAAACATTTACATGTTTTTTACTGCTTTCACAAGCACTTTGTCTGTATTATGTAATCATTTAAGGAAAAAAATTCATCTTAAAAAATTAAAAATAAATTTCCATGGTAAAATATTATAATATATTTAATAAAACATCTATAAAATAACATATCCTTTTTTATCCTTATGTAAAAACTTTGGAGACATTAAATTCAAGAGAGTGGAATTTTAGATTTTTCTTTATATAAAATAATATAAATTCTATTATCAAAAGGATAATGGGAAAATCACATATATTCTAATCTTTAGTTTATACGTTATAATTTATTCTTTAAAATTTAATGAAAGAACGTTTTGGGTTTATTTTGAGACCACATGTAATGATTTAAACTCAGTTTTACCCATTTTACCCTTACTAGGGTTACTATTCATAATGATAAGAAATAATAGGGACCTATTTACCATATTTGAACCTCTTGATTCCATATATGTTATTATTTTTTCAATATTTAATATCTATATGTTCTAATAAAAAATTTTAATATAAATTTCTAAAACCCAATGAAAACTAGTTTTTAGAAAAATATTTTGTATGAATAAAAATTAACTTATATCAAAATCAAGAAAATTACTAATTAAAATGAAATTAGTTATTTTAATAAAAATATAAATGATCATATTTAGATATAATAACAAATTAAAAAATTATGGGACCTTTAAATTATATGATTTAATTAAAAGAAGTGGTAGTTATTGGGAAATTTTTTTCTAACTATTCACTGAAAAATATATCATTTTAGAAAAATTCTTAAATTTCACCCTATATTAATTTCAGTATAATGGTTTCAAAAATAAATTTATTTATTAAAATAAATTTTTTAATTTTAAAATAAATTAATTTTATTATTTGATAATACAAATAAAAGTTATTTTTTATAGAAAAAGTGTAAAAACAATTTACTAAAAAGTGAATACTTATTTATCAATATAATTTATTTATTTAAAACCATTATGCATAATTTTCAAAATATGGTCATTACTATTTAGAACCCCAATTTAATTTCTAGGTTGTTAATATATTACAGTTGATTAAAAATTAGATTTATGTGTATCATTTTCTATTGATGAAATTTAATTAATTAAAAAATAAATATATCATAAAATCTTGAGGTATTAGAAGTTATATAGAAAATATCAACTAGTTTCACAATGATATTAACTAAATACAAACATAATTACATATGATTATAATTAATTTCTTGGAAAATATATTATAAATACCTTTCAACCTTGTATACTTAAATTCAGCTACACATGTTTCATCGCATACATTAACAATCATGGTATTCTATTTCCTCTTTTGTTAGTAACTAGTTTAATATATTTTATATAGGTTCAAATTCATATCCCCAAAATAATAATAGAAGATATTCATGATTCCTCATAAACCTCACCGTGTTTATCAATGTGTAGTTCCTCTTTTCACAAAGACCATTTAGTTTTGAGGTATAAGGCGATGTTAGTTGAGATAAAATAAAAATCTTAAAAATATATTTGATGAAAACTTGTTGAACATATTTTTCATATTGATTGGATAAAACTTTTCTATCTTTTATCCATGATCATTCCCTGTATTAATCATTAAGTCCAAAATTTTATCAATAAATTCAATCTTATAACTCATTAATAATACATATGAATTTTTACACAAGTCATCGATAAATGTAATAAAGTATTAGTATCCAACTTTTTATTCAACTAGAAATGGTAATAATGTATCTTTGGGAACCAATTAAATGAATATCCATGTCCCTTTCACCCTTTACTCAAAATTTTTGTTTGATAATCTTTCATTTTAAAAAATTGACACATATATCTAGTGGTTTTTGATTGAATGTTTCTAAATACCATTCATGATAGTTCATTTCCAAGAACTTCACATTTACATGACCTTATCAATTATGCCACAACTATGTTTTTTTTGTCCATAAAATTTTATTGATTATCGATTACCAAATATTGTTATCATAATATAGTACATGATTACACTTATAGACATGATCCATACATATTAAATGTTATCTTTTAAAAATTGTAATCTTTTTACTTAACATGAATAAAAATAAATCTTTGTCTAATCTAGAAATGAATATAATTGTTTGGGAAGAATGTAATAAGAATTCATCAAAACTAGAATTTTTCAGTTATAAATTTAATATGGTAGTCTCTTATGGCCCAAGTATCCAATATTGTTTTAATAGATGCTCAAATATCAACATTAGGTATAAAAAATTATTGAATATACATAGTTATGATATTTATATACCAATGTGATCATAAATAGTTATATTTAATAAGAAGATTGTGGATGTTTAATGATTATACTTGATAAAAAATGGACATGGACCTTCCCCATTAATCTTAACTAAGGCATATTTTTTATTCATTTATTTCACCTTAATATAATAGAAACATATTGTATCTTATTTCTTATCTTTCATATGGATATTCTACTTACCAGTGCAAAAGTGAATAATAATGTTAGGCTTGGATGAAGTATTGGAGATGTTTTCTTTTCCCATCATCTTATTTAAAATAATGATTATAGGTTTCCCACAACTCATATCCTTATCAGTCTTGAAATTGGACCAATGAATTTTGTAAACAACATCACAATATTTCTCATATTATATTTCAAAATAATTTTACAACGTCTTTATAGTGGTGAGGTTAACATTATATCGATGTAAAAATCATCATGGATTTTAATGTGTAATATTTCCCAACACTCAATATATCCATCCATATAGAGTATAAGAGTTACATATTAATAACCTTATCAAATAATTCATGTAAAAATTTCATTGGAAATCAAGTAACACTCATTTATTTTTATCTCTTGGTAAAGATAAAATAGCTTGTAAAACATATTTTATAGATCTATAACCCCCTACAACTTCTCGATCCCACTTAATATTAAAGATTAAATGAGACAATATACATCTAGAAAATAGTCTACATGATTTCAGAATATATTTTATTTCACCTATCTAGTATCTATATGATGATATTTAACAAGAATAGGTGAAACCAACACATATAATTTATACTCTTACCATTGTATGATGCATAAGCTATTATACCACACATAAAAAATCATGATGATGAGGACATTATCCAAATCCAAATTTTATAAATATGATAAAGACAAGGTCAAATCACAATACATTTTCTATATATATATATATATATTATCATATTAAACTCATTACAAACTATGACATGTTAATTGTTTTTGGTAGTATCCCACTATTTTCTAAATACTAAATTACCTTCATCATTATACTTAAAATATACATTAAAGTGGATAATATTGTGTTAAATATACATATTTCCATTCTCATAACCCCAAAAAGTTTTTGGTCAACTATATGAATGTATTTATGTAGGTGGGTCTTTCCACAAACATTAAACCATAGCTACTTGATCCATTGAGTTGACACCCCAATCATGAAAACTATGGAAATTATTTTCACAATATGTTTCTCCATGTTACACCATGTATATAAAGGGCCACTACTCTTGATATCAAATTTTTTATGATGACCCATTGCATTCACAATAAATCATCAATAAATGGAATTTCCATATATGTACTAGACCAATACTTCTATTTATTTTTTTAAAAGGTTGGGGCCAAAGTCTCAGTTTATTATTTAAAGAAAATACCTCTTTAAGACTGGGTAGAGGGAGACCCATTACATAGCCCGAAGGCCCAAGGCCATGTGGCCTGAATACAAGGCTTGAAAGCCCATTTTTTGGCCCAAAGGACCCCTTGGGGAATATTAATGCTACAGTACCTGCACTGCTACATTACCCTCGCCGCTACAGTACCTCCACCGCTACAGTTTCATCGCTATTGCTATAGCACTAATACAGTGATTCTACAGTCCCTGAAAATTCGTCCCCACCCAGATTTGATCCTGGGTCTTTTGAATGCCAAGCAGGAGCCTCTAACACTTAGGTACAGGCTCATTGGCACCAATACATCTATTTATGGTTCTATTGTAAATCTTATAATGTAAGGAAAAGATTGAATTATTATTTCAATTAAGGTATTTTTATCATTAAGAGTAAATATTCATTATTCTATGCTTTCAAGTTCTTATTAATATTAAATTTATATTACATAATTATAAACCATGTCTTGAATGAAATTTTTTGATATAGTCAATTTATTTGTATTTTGTCTTGCATGCCTATTAATTCAATTATTTTTTTGTGATCACCATAAATTTTACAGATATAAAATTATCATTACGGTATATAGAAATAAAATTTATTGATCTAGAATGATCATGTTATTTTTTATTGGATTATTTTTCATGAAAATGATTTACTAAAAACACATTGAATACTAAATAAATTAAAATAAATAAAACACATACATAGGTAGATCAAGAGTGTGATCATCCCTCTATGAGATTTATATTCATTTGAAAACATGTATTCATTCATTTCCATTCCTTCATTACTAAGATAAAATTTCCAAATTATTAAATTCATTATATTATTATATAATTAATTCATTTATCATATTTTTATATAACAATATTTATATAGATTCCCATCATCTGTAATATGAATAATATAAATTAATTAAATAAATTTTAGAATAACTATGTATGAAATATGTACTAGAAGAAACAATACATGTACTGTCACGACCCGCCTTCACCAAAAGGTGGGAAGGGTCAGCAGACTTCCAGGCCCTTCCTTATTTAAGTTGAAGGAGAGATAATGAACCCCGAACCCTGCCTTCAATAGGTCCTAGAGTGGCGACTAGCACCAAGGGTATAGAATCACACACTAAATGGAAGGCATTGCCCTTTTTCTATTTTATAGGATCGGGAGATAAGATGATGAAAACCAACAACACCAAAACTAAAAGAAAAGTAAAGCCAAAAGTAAACCATTCCCACATGCATGTTCCAAAAGTAAAAGCCACAAAGTACAAAAGTGTCTACAAGGGTAAGTACCAAAGAAGGAAAAACAGCAACTGCAACTTCCCCAAAGGTCCGAGCTAGTAAGGTCCTGCGTGATCCCCTAAGTCCTCCTGGACTCCTGAAATCAGTTTTATATACGTAGGGTGAGCATACAATTACACTCAGTAGGGAAAACCAAAGACTCTTATGCATAGGTGGGGGAACGTACTAAAGTCTCGTGAGAAAAGGAGTAAACCAAACACCTAACAAGGTAAACTATCCACCCAAGCCTCACCAAGGCACACTCCCCAAATAACGCAAGTCAAGTAATATATATAATAAGAGAACATCGATATTTGGGTACCCCACGCCACTTTACCACTAGTTATTGAGACATCCTACGCATCGAACCAATCCCACCATTCTCACCACAGTCCCACTACCACATCCGCCCGCACACACCTGGGCCACAACCACACACAGTCCCACTACTGAATCCCTCCCGCAAACACCTGGGCCACAACTGTCACACGTAACCACGCCTGAAAACACCTAGGCCAGAACAAACACCACCATGTCCGAAGACACCTGGGCTAGAAGATCCACTGCCACGCCTGAAGACACCTGGGCCTCATCCCGAAGACACTTGGGAAACCACCTTCCGCACACACCTGGCCAACCACCACACTACCCTACCCAAATATTCTTGGGTTAATAATGGATATCAGACCATCAAAGCCTTCCTGAAGATACTTGGGCTATCCGGGAAAGAGTAGAAAAGGATCTAATAACCAGCCACTAATAGAAGTGTTGGGAAAAACACCGCCCCCCAAGAAATGGGGGTGTTCAGCACTAAGTGCTCAACTTGGGTGGGGCGCGAATAAGAAACACCAAGCTACAAGTATATATATATATATATAACAAGAACTCACCCAAGTTAGGTTATTCTTCAGCCAGCCTAAAGGACACAAACACCACTCAAGTCTGAATCACGACTCTCACCAACAAACCCATTTGTCCCATTCTTTTTTTCATGTTCAGTAATAATGTTCAAATAAGTTTATGTACTAATGGGAAACTAACACCATAAGCATAACCAAGGAAAAGAAACCAGCCAACGTCAATTTACGTATCCACACCCGGTTCTCTTGTAAAGTCACAACAACAAAGGAATAAGTGAGATCCCTCGAAGTACTGGAACCAAAGACAACCCCGAGACACTACCTCGTGTCCCCTCCCCCAAAAAGGTTTTTCATCAACAGAGGATCCCACCCCAATTCATGATATAAACAAGGAAACCACCCTGTCTTAAAACACACAACCACAGAATCCATAACAACAGGGGATCCCATCCCCAATTTCATAACCACCGAGAGTATAAAAACAAGGGATCCCATCCCCTCCCACATCTCCAGCAATCGACCCATAAAAGAAAATAACCAAACCGCTACCACTAACACAAGGCAGGGCCATGCTATTATTTTTAGATTTATAAGATTTAACACACTCCATGATTTCAATTTTCATGTTCTTTAACCAGGGTTATCACAGAAAAGGATTTATCCTGGTGCTTCCAATTCATTTAGCAGAATATACGTAATTAACCGATTTCTTTTACACAGCAAGGGTTCAAAGCCACAATACAATCCATTTAAACATCACCAGATGCAAGGGTTCGTTAGTGCACATAGAAATACCACCAACGAACAAGATTTTCAGAAGGCGTAAGCCCGCACAGTTCACAAACAAGATCATAATATAAAACATAATCAACGATCACAACCCCCCCTTCTTTCTTTAAAGAATCTATTCATTATCTTTATTTAGGTCTGGTTTATTCAATTCTACAGAATCAAAAGCACGCCCACCCCGCATGATACACAAAAGATATAGGAGAAGGATAAATTCTCTACATGTTGATCAATGATTGACGCTTAGCCCGCGAGCAGAACTTCACGTATAGCGATGCGGCTCGCCTGAACAAAAATTGGATCGTCTGCCGAAGGTACTCTAGCGTAGGGTGAACGAGAAAAGAACCCTACGACGAACCCTTTTGTTTATAAGGGCGGGGACGGTTGAGATTAGAACGCGAAACCGCATAAGGCGCGTGTTCGTGGGTTGACCACATGGCCCCACATGTCATTAAAATGGTCGGGTGGTTTTAAACTGACACACACACTAGGTTAATTCATTAAATATTTAGTTAAACATTTATGGGCGGTTACCGGGATTTAAAACAGGCATAACCAGGTCAAAATAGGGTTTAAAATTCTATTTTCACAAGAAGGAGCACTACTAGAAAGAACCTGTGGGGGTAGGCTAGAGCCACCGATGGGTGAGAGCTACCGGTAGCCGACATGCAGCAGTAGTCGAGCAATCGGTAGGCTGCACCTACCGATAGACCGAGCCACCGGTAGACAGAGCTGCGGGTAGGCTGAGCTACCGGTAGACAGAGCTACCGGTAGACATAGCTACTGGTAGGCCTGCAACTGGTAGGCAAGGATACCGGTAGACAGAGCTACCGGTAGAAAGAGCTACCGATAGGCTAAGGCTACTGGTAGGCCTACCATTGGGCCAAATTCACTGAGATTCCCAGACCATAAAACCCAACATGAGATTTTCACAAAGTAATGGACCCAAAAAGCTGGGCCATTACATCAGATACCTCTTAAACAATTCTCGTCCTCGAGAATCAAAACAAACAAGAAGGAAAGAGAGGGTCCGAACAACCAACTCGAAAGATACCTCTTAGGAGTGAACCCATGCTAACTAAAAACACATTCCTGTAAATAACCAAGCAACATACCATGTCAGACTACCCATGCATGTGTGTTGGGGAGTCTCCTCCCCCATGTCAAGATATTATCCGCTTTGGGTGGTACTTACTCGCCCACATGGGTTTAATTGCATCCACCTTAATGCATCTTGATTAGGGGCCGGGTTATCTCCTCCCCCATAGCCAGGGATTTTCACACACATTCAGAGGAATGAAAACCAGTACATTTCATAGCCAAAAAGAAAAAATGTTCTACCACAACAGGTACAACCAGGAACAAAACTCAAAATAACTCTGGGTACTAGGTACGCATCTGTGCTTCCCTCTCCCACGTACTCTCCTCAAGCCCACCATGTCTCCACAATACACTAACCAATGGAATGGTTCTCCCATAAAGAACCTTCTCCTTGTGATCCTTGATCATCACTGGTCTCCCCACAAAAGTCACGTCATCCTCGATGTCCAGCTCACCCCAATCAAGGACGTGTGAATCGTCGTACAGATACCGTTGAAGCTGGGACACATGGAAGACATCATGTATCCTTAGTAGAAGCGGTGGTAACGCTAGCTGATAAGCCACTTCACCGACCCGCTGCAACACTTCGAAGGGTCCGATGAACCTGGGAGAAAGCTTACTCCCCTTGCCGAACCTCCGCTGCCCACGCCGAGGGGAGACCTTCAAGAACACGTGGTCTCCAACCTCAAACTCCAAGGGCCTCCTCCTGGTATCAGCATACGACTTCTGTCGGTCCTGGGCTGCCTTCATCCTTTCCCATATGAGCTGAACCTTCTCTGTCATGCTCTGCACTACCTCCAGGCCAAGGATGCCTACCTCTCCTACTTCGGTCCAACACATAGGTGAATGTCATGCCCTCCCATACAAGGCTTCAAATGGGGCCATACCAATGGTAGAGTGGTAGATATTATTGTAGTAAAACCCCACCAGGGGCAAGTATCATACCCATGATCCCCCTGAGTCCAGAACACATGCCCGTAGCATATCCTCCAAGGTCTGGATGGTGCGCTCTGTCTGTCTATATTTCTGGGGATGGAAAGCAGTGCTAAGATGCAGCTGGGTGGAAAAATCATGCTGCAATCCTCTTCAGACTCGCAAGGTAAACCATGCATCCCTATCCGAGACTATAGACTTCAAAATCCCATGCAATCGCACCACCTCATCCACGTACCTTCGCGCCAAAGCATCCACTGCAATTGACTCCCTGATTGCCAGAAAGTGAGCCGATTTCGTCAACCGGTACACTACCACCCAGATGGCGTCATATCCCCCTTGGACCTTGGGTAGTCCCGTGATGAAATCCATCGATATGTTATCCCACTTCTACTTGGGGATATCTAGAGACTGCAGTAGGCTGCCTGGAACTCGGTGTTCAGCCTTCACTTGCTGACACACTAAGCACATGGCCACAAACTCTGCCAATGCTCGCTTCACTCCGGGCCACCAAAACTATCTCTTCAGTCCCTGGTACATCTTGGAAACTCTTGGGTGTATCGCCAGGGGTGAGTTGTGGAAATCACTGAGAACCTTTCCACGCATCGCCTCCAGAACAAACAGATTTCCCTGAAAAAGCAACCGGTTTTGGCCATCCTCCATCCATACTTTCGGGGCATTTCCCTGGTCAACTCGGTCACGCATCACTTCACACTCTAGGTCTCCCAACTGAGTCTCCACCACTTGCTGAAACAGAGATGACTGCACTTTCATCTGATACGGGAAACCTCTACTGATATCCATCTTCGCATCCAGGTTTAAGGAAGCCAACTCCTCCATCACCTTCCAGGCGTCCGTCGATTATCAAACCACATCCTTCTGCATCCTCCTACTCAAGGCATCGACCACTACATTGCCCTTGCACTCAGTATAAGAGATCTTAAAGTTGTAATCCTGGAGGAACTCGACCCTTGTCTGCTATTGTAAGTTTAGGTCCCGCTGGGAGAAGTTATACCTCAAGCTTTTGTGATCTATGAAGACCACAAAGCATTCTCCAATGAGGTAGTGCCACCATAACTTTAGTGCAAAAACAACCGCTGCAAGCTCCAAGTCATGGGTGGCATAATTAAGCTCATGAGGGCGTAGTGCCTAGACCCATAAGAGATCACCCCTTGTCGCTGCATCAACACACATCCAAGGCCTTGTCCTGAAGCATCACAGAACACCTCATACGCCGCCCCTTATTCTGTAAATCTTAGCACTAGGGCACTGACCAACTTCTCCTTCAGATAGCTGAAGGCTGACTCGCACCGCTCACTCCACATGAAAACCTGGTCTTTCTTGGTCAGGGCTGTCAAAGGGGCTGCTACTTGGGAGAAGTTGGGTAGGAACCTCCAATAGTAACCTGCCAGCCCGAGGAAACTACAGACCTATGCTACATTCTTGGGTGCTGCCCAAGAATTAACTGCCTCAACCTTTGATGGGTCTACCTCTACCCCTTGATCGGACACTACGTGCCCAAGGAAGTGTACTTCTCGTGTCCATAATTTTCATTTCGACATCTTCCCATAGAGTCGGTGCTGTCAGAGGACCTCCAAAACCATCCTCAGGTGCTCTGCATGGTCCTCCTCTGATCTCGAATAGATCAGGATATCTTCGATGAACACAACCACAAACCGATCCAAGTACTCCTGGAAGATGGAGTTTATAAGCCCCATGAACATATCCGGGGCGTTTGTAACACCGAAGGGCTTGACCACGAACTCGAAGTATCCATATCTACACCTGAACGCTGTCTTCGAGATGTCTCTTTCCTTCACTCTCAGCTGGTGATACCCAGAATTCAGGTTGATCTTCAAGAACCATCCTTCCCTTTTCAGCTGGTCGAAAAGATCGTCTATCCTTAGAAGAGGGTAGCGATTCTTGATCGTCACCTGATTCAGCCTCCTCTAGTCTATGCACAACCTGAGGCCACCATCTGCCTTCTTTGCGAACAGGAATGGAGCACCCCATGGTGACACACTCGGCCGAACATAACCCCACTTCATCAGATCGTCAATTTGGAGCCGTAACTCCTGTAGCTCTGAAGGTGCCATCCAGTAAGGAGCCATCGAGATCGGACGAGCGCCGAGCTGCAGGTCTATCCCGAACTTGATATCACATTGAGGGGGTAGAGTCGTCACCTCCTCAGGGAAGACGTCCATAAACTCACGGATGATCTCTGACACTTCCACCATCTCAGCATCTATTGAATCCGCTGACTGCTCGGCTAACAAGGAGAGGAGGGGTTCCTCTCGCCTGCCTCCCTTCTGACTGCTCCGCTCGCCGGTGAAGGTAACACGCCGACTGCCCATGTCCGAGAACTCAACCCTTCCTCAGAAACAATAGATGATGGAACACATAGAGAATAGTCATTAGATTCCTAGTATGACATCGTATGTTTGTATCTGTAGCAGAAGAAGATCCATAACCAACTAATGTGGCCATATCATCAATCTGCATCCCCGACAAGGAAACAACAAGTCGGTCTAACCTCCGACTGGTGTGCTCAACAATAGAGGCAAAAGAAATATATCGGCATCTAGACCCAAGGCACGGGCTAGACTAGGTGCAAAAAAGGAGTGTGAAGCTTCCGTATCGAACAAGGCAAAAGAAAGAGTACTGAACAAACTGATCGTACCTCGAACAACCTCTAGTCCTGTTGGAACTGCTGCCTCAGCAGCATGTAGCTATCCACGCCTAGCTCCTCTGCCCCTCAGCTATTTCCCACCTCCCCGACCACGCCCTAATAGAGGTCCCTAAGGAGTGCCCTGTGGTCGGCCTCCTCCTGTTACGTCTGTCCTCGGAGGAGCAGGAGCTCACTGTCCCTGATGCTGCTGCTGGAAAGGCCGGGCTGGGAGCTGCTGTTGGGGCGGGTGTTGGGGCTGTCCACCACCACTGTACTATACCCGGTCCGGGCACTGACTCTAGAGATGTCCATGGCTACCACAAACGAAGCACCGTGGTCCCGGGCCAGAAGGAAAAGGGTGAGGACCAGGGGATCAGAACTGGAACTGCTGCGGCATGCTCCCTACTGGTCGGAACCTGGAGGGCCCTGATGCTGGGGGCCTGGTGCTGATGGCCTTCCCCTTCGATGATCCCAGTTGGATCCCTTCACATGACACACCTCCTAGAGCATGCATCCTCTCCACCATTTAGGCCTTCTTCTGGACCTCCAAGTACGTCGGAAGGGTAAAGGGGGTAACATCATACTGGAGGGAGGGTCAGAGCGCCTCCTCCAAACGTCTTGCCCGAGACTCCTCATCGGGAAAGATGTCCGAAACAAAACGTAGGAGATACTTGAACTTGATTCCTAGATCCCTTACTAACATACTCCCTTGCTGGAGGGAGAGTAGCTCCTGTCTCTTTTCGACCTTCATTGTCGAGGAGAGGAATTCCTCCCTGAACTCCCTCTCAAAATCATCCCATGCCACCTCAGCTTCTCTCCTCTCCCCTAGGTAAAGCGTCCACCACTGTCGCGCCACTACCCGTATTTGGCTGACGGCCAGAGGAACCTAATACTCAGTCAGAGCCCGGATCAAGCCGAAGGCTATCACCAGCTCCTCTAGCGAGCTCTCCGTCTTCATGTCAGAGGTGATGCCATCATACTTCTCGAGGGTCTGTCGCTGGAAGGCCCGAAGTGTCTTCTGCCACTGATCATCCTCCTCCTCTCGATCAGCTCTCTGTCGATCGACCAAGGTAGTCTCCAGGGCCTCGATCGCCTGTACCACACGTGGTATCCTTCCAGGTTCCATAGCTGTAAGGTAAACAAGGAATTCCTAAGCCCAAGTAGTGCAGAATGTCGTTCTTTAAAACTTCTTAAACTTTCCATTTATTCTTCATTCCCAAAAGACCCCAGAAACACAAGAACACAAGTCATTATAATGCACATACCTTTCCTAGGGTCTCTATACCCTGCAATCAGTGTGGCCTCACTTGGTCATTCGGTAGGTCCAGAGTCCTTGCATCGGATCACAGGGGGCCCTAAAATCTCGTGTCCTAGCCGGTCTTCCCTAGCCTAATTCGCGCACCAAGGTCAACCAACATTGTTTCCCTACGATCCCTTGCAATCCTCACTGTACCTAACTCCAGACTCCATCCTATCTCTCAACCATCTGCCTTTGATACCATTCTGTCATGACCCGCCTTCACCAAAAGGAGGGAAGGGTCAGCAGACTGCCATGCCCTTCATTATTTTAGTTGAAGGATAGATAATGACCCCAGAAACCCACCTTCAATAGGTCCCAGAGTGGAAACTAGCACCAATGGTATAGAATCACACACTAAATGAAAGGCATTACCCTTTTTCTGTTTTATAGGATCGGGAGATAATATGATGAAACCCAACAACACCAAAACTAAAAGAAAAGTAAAGCCAAAAGTAAACCATTCCCACATGCATGTTACAAAAGTAAAATCCACAAAGTAAAAAAGTGACTACAGGGGTATGTACCAAAGAAGGAAAAATAGCAACTGAAACTGCCCTAAAGGTCGGAGCTAGTAAGGTCCTGCGTGATCCCCGAAGTCCTCCTGGAATCTTGAAAACAGTTTTATATATGTAGGGTGAGCAAACAAGTACACTCATTAGGGAAAACCAAAGACTCTCGTGCACACGTCGGGGAACGTACTAAAGTCCCATGGGAAAAGGAGTAAGACAAACACCTAACAAGGTAAACTATCCACCCAAGCCTCACAAAGGCACACTCCCCAAATAACGCAAGTCAAGTAATATATATAATAAGAGCACATCCATGTTTGGGTACCCCGCGCCACTTTCCCACTGGTTATTGAGACATCATACGCATTGAACCAATCCCGCCATTCTCACTACAGTCTCACTACCACACCCGCCCGCACACACCTGGGCCACAACCACACGTAGTTCCACTACCGAATCCCGCCCGCAAACACCTGGGCCACAACTGTCTCACGTAACCACGCCTGCAAACACCTAGGCCAGAACAACCACCACCATGCCTGAAGAAACATGGTCTAGAAGATCCATTTCCACGCCTGAAGACACCCGGGCCTCATCCTGAAGACACTTGGGAAACCACCTGCCCCACACACCTGGCCAGCCACCACACCACCCTGCTCGAAGATTCTTGGGCTGATAATGGACCTCAGGCCATCACAGCCTGCCCGAAAATACTTGGACTATCCAGGAAAGGGAGCATAAAGGGAGCTAATAACTAGCCATTAATAATAGTGTTGGGAAAAAAAACCCCATGAAATGGGTGTGTTCGACACTAAGTGCTCAACATGGGTGGGGTGCGAATAAGAAACACAAAAATACAAGTTTATATATATATAGGTAACAAGAACTCACCCAAGTTAGGTTTTTCTTCAGCCAACCTAAAGGACACAAACAACACTCAAGTCCGAGTCATGACTCTCACCAAAAAACCCATTTGTCCCTTTCTTGTTTTCATGTTTAGTAATAATGTTCAAATAAGTTTATGCACTACTGGGCAACTAACACCATAAGCATAAACAAGGAAAAGAAACCAGCCAATGTCAATTTAAGTATCCACACCCAGTTCTCTTGTAAAGTCACAACAACAAAGGAATAAGTGAGATCCCTCGAAGTACTGGAACCAAAGACAACCCCGAGACACCACCCCGTGTCCCCTCCCCCAAAAAGGTTTTTCATCAATAGAGGATCCCACCCCAATTTGTGATATAAACAAGGTAACCAGCTAGTCTTAAAACTCACAACCACCGAATCCATAACAATAGGGGATCCCTTCCCCAATTTCATAACCACCAAGAGTATAAAAATAGGGGATCCCATCCCCTCCCACATCTCCAGCAATCGGCCCGTAAAAGAAAACAACAAAACCACTACCACCAACACAAGGTAGGGCCATGCTGGAATTTTCTAGTTTATAATATTTAGCACACTCCATGATTTCAATTTTCGTGTGCTTTAACCAGGGTTATCACATAAAAAGATTTATCCTGGTGCTTCAAATTCATTTAGCCGAATATAAGTAATTAACCAATTTACTTTACATAGCAAGGGTTCACAACCACAATACAAGTCAATTAAACATCACAAGATGTAAGGGTTCATTAGTACACATAGGAAGACCACCAACGACCCTGATTTTCAGAAGGCGTAAGCCCGCACAATTCACAAAAAAGATCATAAAATAAAACAGCATCAATGATCACAACCCCCCTTCTTTCCTTAAATAATCCGTTCATTATCTTTATTTATGTATGGTTTATCCAATTTTATAGAATCAAAAGCATGCCCACCCTGCATGATACACAAAAGAGAGAGGCGAAGGAGAAATTCCATACCTATTGATCAATGATCGACACTTAGGTCGGGAGTGGAACTTTACGTATAGCGATGTGGGTCACCTGAACGAAAAGTGGCTCGTCTGACCGAACGTACACTAGTGCAGGGTGAACGTGAAAAGAACCCTATGGTGAACCCTTTTTTTATAAGGGCTGGGATGGTTGAGATTAGAACGTGAAACCGCGTAAGGCACGAGTTCGTGGGTTGACGACGCGGCCCCATACGTCATTAAAATGGTTGGGTGGTTCTAAACCAACGCACACACCAGGTTAATTCATTAAATATTTAGTTAAACATTTTTGGGCGGTTACCATGATTTAAAACAGGCTTAACCGGGTCAAATAGGGTTTAATATCCTATTTGTGCAAGATGGAGTGCTACCGGTAGGCCAGTTACCGGTAGGCTAAGGCTACTGGTAGGCCTACTGTTGGGCCAACTTCACCGAGATTCCCAGACCAGAAAACCCAACATGAGATTTTCACAAAGTAATGGACCCAAAAACCAAGGCCATTACATGTACATATAAATTTATAGTGTTTTTTATAGTCATTTTCATGTTCTCTATAATTAAATGGAATATAGGGTACATGAAGTTTCTTATTATTACACGGTGTGTAGTTATTTGATTCATGCCAAGTAGCCAGATTAGTATTTATAACTACAAAACATGGTTTGATATAATGCTTATACCAATTTTAATACCTTTAAATTTCACAACATGTGTAGAAACCATACATATATATTATTTATGAAATAACGTGTATTAAAAAAAATTAGTATTTAATTTTCTAAAAACAAAACAAAAAACACATGATATGTATTTCCACTAAAAAAACCTTATCACACGTTGTGTACACCACCTAAAATATGGATAGTTTTGTAATGATATTATAAATTGGATTAATCATATTAATACCATGTGTTGTACAAATTTTCTTTATGTGAAATCTATGTAAAAGGGTATAATATTTATGGATTGTATAACTAAACTCACAATAGTATTCCACTCTCTAAAAATCTAAAATATATGGATATGAATATAGTGTGTATACCCTATAAAAATTATTTAGTTACATGTTGAATAATCAAACTCAATACCATAAAATATATCATGTACTATATTACTTATATTTTAGTCTCCACGGGATAGATAATTAATATTTTATTGGTACTTTGGAAGGACAATTTTAATGATTTTCACTAAGAAAACCATTTAAGGTTACACAGAGTTTAAACCAGTTATTCAGTATCTAAATCTTCCGGACATGTTCCATCCATTAGAATAATATATATCATTAAATGATGTTATATCTTTCTCTCCCACATGATTTTCCATTATTCTCACTACTCATCCAAGTGTAGTGAATTCAGGTCCATGACATCTACTTTTAAATTACACACTATATGGTACCATGTTATTTGGATGTAATATAATATACCTTTTCATTATGTCACGAATTATTCATCCTATATTATTAGCCAATTTCTAGTCATATAATGGTGAACAATTATGATATATTTACTTTAGGGTTATAGAATAAAAAAATTAAATTTCAAAAAATAAAAAACAATTAGTTTTTTATTAATTATTAATATGTTGATATTAATTAATTTATGATTTCATGAATACCACTTGAATGTTCTAATGAATAGAATAATTAGTCAATATCATGTTCAAAAATGTATTTTTATTGGGTTCTACAGATAAATCATATAAACATGAAAAATAATAAACCTAAAATATTTTAGTGAGGATTTTTTCAAATTGATTTACTTTTAATTTATATAGCTTAGTAATTACCTTGGATTTAAATTCATTCTTCATTGTCAATTTGATTAACTACTACTTTAAAATCAATTTTTTTATGGATCCATGTATAGAATCACACTAATGGTAATCTATACATACCCCACATGCCTCATAACAACATTTTTAAATCACTCGGTGCTATGATGAATTATTATCACAGCTTGATTCATTCACCATTATTCAAAAAAAAAAATTGAATCAATGATTAAAAGATTACATCACATTTTATAGGAAATATCAGAGGATGAAGTAGGATTTGTTCTCTCTATTCTAGATATTTTTATTCTTAATGTTTTATGTGGGATTTATATAATTTTCTATTGAGGATTTTGTGTAAAACCAATGTTCACCATATAAATGATATAATCATCATTAAATGAATAGGTAAGAGAGTAAATTAATTCACAAAATATCATGAGTTATCTAATTATTCTCATAAAACACCCCATTTAATAGTAATTATAATATTTTTATTATTTTCTTAAGATGAAAATTTATTGGGGTCAATTTTAGTATCATTGAATAAAACTATAAATTATTATTTATTATAATGATATTAAATATATAATTACCCCATAACCTTAACCCATGTTTTATATCATCCATGATAATGAACATTTATTTATATAAATCAATTGAAATATATTTTTCTTTTAATAAATTGATAAATATATTTTTACTCAAACTCGTGATTAAATATATATTTAATATTTCAACCACAAATATATTATTTCTAATAAATTCATTTAGAATATTTTTTATCACTATAACCTGAAAAAATATTATTCCATAGATCATGAAAATAATATTCTATTAATTTATTAAATTGAAGATGAATTTAACTAACGTTCTAGATACAATTAGTTTGTGAACCTCCTAACCCTATTTTATAGTGGAAGTACGCTTATGAGATTAATAGCCTTTATTTGCATCTTGTAATACCTCATGAGACCTAGAGAGAATGAAATTTCTATAAAATGATATCCTACTAGAAATTCCCAATATTTAATATAATCCTTTTTTCGTGATATCTTGTAAAGAAAGTTGCATCGCTTGCATCATCAATCTATAAGCTCGATTCAACTTTCATTGACATTTTAGAAATAAACATGTCAATAAAACTAACATTACCATTGTATTAATTATATATTTATATTTCTATAAAAAGTCTCAAGTTATCTACATCCATTAACTTAATGGGATGAACACTTTCTTGAATAATACATTATTGAAATATCCCTGATGATGCATCCAATGTATCTTACCTCACAGTAAGCTGAAATTATCATAGATTTCATTAATAAATAAAATTAAATTACTCTTGATATGCATTATTAATATTTTTTTTAATTTTTCCAATTACACACATCCATGTATATGTTCTCTTAATGAAACATATAACATGAGGATTTCATACCCATGGGTCTATTCTTAAAACAACTTCCATTACTTATTAACATATGTGATATTTATGAAAAAAAGTCTAATTGTATTATAGTCCCCATACACCCGATAGACATTGTCTTATATGTTCCATCAGATGATGTCACCTAGCCATAGAACATTTATTTACGAATATAATCATGGTCCTTAAAGGTTCTCATCATTTCATGAAATGTTATAATCTGCAATAAAATAGGTATCATAATTTGTTTATCACATTAATTTTAAATATAAAAACTCTCATCATAATATAATATATTTATTAATATTTATCACTAAGAATATATGAGTAATATAAATCACCAAATAGTAGGCTATTTGTAACCAAATACAACAATTATTGTATTGCATCATTGCAATGTGACATTGATTCTACCTAACATGATAATAGTATACCAATGAACGAGTACAAATAAATGGTTAAATTATATTAACATCATTATTAAAAATGTAGTGTTAAGTTAATATTATATCATTAGGGTGGCTAACGAGAACTAGGATTAGTGTAGATGAGATGATAATTTCAAGAGTTTTATAAGATCAATAAACATATTTTTATGGGTGGGCTCTTTCTCAAAACACGTTCCTTCATAATGAAAGATCCATGGCTACTACATGAGACATAATTCTAGAAAAAATTTTAATGGGCTCCAGGATATAAAAGTTATGAACATATTTAATAGTAAAATGAAGGTGATATGTGGTTCTCGATGTGAATAGTTTTATAACTTTAATTGATGAGTTTTAGGGTGATATTTGTAATTATTCATTCCCTAATATTTGAGGGAGGTATGTTTTACATTACATATGGTCCATATATATATTTAATGGAACACTATATTCTTTCTATTATATGAAATTTTCTTAATTTCAAAAATTTTATACATCAATATGACCATATATTTTATCTTAAAATTTTTAAAGCTTATGATATAGTTCGCAATTCAAGTTGAAAACTAATTTAATTTAAAAAATAATAAAATCTACTATATTTCATATTTTCAATATCCTAATTCCAAATTTTATATAAAAATAATCATATTTATTTAAAAAATATACGAGATTTAATTTTTTTCAAAAAAATTATACTTTGAAAAATAATTTTATATTGATTATAAAAAATTATCTAATGGATTATTATATTTTAAATATTTACAAAAAATAAATTATTTTTGGGAAGTTAAATGACTATTATAAATATAAAATATATTATTAATTATGTATATTTCATTTAAAAATGATTGTTTCCAAATTTTTAAATTTTTAATATGTCTATTGGTTATATGTATTTTCAACCATCATATATATTTTTTAAGGTTATATAATATTCATATTAACCATTTTCACCCCAATATATAACCTCTCTTACTTTTAAATTGTTCATTAATCCTACTCATTAATTTATTTTTAAAAATTTCTATTATATGTATAATAATTTTATTTTGTTTTATACATCTATTATCGTCTTTAAAGAAAATTTTGAGGCAAAATATTTCATATTTTTAGTCTTTTTTTACATGTCATTATTTATTCTTCTTATGATTTAATAAATTATGTTTCATATTTTGTTCTTATAATATTTACTGATTATCTTTTAATATAAAATTTTATCTTTATAAATATTTAATTGTTCATTTTACTTCTTGGAAACTTGTAAAATATGATATCTATGATATTAATTGGATAAAAAATGAGGTGTTAAATTCAACCCTCCTTAGAAAACAACACCTTCATAATTAAAATAAACTTACAAAAATTTATTTGGGTAATTTTTCCTCATCACAGAATTTGATTATAAAATTTCTTTCTAAAACATAAGATTCCTTTAGATAAAATTGACCATGTGAGTTTGAATATTTATTGACACATTTTCTCTAATATATTATATCTCTATTAGTTGTTTCACATTAGATAGATCCTGATCCAAATATAAAACCTCTTAGTTTAGAGCATGTGATGAATCTACTATATACTTAATCAAAATAGAAGAAAAAAATATTTAATTTACCGTAGATTTTTTAGTGGAATCCCTAGGTAGTAAGCTATATTTCTAATGTGATCAAACACATCAAAGGGTCCAATCAATCTTCGGGTCAATTTTTCATTATTCATGAATCTAATGATCATCTTCCATGGTGATGTTCAAAGATATAATTTTTCACCAACATTTGACTTTATATCTCATCAATAAATATCATCATAACTATTCCGTCGACATTGAAGTGCATTATTATTTCAATTAATGGTTTTAATCTTCTCTATTATCTTTTGATATTGTTCTAGCCCTAATATATTTTTATAACCAATAAGATATGAAAAAGTTTTAATTTTTAATATATTTAAATACAGAGCCCCATATTGATCTATGTGAATGATAGAGTAAAAATTATTGTTATATGGTAACCCTAGTGGAATAATATTTTCGTCCCACCCTCCCTTGAAATCCATTGATTATGCTATCAATATTTCTTTGAATTTATGAATAGTAAATTCTTATGAACCATAGTCTGAGGATAGTAAATAGTATTGAACATAATAATTATTTCCAATTCTTATTGAATACTATTATATAAAATAAAGGTGAACCTTGGATCATAATTAGATATCATAGTCGATGGTTCTCCTTGTAGAATTACATCTTCCTTCATGTATATCTTGGAATGATGGTCAAGTGAAAAATTATCAGGAATAGTAATGAAGTGTTCCCAATTTTTTAAGTTAGTAAAGAACAACCAAAATATAATTGTTTCAATTAATATATTTGAAAAATATTTTGATTAATTAAATTGTGGTTCTCTCCCATATACATGTGGTTATATGTAATGGAATCATCATCCCCATAGAATTATACTATTCAACATTTATTTACTGACCAACATTGAATTGTGATGTCTCTATACATATTTTTTAAAAAGATAAAAATATAATGATGGGATATATGCTCATTTGAAAAATATTTAATAATTTATTTTATATATAAATCATTACCCAACAACATTTCTAAAAAATCTATTAAAAAGGATGAGTATAGTTATCAAAAAAAGTAATATTGTATATTTAAAGCCTTAAACCATCACGTCTAGATTCTGTACTAAAACATACAAAATTTTTTATAAAAGATATCAAAAAAATAAATAGTACATTATACATTCAAGAAACTTTTCTAGTCAAGGTTATGGAGAATTAGACATCAACGTACATACTGTGAATCAATGTTTATAAAAATAATTACAAAATAACTAATTTTATTAATCTATTTTATCACCTTAACTGTCTAGATAACTTAAAAAATCCCAAGAGAAACATTTTCAAGACTTGGGATGAGCACAAACAACTCATTAAGGGTTATAAAAATAAATCAAGAAACTGTTAGTCCATAAATACTTATAAAACATTTTTTTGAACATAAACTTAATTACATTACTTATGAAAACAAGAGGATCCCATAAAAGCTTAGAAATTATAAATAAAACATATTGTTAAATTTGGTAATTATTTAATTAATAATGTAACCCTCATGGATTCCATATTATTTTAAACCCTCCAAACTAATTTATGATTTAACCCTCACAGTTATGTTATGGTGTAACCATCAAAGTTACACTTAGAGTACCCATTAGGTCGACCTCCAACATAATCATACCCAATTCATTAGAGGGAGATATAGGTACCACCGTTATTATACAAAATTCCTATGAACTATAAAATAATACTAAAACCTAAACACTTGCATAGAAACATTTGTTTCAAATTTTATAAAAATAAAAAATTAAAAAGGGGATTTTTAAAGAAGAGTCTATAACATATACCATATAATTAAAGAGTGAATTAATAAACTGAAATGAATATTTAAATTCACTATAAATCCATATTATATATCATAATATAAAAAAATTAATTTAAAAAATAACTTTTGTACCACGTAATTAATGAAGTGGAAGGTTAACCTAAAGAATGAAAATTCGGTTGAGAATTCCCTTACCTCGGGTTCGTCTTACTTCAAACATAATTAAACCTCCTTTATAATTGTTAAAAGGGTGTTATTAATATTTTATAGAAACATATTAATATTTATAACACCTTATATGATCATTTTATAATAACATTCAACCCATTTATTAATAATATGTTTTTCTTTCCATTGTTTCGAGTGCGTTATTTACAAGATTTCAATGGTCAGTTTGTAAAGGATTTCCTTGTCGAATGGAACAGAAACACCATAAGTGGAAAGAAATGGTATGAATATTTTTCCTTAATGTCAAATGATATCATAAATCATTTTTTATCAAAATCTATGATGAATCATTATATAAAACATTAATGATTTTTGTTTTCATCATTTGGGTGGTTCTTCGATAATCACAAACGTGTTTCGTTATATAATTTAATGTCATTCATATAAGCTAATTCCAGAACATAAAATAATTTAAATAATAGAATTTAAAATATTTTTAAAACACTAAAATAGTTTTATAACCATATTTGAGTGAATTAAATGAAATTGAAAACACATCATCCACGATTTTGGTAAATTGGGACATCACTGACGATTTTATAATCTTTCGAATAAGAGGAAGAGGAGAGGAAGAATGATGATTAATTTTTTCACAAACAAGATAAAAGTCAAAAATATTTATAATACAAGATCTTTAATTCTTCTTGTATAAGGGGAGGTGAAGAGTGTAAAATAAAAAAAATAATTGAAAATAAAATGAAACAAAATGAAAGAGGATTTTTACCTCTTGATCTTATCTCATTGAGATCCTCCTCAAGGCCTTTGGTTTTGTCCTTTTGGTGTGACTAGAATGTCATGGAAATTGGAAAGAGCCTTGGGATAGGGTTTGGGTAGAATTTAAAAAATTCTCAATGCCTAGGAGGTGTGAGATGAAGAGGGAGGGTGAGGGTAGTATTTATAGTTTAGGTGCGAGGTAAATTGCCATATTTCACTATTCATAAAAAAATTCAAGTATTTCAGAAAAATCAAGAAAATAAATCTTACCATTTTTCAATGTGTAGAGTGGAGAAAATGAACTTAATTTTATCAAAATAAGTTTCTAAACATGTTTAATTTAATTTTAAAATAAAATCATTATTTATTCAAAAAATGACAATTTTAAAACTATAACTCATTTTATAACACCTTGAAAAATTAATAAAGGTCTCATAAAATTATCTTACACCCATAAAAAATAAAAAAATAATTTATGATGAGATTTTATGGAAATAAATATTCATTTAAATTAACTAATTAATCATAAAATTGTAATTGAATATCTATGAACTATAAAAATACCAACACTTATATAATGATAACATTGTCACTTATAAGATGTATTTTTATTATACATTCATTGGTGATGATACTATTCATTTGTCCATTTTACTTTTCATAAGGGTCATATTACTATTCATAGTGGTAACATTACTATTTATAAGGATAGGTTAGTATTAACAAAAAATTAAGTTGGATATATAATACTCCAAATTAATTACTCGTCACAAACATGGATATCTGTTTTTCAAAATTCAGAACATAGAACTAGAAAAATTATGTTTAATGGTTAGGTTATAAAGTTCATGTAGTGTTTTTTAGTTCATTTAAGCATAGAGTGTTTCCTTTTAAAATATAGAGATGTTACCTCCCCCAAGATGAATTGTGCCCTCACAATTTGTTCATTATACTTATAATTCTATATTTACATATTGATAATTATGAAAAACAATTTTATTACCTATAATTAATTAAATATATGTTCAAAATTAAATATTATCACCAAAAATTTTCATTAAAAAACAACATCTAATCTCTAAATTTTTCTAGATTTATCCTCTAATACCAATTATAAATCCATGATCACACACCTCTGGATTCATTACTAATACATTATTGTATTTCTAGTAGAAAATATATCAAAAAATTACATTGTAAATTATACATTTAATGAAATTTTCCTATCTAGGTAATGGAGCATTAAAAAAAACATGCATAAATTGATTCGGAGTTTAAAAAAATAATTACAAAATAACTCATTGGATTCATTTTCATTATAACATTAACGGTCCTTTGAACATCTAAGGAATCCTATGAAAAAATATTTTTAATACTTGAGATGAGAAAATAAATCTCTTTCATGACACCCTCCCTAAAAAGTGTTCCCCTCCTAGGCTAGAAATATGAGAAGGGAGATAGTGACACTTGATTCCTACCTCCAGTAGGCCATGGGTTGGTGACTGTCACTGTGGGTATAATAATCACACAGATGGGAGACATTACCCTCTAAGAGAACACATGTGAAAGAGAGAGATAAGACAAACACCAACCAACTCCAACTCATACTTCAACATAAAAATACACCCATGTACACATATTTAATGTCATGCAAAGACACCTACAACTGAAAAGGGAAAACTGCAAGTTCCAAAATGAAGTAAAACAGTAGTGACCACAATGCCCAAACAACTCCTACAACCCCAAGCTAGTAGTAACCAACCTAATATCTAACCTGATACAAGTTACCTAAAAGAATAGTTGAATATTTGTATGGTGATTATAATAGTATACCTAGTAGGATTCTCCCCAGTCCCTTTCGTGCAAATGAAACCAAATCATGCTAATGTATAGTGAACAACAAATGAAAATAACTCACCGCATAAATAGTTATAATATGTTCCCTACATCACCATGGCTACTCTCACCATGTATTGATTAAAAAATTATATAATATAAAAAATACTATCAAGGGTACCCTACTACCACTTCCCCACTTGTTTTCAACTTTTCCACCACATCACACGTCCTAAAAATCTCTCTCCAAAAGTATTTCCATTAGACACTTGGGTGTATCACCACAATATTCACCTCATTAAAAAAACACAACACCCATGTAACCAATTTAACCAGGTAGTTTTTGAGATCCACCATAGCTCGTATAGCATGTATCAAACATCGGGTATTATACCTTAAGCCATTATAGCCCATATGCTGAGTAAGGATCCTCAAGCCATAAAATCCAATACACATTACACATATAATAGTCCATAGAAAAACATATCTAGAATCTATGTGAGTGAATATCCATAAGCCATTATATCCCTCTACACACATATATGGGGAAAACTAACTAATGTGCATACTAGCACAATAATCACCAAGAGAAGAGAGTGGGGCTAAACGAGGTAGTTAGCCATCAATCCTCCCACCGAAATGTTGGCAAAAAGACCACCCCAAGGTCTTAGAATCCCTAAGGTGTCATTTTCCCTAACCAATAGGGTGGATTATCATATAAGAATGCAAAAAAGTATAGAATATACTATATCACACAACCACACTATGGGCATAACCTAGTCTTAGACTCAACTACAAATAACGTCTCTTGGACTCCCGACTGTCACTTCCAAGACTGGGTATCCTATAGGCACAAACCATTTAATGAGCTACATTATATTACTTTATACCTTTTTATTAGTTTCAATTTACATTAATTATTTATTTAACCATCAATTAACTATTATCACTCTACATTACATTTAATTATCATTCAAACCATTATCAATACTTCCATTAAATTGTATCCTCATCATTGCATTCCAACCATGATTCAACCGTATGGGTTAACATCATTTGTTCAATCATTTATTAACATCATTATTACATTCCCATAATTCCAAGCATTCTAGAAAATAAAAACTAAGCATTAAAACACAAGGGTCTCAACATGGTGAGTAGATATACTACCCGTCGAGCCTCTTCTACCTATTGTAGAATCATAGACCCATCCATCCTCAAGAAGCTAAACACAGAAATCATGTGGCCTACCCCACACATCTTCACCTCTATTTATAGAAGGGTAAGAAAGATCAGATGCCTTATGTAGTTGGTAATGTAAGGAAGATAAATAACTTGCAATATTCAACAAGCATCCTACATTAACATCCAACCTGTTTCATCATCTTTGGTTCACTCCCTGACACCCACACGCATTAACTGATGCATCTCACCAATCTAGTTGTCAAATGCTTCGCAAACCATTGGGCCTCTCTTCCCCCACATATCAGAACATCCAACCAGGATCATAACAAATCATAAGCAATGGGAAAAAACAAAGAAACTAGGCGCTTGGCCTTAAACAATGTATTCTTCCTTCACACACAACGATTTCTCATGGCTCTAAAGTAGAAGGAACTAAGCCGTACAAGAAAGAGGGTAACTCAGAACCGTACATGGCCTTACTTTTTATCAATTAACTAGCTCTTTAATCCATATTGAATTGTCTGATTCTTTATTATTAGGTTCCAACTATGGTAAACCTAACTAGTAAGCTACCATATCTGTCACAAATTAATTAAACATTCTTACTACATCAATTTGATTGTACAAGAATTACAACAATGACTAGATTCATTTTCATTCCTCTTTATATTTGTTTAATTAATTTACAATTAATTCCATCATTTTGTTCATTGCCTATTTCAATCAAGAATGTCATTCTAAACAAAGAAATCATATATGTCACTATGTCTAGAAAATACAAGAGGCAATAACATATGATCGATACCAATTTATTTATCTAGTTCAAATATTTATTATGTAAATTTTGTTGTGATATAGTGGGATAAAACATAATAATTCTAAAATTTCGCAGAAAATAATAGATAATCCATGAATCCCTTAATTAAAAATATTTCCAACATTCTTTTCTTGAGAACAAGCTAACACGGTGGATCATGATCACCACTCATTGAAGACTATATCCATCCAAGGACAAAGAGACACCACCACAAGAACCAGCAACACAGGAAGCTCCATTAGGAACATAGAGTACACATACCATAATAAGGAAAAGGAGAAATCTGAAGGAACTTGTCCAGGAACATAGAAGAATCGTGGTACAACATACCATATATTAATGATGAATCGACAATTCTTGATTGCACTGAAATTGGGGGTGTGCATGCAGTATGAAGAAACTCCAGTGAAGACACGATCTAAGGCTACAACACTACACATGAATCCTATGAGAAGGAAGGAAAGGATCGAGTGTCTCTCACCAAGAAACAAAGAGTAAAGACAATAGAGGGATATATATTTCCCTTTAAAAGATTTAATCGAGCAGCGGTTTAAGATACACATGATTTTCAATTACGATCAGATCTATCAAATATCACACATTTTGACTGAGTGAAGGCTTCCTGACCATTATAAAAAATTAAGATATGAGTTATGGGATTTGAATCAGGATTAAATCCCTTAAAATAAGTCTTTGAATCAATTTTACATCAATGGAAACATCAAATGGGTAAAATTGTAGGAAATCTATAAAAAACTAGAAATTTGAAAAAGGGTGAGCCATCGTTTGGTGCGCCACCATTTTAGTGTGCCACCATCACAGTGCCACCATTAAAGTGCCACCCTTTTGATGTGACATCATTTCATTGTTCCATCATTATAGTGCCGCTATTATAGTTTCACTGTTTCTATGTTCCACTGTTTCAGCATGCCACCGTTTTGGTGCCACTATTTTAGTGTGCCACTATTACAATGCCACCATTTTGGTTCCACTATTTCAGTGTTCCTCCATTTTTGTGTTCTAACATTATGGTGCCACCATTTATTTGGGACACTGTTACGGTGCCCTCGTTTCTGTGTGACACCATTGTGCTTCTACCATTTTAGTGTGCCTCCATTAAGATGCCACCTTATTGGTGTGCTACCATCACAGTGTCACCATCTTGGTGTGCCATCGTCACGGTACAACCATTTTTTTGAAACCGTTTGGTCAAATTGGATTTTTGGAAACCTCCCGAAACTAACCAGTATGACCCACAAGAACACCACATGCACTATATTTTCATAAAGGAATGACCCGAGGAAATCTAGTTCAATACATCAGATACCTCTCAAATATTTCTTGTCCATGAGAATTCAAAACCAACCCTGAGAGGAAACAAAAAAATGAAGGGGTCCGAACAACCACCATTTAAGATACCTCTTAAGGATCTCACCACTATGAATAGATCAACCACTTCTTCTATGGAACAAATAAAAACTGCTATGAAACTACAAACATGTCCTAAGAACTCTCCTAGGGAGATACCTATCAAAATTGAGAAATCGACACCATGTAATAAAGGAAATCCATCTCATAAAAAATAAAGGTATACAACATGAACCAAACATCCTTAAAAAGAAATAGTTAAATGTAAAATATCTTAGGGTACTGAGAAAGTATCTTCAACTCATGTTCCTATGTACTCTCCTCCATGCCACTTTTCTGCCACAAGACATGAACTAAGGGGATATAACAACCCTAAAACTCGTTCTCCTTCATGTCCTGGATCTCTACGGGATTCTCCTCAAAGGTTCCATCATTTTAAACATAGATCCCACCCCAATAGATGATGTGAGATTCATCATGAAGATAACAACAAATCTGTGACACATGAAAAAATACATGTATTAGGCTCATTTTTGGGGTAAGTTCTACTCGATACTCCATGACTCTAACATGAACCAATACCTCAAAAGGACCAAAAAACTAGAGAGAAAGCTTACTCCCATGACCAAACCTTCACTGCCCTTGATGGGAAGTCACCTTTAGAAAAATGTGATCCCCAACGTCAAACTCCATAGGTCTCCTCCTATGATCAACATAGGATTTATGAAGACCCTGTGCCTTCTTCAACCTCTCGTGAATTACCTAAACCTGCTCTGTCGAATTATATACTAGCTCCAAGAATTTCTAACTCTCCCACCCAAGTTCATCACAACAAAGAACGGTAGGGTCGGCCAAACAAGGATTCAAATAAATACATATTGATGGAGGGGTGGAAACTATTATTTTAAGAGTACACTTCCATGGGATGGTGTCTCATCCATGAACCTCCAAAATCTAGTACACAAGGGTGAAACTTGTATTCAAGAGTCTGGATGGTCTGCTCTGTCTGACCATCTGTCTGTGTATGAAAAGTAGTGTATGGCATAGCTGATAACCAAAATCATGATGAAGACCTCTCCACTCTATAGAGGTAAAATGGGGTTATTGATCAAAAATTATCATCCTTGTGGACTCCTTGAAGTCTCACCACCTCTTCTAGATACTTCCTTAAAAAACCTCCATTGATCTCAACTATTTGATCTCTATGAAGTGGGATTATTTTTTCAAATGATCCCCTACCACCCATATAGGGTCATACCCTCCATGAGCTTGAGGTAAATTGGTAACAAATTCCATTGAGAATTCCTCCCACTTCCACTAGTAGAATATGATATCTGTAGAAAACCACCAGGAACATGGTGCTCTACCTTAACCTTCTGGCAGACCAAACATTGAGACACAAACTCTGCAACCGCACGCTTCATCCCATGCCACCAAAACTAACTCCTCAAGGAACGGTACATTTTCTTCCTGTTATAATGTAACTCTAAAGGATAACTATGGAACTCCCTAACAAACGTCTCTTGCATAATCCAGGAAATAAAAAAGCCTTCCCTGAAATAAAACTATGTTTTGTTCATCCTCAGAACAACCTTCAAGTGTCTCACCACAAACAACACAGTCTCTCCATACCTCTACATAATGACCCCCCAACAAGGACACTTCTACCTACTAAACTATAGATGAATATATCATCATCTAGAAAATAAAAACCATACCCTAATTTCTCCCATATCCATATGTAATGATTAATGTTATTATATCACCCTCTAGAATTCATTTAATTCACACACTACATCACTACGCAACTTCCTGCTCAGTACATTGGCCACAATATTCCCCTTTCCAAGTGTATATGAAATTTAAAAATTGTAATCCAGTAATCACTCCATCCATTAGTGTTGCATCAAGTACAAGTCAAACTAGGAGAAAACATACCCCAGGATCTTATGATTGGTGAAAACCAAAAGCGCTCGCTGATGAGGTAATGTATCCACAACTTCAGTGAAAAAACCACCACCACCAACTCAAGATCGCAGGTGGCATACATACATTCATGGGGGAATAACTACTAAGAACAATAGGAAATGACTGATCTCTACGACATCAGAACATAGCCTAACCCCAGACCTGAATCTTCACAAAAAACATCAAACTGTACTCCTTTTACTGGGGGACAAAGAACTGGAGCATTGAACAACTTATCCTTCAGATACTCAAAAGTTGTCTGACACTGGTTAGTACACATTAACACTTAGTAATTATTTTTCAATGTTGATGGAGGAGTCATAACCCAAATTAAATTGACTAAGAAACTCCTATAATAGCTTGTGAGACTGAGGAAACTTTACACCTCTAATACTATCTTGGGGGCTTCCCATGACACAAATACTTCTATCTTTGATGAATCCACACCTAATTCCTACTGGGATACATCAAGCCCTAAGAATAATACTTATCGAGCCCAAAATTCTCACTTCCACAGCGTACCAAATAGTTATTGTCGACAATGAACTCCCAAAATGGAATGTATATGCTCTGCGTGATCCACCACAGACATGGAGTACACAAGGATTTCATCGACGAAAACCACCACAAACTTATCCAGGAACTCATGGAACACATCATTCATCAAACGCATGAACACAATTGGAGAATTTGTCACACCAAATGACATCACCAAGAACTCATAATGAAAATAACGACAAGAGAATGCAATATTTTAGAATATCCTCATCCTTCGCTCGCATATGATGATACCCTGACCAAAAATCAATATTTGAGAGCCAGCATTCACCCTTCATTTGATCAAATAAATCATCAATATATGGTGGAGCATAGAAATTATTCATTTTCACTTTTTTCAAGTAATGATAATCAATACACAACCACAAACTTCATCAGCCTTCTTCATGAACAAAACCGGTGCACCCCATGGGGAGACACTCAGATGAAAAAAAACTGTATTTCAATAGATCATCATGCTGTATACATAGTTCCCACAACTTAGAGGGTTCTATCCTATACGTATACATAGAGGTAGGAGACACAAATAGTTGTAGCTCAATGCCAAACTCTATCTACCATTGAGGGTTAATGTTACAACCCCATCTAAAAAGACATCAGGGTACTCTTCCATGACCTGGGGAAACATCGACTTTTGAACCTCTAACAAACTCAACATTAGCTCAGCCATCAAGGACGACAAGGATGAAACATGGCTCTAACCCATCCTAGGGTCTCTCTCGGCAAAAGACACCACTGTATCTCCATCGACATTGGAGAACACCACCTACCTATTGAATAAATTCACAATAGCCTACACTGAATACAACCAATCCATGCCAAGGATGAAATCATATGGTTTTATTCATAAACATAGGAAATATACCCATGTGTAGTGCCACCATTACATTATCTCATAGTCACAACATACTTTAATAAGTCTGTTTGACCACCAACTAGCGTAGTCAATGACAATGGCACTAGAAGCCACTCTTCCTCAAGTCCTAGTGCATGGACAAGGGTAGGATATATTATGGTGTGTGTCACTACTTAGTCAAAAAATGTATACACCCATGTAGAAAACAAGAAAAGGGTACCTCGAACGATATCTAGCTCACTCGGCACTGGCAACGCTAAGGCATGAAGTTGGCCATGACCTATTCCATAGCCTATCTACCTCTGATGGTGACCAACACCACATCTGAAATTTTCAATCTGAGGGCAGGAATCATCCCAGTGTAATCCTCTACCTTCCCTATCGGATCTCTGCTAATCTAATGTCGGTGAAAACTGTTTCTGCTACCTTAGATGAAACTGCCTCAATAATGGAATCTGGAGCAGAACACTAGGTTCACACTGACTGTTCTGAAAGTTCAGTCATTATCACTGCTGATTAACTGAGCCTCCATAAGAAAAATAAGAACATGATCCATTGGAATAGGACTGAGAGACTCTCACCCAAGAGAAATGATATTTAAAGGTCTAGGACAAACCCTCAGCTGAACGGAACTATAATGCCCCAAGTACCAGGAACCTCAGACCATAGATATAATTTGTGAGGAATCTTGACACTTCCCCTCTCATGATGATCTTCTTCTGTCTAACATCATTTCCCTGAACTCTGACTCACCAATAACTTATGATATGTCTTCAACCTAAATTGGGTGTCCTAGTGCTGGCCCTATAGATGAAAAACCTCCTCGAAATGCCTCACTATAGCCTCCTCATCTAGAAATAGGTCTGAAACATATCATAAAAGGTTTCTGAAACAGATATCAATCTCTCACACACTAGAGCTCCCATGTCAAACAGTAAGAAGCTCCTGGAAATTAGACACCTTCACGGTTAAAGAATGATACTCGACTCTCAACTTATCTTGGAACTCTTCCCATGATATCGTGGAATCCTTGCAATCCTTGAGGAAAAAGAACAACTACTACCTCACTACCCAACACAACATTGTCATAACCAACAACACCCATTTCTCCAACTAAGCATAGATCAAACTAAAAGCCATATCGACCTCCTCCAACCAGTATTTTATGACTACATAGGAAACAGATTCCTCTTACTTCTATAGACTGTAGTTTTGAAACACTCAGAGTTTCCTCCTCCAAGTGTCATCATCGTCCACCTCCACTCTGTAGTGATCTGCTGGCGCAACCTTCTTTACATCTTCTATGAACACCTAATGAGGATGTCAACCGGGAGACATACCAGCAAAATAAAAAATAGTTAGACATCCTAAACATAGAATATTAAAGGCTTTAACATTAATTAATAGTTTTAATTCATCAATTTTATGTTAACCTATCCAAAGGTCTACCGATTCAAACACATGTGGAAAGAAGAATGATGCATGAACCTTTCCTAGGTATCTACCATGAAACATGTATCAACTCATTTAGTAGACACAGTAAACATAATGGTCTATGCATCAGACCATACGGGGGCCTAAATACCTTTGTCTCAGCTGGTCTTCAGTGTTTACAAAACATTATAAACTTGACTGAAAACGTTTCCCTACCAACCCATGCAACATCACATGTGCCTACCTCCAAACTGCATCCTATCCCTCAACCTGGATATGATACCACTATATCAAGAGCCCTTCCGACAATGTATACCCTCCATGGATTGCAATATTAGAAGGGAGATAGTGACACCCGATTCTAACCTCCAGTAGGCCCCGGGTTTGCGACAAGCATCAATGGTATAATAATCGCACAGATATGAGGCATTAACCTCTAAGAGAGCACATGCGAAAGAGAGAGATAAGACAGACACCAACCAAATCCAACTCATACTGAAACATAAAAATAAAACCTAGTACACAAATGTAATGTCATGAAAAGACTTACAAAAATTGAATAGATAAAAGTGCATGTACCAAAAGGAAGTAAAACATCCACGACCATAATGCCCTAACAGCTCCTGCAACCCCATGATAGTAGTAACTATCCTGATCTACAAACTTCTGCAAGTGACCTGAAAAAAGAAGTTGTATATAGATAGTGTGAGTATAACTGTATACTCAGTAAGATCCTCCTCGATTCCACTCTTGAAAAAGTAGTGAAATCATGCTAAATCATAGTGAAAAACATGTGAAACTAACTCACCACCTAAACAACATACTATTTTCCCAACCTCACCATGGATAATCTCACCAAGTATCATATACAATATTATATAATATAAAAAGTAATATCAAGGGTACCCCTCTACCACTTCCCCACTGGTTTGATGCTTTTCACTAATGTCGCACGTCCTAAGATTCTCTCTCTAAAAAGGCTTGCCCGTAGACACCTGGGTATAGAACCATAATATGCACCTCATGAAACACAACCAATACACCCACATACTAAAAGTAACTATGTTGTTTTCAAGATCCACCATAGCTCACATAATGATTATCATATGTTGGGTATTATACATTATGCCATTATAGCCCATACACAGAGTAAGGATCTTCAAGCCCTCACAACCTATAAATGTTATACCTATATTAGTCCATAGGAAACTATATCAAGAATATATGTGTGTGAATAACCACAAGCCATTACAACCCTTTTCACACATATATGGGGAGAACTAGCCAATGTACTTACTAGTACAACAACTGCCAAGAGAATAGAGTGAGGCCAAAGTTGGTAGTCATCCATCTATCCTCCCACCAAAATGTTGTGAAAAACATTCCCCAAGGAACAAAATCCCTGAGTTGTTAGTTCCCCTAACCGATAGGGTGGAGTTCCATATAGAAACACAAAAAATACAGAATATTATAGCTCACAACCACACTATGGGCATAATCTAGTCTTAGACTCAACTGCAGCTAACATCTATTGGACTCTTGACTGTCACTACTAAGACTAGGTATCCTATAAGCACACAACCATTTAAAAAGCTACGTTATATTACTTTATCCCCTTTTATTAGTTTCACTTTACATTAATTTATTATTTAACCATTAATTAACCATTATCATTCCACATTAAATTTCATTATTATTCCAACCAAGATCCATAGTTTCTTTAAATTTTAACCACATAATTGTATTCCACCAAACTTCAACCCCATGGTTTAACATCATTTTATAAATCATTTATTAATAGAATTATTACTTTACAATACATCCAAGAATTCTGGAAAATCAAAACTAAGATACCAAACACATGGTTCTCAATATGGTGAGTTGATGGACTACCCATCATGCCTTTTCCACATATAGAATGAGCATAGAACCATCTATCTTCGAGAAGCAAAACACGTAAAGAACGTGGAATACCCCACATGTCTTCAACTACTTTAAAAGGAGGGTAAACAATACCATCTAAAGTAAGAAGTGGGGATAGTAAAGAAGATAAACAACCAACAAGATTAAACAAGCATCCTATATTAACATCCAACCCTTTTCATCATCTCTAGTGTCCTCCCAGAAACCCACATGAATAAACAGATGCATCTCACCACTCTAGGTGCCAACTGATTCCACAACCACTAGGCCTCCCTACCCCCACATATCAAAAAACCCATCCAAGCTCATAATACATCACAATCAACCTGAAAAAAAGAAACTAGGATCTTGTCCCTAAACAAGGAATTTTTTCTTTACAGGCAATGAGTTGTAATTGCTCCAAAGCAGAAGGCACTCGACCTTTGAAGAAAAAGAGTAACTCAGAACCACACAAGGAATTAACTTTTATCAATTAACCATCTCTTTAATCCAAATTTAATTTTCTGATAAATTATTAGTAGGTTACAAATATAGGAAACCAAACTAGCAAGCTACTGTATCTATCGAAAATTAATTAAACATTCTTACTATATAAATTTGATTATCATCAAATTAAAAAAAAACAGATTCATTTATATGCCTATTTATCTTGGGCTAGTTAATGTGCAATTAATACTAGATTTATTCTCCTTACCAATTTTCATCAAGAACAATATTCTAAACAAAGCAACCATAAATATAACAGTATCTAGAATAAACAAGAGGCAACAACATATGATCAATACCAATTTATTTATCCACTTCAAATATTTATTGAATAAATTACGTTGTCATATAGCTGAATAAAACATGATAACTCTATTGTTTCGCATAAAATAATTGAGTGGCTATGAATTCCATACTTCAAAAGTTTTTTAGCATTCTTTTCACGAGAATAGGCCAACATGACAGATCACAATCACCCCTTTTGTAAGACTGCATCCACCCAAGGATGCAGAGACACCACCACAACAACTAAAAACCTAGGAAGATCAATTAGTAATATAGAGAAAGAATTCCATAACAAGGAAATTGATAAACAAGAAGGAACCTAACTAGGAACCCATATGAACAGCAGTAGAGTATGCCTTATATTAAATATGGATCAACAATTCCTGACTGAACTGAAACAGAGAATTTACATGCACCAGGAAGAAACTCTAGAGAAGACGTGATCCAAGTATACAACACTACGCATGACTCATACGATATGGAAGGAAAGGTTCAAGTGTATTTCACCAGGGAACAAGGATTAAGAACAAGGGATTAAGATATCTCAACCCTTTATATGATTTAATAAAGCAGCAGTTTAAGATACATGGGATTTTTTATTAAGATCAGATACATCAGTGTTCACACATTTTGACTATGTAACATCTTCCGGGTCATTAGGAAAAATTAATATAGGAGTTACAATATTTGAATCGGTCTTAAATACCTTAAAAAGGATTTTAATACATTTTTCATTAAATGAATCAACAAACGGGTGAAACAATAGGAAATATGGAAAAAAACTAGAAATTTGACAAAGGGTGATCCACCGTTTAGTGTTCCACCATTTCGTGTGCCACTGTTATGGTTCCAGCATTACGGTTCCACTATTTTGGTGTTCCACCATCACAGTGACACCATTAAGGCTCCACCATTATAGTGCCACCGTTTTAGTGTTCCACTTTTTCAGTGTACCAACATTTCGGTGCACCACCATTTTGATGTTCCACTGTTATGGTGCCACTATTTTGGTGTGCCTCTATTACGTTTCCACCATTTCGGTGTGGAACCATTATGTATTAGGGTGAATTTGGGTGGATTATATAAAATTTTTGGGAGAAATGGGGTTATTCATGGTTGGATCATGGTTTGAAAAAACATTCTAGCTTCTCTAGAGAAACCATGCACTCTGGGATATTTTGTGGTAGTAGCTTCGACACAGTTAAAGAACAGTTTTGGAGGTCATGTGAGGTAGTCGTGGGAAGTTTCCCCTTGAAGAAATGGATAATACACAGTTATCGCATGGTTTTCCTAACTATGAATCTAAAACATGCATAATCCAGTAGTGAGATACTAAAATTGTGGATCTCATTCGTTTTCAACATTTAATGACATTTTCACCTCCTATGCAGACCGGACATTGGATTTTACTTTCCTAAGATTAAGGGAAGGTTCTACTACATACTTGGAGGGATCTTAAGGCCTTATAAGATATATTCTTCAAGATGAAAATCCTGAATTAAATATCCGCTCTTGTCCCAGTAAGTAGATTTCATCTCGATGCTTCTCCTATTATTTCATCAATCATTCCTTGATCTTTTCAAAGAATATTGCCTCTGTTTCCTTAGATATAAACCAATTTGGTGAGATCTAAATATATGATTTTACATCTAGATCTATATTAATGAGATATTTATTTCTTTGATCTTGATTTTGGTTTAGATATTTAGATATGGAATTTTTATCAACATCGTAGTGCTTCTCGGATTTTAGATATTTCCATTGAGTAAACATTTATTAATGAATCGAGGTAGGTGGTCTAAAATATAATTCACATAGTCATAGATTTAATACTTATATTAAAAATTTTATAATTTCTTTCATCCACTAGAAAATTCTTTCCAAATTGGGCTAATTAGAATAAATAATTGATTTATCAAATCTTTATTAAAAGAGGTGATTAATTTGGTAATTAATCATGGGAAAAATGGGCCATCCCATTAGATAATTAATTTTCCGAAATTTATTTTATGAGTTAGGGGTTTAAATCAAGATAATTAATTGGGAGATTAATTATGATATATGGATATAGATAAGTTGAGATTATTAATTATGGATTAATTATGTGCCTTTTGTAATATGGTCTAGATAATTAATTATATGATTAATTATTGAAATTTGTGATTATAATGAGATAATAAATTTTGGATAATTAATTATGGACTATGGATTGTGATATTAATTAATTAATTGATGAATTAATTAATTTTTTGAAGAACTTAGTTAATTATAGATTTAATTAATGGAATGGATGTGTTTAACTAATTGTTGAATTAGTAATGGGATTTAGGTTGGATAATTAATAGGAAAACTAATTATGTGATAAATAATGGGTACATGGTCATTCTAAATTAAGAAGTATAAATGGTAATATGGTCATAATACTTATCAGTAAAGAGAATGGGAACCTAGTCATTCTAAATTGAGAAGTATACAAGGTAACATGGTCATTCTAGTTATGAGTAAACAGAATGGGAACATTTTCATTCTATTGAGGAGTAAAAATGGAAACATGGTAATATTACATACATTAGTGATCTTGGAAACATTGGGAATGTGGCTTATAAATGAGGAATTAATGAATATAAATAATATAACTCTGAGTTATGGCTTCACATGAGAATATTCAAACTAGACATGAGTCAAATTAGGTACTGAGATATCATTGCACCTTTAAATAATTCATTCTATATCAATAATTAGGTATTGAGATATGATATTACCTAGGGAATTCTTTAGGCTTTGGTAAGAGATGAATTTACTATTGAAGTACGCGTCTCCTTAGGAACCCTGGAGTTAATGTAATTGGATAAGAATAAACGATAATGCAATAATTGGTTATTTATGTATAGTGATTATTTCTTATATAACTTCATACACTATTGTTTGACTAGAATTGTTTTAGAAACTACGGGTGGTGGCCTACTGTATTGTAGTCTCACCCTATTCGGGCTGCCTGATCGATACCGAAAAATATTATACTGTTGCAGGACTAGATATGGAAAAATGCCCTTGGATAGATGGCTGATTGGGGATAGATCTTAGAAGAGGTACTAAACAAGGTTTAGAACCCGCTTATGGGGTTGTAGTGTCTTTACCTTAGGGTAAATTATATATATTTTACACTGATATTGGCATAGATTGTTTTCCCTTTCAGTTGAGCATTGTATTTACCGTTTTTCTATATTGTGACATGAGTATTTTTCTAGTTATATATGCTTCTATTGTTTTTTATTTGCTTCTATTGGTGTTTTACTCTGAAAAAATAGTGTGTAGTCTCCCCATGAATGCCTTATTAGACCATTAATGCTAGTTGGTGTTGGGTCGGAACAAAACGGGGAATGATGGCAAGAGGGGGGGTGAATTGCCTTTTAAAAAATGATTAACAATTTAAAAATCAAAGTTGAATGCAGCGGAAATAAAGGAGGCATGACACACGAAATTGATAACGGAGTTCGGCCAAAACCCGGCCTACGTCTCTGCTCCCAACTCAACCGTTGAGAGATTCCTACCGCTTGCTTTTCAATGGTTTTAGCAAGAAACCCACTAGGCTTTGAGGTAGCACTAGGACCTATTACAGCTTGCTTTTGATGGTTAAGCAAGAACCCACTTGCTTTTAATGGTTTAGCAAGAACCCACTATCCTTCTTACCGGTGAAGGATAGCTCACCTATGTCTCAAGCTTTTTAAAGGAAAAGCTTGTGAACCTCTTCACACCTTAGTGGTGATGTGAAACCCAAAAGAAAGGGAGGATGAGAAAAGTTTGGGGTTTGTAGGCACAAACCTAATTTTATGCTCAAAATAAATAAAACACTAAAAACCGTGATTGGGAGAAGCCTTGGGCGCCTTTGATTGATTGGAGATGTTGAAGGCCGCTTCCAAGCTTCTTTGGTGGAGCTCCTTGGATGTGGAAGTTGTTGGAGCACTTGAGGTTCCTTTGAAGGAAGTCGCCGGAGGTTGGCCAAATGATACAAAATATGTCCGTTGGCTTCGTATATGATCCAGTTGGTGTCCGGGGCTTCCTTGGCCTTTATTTATAGGCATGGAACCCTTGGGGAGTCTTCGGAGCCGTTGGAAAAGGCTTCGGAGCCGTTGGAGGCCAAAAGAGGGTTGACTGGTCAAAGCCAACGGCTAGTTTGACTGGGCTACCGGCTGGTCGGTACAGCTCCACCGGCTGGCCGGTGCCTTGCAAAAAGGAAACTTGTTCTGCCCAGGGGCCACCGGCTGACTGGTGCTGCGGCCACCGGCTGGCCGGTGGTGAGGCAGTGGCTCTGCCTTCTGCCCAGGGTCCACCGGTCGACCGGTGGTGAAGCCACCGGTTGGCCGGTGGACTAAAATTCAGTCCACTCCTTGTCCTTTCTTGGGCCATTCCTTTGGCAATCTTTTGCCTATCATCCACAACACTTGAAAACAAGGTTAGACAAAAAATAAGGTGATTGTGATCATGAAAATCAAACAACGAGGGGAACGAGAGGTACAACAATCTCCCCCTATTTTGATGATCACAATCACCAAAACAATTAAAGTAAAGTACATAAATGAAAGACATGCTTAAAGGATAAAGAAAGTAAATGCTAAGCATGATGAAAAGGATTCTCCCCCAATCAATCAAGAAATTTCTCCCCCTTTGTGATTATCAAAATAGCGTGGGGCATAAAACTTGATTGAGGGAATGCGTTGAAATACAAGATAGAGATTTTAAATCAATTGAAATTTTTGAAATTTGAATTGAAAGTTTTGAATCAAAAATTGAAATGAGAAGTTGAATAACAGTTTGAATTGAAAGTTTTGAAAAGAAAATTGAAAAGTTTGACTTGAAAATTTTGATACCAAGAGTTGAAATTGAAAGTTTGAATCGAAAATTTTGAATTGAAAATTTAAATTGAAAAAAGAATCGAAAGAGATTTTTGAATTTAAGAAAATTTCTCCCCCTAAATAAAACAAAAGATCATCGGGGAAACGAAACGACTTTTGGCCCGGAGAGACTCGCCAAAAGGGATTTTTCAATCCAAATTTGTTTCATGGCGGGTCTTCTCCTATAAAATTCGTCCGAAAAGAAAAAACTTTTGGGTTGACCATACCGGGCGTTTTTACAATTACATTCATAAATAAGGTGCCCGGGTTTCTTACAATAGTTACAAAATTTAAAACTAGAGCTCCCCCTTACAAAAATAGTGGGTGCATGGGAGGAGGAAGCTATATTTGTGTAGCCAAGTCCATTGGTGGTTCTAGATACTCGTTAAGAACCTAAGAGTTTGGACAAATTTTGTTCACCTTGGGTGAACTTGGCTAAAGATTCCCTTAGGTCTTTGATAGTTGATTCCATGGAATCAATATCGGGAAGATTTTGGATTTTTAGGGAGAGTTCCTCCTTCTCTTTGAGAAGTTGTTCTTTTTCGGAGGAAAGTTTTTTGAAATTCTTTTTTAAAGCAACAAATTTTGATGATAAAGCATGAAAACCTTTTTCTAGTTGGTCTCTAGCGTGTGAGAGTTCTTCATAAGATAAATGATTTAAAGAATTGGAATTTGAAGAACAAGAGGAGGAGTCGGAAGATGTTACCTCATGGAATGCCATTAGGCATTTTGTACCTTGGTCGCTCGAGGAGGAGGAGGAGGAGGATGATGAGGAGGTGTCACTCCATGTTGCCTTGAGGACCTTTTTCTTTCCTTTTTCCTTAGCCCGTTTCTTGTTGAGTGGGCAATCGGGCTTGTAATGGCCATTTTCGCCGCACCCGTAGCATTTTACCTTGGGCTCGGATCTTGCGGTGGGTTCTTGCTTTTGCGCCTTGTGAGATTTCTTCTTCTTCTTGTGCTTCTTCATAAATTTGTGCATTTGGCGGGCGAGATTCTCCATTTCCGAGTCGCCGCTTGATGATGAAGAAGATGAAGATGATGATGAGGAGGAGGAGCTTACTTCTTTTTGTACCTTGAGGGTGATGTTCTTTGGTGTCTTGATTGGTGTGCCCTCCTTTTGATCTTGCCTCCTCATCGTGATCTCATAAGTCATGAGAGATCCGATGAGCTCCTCTACCGGCATATTTTTGACGTCCTTAGCTTCTTGGATCGCCGTCACCTTTGGTGCCCATGAGCTCGGAAGGACCCATAAGATCTTCTTGACCATCGTCTCGGCTGAAACATCATCACCAAGAGACGTTCTCCCATTGCACACGTCAGTAAATCGTGTAAACATTTCAGAAATAGATTCATTTGGATGCATTGAAAAAGATTCAAAATCTTGACGGTACATGTCCAATCGAGTATCCTTTACTTTGTTGGTCCCCTCATGGGTAACCTCCAATAGTTTCCAGATTTCATGTGAGGAGGTGCATGTGGAAACTCGATTGAACTCATTTCGGTCAAGGCCGCAATGTAGAGCGTTCATGGCTTTGCCATCAAGCTCAAAGTTTCTAATATCGGCGGGGGTCCATTTGGATTCGTCGGGGGTAGACAAAGTATAACCTTGCATGACAATTTTGTAAATGGGATATCCTATACTTCTAAGAAAAGTAGTCATGCGGGTTTTCCAATAATTATAGTCGGTCCCATCAAAAAATGGAGCCCGACCCAATGAGTAGCCCTCGGGGGCGAAAGAGGTTGAAGCCATCACAATGGATCTTTGAATTTGAAACCGTTTAAGGTATTACTCAAATTATCCCTCTGATACCAATTGTTGGGTCGGAACAAAACGGGGAATGATGGCAAGAGGGGGGGTGAATTGCCTTTTAAAAAATGATTAACAATTTAAAAATCAAAGTTGAATGCAGCGGAAATAAAGGAGGCAAGACACACGAAATTGATAACGGAGTTCGGCCAAAACCCGGCGTACGTCTCCGCTCCCAACTCAACCGTTGAGAGATTCCTACCGCTTGCTTTTCAATGGTTTTAGCAAGAAACCCACTAGGCTTTGAGGTAGCACTAGGACCTATTACAACTTGCTTTTGATGGTTAAGCAAGAACCCACTTGCTTTTAATGGTTTAGCAAGAACCCACTATCCTTCTTACAGGTGAAGGATAGCTCACCTATGTCTCAAGCTTTTTAAAGGAAAAGTTTGTGAACCTCTTCACACCTTAGTGGTGATGTGAAACCCAAAAGAAAGGGAGGATGAGAAAAGGTTGGGGTTTGTAGGCACAAACCTAATTTTATGCTCAAAATAAATAAAACACTAAAAACCGTGATTGGGAGAAGCCTTGGGCGCCTTTGATTGATTGGAGATGTTGAAGGCCGCTTCCAAGCTTCTTTGGTGGAGCTCCTTGGATGTGGAAGTTGTTGGAGCACTTGAGGTTCCTTTGAAGGAAGTCACCGGAGGTTGGCCAAATGATACAAAATATGTCCGTTGGCTTCGTATATGATCCGGTTGGTGTCCGGGGCTTCCATGGCCTTTATTTATAGGCATGGAACCCTTGGGGAGTCTTCGGAGCCGTTGGAAAAGGCTTCGGAGCCGTTGGAGGCCAAAAGAGGGTTGACTGGTCAAAGCCAACGGCTAGTTTGACTGGGCTACCGGCTGGCCGGTACAGCTCCACCAGCTGGCCGGTGCCTTGCAAAAAGGAAACTTGTTCTGCCCAGGGGCCACCGGCTGACCGGTGCCAGAGCCACCGGCTTGGCGGTGGCAAGACAGTAGCTTGCCATTCTGTGCAGGTGCCACCGGCTGACCGGTGCTGCGGTCACCGGTTGGCCGGTGGTGAGGCAGTGGCTCTGCCTTCTGCCCAGGGTCCACCGGTCGACCGGTGGTGAAGCCACCGGTTGGCCGGTGGACTGAAATTCAGTCCACTCCTTGTCCTTTCTTGGGCCATTCCTTTGGCAATCTTTTGCCTATCATCCACAACACTTGAAAACAAGGTTAGACAAAAAATAAGGTGATTGTGATCATGAAAATCAAACAACGAGGGGAACGAGAGGTACAACAGTTGGCAGCCTCTAGCATACTAGGAGGCCGACTTGAATTCATGTGGAGAACCATCATGGGGAACCATCGCATGGCTCCCGATTCGGGATGTTTCAAAGAGGTATCATATAACTGATTTTATTTATTCTTATTCTGTATTACATTATTTAGAAAGTTAGACAAGAAGATTTGGAAGATTCATGGATTTTTAATGAGCTCTTGCATGGATGTTTCAAACCCATGTTTGGGGGAAAACCTGAGTACTCAGAGTGGTATTGTTTTTGTTGTTGTTTACTATTACAGTTTAATATTATTTCACATTTGGTAACACAATTATGGTGTGATGTGGTTATTTTTTCTGATATTTTTTTAGTATTGATTTCCGGCCTAGAATGACACATGACATGAGTCTTCAGGCATTTCTTTTGGTACTCAAGGTTATTGTGGCATGCATCATTTTAGGCATGCACGAGAAAATAGGTTATGGGTAAGTTACTAAACATGAACTATTTTCCTTATTTGAGATATTAAAATTAAAAATAGTTACTAACATGAATTAAAAAGGGTTGTCAAAAAATGATGTAAAATGATAATAATTGGGTGTCTAAATTAGAAACGTTCTTATGATAGTGTGTTTACCCTTGTTAACCAATGCCTAAAAGTATGATGGTTATGGGTAGTATTAGCACTTCGGTTTTGATCGTGTAGGCAAGGTGGAGGAAAAGGTTTTTTTTGATTATTTCCTCTTATGTAAACTTTATAAGGTTGTGTTATGAAACCTAATAAATGTTTTTCGAATTTTATATATCATTCTTCCATGAATTTTATTGAGGGGATGACTGAGGGGAATGCCTAGGAATAATTTTTCAGTTAGGGAACTTGTGGCAGCAATTGTGCCAGCTGAAGATGAAGGTGAACATTTTCAAGAGAAATTTTCTCACTTTATGTAGTCCATGGAAAGAGACCTACAGTGGGTTGTGAAAATCATGTCTCAGTTGAAAAGGGAGTTTTAATTGCAGCACCCTCTGACTATTACTAGATAGGGTGGACCTGAGGGAGATGAATTCTAAGTTGAGTCCATAGAGTCAATACTTGTATATTTGGATACACTTACTAAGATAAGGGTCAAGTTTTCTACTTATATGATATGGGGATCAGTGATGCACTGGAGGAACAATCAAGAGTGAACTAGACAGACTGACTATGTGTTATTGAAGGACTTCTTGGAGAGGTTCTTGAAACACTTTTATCTAAATATGTTGAGATAAGAGAAAGCTACTGAGTTCATGTGTGTAACATAGGGGAGAATATTGGTGATGGACTATGTTGGACGCTACCTAGATCTTCAAAACATTCCTCTAATGTTAGTAGAAGATGAGGAATCTATGAAAAAATGGTTTCATGATGGAATTTGGTGTACAATAAAGTCCTTGGTGAATATCTTCAGACTGAATAATTTTACAGAAGTTGAGGACCGATCACTCATAATTGAAAGAAACATGAGGGAGGCTTCTAGTGTTGGATAGGTAGTTGTTACCGGATGATTAAGAGGTGCAACATATGAGAGCAGGAAGCTCAATTACGATAGCTTTATCGAAGTCATTTGGAGTAAGAATATTTAGACAAGAGGTTTGGTTGGACAGGAACATATTTGGGTGATCTTTCATTAGTGTGGAAGGTAAATAAACTATCATCAACACTATTTTGAACCACCAATGGAGTGTCGATCTTTCATTAAGATGGGACATCTACATAAATTCTATAGGTCATAGTGATAGACTGGTACAAAAGGAGAAGCTGGGAATATTCAGAGTATGGGAAGAAGATCTTCTACACCATATCGGGCTTGTAGTTGGAGTTATACTGTCTGAAGTGTTAGAGGTAGGTGATGTGGTTCTTCTAGGAAGGAGCACTCACATCCATAGCATTGTGCTACTTAGGGGAGTTGGAAAGTATCATATGGGAGGTATTATTCTAGTAGCCTCTACTTTAGGTAGTTCCTTGATTGACATTGATGCCTCTCATTCTTTTATATGTACAAAAAAAAATTATGTTTTAAGCATGACGGTGAAGTTTATGAGCGGGGTAATGACTATAGATACATTATTGGGTGTGTAGTCTATAGATATATGTATATTCAAGGGATGTTAAATAGAGATTTGGGAATATCATTTCTTATGGGATCTCTATGTTATTGATATGATCAGATTCAACCTAATTATAGGGATGGATTAGATAGTCGCCTACCTAGCACACATAAATTGTTACCATTGGATAATAACCTTTTTATCTCCTAAGTGTGACCCTTTTATTCATCATGGAATGTGGGATATCTTGGTAGGATGAGTAGGGATAATTACTTAGCAACTAGGATATCTCACATCCCAAGTTTCTAGTATATTTTTGGATGATGAGGGTGTTAGGAAAGATGCCCTTCCACCCGTAGTGGAACTGTTTCAGGATGAATTTCTTGAATTCTTCTCAAGGCTACCACCCAAGAGAGATTTAGAATTCACTATTAATCTCATTTCAGGGGAAGATCCAGTATCTATTACACCATAAATAATGGAACCTACTATGCTTAAAGATCATAATAATCAATTGGATATGTTAGAGGATAAAAGATTTATATGTCAAAGTACGTCACCTTGGGAATCACCTGGTTTGTTCATGAAGAAAACTCGCGAGAGTTTACATTTTTTGTGTTGATTACCAGAATATGAAAAAAAATGAATATGACGGACTGATATCTTATTCAGTGTATTAATGTTCTATTTGACTAGTTGAATAGAACCTACATGTTCTCAAAGATTAACTTCAGATCAGAGTATCATCAGTTGAGATTTCAGACTTCTGATATACCAAGAACTACTCTAGAAGTAGGCACATCCTTTATGATTTTTTCATAATGTTGTTTGGGTCGAAAAATCTACCAGAAGTATTTATGGATTTTCATGAAATAATATTTCATCCATATCTAGATCAGTTTGTGGAGGTGTTTGTGGATGAAATCTTGTAGTACTCGAATGCTCAGGATGAACATTCCCAACATCTAGACATCATCCTATGTACACTGATAGAGAATGGGTTATATTCCAAGGAATCTAAGTGTTAGTTTTGGATCAATTAGGTAAAATTCTTGGGGAACATCATATCGAATGAAGGTGTGTTAGTGGACCCAGATAAGTTTTAAGCTATAGTTTCTTCGGATCAGTCTAAGAATGTTTTCGATACCCAAATATTCCTGAGATTAGTTGGATATTATCAAAGGTTAATCCTATACTTTTCCAATTTGGATGTATCACTTTTGGGATTTAACAAAAAGGGATAAAAGTTTTAATGGATATAGACTTATGAGAGATATTTTCAAGAGTTTAAGAAGCACTTAACATAGACACTAATTTTGATAGTACCTGAGTCAGGTGAGGAGTATACGGTATATTGTGACGTTTCTGGGATCAGATTTGGAGTTGTGTTGATGTAGGGATATTGTGTTGTGGTGTTTGTGTCTCGGTGATTGAGGCCTCATGAACAAAATTACCCTAAACAAGACCTATAGTTGGTAGTTGTGGTTTATAAGCTTAAGTGTTAGCAACACAATATTTTTGAGATAAAATTTTATAGTTTATATAGATCACAAGTTCTTAAAGTATACATTTTCACAACATGATTTAAATCTTTAGAAGTGTAGATGGGTTGGGTATATGTAGTATTTCGATTTGAATTTGCATATAATCCTAGGAAGGGAAATAATGTGGATAATTCCTTGAGTATAAAAACTCACAATCAGATGGTTTAGAAGTTGAGTGCATAGTGGAAGATGACAAACTTGCTGACTAAAATGCATGTAGCTGTTCAAGAGAGTCCGGAGTAGATGTCTCTGGTTTTATTTATAGTAGAGTCTATGTTTTTGATACATATCATGGACAGACAATATGAGTATCTAGAGTGAATATACTTAAGGAGATGCACTAATGGTGGGAAGACATCTTCAGACTATTTGATATATGATGATGAGATCATCTATGTTAAGAATCAGTCTCTAGTACCTATGAGCATGCTAGAAGAGCTCATGTGATAATTTTATGCATAAAAATTGGTGGTTCATCCAAGTATAACCAAAATGTACCATGAACATCAATGGTGGTTTTGGTGGTCGGGAATGAAGAAGGATATATTAGGGTTTATGATAAGATGCTTCACCTGTCAGTAGGTGAAGGTGGATCATCAATGACTTGGAGGTTTAGTATAGTAATTTTCTATTATATAATGGAAGTGGGAATATGTGACCATGGATTTTATGGTGGGCCACCTAATGATTCTTAAGAATAATGATGCTATTTGGGTCATTGTGGATTTAATGGGCAAGGTAAAACATTTCTTGCCTATAAGGTAAATATTTATAGTAGAACAGTTGGGAGAGTTGTACATTTGGGAGATAGTCTATCTATATGGGGTACCCCGATCTATAGTCTAAAATAGTGATTAATTCTTTACTTTATTCTTATGACAGGGCTTGCAGAAGGCTCTTGGTCTACAAGTTTTATTAAGTATGAATTTCCACCCATATATAGATGGTCAATCAGAACCTACTATACAGGTTCTGAAGGATATGTTACGAGCATGTGTGATTTACTTTGGTGGATCTTGGGAAAATAACTTATATTTAGTAGAGTTTTCCTACAAAACAGTTATCAAGAAACTATACATATTGAACCATATGAGTCTCTTTATGGTAGGCCATTACGATCACCTCTATGCTAGATGGAGGTTGGAGAGTCAGAGTTGTTGGGACCGAGTCGCATGCAGGAGATATTAGAGTATGTTTAATTGATCCAGCAATATGAGTCTATGGATCATAGTAGACAGAAGTTGTATCCTGATAAACATAGATGACGCCTAGAGTTTATAGAGAGTTATTGTATATTCCTTTGAGTGTCTCCTAGGATGGGTCACTATAGGATATGGTGACCAAGCAAGTTAGTGCCCAGGTTTGTTGGACCCTTTGAGATACTAGAGAGAATCGTGTCGGTGGCATACTGGTTGTATCTCCCAAAAAAATAGAGCACTATACATGATTCTTTTCCATGCATCACATATTCAAAGGTATCACATTTACCCTTTTCATGTAATCAATGTGGATGAGGTTGACCTTGAGATAGATGCGTCCTTTATGGAGCATCAAATACATGTGTTAGATTTTAGTGAGAAACTGTTGTGGGGAAATACCATGCTAATAGTTCCTATGTTATGGAAATATTAATATGTGCAATAGGAAACCTAGGAAAGGGAAATAGATATGAGGCCTCAATGGACCAATATTCTTGGCTCGGAATCTTATAATGTCTTGAAATAGAAACTTGAGGATGAGTTGTTTTAGGTGTTAGGGTTGGTGTCCTAGAATCAATTGTTTATACATTGATTACTTAAATATTTAATGAATTTAAATATAAAATATTTATTTAAATATTGTTTATTATTTAGCTTTACTGTGATGTTATAATGTCCAAGAGTATTTATTGGATTGATAATGTCATGGTAGTTCCCCACTATGAGGAGAACCTTTAAATTCTACAACAGTATTCTTAAATATAGTTTTGGGGATGACATACTATGATGGGACACATAGTATATAGACATTTTGGTGTGAGTACTAATAAGAATATGATACTTCCTCTCATGAATTTAACACTTGGTAATCTCCAAGATAAGATATTATGATAATAGACTTGTAATTATGAATTCCACGTGTTTTGGTATAATTGGATATTTCTATCTTTGAGTGTTTGTAATGGTTATTAAACATTAATATTATCATTAATACATGTCACAACTTGTGCAATTTGATTTACTGACTAAAACCATCATGTTATATGTTGGTGGGAAGTACGACATGTTGGGTGTGTCCTGAATGACATGTTATTAATGGATAAGTTGATGAAAGATTTGTCTCTTCCATTTATGGAAGTTGATATCTTATCACTTTGATTGAAATAAAACTGTCACCCTAAAATCCATTTCCATGGTGTATTGGCAAGTTTATAATAGGTAGTGAAAGAATGATGTATCAAGAATATAGGTTGATGACACCTTCATGTATCCCATTGGATGAGATATTGACACAAATGTATTATATTACACAGTGAGGGTTTCTATGTTAATTCTATTTTTTTTGACATTAAGTTCATTCTCTTGGGTACCTTGACCCATTTCTAGATATTAATATTGTACAATATGAAATAACACCTAATTATAATGAAAAATAATACTAGAGGTTCACACACTAATAGTTTCTGATGGTCTTGATGAAATTCTATATGTATTTAATTATAGAATAAATATTATTCACAAGAATGAGGAAGAATTTTATTCAAGTTTAAATGATTTTATAAATTAAAATAAATATTTCATTACCAAATCTTGAATAGAGTATATTTATTTATTTTATTAAACATTTAATAAATTTTTATTTACAAGTTTTTAAAAGAAAATATTTATTTAAGAGAATAAAATATTTATTCATGTGTTCAATAAATGGAAGAGGAATTCGAATGAACCAAGACAATGTATGATGATAAATTAATTAATTAAAATTGGAACAATATTGTTTATCTAGTTACTAAAAGAGATAATAATAATAGTGTTATCATTATGTGGAATGGTATTTTATTTATGGTTCTACTTTGAGCATGTTGGCACACAACAAATAATTATGATTTTATCGAATAGTGTGGGTTTTCTCTAATGGTTATAATTGCATTTAATCGTTGGTACACAATTAAATATTGAAACTAAAACTCCATAACGATTAATATATGGGCGTGTCTATTGTTCCAAGGGTTGATGAATTCTTTTTCCACTTCTCTCCGCTCTCACCCACTCAAGAATGAGAAAAAAATTTCTAAACCAGATAATGGGTGATCTAAAATGATCGATGCAAGACGTTCGCTTCGCCGTTCTAGAACCCAAAGAATGACTGACATTAATCAGAGACCATTGAAACATACTTGGATATCTAGTATAGGTATTCTACTTTGGATCCTTGTGTGTGAGAATAAGGAAATCTAGAAGGGTTATTCTAGATGATCAATGTTCATCCATGAAGAAAGTACCAAAGACCTAGGTTTTTAATTTCTTTAGAAAATAATTATATTAATTATAAACATGATGTGCTAGATCATCTCTCAAGGTTCTTGTGTTATTATTTAATTGTCCAAATCATTGATTTAAATATGTAGATACTAGAATTCATTATCATATTGATCCCAAATTATTCATCAATTATAGAAAAAGTAAAGTTGGGCCCCACCCAACATCGCGCTTTGACTACCCCCGGATCCTTCAAGTGGTGTCAAAGTGGTCACATCATCATTTATAATTGTTGAAATAATTATTTATTAATTTACTCTTTAATAATTTAGTTTTTCAATTTATATTTAATCATTCCTGTAATTAGATTTTTGAGATCTGTTCGTCCTCTATCATTTCTCATAAATATTTCAAAAAAGAATATTTTTTTCTTAAAATTAAATTGAGTATCTCATTAGGAGGTACCGATGATTCTTTCCTGGTGATAAAAAAACTCAGTCTAGGTAATTAGGATTACAAAACTGTGTAGCTGTGTTCAACGCATTGGAATTAGTTTGACAACTACTCAATTTGTGAGCATTTATTACTTAATGTTTAGTTAATTCTTACATCTCTTATAAACCAAAAAATATAAGCGCATAGTTACCAGATCACACCCTATGTGTCCCACAAGACATAGAGTGTAGTCCCTTTTGGGTCTAGGTGAAACCCTATATCCCATACATGGCTTAGTAAACTGGTGATTATGTAACCCAAATACAATATAGCATGTGGCTCACTAGACATGTCGTGTACTCCAAAATTTCTAATGTACGCTACACACAACGAGTCCCTAGGCATGTACTTTAGATAGATGGTGAAGGTATTACATGTCGTGTAGTTAGAACAACAAACCATGTACTTTACCAAATTTTACAGAATTAAAACATTAATATCTGCATAATGTTTGATATAAATATCATGCATAAATTATATTAAAATGTTTTAATTTGCGCATTCAATAAAAACATGTGGCCAAAAGATAATGTGATTCATGTAATCATTCGTTACATACGTGTTGTGATAGTATAATTTAAATTGTGTATGAGATATGTGATGAGAGTAAAACAGTATATGAATATAATGCATGTTGGATAGAGTTGGAAGGGTATTCCCCATGTTACCTCTATGTTATTGGATGAGAATCTTAATGAAATTCAGAAAAGGATTAAGATAAAAGGATTGATTAATTAAAGATAATTATTAATTGATTTGAGCATGATTTTTCGTTAAGAATGATTAATTAATAGAATGATAGTTTTGTTAAATGTGTAATTCGTTGCATGTATGTGGATGATCATGAACTAGAACAAGCCTTTTTTGTGATTGGTTCCCTTCTTATATTAACTAAATTAAACGGTTGGCCTTCTTATTGTCTCTCCTCATTAATATGTTGGGTCTACAAGACCATTTACATAAACCCCCATTTTTTTCTCTCGCCATAATGTGATTTAAAAATAATATGTAATGGATGGATCTCCCAAGCTTGTGGAGGCGGTTCAAGTTAGGACATGTGGTGAAACCAATCCAAGGAAATACAAAGGTCAATAGGTGGAAAGCTATAAACACGAACCTTAAAAAGGTTCAAGGTGTTTCTACCCTAGTTCAGTGGTTACTTTATAAACCACTAGATAAACTAACTATTTGAAAATCTCATTATCATTACATTTGTTTTATTTTATTTCTATCAGTTTCATGGTTTTTCATTATGGATGTATTTTTTCAACTACATAATTAATGAATTAACAAGCATGCAAGATGGAAGTAAATTAAAAATGGCTTATGCGTAAAATATTATCAAGACATGATTAATCACTTAAGTAAATTACAATTAATATTAACAGTCATGTGATGAAGATAATAAGAAATTTATGCATAAATGATAAAAATCCCTCCAAAAAATATTAAGTCAAACTAATCCTTATGTTACTTGATTTAGGGAAAGACTCGATAAAAATATGTGTTTGAACAACCCTTTTTTCAAAACATACCTTTATACAAGAACATATTATGAATATTTCAAGTTGAATTAACCATTTTACATCAATAAAATTATCCCTTGATAAAATTTGTGTAAATTTGGAGGCAAGTGTTGAGGAAATCCATGTCAGGATTTCAGGATTAGGAAGTCCACTCAATGGATCAAGGAGCTTCAAGCCCGTAGTTGGCAAAGACTTTCCTACCTAAATACCTTCAAATAGCTTAAATAACCCTTGTTGGGGTTATGAAAATGGGAGCCTCAAAAATAGCCACTAGAATTATCAAGAAACAATACATTCTGAGTTCAATGGTGAGGGACATTGGGAGTTGATAAAATAGTGGGAGACGTAATAAAAATTAATTTGTTATTTCTAAAAATAAATTAACCAAGAAAGTACTAATAATATTTTCTTTAAATTGCATAATAAAATGGATATATTGTCAAACAAACTATACCAGTGATCAATTCTGGATAAATACAACATCCTCACTGCCAGTAACTTCCATGAATAGTTTAGACACCTTTAGGTTATTCTACACCAAGAACAGAAATCTTACATGTTGGAGTCCTCATTACCTAATCCACCTGCCCAAGAGGCAACTAATGAAGAGTTTCTAGTCTACAAGAAACATATGAATTATTTGGTTGGAATTAAATGTTTTACGATATCATAAATGTCTAGTGAAATCCTGAAGTATCACAAAAACATGGATGCATGTAGCATGCTTGATAACCTCCATGGTCTTTACTAGGAGTGAGCTTGATAAGAATGGTTTGAGATCTCTAAGGCACTCTTCCAAAGTAAGCATGGATAGGGTGACCTAGCTAGGCCTCACGTAGTCAATCACATTGGCTACATTGTTTTCTTTTAGGTTCTAGGGTTTTAACTCCCAAAATAACTGGGCACCGATCTCATTCTCACATCACTCCCTTAGATTTTCTCTAGCTTTATTGCAAATTTTTATATGAACAACATTGAGAAGTCTCTGCCAGATATTCTTATCCTCATTCACCAACTGGATAAAGACATGAAGCATGAAAAACATTCTTTCCATATGGTGAAATCTTCTTCATGACCTTCTAAGAAAAGGAAGATTAAATGGGAGGAAAGGGAACATGAAAATGTTAGTTTCAAATCTGGCATGAAGGGCCACTGTTAGAAAAACTACTCACATAAAAAGTAGAAAAGGAAAACTTCAAGTGCGTTTTTTATCAACTGCATTTTATGTATTTCTAAAAATTGGGTATTAAATACATATTGTGGCTCTCAAATATGTATTAAAATATAAGAACCAACTAGATTCATGAAAATTGACCAAGAGGAGCTAAATCTATGATCATCTAATAGAGTTAGACTTATTACTGTTTCCATTTGGGACTACAACCTCACGTTTCTAATTGGGATGATCTTAGTGTCTAAGTGTTTTTATTATGTTTCTTATGTAACCAAAAATATTGTTTATATATCAAGACTTGATACTGATGGGTTTATTTTCATGTTTGGAAATGAATGTTTCTTCTTTTATAAAGATAGAATATTTTTTGGTAAGACACATTTATATAACGGTCTTTGCGTGTTGGATTACACAAACCAAGAAATATCAATAGATAAGAAAATTACATTACATGACTCATACCACTCCCAAATTTGGCATCACTGGCTAGGTAATTTAAATTAAGAACACTTGAAAAAATTACATCAATATGGATATTTAGATTATTTCAAACTAAAACCACTTAGTATATGTCATGCATGTTTACAAGGACAAATAATTGAACCCCATTTAGTGGGAATGGTTAAAGGGATAAGAAGCATCTTGAATTGGTTTATACTGATGTGTGTGGACCATTTCCAGTTGAACCATGAGGTGGATACTCATAATTCATAACTTTTACTAATTATTTCAGCACATATGGATATATTTACTAAATGAGGTATAAGTCAGATTCTTTTAATACATTCAAAGAATACAAGAATGATGTTGAGAACCATCATGGTAAGATGATTAAGAATCTCTACTTAGAGTGAGGTGAAGAATATCTTAATCAAGACTTCATTGATTAATTAAAGGAGTTTTGGATCGTATCCCAACTCACTCCTCCTAACATGCCTTAGTGGAATGGTGTAAGAAAAAGGAGGAACCACGCCTTGTTGGACTTGGTGAGATCAACGATGAGTCATGAATGTATTACCTTATCCTTTTGGGGATATTAATTATAAAAAGTGGCACACATACCTAACCAAGTACGAACTAAATTGATAAACAGTATTCCATATGAGTTTTGGAGTGGAAGAAAACCATGTTATCAAATTTTCATGTGTGGGGAAGCAAAGCATTTGTTAAGGCCTCTTCAAGTAAAAAATTTTCACCCCATTGGAGAATGTATACCTTTAAAGGATACCCTGAGGAAATAAGGGGATATTTATTATACAAACCCTCATCAAAAAAGTTTATTGTGGAATGACAGACCATATTACTTGAGAGGGAGTACATATACAAAAGTGATAGTCAGATCGAGTTAGACTTCTATGATGTAGAGGCTCAAGGTGCACAAGAATTTGTATAAGAGAAGATTCCATATATCCATGTGGAAGAATAATGTATTCCAGAGACACAAGAACTCCGTAGGAGTACAACAGAGGTTAAAAAACCAGAGTGGTAGGGTTTTCTAGTAAACAAGGATGATGACTAATTATTAGTTGATAATAATGATCCTCTAACCAACAAGGAAGCAGTTAGTTACATAGATGTTTCCATGTGGAAAGAATCCATGAATTCTGAAATGAATTCCATGTACCAAAACCATGTCTATATTTTGGAACATCCTATAGTATATGTAATGTCTTTTGGTTTCAAATGGGTTTTCAAAAAGAAAATAGACATGGATGGACAAGTCAGTACATATAAAGAATGACTGGTTTCAAAAGGTTTTAAACAGTGGCAATTTAATGACTACAACAAAACCATTTCACCAATTTCATTACTAAAATCCATCAGGGTTCTATAGGCCATTGACTCTTACTATGACTATGATATTTGGCAAAAGGTTATCAAAAAAGCCTTTTTTATGGGAACCTTTAAGAAGATTTCTATATGGCACAACATGAAGGTATTGTGTCTCCAAAGGATTCCAATAAAATATTAAAGTTACAAAAATCCATTTATTCATTAAATAAATCATCCAGGTCATGGAATATTGGTTTTGGTGAAACCATAACATAATTTGGTTTTATAATGAATGAATGTGAGAATTGTGTCTACAAATGGTTTAGTGGGAGTGCAAAAATTTTCTTAATATTATATTTTGATGACATATTACATGTTGTAAATGAAATACCAATATTACAGTCTGTTAAAGAACAGTTTAATAATTTCTTCTCCATGAAGGACTCGGGTGAGGAAACATATATTCTTGGGACCAAGATTCGTCATGATAGATCCAAGTGATTACTTGGCCTAAGCTAAAGTGCATACAATTACAAGATACTAAAGAGATTAAGTATGGAACAATACAATAGGGGATTGTTTCCAGTGTCACATTGCATTTATCTTTCCAAAAAAATGTGACCTTAGACACATGAGGAAAGAAAGAGAATGAAAATGAATCTATATGAATTATTGATTAGGTCTGTCGTGTATTCCATGCTATGTACTAGGATTTATGTAACCTATGCATTATGTGTGGTAGGTAGAAATCAAGATGATCTAGGTGATAACCATTGGATGGCAGTCAAGTCTATCCTTATATATTTGAGGCATACTAAGTATATGTTCTTGGTTTATGGAAGAGATGAGGAACTAGTAATCATAGGATATGTAGATTCTGGTTTCTAGAATTATCAAGTTGACATGATGTCGCAAATGGGATACATATTTATTTTTAATGGAGGTTTTGTGAGTTGGAAGAGCTTAAATCAGAGTGTGGTCACAAATTTTATAGTAGACTGTGTGTATGTCGCAACTTCTAAGGAATCTCAAGAAGCAATTTGGATGAGAATATTTATCCAAGAGCTAGATGTGATACCTAGTAGTTAAGATCTCATAACACATTATTGGGATAATACTATATTTGTGGCTCTCGCAAAATATCAAAGGTCACATCAACAGACAAAGAACATTCTTCAAAAATATTATCTCTTGTGGGATTTTTCTTAGGGAGGTGAAGTTCTAGTGATCAACATTTCCGTTTATGGAAATGTAGAAGACCCATATACTAAATCCTTGACTCAACAGAAGAATGATCATCATGTGAGGTGTAGAGGACTAATAGTTATAGGCAATTGGCTCTAATGTAAGTGATAGTTTGTTAGAGTTGGTGTCCTAGAATCAACTATTTATACATTGAATACATGAATATTTAATGTATTTAAATATTAAACATATTTTTACATATTTTTTTTTGTTCTAAATGAAAATGATGTAATAATGTCATAGAGTATTTTTTTTACATTGATAAGGTCATGGTAGTTACCTACTATAATGAAAACCTTTAAATGCTACAAAAATATTCATAAATATTTTTCAATGAATAGATGACATACTAGGATGGGACACATATTTTACCGACTATTATGTGTGAGAACTCATAAGTAGATGATACTAACTCTCACGTAGTTCACACTTAGAAATCTCCAAGATGGTAGATTATGAGAATGGAACCGCAAGTAACAATTACACATGTTTTGGTTTCATTAGATATTCATATCTGTAAGCATATGTAATGGTCCTTAAACTTTGATATTATCATTAATAAGTTTCATGACTCACGTACTTTGATTTACTGATGAAAACTGTCATTCTATATGTTTACAGAAAGTAGGGTATATTGGGTTCATCATGAATGACAAGCTATTAATGGATAAGTTGAGGATGTATTTTACCTTCTATTTATAGAAGTTGACATCTCACCCCTTTGATTGAAATAGAACTATTGGCATAAATTTCATGGCCTTGGTGTATCAATGAGTTTATTTTAGGTAGTCAAAGAAAGATGTGAAGATCATATCAGTTGATAAAACCATCATGAATCCTACTAGATTGGATATTGAGACAAAGAGATTATATTTCATTGTGATCATTCATATGTGGATGTCTTCATTGAAACTTTAAGTTCTTTCTCTTCAGTGACATGACCCTTTTCTAGACAGTAATATTGGACTTTAAGAAAGCACACCTAATTCCATTGATAAATAATCCAAGATGGTCACAGACTAAGTGATTTTGGTGGTCTCAATTAAACTATATTTGAATTAAATTAATAGAATAAATATTATTCTCACGACCGAGGAATAATATTATTCAAGTAAAAATTATTCAGTAATTTAAAATAAATATTTCTTCACGAGATCATGAATAGAATGTATTTGTTTATTTATTTATACATTTAATAAATATTCATTTAATGGTTTTTAAATGAAAATATTTATTTATGAGAATAAAATATTGGTTTAGGTGTTCAATAAATGGAAGAGGAGTTCGAACAGACCAAGAATGTGTCCAGTGATAAATTAATTACTTACAATTCAGTAAATATTGTTTATCTAGGTTGTGAAATAAATAATAATAATAGTGTATCATTATATGGAATGGCATTTTATTTATGGTTCTGTTTTTTCACAACTTGGAACACCATAAATAATGATGTAGTTATTTATTTTAAATGGCATGGGTTTTATCTAATGGTTATAACTACATTTAATCATTGTTACTCATTTTAATATTGTAACTAAAACCCCATATCAATTAATAGATGGGTGCATCTATTTTGACAAAGTTTGTTGAATTCTGTCTTGCCTTATCTCCCCTTCCACCCTCTCAAGAATGAGAGAACTTATTCAATACTGAAGAATGAGCGATCTGGAATGGTCAACGCAAGACATTTCCATCTCCTCGCTAGCACTTGGAGAACAAGTGGAGTTGATCGAAGACCATTGATACACATGTGGATCACTATTAGAGTGATTCTACATTGGATTCTTGTGAGTGCAATGAAGGAAATCCATAAGGGTAATACTGGATGATCAACGATCATCAACGAATAATGTACCAAAGACCCAGGTATTTAATTTATTCAAAAATTAATTAAATTAATTATAAATATGATGTGATATATCCCCTCTCAAGGTTCTAGAATTTTTGTTTATTTCCCTAAATATTTTATTTAATTCCATGTGTACTAAAGTTCACCATCATATTGATCCTGTATTGGTCATCGATTATGTAAAAAGAAAAGTTGGGCCCCACCCAACTTCACGCTTCTACAAAGCACAAATCATTCAATTAAGTGTGGAGATTGTAAGATTCCATACTTTTATGGAATTTTCTGAGGTACGATTCCAGGTAATTTTAATTATTAATTAATTAACATTTATTAGAGTTGTGTGTTGGGGTGCATTTGGGTGGAATCTATGAAAATTTTGGAAAAAATTGGGTTGTGCACGGTTGGCACATGGTTTGAACAAACCATGCAACTGGCTAAGAGAAATCAGGCACTCTAGATTATTTTGAGGAAGTAACTTCAATATGGTTAAAGCACGATTTGGGAGTCCATGAAAGGTAGTCATGCAAATCACCCACTTGAAGTAGTGTCTAATTCATAGTCATCACACAGTTTTCTTAACCGTGCAACAAAGCTGTGTGCCGGCCAATAGTGAGCTCCAAATATTATTGATACCACTCATTTTCAAATTTTAATGACTTTTTTTACCTATTGTTTGGCCCTAACTCTGGATTTTACTTTACTAAGGGTACTATAAGGTTATCCCATCGACTCAGAGGGATTACAAGGGAATATAAACATTATTCTTCGAGAGAGAAAGCTTAAATTGATGATCCTCTCTTATCCCGATATTTGATTTCATCCCGGTGCTTCTCTTATTATTTCTTCTATCATTAAGTGATATGTTCATGGAAGATATCAAGTGTTTCCTTGGATATAAACCTATGTTATGATATCTAGATATATGATTGTGGATCTAAATCCAGATTTATGATATCTTTATGTCTTTGATCTTGATTTTGGTTTAGGGATTTAGATCAGAAATTTTTATCAACATCAATATGTTGCTCAGATTTTGGGGATTTCCATTGAGAAAACATCCATCAACAAATTGAATAAGGTGGTGTAAAATAAAAATCCCATAGTCCTAGATTTTTTACATATAAGAATTTTTTTAGAATTGCTAGCATCCTTTAGCAATTAATTTCAAAATTGGGTTAATTATATTGACCAATTGATTTATCAAAGATTTTTTGAAAAAGGTAATTAATTGGGGAATTTATCATGAGACAAAGGGGATTCCATATAAGATAATTAATTTAGGGAAATTGATTATAAGAGGTTGGGGTTGTAATCTAGATAATTAATTGAGTGATTAATTATGAGATATTGAAATGGATAACTTGAGAAAAATAATTATGGATTAATTTTGTGCCTTTGATAATATAGTCTAGATAATTAATTATGAGATTAATTATGGAAAGTTTATATTAGAATGAGATAATTAATTTTGATAAATTAATTATGGAATATGGATTCTGATATTAATTAATTAATTGATTAATTAATTAATGGTTTGAATCACTTAGATAATTGTTGATTTAATCAATAGAATGGACGTGTTTAAATAATTGTTAAATTAGTATTGGGATTGTGGTGGATAATTAATTGGTAAATTTATTATGTGATATGTATTGGGAAAGTGGTCATTCTATATTGAGAATTAAAAATGGTAACATGGTCATCATAGTTAGGAGTAAATATAATGGGAACATGGTCATTATAAATTGAGATGTATACATGGTAACATGGACATTTTCCTTATGATTAAAGGGAATGGGAACATGATCATTCTATTGTGGAGTAAGAATGATAACATGGTCATCTTAATTATGTTTTTTATATTAGTACCTTTCTAAATGTGTCTTATAAATGTGCAATTAAATAATGGAAATATTGGAACTCTGAGTTATGGCCTCACAAAAGAATATTTGAACTCCTGTATGAGTTGAATATGATACTGAGATATGATAGCACCTTTGAATACTTCTAGATCTAGTAAGAAGAAGTTATTAAGATGTGATAGTACCTATAGAATTCTTCAGGCTCTGATATGAGATGAAGTAAGTGTTGAGGTATAGGTCTCCTTGGGAACCATGGAGTTAATTTAGTTAGATAATAATAAATGATAATATAATAACTGGTTATTTATGAATAGTGATTATTTCCTATAGAATTTTATACAATATATTTTGATGGGGATTTTTTTAGACACAATTGTTGGTGGCCTAACAGGTTGTAATCACACCCTATTCAGGATACCTGATCGGTACCTGAATATATTATGTAGTTGTAGGACTGGATAAGGGAAAATGCCCTAGGATAGATAGCTGATTGGGGATAATGATTGGAGGAGGGGAACATATATGGTTTGGAACCCACTATGGGAGTCTTAGTGTCTTTACATTCAGTTTCATTATAGACACATGACACTTATATTGTCATGGATTATTTTCCCTTCCAATTGAATATTTTATTTCTTATTTGATTATCTTATGACATGAGTATTGTTCTGGTTATATATTCCTCCACAATTTCTTACTTACATATGATGGTGTTTTAATCTAATAAAGAGGGTATATTATCCCCATGAATAACTTACCATACCCTCACTGCTAGTCAGTAGCCTCTAACAAATGGGGAGGTGCACTTCAGGTCATATGGCGAACTGGCTTGGGGTACCATCACATGACCCTCATCCCGAGACGTTACATAAAAACAAGTGGTTCCCATAAAAGCATAAAAAGTATAAATAAAACATATTGGTATCTTGGGGAATTATTTACTTAATATTGTAACCCTCATGTCTACCCTATGTTTTTTAACCCTCACAGCTACCTTATGATGTAACCCTTATTGCTAACTTAAGGTGTAACCATCACAATTACAATTGGAGTAACCATATGGTTGAAATCCAACATAATCATACCCAATGAATTGGATGGAGATATAAGACCCACCATTCTCATAAGAAAATCTCAATAACCATAACATAATCAAAAAATATGAACACTTTCATAAAATTGTTCATTTTTAATTTTTTAAAATTTTAAATTTAAGAGAGGTTTTTTAAAGAAGATCCCCATACATATACCATATCATTAAAGAGAGAATTAATAAACTGAAACAAATATATAAAATCACTATAATTAAACATAATAATAAATAATATTATCAATATTAATTTCAAAAATAATCTTAATACTACATAATTAATGAAGTAGAAGGTTATCCCAAAGAATGGAAATTGGGTTAAGAATTCCCTTACCTTAGGTTCTTCATAATTCAAATGTTTTAAAACCTTCTGTATAATGGTTAAAAGAGTGTTATTAACATTTTAAAGAAACATATTCATGTTTATAAAACATATATAATATTTTTATAACATCATGCCGCCAATTTATTAATAATATTTTGTTCTTTCCATTGTTTCGGGTGATTTCTTTTCATGATTTCCATGGTCAGTTCGTAAAGGATTTCCTTGTAGAATGGAAGAGAACCACCAGATGTGGAATAAATTGGTATTATTATGTTTCCATAATGTTAAATTATATCATAAATATTTTGATATCATATATGATAATAAATCATTAGATAAAATATTAACAATTTTCATTTAGATAATTTAGGCGGTTACCCGATTATCACAAGAAGGTTTCGTTATATAATTTAATATCATGAATATAATTTAATTAAAAAACATAATAGAGGTGAAGTAATACAAATTAAAATATTTTTAATCAATTAAAATGTTTTCATAACTTGATTTTAAGGAAGTAAATGAAATTGAAAAGAAATTGTCCAGGATATTGGTAAATCGAGACATCAGAGACAGTTTTTTTTATTTTCATAAAAGGAGTAAGAGGAGTGGAAGAATGATGATGAATTTTTCTATAAACATGATAAAAAAACTGAATATATATAACTATAGAGCTTTCTTGAATCTTGGATAAGGTGAGGTGAATATACTATAAGAAAATCAAATAATTGAAAAGAAAATGAAACAAAATGAAAGAGGATTTTTACCTCTTGATCTCTTCACCTTGAGATACACCTTGAGGCCTTTTGTTTTGGACATTTGGTGAGACTAGAGGAACATGGACGTGGGGAAGGGTTTTGGGTATAATTTTTACAATTCTAACATTTTTAGAGGTGTGAGGGGAAGAGGGGGTGAGGGAGGTATTTATAGTGAAGGAGAGGAGGGGTTTTCCCTTATTTTAATCATTAGTTTGATATTTTTTCTCAAGACTATGAATTGTCTTGATTCATGTGACCCAAAATAGTAAATAGGGTGTGTCAGTTTGAACCAAGTGTTCTAACATCATCCATGATTCTAGGAATAGTCTATTTAACATATACTATTTATATATACAATAAATTACCATATTTCACTATTCATAAAAAATTAAAGTATTTTAGAAAAATCCAAAAAATTCACCCTAACCTTTTCTTGACATATAGAATTAAAAAATGAACTTCATTTTATCAAAATATTTATAAAAATATTTTTAATTTAACTTTTAAATAAAATCATAATTTATTCGAAAAATAACAATTTTAAATTTACAACTCATTTTATAACACATTGAAAAATTAATAAATGTCACATTAAATTATCTTACAACAATAAGAAAATAAAATAAGAATTCATGATTACATTTTTTATAAAGTAAATTTTCATTTATATTATTTAATTAATCATGAAATTTTAATTATATATTTATGACTTACAATAATACCAACACTTATATAATGATCACATTTTCACATATAATATTCCTTTTTATTATACATTCATTTGTGAGGTTACTATTCATTTGGCCATTTTAATAGTCATAGGGTTCATATTAATATTCATAAGGGTAACATTATTATTCACAAGGTTAGGTTACTATTCACCAAAAATTAAGTTGGTTTTATCAGATTCCAATTAACTTACTGATTACAACTGTGTATGCATGGTTTTTGAAATTCAAAATAGAGAAAACGAAAAATTATATTTAATGGTTAGGTTATAAAGTTCACATAATATTTTGTATTCCATTTAAGCACATATTATTTCCTTTTAAAATATCAGGATGTTACAGTGTATCTGTACTTTAATAAGGGTTTCAATTGATTACCAAATATAGAAGAGTCACAAGAATATATATGATGTATTAATGATGGAAAACATGAAATTTTTTATATCAATAATATGCTCTAAATGTGAGATATAATTTTATAAGGTTACTCTATATGTGAAAAAATTGGGAGGGTATATTAGTCTCTACTAGTATACCCAATATTATTGTGCATATAAATTAATTTGAGAAACCAGTGTTTCCACAAGGGATTGTTTGGAAATGAACATTATCATATAATAATTTCTAGAGATATTCGGATAATCCTTTTTTATGAGAGTCAAAAAGTGATTCTTGTAGAGGAGGTGAATCATTGATATAATTTTTTTCATTTATAAATTTATAAACAATTGTTAAGACCTTGGTTATTAATTGTAAAACCAAATTATTGATGTAAAATTATTTGAGCACCATATTAAAATAACAAAAATCTATCCCAATCATTTATAATATTATCCATTGAAAAAGAAATGTGGAAATTTATAACATGATATGAAAAATTACAATGACATGTGATCCATTAGAAACACATGGAAAATATAAATGAGAAGTGTGTGTTAAAAACACATAGAATTTGGCATGAACCTTTCCACAAGGAACGTGACTTGATCCTTAGTTAGATAACATAAATATAATGAATTACCTCACACTATAAGGAAGTCATAATATGAAGCTCAATATACTAAATAATTCATATCATAATAATTAATGATGTTTTATTAAAAAATATTCCCAATTAAGTTATATTTTATTGAGAACCTCATATCAAGAGTCATACATGTATTACATACATTTTTAAAATAAAGGGGGTTAGAATCAATATATTAATATATAAATAATTTCGAACAACTTTTAAAATTTTAATTTATTTAAATGGGTTTAAAAAATAGGGCTGGGTAAATTGAACTGTTAGATCTGAGTTTATACCTATGGGATCTAAAATGGACACATATACTAAATGTTATATCCATTTAAAATTATAGTTCTTATAGACTCTGTCAAATTATGATGTATCAGTACATGCCCAAAATACTATGCACACACCCTATTGATATTTGGGTGTGTTCCCAAGTGAAGGATATACAAATTCCACACTCAATATTGTGTGCATACCCAACACTAGGATTACCACATTCATGTTATTCATTATTGTGGACCTTCATTTAGACTATGGGAGGGATAACAAAATAGTTTCTTAATATAAATAGACTATAAAACATACTTAATAAACCAATATTTTATGTAAGAATATTAGAGATAAATTAAATTCATGGGTTTCCATTCTCTATCTTCATGAACATATATAAGTGATGTAAAAATCAAAATCTAAATAGATAGTAAATGTGTGTATTTCAGTCATCTAAAGTGATCATTAAAAAATAATTGTGAAAGTTGAATTCAACTATGTCTCCAATATTTATGTAAGTTGAGGACCATAATGATTAAGATTTCAATGATTGCTGGATGAAGGGTGTTTTAACCGATCATGATTCATTCCAAGCCTATTATCATAACCCAATGTTATATCATTGGCTTAAAAAATAACATGCCTTCAATATTGTTGAAAATAAGTCATTTTTAAAATATTTATTATTTTTCAAAATTCATTAGTTGTGTTTTTTATTTCTATTTATCATTCATTAATTGTTCCTTGTCCTATCCCCAAGAAAAGAAATATTCAAATTTCTTTTAAATTCCTCTTTGATTATAAATCAAAGAAGTAAAAAACATAGGTAAAGCACTTCTCTATGAGAATTTTTTTTACTATCCTTAGTGTAATATTTTTTTCTAGGTAATATCTCTAAAATGATTACTTTTATAAGGACCTAATAGAAATAATCATTATTCCATGTCTGGTCTATATTTTATTCAAGATTACCTTTTGATTTTATAATTATTTTATAGTTATAATATTTCATCCTGCATAATATCTCCCCTTATATTTTATATTCCTATTATAGATTATAAAATCACTATAAATCAGGTGTCCACATAATAATGAGATTCATTTAACTTTATGAACCCATGCTAAACATCCAATTCAATAATTTCCTCATGGATAATAATTTAATGATCTATATATACATACTTCGGTAAGATGGACACCCTATAAATCCACTCATATCCTATGTAAAAATGGAATTTTTTTAATAAATAGAACCTATATATTGAAATCCATGATGTATGAACATAAATTATTTTACTTTTAATGTTTTTCAGTGAAACAATCATTATCTCATAACTATCAAAACTAGTTATGTTTCACAAAATCACAATTTTTTAATATGATAAACTATTTTTAAAAAAATCACAAAAATTTATTATGCATAGGATAATAATATAGTGTGTTAATCATATTAGATTCTAGAAATCACTTTTATCGACTATCATTGCATCATTTATTTTCTATTTATTTTTATACCTTCATCAAAATGTGAAACATTTCATGAAAATAAATTATCTATCATTATTAATTGTTATATATGTTTAACTCCATCGATCTTTTTCTATGGTTAAATACTTTTGTCTAACAATTTGGTTTATAATAAAAAAAATTATGTAAAACATATATTCAATATATTATTACATATATGAATATGAAACCATCCCTAACACATCATGTTGATACAAGATATCCCAAAACATATAACTTATCAATCATAATAATAGATATCCTAAAAACCATAATGGTTTATTTTTTCTAATATTAATGAATAAATAAGGTCTAAAAAATCAACATATCATGATATTTTAGTATTCATCATGAAAAAATAACTCTTTAATTAGATGTTTTTAAACATTTATTTACCTACCATAATATTGATTTTAAATTAAAGTTCTTATCTCTTTATTAATTAGAAAACATCTTAAACATCAATTATTTCATTAATTCTTATTAATGATTTCTAAATTAGTCAATTATTATCCCACCTATGTTTTATTTTTATAGGAAAAAAATTCATAAAAATATTTATTTAAACGCAACCCCAATGAATAACACGATTCAGTCTTTTCAAAAATAATTTTAATAATATTTTTAAAATTTAAATATCCTAACATTGTTTTTAATCACAAATCTACTCTCACGTGTTAAAAATATATTTCATGTACACATAATAGAAAATAAAATTAATATTTCCCTTTAAAAAGGACACAAATGTCAAAAACACATATTCACATTTTCAAACACAATATGAACACATTTAATTCAAAATAGTTCCTTTAAACTTCTACACAAAAAATTATTATCAAAATTTTTATATAAAACCTATGGGTTTGTATATATATTACTATATACCCCGTCAAAAATAATAATCCAAACAAACTATTTATGGATATGAAACCATAAAATTAAATTTTTATACACAATTTTATAATCTGATAAAAACATTGATCTTTTAAATGAGTATTTATAAAAAGTATTTGTAGACACATATTAGAAATTATCCTTCATTGAAATAAAATTCAAATATAAAATTTCATTTCATCCAATTTAATTAAAATTTTATTTCTTGATTTCATCACCCTTATATTGTTATTTATAAACCAAATTCCTTAATAGGTTAATTTTACTTTGATTTTTAGAAAACAATAACAATAGAAACATAAATTTTCCCAGAATCCATCTAAAAATTTAATAATTTATAATTATTTTATCACTATTTTAATGATTTAAATATATATTAACTCTACTATACCAATGTTAACAAATATATTTTCATTTATATTCCATGAAATAAACATTTTTATTCTTAAAAAAATTCTCCATAATATATAGAATTCCAATTTTTTATATTTTTAGCCAATCAACATAAGTGAATTTTACAGAAAATTATTTCATGAATTGTAATATAGAATCAAAGAAATATATATTTCCATGGTTGTAACAAGATATTTTATTTTATATAAATTGGTTAGATTCATTTAGTGTACATTGAAATTTGGAACATAATGATATATTGATAATTATGTATATTCACAAAAAAAGTGTTGTAGATATAAAAAACTCAAATTATTTTACTTTATTAACTATTATTCCAAAGAAACTATTTCTTCCAAAAATAAATATATGATAATAAATAATTTAATATTCTACATAAATTTTCATTAATAGTTCACAACCATAAATCAATTATAAAAGAAAAATATAAAAGTTTCCTTGATTAATCATATATCCCCTAAAATTTATTATTTTTATAATAAGATACATCTCAAATGTCATTTTTATAGAAAAAATTAATCTCAATTATTTCTTCCTTAACAATTAAAAAAAATCACATCAACATTATAAATAATTATTATGAGTGATTTCTATAACCAGTACTTTATTTTATGTTTTTTGTGAACTCTAGCATTCATAAATCCCTATAAAAATCAAAGAAGAATCCAATTTGATGTACCATGGTAAAGCAAATTTCATCAAAATTATTAAATATCACATCAATATATACATAATTATTTTATGATCGTGATGTTAAAAATCCGTTATGATGGCTAATAAAAAAAACTTTATACTAATCAAAATTAAAATATATTAAAATATATTTTATTTTAAATATCATTAAAATAAATTTTATGGGAATTTTAAAAATTATTATTATTATTTAATTATTTGAAATATCAAAAAAATTATCACCCAAATTACCTCCATTGTGATGAGATTATCCCTTATAATTTAATCTTACCCTTTTCCTATTTAAGTCCACCACATATTTTAAATTTATTTGAGAAAATAAATCCGATTCAAAAAACAATAAAATCTCTTTGTATTTAAAACAGTACCCTTGTGTTGTTTTTTTAATCTCACTTAATATTGAGTTAATCAATTATAATTCCTCTTTATAATTAAAATCTATATTCTAATCATTTGTTTTGGCTTGATAAATTATAAACATATGACATATTGCCATTAAAGTCCCCTATTCAAATCGATCCATTTCGATCTCTAATTATGTTTTCATCCTACACCCATTTTATATGACTTAGAATAATTGAAAAACATCACTTATAATTAAATAATATGTGTAAATAATATTATTTATCAAAATAGTTTCTCTATATTTCAAATATTTAATTTAATTTCTATTTTTTTAATAAAAAATATTTGCACCATACTTTTTTCTTCAATAAATCTAAATTTGTTTTCAAATATAAACAAAGTTTTTATCATTATAATATCGATTTTATCTAAAATCATCCATGTTATTTTATTTATCCTCAACAAACATATTTATAAAAAAAATAAAAATTTTAATTAATCAATGTTTTTTATTGTTGATGAATATAATTTTTTAATATTGAGATGATATTTCTTCTCTAAGATTAATATATAAACTGATGGGGGTGAATATGGGTTCAATAAATAAAAAATATACCTCTTGACCACATTCCACTATTTCATCGATTTTATTCTCTCCTTTAACGAAACTCATTCAGCATCTCAATCTCTAGAAGGAGTTCTAAAAATCTCATTCAAAAATTAGAAGAAAAAAATAAAGATTTAAGACACATGAAGATTTTATTAGTTTAATCCCAATGGTCTATGTAAAACAAGCACACACTTATAATCCATATATGATCAAAAAATCAACTACCTCAATAGTATAGAGAATACTAGTTTTAAGTTGTGGTCAATCTATGAGAAAACATAAGAATAGTAAAAAATTTACTCCCTCATTTCATGGTTTCATAAAAGTTATATAATTAGTATTAATATTAAATATTCGGGATTTATTTTTCATTTTACATGGATACCACTTTACTAACACATATATTGTAATAATAATGATGATAAACCATAGTTAACGGTTCAAAAAAGTTAATATTCATTATATAAGTGGTAACTATTAATGTGGCCTTAACATATGGGATTACCTATGGTTTATGGTTAGGGAATTACCATTTAGGTTCTTAAAGTAACGGTGTGGGTTAATTTTATATATTGGGTGTCAATCTAGGATTTTTTGTATGGAATGAACATGGTTTAGGTAATTTTTCAAGATATTCATCCATGGGGTGTATCTTATTTCCATTAGAAGTGGCATACTTTATGCATGATTTGGTAAACTATGTGCAAAAATAGTGTGAGTTACCTATAATTTTATATTATAAATTTTTTCACCTACCTATACTCAATTAATCATATATTGGACCTTATTTCACTCCATATTCTTGTTAAAATGAGAGAATATGATGAAGTGAGTATCCCACCTTCTTCTCCATGTTTACAATTCCATTGTTTCATGGATTTAATTTTTTTTATGAAATTAAATCAAACCATTCTAATGTTTTCATCATCTCATATCATTCCATGAATATTCCCTATAGTATTCTTCTTATCTCATCTACCATAAGGTCCATGGTTGTTTAATATAGGGTTGAACATGAAATAATAGTATGAATTTGGATTTATAGTGATATTTAAATCCATATTCAACTATGGTTTTTCTATCACCATAAATAGAATTTTTTTCTATTTATTGAGGCGTGTGTTTTGATATTATTATTTTAGATTCTATGTCCTCATGTTCTTGAAAATTCTAAATTCATTTTTTAGTAAATTAGTACCAATTCATGATTCCATTGACTAGTTTGTATTTTTTTCTACTATTTCTATACTAGGTATAAAGGTAATTGCATGTTTTTATCATAATTTATTTCTTGTGAAATAATTTATTAAGTTAAGTGTTTCTCTTATTTAATAATAATACCATTATCTTTGTAATGATTATTAAGAATTAATTTTAATCCTTTTTTTGGTTTCAAAAGAATATAGCACATGTGTTAGTGGAATTTTTCAATATATGATAAGGTTGATTTCTACTTAACTACTAAGGAAGGGAATCCTTATATTAAAAAGGATAATACTTGAATAATCTTCAAAATATTTTTTTAAATTCACATTGAAATATTATTTTAGAGGTCCATTTGGAAAATAGAAAACATTTTTCTTGATGATTTTACACCCTTTTTTTGAGATCATTTGCATTAAGTCATGTGTACTATTTATCAATGTATGGGACGTATTCAATGATTATGTGATGATTATGAAATTGTGAAAGGAATTGTTTCTATAAAGTGTTTCGGAGGTGATATGAGGATTATTAATTTTATTTTACAATTTATTTTGTCTTATAATATTCTACATTTATATTTCTAACCTATACATTGTTATGTCATGTGAACTTAGGTTGCTTAGTAGAAAAGCATATATGTTGATTGCTACAAAACATTTATTTGTTCTCTAACTAGTTCCAATTATATTTTTTTCTCTAGAGAGGGTTTAAAACCTGATAGGGCCAAGAGGGAAAGTCAGGGTTGTTTTTATTTGGTTAAATATAAGTTGGAATCTTTTTAGTGTTCAAATATTTTGGTCTAGGATTGTCTTAAAATAGGCCCTAATGAGTTATTAGTTATTATTATTTGTTTAATGAGGATGTAATCTTTTTGGATTCCAAATAAAAATTATTTTCATACCATTAATCTAATCTAAGACCATTGGAATGATTTTTATTATTATTTACTGTTTATATTAATATTATTTAGTATGATTGTTCCTAAGGGATATTATACCTTTTTTATTTTTTTCAAATTGGTTTTAAAAAAGATTTTTGTGAAAAGTTTTCAATGAATGAAACTTTTTTTTAAGATTTAAAAATTATTTAATCCCCTTATATTTATTTTATTCTTTTCCCATTTTAAATGTTGAATTTTAGAATATGGTTGATAAAATATTATTTTGAATGCAATATTTTCTAAGGAATTTTGGATTTATTCACACAGGTTTAAAATCATTTCTTTTAAACTTTTATATTCTTTTGATTTTAAAAAATAATTTTCTAATGTATTTTGAAAAATAAATAATTATAAAATAATTTAATTTCATTTTACAATAAATTTTAAAACCTCTATATTCAAAATTATGTTATAGAAATATTTAATAAAAGTTTTTATAATAGTAATTTTATTTTTTTTATAGTTAAATTATAATCGTTAAATTTAGTTCATAACATAAAATTTTCCTAAATAAATAAAGGTACAACTATGTCAATAAGAGGGTGAATTGAATCCTAAAAAACAACCTAAAATTATCTCTAACTCTAAAATATAGGTTTTCTAGAAGTAATAATTTATGAAAAATATGAGTCTCAATGTAAAAATGCACGATAAACAAGAAATAATCACAGTAGAAAATAAAATTATCCCTAATTATAAAAATAAATGAAAAAAATGGACATACAAAATTAAATATCCATAGTTAAAAACAAAACATGGAATATTGAATGACAGTACACATACTACAACAAAATAAATTTTATTATTAAATAGTTCCTATTAGGGGAACTCCTTGCTTTAATCTAAATGATCTTTGTGTTTAAATAACCAAAACTAATATTTCCAAGTTACGTGCCTCAATCATCTTAAACCCATTTTGATAAAATGATACCACTCCAGACGAGGACATACATAATAATTGATCTAGAAATAAGGATATATTTACACAAGAACCTCTTTAATGAGCATGATATGGAGTAAGTCTATATATCTTGGTATTCATAGAACAAATTGGTTTAGAAGGAATAGTTTTCTTTCCAAAAAAAACATTTCAATAATTTACGAAAATAAATGATTACAGAATAAAAAAATTTATCTCTAATAATAAATCCTCTCACATGGATGCTCTGAGTAGACATACTAAAAAAATACAATTTAAGCTCACATAATTATAAATTTTAAGGAGAAGAGATAAATGTAATCATTAACAATAACTCATGTTCCTAAAATCTTTAGTCTAATTCATAGATGATGGTGTAAAAAATAATTTTTCTCAATAGGTTTGGTTAAAACTACACTAGAAACAAATCATTCATCCAATAGATTAATTCATCACTACTTCCCAAATATATATAATTTCTATATGTTATTAATTTCATTATAATAAGTAATAATTTTTAATCTTTGTTGAAAAATCATTAATAAATAAACAGGTCAAATCAAGCATATTATAATGTGAATTTTTATTATCAAAATAAAAGATATGATAGAATGCATTTAGATCAAAATATACGCCATATTTGAAAATACCAGAACACAAAAGCAAATATATGGTAAATAAGAATTTAAAATTTAACTTCATATACCATTTATTAAAACTACCTTTGAGTTTAATATCTAAAATACTTTATTCTTTAATATATTAAATCTCATACCAATAACATTGTTCAATTTATCCCCCATTCAATTCATCGTAACATAACTCAATAAACATATTAATGTAATGAAAGATGTGTGAAATTTTGATTATTTCACACTTCAAGATTGATTTTTTTGTGTTATAATTCATTACTTCTCCTCTATTGATATCTTTGCTTAGTTTGAACTTATCCTTATACTAAAATATCATAAAAAAATATAAATATATCTCTCCCTTTAGAGAAATAATTAATAATAATAAATCGTTTATACTAATCAATAGGTGATAAGAATAAAATAAATTAACCTTCAAGAAGTTATCATTTTACACCTATAGATGATATTATTATATTAAATATTATTCCAAAAAAATATTTTAAAGGATATATATTATCTTCTTGTAGAATAATTTGAAAAATCAAGGAATGATATTCATGAATAGGAAACAAAACACTCCCTTTCCTAAAGATTGATTATAATGAGGATAAAATTCAAAATGTGTATGATGTCTTACATAAAACTAAATTTTCTAAATATTATATTCAAATGTTAAACAAACCTCAAGAGTACACGAAAGTAAACTAAACAATTTGTAAATATAAATTTAAAAATAAGTGATTAAATATAAAATTAAACTAAATAAGTCATAAAATAGTTTTTATTCATATGATAAATATCATTATGTAAATATTACCTTCTAGAATTTAATTATTGTAACATGAATTATACAAGTATCTATTTAAAGGGGTTTTTCTAGAAATTTTTCACAAAAAAAAACATTCAAATTTTGGATTATTTAACTAATAGAATATGTCACATACTTGTATAAAAATTTAAAATATTTTTAAATAAACATTTCCACCCCATTTATTAAAAAGTTTTCCAATGTCCATAGATAATTATACAAGAAGGAGAACTTATAATCATTTAAAAAATAGTCAGACTCTTATTCTATTTAGTATATTAAAATATAACATAATTTAAATGTTTACAAATAACTATTAGAATATTATTCACAAGTTTTACTCAACTTGATTTTGATATATCCCTGTTAACTACATATGATCAATAAATGTAACATATACCTCATACTAAATATATATGTTTTAAATGTCTTAATTTTTTTTTATAGTATGTGCTCATTGAAATTTTTTCCCATATTCTTTGTATTCTAGCAATTGGAACATTTTAATTTCTCTTGAAAGTTATAGGGGAAAAAATTCAGTATAAAAACATTCATGGGATAATTAATTTTAGAAAAATAAAGACTTTAGAAACCCACATCTTTCCAACACTCTGGATTTTTACAACATCTAGTTCTATAAAAATAAAACACATATGAGTTTTAGTAGATTGTACCATAGTAAAGGGACACATTTTCATCTAATGAACTCGTATATGATATTATGTATAAAAATATTCATTCTGAGAAAAAAAATTATTAGAATGGAAATGAGACTTTCCAATAGTATATCCAATTCAAAAATATGTATGATTTGTTTTAAACTATCTTATGATATCATAAAAATTGTCCCTACCATATGTAAAATTAAAAATACTTATTTTAAGACTATTAAAATTATTGTTATTTTTTCAAATTATGATCTAAACATTATGAACTAAAACAAATTTATGCTTTTTATGTTGTGAATAACTATATTTATAAATTTTATCCAGATCTTTAGAGGGATTATTCATAATCTAACTATAGTGTTTAATAAAAAATATTTTCCACCTCTAGAAAATTCTTATATCTAGAAATTTTTTCATATGACAATTAATTTTTAGAAAAAAATATACAAAATCTATCATAAATTTTTAATTTTATTTAGTTGTTACTATTATAATAAATCACATTTCATTCAACAGTATTTTTTCATAGAAACTAGTTATCTTATATCTATTGTATCCATGTAATCCACCACTATCATGATCTACGTGTCTCTATTTTCCCTAAATTATATTCAACAATTTATCTTAAAAGGATACATTCGTTCCTACACCTTCATTTTCAATCATTTACTTTCCAGTTTGATGTGCTTTAGTTTCTTTATGTCATAAAAAATTAAAATAGATACATCTATTTTTCTTCTCTACATTTCATATTTTCCCACTAGACACTCATCTTGTAAGTCCTTACTACTAATCAAATTCATATACTTTTCGTGTTGAGAAATTTAACATTTATTAAAAGCTAATCCAGTACTGCATGGAATATCTTTTGACTTACAATTCATAGTATCAAATTTTGTATTGTTAGTGATTGAATTCAATGCTTTGGATATTGAAGAAAACGTGAATCCATTTTTGATTTTTTCCATCTCTGTGTTTCCCTTTATACTATTGTCATACATCATGAAAGTCTTAATTAAATCCTTATGACCATTCTTTGTCAGAATATTAGTTACAATAACCAATATTCACATATATACCCACTTGTTTGGATGAATTTCCATAACATTTTCAACTAAATATTCATCAATGGCTTTCTTATCACCTTTTTATTGTAATATGTTAACAACCATATTTATAAACTACTAAATATATGTCACTAATTAACTAAAGAGAAAAAAATTATTAGTAATTATCTCTAGGAATATCTCTTCATGTCTCTATGACTTTATATGTTTTGAAGTTTGTGATTTACAATTTCATACAAATACCAATTTCCTCTCCCCATGATGAATTTAGAAAGTATATATTTCTCATCATAGAGAAAAACATAGTGTTTCAGAATTTTTAACTCTATTGATATTAAAATTATTCTTCTATAGTAAATTAATATATTAATTTCTCCAAAATTTTCAAATTTCTGAGCAACATATGAAACTTAAAACCACTAATGTTTATAAAAAAACTAATTCTTATGATCACAATCGTATTCATAATTATCATAATAAAAAATAGGTGTTAATCTCACATTAAAATACTAAAATATTATTATGTTTTTTTTAGCCATAAAAATAAAAATATAATTATTTTTATCCATATTTATAGTAATAAAATGAAAAATTACACACACAAAAACAAATATTAAGAGAAACATATGAATATTAATGAGGTAATATTTGATACCAAAGGATATATTGAATAATGAATTTTATAGTAGCTTCAAGAGGGTGTGTGAATTGATTTAGGAAGGAAAACATTCCATTTTCACATAATATATGAAGTATGTTTTCTAAAAGTTATAATTTAAAAAAAAATAGACTATCAATGTAAAAAAATAAATATAAACAAGTGATATGTTTTGTATAAATAAAGTTTTCCAAAATTTGTAAACATACCCAAAAAAATAAAAAAATAAAAAATTTATTCAATTTAAAAAAATAACATAATGGCTGGAAATTAAAATGATAATATAAAATATATTTAATAAAAAGTAGTTCATATAGTGTGAAATATTCAATTTAATACCTATGTTTCCTGATTTTCAATAAACTAAATCAAGGTATCTAGGTTTCCCTTCTAGAAATTCTTTAATATATCCTTGGTAATAAGATACATGTCCATAATAAGACATACTCAAAATAATAATCAGTATGTTGTAGATAAATACTTAAGATCCTCTTCAATTAGTATTATTGGTAGAAAGTCCATGTACCTTATACTTATTCAACCAGAACTGTTTGAACGATATAGCTTCTTATCCCCAAAAATTATTTGATCATGTAGGATCTGTGGTAATAATTGCAAAGTAAAAATATCATCTTTTATAATAAATATCCTAATATATCAATTATTAATAATCACACTAAAAAAATAAAATATTTTTTGAAAATCAAAAATATGACACCCAATATTTCATTATGATGAATCATCTCATCTTATGTTCCTCGAAGCATCAATTTAATTTTATTCATGGTTCAGTTAATAATATATTTTAAGAAGAAATATATTATAGTGAATTAATTAAATGTTTATTTGGTATTATTTACAAATTATATTGATTATTAATTTCACATAAATATTTAATCATATGTTTTAATCAGTTCATATAAAACATAAACAACAAACGTGTATTTTACCGATATAGCATATATGAAATCTTTATAGAATCTTTTCCCAAATTGAAAAATATATAAGGATAATCCCAATTATAATTTTCAAAACTCATTTTAATGTAATTTTGTAATGTTCGTATGAATAATTTTCTATAATATTATTAATTTTAATCATTTCAATAATATTTGTACCCTTGCACTCAATAATCATTAAACTATTCTGGACAATATTTCTTTTTTATGAATCTATTTAAGGAATATGTTTGAATGTCTTGGTACATGATTTAGGGAAATATAATTCCAACTAGTAATGAGAGATAAGACACAAGTATCTATATAGATATAAAAAATAACTTTCCTTCCATCATGTTTTCAACAACTAAGAAGATTCAGCTTGCCAGGATCTCTATTCAGGAGCTCTCTACTTTTAGTAGGGTTGAAATCAATGTTATTTTTAAGAAATAAAATGGATTTATATCTATTTTTTGGAAAATAGTTATTGGATGTTAGATAAAGATGAAAAATGATATTTCATCTAGTGGAAATCATAGCCCTGTAAGTTTTGGTGGAATTTTAATATTTTATAATTGGGGATATCCTTTATGTCTCTATGAGTACTATGAAAAGAATATTAAATATATGTATATGATTTAAAGACTCGTTATAGATATTAATTTTGGAAGGTTTAATAATTAGAGAAAACTATGGCTTGATAAGGACTTCGTTTTCATCATGCGTGATATCAACCTTAATATATCCTCTCCTTTGAGGAGGATGGTGGTTACATGAGAGTATAACATGAAATATTATAAAGAAATTAATTTTATTATGTCTTAAATTTATATATATTAGACTTGAATCACTAACCACTCAGCAAACATGGTCATTTGGTCTGGGGTATGTTAATGGGCATGGATATCTCTAGATTCCATTGTGGAGCTCTTGTTTGATGATATTTGTTAAAACTTTTTTGATCATTATTTATAATATTTTATAAGATATAATTTTTGATCACAGGAGGAATATTATTATTTACAATTATTTTATTCAATTTCGTGATCTATTACATTATATTTCTAATGTTCATGTAAAAATTTTAACATATGTTTTGATGGGATGATTGTCCACGGGTCACGGTGAGGTGTTTTTTGATGGTTTTTGATCTTGAAATCATTTTATAGACTATCTTTCATTGGAAAATTCAGCTATTTGTATCATATTTTTTCATTCATGTTCATATTTGGGAGATATATTTACATATTCTTTTTGTTATTCATGTGATTATAATTTAATGTGATTATTTTTTAGATTTTTGAGTGAGATTATTCATTTATCATTTATTATATTTTATAGTGTAGATATTTTTTACTAACATGTTTGGATTGGTGATTATATAAAACAAAATATTTAATATACATATAATTATAATGTATATATTAACTATAATAAATTCTTGGTTATGTAAATCTACCTATAAATTTCTATATATTGTTGAAACTATTGTTAATGTGTATATAATGATTCCCTGGTCCTTTTCTCCAAACTGAGTCAATAGGGAATGAATATTGGTCCTTATGGAGAATCCATTTTAGTGACATAGAAGGTTAATTAGTTTCATAGATTTTAACATGACATTGTTGTGTTTTTATCCCCATTGATTTATATTAGATAAATTTTAGTTTTCATTGAGTTTTATAGTCAACGTAGAAAAGAACCAGAGTTTCAGAGTTTTCAAAAAATGGCTAAGAAACTAAGAAGATCCCATGTTCAAGGTTCAAGAATCAATATATAAAATGTCATGTGGTTGGTTCATGGTATGTTTAACCAGGTATCCCAAGAACTCATAGTTTTTTATCTCTCAGAGACTTTTAATTTAAACAAATTTTTAATTTTAATTTCTTCCAATGTGGTTTTAACTAATTCGATTGAATAAAAGACTACATTGTGATAAATTGATGTTACATTGATTTAGGATTAAAATTATTACTATAAGGAAAAGTGGATTTACTTGAATATTCATCTCATTAATATTAACGTTTTATAGTGTTTAAAAGAATATTTTTTTCTTCCAAAAAGCCTTTTTGAAATATAATTGATTTCATGACGATGTTTATGATGTTACTATAAAATAATGCGGATTATATATATATATATAATTATCAAGTATGGGATTTTGGATTTTCACTCATGATAGAGTTGTTAGATGGGTTGTGGTCAAGTTTTATAAACAAATTATAATTTTTTAAATCTATTTAAAATTTTATAAAATTATTTTTTGATCACAAAAAAAATTAATTGATTTTATTGCAAGGAAATTTTTTCTATATATTTTGTTTTATTGAATTTATACTACTTTTTTATCTCTTTAGTTTATATAAATATTGGTTGAATTTTTTTTTAATCATCAATTGATTAATTTATAGTTACAATTTTTTTGTGTATTCCAATTAGAATGTTCTTGAGGGCACATGGAATATATATCTTTTTAGTTGATTTCTACAAATGATTAGGAATAATCACATTATTTGACTCTTCCTAGAATCTAAAAAGAGTAGTAGAGAAAGAATCTCTTTTTCTTTTAGACCCCTTGTAAGGTATTCAGAATCATTTCTACCTATTTATTTGTTGATCAAGGTATACTAAAGGGGATGAAGTTATTATAGGGTAATAATGGAATCTCAAATTCAATGAAAACTCATAAATCCTTGAGGATCAAAGCTATTACAGTATTTTTTGAAGGATTGTGCTATATATGGTGGTATATCATGGTACCATAATAATTTCATGTGTAAATGTATTTATAATTCTCTAATAACATTTTTATCTAATTTAATTATATTGAGAATGTGAATGTATGGAAATCTATTTATTTTAATAGTCTTACCTAAAGTGAGTGAAAAATGAAAAATTATGTTGATTATATCTATATTTTTGTTTTATTTTATCCCAATATAGTCATTAATTACTATCTAATAGTCCAATTCTTTAGAGGAGTTATTTTCCTAGACTATGGATAATATATTCATGAATTAGGTCACATGTCTTATAAGTGTGTGTTTCAAAAAGGGAAATATGGTGAGAACATATGAGACAAGGAAACATGTGATAAGGGATTCCATAATTCTTCCTATCAGGGTTGATATTAGAATATCATATAAAATACCCACTATTTATCATAATAAGAAGAGGATTCACTTGTGTTTCTATTGGTAAAACCTTTGTATTCTAGTTCAACTATATTGAATAATCCAAATATTGGTTGTTTATGTGTCCACTGAGTCTATCTTTAGTAATTTTTTGGAAAATTATTGATATAATAAGAATAAATCATGGATGTATAATTGATCTAAGTGATAATTCTATAATTTTGAATTTATGCATGATGAGTGTATATCCCATTTAGAATTTGATATAATTATGGTTTACAGTATTATTTGAATATTTCCCCCTCCATATTTATTATATACTGTCCACTGTTTTTCAATATCATTCCACAATTGTTTGTTATTCCTCATGGGGTATATAGATAATTGATGTTATCCAAGTTTCCAAATTTGGGTTTTGTTTGTCTTCTCATTGGAAGCCTTGGGTATGTGATTCGATATAGGGGATGATTTCTATAGAAGGGTGGGTTTTTCATTGGTATGTGTGTGGTTTGAGATTCTTAGGTTGTTGTCATGTGATTGTGCTCCCAGTTTATTTCTCCATCATATTTTTTAGTTCCTAATAGATCCCATGATATCATATGTTGTGTCATTTTTTGGTTGATATACATTTCACATTACTATTTTTTTTATTATTGTAGTAATATTTCACTACAACATAGATGGAGTTTAGCGGCGGTTTTGTGGCGGCGGTTCACAAAACTGCCGCTAAATGTTTTCCAAAAAAGGTTTCGTGGTGGTTTTTAATAAACCTCCACCAAACCCATATTTTGTATTAAAAAATCCTGACCCTTCCCTACCCCGACCCATGTTTCCCCCAACCCTCCTGACCCCTTGCACTATGTTCTTCCCGCAACCCCCCCCCCCCCTCAGTGACCCCGCGACGTCTCTGGTGAACATGTGACCTTCGTCTCCGGTTACCCCGCGACCAACGTCTACAGTGGAGCCCACGACCAGAGACCCCAGCGACCCGTGACCCCCCTTCTAATGGCGACCCTTTCACTGCGACTGCAACCCCAATGTGAGTTTTCCAACATTTTTCATCTTTTTTGACAAGATTTAGTGCAATATATGTTTATTATTTGATTAGAATGTTTGTTACTCCAAGTTTTAGCAAGTTAATTTGATGAAAATTGTTAATTAGATACCTAATTCATGTTTAATTGAAATTGATATTCCATGTGTTAATAGAATTGGAGAAAGAAAATGAATCTGGAAATACTTATTAATGATAATAATAAAGAGGTATGTTAATGGAAATTTTCATCCTTAAAATTCAATGACACATGAATTTTTTATTGAAATAATATTTAAATAATTAATAGGTTATTATAGATAATTCCATATGTTTCTCATATTTTTAACCTATGATAAATGAATTAGTTAATCCAAAATAGAAATAAAACTGGTTGTTTGATAAAGATAACTGTTTGGGGTCGAGCGAGCCTATTTTCATGTGATGTTCAGATACAATGTTTCTAGGGCCTATATGCCCTATTGTCTCTTTTTATTGTTTATTTACATCTATATTTTCTTTTTAATTGAGTATTTTTATATGATTCTTTTTTATCTTGGGATGGATGAAGATTGAAGGTATATGGTTAATAAGACTTGGGTTTTTTGTTGCAGTTGGCACCTAATATGGTGGATTCATGATGATATGCATGGTGTATCAGGATTAATGGAATGGGTTGAACATGTGATTTCCAATTATTATGTTAAAATATAGGATAATTTCTAATGAAAAAAACATATTTAAATTCAGTTTTGTGATTTCCCATTATTTATTTGAAATGGAACCTTTAGTGGTGTCCTTGGTAGAGACTTTTATGTAAGGGTATCATGGGACTTTTTTGAGTTGTCTTGGAATATAACCACATGAATGCTCCATAGACCTCCTTTTTAATGATGGATTAGTTGATTTGTTTTTTAGCCTAGTGAATTTTGTAATCATAACATAGTGTTAGGTTTGATGCATTCTCATTTTAAGTTGATATCCTTTGGTAGGTAGTTCCCTTAGAACATTAATACCTTTCTATTACACGAAGTTTTCTGATGCTCGATTCTGTTCAGGTGTCTTTTCCCCCCATATGACTCTTTAGTTCTGATGAAACCCTTTTTTGGGTGGTTATTGTGTTTTTGGCCATTTTTATTTTCATTAGTATCGATAAATTCTCAATTTCAGTTGGATAGGCTTACCTCAAGCATTGTTATCTTCTTTCCATTTCGCATGAACCTTTATTTTCCTCAGTGTTGGATAACATTGTATGCTTTCATTCATGTTGATGGTCGTTTGAGTAAATATGTTGTTGGTTTAAATCTATTTTATGTACCTTCTAATTCTTTAATGCATAGGGCGGAAAAACTATGTATAGTAATCAGGATGTGCCAATTTCTTATGGAACATATGGTAACATTCTTACATCTATGTTTTTCCTGTCGAGTTCTAAGTGTTGTAATGAATGTATGGAGTTTTGTTAAATCATCGAACCATGGGCTGTTTTTTAATGTGTCGGGTCATCTATAGAGTTGAGTGACCTATGAATTAAATAACAAACTATGTCTCAAAGCAATGGAGGACATAAAAAAGAATAAGGTGTTTTCGTATGCTGGTCGGTTTGGTTTTGGCCCTCTTTATGATTGTTATAATGTAATGAGTGTGCTTGAGGGGAGAATCAAACATATGTTTGACGTGAATATGATATAGATAACTTATTATTGGCTGATATATCTCTAATTTTGATAACTAGGACACTCTAAAGGTGGGGATAATCTTTTCATTTTTGTTAAACATGCGTCCTTCCTAGTAGAATGAACACAACCAAAGAAGTCAATTGAAAAATGGAAATTTTATAGAATTTCTTTTGAGATCTCATGTCTTAAATCTCTTCAGTTATTGCTTCAAAATATGACTTTGATATGGTTGGTTGTGTATAAAATCATTCTGAAAAATCATTCCTCTTGGAAGAAATCTAAGGTCAAGACTAAAAAATCACATAATGTCTCAGGTTTAAAATGCATTATGATCGGTTTCGATCACACATCATTGGGGTGTTGTTTGAGGCAACATAAATGTGTGATCGACAGTGTTATGATAAGTGTGTAACCCGATATTCTTACTGCTCCTCAGTGAGGTGTTGGCACTGTCTCCTATGGACCAGACTTGTTCGGTTGGTCTGAACTGGTAAATGTGATCAATGAATCATCTTTATTATATTATGAATACTTTATGATCAATGGGTCATCTTTATTATATTATGTTTCTATAATCTTACACTATTGTATATTTTGTGTAGGCACATTGTGATATACATGGATAAAATCTAGATCACATTATCAAAGAACACACCTCATTATGTTAAGGGATTGAATGAGTTTTTAGATTTTAAAATTTCTAATCGATCCGTTGAACGGAGAATAAAATGTCCATGTCCTAAATGTAAATTCAAAACATGGTTGAAGAGAGATGAAGTTTATGAACATTTAATATTGAAGAAATTTCCTGGTCAATATTTGTGTTGGATTTGGCATGGAGAATCGAACATTATAGAAAGATTGATCACTGATGTTAATCCACATAATGAGGTCCCAAGTTCATCGACAATGGAAAATGAAATGCAAAACCTCATAAATGATGCATCCGGCACTGTAGGACACCACTATAAGCATCAAAACATATCAGAACAACCAGAAGAGGGTGCTTCATATTGAAAAATGACAAGTGATATTTTTGAGACTGTAACACAGGCAGATCAATATTGTAACATATCATTGGATCCTTCTCTTGATACTATGGAGCCAAATGTAAGAGAAAACTTCACTGAGGAAAATACATTTAATGATTTTGTTGAAGATGGAAATCAAGAGTTGTATAGTGGGTGTTTGAAATATTCAAATCTTTCATTTCTGCTGAAGATGTACAATATCAAATGTCTATGTGGAATTAAAAATAAGTCAATGTCCATGATATTGGAATTTATTCATGATGCATTTCTTGAAGCAAAAATCCCAGAATCTTTTTATGATATAAAAAAAGTTGTTAACAAGCTTGGTCTAAATTATACAAAAATACATGCATGTCCCAATGATTGTATGATTTATTGGGGAGAGGATTCAAGTAGATATAATTGTAAGAAATGTTCTTCTTCTAGATGGTAGGCAAAGGGTGATGTTGGAAGTCTAAATGAACATAATTTCATGGATAAGAATAAAAGGAATACACTTGCAAAGGTTTTTCATTACTTTCCTTTGAAGCCTATATTGGAAATATTATTCATGTCATTGAAAACCACTGAATACATAAAGGGGCATTTTGTAGATAATAAAAATGATGGGTTAATGAGTCATCCACGAGATTCTCAATCATGGAAGACATTTGATTCATTACATATAAATTTCTCATCTAATCCTATGAATGTTTGATTGGGATAGGTTGCTGATGGATTCGACCCATTTGGGACTTTGAGTACTAGTTATAGAATTTGGCCAGCTGTTTTGATCCCATATAATCTGCCTCCGTGGATGTGCATGCAACAAACATTTGTTATCCTTTTAATGATTATTATTGGAAAACGAATTCTTGGATGTGATATTGATGTATACTTGCAGCCTTTGATTGAATAATTGAAGGAGTTATGGAGCAACGGTGTTGAGACATTTGATTTTGGATCTAAAACAATGTTCAAAATGCATGCTTCTTTAATGTGGACCATTAGTGACTTCCCTTGGATTAAGAATCTATCTAGTTGGAAAACTTACATGGGTGTGGATTGTCCCATTTGTAACTTTGATTTTGAGCCCAAATGGCTACCTCACAGTAGAAAATGGTGCTTCTTCTGTCATCGAATATTTCTCGATGCATCTCATAGATTTTGGCTGAACAGATCAAAATTTAATGGTTCCACTGATCGTAGACCACCTCCAAAGTTGTTAACTAGTTCTGAAATATTGACATAGCTTGAAAATGTTGAAACAGAATTTGGGAAGGTTCATCATTTGAATGATAGTGGAAAACGAGTCTGAATTGCATTACCAAGCGAAATCGGAATGCAAAAATGGAAGAAAAAAATTATATTCTTCAAACTTCTGTATTAGGAATTTAATTTGTTATGGAATAATCTTGATGTGATGCATATTGAGAAGAATGTCTGTGATAATTTGATTTTCACATTGCTTATTGAGCATGGAAAGTCGAAGGATCATCTCAATGCTCATAAAGACTTACACACAATGACCATAAAAGGCTATCTCTGGCCAGATGAGAATGAAAAGTATCCTCCATCAATTTTTGTAATGAAAAATGGGGATAAAGATACATTCCTTCAAATTTTAAAGAATGTTAAGGTATCTGATAGGTATTAAAGTAACATCTTGAGGTGTCTGGACTTGATGAATTATAAGTTACATGGATTGAAAAAGTCACGATTGACATATTTTGTTATAATAGTTACTACAATTGGCATTGCATACATTATTACAAGAAAAAAATACTGCTGTTGTAATCCAATTATGAATATGTTTTAGACAACTATGTGAGAAATCTCTTCATCTATTTCAGCTTGACAACCTCTAGGAGAGGTTTTTATTGACCCTTTGTGCAATGGAGATGATCTTTCCTCCATCATTTTTTACTATAATGATTCATTTAACTGTACATTTGGTTGAGGAAGCTAAATTATGAGGCCCCGTTCATTATCGATGGATGTATACAATTGAGAGGTACTTTATTTATATGTTTTTCAGTTAGGTAATCAATTTTTGGTACATAATTAAATTCTTAATTATGTTTATTTTATTTCACAGATATCTTGGGCATTTGAAATCATACGTGAGAAATAAAGCTCAACCAGAAGGCTCTATTGATGAAGGCTATTTGGCTGAGAAGTGTCTTACCTTTTGTTCTCGATACTTGGATGATATTGAGATAAGATTTAATCGAGTTTCACATGTTGATGACTCATAAAATCAATCTCAAATACATCAGAAATCTGAAATATTTCCTGCTATTGGCCGATCAGTTGGGAGGACCTCAAATGTCACACTGACTGAATTGAAAATATTACAGGCACATAGATATGTGATGATGATCAGTTAAATTGTAGATCCATTTATTGAAGAGTTTAGGATATAATAAAAGAGACTAATGAGAGGCCGAACACGAAATGAGAAAGATATAATGAATGCTGTTAATAAAGAGCTTGTAGAATGGTTTGCATGACATGTAAGTTCATAAATAATGCAATAAGTACAAATATTAGTTTGACACATACATTTTGCAAATATAATAAAGTATAATTATTTTCTCAGATCAGGAATACTGATACTTGAGTAGAGGTGTCGAAATATTTGATGTTTCTTTCTAGAGGTCCTCCAAAACAAGTTATAAAGTTTGACGCTTATAATGTGAATGGCTTTAGATTTCGTACAGTCGATCGAGAAGTGGGTTTGAAAATACAGAATAGTGGTATATTTACATTTACTGAAGTGGAATACTATGGAAAGCTGCGTGATATTATTGAATTAAACTACCACAGAAATTTTTATGTTGTTTTATTCAAATTCAAATGGGTCGATATTATCAGAGGTGTTAAAAGAGATTCCTTGAAATTTTCTTCTGCGAACTTCTCTCTCTTGATGGATGTTGGTGATCATGAACTACAAGATCCATATATCATATCATCGAAAGAAAAAATGGTATATTATGTGAATGATGTTGTCGATGAATGGTGGAGTGTAGTTTCTCACGTAATACAAAGAGATTTTTATGATATGGGTGATGAAGTTGATAGTTTGACCTCCGAAATTAAATTTAATCAACAATAGGAAGCAGAATTATTTGTCCATCATGATATTGAAAATATTAGTCTCGCAAGGATGAATGAAGTGGATTAAGCAATGGAGTAGTAAATCAACATGATTTAATAAGGAAATGATTTTATGTAAAATTATTTATTTATTCAGCAACCACTTGTTTCATTTCTGGAGTCATTCATTATCATTATTATATATATTTTGTCTGTTAGTACTGGGCATCTGTTGTCATTTTTAATTTTTTTTCTGAAAATTTATTTGGAAATATATATTTTGAACTTAATTTTATTTGATTAAATGATAGGAATTCCAAGGAATATGCAGTATACTATTTCATCTAGTTCCACGACAGATGACGATCCATCTGGCTCCCTTTCCACGACATCTGAGGCACCATCTACCTACACTCTTGCACCATCTCCCCCTGCACCATCTCTCACACCATCTTTGGATGTACCATTAGAGGATGAGTCATCAAATCCCCATTTAGGAGCCTCAGCAGTGGGCCAGCGACACGCCCATTCCAGTTCATCACGGGCGTACTGGAGTGTCACTGTCATAGGTAAAAATTTTAATTAAATAAATTTATTGCATTTTGATTATACTAATTGTTTTCTCATTGAAGATGAAAAAAATAAAACCATGGATAAAAAAAAATATGTGTGGAATATTACTAGTGAAAATATAGTCATGCCATTTGATTCTTATGGGGTCCCGAAGGATGACGTCGTGGGGTTACTTGGCTATGATCTAGGCCAGTAGGCAGCAGAGCCCATTTCCCTTCCTATTTAATATGATGATTGGAGAAATATGCCTCCACACTGGAAAAATGAATTTTTTTATTCTCAAATAACGGTAAATTTATTACATTATGGTTTAATTGAATTTCATGTTACTAATATGTTCAAAATGAATTTCTGAATAAAGATGTTATTCCACTTCACAGTTTTTGATGTGATAGCATGAAAGTGGATGTTGAAAAATCTAGGTAAGAAATGAAAAGATTTCAAATGAGGATTTTTATGTGATGTAAATGATACCTCATTGACTGTGCAACAAATGTATGAGAAGCTACCCAGTGGGGTACTAAAAGAACAGTGGAATGTTTTTGTTGACAGACATCGTGATGAGAAGCGGATGGTATTGAAATATATATTATTATATTATCCTCATTTTACATTTATACATGTATATGTAGATTACATGAAATTGAATACATTACTATTAAATTTCATTTGATTTATTTCAGGATCTCTCAAGAAAGAAGGCTTCAAACTGGGATAAGAAAGTCATCCCTCACACTACGGGCTCAAAAATCTTTTCTAAAAGCCGAACGAGATTGGTAATCTTTTAATTAGTTTAAATATTTATAAGATAGTATTATATATTTAATATATTGAATTATTGATTTATATTTGCTTAATCCAGTCACAGAGTTTAGGGCACGAAGCATCCTAAACTGAAATGTGGTTAGATGTTCATAAGAAATCAGATGGAAGTTTTGTTAATGAGCCTTCTAAAGAAGCTGGGGTATGAAGTCAATTTTTTATTATAATAACTTATTATCAGTTTTTACAATGTTAATATATATTGATATTTGATTTATAGGTAAAAATTAAAGAAATATGGGTGTAACACCCCAAGATTTCATAGTGTGTTATTTCTTCAAAATAATTGAATAACTTTCACTACATGCAACACCATGTTCAAGCACACCATGACTTACCAAACAAGCCGTTCAAAAGAGGTTATGAATAGTATTAGATAAATTTTAATGTTTATATAATCCTTATAATTTTAGAATCCATATTATGAGTTTCTTAGATATAATGCAAGAACAAATTCATTTTCAGTATTGCACTTTTATCAACTTTAATAGTGAACCCTTTTTAAATACTATATTTTAAACTTTTTGACTAAATGGGGACATCAAAAATTTAAAATGAAACATCCCAAGCTTCCACGGTACGCTTTCTTTGAATAATACAGTAGCGTGTGTTGTACGCAACCTTGAGTTTTAACACACACCACAACCAATCAAACTAGCCGTTATGAATAGTAATACCTAATTTTTGAAATTATATATATTTTATATTTAAAAATGGACTTCATTTTTGGATTCAGAATATCGAAATTATCCTAGGGTGAAATTTTGGTACTTTTCGGATAACTTTTATATTTGGATGAATAGTGAAAATTACTAAATTTTAATTAAAAACAACTTTTTTAATCAAAATAATTAATAGTGATAAATTATGAATTTGAGTGGTTTTAAAGTATATTTAGAATATATTTTTACCATTTAATATAATGTTGGTCATTGGACATAATTTTACAATTAAACCGAACATAAACGAGTGTCAATCTTTTGATAGTTATTATCTCTTAAAAACACGCTTTTTGTTTTGACAGCGGGATTTAATTTTAAATTAATTTCTGCCACTTCTGTGTTTTGAATTTAGGAAAATGGATTCCATATTTGGAATCAGGATGTTAAAATTGTGTAAATAGGTAACTTTTATTTTTAGACATTTTGAATAATTACTGCGGTAAATATTTTATTTACCATGGTTAAGGGTAAATCCGGTAAATAAGGGTTAAAAAATAATATTATAATAATACTAAATTACCCTAAAACGTGTCTTAACCCTATTGGTTGATACATGGTCGACCATGGGAATCTTTGGGTCTATTTGGGGACCCCATGGATCCACTTGTAAGTGATAATGACACTTTATTTTAATTTAGTTAAAATGAATACAAAAATGACACAAGCATATATCTTTTAGAACAACAATTGTTACATAGGGTTATATATGTTGGATTTTAGATTATAAATATTCATTAGAAATCTAAAACGATTTTCTACATAATGATATTTTATTTATAATTTTTAGACATTAAATAATCTATTTTATTTATGACACAATGATGATGCAGTAATTACTATAATAGTGAAAAATTTAAAATAATTGATATTATAAATACCCAAATAAATATAATATGAAACTTTTAATGAATTAAAATAATTTTCTAGGATAATATGATATATTAGGATTGATTTAATTGACTTTGTTCGAAGTAATCAATCTGTTATGAGTTTCACAAAAATCAACTATTGAATAGTGTCAAAATTGACATAAAAGAGTTCTTAAAACAAATATTATATTATTAATTGATATTAAATTCCTAAAAATCTAAGGTTCGGAAAAGAGACTTATATTATGATAGGTTAATCATTAATGGACCACTTGGGGGTCGCTTGGATGTATATAGTAAGTTTATTAACCATATTATATAAAAATACAAAGAGACATTGTAAAAGTGAAACTAATTAACTTAGAGTTAATACTTAAAGATAAGGTTAATATAAGTACCCAAACCTGTCTAAATTCTATTGGATGAGTTGTTTTCGACCTATCCCCACCTCATCCTTTGAATAGTCAAATTTGGAGCCTTTGGAAACCGAATATGAATTTATTATAAATTAATATTTCTAGCTTTTCCAAAGGTGCCCCTCACCCCTCTTATAAAAGGGCACTCCTCCTTCTCATTTCCTCACACCTCTCAAGCCACTTTGCTCGTCCAAACTCTGCCCAACTAAGCTCCCCACATCCCTCTCCTCCTCCTTGAAGCTTCCCCTTAGGCAGAAAGCATTTCAAGAAGTCCTTTGGTTCCAACCAAAGTGAGTTACCTAAATTAAAGGTAACAATTTTCTCTTAAAGTATTTTCATTTATTTTGTTTCTCCAACCCCCAAAATCTTTTTATTTCCTTTCTTTTGTAACAACACCAGTATCCTCAATATACTAGGATGTTTTTATAACAAGGATTCAAACTACACATTCACACAACTCCATCTAATGGATGATGAACATAATGTTTCTGTGGATGGCAAACTAACGCCTCACGAAACGATGATTGTTCAAATACATCTTACCGCCTCTCATGGTGGCCATTAGGATGGCACTGTAATTAAATATGATATTAATGATATATATTTTATATATAAGCTTCTGTAATTCCATTTTATTTCATACCATTATTCGTTTCATGTTGTATATACATACGATAATTTCATTTGAGGAAGTGCGGACTATCGCCCCCTTAAAATGATATGACTCGTTCATACCACACATGAAACGTATAAAGGATGGTGTAAATGAACTTAAGTAACATATATAAAATATTATATTATACTGGAATAGTAATATACCTATGTATAATTTGGATTCGATTCTTTTAAAATAAAAATTAAATGGAAGTAGCGTTCGTGCGTACGTACGGACTACCGTCTCCACGAACGCGATGAGATTTATTCTCCATCGTATAATTTTATGATTTAAAAATGATGTTTAAGAACTTGATACCATTCTGGATATGAATAATATACATCCCATTAATAACGAATATGTCTCACATAACAAAGAATATAAAGTAAAATGAACCCGTTAACACTCGAAATGACGATAATTCTAAAATATTATTAACAAATCAATGATAAAATATCATATATAATATCATATTAAAGTAAATGATTCTTTTATTATTCAATAACAATTATTTCACCATTATACAGGAGGTAAACCTACCATCGACCAAGGAAAAAGTACAATGTAAGGGATTCTCTTATCTCACTTTCAATTCCGTGAGATTTCCATTGTTCGCAACTAAATTATTGAAAGTGGTGTATTGTGTACTTCCATTTGATATATATTATCATGATTCACTTTATATTCATGTTATTCTGTAAATCATTTGGTGGTTATTAACTTTTGGCCATGCGACTCAGTTGATTATCGTGGTAAGGGATTTTCTTATCTCACTTTCAACTCCGTGAGATTTCCATTGTTCACCACTAAATTATTGAAAGTGGTGTATTGTGTACGGCCATTTGATATATATTATCATGATTCTCTTTATATTCATATTATTCTGTAAATCATTTTGGTGGTTATTAACTTTTGGCCATACGACTCAGTTGATTAACGTGGTAAGGGTTTTCTTATCTCACTTTTAATTCCGTGAGAATTCCATTGATCACCACTTAATTATTGCATGTGGTGTATGTGTACTGCCCATGATCGTATTCATTGTGTAATATACTTTAATTTATGGGTATTTACATCATCATGGTATGATACTTCTTTCATGGGTGTATGTTTCGTAAGTTACCTAATCGATAAGGGAATTTGAGATTTCAATTTCCACTCATTTGGCTTTACACATATTTCATTGATTATATTACCCCAAGATTATGTGTGGAATCACTATTCATTTGATTATGTCATAATTTCCACTCCCCTTCCTGTGGATAGAAGTTTGATACACATAATCACTCCATTGGTAATTCTCAAGTCATTGATATGAATTTGATAAGAGTAATTTTAACTCATTCTCCATTTGTTGAGTTAAACATCCAATTCGTTGGTATTGTTTTTACAAGAATATGTGTGAATGTCCTTTGATTGTTTTACACTGAATATCCAATCATATTTAGTGTATTTATATTTGTCACACATAATTATGTCATTGATTTATCCTTAACCTAAGGATACAACCTTTTTGAGAAATTTCATCTCAATTTACATTCCATTGAGACTTCTTTGATGATATACACCAAATCACTTCTATGTGGTGTATATAATGTACTTTGACATAGTATATCATGAATTCCTTTATTCTCATGATATTACAATTTTTTGATTACCTCAATTATTTGTATTCAAGTGTCTCTCTTTTGGTTAGAAACTCTAACCAAAATACCATTTTAAAATGTTTTAAAGAATTATTCTTCTAAATCATGCTCATTAATGTCCATATTTTAAAAATGGTTTTAAGGATTTATTTATATGGACATTAAAGTTTTAAAATTAAAACTCCTTTTAAAAGTTTCAAAGTGGTATGGGACACTTTTATTCAAAAATATACTTTTAAACGGCTTCTTGACAAATAGTGTGACTTTTAAATGTTTTCAAGAAAAGGGGGATATTTCTCTCAAATAGTTTTAATGATTATTTTCATCTATGTCAACATCCTTCATTATTATTGATTGAGGTTAATGTGATACAATACAATCTTCCATATTGTATCGAATGAATTATGTTTGACTGTGGATGTGCTATTTTTATACCATTCATGGTTTGTGGTGAAAGTATTGACATTTCGTATGCTAGTTTAATACGAATGTTTACGTTATGTTTAAACCTTTTCATATGGGAATGCATTGGACTTAATAAGTGACGGGTGGAGCCCGCTATAGCTCCTCGATGCATCGGTAGGTCTCATGAGACAAACTAGTGTCTTGGCACAAGGCCTTGGCAAAATCTTATTTGTAGTCTTGGCATGAGGCATTGGCTATGTGGTTATGATAGTCTGGCATTATGCATTCCATCATTATGAAAGTGGTTATTGATATTGCATGTGATCATTCGACTAGTAGAATATCCATGTGAGTAAGTAAATGGCATTATTTCATTTTACCTTTGCCATTTTATGCTGAAGTTCAAGTTTAAAAGGCTTTTGTTTTAGTTATAAATTGCCTTAAGTGTTTATGCTTATTTATGAAAGCTTCTGCTATAATGTTATCCTTACTGAGCATCCGAGCTCACCCCTTTCAATGTTTTATTTTTTTTCCCCAGGATTATGAAGAAGTAATTTATGAATGACCTGCAGGGATAGTATGAGGGGATATGAAGACAAGATGTTTTTTTTATGATGTAATGTAAAAATTTATGGATGTATCTAGTTATTCCAAGGCTACTAAACTAATCGGTCTTTCGAGACTTGATCTTTCTCGTGATCATGAGAATGTTATGTAATTAATGCACCGACTCTGGGTAGCTGGGGTCGGGGCGTTACAGTTGGTATCAGAGGAAGTTTAGTACAAACCTTGGTAGCTAGATTTAGAAAAACTCTGATTAGAGCACGTAGACCTAAGATGAACTTTGAGGATTAGTATAAAAAAAAAACTTCCTAGAATTTTGGTATTGTAAAGATTTTGTGAGTTTTCCGAGCAATACATCCCTGTCTGGATACGAGCAGGTAGAGGCGGCTCTGGCACAGATGTACCTAGGGGTAAAACCCGAAAACACCGCTTTGAGCTAGACTCGAACGGGAACTGGTGCACGACAACGGGCCTTGCTGCACTCTTAGTTACGACACTCCCGGGGGATATGCTTAGGATAATTTACATTTTCTTTACAAACCGATTTAAGTAATATATACATAAGATGAGAGAAAATGACCTTGGTTAATCCTAATATGTTTCAAATTGAGAATATGGTGACATTTTAATCTCTAAATGATTTTACGACTACTATTACTCACAAAATGCCTTCTGGTTTTAGTCAATGGCTGGATTCCAAGGAAGTCATAGTGACTTTGAGAATGATGTACAAGTTGGGAACAGTGGTGGAAATGAGCAACAAAATGGAATGTTGATAGGCGTAAAAGATATCGTCTTTATGCCAAATCAGTTTTCCAAAAATATGATCAACAACATATATATTAACCAACTCCCAGACTCAACAAGGAAGAGAAAGGTGATAAATGATAAGATCTCCAGCAATGGAGACCATGGAGAAAAGAAACCTCAATTTTCATCATGCAGGAATTGTGGAAAGAGACACCCAGGAAAGTGTCTCAATGGGACAACGAAATGTTTTACGTGCGGGAAGGAAGGACATAAAGTGAAGAATTGCCGAAGAAAAATGAAGAGTACTATGGAAGAAGATAAAAATGGTCCCAAAAGTCCATTTACAGTCATTTGTCGTAAATGTAGGGGACCTGGCCATTACCCGAGTGAATGTCCTATTTTATAGGATATTTTCTTGGTCAAAGAAGAAGCTATGTGGAAATAAATGGCTGGAGAAAAATTTAAAAAGTATTAGCACTCCTTGTTGATGGGTTTGCTTTGGAATAATTTTCTCTTGTATTTGTAACCCCGCAGTTTGCCATGTGAGAATGATATTTGAGGAAGAATTGTCTCTTCTCTTGTGGATATAGGTATAAATAACCATTTGGTTTTATATGATCATTGGGGTTTGAGAAAATGATAAGTTATTATAATTTGGGATGAAAATGCAAAGTATGATATAACATTTGTGGTTAAATTATGTTATTTTGAGGAATTTATCTCATTTTGGTAATATTATAAAATATAGTTTTTGAAAAAGGACAACACGTAGACCGTGTGACAACCCATCGCGTCGGACAAAGCCGTGGGAATCGAACCCACAACCAAAGTGCGATTGGGATTTATCGCCTACCACTGGACTACGTGAAGTCCCTGGTTAGTGTGACTATTTTTTTTTGTTAAATGATTTTATTGATCAATAATAAGATGATTTGGGTTCTTATGTCTTATCAAATGAATACCCTTGGTATAGGAAAATGATTTGGTGATTAAGTGATAAATGTTATTTTGGAAGATGTTCGTTTTGTTAGGAACACTATATGCCCAAGGAAAATAGAATACAATGAGGTTTCATTTGTAGAGTAATGGTGGATTTTTATCTACATTTTTATTGTTGATTTATAGTGATTTGGGTTATTTATGGAAATGATTAACCTATAACAGAGAATATGTGATGATTACTTTTAAGTATGTGACTTTAAGAGTATTTTATGTAATTTAGAGATACAATGTAACATGGGAGACTACATAATCAAATTCTTCTATGTTTTGGGTTTCAATATTAGTTTGGATTATATTAAAGGATTTTAAGGACAATTGGTTATTGAATGGTATCTATTTAACTTTGGGGTATTGTTGGTTTAATTTTAGAAATTAAGATTAGTGCATATTTATCTCAATGAATATCCTTTTGGGGGATCATTAGATCATTCACTAACCATTTTGGTTTTGATTAATATATGGTTTATCCTGCATGGATCATGTGATTCTATAGAAGTTTATTCTAGCTCTTCCTGTGTGACCAAGTCTTCTTGAATACTCATCGTTTAAAAAAAATTGAGTTAGTGGTGGAAATTTATTAAAGAATGAAAATCTACTTAAAATTTAAGTATATCTCATAATGTTCTTAGCCAATCTCATAAATAAATTCCCCAACATTAATAAAAGAAACATAGAACAAAAATGTTGTCCTAGATGGTACCTTAAATCATCACAAATTTATGGCTTTGGGATTTTTGGCCTTTTCATAGCCATGTTCTCTACCACTCTCCATCAGATAATTGATGGTTAGATTTCTCCTCCATATCCATATTTTCCTTCATGGAACCCTAGTATGTGTTATTTTCGGTAATCTTCATACTTTCGACTCTTTATTTTAAATAGAGGCCTCATTAATTCATTTTTCGATGTGGGATTTCAACTAAGATATTTTGAAACGTCAAAAATGTGTTATCCTAATACCTTATGTTTTGTTGAACCGATGGTATTTCAAATCATCATAGATTGATGATTATAAGGACCTCAATTTTACACTTGTTTGTGATTGATGACCTCAATCACCACCTATAAATATTTACGTTTTTCCTCCAATTATATGTCTCTAGTTGCCACCAATGTTCTCCTAATCGAGATCATAATTTGGTGGTGACCCTTTGATTTCTCTTTTTCTCATATTAAGACTAAATTTTAGTAACCCAATTTCCGATGTGGGTTTTCCCACAAATATATTATCTATTTTCAACCTTTTATTTTCGAAGAACAATTTCAAATTGCGAGGACGCAATTTATTGAAGGAGGGGAGAATGTAACACCCCAAGATTTCATAGTGTGTTATTTCTTCAAAATAATTGAATAACTTTCACTACATGCAACACCATGTTCAAGCACACCATGACTTACCAAACAAGCCGTTCAAAAGAGGTTATGAATAGTATTAGATAAATTTTAATTTTTATATAATCCTTATAATTTTAGAATCCATATTATGAGTTTCTTAGATATAATGCAAGAACAAATTCATTTTCAGTATTGCACTTTTATCAACTTTAATAGTGAACCCTTTTTAAATACTATATTTTAAACTTTTTGACTAAATGGGGACATCAAAAATTTAAAATGAAACATCCCAAGCTTCCACGGTACGCTTTCTTTGAATAATACAGTAGCGTGTGTTGTACGCAACCTTGAGTTTTAACACACACCACAACCAATCAAACTAGCCGTTATGAATAGTAATACCTAATTTTTGAAATTATATATATTTTATATTTAAAAATGGACTTCATTTTTGGATTCGGAATATCAAAATTATCCTAGGGTGAAATTTTGGTACTTTTCGGATAACTTTTATATTTGGATGAATAGTGAAAATTACTAAATTTTAATTAAAAACAACTTTTTTAATCAAAATAATTAATAGTGATAAATTATGAATTTGAGTGGTTTTAAAGTATATTTAGAATATATTTTTACCATTTAATATAATGTTGGTCATTGGACATAATTTTACAATTAAACCGAACATAAACGAGTGTCAATCTTTTGATAGTTATTATCTCTTAAAAACACGCTTTTTGTTTTGACAGCGGGATTTAATTTTAAATTAATTTCTGCCACTTCTGTGTTTTGAATTTAGGAAAATGGATTCCATATTTGGAATCAGGATGTTAAAATTTTGTAAATAGGTAACTTTTATTTTTAGACATTTTGAATAATTACTGCGGTAAATATTTTATTTACCATGGTTAAGGGTAAATCCGGTAAATAAGGGTTAAAAAAATAATATTATAATAATACTAAATTACCCTAAAACGTGTCTTAACCCTATTGGTTGATACATGGTCGACCATGGGAATCTTTGGGTCTATTTGGGGACCCCATGGATCCACTTGTAAGTGATAATGACACTTTATTTTAATTTAGTTAAAATGAATACAAAAATGACACAAGCATATATCTTTTAGAACCACAATTGTTACATAGGGTTATATATGTTGGATTTTAGATTATAAATATTCATTAGAAAGCTAAAAAGATTTTCTACATAATGATATTTTGTTTATAATTTTTAGACATTAAATAATCTATTTTATTTATGACACAATGATGATGCAGTAATTACTATAATAGTGAAAAATTTAAAATAATTGATATTATAAATACCCAAATAAATATAATATGAAACTTTTAATGAATTAAACTAATTTTCTAGGATAATATGATATATTAGGATTGATTTAATTGACTTTGTTCGAAGTAATCAATCTGTTATGAGTTTCACAAAAATCAACTATTGAATAGTGTCAAAATTGACATAAAAGAGTTCTTAAAACAAATATTATATTATTAATTGATATTAAATTCCTAAAAATCTAAGGTTCGGCAAAGAGACTTATATTATGATAGGTTAATCATTAATGGACCACTTGGGGGTCGCTTGGATGTATATAGTAAGTTTATTAACCATATTATATAAAAATACAAAGAGACATTGTAAAAGTGAAACTAATTAACTTAGAGTTAATACTTAAAGATAAGGTTAATATAAGTACCCAAACCTGTCTAAATTCTATTGGATGAGTTGTTTTCGACCTATCCCCACCTCATCCTTTGAATAGTCAACTTTGGAGCCTTTGGAAACCGAATATGAATTTATTATAAATTAATATTTCTAGCTTTTCCAAAGGTGCCCCTCACCCCTCTTATAAAAGGGCACTCCTCCTTCTCATTTCCTCACACCTCTCAAGCCACTTGGCTCGTCCAAACTCTGCCCAACTAAGCTCCCCACATCCCTCTCCTCATCCTTGAAGCTTCCCCTTAAGCAGAAAGCATTTCAAGAAGTCCATTGGTTCCAACCAAAGTGAGTTACCTAAATTAAAGGTAACAATTTTCTCTTAAAGTATTTTCATTTATTTTGTTTCTCCAACCCCCAAAATCTTTTTATTTCCTTTCTTTTGTAACAACACCAGTATCCTCAATATACTAGGATGTTGTTATAAGAAGGATTCAAACTACACATTCACACAACTCCATCTAATGGATGATGAACATAATGTTTCTGTGGATGGCAAACTAACGCCTCACGAAACGAGGATTGTTCAAATACATCTTACCGCCTCTCATGGTGGCCATTAGGATGGCACTGTAATTAAATATGATATTAATGATATATATTTTATATATAAGCTTCTGTAATTCCATTTTATTTCATACCATTATTCGTTTCATGTTGTATATACATACGATAATTTCATTTGAGGAAGTGCGGACTATCGCCCCCTTAAAATGATATGACTCGTTCATACCACACATGAAACGTATAAAGGATGGTGTAAATGAACTTAAGTAACATATATAAAATATTATATTATACTGGAATAGTAATATACCTATGTATAATTTGGATTCGATTCTTTTAAAATAAAAATTAAATGGAAGTAGCGTTCGTGCGTACGTACGGACTACCGTCTCCACGAACGCGATGAGATTTATTCTCCATCGTATAATTTGATGATTTAAAAATGATGTTTAAGAACTTGATACCATTCTGGATATGAATAATATACATCCCATTAATAACGAATATGTCTCACATAACAAAGAATATAAAGTAAAATGAACCCGTTAACACTCGAAATGACGATAATTCTAAAATATTATTAACAAATCAATGATAAAATATCATATATAATATCATATTAAAGTAAATGATTCTTTTATTATTAAATAACAATTATTTCACCATTATACAGGAGGTAAACCTACCATCGACCAAGGAAATAGTACAATGTAAGGGATTCTCTTATCTCACTTTCAATTCCGTGAGATTTCCATTGTTCACAACTAAATTATTGAAAGTGGTGTATTGTGTACTTCCATTTGATATATATTATCATGATTCACTTTATATTCATGTTATTCTGTAAATCATTTGGTGGTTATTAACTTTTGGCCATGCGACTCAGTTGATTATCGTGGTAAGGGATTTTCTTATCTCACTTTCAACTCCGTGAGATTTCCATTGTTCACCACTAAATTATTGAAAGTGGTGTATTGTGTACGGCCATTTGATATATATTATCATGATTCTCTTTATATTCATATTATTCTGTAAATCATTTTGGTGGTTATTAACTTTTGGCCATACGACTCAGTTGATTAACGTGGTAAGGGTTTTCTTATCTCACTTTTAATTCCGTGAGAATTCCATTGATCACCACTTAATTATTGCATGTGGTGTATGTGTACTGCCCATGATCGTATTCATTGTGTAATATACTTTAATTTATGGGTATTTACATCATCATGGTATGATACTTCTTTCATGGGTGTATGTTTCGTAAGTTACCTAATCGATAAGGGAATTTGAGATTTCAATTTCCACTCATTTGGCTTTACACATATTTCATTGATTATATTACCCCAAGATTATGTGTGGAATCACTATTCATTTGATTATGTCATAATTTCCACTCCCCTTCCTGTGGATAGAAGTTTGATACACATAATCACTCCATTGGTAATTCTCAAGTCATTGATATGAATTTGATAAGAGTAATTTTAACTCATTCTCCATTTGTTGAGTTAAACATCCAATTCGTTGGTATTGTTTTTACAAGAATATGTGTGAATGTCCTTTGATTGTTTTACACTGAATATCCAATCATATTTAGTGTATTTATATTTGTCACACATAATTATGTCATTTATTTATCCTTAACCTAAGGATACAACCTTTTTGAGAAATTTCATCTCAATTTACATTCCATTGAGACTTCTTTGATGATATACACCAAATCACTTCTATGTGGTGTATATAATGTACTTTGACATAGTATATCATGAATTCCTTTATTCTCATGATATTACAATTTTTTGATTACCTCAATTATTTGTATTCAAGTGTCTCTCTTTTGGTTAGAAACTCTAACCAAAATACCATTTTAAAATGTTTTAAAGAATTATTCTTCTAAATCATGCCCATTAATGTCCATATTTTAAAAATGGTTTTAAGGATTTATTTATATGGACATTAAAGTTTTAAAATTAAAACTCCTTTTAAAAGTTTCAAAGTGGTATGGGACACTTTTATTCAAAAATATACTTTTAAACGGCTTCTTGACAAATAGTGTGACTTTTAAATGTTTTCAAGAAAAGGGGGATATTTCTCTCAAATAGTTTTAATGATTATTTTCATCTATGTCAACATCCTTCATTATTATTGATTGAGGTTAATGTGATACAATACAATCTTCCATATTGTATCGAATGAATTATGTTTGACTGTGGATGTGCTATTTTTATACCATTCATGGTTTGTGGTGAAAGTATTGACATTTCGTATGCTAGTTTAATACGAATGTTTACGTTATGTTTAAACCTTTTCATATGGGAATGCATTGGACTTAATAAGTGACGGGTGGAGCCCGCTATAGCTCCTAGATGCATCGGTAGGTCTCATGAGACAAACTAGTGTCTTGGCACAAGGCCTTGGCAAAATCTTATTTGTAGTCTTGGCATGAGGCCTTGGCTATGTGGTTATGATAGTCTGGCATTATGCATTCCATCATTATGAAAGTGGTTATTGATATTGAATGTGATCATTCGACTAGTAGAATATCCATGTGAGTAAGTAAATGGCATTATTTCATTTTACCTTTGCCATTTTATGCTGAAGTTCAAGTTTAAAAGGCTTTTGTTTTAGTTATAAATTGCCTTAAGTGTTTATGCTTATTTATGAAAGCTTCTGCTATAATGTTATCCTTACTGAGCATCCGAGCTCACCCCTTTCAATGTTTTATTTTTTTTCCCCAGGATTATGAAGAAGTAATTTATGAATGACCTTCAGGGATAGTATGAGGGGATATGAAGACAAGATGTTTTTTTTATGATGTAATGTAAAAATTTATGGATGTATCTAGTTATTCCAAGGCTACTAAACTAATCGGTCTTTCGAGACTTGATCTTTCTCGTGATCATGCCAATGTTATGTAATTAATGCACCGACTCTGGGTAGCTGGGGTCGGGGCGTTACAATGGGATGCCAATACTGCGCAGTCCTACTCAGTCTCCAAGGATAACCCGGTTGCTAAAGTCCTTGGGAAGGGGCATCCTGGTAGAGTGCGCAGGATGGGTTTTGGAACCGTACTATCTGGGGTTTTTAGTAGGCCACAAGGGTTGAAAGCTACATCTACTCCTGGCTTTAGTCAGCCACATGCCCGGATATGCTCATAAATAGATTGTTTCTCTACGAAACACAGTTCAAAAGCAGGGGGATCAGATATCTTCTTTGTAGAAAGAGTTGATAGAAATATGTCAGCATATGAGCAGATATGCCCTCGGTGGTAGTGCATCGACTGGTGTTATGTAGGTAAATAACAAAAAACCAAAATTATTTAGTTTTCTAACTTTCATTGGTTTTAAGTTTTAATATAAATATGCAACAGTGTTTAATTTTCAAAATAATGTTCTTACAAGTGACAACAGAAAGTGGTGATGAAGGTGGCGAGGGTGGCGATGCATCGTCGGACCATGAGTAGTTGTATTGTTCATGTGTTGAACAAATATGGGAACAGTTTCTTTGTATATATTACATTTGTGGCACATAGTTTCCACCAAACATTTTCATGTCCTAAAATTTCCTTGATTTCTCATGTTTCATTTTATGCGTTTTATTGATTTCTGATATTTATTTTTATGTCTTGATTTCTTGAGTGTGGTATACATCATTCCATTTAGGCCTGTGTTTGAATTGGTAGTTGAGATTTTCGATGACTAGGAGTTAAACCCATTGTTGACGTGTTGAACAAATTGGGTCATTTCACATGTTATACTATTTTGAATTTGAACTAACTAATATTCCCTTATGTTGAGATGGTTTTACTATTTTTTAGTGGTGAGGGGGTAGTGGATTCATCGACACCTGTTTCGTACTCAATAGATCCATGTTTCCCAACATCAATTGGGTTAAAATTGAAGAAATATACTAATGTCTTAACACCAATAGGAAACACATATTTACATTGTAAGAGGGATATCATTAATTTGGGTGTGATCCCATAGGATAAAGGATACTGGAGATGACCATGAGGAAAAAATGATAAAAAATTCCCCCACCCATGTGGGTTATTTTTTCCATTGTAATTTTATAGTCACAAATGCCACTTAGGATAGATTATGATGCTTTTAGATATTAGATCATTGTAACCATCCCTAGTATATTATCTAGATATTCTAATGGGCCTCAAGGGTGTTTAAACTAACATGGGTATAAATATACTCTTGAGAGTCAGTGGTTGGATATCCCCAGTGGGATAAACTTTTAGATGCTTGAGTATAGACAATAGGGAAAAACACCCTATATATCTTCTTGAGTACTCAAGGTCACATGTTAATATAAATGACTATAGTGAACATGATACTCATAATGAATTTCTAAGGTCATTTCTACTTTATGGTGGACATATTTATCCAAATCAATATGATAATAGAAGAACGTGTTCTCATGATCTATTGAAATGATACAAAAAGGTTGGATGTGAAATTATGGACCAATGGTTTTTCCATAGAATATTTTTAGTTGGACAACCTGTGGGGCATTATTCTCTATAGATTACCATGAGTGTCATATAATGTCAAGATAGATCCATTAACATGGTATTCCTGAAATAAGGTGTGAACCATCATGCACTCATTTTACAAGGGTAGGAGATAATGTATGTCAGGGTATGGGGAACATATATTCATAGAAATTTAGTCCTATGTATGACATAACAATTGTTTTCATGCCTCACCATTGTGTTCCTTATGGGCACTATCAGCTTGTTTTTGGTCTTGAACATAATTGGTGCATTTGGTGATTCAATTTTAATTGAAGGATGTGATGAAGGTATTAAAAATAAAACACAATGAAGAAACCCATCTGTACATCATCAAATGTAAGAGTTCATAGTTTATCAATCCAATTCCATGTTAATGGATTCACATTAGGTTATCTATTTTTTGATGAGAACCTCCAATGGGATTCCATGTATATGAATATTTGGTATGGATGTCCTTTTAGAACTAAATTACAATGAAAGGTGTTCACTAATGATTCATATACTATATATTCTTCAAAATAGGTATTGGTAAAAGGTGTGAGATTTTGGGATCATAAAATAATCTTTGGGTGGAATCATTTGAATTATTCGATCCCCTTATAAATTTATGATTTTTTTAATGAATAATACCAAAATACAAGTGTTTAATGAGTTACCCCTATTCCTACGATCTCTCTGAATCCATGTATATATGAAAATATATGATTATTAGGTTAATCATACATATAATACAAGTTTATGATTCATTTGATTAAGGCCACATTGTTTGAAAATTATTCATTTTTCGCCATACAAAGAGGTCATAGGTGTTTACATTGTTGGGATCAGGCCCATGCGATGAGCATCATATGAATCTCTATAAATAGAATCATAACACACATATTTTATTACTGATTAGTGGGATACATCATACCATTTATGTTCAATTAAAATAGAAATATTTCAAGAATCGTAACTTTTTGTGAAGGGGAACACTTTGTAAAAGGTACCTAGAAATAGATAGTGTTTGAATATATCAGGAGTTTCAATTTTAGTTTCATCTTGGTCTTCAATGTCTAATTTGGAAAGGGTATAGTTGTGGATTACACCTATTAGAGGGCCCATATATTGTTTTCAATATCATATATGTTGGTATGATGATAATGGATGAATTCTTAAGAGGCTGGGGCATACAACTTGAAGGTGGATATGAAATTCATTTCTGGTTTGATTTGTCTTTCAGGGCAGGGGTGCAGGGGAAGCAAAAAAATTATTTATTTTTTCTGGTCATCTTTTAGAGGTGGTTTAAACCGTTGTGAAATGTACATTGGAGGCGGTTTAAACCGCCGCTAAACTATGAAAACCACTGCAAAATATTAAAAAAAATTAGGTTTCGTGGCGGTTTTAACCACTGCTATATAGTGTAATTGTAGGTGCTCATTCTGTGGTGGTTCACGTTACTTCAGATGCGTTTCTACGGCCGCTGTATTTGAGTTTATCCACGGTGGTTATAACCACCGCCAAACTCAGTAAAACCGCCGAGAAATGAGGAAGCTACGGCGCTTTCCATAAACCACTATGAAACGGAAATAACCGCCGCTAATATATTAGCGACGCTGTATTAGACCGAGGTTTACAGAAACCTCCACCAAACCATGTACCGGCGGTTTAAACTGCTGCTAAACGCAATAAAAACTGCCGCTAAATAGTAATTCTATTATAGTGTTTGTCCTTATATTATAGTCTCTTTAGTATTTTTCATTATGATTTCTTTATTATATTTTAATTTGGGATGATTTCTAGGTATTGAAGATCGTTGAGAATTATCTTTTCCATTGGTGATTTGAGGTGAAGATTTTTTTTGGTGATGCATTTCTCAAAGGGTTGTTGATCTATTATCTTTACATTTTAGATAGATACTAATTAGTGGGGATACCTATTTGTGGTAATTTTTCATGTTGAGCGTCTTATATTTTAATGGTGATTATAGGTAATGGTTACTAATATTTATTCATATTTTGTGGTTTTTCACATTAACCATGAAGAATTATATTAGTTATAGTGTTCCCTATTATTTTTGGCCTCCTTGAGTATTTCTAACCCTCCCACTACTTGTATCATGGTAATGATGTGAGGATATAGTATAATTGTTTATGTTAACTAGTAAGAATGAAACTGAGAGAATGTTATGTCATGATATAGATAATTTATATTTACTTACATAGTAGATTTTATTGATATAACTTTGAATAATAAATTATGTGAGCAGTTTTGTGTTCCTTGTTGCCTTCCTCTATTTTTGATGCCATTGTGGGGGAGAAAGGTGGAATTGTGTGGATAATGTGTCACATTCATGTCTCTATTTAATAAAATTTTATATTAATATATTTCAATTAAAAAATTCATGTTTCATTTTCTATTACATGGATACTTCATAACTACCACACTATTAGTTTTTTTATAAAATGGTGACGGTCAAGTCTAATTTATTGATTGAAAAATAAGGAACCCCTTTTAATAGGAATGGGTGAAGAGGGAACGCAAAACGTGACTGTAAAAAATATATAATATAAATGAACTGAAAATCAAAATAAGGTCCCAAAAGGCTATATGGTAGAAAAATTCATGGAATGAAACAATGAAATTCCTCCCTTGCCAACTGATGAAAAAGAGAAAATAGTCAAGATGAAGCGTCCCCCGCTGTAAAGAAGCTAGTTCTTGAAAATTCCACTACAGTTTCCAAGAAGTTCATAATGGAGATAAGTCACACCAGAGTAACTAAGAAGTGAATTATAGTGTCGAATCACATCGAAGCACCAAAGAAGAGCATCATGGAGCCAAATCACAATGAAGCATCCGAGAAGTGTATCATAAAGCGAAATCACACTAGAGATGCAAAAATGTTCATAATAGAACCAAAAGTAGAGACACAATGTGACAAAGCCCCCATATCACCCAAAAAAATTTGGATGGATGGTTGGATAGTAGGTTCCAACACAACTACCACTTTTTGAGCTTCCCGCTGGACAATGTATCAAAGAAAACCACAAAGGCAACTTGGTGCCACACAAAATTAGACTAATAACTCTATATAGAACAAAAATTCAGGGTGACTATCCATCCATCAAATAATTGATAGGTCAGAGACGAGTTTTAGAAATCTCATCCCCCTTTCAAATAAACCCACAAAGCAACACCTACAAAATGTTATACAACACCAAATGTAATGGAGAAAAAACCAATGACAACCAAAAACACCACCAATCAAAGAAAAAAATAGTCCATGAAATCAGTGAAGAATCTAAAAAATTTCATTATAAATCAAGAGAAGATCCCTAAACCAGCAACATCGACACCATCAGAAGAGCGTGCCTAGGTTTACACCATGTATCCAATCAAAAACATCCTATTAGATCCATGAAACTCTCGTAATGATACCAGGTCTGAATGTTTGGTCCCTCATACCACTGATCAACACCTGATCCAACACCCAAAAAAGGAATTTATGGCCATAACACTAGAACCAAATTCCTATTCATCCACTTGAAGCCCCCTCTAGCAATGTCTAACTCACCAGATCAAGCCTCTCCAAAAAAAATTTCAAACCAGTCTATCGTCGTCTGAGGAGGTCAACGCCTTGATTTTCCTCCATGAGACACACCTAAAAAACACCCTCATAATTTCAATGCCACAAAGCATCATATTAATGCCAAAAACCACATGGGGGACTAGATTCAATGTAGATTTAGAGATGAGGAGGTACACACCATCAGATCTGCGATCTATTGAAGTCATAGAGACTGCCATGAAGATTATATAACCAATAAGGATATAGGACAAGGCTTCCGAGAAGATTTTGAAAAGAGACTAAACCCTATATTATTCCATTGAGTAAGAAGGAAAGGGATATCCTCCAACTTCACTAATGAAATAAAGGGGAGAATCTCACAATCTCAAAGGAGGGAATGAAAACCTTGGATCCGGTAAACCATCTGAATAAAGAGACATCTAAACTACAACATGATTAGTTGAAATTAAATATATGTCCCATTAAAAAAATAAATAAATTTGGATAAATAGTATGGATGGAGTGAAAATGGAGGAAACCCTTACCTGTGGGTTTCATTTTTTTCATAGGCAATGCTTGATCGTATGGGTTACTTTTATATATAGAGTTATCTTAGTGTGGATTATTTATTCATTGTGCATGGTTTAGTGAATTTTATATGATAACTATCAAAGGGTTTTTTGATTATAATGGTGGATAAAATGTTGGTACACAATTTGGTATAATTTGTAGCCAAACCATATGATCCATAAATAATTTTTTATTCATTAAACACTTATTTACCCATTGTAAATTTATACTCTTCTGGTAATCCTTTTTCTCTTCATTTAAATATTTGTACAAGCAGATGTCAAGGGAGTTTCCTCTATTTTTTAATTTTATTTTGTATCCCTTTATTCATATATTTTAATTTTATTAAGAATGTAAACCTCTCTTCTATCTTGGTTTCTTCCTCTCCCCTCCATTTCTATTCAATATTAGTTTTTCCTATTCACATAAACCTAAACTTTAAGGATCAATGAATCTAAAGTTTTAGTTGAACTAAAAAAATATATTTGGTCAACAAGACATTTTTAGGCTTCCTTCATCATTAGTTCATATCTCCCCATCCATAGAGAGTTTTCATTGTGAATGTGATGGGTATATATTTAAATTCTTTCATTTGACAAGTTATAAAGATCTTCAACCTCTATATTAATTTCACTATGAATTTATATAGATGTACAATACCCTTTATTGTGTTGTAGAATTATTTTCCAATTTTTTAGACTTCTCATAATGTTATTTCTATAGATTTTTCATTAATGATTTCTAATGATGTATTTCATATTGTACCAATTTGTGTTTATCTTTAAGAGACTATTTTAAATTAATTTGAGTTTTAAATATGGGTTTTGTCCCTATTTTTGTTTCCAAATTATATAAACCATGTTTTAAGGGTTTTTTTATAAATAAAAGTGGAGCATGATTTGTAATTTACAAAAAAAATAGATGAAATCTCTATTTTAAAATATATTTCCTCGATTAATTCTTAATATATGACTATACCAATTAATTACATGTTGATTTATTATAACATTTTGAAAATTATTTTTCTTATTAGTTTTAAAACATTATTATGAACGCATTCATATTAAGTATTTTAATGATTTTTTCCATGTATGGGATAATTTTAATTATTATTAATTACTTATAAAAAATTAAAATGGTTTTTTCTTCTAAGGGTCACGAAGGTGGGATAATGTTTATTGGAAAAATTTAATATAGATTTTTTTTTGAAGAACTTAGGGATTGTTGTTTCTCACATCCACAATGAATTTTTCATGGGATCCTAGGTAGCTTGGTAGAATACATGGATGGGTGTTTTAGTAGTTTCTATTATGCTCTAACTATAGCCTAGTTTGGGTTGTTATCTTTTTAGGGGATGTCACTCCATGAGTCTATGAAGGAATATGGATGTTGATTCTATCAGGATCACCAAAGTATAGATGATTTTTAATTGTTATTATATAAATTTCAAAGATTTCCATACACAATACCCTAGTGATTTACCCATGATTCTTAATTTTTTAAGATGTTGTTATCATGTGGATTGTAACTACACAAAATACATGATTCCCCTATTCACATATTGGATTAGAAGAACCATTTAAATTATTATTTTTTGATTATATTTTTATTCATTATTATGATGGTTCTAATTTTTTATTATATCTTCCTTTATTTATGAATTTATTCAATTTTCAAATTCATTTGGAAACAATATTTTTTTGAAAAATAATTAGTAAACAAAATATTTTTTGTATTTCTTTTAAAAACATTGAATCCCATATTTTCAGAATTTTACTGTGATTTACATTTTAAATGAATGATATCATCACTTTTATGATAAATAGAGATTTTTAGTGAATTATTTACAAAAAATTATGGATATTATTCACTTTGTCATGAAATAAATTATTATTTTTTGTATTTGCTTTGGTTTTATTAAATGGTTTTAACATTGAATTTGATAAATTATATAAATACATGAAACATGATTTAATTATACAATTAAATTTAAAATTTTTATATTATAAATAACATTAAATGGAGAAATTGTTATTTTTTTAAATGGATTTCATAGAATATTTAGTTAAATATTACATGGAACAGTTAGATATAATCCTATATACACACCAATGTTTTTATATAGATCTTCTTTTTTCATTTGGGTTCCCATGTAGTGGCCTTCAATTAATGATTTTATTTAGTTTCCATTAATTATTTTTTTTATATGTTCAATGACCATGGGTCACATAGAGGTGTTCTATAATGGTTTGGGGTTTTGGAATTTATTTTGAGATATTATTTGGTTAGTCAATTTGGCCGGTTGTACATTACATTTTGTCTTCCATATTTTGATTCATGTGATGTATTTTCTTCAACAATATATTTATAAAATAAGTAAATTTTTTGGTATATTTATATTATAGAATGAGAGTATCCATGTTTTAATGGTTATTTATCTATTTGTGGATCAATTTTCATTCCATGAATGGATTAAATATTATTTGAAACTACATGTTTTATATGCATAGATATCAATTGAATAGATGCACCAAGTAAGATTATTGGATATTTTCAACTCTTTGTTTATTTTTATTTATGGTTTAAACCATTTACAATGTTTACATATTAATAACCTTATGCATATCGCCCAACCATGGTGATTAAGAATTCACCTTAGGGCTTCTGTAGGATTAGTCAAGGTGAAATTTTGGTTGACATTATGGGTGGGTTCACTACAATAATGGATTAGGAATTATAAACTATCAATTAAAGTTATACTACCTATTCAACCCCTATGAGAAACACATTATGGATGGAAATTTCAGTGTATTTATGTGATAATATATTCATAATACGTATGTAGAATGGGTGATTTGTGCCTCATAACTGCAGAATTAAAACATTGTTGAAATCATTGTTTTTAATAATCATCCTCTTTAATGTCAGAAATTGTCATCGGTTGAAAGTAGGGGTTATATATTTATCATAAACATAAATTTCCAAGTGATTTTATTAATATAGTATGAGGAATAATTCATTTTTTTCTATATAGAACTTGTAGTGATCATTTCTTCAAGATGAATAATATACTATACTAGAATTTACTTTTTATGCTCTAACATTACACTCAATGGATAGATTAAACAGTAGAAATATATCTTCTCTTCTTAATCTATAATCAAGTAAATAAAATTTGGAATTGAAGATTCTTTATTCTTATTTACTAGGTTAATAATATTTTCAATATTGTTTCATCACTCTTCATCCTTCTCCCAAACTACTATAATAATTTTACATAAATTCATTAAAGCTTACAACCCTTGATACAATGGTTGAGATGAATTAATTTTTCCACTAAACATTCATTATTAAGAATTTTTTCCTCATAATTAATCATTAATCAATGTGTTCCAAATGATTAAAGCATATCACATAAAATAAGGGGCATATTTTACCTTTTTCAATTAAGACAAAGACATCTGGGTATTATGGAAAAAAATGCCTCACAATATGATTTCATGAATTGTAGGATATCATATCTCAACTTAACCATGATTTTTATGATATTTACATATTTTAAACTTAGTTCTGAGTGAAAAACTAAAAACAAAAAATCTAATATAATTTTATTTATAATTACTTTTAAAATTATTCTATAGTCTTCTAGATCTCTTGGATTCTTCTCTAATATTAACTATGTAGTCTCATGGAACATAATTTCATGGTGCATGTACATTTATCAATAATACACCATGATGTGTTTAATTCTATAAAAAACCTATCTTATATGGTGAAACATTTATCTAGTGGCATATTTTTCCATAGCATTTATATAGTTGTGGATGGATCCATTCATAATGCTGTGATTTTTTTCTATCACTTGAAATATCCCTACATGGTATTCTCATGGACAATCGTTGTGGTAAGATATTATCGCATAGTTATCATATAATCAATTAAATTATTATATTTAATAATTCACTATAACATGGTCCCTATAATGATAATGAGACACATTCATAACCTCTTAGGATTAATCCAACATAGTTCTATGGGATTTACTAGTTAATCTCATAGAACATTTAATAATTGAAAATTATTCCTATAAAGGATCAATTTGTATTATAGTCTGATCCATAATAGTTAAATAAACATACAATTTCACATATAACTCTTATATATTCATTAAATTATATCATTTGAGGCCTCCTACAATGTGGACCATCATTTCATAACAATTTCCATCAATCATCATTACAAAATAAATCTTATAATATTCCCTATGGAAGTGTGATCATTACTATTTCGGTGTTATTTAATTCATTCACTAATCCATAATTGATCCTTTATCAAATTCAAATTTACAAGATTACAAACATCCCAAAATCATATTAGATAAACTAAAAAAATTTATCTAAATCACAACATCAATAAATTCTAGAGTCAGTATCACACTCTAGTAGTTGATTTCCTCCTATCATGGATATGACATATAAAAATATAGTGGGAGTTTTTCTATTCTTAAATTAATCCTCTAAGTATACACTTTATTGTCTCTAATACTTCCTAACCAGATATGACATTAAAATTTCTAACCTCTTTGTTCCATGTATGTTACTGTTATTTATCTTCACCAACCTGAATTGGGTTCCAACATGTTTGGTAGTTATTCTCCTCATCATTTGTATATGTTTAAGATACATGTCATATCATCTTTTGAACATTATTTCTCCTATAAAATTTTTTAAAAAAAACATCAACAAATAAACATACAATATTAATGTTTCATCAGTCAGAAATATTAAATATTTCAGAAAATACTAGAACAAATCCTAGTCCTCCTATTAACTCTAAATTCATTAATTGTAGTTACATATTTTTTAATGAATTTTTATCACTACTCCAATAATAATAAAATATAAATATAATCTATAATAGATAGGTCTTTATAATTTTCAAATTTATCAACAACTAGTTATCAACTATTTCTTAATAATTACATAGGGTTAGATGCTTATACATTCTCATTATTAGTTAAAAAAATATTTTCCCTAGATTTTTTAAATATATCCATCAATTTTTTTTGTTACAAGCTGTATAACCAAAGAAAGTAATATCTACACTTATGAAATATAATAGTCCCACCACTTCATGAAATTACTTCATATACCATATGATTCCTATTAGATCTATCAACCACTATAAAATTTTATAACATCAAGAAATTTTAACCACATCCAAATTATCAATTTAACTTGATCTTCTGAAATTTTTTACAATACTTGAACCATTTGATTCTCATAACTATTTGTTGATTAAAACTTTTACACTATTTATCACTAGTGGAACTCTATATTTTTCAATTCATCATTTACACTATTTGATTTTCAGAATAATTCTAGATATTTTACTTTTCAAGATCCCAAAAACATATACACTTTAGTTTCATTTTTATGATAATTCTAGCGATTGAATTAATGACTCTGTTATAAATCATCTACAAAAAAATATAAGTGTACTGGTTTAGGTCTTAGTGTAGGAAACAAGAGTTTAATCTAGTGACATTAATGTTTTTCATATCACAAACATACTTTAAAATACACATACATACTATACTATAAATTTTTCCTAACACATTCTATGATATAAATCCATATAAAACAAAACATTAAATGAATATAAAAAAAATTAATAGGTGTTTGATTCAAACAATGTGTTGAATCAATATGTTACACTTGTTATAAAAAATTTATATCAATTCATATCTATTAACTTAATTTCTTCATATGGATTCTCTATTCATAGACAACGTTAATCGGCCTTTGAATTCTCATAATCATTACCCCCCATAATTTCATCATATCTTGACACTATATATTGAGAACTAATTTAAGACACTAACACCAATTATGGGCCATAAATATTCCTTTTAAGAGGCATTCCAGTATTATGTAAAAAAATTAATTGATACCCCTTTGTACAAACAAAAAAATAAACAAAAATTCAATGAATAATTTATCTTATACTCCTGAGCTATCTTATCCTTTTAGTGACTTTTTATCTCTTGAAATACTATTTTATGAATCTTTTCGTTCACCATTGTTATATTGATGCAAAATTAATTCCCTATCATGATCTATATCATTTAGAGTTTATTATCAGAAATTAAAATTTAGTATTAATCTTTATTATCCAACGTGGTTTCATGACCCACAATTATGATACATATTGGGTTAAAGATGAAATATTAATATTCATTTTTTCATGATAGTGATGGTTCTTACTCCACACCATATATTGAATGTATTTTATTTTAACATGTAAACTGATTTTAACCTATATAAAACCCTCAGATCATACATTACCCCTATAATATATATCAAGTTAGATAAAAAAATTTAAACCCATTTATGCACGTAGGTTAACTTTACTTCATGACCACCATCTAGTTCGAAAATATGTTTACCTGTCTCATACATGAAATATTTTAAAGGTATTTTTAATTTAATTTACATCATTGATTTTTTTGGTGGGTTTCCATCCATTTTTGATAGAAATAGTGGGTTTCCAAAATTTGGGCCAACCTGAGAGCCCATTTCCAGTTTTGAATGTAAATTTTGTTTCTTTAATAAATTCTTCATTTTTCAACATTTTTCATCCATTAAACTTCCAAAATGACATTCATTTAAATATTAAAACCACAAAAGAATTTTGGGCCTCTTAAAAATTTATTAGCATCTTGGATTTGGGTGATCAAATTAGGTATTGGGCCAACCCAAAAGCACATTTCTAGTTTTAAAATTGTTTTGTAATTATTTCATAAAATATTTTTTTTATCCTTTTTCGGTGATTACACCTCTCACACATTCCCATTGAACCCAGACACACCACCATCTTTTTTTTCTCCTCTTTGGATCTCATATTCATCTCGATTTAGGGCCGAACTTCTGAAACTCCAAAAAACATCCAGATTTCTCAAGTAAGTTGGTTCTCTTCCTTATTCCATCCTTCTTCTTAGGGTTTCTTCTTTTTTTATTGAATCCCCAAATGTCCATAAGATGAGTATTCGTACCTAGGGTTTTATTTTTGAGTTTCTTGGTCCAATCCTCTGGTTTTAGGTTCAATCTTACTCCCTTGTGGTGCGGCGAAGGTGTGGTTGAAGTGACGCACAAGGATTTGGGGGTTTTGACACTTTTGGTAGGTGATTTAATATTTAGGTATTGTAGAATGAGTTGGTTTTCTGTATTTATGTTTCCATTATGTTCATCATTCAGTATTTTTATTGCAAAAATTGATTTGGGTAGAATTTTAAAAGCGGTTGATTTTTAAGAGCCAATTTTGTGTGAAAATGAGTGTTTTACATGTGCAGCCCATGTTGTGCCTCTTGGTGTTGTTTTATAATTCAGAGATTGGATTTATAAAAATGTTTTGATGCTGAAATCTCTGTTTTGGTATAATATTGGTCTCCATTTGGTTTTAAGTCTGGGATTTTAGATGAATTTAATGTGCAAAATTTGATTAATTTTCTTGAAATTGTTTTATGGAAATTATAAGTGGTTTATTGAGTTATACGAAAGGCGAAAAGAAGGTGTAGCTACTATTTTGAATGTGTGTGACCAGAACTGATATTTATATGTGAAAATTTATTTTGGTAGCATGTGGTGACTATTTGAGCACAATATGGGAAACCTGGGTATCTAGGTGGGCTAACGTGTACTAGTACGCTAGTGAATGGAGGGGTTTTGAACATGGTTCACCTAGAATTTCTGACATGGATAACACTAACAAAACTATAATGGAGATGATTGGAGACCACTAGGTTATGGGTATTCTCCCTACTAGTGTCTCATGCATGAGAACGAATTTCATTATGGTTACTTTCACCGAGGTATGAGCTACTTGGGGCTCACAACAAACTAGTACCTAGGGGTGTTCCTATGCTTGGTGCTCGTGGCCTTTTTGGAATTTAAACATTCTTTATGGTATTTTGGGATGTGAAAACCATTAGCATGAATGTTTTATTCAAATTAACTCATTCTTTAAAGTTATCCCATTTGAAAGTTATTTTCTTTTCAAAGTTGCGCTTTTAGAAATAAATGCCACCATTATCTATTTATAACTCTTGCAATCCTTTTATTTTATAATTCCTATCACTTGAAATCCTTGGCTGATATCCTATTGGGCTTAGTCTCACACCCTACTTACACCTTTGGGTGTAAGTAGACTTGATCATGTTTGACACAGGCAAAGGCAAGGCCTTGGGCGATGGCGGTTCGGGTTGCTAGTTTCTCTCGATGGTGCGGTGTTGTGGAGACGGCTTGTGGGTGATGACCCCTTGTCATGTGGAGTCTCATGGGTTGTTTGATGCTACTTTTATGTACCTTTGGACCTTTTTTGTCTTTTTTAAACCCATGTACTCAGTTCTGAATTTTTATCAAGTCTCGTTTGGCATAATTTTTCAGATTTGGTTTATTGTTTGTTTTGGGTTATTTTACGAACCCAAACTCGGGTAAATCATCCCCAAGTGAATTTTTATGATACTCGGGAACTTGTTCCAGCCTGTGGGGATGGGGAATTCCCTTCAGGTCTTGCCATGAGCCGGGTTTGGTGCCATTTTGATGGCGACCAGATTCGGTTCATGACAAAATGTTATCAGAGGAGGTTAAAGTTTTTGGGTTATATTGTTATTTTGGGACGAGTCGGGATAGACAAGAGCTAGAACTGTCGGGGCTTAGGGTTTTGGTTGTGAGTAGGGTGTCTAGCCTGCACCTCTCATGGCAGACCCTGAGTCACCAGGGGATGTTGGAATTTACAGATTTACTTCACTTCCAGGTGAGATGTGTGGGCTGCAGACCACATGTGGACATCAGGAGGATGTGGAGTAGTTGTTTATTTTATTACTGAAATGTGTTTAGATTATTTATATTTGATGTATTTGATTAAAATTTTCCGAATTGTGGTATTGATTATTGTTTTGTGACTGTTTCATTTTGTAGAAACATGCCTCCCCGAAAAGCTCTCACGCACCCACGGGAGGAAGCTGGAGAGAGTTCTCCCACACCAATTGATCAGAGGCTAGTCGAGGTCGTGGTCCGGGCTGTCCAGGCTCTAGGATATGGACCAGATCTAGTTTAGCTTCTATTTGAGAGGATGATATTGGTCCTAGAAAGGATAAGGCCCAGGAGTTTCTGAAAAATAAGCCTCCAACCTTCCAAGGAAGCTCAGAACCCCAAGAAGCAGAGGAATGGATCGAGAAGATCGAGCGTATGTTTGAGTTCCTGGAAACACCTGAGGAGCTCAGGGTGAAGTGTGCCTCTTTTCAATTGGAGGTTCCCAACCGTAAATGGTGGGAGTTAGTGCTTCAGGCTGGGAAGAATGAGCAGATGCGCTGGGGAGATTTCAAGGTTGTCTTCAATGAACAGTACTGCCCTGAGGTGTTGGCTTATGCCAGGTCTAGAGAGTTCATGGAACTTGTTCAGGGAAATCTATCTATGATGGAGTATGCCAACTGTTTCACTGAGTTGGTTCGGTATGCTCCATAAATTGTCTCTAATGAGCAAGCGAAGGCCTAGAGGTTTGAGAAAGGCTTGAGACCAGAGCTATACTCCCAGGTGTTCTTGTTTAAGCTAAGGACCTATGCTAAAGTCGTTGATCAGGCGTGCATGGTGGAGATTGATAGAAAAGGCAGGGATGGTTTCTATAGTTCAATATCAGCAGTGGGAAGTGTAATCTCCTCATAGAAGAAAAGGAAGTGGGAGGATCATGTGAAGAAAGGAGGAGGCAGTTCAGGGAACTCTTCCAGGCAGTTTTCATCAGCGGCTTCTGATGCAAGATCGGTCATGTGCCACTAGTGTGGGAAGCCCGGGCACATCCGTCCAGCATGCCATAATCCTCTGAAGACCTGTTTCCAGTGTAGAGGTATGGGACACGTGCAACAATTTTGCGGGATAGCGCATCCACTTCAAAGTGGGGCAGGATCCATGTCTCCTAGAGGAGTGCCAGCACAGTCTGAGCCGTCGAGGACTGGGGGATCTCAATTTGGAAGATGTGGTGGTAGGGCTGGGTCATCTTCTAGGAAGAGTCAGTTCAGGGCACAACCACAGACTAGTGTCTTCTTCAGGCAGAGACTGGAAAACTCCATGTGGTGGATCAGGCACGAGTAGGATCAAAGTGGGATCGTCGACTGTTCGAGGTACCGTTTTGATTTCATCTTCTATAGTTGATTCTCTTTTTGAAACTGGTGCCTATATTTCATTCATTTCTACCCATTTTGTGGACATTCTGAATTTTCCAACTAATTTGATGTCATTCGCAATGGAGTTGGTGACACCGCTCGGAAAGAAGAAGGAGCAGGGTCTCAGGTTCCCATCATGTGCGCTTTCTGTGTCAGGGATCAAGATGGAATGGGACCTCTTGGTCTTATATATGAACCTTTTTTATGTCATACTCAGGATGGATTGGCTAGTACACTTCCAGGAACACATCGATTGCTACAGACGACATGTGAGTTTCACAACACCTGATGAGAGTCGTTAGGTTTTTCATTTAGAATGGGATCCTCGGTCAGGTCGCGCAGGGCCTCCACTCCCAGAGTTGGGAACTGTTATCTTCTAGTTATCTTCTCTCATGCTAGAGGATGGTCTTTCCCTTGAAGGTGCACTACCTCATGTAGTGAATGAGTTTCCATAGGTATTCCCAGATGATTTTCAGGCTTGCCCCCGGAGCAGGATGTGGAGTTTTCGATGGATCTGGCGCCGGGAACACAGCTGATATCTCTTCCCTCTTATCGCATGGCCCCCACCGAGATGAGGGAATTAAAGATACATCTGGATGACTTAGAATCCAAAGTATTCATTTGCCCGAGCATCTCTCCTTGGGCTTCTCCTATGTTGTTCGCGAAAAAGGCTGATGGATCCCTCTGGTTGTGCATTGACTACCGAAATCCGAATAAGGTAACAATTAAAAACAAATACCCTTTGCCCAAAATAGATGATTTATTTGATCAGTTGAAGGGGGAAAAGTGTTTCTCAAAGATAGAACTATGTTTAGGGTATCATTAACTCAGGGTGAAGGAGTCAGATATCCAAAGACAGCCTTCTGAAGTAGGTACGACCACTTTGAGTATTTGGTCATGCCCTTTGGATTGACAAATTCTCTAGCAGTCTTTTATGGAACTTATGAATAGGGTGTTCAATAAATATCTCGATTCCTTTGTTGTGGTGTTTGTGGATGACATTATGGTATACTCTAGCTCTGAGGCGGAACACGAACATCACTTGAGGGTCATTTTGGGTACATTACGGGATCACCGCCTCTATGAAAAGTTGTCAAAGTGAACTTTCTGGATTAGGGAGGTGAGATTTCTCGGGAATGTGATCTCAGAGCATGTAGTTTCAGTGGACCCTGAGAAGATTAGTGCGGTTATGTCATGGGAGCAGCCGAAGAATGTGTTCGAGATCAGAAGTTTCCTTGTCCTGACTGGTTATTATACGCAATTCGTTCGGGATTTCTCTCAACTTGCTTCACCGATGACTGCCATCACCCGAAAAGGGGTGAAGTTTTTATGGGGTCCATAATTTTAGGCATCATTTGAGGAGCTGAAGAGGTGATTGACTATTTCCCCCGTGATGATTTTTCCAGAGGTTGGAAAGGGATATGTGGTTTATTGTGATTCTTCAAGTATGGGTCTTGGGTGCGTGCTTATGCAGGATGATCATGTGGTGGCGTATGGCTCTCACCAACTCCGGCCACATGAAAAGATCTACCCAAACCATGACTTGGAGTTGGCAGCATTGATTCATGCTTTGATAACGTGGTGTCCCTACCTCTTTGGGGAGAAGTTTGTGGTCTATTCTGATCACACAAGCTTGGCTTATATCTTCTCACAAAAGGACCTCAACTTGAGGCAGGATCACTGGATCGAGTACTTGCAGGGGTTTGACATTGACATTGTCTATACCCCAGGTAAGGTTAATGTAGTGGCCAACGCCTTGAGCAGAAGGGTTCCAGTGCAGGCTTTGAGGAAGTCCATTGATGAGTGGACATTGATGGGGATCTTTTCTCAGATGCATGTGGAGACCAAGGAACACAGTGGATGGGCATTCTTGGCGAGCATCCAGTTGACGCCGTCTCTATTGGAGTTGATTCAGTGGGAATGTCCCATTGATGATCTTTTTCAGTGGTCGAAGTAGTTTCTTCATGGTGGGGATACATCCTCTGATTGGTCGTCATCTCCCGAGGGCATCTTGTGCTTCAATGGTCGTTCAGTAGTGCCGTTATCTTTACGGAAGGTGGTGATGCAGGATAGCCACCATTCATAGTGGGATGTCCATCCAGGTACCACTAAGATGTATTATGTTGTCCGTCGACAGTTTTGGTGGCCTGGTATGAGACGGGACATATCGGACTTTGTGTCGAGATGCTACACATGCCAACAGGTGAAAGCAGAGCACCAAAGGCCCTCCGGTTTGCTCCAACCACTACCCATTCCTACCTAGAAGTGGGACAAAGTTTCCATGGACTTCATTGTTGGATTACCTCATACACCTCGAGGTAAAAATTCCATTTGGTTGGTGATTGATCGTCTAACCAAATCAGCCCACTTCATTCCAATCAGAGATACATCTAAAGTGGATGAGTTGGGTCGTTTGTATCTTCAGGAGGTGGTGAGACTCCATGGTATGCCAGCAGCAGTTGTCTCAGATAGAGACCCTCATTTAACATCTCGGTTCTGGGAAGTCCTTCAGAAGGCCTTGGGGTCCCAGATTAAGATGAGTATAGCATACCATCCACAGACGGATGGTCAGACAGAGCGGGCGAATCAGATTTTGGAGGACATGCTTCGTACATGTGTCCTAGAATTTAGAGGTTCATGGGATAACCATTTGGGATTGGTTGAGTTTGATTATAATAACAGTTACCAATCCTCAATTCAAATGGCTCATTTTGAGACGCTCTATGGTCGGCCTTGTCGGTCCCTCCTGTGTTGTGATGAGGTAGGTGAGACCTCACTACTGGGGCCGAGTATAGTGCAGGAGACATCTGAGAAGGTAAAATTAATCAGGCAACGCTTATTGACAGCTCAAAGTCATCATAAATCATATGCTGACCAGGGGCGTCGAGACCTAGAGTTTTCTGTGGGTGACAGAGTATTCTTGAAGGTGGCCCCTCGTCTGGGCCATCGTCGATTGGGGAAGCAAGGTAAGCTGACTCTGTGGTATGTCGGGCCATTTGAGATCATCGAGTGTATTGGAAAGGTGGCATACAGGTTGGCCTTACCTTCTCAGTTTACGTCCATCCAATATGTCTTCCATGTTTCTCAGTTGAAGAAATACTACCCGGATCTATCCCATATGTTGAGTTGGGAAGAACTGGAGATAGAGTCTGACTTGTCTATTGTTGAGAGGCTAGTGAAAATAGTGGACTTCCAAAAGAAGATACTTTGAGGAAAGTCTATTCCATTAGTCTGAGTTCTATGTCAGCATGGTAATGATACACATGAGACATGGGAGCGAAAGTCATGGGTCGAGGAAGAGTACCCGTTCTTATTTTCCAATCAATCCTCATGTTAACTTTACGAGGAGGAAAGTCCTTCATGGTGGGGAGAATTGTCACATACATGACATATTTTAAAGGTATTTTTCATTTAATTTACATCATTACTTTGTTTTGGTGGGTTTCCATCCATTTTTGAAGGAAATAGTGGGTTTCCAAAATTTGGGCCAACCTGAGAGCCCATTTCCAGTTTTTAAAGTAAATTCTGTTTCTTTAATAACTCCTTCGTTTTTCAACATTTTTCACCCATTAAACTTCCAAAAATGACCTTAATTTAAATATTAAAACTACAAAATAATTTTGGGCCCCTTAAAAATTTGATAGCATCTTGGATTTGGGTGATCAAATTAGGTATTGGGCCAACCCGAAAGCCCATTTCCTGTTTTAAAATTGTTTTGTAATTATTTCATAAAATATTTTTTTATCATTTTTTGGTGATTAAACCTCTCACATGTTCCCATTCAACCCAGACACACCCCCATCTTCGTTTTCTCCTCTTTGGAGCTCATATTCATCGCGATATAGGGCCGATCTTCTGAAGCTCCAAAAAACGTCCAGATTTCTCAAGTAAGTTGGTTCTCTTCTTTATTCCTTCCTTCTTCTTAGGGTTTTTTATTTTTTTATTGAATCCAAAAATGTAAGGAATATGGGGATTCGTACATAGGGTTTTAGTTTTGAGTTTCTTGGTCCAATCCTCTGGTTTTAGGTTCAATATTACTCCCTTGTGGTGCGGCGGAGGTGCGGTTGAAGTGACACACAAGGATTTGGGGGTTTTGACTCTTTTGGAAGGTGATTTCATATGTAGGTATTGTATAATGAGTTGGATTTCTGTATTTCTATTTAAATTATGTTTATAATTCAGTATTTTTATTGCAAAAATTGATTTGGGTAGCATTTTAAAAGCGGTTGATTTTTAAGTGCCAATTTTGTGTGAAAATGGGTGTTTTACATGGGCAACCCATGTTGTGCCTCTTGGTGTTGTTTTATAATTCAAGGAATGGATTTATAAAAATGTTTTGATGCTAAAATTTCTGTTTTGTTATAATATTGGTCTCCATTTGGTTTTAAATGTGGGATTTTAGATGAATTTAATGTGCACAATTTGATTAATTTTCTTGAAATTGGTTTATAGAAATTATAAGTGGTTTATTGAGTTATACGAAAGGTGCAAAGAAGGTGTAGCTACTGTTTTGAATGTGTGTGAACAGAACTGATATTTATATGTGAAAATTGATTTTGGTAGCATGAGGTGACTATTTGAGCACAGTACGGGAAACACGGGTGTCTAGGTGGGCTAACATGTACTAGTACGCTAGTGAACGGAGGGGTTTTGGCCATGGTTCACTTAGCAAGTCTGACATGGATAACACTAACAAAACTATAATGGATATGATTGGATACCACTAGGATATGGTTATGCTCCCCACTAGTGGCTCGTGCATGAGAATGAATTTCATTATGGTTACTTTCCCCGAGGTATGAGGTACTTGGGGCTCACAACAAACTAGTACCTAGGGGTGTTCCTATGCTTGGTGCTCGTGGCCTTTTTGGAAATTAAACTTTCTTTATGGTATTTTGGGATGTGAAAACCAGTAGCTTGAATGTTTTATTCAAATTAACTCATTCTTTAATGTTATCCCCATTATAAGTTATTTTCTTTTCAAAGTTTCACTTTTAGAAATAAATGCCACCATTATCTATTTATAACTCTTGCAAGCCTTTTATTTTATAATTCCTATCACTTGAAATACTTGGGTGATATTCTATTGGGCTTAGTATCTCACCCTACTTACACCTTTGGGTTTAAGCAGACTTGATCATGTTTGACACAGGCAAAGGCAAGACCTTGGGTGATGGCAGTTCGGGTTGCTAGTTTCTCTTGATGGTGCGGTGTTGTGGAGACGGCTTGTGGGTGATAACCCCTTGTCGTGTGGAGTCTCATGGGATGTTTGATGCTACTTTTATGTACCTTTGGACCTTTTTGGCTTGTTTAAACCAATTTACTCAGTTCAGAATTTTTATTAAGTCTTGTTTGGCATAATTTTTCAGATTTGGTTTGTTGTTTGTTTTTGGTTATTTTATAAACCCTAACTCGGGTAAATCGTTCCCAAATGAATTTTTCTGATACCCGGGCACTTGTCGCAGCCCGTGGGGATAGGGAACGCCCTTCGGGTCTTTCCATGTGCCGGGTTTGGTGCAGGTTTGATGGCGACCAGATTCGGTTCGTGACATTACTCATGATGACCCAACCCTTTTCTTATAACTCACTTATAAACCTAACTAGTCTTTATCTTTCAACACCACTAATTATATCATCATTATAGAAATTTGAAATAGTTTTCTATCTTTATTATATTTGGAATCAAATCCATTGTGATAATGATGCCATTTATACATTTTTGTTCTAACGATTCACTATCTCTATATTTTTATTCATGAATCCTCCACTATTGGAGGCATCTTCAAATAAATTTCATATATTTCAATGGTAAAAACTTATTGAAACATCTTAGGAATTATTAGTTGTTTTCAACTTAAATATCCATAAGATTAAGCATAGAATTATTTAAAACTGGTCAGTCTTTCTTTAAGTTCCCATAATTATTTTTCATGGTTATAGAAAAGTTTTCATCATATTCTGATTGTTTTTCACTATTTAGATGAGCTATATTATTAATAATCCATTATTGGTTCTCAATAAACCATTAATTGTATTTATTTTATATATTCTATCAATCCGTTGAATATTTTTTCAATGTAAAATATTATGCTTCATTCTATTCATGATTCCCCCATGACATATGAATTAATGTTCTCCTCTTGATACAATATTATTTTACTATGCTTAACATTCATTACATATGTCCATGTGTATCATGAATAAACCATATCATTATAAATTCATACCTCATATATCCATGCCTTATTTTATATGTTGTTACACCAAGTCTTTCTCTATTGGTGACCCATCCAGATTTCATACACACACATAGTGTGTCCCATTCATTAGAAGTTCAATATTTGTAATTCCACAATTCCTTATGTGATTCTTCCACAGATTTAAGAATGAATATTTTTGATCTTGTCATACGTATCCTTTACATGAGGATCCATATCCATTATAAAAAATCTAAAATAATTTTTTAATATTTTCCTCTCTCCTTGTTGTGTATTTAGAGGTATAATTCTCTCATTTAGATCATTCTTCATATTCATTTTCTTTTCTTCATAGTTTGTAAATTCATTATATAATTCTCTATAAACCTTCATATTTACACCTATATTAATTTAGGTTCATTTTCAGCCATCAACACTTCAATTAATAATAAATCTCCATCATCCAGTCTTCCATGAACCATTATTCCTCTTTCTAAATTACATCACATTAATGAACCTTCTCATGTAAAGATTTTATTTCATTTTAACTGTTGTAGGAAAAATATTGTGATTAATGACATGATGTCATTTACACTTCATTTGTATAATCACAACCTACTCCTTTATTTATATGAAATCTCAATTTCATTTTTTTTAATATCTTCCCAAAAAATATTAAAATGATATTTATTATAAATAATAGTCTAACATACCACAATGTTTGTGTTATATTTTTAGGTTTATTCTTCATAATATTCCTTTGATAAAACTCAAATATAAGGTAATATTCACCCACTATTTATGGTGTAAATAGAACCTCAATGGATTACATATTTTTTAAATATATGAATTACAATTTCCCCCATATCTTATACACAGTTGTATACTGATAAGTTTTCATGTATACCACTTTTATCACCAATGTTTCCAATATATTCACTCTCTTTTCATCTCCTATTATTTCATGATAATGTTCCAAATCTAAATCTCCTCACACATACTACATTATTTCCTTTAAAAATAATGTAAAAACATATTTCTAACTATATTTTATTCATAATTTTTTTAATAAATATAATTGTCCTCGTTATTGATTCCACGAGTTTAACATATTAAAAGGTATATATTGTGGATTAAAAAAAATAAAAACATTTAGGCTCTGATTATATTAATAAAATCATTTTCATATTTTATCATGTGAATTATAAACATAAATAACCATTAATAAAGCATATGGATTGTGAGCCCTAGTGTCTTCAAAATACTAGGTTTATAATACATAAAATGAATAAAAACAGAAAATTCATATTTTATTTTTCATAGTAAGATCTTAAATAAATTTCTAATCCTAAAAATATATAGGATAACCTAGGGAATACATAAAAGAAATTGGTGAGGTAAAAATTCAATGGAATAAATAGGATAAGGAAGAATAATAGTTGAGTCAATGGTATAACATGATATAACAAAAGGCAAGGCTCGTGGGTACTAAAATTAGCATATAACATAATGAACATAGTATAACAATATAAAGGAATAATAGGATACTTTTCAGAAACTTATAAAATGAAATAAACCCGAGTAAAGTATATTTATATAGATGATACCACATGGTGAACAAAGTCCCATAATAGGTTAGGTTTACTCCCTAATTCCATACATAACACCCCATGATACTACAACTTTAACTAATGCATCGGATCACTATATGGGATCACCCATCATAACATGTTAATGATTTTTTAGTGACACAAAAAGGGAAAACATAATAAGAAATAACTGTAAGAAATAAACATGGATAGTAAATGGGTTTCATAATAAATCCTTATATCATAATAAAAATAAATTTCATAATGAAGGAATTTGAGAGACAGAACTAACACATGTATTACCCAATTAAATTTAGATAGAATAATCTAGGTATATATGTGGTAGACATATATATAATTTAGAAGAAATATATATAAAAAGGTTTTCAACATTGATGAAAATGCCTTCAAAATATTAAGTAGAATATTTTTTGAGAAAATTTACCTTCTCACTCTGAAATAAATTCTTCAAAATCTAAAATTTTCAACAAAATATTTGAATAAATATTAATGAATTATAACCATAGAAAATTATATAGGATAATTTAAATAAATGTGTGGTTATTATGGGTTGATAGTATATTTATGCCATTTAATTAAAAAATAATCTTTTCATAGTATTTTAAATAACATAAAATGTACCATGTTTAGAAAATTAAAAAAAGAATATATTAAATACATTTTGTAAAAAGTCAATCATTTTTAAATATTTTATTAATAAATCATTTTTTATAATTCTAATAAAATTCATGAAAAATATTTTTAGAAAACATGGATATATAATTAAAATTATTTTCAACCAAAGGGAGAAATAATGTGGGATTTTATTAGAAACATTTTCTAAATAAATTTATATACCAAAGGGAGTAAAATAGTACTATTACATGAAAATTTCATGAATAAATGTATATGAATAAATTATATTGGGTTTAAGATAGAAATATCAAAATATTCTCCCATGGGGTACTTAGACATAAACAATTTCAAATAGTGATGACATTGTGAAACAAAACTCATACGACTTTGGTATCATTTAACTCAAAATTACCTTAAAGTAAATAATGTCAAATAAAACTATAAATACCATTAATATAAATATATTAATGATATGACATATCAAAGGGGTATTATATAAACCACACAAAATAAATACGTTTCGAATCTGGAATATGTATCATAGAAGTAAAACTGATACGAGAAATCCCTTTCAAAGATCATGTAATTGACGTGAGAATTAATTGATGAAGTTATTATTTGTGTACTTTTCCCGTAAAAATAAAACAAGTATAAATACAGAATAAAATATTAAATTTTCATTACGCAAATAATCTTAGAATATAAAATACACCAGAGGTGTAAATTAACCCAATGAATGAAACTGAGTTATAAAATCCCTTAACTTGAGTAGAAACTTGTCATGTATATCATTTATATACTTTATTCTAAACTTATATCAATTAATTATTTTATTAATAAATCGTTACATGATGTATCCCTTATACATAAACTATTTACTTAATTTATTTTTCTAATATATATAATTACCACTTACCCAGTTATGTAAACATCATGTGTTTTGAGGATGTTAAGTTCATAATTTCAAAACAATATCAGTGTGTTGAAGATTGTCAAAGAGTAATTGTTCTATCAAATAAAAAATTATAAATATTAAAAAGTTATAAATTTTATAGAAATTTTATAATTTTAAAATTGACCATGAAATGTGGTTATGATAAATGAACTACATTATAATCATGGAGAAACTAGGTCCTACGTACATATGCGTAACATTTTCATTTTTCAACGATCATGATGAAAGGAAGTAAGTGTTTGTTTAAATTTAATGAATTATAATTTTATAATAACAATCATATTAATTCTTTAAAAAACATAAATATATCATCCATGTTATATGCTAAAAAATTCCACACATCATTTCGCAAGGTAGTTGTTCACCGTAGACATGATCATGTTATCATTTTCAAATGGATGGAAAGGTTAGAAGGTTTAAGATATGTTAATTTTTAATAATTATTCACATATAAATATTATCACATAAAAAATTAAAACCATAATCTTGAATACATTTGAGAGGAGTTGATTGAAAAATTATTACATCAGTTTGCAATGAGGTAGTCCACTATTCACAGAAATTGTTGTTTTGTTTCCCATTTGATGGAAGAGGAGAAGTAAAAATATTCTTCCCTTACAATAATAACATATAAATCTATATGATATATTTTTTATTTTTTATTATAATTAATAATACATAATTGATGGCATAAAACAATGAAGTAAAAGAAGAATCTCAGTAAAGATGATAAATTTCTCTTGGAAGAACCTCCTTGAGATATCTTATTAAGGACCTTAAGGATGGTATTTTTGGAAGTCCAGATACTCTATAATGTGGAAATGGATATTGGTGAAGGGGATATTTTTATAGGGTGTGGTATATCAAACTCTCTTGAGAGGTGTGAAGACGTGTGGGGAGAGGTGGCCTTTTATAATTGAAGAGGAATGCCATTTTTGTAAATACTAAAAACTATTCAATAATGGGAAGAAATGCTCCAGAAGAGTTCCTAAAAAATTAAATAATAGATTCGGAGGGGTAATATGGAGGGTTAACACCTCCAATATTATAAAAGAAACATGTTTTAAATAGGTTATTCTAATTACCTCTAAGGTTACAATTTATCATTTTTATTGTTCACCATGATAACAATTTTCTTACTATTTTTATTATTCATCATTAATACAAATAATATGTTTAACCTAATATTAATTATTATAATTCCAAATATGGAATCAATTTTATAAATTTGAATCATATAAGTTTATGAATTCAATTTAAATTTAAACTCGCAAAACGTGCCAAAAAATAGGTTTTCAAGAAATGCATTTTTAAGCAATAGATCATCTTATATTAATTATATGACTTGAAATATAAATTAAATAAATTTTAATTAATATTTATAAATATATAATTTATAAATTTTATTTAAATAATTCTATATTTTGGGTTTTTTATTTAATTATGATAGAGAAACATTATGAACATTAAATAGTTTTCATAAATATTTTGTTTTATGCCTAAAAACAAATGTACACTAAAATCATGAATAAATATGATTTAAATTAATTAATTGGATTATTTCTAAATAAAAGTACTTTTGTTAATTTAATTTTAAATTAAATTAATAATGGTAATTTTAAATTATATATTTTTTTAAAATAAATTAATATTTTACAAAAATCAATATTTTCACTATTCACTAAAAAATCAATATATTCATAAAGATCTTAAAATTACACCCTAGGTTAATATAAATATTCTAATTTAAAAAAATCCATTTTATAATGTAAAATATATAAATTTTTCCAAAATTAAATATAATATTTTCTCAAAAAAATTATAATTCATTTTTGAAGAAAATTTGTTTTTTACAATAATTTTTTTAGTTAAAATTTTAGTTCTTTATTCCTAAGCATTTATAAATTTATTGATATTGATAATAACCATTTTATATTTTTTATAAAGTATTAACTACTATTCATACACACCAATTTAATGAAAAAGTTATGTTGGTCTTATCTAAATAAGTATATTTTAAAAATATGTTGGTGTTCGTCTAATCTCAGTATTTCGTATTGTATATGATGTTGAACATATTGTTATTTCAAATTTTAGGGTGTTAAATTAAACCTAAAAAATTAAATTACTTCCAATCAATTTAAACATGTTATTAGTAATCAATGAGTTGACATTTGAAATTTTCTTTATGGAAAACCCACATTGTAAAAAGGGTTAACACAACATTCACTTAAAAGAGGGAAATGGAAATATGAACGTTATCTAGAATTATACATAACCATGTAGGGAAATATTTATAGGAATTTAAAATATTCATATGGAAGATAAGGGTAAATAATTAAGGATACTGATTGAGATCATTGGTCAGAAGAAAGTAAATGATCAAGAGAAAATTAAGAACCACAAAGTCGTAAGTCATTCATGAGATAAATGACCATTGATTCATCGGATATGATGATAATAGGATAAATTTTGGTTTCAATATCCTTTTCCTAGAGTTGAGGTATTATTTTAATATAAATATTGATAAATCCATAAAATATACTTACTTCAGGTATTTTTATTTCATGTACAATTAGTCATTTCATTGTGCATTGATCAATTTCCACTTCACCTTTTATTAAAATTAATGAATAACCAATATGAATTTATTTATTCACAAACCCTAAAATTAAATTTTAATGGATCATAATATCCATAAAATAGTAACAATATGTTTCTTTTACCTTTATTGAAACCAAAATTGTTATAAAAATTAAAATAATACTCAAAATGAATATGAATATATTAATCAAAAAAATTAAACAACAAAACCGATGATTTAACATAGATCATTAATTAAATAAATAACCTTATATCCCAAAAAACATAATAGACACAACATGAATAATGGTCATAACCTCAAAGGTTATCCCATACCCTAGAACTTACATATCCAAAAACCAAATATCATTCTTCTATAATATTTAATTATGTTAAGCCTAAGGGTTATATATATCTCATCCCAATAAAATATTTCCTAAAATATCATCATTCACCACAAAATAATAAAAAAATAAAAATGATTTAATCCTATAATATGTTTCTTACAATAAAATTTATATGTATCCATATAATTTTTTAAGTAAAAAAAATTTTATTCTAACCATTACATCACCTGGGCATGTGGTAGGAACTACACCATTATCTCCCCTCTATTGTGGGTTCATGTCCCATGGACATTATAGTTATAATGAGTTGGTTATCATCTGGTGGGAATTAAATTTTCTAAAACTATATGAATATAATTAATATAATGTTCCAAAAATACAGTATGAAAATCCTTAATGTAACATTAATCATTAGATCAGTTACTAACCACCAAAGAAATCAATACAACTTACTTTTTCTAAAAAATCAAAAAATCTTAATAGATTATTATTACGTCAACAACCGAAAAATAAAAAAGAAATATTTCTCTCCCCAATCATGTGTTTTTCCATAAAATATGACCTTAAAATTAAATATCATTTCTAGGAGATTTGTACCATTAAATATATTCTTACAAATGATTAAATACAAAATAATCCAAAATAATCCTTAGATGTTTGTTTGTTCATATAACCATCATATGATTGATAAAAATACATCAAAAATATGATTCTTAAATTCCAACACCTAAACACGTTAATCTTTGTGCTTATATGATTTTTAAAACATTTTACCTTATGAATTAGCCCTTGGAGTTGGAAATTTACTTAGATAATGATCAAGGTTCCCTGATATATGACATTTAACTGTTAGTAGTTCATTAGGTTAATAATATTTTCAATGAATATTGTTTACCATGATCTTCATTCTTCTTTAGAAATTAGCTTTTTTCAGCCTAATTTCCCATACATAAAGAAACATCCCATTCCTTTAATTAGTTTTCCATGGTTCCTATTCTCAAATTTTTTACATTTAGAAAATTTAATCTTCATTTCTTTATCATTAGTAAAACTTAAAAATCCATGAGATTAAATCCTTATCTTCATTGATGAGTTTATAAATTCAAATATATTATAGTTATTAATCATAATTTGAGATATAATATTGTTCATAATCACAAGTTGTCTAACTTTTATTTCCATTAAGTTAGGCATATCACTAGATAAATCATTACATTTCTCATCACATTAACTTTTGTCATGATTTCACTTATTTGCCTCCATTAACTAAAAATAAGAAAAGAAAAAAATTTGAGAATGCACTAACATTCAAAATGGAAATTTATAAACCATGAAGGATCTGTATATCCAATCTTATGTGTCTCTAGGATTCAATCTAGTTTATCTAGGGTAATGTTTCCTATTAGTTTTTCAAGCCTAATTTTTTATTTCATTTATAATGGTTTTAAAGGGTTTTTGAATCTTTAAAAAATATACCCTAGTAAATTCAAACCAGCTGTGTAGAAATATTTGTTGTTGTTCACCAGGTGATGATCAAGTCTAGCTCAATGTGCTCTTTTCAGAGTTATTACCCCTATATAAAATTGTTCCATATATTTATCCACATATAGTATCTAGATATGGATTTAATTTAATATAAACCCCTCATTCAGCCCTTCACAAAAATTCCACAATATTTTCATATACATAGAATCGTCCTTAGACTTATCCATATGGTTCTCAAAAAATTATTCTAGTCATTATCCCCAAAAAAACTATGTTTTCCTATGATACCAACTAAAGTGACCCAAGACATCTACACATGTTATCACATGATTCATAAACATAAATGTCCATAATACAACATAGATATTTTAAGGCCCAGTGTCCTTGGAAGACTAGGCTCACAATACATCAAAATAAAACTAAAATATTAAATCCACGTTTTATTCACCATAGTGAGTTCTTAAATTCATTTTATCTCCTTAAACTACATATGGTAACCTGGGGAAAAAAAGAAAGGTGTGATGTAAAAATCATAGTAATGGAAAAAACATGACAAGGAAACAAAACATTTCAGTCAAATCTATAATAAAATATCATAAAAGAAAAATCTCGAGAGTAATAAAATAGAAGAATAACATAAATAATATGGTTTCATAAGATCATGTAATCATATAAAATGTCGCATAAACATATAAAATGAAAAAATGACTCATGGATAACTATATAGGTAATATCACATTGTGGACAAAGTCCTATAATAGATTATGTTTTTCCCTAATCCCATACATGGTTCCTCATGAGACTAATGTTTTACCCAATTCATTTGAGTGATACTTGGAAGAACCTATCATAACATGTTCAAGATTTTATGTGTTCCATAAAAATAAAATCAATAATAACGCATAAACATAAGAATAATTGATGGAAATAAAATGGATTTTGTACACTATAGGAAAAATACCCTATACTAATGGTTTGAAACCGTTGGTATAGGCCTCAAAACCGCTGGTATATCCTATACCATTGGCTTGGAGAACCATTGGATAGTAAGCCATGGGGATTTCTCTATACCAATGGTTTTCAAAACCAGTGGTATAAGAAATATGAAAAATATATACCAACGATTCCATAGAACCGTTGGTACATGTATTTCAAAAAAGAACCATTCTGTGGGAACCTAAAACCTAACATAACATGACTTTTGTGAACATAATTTCATAAATATATATATATATTATCATAAAAATTTTAATTTTTGATTTATTTAATGTTCTATTTAAGATTATTCCATAAAAATACATGCAACTATACCAATGGTTTTGAGAACCGTTAGTGTAGATTCATTGATTTTGGGACCTGTACCAACATTTTTGGGCAAACCGTTGGTATAAGGGGGGGTTTATACCAACGGTTTGGAGAAACCTATTGGTATAGGGTCTCTATTATGGACCTATACCAATAGTTTGACCAAAACCGTTGGCATAGGTCCATATAACTGACTTATACCAACAATTTTCCCCAAACCATTGGTATAGGTCCCCCTATACCAAAGGTTTTTCCAAAACCGTTTCTATATGTCCAAATTAGTGACCTATACCAATGGTTCCTTCCAAAACATTGGTATAGGTCTATATAAGTAAAATATACGAACGTTTTACGCAAAACCATTGGTCTGGGTCTTATTTCCAGTAGCGGTAACCTAGTCTCATATATTAACTAATGAAAATTTCTTTATCATGGAATTTGATATTTGAACATAACTCATCTATTATGAAATTAATGTAAGAGAAAATAATCAATTTATATAAGTGAGATACATATATACATATTTTTGAAGAAATTTGTAACATCAAAAGTTGTCATATTAGAACAAAATGGCTTACAATGTTTAAATGTAACATGGCACGAGAATAATACCCATTTAACTTTGAAATAACTTCTTCAAAATATAAAAAATCTCAAAAAATTATAGAAATCATATTATTTAAAAATATCCATGGAAAATTAAAAAGTAAACATAAAATAATTGAGTTTTCATGATGGTGTGCATTTTCATACATGTTATATAAGTAAAATAATTCCATTCACACTATTGTAAAATTGAAAAAATTTACCTCACTATGATAAAGAAAAAAATATTACTATCTAAACATGTTGTAAAAAGTAAAAAATTGTTGAATATGACTTTGATAAATCATATGAAGAATTTTGAAAACATTCTAAAAAAATATTTTCACAAAATAGTGATATGGAAGAAAAATGATTTTCCACCGAAGAGAGAAATAAAGTATGATTTTCTTAAAAAAATCTCAATAATTCCACGTACCATAGAGAGGTAAATGTTAAAATTAAATGAAAATTTTATGAATTACTATAGGATAATAAAATTTATTTTTTTAATGATATAAATATCAAAAAATTCCCCTAATGGATAATTAAACATAAACTATAACTTCCCAAATCCAGATGAAAATCAATAATTCCTCAAGAATAGATGGTCACATGGACTCAAACACATCTTCCAAAATGCTATAGGCTTTTGACTAGTAAGTAGTTCCTTGGGTGTGTCTTTGGAAAGAAAATTCCCTCATTACCAAAGTATAACACAGTAGAATATCAATAGCAGATAGATAGAAGAAATAATAAAACATGGAGACAATAGATGTACAATAAGAATATATTAAAATCTAAAAAGAAGACTCATATAAAATAATGATGATGATACAGGTCATATTTGTAGTAAAGAATTATAAATAGGTATCAAGAATTAAAATACAATATATGTATCCAAATACAAAAAAGGTCAAAAATCGCTATCTTCTAATAGCATAATGATCCTCAGCTCGATCTTGTTCTCCCCTACTCCTAAGCATGGAACGAAATCAACCCTTAAATTTTGGTCTCTTTACCATGTCCCTACCAACATTAGAGTAGTCTGTTTGGGTTGCCAATGGTGTCCCAAATATGGTGTGAGATACAATCCTAGTATGCAACCCCCCAAAGATCTATACATTTTAATTTATGTGATATAAGATATTTAGTGTTCAATTAAAATAGGTAATCAGATATAAGTGTAAATAGTAATGTACTCATGGAAAATAAAACTAAACCAAAGATATCACATATACAAACATAGATTCCTACAAAATAGGTGTTAGATCCTATAACAAGTCATCTACAAACAAGCATATATAACCAATTTGGACTCACCATATATCCCAACCTGTCTTGTAAAAGAGTTCCTTATCGTACAACCAGATGTGCTAAAAAATCCATATCCAAGTCGTATAATCAAAGTGTCACATTTCCATGGATACAACATAATAATAAAAGTGTTAGAATAGAAAGGTATGGATCCAAGGTATAGAATACAATAATATCATCATAGATTCCTAAGAGCATTTTGAAGGGAACTCGGTTAGGCATTGGTTGGAGTCTTAGGAGCATGTCAACTGACCATGTCCAATGTGAGTCCAAGAAAATCATATCCATGGGGTAGAAAAGCCTGAGGAATCCCAAAAAATCTAGACCTAAGGATAATGCTCCATTAAAGGCATCCACTAGCATGTCAAGATCAAAGGAACATGTCCAAGGCATCTATGGATGAATTAATTACTTGAACTATCAAATTTTCATTACCATTTACCATTTCATACCAAATGAGTCTATCCACTCGTATAATAATTAACATCAAGATACACATCATGAGTATACCCACTCACATAATGAAATTCATGTTCATGGAAAATCAGTGATTATACCCACTCATTGTTCACAATTCACATTAATCATATTATATGAGTTTAACCACTCATTTCTACATTTTTTCAATTAATCAATTAAACAAATACAAGTTCATTATATCCATTCCATTAAAGAGAAGAAATATGAAAAGGAGATATTATATCTATTAACTAAGAAATTAAATCTCAATTAAATATATTTGATCTTCCTTTAACACATCCAACTTAAGAACACGCCCCTTAGGTTGTTCAACAAAGGGAAAAACTAAGGAAAAGGCATTTTTCACCCAATGGGTGTCCTTGGGTTGGGGAATCAACCTCAAACTCATTACCAAAGAACCTAAGGGCAAGCCAAAAAAGTCATGTTATATTAAATTCAATTTATGTATTTAATTTTAAGGTTGTTTTGAAATGTATGATGGGAAGCACAATGAAAGTTATCCTTATAAATAACCAAAACTCAAGGGAAATGTATAGACCATCTACCATAGCTCCGTATTATAGTGCTCATCCAGTATCAACAATAAATTTAACTTAGACTGGAATAAATATGAAGAATTAATGAAGATACCTAAATTAGTGAGAATCAGCTTGAACCCAAATAGTATCTCCAATATCTAGATGAATTATGAATGGATAAAAAGGTATTTATTACTCATTAATGAGGATCCAATGAGACATTAAATGCTTCAATCAATGATCAGATGGTGATGGTAATTTAATTCCAAGAATAGTCACTGAAAAAATGATCTAAAATTGATCCTTTTTATCCATTTAATGAAAGGTTAAATTAGGTTTTAAAAATAATTTATTTTAATTTCGAATTATATAATTTCCTAAATTAATAGGGGTTCCACAGTTTATGTTCATGGTTCAAAAAAAGGTTTGCAAATTGTGCATGGTTGTCTGTAGAAAAGGGGCACCCACACTGTTTTCTCACATGGTTTGAATAACTCTGTGTAAACCATGTGAAGCCCCACTTTCAAAAATATTAGACATGTTTCACAGTCACACAGTCCAAATCACACATTTTTTCCTAAATGTGTGGCCTATAAATCCCCACTATCAAACCTCACACTATTTAATCAAACCATGCAACCTTCCCTGTATGGTTTGAATATACCATGTTCCAAGCATATTCCATCCCATAATCATGTGTTATTGGGATTCAAAAAAAACCTTAAACACCCCCCAAAACACCCATAATCTCAAAGGTTAATCACATTAGGTCATATTCAAAAATTCAAACAAATCAATAAGTAATTTGTACCTCATATGAAAATATGGGTTCTTATAGTCTTCCAACATAAAGCAGTTAATCCCTAAATTTCCCTTTAAATGGTGGTAAAGAATATTCTAAGATAAAATCCAACCACTAATCACATACATCATCCTATAATTCCCAAGTCTTATCATGTAAATATATGTTCTACCATAGTGCATGTACTAAATGAACTCGGCAGCCTCATAGAACCTTCATGCTCTTGTCAACTATAAAAATTGGATGCTCCTCAAAGGATAAATCTCCCTGAAACTCAACCACCTATAGATGAAAATCATGAGATGGGTCAGATTGACAATAGCATGATTGAGATATGTGGAAGATGTTATGTATGGCTCGATAACTCTGAGGTAACTATAACTGATAGCCTATCGTCCTGACTCAAACTAGAATATTGAATGACCATAAATATCGCGATGGAAGCATAACCAGTCACATAATCCATCTATGTCTCAACCTTAGTGAAACACACAAAAAGTCCCGATCCCTAACCTCAAACTATAGAGTTCATCTGCGATGATTAGCATATGATTTTGGTGGAGACTATTTGGTATCCATCTATATTTGATTCAACTATACACACTTTTAAGTTTCCTACACAATACAAGGTCCTAGTAAAGCTACCTCACCTAGCCCTATCCAGCATATAGGATGTTAACATGGAATATCATACAATGCCTCATAAGGTTAAATCAATATCCTCGCCAGATATCTATTATTATAGGTGAAATCAACATGTTGAATGTGTCTCTCTAAAGAGCCTATGAAAACAAGGAAGCATGATCGCAACATGTACCCAAGAACTTGTATCGTACTCTCCGACTAGCCATTAGTCTGAGGGTGGTATGTTGTGCTCAGTAGAAACTTTATACATAGTTCCCTTTACAATATATTATAAAAATGAGACATAAATTGTTCATCCCTATATGAAACAATAGTATGTGGGATGTCGTGAAGTCATACTATCTCATGGATAGAATACCTCCCTATATAATCAACACCGATGTTCTCATTGATTAGAAATAAATGAGAAAACATTGTGATTATGTTCAAAAAAATTCCACACAACATCATTACCTCAAGGTGACCCTAGTAAATTGGTCACAAAATCCATCATGACATCATTCCATTTCCACACAGGAATAGGTAACTAATCTAAAAGCTTGGATTGTTGATTATGTTATTTCATAACCAACTTATAGGTTGAACAACTCATAACAAAACCACCTACCTCATGTTTCATACCCATCCACCAGTACAGATGCTGCAAGTCATAGTACATCTTGGTGACTCCAGGATAAATTTACCAAGATAAGGCGTTATACTCCTACATTATCTCCTCACATATGTCCAATGGAACCCAAACACCACCATGGAAAAGTAGTATCTCATCCTCACCTATGTCCCATATAGAAGGTGGTTCCTCACCATCCCCACTCTCTTGAAGGTCTAGGCCCTATGAATCTGATAGGTATCTCATCTTCACTCTCTCTAGAAGGGTAGAGGTCACAACTAATGATGATATAAAATTATTCCCTATACAGTCATGCACCTCCAAGTGCATCTCAGAGAAAAAATACAAAAGCTTACATTCACTACTGGACTACTAAACTACCTATATATAATCCATCCTCATCAGTATGTTGTCCACTACATTTTATTTACTAGGTGTATAGGCAATCTCAATATCGAAATATTGATGGCACTCAACCCACCTTTATTTCTTATATTCAGATCACACTATGTAAATATGTAACTGAGGATTTTTTGTTCCATGTACAAAATAAAATGCTCTCCCAATAAATAGTATATATAATAAAAAAATCATGAACAACTATAGCTACCTCAATATCATATGTCGAGTAGTTCCTCTTGTGTGGCCAGAGCTACTAAGACCCATACACCACAAATATATCCCCCTGCATCAGTACTTCTCCAAGACCAATACTTGATGCATCACAATACATGTTGTATCTCCTTTCCTTATCTAGTAATTTCTTGATCAGTGTTGAATTGAATATCTCTTTCAACTCCTAAAATAATGTCTCATAGGTATCTAACCATTCAAACTTTACTTCCTTCTTAGTCAAGACTTCCAACGGTGATATTAAATGTGAAATGTCTTGTCTGAAATTCCAGTAATATCCAACTACCCTAAGAAAATCCATAGGTCAAGTATATTTTTTGGGCTGCTTGTGGGATACTATATCTCCCATCTTCTCTAGGAACATTACTACTTTTCTCTCTAAGATAATGTTACCCAGGATGTGACCCAGATCCATCCATAAGTTTCACTTTTTTGAGAATGACATATAACAGATTATATCTTACTATATAAAAGATGATATCAAGAATTTTAGCATGACCATGTCCATTGTGAGAATAAAACAATATATATTCCATGAAAACCACCAAAAATGAATATAGATAAGGATGGAAGACCCAGTTTATCAATTCCATGAAAACTGACAGCGTGTTTTGTGTGACTGAATGACATAACCAAATAATCCTATGGACCATACCTACTAAAGAAGGTCGTCTGAGGTGTGTTTGATGACATAACATGCACTTGATGATATCTGGTCCTCAAATATTTTATTGAGAACATTTGAGCTCTTCAAAGATGATAAAACAGGTCATTTGTCTGTAAAAAAGGATATCAATTATTAACTATCATCTAGTTTAATTTCTGATAATCCACACATAGCCTATGAGAACCATTGGACTTATTTTGAAAAACGACAGATGAACCCCATTGAGAAGTACTGGTTTGAATCAACCCCCTTTCCTCAAAATTCCTTAACTACCTATTGATATCTTTCAATATCATTGTGGCCATCTATTAAGGAAGAATGGATGTCAGTGAAGATATTAGAACTAGATTAATAGATAACTCCACCACTCTCTCTCAGGTGGTAAAGAATATAATTCATCTAGGAACATGTACCTAAAATGATCAACTGCTATAGAAATTCTATCTAACATTTTCCTTATTAATCCAAATACAAACAAGCGATATAGGATTCCATCTATCCCATCTCAGTATGATATGGTCTAACTTGACTCTCCTAGACATTATATTCACCCTTGTGAGTAAAAATTATGCCCTCTAGTGACGTTAAAGTCACCCTCCGGTGATATCATTCAACATAATCCTAAAAATATAATATTCAGTCCATACATAGTATAATTTCAATCCTAGTAATCTCAGAGAAATAATGATTATACATGAAGTGACACCCACAAACGTCTATGGGCACTCTCTGGAATGGAATGCATCTACTTTTCTGATCCCTAATGGAGTTTCTAGCATCATAACACCCTTAAAAACTAAATCACAAGTGCAAGTCCTTCCACAACTGAAATAGATATAAAATTACGAAATACACCACTATAAAAAAGAGCATATGAAATAGTAGATACTACTAAGATAATACCTCTCACTATAGAAGATCTGGAACCCTACTCCTTGGGAAAAGGCTATACAGAATAAATATGACATGAACCATGGCCCTATGATACACCCTCTCTGACCGGAGTATGCCGACTTTAATGTCTTTTTGTAACTTGTGTCTGGAGGCCTCATCCACTACCACTACTACCTCTTCCTAATTGAAAATAACTACTCCAACTCCCTATCTAACATGGATCTATGAAATATTCTCCTAAACATGGTGTTGAATATGACCCTCTACTACACACATCTGAAGGGAAGGTCTTATAGAAACACCTTATGTGATCCATCCAAATGTCTGCTCAGCACTCGACAATGTCAACGTCAAACTGATTCTTCATGTGTCCCAATCTTCCACACTAATGATAGAATATTGAGCTATTAGTACTCATATAATGACTTTTACTCGTCTCACGAGATACCTAATAATGGTGATTATTTCACAAAGATGTTGAACTTGTGGGTCAAGAGGTAGTACTACCCTGTATTGTTCCCCCAACATCCCTTAGATTATAATTTTTAATCAATTATTAATTAAAAATTTTAGTAATAGAGGTCAATATGATCACATTGACTTGAGATCTAATAGATTTTCGGAGACCTTCCTCGAATTTTCACCCCTAGATATCTCATCATTAGGGTACGCAAGTGAAATATTCTCTAACATTGAAAATTATATCGAGTAATTCATAACTGTCATATCACCTGACTCTAGATGCATGAACTCACTATCCCACTCTTCCACATAGTCATGGGGTAGAATTAATATTAAAATCAGGTTTGGAAATCAGCCCAACCCAGATCTTGCAGCCTTTTAGCCCAGTTCAGAACATCACACCAACACTTTGCTACTCTACATATCATATAAGTCATGATATTCACTCTCCTCTTAAGAGGTGTTTCCAGATGATCTAATATCAACAGAGTAGTCTCTAGCCATATCTCAGTAGCTGGTGGACCTCCATCCCCTGAAAATGTAGGAGGAGGATGCTGCTGGAACACACATGTCATCTCATCCACAGATAAGGTAGGTTGTAGTGCACCATGAAAATTATATTTGAAGTGATAGGATCCACCAGTATCCCATGTCCCACACCTTCATAGATTGGTCATTTCCACCCTCTTATTATGAGACTAGATATCATCATGGCGGTATGCCTTTACAATTCAAAACACATGCCTCAAAGAATAAAAATATCAAATTTTACTACTCAAAAGTGAGGGACCGGTAAAAACATCCTATAAACAAGTCATAACCCATAGCCTGCTCTTATATCTAGGACTATAAAAATAAAAGTCACCAAAAACCACTAGAGACATTGAATCTTTCTCACCCAAAAGTTGAATCTAGGTCAAGTCTTTTCTCATCATTTCAAATTTAAATTTTAATTCATACTAATTTTTCATTTCATTTCAATTATTCATTTATTAAAAAAATTTAATGAATGGTTCACCATGTTCAAATCCATAAGGTCCCATAACACATCATGAATGAAAATATAGTTCCCATATAATTCATACCACATCAAATTCAGTTTAAAAAATTAAACAAAAGGTGCATCAATTTCCAGACCATAGGGTCCCATACAAATTATGAGCATAAATATTTCGTCACTTTATCTATCCACTACAAAAAATATACAATAAAAGAATGTACATCTATTAGAGCACTAATTATAGTAGCATGCTATAAGTAATGCATCTTAAATGGCATGGCATAATGCATGGCATGTGATTTATATTGAATTCATAGTATGATGGATGATATGGAATACCCTAATGTAATAGGTCTACAACAAAATATAACACATAATTTTATCAATAATAATATAAAAATTGCAACTGCTTCACCCAATAGTTGAATAAAATCAATAGTAATAGTGAAAATCTTGAAAACAACAATTTAATCCCAGGAAATTTGGATTTTTCCACTTCATGGGTTAGCGATGCCAAAGCATAGTTCATTACCAAACTATACTTCCTTAATATACCTTTATATGATATCCAAATAGTAAAGAAAACCAGAAAATAAAATCTATGATACAACTTTATGACATGCCAGACCTATATTCCACTCAATAGTGCCCAGAGACCGTTTGGTCATATGGCCTCAAACGCATCTCCCCAAATTCTAGAGGTCACCGACTGGGTGAGAGGATCTTGGGTGTGTCTATAGGAAGACTGTTCTCTCATTACCAGAGTGTAATATAATCTAATATAGATAACAGATACATAGTGGAAGCTATAAACCATGAATACAGTATATACACAGTAGAAATACATAACAATCTAAAAATAAATCTCATATACAATGATGATGATGATGATACATGTCATATTCTTATAAAAATCCTAAATAGGTACAGATATGTACAATAAAATACATGTATCCAAATTTAAAAAAGACAAAAAATAAATATCTGTTGAAACCATCATGAACATCATCTAGATATTGTGATATCCTACTTCTAAGAATTGAAAAATGTCAACCCTGGAATTTTGGGCACTTTTCAATGTCTCTAAATATATCCAATAGTCTTCTCGAGTACCCAACAAGATCCTGAATTGGGTGTGACATATAATTCCATTAGGTAACCACCCAAATATTTAGACATTTCAGTCTTTATAATATAATCTATGCAGTGTGCAAGTAAAATAGTTAAGAAGCTATAAATGTAAATAGTAAAGTACCCATGACACATATAACCAACCCAAAATTATCTTATATCCAAACATCGCTCCCTGTAAAACAAGTGTCAACTCCTATAACAAGGTAGATACAAAAAATAACTTATAACCAACATGGGATCTCTATAAATACAAATCTATCATGTAAAACACAACCTTATAGTACAAACTATAGTTCCAAAACATCCATAGTCTATACTTATAATCAAAGTGTCACATTAACATGGTCTTTCAATAGTAATCAATGTTTCAAACCATGAAGACCTAGATCTAGGGTTTAAAGACCATGGAATCCCCTTCTTGTTCTGGGAGAATCTCGATGGGATCTCGGTTATGCACTAATTACAGTCCCATGAGCATGTCAACCAAGCATGTCATACGTGAATCCAAGAATTATAGATGCAAGGGTTAGCACAGCCCATGGAATCGCATGGAATCAATACCCAAGAAGCATACTCCAACCAAGGCATCAACTTCGGCATCATGATCCAAGGAACATTTCCAAGGCATATATAGAAGTATTCATCACTTTTTCTATTCAACAGTCCGTACTATTTACCATATCATACCACATGTGTCTACCCACACATATAACCATTCACTTCCAAATACACATAATTATTATGCCCACTCCCATAACACAATTCATGTTCAAGGAAACCCAATGAGTATACCAACTCATTTTTAACAGTTTACATTCAGCACATTATAAGAGTTTACTCACTCATTTCCACATTTTTTCAATTATTCCATTAAAGTAATAAAATTTTTATATTGTCATTATATTTAAGAGAATAAATTTGAAAATGAGGCAATAAACCACTTAATTAGTAACTTAAATTTTAATGTAATTTATTTGAGCATCCATTAACTAGGCTAACTATAAAACAAACCCCATTGGTGGTTCATCAAAGAGGAAAACCAAGGTAAGGGAATGACAGACACCATGGGTGGCCTTGGGTTAGGTAAAAACCTCTAACTTATTACAAAGTATTTTAATGTCATTCCTAAAAATTTCTTTTGCATTCAATTCAATTTATCACTGAAATATCGAGGTTGCGCCAGATATTCCAGCAAGTTGAAAGACGAAATATATCTATATAGAGTTCCATAACTCAAGGGAAATGTATACACCAACTAACATAGCTTGGTAGTACAACTCTCATCTATATATAATCTTAATTCAACTCAGATCAGGAGAAAAATGAAGAAAGGATCAAGAACCTAAAATTTGGAGAAATCATCTTTCAACCAAATAGCATCGTTGATATCTAGAAAAATGGTGAATGGAAAAAAATGAATCGATTAATCACTGATACGGATACAATGATCCATTTTTTTCTTAAATCAGAGATCAGATACAGATGGTACCTCAATTCCTAGAATAGTCACTGAATGAAATCTCTCAAATTGATGCTTTGTTACCCATTGAATGAAAAGTGAAATTCAGTTTTCAAACAAAGTTATTTTAATTTAAAATTTTAAAACTTCAAAAATTAAAAGGTTTTTCAGAATTTAGGTGAAAATTTTGAAAAACCATGTTCTAATCATGCATGGTTATTTGTAGGGAAGGGGAAATAGCATGGTTAACCCACATGATTTGACTAACTGTGAGAAAACCCACATTCAAAAATTATAGACATGTCACACAATTGTTCAGACCAAATTACACAGTTTGGAATAAATTTGTGGCTTATTACTCCCCATTTCCAATCCTTTCATGGTTTAAGCTAATTGTGTATCATTACTTGTATGGTTTTAACTAACCATGTTCCTGGCATATTTCAACCAAAATAATTGTGTTTTGGGCTCTGAATAAGCCATGGAAACCCCCTGAAACTCCCCTGAACACAAAGGGTAACAACATTAGGTCATATATAAACATTTAAACTAAAAAATAATGGATAATTACCTTAAAAGAAAATACATTTTCTTACATAAACAATATCGAGTAATGATGAGATTAATAAATAAACCCTTACCTCTTTGGTAACTTTTGAATCATAAAACCCATGAAGAAAATAACATAAAATGAAACATTAAATACCATGAAGATAAAAATATTATTCAAATACAATATTATAGGGGAATTATATACACCAAAAATTAATATAAAAGGTGAATATGTGATACGTATAAAGAAATAAAAAATGAGATAATAAATACCTTACAATTATTGTGTCATTAAAGTTACAATTAATCTATGAAATTATTTTTGTGAAATGTAATCCCACAAGAAAAAAGTGGAAATAAAACATAAAATAAAAAAAAACTATAAAAAAATAATATTCCCATATGAAATTCACTGTTTAACCCCCATGTATTTTGTGAAATATTTGTTTTTTGAATTAATTTAATCTTTTTGACATTTTTCATTTCTCGCAACGCTGAATATTACTTCTATTTTATCAAAGAAATATGTTTAGTTTTCATTGAATAAAAAAATCTTGTTCTACATGTAACAATTATATTATATTTTAGTACATGCACCGCTATGTTTGGCTTTTGTTACACACAATGTCGAGTTCCTTCGATATCGTGTGTTACATTACAGACCTAATTTAACCAAACTACATTATAATATTGATAGTATTATTAAAATATTATTATAATTATTACCCATACTTTGGAATGGTAGTTATGAGTAAGATATTCTAAATTTTGAAAATATTTATTACACATGAATATAAGAAGAATAATTTTGTGACCAATTAACTATAAATGAAAATAAAATCCTTTTTTAAAATATGGGGAATTTTTTCCTGAAAACCCAATTTATGCAATCAAACAAATTTTAACCAAGAAATTAATTAAAAAATGTTTAAAAAAATATTTTAATGAAATAGTTATATGTTAGGTTGAATAAAATATTTATAATTAATTTTATATGTTTTCTAAATGATAAATAAGTATAAAATAAATTTTACACATAAAGATATATATTTTTCCAAAAAGTAATTTTACCTCCTTTTAATGGTGAGCCTATTTTAAATCAATTTTTTTTTGAAACTTTTATAGGTATTATTTGAAAAAATAAGATTCATTTTGAAAATAAAAACATAAAAATAAGCTTATGGAGACTTTTTTCTGATAAGTTTTATTTTTGGATGAATAGTGAAAAATATTGAAATTTATTTGAACACTACATTTTAGTATAATTTATTTATATAGATAAATTTTGTTTTAATTTTGTTTTAAAGTATATTTAGATAAATTATACATATATTTATACTATTTTGGTCATTGGATTCAATTTCACATTTATATTAGATATAATAACATTTCAAACTTTTGAATATTTTCACTTTAAGACATGTTGTCTCATCACATCTATGGGATTAATTTTAAATCCATTAATTCCACTTATATGATTAGAATTAATAAAATGGATTCCATATCTAGAATAATAATAATTTATAATTAATATTATGTATGGATAATTTTTTTACAAAAATATAAGCAAATTTAATTAAAATTATTTACAATTATTATGTTAAAAATATGTTCACTTTGTGGTAAAAATTTAGCTTGAGGGAAAAAATAACCAAGAATAAAATCCAAAATCCATTTGACGGAAATTTTTATAGAATATTATCTTTTTTATAAAAAATATAAGATTATTGGAGGAACATGATGTAATGGATACCTCCCAAAAGTTTTTATCTTTTTAATATTTACATGAATGACACTATTCCTCCATTATAAAAGGGTACTGACCCCCCTAACTTCTTCATGCCTTTCATGAAAATTGTCTCTACATAACCCAACCCAAATAATCTACCAAAATTCATCATATCATAATATAATCCTTGATCTGATCATAAATCAAACAAAGTTAGTCCTTTGGTGAAAACCAAAAGTAATTGCCCAAAGAAGAGGTAACATCATTCAATAAGAACTTTTTCTTGATTTGTTTCTCCACCCCAACAATTCATGTTATTCCATTATTATATAATAAAATAATTATCCTATATATACTTATATCATGTTATGTTAATTTTTATACCTAACCCTTCACACACTTCCATCAAATAGAGTATGCAATCATCATTCTTATGTACAGTGGACAACCACATCATGAACTGATGTTGTTAATTCTTCTATTACAACCATTCAGGGTTGGAAATAATGATGTATTTATAGTTTTTATATTATATATCTGATATTTATTATTTATTAATTCATATGAAATTATCATATAACAAATAAATTCATTCATTTCATTTTTTGAGAATATGATAACTTAATGTGTGGATATGTGGACCACTACCTCCTTAAAGTAATTTGATTCGTTCACACTTTATATAGAATGTATTAAGGATAGTTTTAGTAAAATTATATGATATATATGAAATAATAATTATACAATAATATATATATATATATATTTCATTTAATTACTTTCTTTCAAAATGATAAGAAATTATAAACAACATTCACACGTACGTACGACCTACCGTCTCCATGAATATTGTATTCCATTTTATATTTTTATATTTTATAGATTATTATAAATAAATGTATAATAAATATACATGACATTCATATCATGTTTTAAATTTAGTAAATAACTAAATCATAATCTAATAATTTTTATCAACAATAACATGTCGAAACATATACAAAAACAATGTGGTTATTCCCTAAAACATAAATTTAACAAGAAATTGTTAATAAATGGGTAATATAAAGATATAATAAAATAATATATGGTATTTTATATAATAATATTTTTATTTATTAAATCTTTAGAAAATTATTTTTATTATATTTTTGTTTTAAACTTGTACTAAGAAATCCAATTCTTAATGTAAGGGTTTTCTCATCTCAGTTTTATTTATATTAGATATATGCTATATTCACCACTCATACTTGTTATGTGGTTAATATACTTACCTATGAAATGTTATATCATGAATTTAGTTTATTTAATTATATATAAAGTTTATATTGATTTTATTCTTTCACAGATCTCACGATTCAAAAGTTATATAAGTTGTAAGGGGATTATAGTATTTCTTTTATTTCTGAGAAACATATGCCTTATTCACCAATAATTTACTTTATATTGTGTATGAAATTATTATGAATTTATTATATGATAATTATACTTAAATTTATGGGTTTTTATGTCTATTTTATGAAATCTATTTCAATGGGTTTTACAGTTCAAAAGTAACCAAATTAGTAAAGTATCTTTGTCTCAATTTGCCTTCTTTGGGACACATGATTAATTATGAACCCATATTCTTTTATGAGGTGAATATAATAAAATTTGACAAGTTATATAATTAAACGAATGACTTTAATGATATTTTAAATATCATTTAATTTAATTCTTTCATGGTGATTAGGAATCAAAATTTCCAAGGTGATAAGAGTTTATTGCTACAATCTAATCATTTATAGTGATTGATTATGATTATTCTTCTATTTATGAAATTTTATAAACCATTTCTCAAGAATTTCTATGAATTTTATTTTATTATAGTTATTAGAAATATATTCATGCAATTTTACCATTTTTCCACTCCTTGGTACATAATATAATTAAGAAAACAATTATGAAAATATGACTTTATTTCTCTCTTTGGTCAGAAATTTATTTTATTGAAAAGAACATGTTAACTAAAAGTCTTTTCATTTTTTAAAATAACCTTTTAAGATAATTTACAATTAATAGTATTTTAAATTTGTATTTTGTTTTAATAAAATCTTGAAACTTTTTTCAAGACTCATTTATATGTGTTTAAGGTTATTTTAAATGAAAATTATTTAATGATTAGACTGATACTATTATATGTATTAAAATCTATTTCCAAAAAACAAATTCCAAAATGTTTTATCTTAAATAAGTGTTTTAAAAGAATTTAAAAGAATCCTTTATATTTTTTCAAAAGCTAGTTTTCAAAGAAAATTATTTCAGTGATTTCAATCATTATTTTATAAGTTTTCAAATATATTTTCAATGAAAAATATTTTCAATAATATTTAATGATAAATTTGTGTTTCAAATGATTTCTAAAACTTACATTATATGTTTTCAAAAGGATATTTTCATATAAAATAGTGTTTAAAATGTTTTTAAAAGAAGATCTATTTTTCTCAATAAATTTTCTAAATTATATTTTAAAATGAATTTCCATCTAAGATGATATCCATTGGGGTTACTCATGCCTTAATGAGGATATCATCTAAGGGTCACATTCATATTATTCCTCTTAGTGGATTATATTTTGATGAACTGATTTTTATGAAACTTGTTTCTCTTTTATGGGTAATATGTTTACGAAACATGTTTCTCTTTCAAAGGTTATATGCTTTTAAAACCCACTTTTTTCACAAGTTATGCTTTGATGAAATGATTATGAAACCTTTATCTTTTCAATAGGTTATGATATTATGAAATTTTTATGATACCCATTTCATTTCATGGGTTATGATATGATTTTTTTTATATTTAGGAACACGTATGTATGATTTCATTATGAGATATTTTAGATCTATATCTCCCTCCATTTCATTTTGGAAGTATTTATATCTCGTAACATGTAAATGGAAGGAATGAGGAGTGAAATCATCTTATAAAAGGACTTTTTCCTCTAATATGTTCTTGGGAGTGAACCATGTCTCATAATATGGTGTTGGGAATGGACCTTGACTACCATGGTTCTCTTGAGAATGAACCATTAATACTAAGAATGTTTGAAGAGTGAACCCATTCCACTGTAAGAAAATAGTTGCAGTCGGGGGTGGTGGTTTTTCCTACCCATTAGTTATAGGCCCTATGATGTTCCCTGATATGTTTTGTTGATGATACTTGAATTATAGGGAATGAATTTATATGTTTATATATCTTCCAAAATTCAATGTCTTATTCTAATGTTAAACATTCATGGATTATAGTCCCGATTCTCGTATGATTTAGGTCTTATGAACTGCCCATTATTATTTCATGATGCTTTATTATTATCTTTTATATAAAGGTTATGATCTTATAATTTTGGGATCTTGTTACCATTCCCTTACTATCATATTATGTTGATATTTCTCCCTTTTTTAAAATTACTGAGCATATAAGCTCACCCTTTCTTATGTTTCCTTTCCCTAGGTTGTGAAGAAATGTTTTAAGTAGTTGTACTAACTGGGAAGATCTTTTTTGGAAACATTTGAGAATATTATGTTCCAAGTTTCTAAATTCACTAAAATATTACGGCCCCTGGGAAAGTAATTTTGTAATGAACTGAATATTCATACAAAATTTTGTAATATTCATGTACGTTAATCCTGGATCGCTATAGTTGGTATAAAAGGAATGGTTTATACATCATTTGAGAATGTTGATGAGAAAACATTAGTTAGATACCTGGAGATATTTCTAAAGATATGCCTATGGATTTATATAAGGATAATCCAATGGATTAAAATATTTAAAAGGAGGTGTCAGGAGTTTGGAAACCAATAAGTAATTTTCTATTATTATGTGCTTTTCTGGTACAATAACTATTTCTCAAGCTATACTTTCAAGTCTTAGTTAATAGAGAGAACTAGAGGGAACTAGGTTAACATTAAATGATTCATATGTGTAAGGTATGGGAATTATACAAAAATACATCCTAAGTGTAAATAACATGAATATAATTAGTATAGTGTTATAATTATAGGTTATACAATTGATGATAAAGAGACCATAAATGGAATGTGAAAGGTATGGTATAATCTATTGTATTTTTTAAGTTAAACATAATAATCATGATTATATTGAGGTTAAGGAACCTGAATACAATATTCAAAATTCATATTCTAGGAAATTGGTATTATGGAATAAGATGGTAAAACCTAAGTACAAGTTTATGAATAATGTTGGATAATTGAACTGTATATATATTGGAATTAAATAAGTATGTTATATGAATTAGGAAGTATGCATTTTTCATTAAATAATTAAAAGGTTATATTAAATGGTGCTAATGACATAGAATAGTTATTTAATGGAAAGATGATATTTTGTTTAAGGTATGGTGATTCTTAATGTGTTCTCTATGTTGTTAAAAAAATTAGCTTATATAAATATATTATTTATTTGGATAAAGTAAATTGGGTAGTATTGATTACTACTTAACTGATTATTTATTTATTGAAAATCATCTCTTTTTTATAATGGGTGATTTTTAAAAAATGGATTTCAGGAATATATCCAATAATCTTTTTAATAATATAGAAATAATTTTTTATAGGGATTTATAGTACTTCATGTTATTATAGTGTTTTAAGAGAATACAAGATGAAGTTATTTAATTTTTTTTAATGAGAAAACTAAGATACACTTTATGATATATTGTGGATTAATGTTAATATGATTTTCAGAGATTTAGTGACCTTATTTATAATCTTTTTTAATTTTATATTTTGGAAGGATTATAATGTTATCCATTTATCTAATGGTTTAATTTATAATGTTATCAATTTATAATGTTATCCATTTTTGGAATGGTTATAATATTAAGATGATATTTTATATATTAAAGTATTATCTCACCATATGATGATTTATGAATTTTGGATAACTTGTGCAATCTATTTTTTGGGATTCTAACTATTGAAATAAGGAATGACTTATAATTCTATTTATCGATCTCATGATCTGCTAATGCTTCAGGAATGGAAAATTCACCTTCATTTTTTTAATAAGATATGAATATGAAGTTGATAAAAGAAAAAAAAGAGTGATATTGTGCTGAAATAAAGTAATTATACCTTCTCATGAAAATTTATCAACTTTCGGATAAGTGTTTTGAAATAAAAGTTTTCCCATTATCATACTTTTTTAGGATATCAATTCCCTTTTTTATCCTCTTTGGTTTAAGAATTTGTGATCGTTAACATTATCCTAAATGTATTCTCTATCACTCTCCATCATAAATTGATATTTATATTTACCTTTTAGGTCCATGTTGTCACATTCCACCTATGTTTTCCTATGTGGAAACCTTTTTATGAGTTACTTTGGGTAACCATTATGTTTCCGACTTTTACATTTTAATGGATGTTTTAGTAATAATTTTTAAGATGTGGGTTTCTAGTAAAGGGACAATTATGTGTTAAACCATTGATAAACTTGATGAACTTCAAGGGATAAATCCATTTTAGTGGGGGTAAAATATAATAACACAATATATTTTGAAATATATTTTTTACATATTTAAATAAACATTTCAATATTTTTCATTTCTCACAACTCTAAATATAAATTGTGTTATATGAAAGCACTATGTTTGGTTTGTGTTTCATACAACACCAATGTAATCTTGTTCTAGATGCAACATAAAGATTAAATTTATGTACAAGAAACACTAAATTTTCCTTTTGTTATACACATTTTTTAGTTCCTTCTATATCTTGTGTCACACGTAAGACTTAGTTTTACCAAACTACAATTTACTACTAATATTATTACAAATGTTACCAAGACTTTGGAATCATGGTTATGAATATGATTAATTAAATTATAAAAATATGGTTTACATATATATATATATATAATTATTTTGTGACCAATTAACTAGAAATAAAAATTAACCCCTTCATGAAAATATAGGATATCCTTTGCTGTAAAACAATATTTATGAAATAAAAAGCGTCTTACTTAAGAAAATTAATTAAACATTTGAAAAATAAATTTTATAAAATATATAAATATATAAATATATATATATACATATTATTAAATCAACTATTTAATTTTCATATTATGTATTTTCTATTAAATAGATAAGAATAAAAATAATTTTATGCATAAATATATATATTGTTCTAAAAGGTAATTTTATAGACATTTAGTGGTTAAACTATTTAATATATATGTTTTTCTAGTTTTATAAATTTCATTTGAAAAGAAATAAACCTTATTTTACAAATAAGAACATCCAAACTATCTTATAGTGAATTTTTTGTATTTTTCTGAGAAGTTTGATTTTTAGATGAATAGTGAAAACACATAATTTTAATTCAAATTACATTGTCATCTAATTTATTAATATATTTAATTATATATTAATTTAGTTTTAATGTATATAATGATCAATTATAAATATATTTATAAAATTTAGTTTTTTGGAATTAATATCACATTGAAATTTGATATAAGAACATTTTAATCATTTGGACATCTTCACATTAAATAGCTATTGTCTCGTCCCATCTGTAGGATTAATTATATGTTAATTTCAAAATATTATGTGATTATAATTTTGAAAAATTAATTAAACATTTGGAATAAAAATAATTTATAATTTAATCTTTTTAAGTGTAATTTTCACTAAAAATATTAGTGAATGTAATTTAAATTAATTGTCATGATTAAGGTAAAAACCTAGTTTAATTAGTTGTTAAACTTTATCTTAAGGGTAAAATAACCTAGAAACATGTCCAAAAGAAGTTTTATGGCCACATTTACACCATATCCTCATATTAATTGAAAATATAGAATTATTTTAGGATCATGATGTAAGGAAGATCTCTCAATAGTGTTTATCTATTTATATTTACAAGAATGTCACTCCTCCTCCATTATAAAAGGACAATCACCCCCCCCCCCATCTCACTTATTCACAACTATAAAACCCTTTGTATCACTATGAACATTCCAAAATAATCTCTAAACATACTATATACTCTCTTAGAATACTTAAATTAGGATCAAATGAAACCAAGTTAGTCCCTTGGTGCAAACCAAAAGGAATTACCCAAAGAAGTGGTAACATCCTTCAACAATTTTTTTTATTTCATTTCATTATACACCCCATAAATTATTCTTATTCCATAATGATATAATAAAATTAAAATATTAAATCTTTTGATATGTTTTCATGTTAATTTTTTGACCTAAACCTATAGACACTCCCATCAAATGAGATATGTGTTCATCGTTCGTGTGTACGGAGGACTATCGCCTTGTGAATTAATGTCGTTCATTCAATCATTACAACCATTGAAGGTTATAAATAATGATTTAATAACTATTTTTATATTATATATATGATATTTATGATGTATTTATAATTATTTTAATATTATATGACACATACATTTATGATTTCAATTTTGTAGGGAATTCAATAACTTCATTTATGAACGCGTGGATTAATACCTCCTCAAAGCGATGTGATTCGTTCACACATTACATGGAATATAATAATAGTAGTTCTAGTACATTTATATTAAATATATTAAATAATAATTATAATAAAATTATAATATATATATATACACATATTTTTCATTTACCTTATTTCTTTCAATACAATAAAAAACCAGAAACAACATTCATGCCTACGTACAACCTATTGTCCCCATGTATGATGTATTCCATTTCATATTTATATATTTTATATATTATTATGAATAATTATATAATGAATATATATGATATTTATATCATTTTTACATTCTTTAAATTAGTATTTCATGATCTAAGTAAGAGGATCTGGAATAACAAGTCAAAACATATATAAAAAACAAAGCGGTTGTTACCCGAAACATAACTTTAACATGAAATAATTAAATAATAGGTAATATAAGATATAATAAAATAATATATGGTATATTATATAGTAATATGGTTAATTGGTAGATTTATAATAAAATTATATTTATTATATAGTATTTTTCAATATGTATGAATAAATTCACAACTTAATGTAAGGGTTTTCTCATCTAACTATTTTTTGTGTGAGATATATACTATTTTCACCAATTATTACTATTATTGTTGTATATACAGCCATATAAAATTATATATAATATATCTCCTTCATTTCATGATATAAAATTTCAAATTGATGTTATTATTTCATGGTTCTCACAATTAAGAAGTAACTCAAGTTGTAAGGGGATTTCATGCCTCGCTTTTATTTCTATGAGAATTATTCTTTATTTACCAATAATTTTTTATGGTGTATATAATAACCATGGATGTATTATATTATCAATATAATTAAATTTATGGGTGTTTATATATCCATTTTATTATCTCTATTTTATGGGTTTTAACGGTTCAAAAGTTACCAAGTCTGTAAATAATTATGTCTCATTTTGAATTCTTACAGGAACATGTTTTTATTCACCTATATTATTTTATGAGGTGTATATAATTTAAATTGAAATGTTATATCATAAATATAATTCATTTCATTATATTTTATTCTATATTTAATTTTATTCTTTCATGGATATTAGGATTCAATGTTTCCAATGTGGTAACTTCTTATTACTTCAATCTCATAATTTATTAATATTATTTATGATTATGCTCTTATTGATGAAATATTATGATCAATATCTCAATTATTATTATAAATATTATTCTACTTTGGTTCTTTAATATATCTCCAGGTAATGGTATCATTTTTCACACATTGGTAATAAATATAATTAAGAAATTTATTTTATGAAAATATGAATTTCTTTCTCTCTTCAGTCAGAAATCGGTTTTATTCACAAAAAAAGTTTTTTCATAAAATTGTTTTCTATAGTGTTTATAAATGATATTTTAAGATAATTTTCAAGGAAAATTATTTTAATGGTGCGTAATTTTTTGAAAGGTATTTAAAATTGCTTTCAATATTCATTTGTAATTTTTCATGTTTATTTTCAAATAAAATGATTAAAATTATTTTGAATATTATTTTATATTATTTAAAAGCTATTTTCATTGAAAAAAGGTTTTAAAAATCTTTTATGTTCAATAAGTGTTTTAAATGATTTTAAAATATTAATTTATATTTTTTCAAAAGATTATTTTCAAATAAAATTATTTCAATTATTTCAAGGATTATTTTATATGTTATCAAATCTATTCTCAAAGAAAATGTTTATCAAAATATTTTTTTGTACTAAAATTGTTTTTAATGATTTTAATAAAATCCTTTAAATGTTTTCAAAATTTTATTTTCAAATAAAAAGGTGTAAATAGTGTTTTTAGAAGAAAAAATTTTTTTCTCAAGAAATTTTTCTTTAAGGTATTTCCAAATTTCTTCCCATATAAATGATATACAATGGTGTTACTCATGACTTAATAAAGATATTATCCAAGGGTTCCATTCATATACTTTCTCTGAATGGTTTATATTTTATGAAATTATGTTTATAAAACCAATTCCCCTTTTATGTGTTATATGTTTATGAAAAATGGTTTATATTTCATGAGTTATATTCTAAGGAAAACCACTTCATTTCATAGGTTATTCTTTGATGAAATGATTATGAAACATGTTTCTTTTCAATAGGTTAGGATATGGTGCCGTGATTATGGTACCCATTTAATTTCTTGGGTTATGATATGATTTTTTATGATCTTAGAGAACATGTATGTATTATTTAATTATGATATGGGTGAGACCTATTACTCCCTCAAATGAATTATGTTAAGATTTTTATATCATGAGATAAACATAGTTGGAACAAAAAGTAAACATGGTTTAGTAAAGGACTTTGTCCACTTAGATAGTCTTGGGAGTGAACCTTGACTACTAGTATGGTTTAAGGAGTGAAACCATTCCACTATATGGAAGGGGATATGATTGGTAATGGTGGTGTGTCTCACCTAGTACGTGTAACCCCCATGATGTTCAATGATATGTTTTGGAAATGATCCTTGAAATATAGAGAATTAATTTATATGTTTTTGTGTCTATCAAAAATTAATATCTTATTCCTATGTTATGATTTCATGGCTTATGCTCTTGATTACCTTATGATTCATGTCCTATGAACTTCCAATATTTATGTCATGAATCTTGATTATGATCTTTGATATGTCGGGTATGATCTTATAATGTTGTGATCAGATTATCAAACCCATATGATCATGTTATGCTTATATGTCTCCCATGTTTACCCATATTGAGCATCAGATCTCACCCTTTCTTATGTTTTCATTCCCCAAGTTATGAATAAAGGTTTAAAGTAGGAATACAAAATGGGAATATCTTGGTGGGAAACATTGAATATCTTTCACCAGACAAGAATACTATGTTCCAATATTATAATGAAACTATACTATCATCATCCTCAAGAATTTACTTTTTAAATGTGATGAATATTCATCTAAAATAATGTAATATCCATTTATAGAAACCCTAGGTCGTTATACAATGATGATTTAAATTAACCTAATGAATGAAATTGAGTTATTAAATCCCTTACCTCGATTCTATAATTGTTATGTATATCCCGTATCTACTATATAATAAAAATATATCAAATTTAATAAGATCCTATTATAGGTTTAATCCCTAATACTTATTAAATTTTCTTCATTTATTTGAATGTTAAATTTAAGTACATATTCTGTTATGTCCACATAGAGAATTTTGAGGATGTTCAGTTTATAATTTCAAAATTAGATTGAGGTTTTAACCATGGAAAGAGGGTTCAATATACCATCAAATATATAATATTAATCATAAAATAATTATAATTTTTATATATAAATTATTCATTTAAATTCAACCATGAATTATGGTTATGAAAAATCCACTACATTATAATCATGATGATAGTAGGTCATATGTACACATAAATAACATTTACATTTTTCAAACATCATGATTAAAGGATGATGAGTGTTATTATTTATTTCTATAACTATCATTATATCATTAATTTTATTTTATTTATTTAAATACACTTTCATATACCATCCAAGTGATGTGGTCATAAAAAATGAATCACAACGTCGTACACACGAATGATGTTATAATTTCAATATATTGTATGGAAAGAATTTATATAATATGTTGATTTTCCAAAATGATTAATATGTAATTAAAATAATATATAAACATAAAATTCATAATCATGGCTATATTTGGTATGAAATGATATGAAATTAATTACATAGGTTTGTGTGGTGGTAGCCCACCATACACAGAAAAGACGTTTTTCCCCATTTATTGGAAGAGGGTAAGGAAAAATATTACTAAATAAATATAATGACATCTTATTATATATGAGATACATTAATTATAATATTTTAATTTTAAAAACATAATTTATGGTTTAAAAAATTAAGTAAAAAAGAAGGATCTTATGAAGATTATTACCTTATATTAGAAGAACTTCCTTCTAATCTATTATCAAAGACCCTAAGGCCAGACCTTTTGGAAGACCATAAGCTCTATAATATGTAAAATAGTTTTGGAAGGTGGTTATTTAAGGATTTGGTTGATCCAAATGTTTGGATATTTGTGTATAAATGATGATAGGGGTTATACTTTTATAATTGAGGAGTAGGGGGGTTTCGTAAATACCCCAAACCATTCAATATTGTGTTGTCAGTCACAATAAAAGTTCCACAAAAAATAATAAATAATAGTGTTGTAGGGTGATATATCTGATACAAAACTCCATATTAAAAAATTTATTCTATTTACCTCTAAGGTCATAAATTTTTACCATTTTAATGTTTCACCAAGATAACCATTTTTTAATTTTTTGACTATAAATTATGAACAAAATTTAAGTTTAACATATTGTAAAATATTACTTATTATAATTATAAATATTTAAACCATTTTATAAAATTAAAATAACAAAATTCAAATGATTTAATTTGAAATTAAACCCTAAAAATGTATTAAAAAGTAGTTTTTCAATATACACATTTTCAAAAAATAGTTGACATTATATTAACTATACGACTAGAAATCATAATTATTTGAATTTAAATTCATATTTATAGATATATAATATATATGTTTGTTTTAAATAATTTTTGTATGAGTTTTTTTAATTAATTATATAAGAGGAACACCATGAATTTAAAAATAGTTTTCAGAAAAATGTTTTTCAAGCCTAAAAAAACATATACTAAAATCCAACACATGGATTATTTAAATAGAATTAATTATATTATATATAAATAACTAATTTTTATGAAAAATTCAAATGAAATACATTAATATTGTTACTTTGAAATTACTTAATCGATTAACTTAAATGACAATTTTACCAAAATAGATATATTTCACTTTTCACTGAAAATCAATATTTTTAGAAAAATAAAAAAATCAATCCCATGGTTAATATGTATATGATTATTTCAAAAAGAAAATTAATTAAATAAAATTAAATTTTTAAATCATCTAAAAATTATTTATATTATTTTTTCATAAAAAGGAATAAAAATCATTTTTAATGAAAATGTATATTTTAAGAATGGATAGATTTATTAAAACATTATGTACTTATTTCTTAGGAAATTAAAAAAAATTAATTGATTATAACTTTTATATCTATTACATAAACTAGTTAATCATATTAATACTCACCAATTTAATGGCTTGGTTATAATGGTCATATTCAAATAATAATATTTTAATTATATGTCATGGCTCATTTAATCTCAGTGTTGTGGGATATACACACTATCGAACTATATTTTCTTTTAAAATAAATGTTTCCTACACTAATATTTATTATTAGGACTATGTTAAACATAAACTCCCTAAAAGGGGGTGTGAAGTAAGGTGTTTCCCATTTTTAAAATTTGACCTGATCATGTTTTCCCTTGTATGCAATCTTATTCCCTTATTTGGAAGAACTTGTTCAATATATTAACCTCCAAATGAATTTCACTCGGGATAATTAAAATATATATATATATATATAAATTAAAATAATTCATAATTAATGAAGATATTACATTCTTAATAATAATGGTATACATCATAGGTGAAAATCTTGATGATGTCAAAAAGTTAAAAAGTAACTATTTTAATAGATCAATGAGTTAAATTTTTAATCTATGTTTACTCTATGATAAAAGAACATCCTTGATAATGGTTTTAGGAAGACACACTATCAATCCAAGGGTCATTCACTCTTCCTCTCATTCACTCAATGTTTTATTTATGGAAAATTATATTTTTTATGTTAAATACTCTTCTTAACAAAACTACTGAATTGAAGATCTCTCCATCATAACTCTAGAATTTTTGGTTCATTAAAATTGATGTTTACTGTAATTTTCATCATTAAATTTCGATAAGATCTATTTCCCATTGTGAGGGATTTATCATTATCCAACAATTCCAATTCCATATGAGGTTTTCCTCTTTGAATGAGGTAGAACTATTTTTATTCCAAATAAACATAGTGTAAATAACTTCATACAAAATATGATAATTACATATTAAAATTATTTTATTATGGTCTACATTAATCTTAAATAGATGAAAAATACAATATAACACTATCCAATTTTCCAAATTAATATTATTTTACTAACAAAAAAATATCATTACATATCCTTTCATCTTTATTTCTATATAGATCAGAATTTAAATATTGAGATGGTAGTATTGACCCTCTTCCGAAATAGCTGTAACTAGTTTATATAATGGGTTTCATGGTACCAAACCTTGATCAAATAGTTGAGTTTAATTCATACATCATCTAACCAATCATGATTAATCTATATTTCTAAAAGATTAAATTTTTCAATGAATTTAAAATATTTTAGGAACATCTTAGAAATTATGATCCGCATAATCTTATTTTAAAATTTTAACCAAATAATAAGGATATTCTTGAAATAACCAAAACATATAGTTCTCAAGTCCTAGACTCTAGGAATATAATACTCATTACCATATACATTACATGTCTTCTATTGAAACTAATTTACATGACCCTAATTTAAATATACATAATTACCATATCACTAAAAAATTATGACTGACTTTAACTATAGGGACCTTTTATGTTTATAGTTATAGAGAATTAGGGAAATTGATGAGGTAATAAAGCCTATGTATTTGTCAACTAATGGAAATTTTTTTAACTATTTAAGAAACTATATAATCTTAGAAATTCTTCAACATCTTTTATAAATTCGCTATATAATTTATTCATTTATACATAAAATTTGTAATACATATCTTCAGAGCATGTGGAACTAGAATCATAAGAAGGGGTGTGCTCAAGTACTCTCCAATGGTAAACATATGAAATAAAAATATAATATCATTAGTGAACATAATATGAAAATAAATAATATCAGAGTAATATATAATAATAATAATAATTCAATAATAAAAAATAATTGAGAATTACATATCCATGATTAGCATCTCGATATATAAACTCATGTATAATAATAACAGGTACCTTTTGGATGAAATTTATAATGATAAAATTCTAATTCCATTCTCTAAGACATGATAGCATGATCATGCCATCAATATATAACCTATAGAAAATATGTTGTTATGGGACAACATACAATAAAATACAAAATTTGTTTTTCTAATGATACCTCTTGATGCATTCAAGGTCTATTACGGGTCTCACCCCTCACTAATTATGTCCAATGCATTAATCATATAAAGCTGTGAATAAACTACAAAATTTATATGAACAATCCATTAGTAATCAATACAAATACATATTGAAAGTACAAGAATACATATTTTTAATATTTCTCCATAAAATAATTTAATAACAATATATATAATCATCCTTTAAGTTAACACCATATAGAGTATTAGTAACATGTTTAGGTCAATAAATTTCCAATTCAATGAATATAATTAATTTCTACGTGCATATCACTAAAAATAAAATCGAATATAGTAATGGGTATATAGTTATGTCAATAATTTTCTAATAACTAACAAGAATATATTTTTATATAAGTATCATTTAAACTAACACTATATAGGTTATATCTAACTTAATAATTTCCCCATTGAATAAAGTAAATATATTTCTATGTAGTCATACCTTAAAATAATAATAAATAGATAAAATGTTATACAATTACTTTATATATTTCCCCAGTCAATAAATTTTTTGGAATCTAGTTGAACAACCATAAATCAACAGAAAAAATGTGTTATTCAAATAGCAAAGGCATTGGAAGAAAATTTGTTTTATAATCATTCAATGAATAGGCATGAAAAATTAATTAGTGAATCTTCTCTATGGTAAAATTAAACATTTTATAAGAAATATATAGTAGTAATTGTATTATTTAAATAATTTCCTTCACCAATCTTAAAATAATTCAAAGAATTTAGATTGAGATGGAATCAACTTTTTGGAGCTTTTGGAAAATTTTCCTTTGAAATAATAAATATCCGTTATATTTTGAAACAAAAACTATAATTTTTTTTTATAAAACTAAGAGATTAAAAATTTATTTTAAGGACTATAGAATCCTATAGAGGATTTTTTATAAAAATAAAAAAAAATCATAAAGAAATTTCACACAAAAAAGGTTAGGAAGATATTCTTTTCACACATTGATAGAAATGAAAAATATAGAAAATGTTTAAATTTTTATTACAAATTTTAATAAATTTAAATGTAGTATAATATATATTCTATAAATTATTAAGGCATATATAGGGAAATTTTTAGAAGACAGTAATTAATGCCTGTATGGTAGAGGATGGTTCCAAACCGAAAACTAGTTGTAGTGATGTTTTCACTTAAAATAACAACTTTAAGTAACATATATGTCATTTTCAAATGATATCATGATGGGATATAAAAATCCACATGAATAAATATTGAAAATTATGTGTTTTTGATGAAGATTAAAAATTCCTCTAAAGGATACTCACTCATTGAAAATTTGGATTGGAAAATGAAATTAGAGATGAATCCTTTACAACATTTGTATCTTTTAAGTCGAAAGAATAAGAATTATATAATAGAATTTGTCTCTTAATACCCAATTAATTAAATAAATATTTATGTTTCATTAATTATTTATTAAACTATACAAATTAAATATATCATGGTGTTTAATAAGATATAAATCTAAATAAATTAAATTTCATAGAAAGAACCCATATGTGTAATGGTAACTTAATAATCAAAATACATTAAAAAGTTATAATGAAATGGGCATTAAAATATCATAAAAGGAAATATATTTATTATAATTGGGTTAAATAGTTTATGGAAACAACATATAAATTAATATATGGTTCAAAATATCAAACATGTCTCATTGAATTGAAAATAGAGAAAAATAAACATTATATTAATTCATGAATTCCACTAATTATCCTTAATATTTTATATAGCATAATTAAAAAATCATAATCACCCATTTCATAAGATTTTTCATATTTATAAACTTTTATAAATATCAATTATAATTATTGTATTCATTTATATTAGTTACATACTATCTATCTTCGATATCAATTGAGAGTAATATTGATTGTTCTGAACAACATTTGTAATAGGGGTATTGTTATTTCATCCACTCCTAGAGTTCATCAATCCCAGATCATAATAGGTTTGAGAAGTGATTATTCCAAATTATATAAAAATAACTAATTTAATTCTATGTTATTATTGGTTATCATCATTAAATTTAAAATCAACAATGAGTATGCTTCATTGATTTTTTTAAAAACATGAGTACATATGAAGGATTCCTTTATTTCAATGGGGATTTTAAATTTATAAATAAAAAACAACACAAAAAACTACTAGGTTTTATAAGAATTTAAAGACCTTGGTTCAATCCTATTTGGATGAGGTAGATAAGCTGATAATCTATTAATAAAGAGCTAAAATATGATATGAGCAAAAAATAAACTACCAACAAATTAATGATAGAGAATGATAATGATTATAGAATTTCAAGAAAAAATATAATGTGCATTGAGATTCCAAATATATGTTCATAAAATTTCAAGGTATAAAATTATTAATGAAAAAATAGTGTTTTTTATAATAATGTTTATATGAATCCAATTTTAATGTAATACATCTTTTATTCCCTGAATTACCCTTGTCTCAATGGTTATAGTACTTCGATTATTTTAGAAATTGGGTGAAATAAAATCTATTTACACATACTAAATAACCCACTGAATTTTCCTAGATAAACTCATCAAATATTCAATGCATTTAAGATATAACACCCTCATTTAAACCAAAATGGACATGCATGAATATTTAATTGAGAGAATTATGGAATTGTAGTGTGGACTAAATATAACTCTAAAAACTCGTAAGCTAATAGCTGGTTCTTTACTTTATTAAATTGGCATGATTTCAAGGAATAAAGTCACTAAGACATATCAGTTTAGCACTTTTGAAAAAAAATATTTCCTATATTATTCCCATTCTATATTGGCGATATAAAATGAAATAGAATACATAAAAATGATAATAAACAAAATCTTGGGAATTCATACCAAGAAGTCATCTTCATATCTTGAGGAAAGGAAAAAAAAGGTTGAGCTCGAATTCTTAGTAAGGGTAAGTAAATTAGTAGTAATGAAAAAATGATCATAATAAACAAGGAAATAAAATTAAATTAGCACAAATTCAATTTATTTAACTAGATAAATAAAATCAACATGGTAATGTATGTAACTAAAACACATTCCATTTAATAAATAAACTATGAATGAACTATATCCATGATAATTTAAAATTTAAATTCACATGTATAAATAATAGCTAAATCTAAATGAAGTATATTCTTAATTATTGTATGCCATGTTTCTTAGGTACATTATACCTCAACCATCATGATCATTCACAAAAGAGCGTATAACATATCGGGTTAAAACCCATCCAATCGGTCAAATGGTTTGTATCATGAGACTACTAATGAAATGAGGGGCTTGAATTAACATGTCTTCAACCCATATCATACTAGTCTATTCTTATTTGAAATAATTTTGAAGGTTTTTTATAATTAATTTCACCCCATGAGACTATCGATGCATCTAGGGGCTATCTATAACTGGGCCCCACCTGTGTTGTACCTATCCAAAGCATTCCTCACATATTGAATAATCGATTAAATTAATAAATATAGTTCATTATCATAAAATATATATATTAAATAAATAATATAGATTTATGAATAATTCTACAGTGGAGGATATGTAACAATAAGGTTAATTATTGTTGATGAATGGATATATAGTTAAAATATCATTAAAATAATTCTTGAGGAAAATAATATATAAACATCCCAAATTACCTCATACCATGTTGAAAAATTTAAATATAACTCCCCATGAATGAATAAAATTAAATAAAAATTATAATATCATAATAATAAGAAGATTCATGAGGTAACATGTCAAAGGGAATATAGACACCATATAAAATAAACTCGGTCCATAAAATTACAATATACCTCAATGAAATGAAATTGATATGAAATCTCTTACCATATAATTCCTTTTAGTTTTGAAGTATTTAACCTCCTATATAGTGGTTTAAAACATATTACAAAATTATAAAATAACAATAATTATATTTATAATATTATATATTCTCTTATTATAATGACATTTGATAGTAATCTTTCATTATTTTAACTACATCAAGCTTTATTTAGCTAGTTTTTCTAGTATGTTTGGACATGTTATCTATTGTTCATATTAATAAGTTCATTATTTCATCATCTGCATAATGTAAACCATGATTTAGTTATCATATATGTTCATTATATATTTATTTATAATAATCCATAACTTTTTAATATATAAAATGAAATTCACCGTTCATGGAGATGGTAGGTCATACATATGCATGAACCCTAATTCCATTTATTTGTTGTATTTAAAAATTGATATATATATATATATATAATCATTACAGTATCATATTTATATCATATATTTCAGTTGTTTTTATTGAAACCATTCCTTAATGAATTCCATATATTGTATGAACGAATCACATCGCTTTGAGAACGCTGTAGTCCCCACGTCCACAAATGAAGTTATCGTATTCCCACAAAATGGAAGGAACAAAGGTAACTATTATATAAAATTTAAAGAAACATAAATAAGTTATAAATGTAATATTTATCATATAAAAACATTGTGTCCATCATGATTTCAAATATTAAAAATATGGTAAACGAGAAAATGAACAACATCGTTTCGTGAGGTGGTAGTGCGCCTTACACATGAATAGTAAATGCATTAACCATTTTATGTAAGTGGGTAAAGGTGGGGGTATAATAAATGACATAAAAACCTATATGTATATTTAGGATAATGATTTTATTATATACATATGGAAAAAAATTATTTAATGGTTTTAGGAAGAAATAAAATGAATGTAATCATTGAAGAATGGTACCTCTTTTTCGGGTAAGTCCTTTTGGTTTTCACCAAGGGAATTCCTTAAATTTCATTCATACTAAATTGATGCTTCTATATTTAGGGTAGGTATGTTAGGAGATAATTTTTTCAGGTTTTTTAATATCCAAATGCATTGAGAGTTGTGAGGAATTGAGAGGCATGTGTTCCCTTTTATAGTAGAGGAGGAGTTTCATTATTGTAAATATTAAAATGTAAACATGGTTGAGAGGTCTTCCTTACATCATGTGCCCCCAATTATGAACCATGTTCGATAATATGAAGTATATGATCTAAATATGTCTATAAAATAGATTTTGGAAAAGTTTCTTAGCCATTTTATCTCTTAATATTATGTTTTAGTACCTTGTTAAGATTAATTTTACCTTAATCATTGTAATTAATTTGAATTACTTTCACTAATTTTTTTGGGGAAAACTAGTTCCACATAATTAGAATTTATAAATTATGCAGATTCAAAATAAGGAATCCATTTTTATGAATTCCAATCAAATTAGATTCATGACCCCCCCCCACCCAAAGATACCCCTCATAGGCTGGAAATGAAGAAAGGGAGATGATGACTCCCAAGTCCCACCTCTAGTAGGCCCCAGGGTGGAGACTAGCACCAAGGGTATACAAATGTCACAAAATTGGAGGCATTACCCTTTTTAGAGTAAAGATAATGAGATAATATGTTCCCTCTTAAATAACTCCATGATATATATATATATATACATAAAATAAATCCAAATAAATACCACATGCATGTTTAATATAAGAATGATACAAAAAAAGTCTCCAAAGTAATAACACAAAGTAAATCTAGGAAGTGACATAGAAACTATCATGATCTGAGCTAGTAAAGTCCATCACGGTCCACGTATTCCTCTTATAAACCTTAAAACAATTTTATATACATAGGGTGAGTATAATGGTACACCCAATAGGAAAACCAAAGTCTCTTTTTCACATGTGAAAGAAGAATACTAATTCCCTGGTGAGAAAACAGTAGAACCAAATAGCACCTAACAGGTATACTAAACAACCCATCCTCGCCAAAAAATGATCACCTAATACCACAAGTAAATAAATATATTTCACATTGATTACTGGGTACCCCACACCACTTCCCATAGGTTAGTAACTATTCCCTAATGGAAAATGTCCTTGTTCTTCCACCTCTTTCGAATGAACCACATCACAAACCACCCGCAGACACTAGGGACTCAAACCACTCCTTTTTCCATTACCGAGGACACGACTCACAACATATCCCATTCCTAAGACAGCTAGGAAAACACAACCCACCCGCACACACCTGGGCCACAGAACCGCAACCTCGTCCCATCACTGGGGCCAGGAGCCACATCACTTCTTGACTATAGACACTGGGTAGCACACACCATATCACATCTCGCACAAACATAGGAAATCACACAACATTTCATCATAAAGACACTTGGGAAATACCAACATTCCCACACACACCTGGGTTATACAAACCACAACATGCCTGAAGAATCTTGGGATACTACTACCTTGAAGAATGAGCAGGGAAGAGAATATGGCCAGCCATCCATCCTCCCACTAGGATTTTTTGGAAACACACCCTCCCACATGATAATGGGGGTGTTTGGAACATAGTGCTCAACTTGGGTAGGGTGCGTATAGAAAACATAATAAAAATACAAGTATACACATATACAATACCAAACACTCATGCCCATCCTATGTGTTCTCAAACAAACATCTAACTCTCAACAATTCAAACCATACTGCAACCTCTAAATAAAATCACCACACAAAAAGCCACAACTTCATTTAATTTCTAAAAAAAATTAAATTGTTCCAACTGTTTTTTTATAAATCATTTATTCATTGCGTTAACCAAACAAACCCAAAAAAGTTCAAAAAATTATTAACCAATTATTTAATCGTTTATTCCACTACTAACTAGGAAGCTTCCAAGTAGAACACACAACAAGAAACACAATAAAAGTCACACATTAAGAAACTCTTGGAGAATTACCCATACCAACCAAAACAAGTCCCCAACTCTCAACCACACCTAGAAACACTACCTAGGCACAACCCAAATGTGGCCTCACTACACAACACTTCTCTTCCATTCCACAATAAATAAATCTATAAACATGAGATTCCATCACACCTTTCAAAACAACCCACAACACACAATTGTACTCACAACCATATCACCACACAAACCATAAAAAGCATAAATTCTCTATTTAATAAGGCATCCCTTATTTTACTCTGCTTTTAAATTAATGGTTTATCCTAGAAATAATATGATCCTCATGCATTTATTCATTATCCAAATATAAGTGATTAACTAGTTTCCATTTAGGGTGATACCACAACAACCATAACCAAAGAAGCAACACAACAGATATAACCAGTGCAAACAAAGCCAGAAATGGCCACCATTTTCTGTGGGGTGTTCAGTATGTGTAATCAAAATATTACAATTAATAAAAAGGCTAAGAAAGAATACAAACAAACCTCATTTCCATTAAATTTTAGTTATCTAGATCTTTATCTTGAATTATCCATCACAACAATAATCAACGGTAAAAAAATACCCCCCCCCCCCCCCCGCATGATCTACATTAAAGAGAAACAAGGTAATCCCTACCTCAAAGGGGTGTTAACGTTATTCGCATGAGAACAGATCATGTAATTGTCCTCCAATTACCTAACATGCAAGATCTGCATCCATTGGAGGATGTTGCGGCACCACCACACCAACACCAACTGAGACAGACCCCATTAGAAATCTTGGAAAGGCACACACCATAGCATGGAGAAGAGATATGTAATAGAATGATACCAAAATAAGGTAATTTTCTTAAAAATTATAGGGGAAGGTAACTTGGATCAACATAGATCCCCAACAAATGATCACCCAGATCAAGTGATCGAAGAATAAGAGGGTTCTAAGAACTCCTCAGGGTATCTAAGGTTTTTATGGAACAAGATAGATTGTTTTAGCTGTAGGATTTTTGAAATCCCAAGTTGGCTAGAATCTTTTAAAACATTACAGAATCAGGGGATTACATGACCTGAATTACCCTTTTACTTTGTGAAATCCCACGAGGTCTACTTCCACTAAAAAATGTGGTGCCTCCAAATTTTATTCTATTTCTCGTCTCCCAAAGCATTTAATTCCATAAACCAACTTGCACAAGCCTTGAAAGAAAACTTCACATCATGTAATCATGTTTCACGATGTGTAATCTCCCGGCATCCAACTTTTAACAACCGAACCACTCCAAAATCTTTCTGAACACTCTAACAACCAAAAACATAAAAGGAAACAGAGAAAGAGAACATGTACCATTAAATCATATACCACTAAAATGATTCTCTCCTACAAGAATACAAAACAAAACCAAAAAGACAAAGGGATTCAAACAACAACCCCATGATTTACCTCTCAAGGATATCGTGACACCTCAAACACTAAAACCATATGAACTCACCAAGCCAAAGGAACTCAACAAAACTACCACACGACCACTAAAAATCCATCGTATAGTAGCACCACACAACCAAAAAACTGCACATTACTAGACATAAAAATGAAGGAATTCTATCCTCCATGTTAGGAAACTATCCACTATGGGTTGCACTAACTCTCAGGCATGAGTTTAATCACATATTGATCAATTTGTCTCAGTTATAAATTGGGTCCTCCCCTATTCACACGTTAGGAATTTATCACATACCACACCACACACATCTCAAACCAAGGTAAAACAACTTATCTCATAAAACAACATTCAAATATTACATTATCAAAATAAATATAGAAAAAAACATAAAACAACTCTGGGTAATAGGAACACATATGCATATCCCACTCCTAGGTACTCTCCTCTAGGCCACCATGCCTCCACAACACATGAACCAAAGGAATGGTTTATCAACACATAACCTTCTCCAAATGATCTTGAATCTCTATTTTCTATTCCATGTATTTCACATTGTCCTCAATATCCAATACTTCCCAGTCAATGACTGAGAGTCATCATGAAGATACTAACAAAGTTAAGAAACATAAAATATTTCATCAATCCTCTTAAACTACAGTGGAAATTCCAACTAGTATTCCACTTTTCTAACCCATCCCAACACCTCATAGGGTCTAATAAACCTGGTAGAAAGCTTGCTTCCTCTACCAAACATTTGTTACCCACATCGATGGGAGACCTTCAAGAACATGTGATCCCCAAACTAAAAAACTAAGAGAATCATCATATGATCAGAATATGACTTCTTTCAGTCATGCACAACTTTCATCCTCTCATGAAAAATATAACATTATTTGTCCTGCTCTTTACTACTTGGGGACCAAGAAAAGCTATCTTTTCAATCTTGGTCTAGCACAAGGGTGAACGACACTCTCTTATATAAAAATATTCATATGGAGCCATGCTAATAGAACAATGATATATTTTATTATCAAAAAACTCTTCCAAGGGAATTTTTCATGCCTATGATCTGCCAAATTTCAAGATGCATGCCCGTAACATATCATCTAACATCTAGATAGACCTCTTTTTCTACCCATATGTTTGAGGGAGGAAAGATGTATTGAGGTATAACTGGGTTCTAAAATCATTCTATAATCCCGTATAGACTTGTGATGTAAAACTTGTGTTTTGATCTAAGAAAATGGACCTCATAAATCCATGCAGCTACCCCACTTCATCTGCATACCTCTTGGCTAAGTAATCCACTTCGCCCGACTCCTTAATCGCTAAGAAGTGAGCTGATTCCATCAGCTGGTCCACTACTACCCAAATAGAGTCATAGCCTCCCTGATCCCTAAGAAAAAAATTTCTGAAATCCATAGATATTTTATCCCACTTTCACACATAGATGTCGAAGGGAGGCAATAAACCATCGGGAACATGATTCATGGCCTTTATCTACTAGAACACCAAGAATATTTCCACAAACTCCACTACAAACCATTTCATCCTAGGTTACTAAAACTACATCATTAATTCATGGTACATTTTGGAAATTTTTTGGTTTACCTCTATAGGTAATTTATGAAACTCATGAAGAACTCCCCTATGCATTTCTACTGGAACAAACAACCTCTCACGAAAAAACATCCAATTTTGAACATCCTATGACCATCCCTCGAGAGCATCACCAAAGGAAAAATGATTGTGTAACACATATTCCTTCGAGTCTCCCCATTGAGACTCATATACTAACTATATCCGAGAATATTGTACTGTCATCTATAATAAGCAAACTCTACCACAATCCATTCCTGCATATATGTGCATGGCTGCCAACTCCTCGATTGGTTTCCAAGCATCAATAGATTCTTGAACAACCTCCTTCTATGAATTTCTACTCAAATCATAGACCAGACCATTCCCATTTCCTATGGTTTAGGAGATATCAAAATCACATTCCTAAATAAACTCTATCCACCTCCCCTACTATAGATTTAGATCATGCTGGGAAAATATATACCTCAAACTATTGTGATCTGTGAAGACCATGAAGAAGTCCCCAGTGAGGTAATGCTGCCAAAACATCAGTGTAAACATGACCTCCACTAACTCCAGATCAGGGGTTTCATAGTTACACTCATGAGGTCATAACTTCCATGACCTGTAATAGATCACTATTAGATGCCACATCAAGAGGAATCCCAAACCCAAATGGGGAGCATTGAAGACCACCTCAAACATCACTCTTTCCTCAGGAAACTAGATTAATGGAGTAGTAAACAACTTCCCCTTTAGTTAATCGAAAGCTATCTAGAACTCCTCACTCCACGAAAAATATTGGTCCTTTCATGTCAGAGTTATCAACGGAGCTGTGACTTAGGAGAAATCAGCTAAAAACCTTTGATAATATCCTGAGAGACCAATAAAACTATAAACTTTTACCACATTCTTCGGTGTATCCCAAGAAATATTCACCTCAACCTTTGATGGGTCGACTGAAACACCATGATGGGACACCACATGCCCAAGGAAATTCACATATCATGTCTAGAATGTACACATGGAAACATTTCCTCAATTCTGGTGGAATCGAAGATACTACAAGAAACTTCTGAGATACTAGACATGCCCCTCCTCTAAATTTGAGTAGATTAAGACATCATCAGTCAATATGATGAAGAACCGTACCAAGAACTCAAAAATATGGATTTTATAAGCCCCATGAACACGAATGGTGTGTTTGTAACACTAAATGTCGTGACTGTGAACTCTAAGAGTCCATACCTATATCTGAATAAAGTGTTCAGGATATTTCCCTCCTTCACCCTCAACTAGTGATATCTAGAATACATATAAATTAGAAAAACAATGTTCCCCTATCAGGTGGTTTAAAATATCATATATCCATGCAAGAGGGCAATGATTCTTGACTATAACCTGATTTAACCTCTGGTACTCTACGCACAACCTCAAACTACCATCTACCTTCTTTGTGAACAACACTAAAGCATCCCATGGTGACACACTGATCTAGATGAATACCTTCTTCATTAAATCATCTATCTAAATCATCAACTCGTGCATCTTAGAAGGTCAAATCCAAAAAGGATCCTTTAAAATCATAGATGCACCAGGCTGCATGTCTATCTCGGACTCAACGTCACATTGAGGGGGTATAGTCACAACCTCCTCTAGAAAAAAATAGGAACTTCCCAACAACTCTAGGAACCTCCACTGTCCCATAATATTCTAATTCTACTGATAACTAATCCAAAAAGTAAATAAGAGGCTCTATACACTAACTACCCACCTAACAGCTCTGCTCAACAATGAAAACCACATACTGACCATCCATATTTGAAAACGTGAATCTCCTCTATAATCAATCAATAACGACATGAATGAAATACAACTGTTCGATTATAATAATGCTATCTTTTGGTTTCATATATAGAAAAAAGAGATCCCCACAAGACTAATGTAGTCCCATCATCAGTCTACATCCCCGATACACATTAAACGAGCTAGTCTGACCTCTGATTGGTGTACTCAACCCCAGGGGCATAAGAAGACTCTCTACATATAGTCCTAAAGCATTGGATAGACTAGGTGAAATAAAGTATTGTGATGATATTAAATGAAATAAATCATAATCAAGTGTACCAAACAAACTGATTATACCACTGATGATATCTGGCCCTGGTGAAACTACTTCCTCCGTGACGTGCAACTGACGATGCTCGACCCCTATACCTCTTTGATGATGAAAAAATCCATGATCATTCCCTGGTCAACATCACTAAACACAAGGATCATCCTGAGGTCAGCCTCTACCTTCTCAATCTCCCCTTAGTGGTGAAAAATTCAGCTGTTGCTGCTGCTAAAATTATGCGACCAGAAACTACTGTTGAGGATCACACAGAAATTTTCCACCTCTAATAAAATGAGCTCGAGCAGCCATCGGGAACTAACTATGAAGATGGTTATGGACCCCACAGAAGAAACACAAGGTCCTCAATCCAACAGAAATGGAATGAGAACTATTGGCAGTAGAAGGCTAGAAGGGAAACTACTGAGATCGACTACCTTCTGATTGAAACCTTAATGGTCCTAGTGTTTTGAAACTTCTGCTGACAGCCATGCCCCTTGAAGAACATAGATGGCTCCCTCCTTGCAATAGACCTCCCCATGAATGAATCTACTAAATTACCTCCACCATTTTCTAAACGTTCAGATACATTGGAAATGTAAAAGGAGTTTCAACATACTATATTTGAAGGGTGGAGGGCCTCCAAAAGCTATCTCACATGAGACTCTTAATCCAAAAAAAGATCAGGTTTGAAGGGAAGAAGATCTCTGAACATGATTCATTGTTCCCACACTGACATACTATCCTACTGAAGGGAGAGTCACACATTATTTTCCTCAGCCTTCATAGGCAAATAAATGAACTCCACCCAAAACTTCTTCAGAAATTTGACCCACAACACATCTGCCTCCTTACTCTCCCCCAGATAATGCATCCACCACTAACACGCAAAACCCTGCATATGAATAACCTCCAAAGTAACCCAATACTCTGTCAGATCCCATATCAAACTAAAGGTGATCTCAAGCTCCTAGATCAAGTTCATCGTCTCCATGTATGAAACACTACCCTCATACTTTACTAAGAAAAATCATTGAAAAACACTTAACTTTATCTTTCATTGGTCATACTCCCCCACTAGATCAACCATTCACTGATCAACTGAATCAACCTACTAGTCTTCAAATTCCTAAAATTCACATGGATGATGAACAGAAGCCATCCATAAAAGGTAAAAAATATCTTCCCTATTCCCATGTAGTATGAAATTTTATAAAAAAATATTTTTTATTCATTTAAATAATTTTATATTATTTATTTAAAATTTCCCAAAACACCCAATTTAAACAAAAACACGAGTCATTATGTTGTTTGGTCCTTTCCTAGAGTAACTACCCGGAAAATAGTGTAGCCTCACTTGATTGTTTTGTAGGATCAAATTCATTACATCAGATCATGAGGGGCATTAAAATACCTTTTCTCTAACTAGTCTTCCATGTCCTATGTCATGAACTAAGATCACCTAACACTGTATCCCTACCAAATCATAAAATCCTCATTTTTCCTAACTCTAAACTTCATCCAATATTTCAACTATCACCTCTGATACTATTCTCTCATGACCCCCTCCTTCCAAATATACCCCTCCTCAAATGGAAATAAAGAAAGGGAGATAATGAACCACTAGTCCTACCTTCAGTAGGCCCCATAAAGGTGATTAGCACCAAGGGTATACAAATTTTTTGAAAAGGGATGAATTACCTTTTTTTAGAAACAAGATCGAGAGATAAGTTGTGTCATCCCAAAAAAAATCAAAGATATATATATATATATATAATAAATCCAAATCTTTCCCACATGCTTGTTTAAAATAAAACCAATACAAAACAAAATTCTCTAAAGAATATACCAAAAGTAAAGCTAGGTAACGACACATCAAATATCATGATCCGAGTTAGTAAAGTCTAGGACAGTTCATATAGTATTCCTAGAAAATTAAAAACTGTTTTATATATGTACGGTGAGCATAAAGGTGTACTTAGTAGGAAAACTGAATTCTCTCATGCACTTGTGAAAGAAGAATACTAATGCACCTAAAAGCAAAAAAGTAGAACCAAATAGAGCCTAATAGGTATACTAACCACTCAAAGCACACTAAATCACGCTCATCAAAGAATGAAAGTCAAGTAAATTAATATATCACACATAGATAATATGGTATCCTACACCACTTCCTACATGTTAGACTCCCTTTCCTACTGTTAAATTTTCTAAGGCTTTCACCTCTTCTGAAAGAACCACATCACAACTTTCCCACACACACCTTGTCTACAAACCACCACTCTTCATATCACCCGGTCCACATGACACATCACATTCCAACCCAAAGACATCTGAAAAAACACAACCCTCCTGCAAACACCAGGGCCTCCCAACCATAACCTCACCCCATCATCAGGGCCACGAGCCACATCACACCTCACTCGCATTAACCTAAGTGCCACACACCACAACACATTCTTCACAAACCTATAAAATTACAACACAAATCATACCGAAGACACTTGGGAAAACACAACATGCCCACACACATTTGGACCCCAAAAACCACAACCTACGAGATGAATCTTGGGTTATCATTACCTGGAAGGAGCAGGTAAGAGTGGGTGTCCAGTTGTCCACTCCCCCACATAAGGATTTTTGGGAAAGACACCCTCCCTTGTGATGATGGGGGTGTTCAGTACATAGTGATACACTTGGATATGGGTGCATATAAAAATATAAGGAAAATACAAGCATATAAATATATGATACCAAACACACATTCCCATCCTATGGGTTCTCAAACAGAATACCACCTCTCAATACTGCCAACCTTAATGCTTCCACTAAATGAAATCACCAAACATTAAGCCATGACTTATTTCAAATTCCAAACCAATTTTTCTAAACCATTACCATTATTTATTCAAAACACATTTATTCATTACATTAACTAAACCAACCCAAGATAGATCCAAACTTTATTAAACAATTATTTAATAGGTTATTTGACTATTAATTGAAAAACTACCAAGAACGGTTCACAAGAAGCTATATAACAAAAGTCACACAAGGAGAAACTCCAGGAGAATTACCCATACCAACCATAAAATGTCCCCAACTCTCAACCACACCTAAAGAAACTACCAAGTCACAACCTGACTATACCCCCACTACACAACAATTCTCTCCCATTCCAAAATCAATCAATCTCTCGAAATAAGATTCATTCACACCTTATAAACCATCCCACAAAAAAACCATGCTCACAACCATATCGCCACACAAACCAAACAAAGAATAAATTCCAAATTTAGTAAGGCAACCCTTATTTATTTCCACTTGTAAATTTATGGGTTATCGCGAAAATAATATGATCCTAGGGCATCCATTGATTAGCCGAATATATATAATTAACCATTTTAAATTTTGGGTGATACCACAACAACCACAACCAAAGTATCAAAAGAACATATATAATCAGCGCAAACCAACTCACCAACGACCATCATTTTTAGTGGGGCATTCAGCCCATGTAATAACAATATTACAATCAATAAAAAAGATGTTAAAAGCATGAAAACAAACCCAAATGACCTTAAATTAAAATTATCTAGTTCATTATATTAAATTATTCAGAAGAACTCTAATCCAATGGTAAGAAAAGAAAAATCCCCCCCCTGTATGATTCATAATAAAGATAAACAAGGGAATCCCTACCTTGAAGGGGTATCAACATTCTTCCCATGAGAATGCATCACATAACAGTTCTACGATTACCTATCCCATATGATTTCAATTAATCCAAGGATGATGCGACACCACTACCCCAAAAAAATAGAGAGATACCCCATTAGGAATCATGGATAAGAACACATCATAGCATGGAAAGGTGATATGGAATAGAACAAGACCAAACTGAGGAAAATTTCTAGACAATGGAGGGATAACATACCTTTCATCACCACAGATCTCCAAAGAATGATCACCAAGATCAACGGATCGAAGAGGGAAGAAGAGGGTATAAAGAACTCCACAGGGTGTCTAGGATTCATCCTGAATGAGGTAGATTTCTACTGACATAGGATTTTTGAAAACCCAAGTGACTGGAATGTTTTAAAACATTACAGAAATGGGGGATTACACAATATGAAATCTCTTTTCATTCCATGAAATCCCTCGGGGTCCACATCCACTAAAAAATGTGCCTCCTCACAATTTTATTATATTTTTTAGACCCTAAATCATTTCATGCTATGAACCAACCTGGGCTAGTTGTGAAACAAAACTTCACGTCGTGCAATCAAGTTACATGGCATGTAATCTCCCTATATCTTTCTTTTAACAACTGAACCACTCCAAAATCCTTATGATCCTCCTTTGAACAATCCAACAGCCAAAAACATACAATTTAATTAGACTGGAGGACACATAAAATTACAATAAGTGTAAAATATTTTTTTAAATTTAATATGGAAAATGGGATAACAAAGTGGGTTTTAAAAATAATAATGTTCAAAAGTTTAAAATGTTTTTTTATCCAGTTTTAATGTGAAATTGATTAAAATGGCCTATATTGTATTAATTTATGTATAATTAAAAATATTTTACATTAAAAAAAATTTAAAATATAATTTAATGCCATAATTATTTACATGAAAAAGAAGTTTTCAATTAAAATTCAGTATTTTGTTACTATTCATAAAAAATAAACATCACATAAAAATTCAAAAAATTCACTCTAAATTAATTTTGTTCTTTATATTAAAAAAATTAAAGATTATTTTTTCATATGAAATTTAATAAAGTTCCAAAATTTATATTTAAAATAGTTTTCAATTAAAATGTGGAAAAAAAATTCTTTATAAAAATATAGCTTTTTATGTGTAATATTGGGTTTCTTATTATATTATGCCTATCAAATATATTGGATGAATGTCAAAATATTTTGTTGAATATCATATATGTAGATTAAATTAGTATAATTATCTAATTATAATTAATTGAACTTATTATTACAAAAATTATTTAGAAGCATAAAAATAATTATTTATAAAATAATTTCTTATATTTTAAATTTATTTTGATATCCATTTAAGTTTAATGAAAAACCAATGAATGAAAAAATATATTTCCATAAGTTAGTTAATAATATTAAAAATAAATATTTTATGGATAGTTTATATGCTATTTTATTAAATAATTGTATTTTAATAATATAATGTTGTTCGACAAAACTATGTCTTGTGTGTAACGCAAATTATCGAACAAAGTAATTCATGAATAGAACGAAAGATAACTCAGTTTTGTGTGCATTAAAAGCTATAGAATAGATTTTTTTAAAATATTAAATATATATTAGTGTCTTAGGATGTTATATTCATTTCTATGATTGGTGTCATGTTTCATACACATTATTAAATACAATTTTCTTACTTTATAATTTTTGGTTGTTGCGTTCTCCCCAACTTAAATAAATTCCATTCTTGCAATTTAACAACGATCTTGGTAATCAAAGGATAGATATTTAAAAATAAACTAATATTGAAAACCCCACATCATAAATAAGTTTAATAACACATATTCTTAATAAAAAGTGAAGGTAAATGCAATGATCACCACAAAACACGGCTTTCAAATATGAGAACATTAGTAAAAACATGGATATATAATAGAAATATTAAAATCAAGTTCTGATGGATGTTAATATAGAAAATTTTCAGTGAAAAGATGATATCCATAATTCCATAAACCACATTTATAAAAAAACATATTGATATCATAAAAAAATTATGATAATAGGAAAGCATTTTTGTTTCAAGACTGTTTTCCCTAAATTTGATGAATTATTTCACTCTCTAAAAATATAAGTAAATATTCATACATGATACATTTTAATAAGGACAATATTATCCAGTAGTCATGAATTGAACTATTTCTACTTATTTTCTTAGCACAATTTGTGTCATATGGTGATGTAATAAATTAACCACTATAACCTCAACCAAATATCAACTTAAAAATTTTCCAAAATGGTTAACTTTTCCAAAAGATTATGATCTAAAAATATATAAGGAATTTCAATAAATTTAAAAAATGAACTTATCATAAACCTTCAATCAACATGAAACATCTCTTAATTGTCACATTCCAAACATGTGAATAACTTCATCATGTATTCTCATGAAACATGGTATTAACTTAAATTTACATGATACTTTAATGAAAACATGAATGCTTCCTTATTCTTTGAATCAAAAAAAGATTATCAAATATACTCTTTAAATACAAACATGTTGTAAACTTAATTAATGATATAATAGAACATGTTTTAAAAAAATAATTAATCTGACTGAAGGCAGTTAATAATATCCAATTAACTTTATCTATATCAATCATCTCTTTATCCAAAAAAACATTATATCAGGATAATATTATGGATTATCTTACCCTAAATCACATGTTTCCCAAAATGTTAAACTTTATAACGAATCACTTTTCTTGGTACCATTCAACATAAGATCTCAAATCATTAATGAAAAATTATTGTAAAATAATATGTATATATTTAATAAATAATATGATGAAAACATCATCAATAGAATAATTTTACAATATATTTCATAGATCCAAATAAAGAAGCACATTAATCATTCAGATTATATTGTTTCAATAACATATGCTTGAACTTGATACCTTAGATTCTTATAAGGTATATTCCTTGTATCTCCCAAATTTACCCAATAATTTAGGTTTATACAGTCGCTTGTATTTTATCTTGGGTTGTCAAATCGTCAGAGACCAAATAAGAAACCTATAGACACGTACATTCTATTGACTATTTTTGGCTCTGAAGTGGTCAACTTGTGTTGATTTTATATGGTTTTAATTTAACACTAATATAAATAAGTGAATTAAATTTAAAAGAATGAGTTGATCCTAGGTTATCGTTTGGGGTGAATTGGATTAAATTCTTGTTTAACAGTTTCAATTTCTTATATTCGAGATGGGTTTATTCACGAAGATCAAAAAACATCACTACTTATTGTTTTAATACCAAAACACCATAATACTAATATCTTATACACTTGGAGGATCAAATTTATGAGCACTCCAAGTTAAAGGTTTTTATTATCTCTTGATTTATATAGCCTTAAAATTCAATAAGGACGGAGTAGTTTTAAAATCATCAAATAAAAAACTCAATTAAAAGAAGTGATTAGACATTAATGTGGTGATAAATAACTTCCAATACATACCCTTTCTACTCCCTTTTATCAACCCATATTAGGTTTATCCCTCCATTTATACTATGGTTTCAATGGAAGTGGGAAGCAGACTCATGAGTGAAGAATTGAAGAAGTAAAAAAAAGACAATGAAATAATGATCACTCCACCGTTCTGTGATAATTTCACAAGGATTTTTGTGGATAAATTCACAACATGATCCAACAGTATCAATGTTATATGAATAATAATATAATAATAGGAAAAGAATAACTTTTATTAAGAAACTATGATGAATTAGAACAACTTACATGTGAAAGACAAACTTCATATAACAAAATTACACCATAACATAACAATGAAATAAATCACCAAAGATGATTAACTAATCCACCAATAATACCTTAAATAGGAATTTAAAGAGTCTTGGTTCAAGCTCCCAATGTAAAAAGTATCCCACTAGAGTATGGTAGTCCTAGGGTGGTGGAAAGTAAGGGATATGAGACTTTTCCACCCTTGACCCGAAGTTCCATCCATCTAGCATTGACTACACAAAGATGCCCAGATTACCTTCTATATAGAAGAATTGGAGTGGTTCATAAGAGAAAAAAATTAATCTATGAATTTCTCTAAGATCTATAAACAATTTCAGCAAAAATGAAGTTTTTTTGTCGAGATGTGATTAAAGTTGTGGGGTATTTTTTTGGCGGAAGAATCTGGCACAAAATTTTGTTTCCAACATGGTCTGCATGAAACTCCATTAAAACATCTGAATTAGCTCTTCTAATTGGGGGATTAAATGTTCTACATGATTTACTCTATCATAATATAAATTTTTAGAATCATTGGGTATGGAAATTGGCCGATACAGAAGTTTTATTGGGCTGTTGTCCAGTTCACTTCACCCATAATGTTGTTCGTTCTAGGCCAACATTGGTGGTCTTCCAATATGAATCCTCAAGTACTCCAAAAGTATGAATTGTTCCTAATGTAATGAGAAACCTGAAAATTAAATATTTAAATAAAATCAATAACCTTTTTTATTTTAGGAGGTGTTCAAAAATGTATTATGTAATAGTTCATTTTATGAGGGAATTACAGAGATAATGTGAATAAATGTTCAAAGTGTAAAATGGTGTTTATGAATAATAACTCACATGAATATTTTATATTTTAACAATTAATATTATCCCCATCCAGTGGAGAATCACACCCTCCAACTTTAGTTTTTCTAGTCCCGAGAAAAATATATCTCAAAAATGTGAAATTTGAATTCTCTTTTCCAAAAACATTTTAATACACAATGATCACCAAAAACCCTTATTTCAAACAACTATGAAACCCATAAAAATATTTTAATACAATATATTTTCATGTTTAGATCTCAATCTTAGGCCCATTCATTTGTTCAAATTCATTGCCATATTTTATCCAATATCAATTAAGCATGAGGATGTGTTGTGTATCACAATAAACATGGGGGTTCATATTTATTCAAAGGGGAAATGATGGAAGTTCTAGGTGGAATAACATTTCAATATTAAGATGATTATTCAAATTCTTTTTGTAATAATTCCATGTTAGTTTAAATTTCACTCAAAAGAGTCAACCCATTTAGCGAGACTTTTCTGATGACTCCCATGCTCAAAGACATTATGGAACCAAGTGAAGCCTGCATAGTTGGGCATCATCTCAAGTTAACTCAGTCAAAAAAAAGTCAAATTACCACAAATAGAGATAAAATTACTAACTCTAGGACATACAACTGTAGAGTCACGATCCCCAAGTGTTGAAATCCACGCAATATGTCATTTTATTTCTCTACGCGCAAATTTGTTGTTTTTTTATTTTTTATTATTCAATACTCGTATTAAAACTAAAATGATCATCTAACCTATGATATTTATTTTGGGGACCCCATGAACTCAAACTAATATCCCACTATCCAAAGGATGTGATTTGGGATCTTTTTTTTATTTTGATGAAAATATAAATGATGAAATTTCACATTATACAGCCACACATTCCAAAATTTATGTTCATGATATTATACGTGGATTAAAATCGGAATAAGGGCATGATAAATTATTTGATATTAATTTTCAAAGTGTGAAATTTGTATTATAATATTCAAGGTTAAATAAATTTTTCCTTCCATACATATTTTTTTATTCACACAAAATTAATTATTTTTTTCATTCTTTCCAACCCCAACTTAGAATAACAAAGTCCTCATTGTTTAAAGAAATTAAACATTACCAGGGTGTAGAGTTAGATGAGAGGAGTTCTAAAAGGAATTTTAAATATGTGGATCTTTGAATAAAGTCACCTGGTGGTTGAAGCTGAAGTTCTTGCTGCTTCAATTTAGTCCTTTGATATCCATGTCACTTACAAAGTTCCCTAGTGGAAAAAGGAAAAAAACAAAAACAAAAAAACAAAACAATATATATATAATAATATATTAAAAAAATTAAAATATTAGTATATATGCCAAAATAATATAATAAGGAAGAACTATAAGCTATTGGCCAGTGGTAAGCGCGTGCTCCTGTCTCCCTTCCTTCCCAGGTTCGAGTCCCTGCAGTTTCACCGATTGTGATAGGGTTTTCCCCATGACCTACGACATGTCCTTTTAATTTTATTATTATTATTATTGTTGTTGTTGTTATTAGTATTATTTTATTTTTATTTTAACCTACAAACACATAAAAATAAAATGAACTGATGATACATTGTCTTCTTTTTAAATTTCTGGGTAAGGTATTACTCAAGGATCAAACCACGTGACATAGATGAATATGGAACTCCCCTTTCATACCCATCCATACTCATAATATAAGAACAAGTAAAAAAAATATTCTTTAAATATAAAAATGATTCCTTAATCCTATTTGAAAAATAAAGATGATTCAAAAATATTGGAAACATGAAAACTACTGGTTTTCTCCCATGAAATGCTTTCGTTTAATATTGTTATCCCAACATGGATCCTAAATCTGTCAATTTTTTTCAGGTTCATAGGATGGCTCAGTTAACTAAACCTCTATTTTCTATTTATTGAATGATTCAATGAATGGTTTTAACCTATGACCATTGACATTGAAAATGTGACCACTTATGGGATCTTGAATCTCTACTACCCCATGGGTGTACACATGATACACTATGAATGGACCTGAACATCTAAACCTTAACTTTCCTTGGTGTAAATGAAGTTTTGAACTATACAAGAGCATGAATTTTCCCAATTAAAAATGTTTGAATTTGATATTCTTATATTGTTAGGATTGAACTCTAGCTTTATTTATCCTTGAATTTTCATAAGCCATAATCCTAAGTTCCTTAAATCCATTAAGATCTAATTTCCTCTTTGCTTTGGGCAAAGAAATGTCGAAATTCATTTTTTTGATTGCCCAAAATGCCATATGCTCAATTTAAACAGGTAAATAGAATGATTTCCCATAAACCAACCTATATGGTGACATTCCTAGGATGGTTTTGAATGTTGTACGATATTATCAAAGAGCACCAAAGAGTTTCTGAGACCAATCTTTCCTAGAGGGGTTGATAGTTTTTTCAAGAATTTTCTTAATCTCCATATTTGATAACTCATCTTGACCATTGGTTTGAAGATAGTATGTAGTGGAAACTTTATGAGAAAACCCTTACTTATACATGAGTTACGAGAATGGGATATTATAGAAATGGGTTCCTCGATCACTGATTATATCCTTAAGAATTCCAAATCAAGAAAATATGTGCTCTTTAATAAATCAGATCACAACATGATGGTCATTTAACTTGGTGGGAATGGCTTCAACCTATTTTGATACATAATCAACAGCTAAGAGAATATAGAGGTATCCCCTAGAATTTGGGAAGGGTCCCATGAAATCAATTCCCAAAAAATAAAATATTTCAATGACCATAATGGGAGTGAGAGGCATTTGATTCCTTTTAGTAAGGGATCATAATTTTTGACACCGAGGGAAAATTTTACAGAATTAGAAGGAATCCTTAGTGATTTTAGGCCAGTATAAACCACTTTTGGAGGACCTTTGCAGTGGTTTTCATTGTAGAAAAGTGGCCTCCACATGGCTCTACATGACAAAATTTTAGAATGGACTCTTTCTTGGACTCAGGAATGCATATCCTAATGACGTGATCATGATAGAACTTGAAGGGGTAAGGATCATCAAACACATATTGCTTGACATCCAAAATAAATATCTTTTTAGCTTTGGTCATAAGGAATTTTGGATTTTAACCCGTAAAAAATGTTTTTTGTCACAGAAGTGACTTATTTTATAGTTAATTTTCATTTAATTTCTATTCATTCTTTGTTTTGGGGGTTTCCCAAGCTTTTATGGAGGAATGGGCGAGTTTTCTTGAATTGGGACAAACTGTTAGCTCAATTCCAAATTTAAAAATAAATTTTGATTCCTTTATAAATCCTTAATTTTTCAACATTTTTCATCCATTTCAATTCCTACATGTCATCCCCTTACCTATTAACACCACAAAATTAATTTGGACCATTTAAGAATTAATATTCACAAGGGATATGGGTTTTTATATAAGGGATTGGGCATACCCTAAATCCCATTTCTGGTATTAAAAGTATTTTTTAAATTCTTTAATAACTCATTAAATGTTTATGTTTTTTCGGTTTTTCCAACTCTCACTTGATTCCACTTACCTAAGGCGCTCCCCCATTCTCTCTTTCCCCAATTTGAAGCTCCATAGAATCGTGAAATTGGGAGAAACTTTTCTAGATTTCAAAAATCACCCATATTTGAAGAGGTTAATTGATCCTTTCATAACTACTTATATTTTTACTCATTTTCCCAAATTATAGTTTCTTCATGATCACCTCATCCTTTTTAGAACCTCAATTAAGTTTTTAGCTGTTTTAAAATTCAAATACTGGTGGATATTGGGTCATTTTCTTCAAGATTGTTTTGGGTAAGTGTTTCTCTCTTCAATTCATTCCTTCTCCTTTGGGTTTACTCACACTTTCATAAATTAATAGAGTGTCCAGAAGTTAGTGTTCATACCTAGGGTTTTATTTTGGGTATTTTTGGTGAAATCATATGGTTTAGGGTTCGTTTTCACTTCCTTGTGTTGCGGAGGAGGTGCAGTTTGTGTCTCACACCAAGATTCAAGGGTTTTGACTCAAAATACAGGTGTTTCCATGTGTAAACAATAATTGATGGGTTATCCTGCTGTATTTACTCATTTTTCAAATTACTCATATGTTGGGTGTGGTGAAAAAACTTTTTATGATTGATTTTGTTAAGTGTTAAATTTTATAGTTGCATTTAAAAATGAAATTGGGTGTTTTCATGTGTAACCCATGGGGTATTATTTGGGTATATTTTATAACTTATGTAATTGGTTTACTAAATCTTGTTTTTCCTGGTAATTCTTGTTATGTAATGTATTAGTGTCATGTGGGCCTAAAAATAAGGTTTTTGAAGAGTGTTGATGTGTAAAATTTTGTTATACTTCTTGAGAGCATTTTATGAAAATTGGTGTTTTCATTTGTATCTTTGGTGGTATTATTCATGGTGATTTTATAACACATTAAAGTGGTTTTATAAATGCCTATAGGTCTTCCAATTATACATTGGTAGTGTTTTTCTATGTTTTGGACCATGAAATATGGTTTTGAAATGGGTTTTATGAGAAAAGTTTGTGTATACTATTTAGAATAGTTTTATGAAATATTGAATGATTTAATGATTTATGTAAGAGGTGAAACCATATTAGGAAACTATTTTACAGTGTGTATATTTTTAATTGGTACAATTTAAATGTGAAAGGGGCTGTTTTGTGATGTTTTCCATATTGGAAATTTTTTATAATTTTTTTTGAAGGATTTACAAAAGTGTGTAAGAGATTTGAAAGTGGTGTCGGATGTTTTGTGTGAGTGTAATGTGAAAAATGGATTTTGGTTATGAAAATGGTATAATGTAAAATGTGAGTGGGATTTTATGTGAGTTTTAATATATTGGAATGGTTTTATAAAATTGTTTAATCGATTTGTGGAAGTGTTAAAGAAATGTGAAAAGTGTTGTGGACTATTTTGGTGTGAGTCGGATTTCAAATAAATTTGAATGAAAATGGACTTTTGTGACTTTTGTGGTATACATGTGGGCTCTTTGGTGAATATTTGATTATGAAATGATATTTTCATGTGAAAATTATATTTCTATACTTGTTGAACTTGTTTGAGCTTAAAGGGGAAAACCTGGGTATCTAGGTGGGTGGACGTGTACTAGTATGCTAGTGAATATGTGGGGTTTGGCCTCAGTTTCACTTAGCACGATTGGATCTTAAAACTCTAACTAAACTATGATGATGATGATTTAGGACCACTAGGTTATGAGTATGTTCCCTACTAGTGGCTCGTGCATGAGAATAGATATTTACTCTAGAGACCCAATCTTGACGTACATGGACATTACATTACTTTTGCGGAATACTTAATACATAACAAAAACAGAAACCGAAGGACCGTAATAGTTTATTGTCTTTGGAAACTCAGAATATAATCATCTATTCATGGTGAATGATCTTAAATATATTCCATAAAGATCATCTTCTTTTTTTCTTACCTAAAACCTATATTTATATCCTGGGGAAAAGAAAACATAAAAAGGGTGACATCAAATGCTTAGTAAGGGTAAACATGGAGAACATAAAACAACCCATAAACATTTGAACGTAAAAACATGAACATGACATAAATCTTAGTAGTATATAAGGTATATATCATAAAGGAACATCAATCATAATAAAATAGAATGGGAATAAAACCTATAATTGTGGCAAACCATTAAGCACATGATATGATTTCCATAGTAGCAAAGGCATTACTACCAAGACCATCTTAGTGGACAAAGTCCCTTTCTGAATCGAGTTCACTCCTCGTTCCAGTCCTATATCACTGAAATGAATAAAATAACCATTCCATCCATCTCTATCTCATGAGATATAAATCTTTACCCAATGAATTTAAGGGATATATATGTCTCACCCATCTCATAATGAAATCATTCATTCGTGTGCCACAAAATAAACATAAATCATCCATCATAACCCAATAAACAAAATGGGTTTCATAAACATCATCCCATAATAACATAATCCATATAAAACAATGGATATCATTTCATCATAATAAAAATAGAACAATGTAAATAATCAGAACATTATATTTGAAACATTACCATATTAAAGAATGTAATCATTGATAAAAATTCGTTTTGAATAAACACTTGAAATGAATTCTTGAGGAAATTATCCATTCATCTTCAAAATCATTTTCTCTTCTCAAAATTTCATCAATTTTAAAAGAAAATAATTTTTGTTGAAAATAATCAAAAAATCTTGCAGAGTAAGGTTCATGAAAATAAAGAGTTATGAAACCGTAAAAATCCATTCATGTCGTATAAGTTAAAAAATCATTCTTCTCGTACTTTTTCCAGAAAAGTCAAAAAGTTCCTCTTATGGTAAACAAAAGAAAGATTCCTTACATACCATGAAGTAAAAGTAAAAAATGGGTAAAAGGGACTTTAAACATACATGAAATCGTTTTTAGAAAACAGGGACATGGATGATAAATATAGCACCAGTAATACTTACGAATAAACAATCTCGGATAAAAAAAAGATTGGAAAAGTTATCCCATGCCATAGGTCTGATATGCTTTGTACGTATTTGAACCTCCTATATAATGATTTAAATAATTTCATTGACTTATTAAAGAATAATATGCATTGTTATTATATAATATATGGTTCACTTATAACTTTATATTACCTGTTCTTTTGTAAATTCCATGTTAAAGCAGCGTTTTGGGTAAAATCATTTTATTTATCGTACGTGTTTGGACTTGTTGTTATTGATATTATTATTACTTATATCATAATTTAATTACTTACAGAATGAAGATATATATATATATATATACATAAATACAGTATCTTTATCATTTCATATATCCCATTATTATTCATTATATTTACTTTATAATCATTCTTGATTGGTTAACATGGAGAATGAATCTCATCGCGTCGTGAAGACGGTAATTCGTACATATGCACGAGCGAAGATATCTTTACCATAATTATTGAATTGAATTTGAGTGGATGATATAATATATCATAATTAGTATGATGTAATAATAACTATACATATTTATTCTTTACACCATTATACCCATCCATGTAAGGTGGTGGTGGAAAAACATATTACACCACGGCGTGGAGACGGTATTCTGTACGTACGCACGCGCGATGATTTTTTTCTCCGTAGGATGGATAGAAGGTGAAATGGGGTTGTTTTATATTTATAATAACATATCATTATATTAGTGATACTGATGTTATTACTTTATAATGAAAAAACTAAAGAAGAAGAAGTTGAAGAATAAAGAAACATGAATGAATCGGTAGACAAGATTACCACTTCTTCAACACACCTCTTTTAAGCTTCCTCTTAAGGCACTGGAGTTGTTATTTTGAGGAGACAATAACATCTATAATTTTTCTAGGTAAGTTTAGAAGCTAAATGGGCAGGTTTTGGCCGAGCTTTAATGCTCAAAATTGTGTAAAGAGAAGAGGGAGGAGGTGCCCTTTTATAAGGGAGGAGAGGGGCACTTTAGGAAAAAACATAAACTAATATTTTATAATAATGTCATATTCGTTTTATAATGGCACCAAAGTGAATTATTTAAAATATAAAGTGGGTATGGGTCTAAATCCTCTCAACCAACTGGTTTTAGACAAGTCTATGGTACTATTTTAACCTTTTCATTTAGATTTAACTCTAAGTTAAATAATTTATCTTTTACCGTGTCTTCTTGTTTTCTTACACTATATGGTTCATAAACTTACTATAACAAGACAAACGAACCCCAAGTGGTTAATTATTAATATATATTACTGTATCTAACTCATTTGGCCGAAACTTATATTTTTAAGAATAGAATAACAATTAATAATATAAAATTTGTTTTAAAAACTATTTTATGTCAATTTTGAAACTATTTGGTAATTGATTTTTGTGAAAATCATAACAGCATTATTAGTTTGAAAAAAGTTAATTTAATCAATACTAACATGTAATATTAACCTAATAAATTACTGTAATTTATAAAAAGTCTCAAATTACATTTATTTGGGTATTTATAACAACAATTATGTTAATATTTCATTAATAAGGAAATTACTGCGTCATCTTTGTGTCATAAATAAATTAAATTATTTAATTTCTAAAAATTATAAATAAAATACCATTATGTAGGGAATATTTTTATCCATTTAATGAATATTTATAGTCGAATTTATCTCATTTATAACCTTATATTAAAAATGTTTTAGTTATTAAACTTTGATTTTAACTATTTTAACTCTTCTTTAAATAAAATAATAATACATGTCCTAATCAAATCCAAGTTGACCTAAAGGGTAATATTTTATTCATATGTTTGTTTATGGTCGAATTACAATTATCCAATAGAATTATGACATGTTTTAGGGTAATAATAATATCATTTTTACCCTTATTTACCCTATTTACTTTTAATCATGGTAAATAAAAGTAAAAAAGATATTATTCACCAAAAATTGTTTTTATCTTATGGAATCACATTTTACTCCTTGATATTAACCATGTCTCTCAGATTTTAGAAATTTAACTCACAGAAGCGGTAAAATTATTTTTTATGTACAATTGCCAATGCTCCTAAAAGGTGGGTAAAAGACGGTAAAAAGTTCAATAGAATTTTTATATATCTATATTATTATAAAACGACTCCAATGAATTAAATTGAACTTATATAGGTATTATGTATCTATTTTGACCTAAAATAAATTTAAATAAAATTAATGATTATTTAAATAAAAAGTCGGTTTTAACAAATAACTCAGTGTTTTCACTATTCATCAAAAATTGAAAGTTTTCAGAAAAATACTAAAAATTCATCCTAGGAAAATTTTGATATTCCAAATCAAAAAATGAAGTCCATTTTGAAAGATAAAATTTATAAAATTTCAAAAATTTGGTATTACATTTCATAATGGCTAGTTCATAATAATATTATAATAATATCTCATTTAGTGAAACTCAGTATTGCGTACAACACACGCTATCGAGGAAGGTTGCTCTGAAATGTAACACAATCATAGAATAGTGTTTGTGTATACTCTAAGCTAATACGGTGTTGTGTATAGTACAATCTAATCTTGGTGTAGTGTATAATATAAGACATCAAAGAAATTAAAAATAATATATCTCATAAAATCGTGGGGGGTTATATTCTACCCCCCCTAAAATGAATTTCACCCTCAAAATTTTTCAGGGTTATAAATTGTTTACTACTTGAAAGTTTCATTCATAGAAACCCACATCATAAAAAGTAATACTAATACTTAATTTTAAAAAGTGAAGTATAAAACATAACGGTTACCCAAATTAACTCATCACTGGGTTTCCACATAGGAGAACATGGGTGAAAGTATGGATATGGAAGAGAAATATAACCATCATGTTCTGATGGAGTGTGGTAGAGGACATGGCTATGAAAAATCCAATAATCACAAAGCCATAAATTTATGATGATCTAACATTCCATCTGATTCATCATATTTGAGGGTACTAGGAAAACATTTTTGGTTTTCAAGATCATTTCCATAATGTTGAATAATTAAATGAAATACTTACTTGATTTTGGTACAATCTCACTGTTGTTTGTGCCTTGATCAATTTCCACTTCCTATCTTAAAGAAATGAAGTTGAATTTGTCTTCCATGAAGTGTTAGCAGATCATGTGATAGAATGATAGGTCATTCCATCTGTCTCAAACATATGGTTAGCAAAATTTATATACATAAGTCCATCGATGGTGAGATTAATCGTATATAGCTCATAAAAATGGACTTATACTTCATCTATCATCCTTCTTATGAAAATAAAACTAGTTTCTACTAACAAGGGACTTCCTGTAGGCCATTGGTAGGCGATAAAGGCCTATCACACTTCAGTTGTGGGTTCGATTCTTGCAACCTTGTCCGACGCAACGGGTTGTCGCCCATCTTATGGGTTGTCCTTTTTCTAAAACTATACTATTACAACATTCCAGAAATAATATAAAAAATTTCTAACCTTAAATAATACTATCTGATTTCCAACTTAATGCATTCCATCCTTTAGGCTTATCATAAATAATTTTGTCCAATCTCATAGTATAAAGAAAACGACAACTAGAAAGATCATCTACCAAGCATGTGAATACCATCATTTATCCCCCATAAGATATATCTTTTTGATGGAATTCCAAACATGTGAATACCTTAATATTGTATTCTCTTGCAACATGAATTACTATAGAACCTTAATGAAAACATGAAAGCTATCAAAAGGTAAATGTTTCCACATATCACAATCCCGAAAATTCTATATACTCGAACCATGATATCACTTTTTCCTTATACTAGTCACGAGCTCATTAATACTATCAAACATCTCATTATCTCCTTATCCTTTCATTATACACATATCATCTACCTTCCAAAAATATTTGAATAACATTTCATGGTTACCATTACCATTCATCATATACTTTCAAAAACTCAAGGAAAGACAACAGTCACTACAACAAAACCGTTGTTTAGCAGCGGTTCTAGGAACCGCCGCTAAACCTTTTGTAAAAAAGGTTTTGCAGTGGTTTATAATAAACCGCCGCAAAACGTTAGTTTTTTTAACACCCATCCCTCATTCCCCCGCGACCCTGGCCCCCCGCTTCCCCCGCAACCCCAGCCCCCCGCTACCCCCGCGCGACCCCACGATCCCGACACCGGCGACCCCGCGCGACCCCGGCGACCCCGGCAACCCCGTGACCACACGCCCCGGAAGCTGCACTGTCTTTCCCTACATGTAGGTTTTTGTTTCTCCTTTAGGTTTTTTTGGTTTTCCAGTAGATATAAGAATCAAATCCCCATGAAGGGTTTGTGTGTAATTAATTCTATATAGGGATATCCCCCAAGGCCTCATTTTTCTTCTTTCTTCCACAATTTATTTCTCCTCACCAGACTCTCACAATCTATATTTTAATGGATATCTAACCTATTCTTTGTCAAAGGGTGATGTTCATGTTTTTTGATTTCTATTTCTAATTCAACAATTTAATTTTGGTTCTTAGGGCGACAACATATTATTCAAGCATGGGGTGAAGTTATTTACTTTCATCTTTTAATTTTCATGACAGTTTCTCTAACCATCAAATTGTTTCTACTCATTTATTTCACTTAGTTTAACAAGTGGATCATTTATGTATATAGGGAGAAGAATAAAATTTGTGATTTAACTATGAGATTTCATGATGAAACACCGTTGAGAGAGGTATATTTCATGATTTCGTCGTCAAGAGGGGGGGAATTAATTCATTTAGAGAGGCACTCGATCACACTGATCACTCATACATTAAATAGTGGAAGTTGTTTGAATGAATGATATATAATCCCAAGGATGAAAAAATAAAATTAATAGTGTAAATGATGAATGAACCTTAGATCATTTTTTACACTTATTATTTTATCCTTTCTCTTATTTACTTAATTTACTTTTAATTTCATTGTCTCATTTGTTTTATTCTATTATATACACATACCAATTTTATTTTCATGCTTCATATAATTAATTTATTTTTAAAAAAAATAAACAATAAAAAACAATTTGTGAAGGATGATTAATTTGGTGCCCTCCTTGAGAGAAGACCCATGGTTGGAAACTGTATTATACCATTGGAAAAAAATCATTATTGATGAGGAAATTATAATAGGACTCAATATCAATAAGTTTTAGCAACAAATCATTTTAATGTTTGAGGGACCTGCCTCTAATTAGGATATAGAGAGGTTGCTAAAGGATCCTAAGTCTCCCTTTAAATTGATCTGTGTAAGGAAGGGGAAATAGATTTTATCGGCTATTAGTTCTTTGAATCGTGAAGCACGTCTATAGTGGATTCTCTTTTAGGGTGATCATGAAGAGTTTATGGTGTATTGTGAAAAATTTTAAAGTTAATATTGAGATAATTTATTATCATTGACGTTGAAGGAAATGTAGTGCCAAGAGTTTATAAACCTTCGATATGAGAGTTGGAGTGTGAATGAGATTAGAATTAGGTTCATGAAACTTCTCTTATATGCTTGCAATATTCTTTATGATGTTACCCCATTATACTATTTATGTAAATTAATGTGTTATAAAATATTGAGGTGATAGATAATAAGTTATTAAAGTCTCATTCATCTTAATAAATAAGTCACTATAACTTATTGAAGAGTGGATCTATGAATGCATATATATTTTTATCTAGATAGTTGATGTTTTGAATAATAGTTTTTTTGTATCAATATTTATTTTTTTATTTCTCTAGGGATGAAAATTCTTATGATTCATCTAGGATCTATTGTGTACTTTGTTGTTTGTGTGTTATCCATGAAAATTGAAAGCTTTAGCACTCAACCATCCCTGGTGGTCAGTATGGAGGTCAATTCAACTTTTAAATACATCCTCAATAACAATTTCCTCTAAACATTTCTTATTAATAACATAATCCTTAGGATTTTATTCTATAGAGGGGTGATAGAGTTGGTGGAAGAAAACCTTGAGATATTCCTAGTTCAAAATGACTAAGGACTAAGCATGGTAGATGTGAAAGATGTCATTAGGAATAGTAAGGAAAAGGAGCAGGGTGTGATCAGTTTCATGCTATGTATTTTCTAGTGTTGGGTGTACCAAACATCATTTGTGTCATGACCCACCCAAACATCATTTGTGTCATGACCAAACATCAAAGATACTTATGCTGCCCTGCGGATGTCGCTGGACCGGGCCAACACGATGCGGTCACACCGCGGTCACGCCGCAGTCACGCCGCGGTCACGCCGCGGTCACTCCGCGGTCACACCATGGTAATGCCGTGATTTTTCCCTGCAGATGTCGCTGGACCGGGCCAACACACTGCGGTTACACCGCAGTCACACCGTGGTCATCCCCTCCCCTCCCCTCCCCTCCATCCTGACCAGCCCCTCCCCTCCCCTCCCCTCCATCCTGCCCCTCCCCTCCCCTCCCCTCCCCTCCAACCTACCCCTCCCCTCCCCTCCCCCTGCCCAACAATTTCCCCCAGCAGCCCCCTCCCCCATCCCCTCCTCTCCCCTCCCCTCCCCTCCATCCTGCCCAGCCCCTGCCCTCCCCTCCCCTCCCCTCCAACATGCCCAGGCCCTGCCCCTCCCCACCCCCCTGCCCAATAATTTCCCCCAGAAGCCCCTACCTTGGCTAACCTTTTCCCACTGCACCCCTTCCCCCCTTCCAGAATCCTCCCCTCCCCTCTACTCCATCCTTCCCCTCCCCTCACCTCCCCTCCATCTTGTCCCTCCCCTCACCTCCCCCCTTCCAAACATTTTCCCCCAGCAGCCCCCTCCCCCTGCCCCTCTTCTCCCCTCCCCTCCATCCTTCACATCCCCTGCCCCTCCCCTCCCCCCTGCCCAACATTTCCCCCCAGCAGCCCCCTCCCCCCTGGCATCGCCTTCCCCTCTCCCCCCCCCTCTAACATGCCCCTCCCCTCCCCTCCCCCCTGCCCAACATTTCCCCCCAGCAGCCCCCTCCCCCTGCCCTTCCTCTCCCCTCCCCTCCCCTCCCCTCCATTTTCCCATCCCCTTCCCCTCCCCTCCCCCTACCCAACATTTTCTCCCAACAGCCCCTCCCCCTTCCATCACCCTCCCCTCCCCTACCCTCCAACCTGCCCCTCCCCTCCTTCCCTCCCCTCAAACCTGTCCCTCCCCTCCCCTCCCCTCCAACCTGCCCAACATTTTTCCCTAGCAGCCCCCTCCCCCTGCCCATCCTCTCCCATCTCCTCCCCTCCCCCTCCATCCTGCCCAGCCCCTCCCCTCCCCTCCCCTCCAACATGCCCAGCCCCTGCCCCTACCCTCCTGTACCCCCTGCCCAAAAATTTCCCTCAGCAGCCCCCTCTGTAAAATGTCATGTAAATAAAGATGTTATTGTTTTCCACTATAATTTTCAAAAAGGATTATTTAGTTCTTATTCCGACCTAGAATACGTGTTGATTTGTTGATGTTAAATCATTTTCAATCTCATACACCATCATAGGATTCCTGAATCACTATCTTCCGCCATTAAGTGTTTTTCAGTCATTGGAGATTGTTCCACCTAAACCACATAATCAATCAATGGACTGATTGAGAAAATATCCAACCTACTACCATTAGATTCTATTGAATGAGAATGGTATTAGTATTCCACTATTTGTAATGGTCATTCTTCACCAGTTGGTCTCTATTTCTTATTGACTCGGGCATTCATAATGTATGTTTTAAACATTCCAAAATCATTCTATTCAATGTTATTGGTGTACCCTGAAGTTTAAACATTTGAGAATCATTTTAACAGTTAAATAAATTATGAAATTATATTCTTTTGCACCATCAAATTTGGGTATGAATCTCTTTTGGATACCCCAAATACATAACATTAGATTCTCCTTTTGTAATGTCTTATCAAAACCATGGTCCTTTTCAAAGGATATTAAACTTTGTGACACAATGTTCTAAACATCATGACCATAAAATTAATTTCCCCCTCCAAGGTATTATATGATACTAATAATCCTTAATTCACATTAGGTTGTGTTTTGGAATATCTATGAAGACTAACCAATCATTGGTTCTATGTTTTTATATATAAATATGTTATCATCTATAGGTATGTGAACCATGACCATAAAATATCTGAGTCATCCCCTAAGGATATATTCATATGTGTGTCAAGATCTACATCCATATCATATTTTTATTCCTCTCTTATATCGCTATATATATCACATAATTTTTTTCAAGGATACATTCCCTTAAACTCTATACATAGATTGGTCTATAAACAATGATATTAAACATATTGTGAATATCCATGATAAATAAGTCATGGTTTTGTAATAAAACCCCTCAAATGGAGGTGGGCTATCTGCAAAAACTCACAGTGGTATACCTTGCTTAACAATATTGCATTGATTTTTTCCTTATACTTGATGTCATTTTTAGTCATAAAGCACACATCATACTTGAACCTTTTTATATCCCTATAGAGGGTTTCCATCTTTTTAGTAAAATGATTGTTTGAACCAGGACACTCTTTAAGTGCCATTAGACTTTTAAGATGGGTCCCATGTTGTGTGACCATGTCACATGGAATGTGATATTTAAATCCAACAAAAAGCCCAGTTCCACAGCCCAGGGGTCCCACTATATCAGTAATGTCAGATTACATGTTATGTAACCTGTGATTTTCCGGATCCCATTGGGTATTAATTCCTCTAGGTATTCCTACACATTTCTAGATATCCAAACCTCACCGAATTAGGTATATCAGGGGTCATCCAATCCTCTAGTCATCACAAATTAGAATTCATTTCTTTAAATCTTATGAGAAAAAATCTTGTCATGACATCCATATCATCCTATTTGAAATTAAGTGGAAGATGATGCCCCAAAGATGTTGTTGGACCAGGCCAACATGCTGCGGTCATGGTGTGGTCATACCGCGGTCACGCCTGGGTCACGCCGCGGTCACGCCACGGTCACGCTGCGGTCACGTCGCGGTCACGCCGCGGTCATGCCGCGGTCACGCCGCGGTCACGCCGTGGTAATGTCGTGATTTGGCCCTGCTCCAGCCACATCCAGCCCACACCATCCCCCTTACACCTTCATTTCAGCCTGCTGCCACTAGCATTCCATCCCACAACAGCCCCCTACCACCTTCGAATCAGCCCGCACCATCCCCCAGCACCTGTAACCAGCCCCCTTCCACCAGCATTCGAGCCCTCACCGAATTAGGTATATCAGGGGTCATCCAATCCTCTAGTCATCACAGATTATCTTTCATTTCTTTAAATATTCTAAGAAAACATCCTCTCATGCCATCCATATCATCCTATTTGAAACTAAGTGGAAGATGCTGCCCCACGGATGTCGCTGGACCGGGCCAACACGCTGTGGTCACACTGCGGTCATGCTGCGGTCACGCCGCAGTCACGCCGCGGTCACGCCGCGGTCACGCCATGGTAATGCTGTGATTTGGCCCTGCGGATGTCGCTGGACTGGGCTAACACACTGCGGTCGCGCCGCGGTAATTCCATGATTTGGCCCTGCTCCAGCCCCATCCAGCCCACACCAGTCCCCTGTCTTGATATATAGTAAATTCTACATGACCTCAATCTGGTTGTTGTATAATAACTTTATTAGCTATAAATATCTACATGAGAGTCATATAAATAAAATATCTCAATATAAACATGTTCCCCTACCCATGAATCCATGGTATGTTAATGATGTCCCCTATCATACATATGATTTATTTCTACATGATATATTTCACCAGAGGCTTATTCATCAATGTACTTATATTATGGAAATTTTTTTCATCATTATTTGTTTTTGATGATGGGGTTATAGAAGATGTCTCATGTTTGATTCCTTGTTTTTTGTGTAGGCACATTGTGATATACATAGAAAAAAGCTGGATTACATTACTGAGGAACACACCTCAGTATGTTAAGGGTTTGAATGAGTTTTTAGATTTTGAAATTTCTAATCGATCCGTTGAAGGGAGAATAAAATTTCCATGTCGTAAATGTAAATTTAGAACATGGTTGAAGAGAGATGAGGTTTATGAACATTTAATACTGAAGAAATTCCCTGCTCAATATTTGTGTTGGATTTGGCATAGAGAATTGAACGTTACAGAAAGATTGAGCACTGATGTTAATCCGCATAATGAGGTCCCAAGTTCATCGACAATGGAAAATGAAATAAAAAACCTTATAAATGATGCATTCGGCACTGCAAGACACAACTATCAGCATCAAAACATATCAGAACAACCAGAAGAGGGTGCTACAAATTGCAACGTGACAAGTGATGTTTTTGAGACTTTAACACAGGCAAGATCAAGATTGTCACATATCATTGGATCCTCCTCTTGATTCTGTGGAGCCAAATGTAAGAGAAAACTTCACTGAGGAAAATGTGTTTCAGGATTTAGTTGATGATGGAAATCAAGAGTTGTATAGTGGGTGTTTGAAATATTCAAAGCTTTCATTTTTGCTGAAGTTGTACCATATCAAATGTCTATGTGGAATTACAAATAAGGCAATGTCCTTGATATTGGAATTGATTCATGATGCATTTCCTGAAGCAAAAATCTTAAAATCTTTTTATGATATGAAAAAAGTTGTTAACAAGCTTGGTCTGAATTATACAAAAATACATGCGTGTCCCAATGATTGTATGCTTTATTGGGGAGAGGATTCAAGTAGACAGAATTTCAAGAAATGTTCTTCTTCTAGATGGCTGGAAAAAGGGTGATGTTGGAAGTCTGAATGAACATAATTTCATGGAGAATAAGAAAAGGAGAAAACCTGTAAAGGTTTCGCGTTACTTTCCTTTGAAGCCTCGATTGCAAAGATTATTCATGTCATCGAAAACCAGCCAACACCTGAAGTGGCATTCTGTAGATAATAACAATGATTGGATAATGAGACATCCACGAGATTCCCAATCATGGAAGACATTTGATTCATTACATCTCTATTTCTTAGCTGATCCTAGGAATGTTCGATTGGGATTGTCTACCGACGGATTCAACCCATTTGGGACTTTAAGTACCAATTATAGCATTTGGCCAGTTGTTTTGATCACTTATAATCTTCCTTCGTGGATGTGTATGCAATAAACATCTTTTATCCTTTCGATGATTATTCCTGGAAAATAAATGCCTGGAAATGATATTGATGTATACTTGCAGCCTTTGATTGAAGAATTGCAGGAGTTATGGAGCAACGGTGTTGAGACATTTGATGCTTCTTCTAAAAAAATGTTCAAAATGCATGATACTTTAATGTGGACCATTAGTGACTTCCCTGGGCTTGGGAATTTATCTGGTTAGAACACTTACACAGTTTTGGATTATCCTGTTTGTAACTTCGATTTTGAGCCCAAATGGCTACCTCACAGTAGAAAATGGTGCTTCTTGTTTCATCGAAGATTTCTCGATGCATCTCATAGATTTCGGCTAAATAGATCAAAATTTAATGGTTCCATTGATCATAGACCACCTCCAAAGTTGTTAAATGGTTTTGAAATACTTGCACAGCTTGAAAATGTTGAAACAGAATTTGGGAAGGTTTATCATTTGAATGATAGCAAAAAACGGGTCCGAAGTGTATCGTCAAGCGAAACCGGAACGTAACAATGGAAGAAAAAAAGTATATTCTTCAAACTTTCGTATTGGGAATTTAATTTTTTGGGGAATAATATTGATGTGATGCATATTGAGAAGAATGTCTAAGACAATTTGATTTTCACATTGCTTAATTAGCATGGAAATTCAAAGGATCATCTCAATGCTCGCAAAGAATTACATGAAATGAACATAAAATGCGATCTCTGGCCAGATGATAATGGAAAGTATCCTCCCGAAATTTTTGCAATGAAAAATATGGATAAAGATACATTCTTTCGAATGTTAAATAATGTTAAGTTATCTGATGGGTATTCATGTAACATCTCAAGGTGTGTTGACATAATGAATCGTAAGTTACATGGATTGAAAAGAAACGATTCCCATATTTTGTTACAACAGTTACTACCATTGGCATTTCATGCATTATTACCTGAAAAAATTACTTCTATTGTACTCTAGTTCTATACATTTTTCAGAAAACTATGTGAAAAATATCTACATCCATTTCATTTTGACAACCTCCAGGAGAGGTTTGTATTGACCCTTTGCAGAATGGAGATGATCTTTCCTCCGTCCTTTTTTACTGTAATGATGAATTTAACTATGCATTTGGTTGAGGAAGCTAAATTAGGAGGCCCCGTTCATTATCGATGGATGTATCCAATTGAGAGGTACATTATTTATATGTTTTCCAGTTAAGTAAACAATTTTTGGTACTTAATTAATTGCATAATTATGTTTATTTTATTTCAAATATATCTTGGGAATTTGAAATCATACATGATAAATAAAGCTAAACCAGAAGGCTCAATTGCTAAAGCCTATGTGGCTAAAGAGTTTCTTACCTTTTTCTCTTGATACTTGGATGATATTGAGACAAGATTTAATCGAGTTGGACATGTTGACGACACATCGACTCAATCTCAAATACATCAGAAATCCAAAATATTTCCTGCTATTGGCCGATCAGTTGGGAGGACCTCAAATGTGACACTTACTGAATTGGAATTATTACATGCACAAAGATATGTGCTTCTAAATAGTGAAATTGCAGATCCATTTATTGAAGAGTTGAGAATACAAAAAAAGAGACGAATGAGAGGCTGAACACGAAATGAGAAAGATATAACGAAATCTGTTAATAAAGATCTTGTAGAATGGTTTTCATGACGTGTAAGTTCATAAATATTGAAATAAATACGAATATTAGTTTGACACATACATTTTGTAAATCTAATAAAGTATATTTCTTTTTTCAGATCATGAATACTGATACTCGAGCAGAGTTATCAGAAGATTTGAAGTTTTTTAATAGAGGTCCTTTAAAAGAAGCTAGAAAGTTCGACGCTTATAATGTGAATGGCTTTAGATTTCGTACAGTCGATCGAGATGTGGGTTTGAGAACACAGAATAGTGGTATATTTACATTTGCTGAAGTGGAATACTATGGAAAGCTGCATGATATTATTAAATTAAACTACCACGGATATTTTTCGGTTATTTTATTCAAATGAAAATGGGTCGATATTATCAGAGGTTTTAAAAGAGAATCCTTGCAATTTACTTCTGTGAACTTCTCTCGCTTGATGGATGTTGGTGATCGTGAACTGCATGATCCATATATCTTAGTATCGCAAGAAAAATGGTATATTATTTGAATGATGTTGCCGATGAAGGGTGGAGTGTAGTTTCTCATGTAATACCAAGATATTTGTATGATATGGGAGATGAAGTTGAAAATTTGACCTCTGAAATTGAATTTAATCAGAAACAGGAAGCTGAATTATTTGTCCATCATGATATTGAAAATATTAGTCTACCAAGGATGAATGAAGTGGATGAAGCAATGAAGTAGTAAACCGACATGATTGTAGGGTAAAATGATTGTATGTACAATTATTTATTTATTCAGCAACCACTTGTTTCATTTCTACAGTCATTCATTATCATTGTTATATATATTTTGTCTGTTAGTACTCCATCTGTTATCATTTTTTATTTTATTTTCTGTATAATTTTTTTGAAATATAAATTCTGAACATAATTTTATTTGATTGAATGACTAAAATGCCAAGGAAGAAGCGTTACATTATTTCATCCAGTTCTACGACAGATGACTATCCATCTGGCTCCCTCCCCACGACATCTGATGCACTAACTGCCGACACCCCTGCACCATCTCCCCCTGCACCATCTCTCACACCATCTTTGGATGTCCCAGTAGAGGCTGATTCATCGACTCCCCCTTTAAGAGCCTCAGTACTGGGGCAGCGACACGCCCCTTCCAGTTCATCCCGGACATACTGGAGTGTCACTATCATAGGTACAAATTTTAATTAAATAAATTTATTGCATTTTGTTTATAATAATTTTTTTCTCATTGATGATGACAAAAATGAAACCGTGGAGAAAAAAATAAAAAGTTCAGATGTTTGGGATCTGAATGGAAAGGAGATTGTTGTGCCATTTGATTCTTATGGGGTCCCTACAGATGATGTCGCGGGGTTTCTTGGCTAGATTCTAGGCCAGCTGGCAGCGGAGCTCATTTCCCTTCCCATTTCATATGACGATTGGATACATATGCCTACAAGCTAGAAAAATGAAGTGTTTTATTCTCAAATCAAGGTAAATTTATTTCATTATGGTTTAATTTAATGTCATGTTACTAATATGTTCAAAATGAATTTTTGTATACAGATGTTCTTCCACTTTACCGTTGCTGATGTGATAGCACGTAAGTGGATGTTGAAAAATCTAGGTAAGAAGTGGAAATATTTTAAATGGAGATTGTGGTGTGATGTCAACGATTCTTCGTTGATCACGCTACAAATGTATGAGACGCTACCCAGTGGGGTACCAAAAGAGTATTGGAAAGTGTTTGTTGACAGACATCGGGATCAGAAGAGGATGATATTAAAATATATATATTATTATATTATCCACATTTTTCATTTATACATGTATATGAAAAGGACATGACATTCAATACATCAGTATTAAATTTTATTTTATTTATTTCAGGATCTATCAAGACAGAATGCGTCAAACCGAGCGAAGCAAGTCATCCCGCACACTGCGGGCTCAAAAAGTTTTTCTAGAAATCGAAGTTCATTGGTAATATTTTAATTAGTTTAAATATTTATAAGAAAATATTATCTATTTAATATATTTAATTGTTGATTTATCTTTGATTAATGCAGTCATAGAGTTTAGGCCATGAAGCATCCAGAACTGAACTGTGGTTGGATGTTCACAAGAAATCAGATGGATGTTTTGTTAATGAGACTGCTAAAGAAGTTGGGGTATGAAGTCAAATTTTTATCATAATAACTTCTTTTCAATTTTTTATGTGTTAATATATATTTATATTTGATTTATAGGTCAAAATTAAAGAACTATGGGATGCCAATCCTGTGCATTCCTACTCTGTCTCCCAGGATGACCCGATTGCTAAAGTCCTTGGGAAGGAGCATCCTGGGAGAGTGTGCGGGATGGGTTTGGGACCTGTGCCATCTAAGGTTTTTAGAAGTCCACTGGGGATAGCTACTGTATCTACTCTTGACTTTAGTCATACCGGAGATGCTAAGAAAGAGATTGTTTCTTTACGAAACACAGTTCACCAGCAGGGGGATCAGATATCTGCATTGCAGAAAGAGTTGATTGAACTACGTCAGCAGATGAGTAGATATGCCCCCGATGGGAGTGCATCGATTGGTGGTATGTAGCTAAATCACATAAAATCAGAATCATTAAGTTTTCTAACTTTCATTTGTTTCACGTTTTAATATAAATATGTAACCGTATTTAATTTTCAATATAATGTTCTTATAGGTGATAGCACAAAGTGGAAATGAAGGTGGAGAGGGTGACAATGCATCATCGGACCCTGAGTAGTTTTACTATTGATTTGTTGAACAAAAATAAAAATAGTTGGTTTGTATATGTATGATTTGTGGCACATAGTTTCCACCACACATTTTCATGTCCTAAAATTTCCTTGATTTCTCATGTTTCTTTTTATGCATTTTATTTATTTCTGATGTTTGTTTTTATGTGTTCATTTGTCGAGTGTGGTATAAATCATTCCATTTCGGTCTCTATTTTAATTGGTATTCGAGATTTTGGATGACTAGGAGTTAAACCCATTGTTTATGTGTTGAATAAATTGGGTCATTTCATAGTGATCAAGGGGATAGTGTTGTGGACACTTTGGTGAGGCCCATTGTTGAAAATGTCTTATTTAAGAATCAAAAGTATCTAAACATGCTCTAGCTCTTCTAAAATGTCATGAGAATGTTCTAAATCAAGGGTGGTTCACTAAGATATAGGTGTGACTGAGGGGTGATAAATTATCATAAGTACATGAATATAAGAAAGAATACTTTATAAATTAAAATATAATCTTGAAGATGGATGTCGACTTGACGCATAATTGGTATGTCTTATAAAAACATGAATTTTAAGAAAATAACTTCTACCAAATACTTCAATATTTGGATGGTTACAATGTACCATTTCCAACCATAACTGTTTTGATCACTGAACTGTTACTGCATGACTTGAACTGCATTCCCAACACAATTTCCACTTAATTATGGTCTGTCTGGTAATTATTACCTATCATTATATCCCTGAATTATTTATATTATGATTCTTAATTCCATTTTTTGACTCATTACAAGCTATCCAGTCATGAAACTTTAATTACTGGAATTCCAGAACATTATTCTTTACCATTCATGACTATTCTTTCTACAACCACTCTCCCAAAGGTTACATTTTCCATGACCTGTGTGATTCTCCCCACCATAGGATTTTAATATTCATCATTTTTATAAAAATAGGAATCTACTTCCAATGAAAAACACTCTTTCCACCACTAAACATGGTTTCTAGATGTGAGTCAACATAATTATACCATGTTCCAACATGACAATCCACCCTTGGCATACGCTGAAGCCTCATCTGAACCAGTGGTTCACTTCCTACCACATAGATTTACATCATCCACTTAATAATAAATAGAAATGGTCTATTCATAATCACATGTATTATGCAATCATCATTCCATGCGCACACATTCAATCAACTTCAATAAATACATCATGAACTTTAACCCATATTGATGATGTTATAAAACTCGATCCTCTTACATAGTCATCCATAGAACTAGGATAAATTAGATTTTCTACTAAAAAATCTGGTCTACATCACTCACCACAATGTAGTTAATACCTAACTTATATTCCAACATAAAAAGATGTCAACTAAGACTCACTGGAAATATCCACATTCCTATAAAAGCTATATCCCAATGTAACTCTAAAACTATTCCCACAATAGGGTTTTTTATAACAATAAATTTCTACTGTGTTATTTAATCTATTTCATCAGTTCAAATTTATTATAAGTATTAAGGATGGCTTCTAGGCCGCAAAACCAAAAAAATCATTATATAAATGGGTTGGTACTAATATAACTACTAATTCATCAATTATCAATTTTTATAAGTATAGTGGAATCGCTATGGATGCTCTATCCCAAGAAAGTGAAGTTATATGATTTAGTGGAATCCAGTTTGGGATGTTACAATGTTGTATCAATGGAGTTTTATCTTCCTAGTATTTACTATTTAGGATATTGTATACATGAGTATGAGGAATGTGTTGGAACCTTTGATTGTTTTTTTCTGGTTTTATTTGTTTTTTAGGGCAGTGGTGCAGCATAATCCAAGAATTATTTTTTTATTCTGGGAACCTTTTAGCGGCGGTTTTAACCGCCGCAAAATGTATACTAGCAGCGGTTCAAACCGCCACCAAACGTAAAATAAAATTTACTTCTAGCGGCGTTTATAACCGCCGCTACATAGAAGCTTCGTGGATGCCTCATTCCATGGCGGTTTACCTGAATTGAGCGGTAGTTTTACCGCTATTGGAAATTGATTTTATTCGCGGTGGATATAACCGCTGCAAATAAAGCGATATCCAGGGCTCGTAAAACCGCCGCTAAATTCAGGAAAACCGCCGCGAAATGAGGCACCTACGACGCTTTCCTGAAACCGCCGCTAAACGTTAAAAACCGCTGCTAATATATTGTCGACGCCCTATTAGGCAGCGGTTTCTGTAAACCCCCTCCAAACAGTATAGCGGCAGTTTAAACTGCCGCTAAATGGAGATTTTGTTGTAGTGAGTGTAACAATCCTTAGATTTTTCTTTATTCCATAGTATCATATATTATTCATGATAAACATACAATCATTACACTACCTTCTTAAACCACTGACTGAGCTTCATCATTTCATTCATCTCATATATCATTTGTAGTCTCTTCATTATCATCTACATAAATACTACCCATATGACCATATTGATTCTCTTCATGAGATTTTCCCTTAGGGCATTGGTTTGAATAATGCCCTTACATTCCACATTTAAAACATTTAACCATTGTTGATGTCTTAGAAATACCATTATCCTTCTCCATGGTGTTAATTGAACCTTTTCCCTTACAATTACTGGCTTTGTGTCCTTCTTTTCTACACCCAAAGCATCTTCCAGTTCCATTGAAACATTATCCCAGATGCCTCTTCCCACATGATTTACATGAGGGAAATTGAACTTTTTTTCCTCTATGATCATCATGAAACTCCATCTTTCTCTTATTAGCTGAGTCGGGAAACTTACCAAAGTTGAGATTATTGATCATATTATGAGATTACTGATTAGGAATAATATAGATATGTGGACTTCAAGATCGAATTTCATTTGGTTGCTCATGAAGAATATCATTCCATTGTCCATCATATCCTCAATTATCATGAATCTTCCTGTTTCCATCTATTTTCTAAACCCCCAAAAAAATAGTGTGAGAGAAAAAAATCATAATCAAGGGGGGTTACCTTCAATATCTAACATATTAGGGTTAATTATAATATCGTTATAGTAATTCTAGGACTACAAACTATACTTATACTTAACCTTATGGACATCCTTAAACATACCATAAAAATATCTTTAGGGATCTTACTAAAGTTTTCGCATCCCATTATTCAAAGGTTAACTAAACCTTTCCTCTGATACCAATTGTAGAGACCCAAGCATGACATACATGGACCTTACATTACTTTTGCTGAATACTTAATACATAACAAAAACAAACACTGAAGGATCGTAATAGTTTAGTGTCTCTGAAACTCAGAATATAATATTCTAATCATGGTGAAAGAACTTCAACATATCCCATAAAGATGTTACCCTTTTTTTACTTACCTAAAACCTTTCTTTATATCCTGGGGAAAAGAAAACAGAAAAATGGTGAGCTCAAATGCTCAGTAAGGGTAAACATGGAGAACATAAAACAACCCATAAACATTTGAACGTAAAAACATGAACATGACAAAAATATTAGTAGTATATAAGGCATAGATCATAATGGAACGTCAATCATGATAAAATAGCATGGGAATAAAACTTCTAATTGTGGAAAACCATTAAGCACATGATATGATTTCCATAGTAGCCAAGGCATTACTGCCAAGACCATCTTAGTGGACAAAGTCCCTTTCTGAATCGAGTTCACTCTTCGTTCCAGTCCTGTATCACTGAACCAGATTAACTTATCATTCCAGCCATGTCTATCTCATGAGATATAAATCTTTACCCAATGCATTGGAAGGATATATAGGTCCCACCAATATAATAATGAAATCATTCTTTCGTGTTCCACAAAATAAACATAAATCATCCATCATAACCCAATGAACAAAATGGGTTTCATAAATATCATCCCACCATAACATAATCCATATAAAAAATGGATATAATTTCATCATAATCAAAATCAAACCATGTAAATAATCGGAACATTATATTTGAAACCTAACCATATTAAAAAATGTAATCTTAGATAAAAATAGTTTTGAATAAACACTTGAAATGAATTCCTGAGGAAAATATCCTTTCTTCTTCAAAATCATTTTATTTTTTCAAAATGCCATATATTTTAAAAGAAAAACTTATTTGTTTAAAATAATTATAAAATCTTGTAGACGAAGGTTCATGAAAATAAGGAGTTATAAAACCGTAAAAATCCATTCAAGCCGTATAAGTTAAAAAATTATTCTTCTCGTACTTTTTCCGAAAAAGAAAAAAGTACCTCGTATGGTAAACAAAAGAATGATTACTTACATACCATTTAGTAAATATAAAAAATGGGTAAAAAGGACTTTAAACATACATGAAAAAAATTTATAAAATAGGGAGATGGATGATAAATATAACCCCAGTAAATACTTACGAATAAACAATCTCGTATAAAAATGAGATTGGAAAAGTTATCCCTTACCTTACGTCCGATATGCTTCATACATATCCGAACCTCCTGTATAATGATTTAAATAATGTCATTGACTTATTAGAGAATCATATTCATTGTCATGATATCATATATGGTTCACATATGACTTTATATTACCCGTTCTTTTGTAAAATCCATGTTAAAGCAGCGTTTTGGGTAAAATCGTTTTATTTATCTTACGTGTTTGGACATGTTGTTCTTGATATTATTATTACTTATATCATGATTTAATTACTTCCAGAATGGAAATAATTATTTATATAACATATATATTCTGTATATATATATATAATAGATAGATAAATGAAATGAAATACACCATTCATGGAGATGGTAGACCGTACGTACGCATGGACGTTGTTTTACTTTCTTTATTGACTTGAATGGAAGTAAGTATATGACATATATATATATATATATATACATAAATACAGTAGCTTTATCATGTCATATATTTCTGTATTATTCATTATATATACTTTATAATCATTCTTGAGTGGTTAACATGGAGAATGAATCTCATCACGTCGTGGAGACGGTAATCTGTACGTACGCACAAGCGATGATATCATTCCCATAATTATTGAATTGAATTGGAGTGGATGATATAATATCTCAGAATAATTATGATGTTATAATAACTATACATAGTTATTCTTTACACCATTATACCCATCCAAGTAAGGTGGTGTTGGAAAAATAGATTACACCATGGCGTGGAGATGGTATTCCATACGTACGCACGTGCGGTGATTTCTTTTTCCGTAGGATGGATAGAAGGTGAAATGGGGTTTTTTCATATTTATAATAACATATCATTATATTATTGATACTGATTTTATTACTTTATAATGAAACAACTAAAGAAGAAGAAGTTGAAGAAGAAAAAAACTTGAAAGAATCGGTAGAAGAGATTACCCCTTCTTCGACGCACCTCTTTTAATCTTCCTCTTAAGGCACTAGAGTTGTTCTTTTGAGGAGACCAGAACCACTATAATGTTTCTAGGGAAGTTTATAAGGGAAATGGGTAGGTTTTGGCCATTCTTGAAGGCTCATAATTGTGTAAAGAGAAGAGGTAGGAGGTGCCATTTTATAAGGGAGGAGAGGGGCACTTTAGTAAAAAACATAAAATATTATTTTATAATAAAGTCATATTCTGTTTATAATGCTTCCAAAGTGACTTATTTCGAAGATAATGTGGGGATAAATCGAAATCCTCTCAACCAATAGTTTTTAGACATGTTTAAATTACTATTTTAACCTTATCATTTAGATTTAATTCTATGTTAAATAATTTAACTTTTACCATGTCTTCTTGTTTTCTTACACTATATTGTTAATAAACTTACTATAACCAGCCAAAATAACCCAAAGTGGTTCATTATTAATATATATAACCTTATCTAAGTTCTTTTTCTGAACATTAGATTTTTTGAAATATAATAAAAATTAATAATATAATAATTGTTTTAAAAACTATTTTATGTGAATTTTGAAACTCTTTGGTAATTGATTTTTGTGAAAATCATAACTTCTTGATTAGATCGAAAAAATTTAACTAAATCTATAATAACATGTCATATTAACCAAAAAAATTAGTGAAATGTATAAAAAATCTCAAATTACATTTATTTGGGTATTTATAACATCAATTATGTTAATATTTCATTAATAAGGTAATTACTACATCATCATTGTGTCATAAATAAATTAAATTATTTAATGTCTAATAATTATAAATAAAATACCATTATGTAGGAAATATTTTTATATTTCTAATTAATATTTATATTTGAATTTATCTTATGTATAACCAAATATTAAAAATGTTTTAGTTATTAAACTTTGATTTTAACTATTTTAACTCTTCTTTTAATAAAATAATCATAAATGTCCGAATCTAATCCAAGTGGATCTAAAGGGTAATATTTTATTACTAAGGATGTTTTTGGTCGAATTAAACTTATCCAATAGAATTATAACATGTGTTATAATAATAATAATACCATTTTTACCCTTAATTACCCTATTTACTTTTAACTGTGGTAAATAAAAGTAAAAAAGTTAATATTCATCAAAAAATATTTTTCTCTTATTGAACCACATTTTACTCTTAGATATTAATTGTGTCTCTCATATATTTGAAATTCAACTCACCAAAGTGGAAAAATTATGGTTTATGTGCAATTGCAAATGCTCCTAGGAGGTGGGTAAAAGACGGTAAAAAGTTCAACAAAATTTTTTTATATCTATATTATTATAAAATGAATCCAATGAATTACATTGAAATTATATAGGTATTATGTATCTTTTTTGACCAAAAATAAATATAAATAAAATAAATGATTATTTAAATAAAAAATCGGTTTTAACCAACAAATTTTTGTTTTCACTATTCATAAAAAATTGAAAGTTCTCAGAAAAATACAAAAAATTCATTATAGACTAATTTTGATATTCCGAATCCAGAAATGAAGACCATTTTGAAAGATAAAATTTCCAAAATTTCAAAAATTGGGTATTACTATTCATAACTGCTAGTTCATAATAATATTATAATAATATCTCATTTAGTGAAACTCGGTATTGCGTACAACACACGCTATCGAGGAAGGTTGCTCTGGCATGCAACACAAGTCTAGAATAGTGTTTGCGTATACTGTAAGCAAATAAGGTGTTGCGTATAGTACAAGCTAATCTTTGTGTAGTGTGTAATAGAAGACATCAACGAAATTAAAAATTGTATACCTCATAAAATCTCAGGGTGTTATATTTACAATGGTTACTCTCACCGAGATACGAGGTACCTGGGACCCACAACGAGATAGTTCCTAGGGGTTATTTCATATTTTTTGTGCTCATTAGATCCTTTATACTTACCGTCATCATATGGTATATTTGGATGGAAAATAAATTAGCTTTGGCATTTATTTTAAATGTTTTGATTCATTAAATTATCGCACTTGAAAAATGAATTTTTTTTAAGTTGCATCTTTTAGAAATTATAACTAGAAATTACATGTTTTTGAAAACATTATTGATTTTCATCTTTGAATTTTTATTGCATATAATCTATTTGTGGTGGTATCCTACTAGGAATTTTCTCACACCCTACATACACCCTTGGGTGTAAGTAGACATGGTTTTATTTTTTTGTCACATGTTGGGTATAGTTTTAGTGCCAGTGGTTTGGGTTTCTAGCAGGTCCTCGGTGGTGAAGTCTTGTGGAGTTAGCTTGAGGGTGGTGGCCCTCCACATGAGGGTTCTTGGGCTGTTTCATTTTTGTTTTTTACCTTTTTTATAGTATTATTGAGTTTTTTTGAAATATGTATTCCAGTTGTGAATTTTTGTAAAATATTGTTTGGTTTGAAAAATTCAGATTCGTTTTATTGGATTCTTTTGTTGTTTTATGTTTATAAACTCAGGTAAATCATTCCCAGTTCTCATTTTATGATACTCAGGCTCTTGTGATAGCCCGTGGGGATCGAGAACACCCTTCGGGCTATGTCACCGGTTGGTTTTGGTGCCTGTTTTTGTGGCAACCATATTTGGTTGGTGATAGTTTTCTATGTCATCATACCATGGGGAATCACTCATAGAATAGAAGTGCTTATTGGGAAAATAATCAGACATAGATAAGTGATGTGAGTTGTCTTTGAATTTCATCCTTGAGAGGTGGTCAACTACAACATTTTCAACACCCTTTTTATTCTTAATAGTTAAATCAAACTCTTAAAGAATAAGGACCCACCTAATTAATCTAGCCTTAACATCTTGTTTTTGGAAAAGATATTTTAGGTCTGAATGGTCTGTGAAGACAATGATGGGTGATCCTACGAGATAGGACCTGAATTTATCTAAGTCAAAAACAAAATCAAGAAACTCTTTCTAAGTTGTGGTGTAGTTTATTTGTCCATCATTTAAATATTTTCTTTCATAAGCAATGACACATGGAGTTTTCTCACACCATTTTCCTAAGACTGCTCCTACAGTGAAGTCACTCGCATCACACATGAGCTCAAAAGGAAGTTTCCAATTTTGATATTTCATGATAGGTGGAGAGATAAGAGATGAATTGAGTGTAGAGAATGATTCCTTACAGCTTTCTATCCATTAAAATAGAGAATCTTTCACCAATAGAGCACAAAGTGGTCGATAAATAGAGCTGAAATTTCTAATAATCCTTATATAAAAACCAGCATGTCCTAAGAAGGACCTCACTTCCTTAACAGTTTTAGGATAGGTAAGGTGATGAATGATGTCGACCTTAGATTTATCAACTTCAATCCCTCTACCAGATACCAGATGGCCTAGAACAAGTCCTTCCTTTTCCATGAAATGGCATTTTACCAATTTAGGATGAGATTCTTATCTTCAAATCTTGACAAAACCCTTTCATCATTAAAAAGGAATCCCTCAAAAGCATCCCCAAATATGGATAAGTAATCCATGAATACCTCTAAACAATCCCCCACCATGTTGGAGAAGATTCCCATCAGGCATCTCTAGAAGGTACTAGGGTCATTACATAACACAAAGGGCATGCACTTGAAGGAAAAAGTGTTGAATGGATAGGTGAAGGATTTTTCTACTTGATCCTATAAGGAGAACTCAATTTGATTATACACTGAGAATCCATCTAAGAAGCAATAGAATTAATGACCCGCCACTCGGTTGAGGACTTTATCAATAAAGGGAAAAGGGAAATGGTCTTTCTTAGTATAATATTTGATCTTCATATAGTGAATATAGACTCTCCATCCAGTACTGACCCTTTTTAAGAGAAGGTCACCATCCTCATTAGTGATCATGGTAATTCCAGCTTTATTTAGGATAACATGAATTGGGATTACCCACTCACTCTCAGCAATGGAGTAGATGATACCCTATTTCAACAGCTTAAGAAGTTATTTCTTTACCACATCCATAAGATTCAGATTGAGTCTCTGGTGAGGTTGAAGACATGGTTCAGATTTAGATTCAAGAACAATCCTATGAGTTCCAATGAGTTGGATAATCCTAGAGATATCAAAAATGGTCCATCAAGTTGTTTTATTATGCTTTCTTAGGACATCCAGTATCATCATTTCTTGATTGGATTCAAGAGAGGAAGAAATAAAAAAACAAAAGGCTTGATTGTCCCCTAATAATTCATACATGAGTGAGGAAGGTAGGACCTTAAATTCTAGATCTGACTGGTAATCACTTTCCATAAATGGAAGGGACTTTGTATTGAACTTAGTTTCTTTGTTCATATTTATTTATAGAATTGGTTCCTTGTGAACATAATTTGCATCCACTAAATTGGCCAGATCAATGTCATGAATGTGTATAGACTCAATGTTATTGATTTCACCAATGGTATCATTGTTTGATGATTTGTTAAAATCTTCAATAGAGCAATCTGAAATAGATTCAGGCCAAGGAGACAAATTTCCCTCATGTGAACAAATAAAATCAATCTCTTCTTGACTTAAACATCCTTTAGTAAACCCTTGATGTTCCTCGAGTTCACTATTCACACTAAAAATCCAATTAATCTCATGTATCTCTTCATCATCCCAAATTTGAGAGTTTTTATTGTAGATTTTCATGTATAGACTCATGTTTCCAAAGGTGGTGGTCGTGTTCCCATTTCGAACTCGGGTAACAGAGTTGATTGTTTCAAAGAAGGGGAAGCCAAGGATGATTGAGGTTTTCTCCCTAGGAACTAATCATGGGTCATTGTCAATGAAAATGAAGTCATCGGGTTAAATGAAATTCTCAACATTCACCAAAACATCATTCCAGATCTCCTTAGGAACTCGAACACTACGATCAACAAGTTGAAGAGTGACAGATGTGGGTTGGAGTTCTTTGATCCCTAACTCACAATACATGGAATATGGAATGAGGTTCACACTGGATCCCAGATCACAAAGGGTCTTTACAACATTGTTCTTTTCTAACTCAACATTGGTGTATAGACATCCTGGATCTTTTATCTTTGGAATAATGTTCCCTTGAATGGTGTTACTCACATTAGTTGCCAAAATTACTTGGTTTTTATATGAGAATTTCATTTTAAAATTGCCCAAATCCTTAAGGTATATTGAGTAGGTCGGAATGGTTTGGATTTCATCAAGAACTGGGATGTTCAACTTAACCTGAGAGAAGATTTCCCTCAAAGTCTCATTCAGTTCTGGTTTAGTTTTTTCCTCTCGTACATTGAGGGAAAGGAGAAGGTTGATTTATTTTTTGGTTTGGTTGTAGTTCCTTTACATTTTCATTGGGTTTTTCAGAATCTATGGGTGGTTATTCATCATTTTCATGCGTTGTTAAAGCTTTTAATGGTTCTATAATGGCATGTTCAGGTTTCTCAATGGATTTCCCAATTCTTAAAATATTTACTGCTTTGAGTTGTTCATGAGAGGTTTGTGTGTAACTGGACTATAACCATAGAATTGATGATGGTTCCACTTGATTATGCATGGGATCCTTCTCAGTTTAAATGGTTTGTAGTTCATGTTTTAAGGGATGAAACTTCTGAGTCCATTTTCTCCATTTTTTACACAACTTTTCAAGGATTTGTAGTGGTACAGATTGTGTAGGGGCTTATGCTGGTTCGTTTATCCCAAGAGGACATTTTGATTATGTGATTTTTTGTTGCATGGGTTGTTAGATGTTTTTTTGGTGTTGTATAGGAGGGTTTTGGTATTGGACTAGTCGTGGTTGGAACTGGTTATGGTTTTGAAAATTTTGTGGAGGGTAAGGGTTTGGTCCCTGTGGCTGACTAGGTTGTTGGTTGGGTTGTTGGTTATCTTTTCAATGGAATCATGTATAGTAATTGTACCTTGGATTGAAATTGTTTGGGTAATGTTGATTCTGAAATTTCAAAGCATTTACCTCCACTAGGGGTCCTCCTAGAAGAGCAGGTTTAATGGAAGGGATGGTTGGGGAGTTTTCAGTCTTGTGGTCATGTTTGTCACAAATTATACAAACATGGTCAATAGTTTGAATTTTGTTAACCTTCCTAAGATCGATCATCTCGAACTTCCTGGTGAGTGCAACAAGTTTATCCCTAAGGATTTACTCTTCTCTAAGTGTATTCATTCTAGTAGTTATTCATGTCTTCTTATAATAAAGTGATGTTCCCCATATTTGGTTTTGTTCACCAAGTCTTTCTAGATAATCATAAGCATCATTTGGGGCATTGTTTTTAAAGGTCCAATTACACATCTTGTCGATGAATTGTTTGTACCTCGAGCCCAACCCTTCATAGAAAATTCTCACTTATTCAAGAATAGAAAAACCAAGGTGTTAAACCATTTTTAGGGTGTCTTTAAACCTCTCCCAGGATTCATAGAATAGCTCCCCCTCTTTTTCAAAAAAAGTTTTGGATGCTCTTTTTAAGTGAAATTGTTTTGTGGTGAAGAAAGTATTTTTTGTTGAATTGTCTTTGTAATTTGTCCCATGATTTTATGGATGATGGTATAAAATTTTATTGCCAATTTTTTGCTTGATCCTTTAATAAAAAATTAAAAATCCACATCTTATATGATTCTAGTTGATGTGGGGGACACATGGTTTCTGCAATGTCATTGAACTCCATAACGTGAAGGTAGGGCATCTCAGACTCCATTCCATGGAATGTGGGAAGGAGGTTTAGGAAATTTAGTTTAAAGCTGTAGTTGGAATCTCTAAGGGAATTTTCTCTAATGCATGTGGGGGAATTTTTCCAGGTAGGTGTGTGGTAGTCAATCATGGTTTAATCAACTCCATTCCCCATGTTTGGGGCTGCCTCATTTGGAATTCCATTTTTGGTTCCCACGCAGTTTTATGATTTGGTTTCTTTGAAGACATTTAATTGAAATGGGATAATTTTTTTACTCTAGAGTATTAGTAATATTAGTATCTAATGGAAAGAGTTCCCTTGGTGTACTTCACTCCCCAACCATAGGACAGTCCACCCTAACTAGATGATTTGATTGGTCACGAGTGTTGGCGGACATGCGCCAAAAAAAATGAGAAAGGGAAAAGATAAGAGAATTTGGATTAGAATAGAAGAAATGGGGGAGAATAGAATGGGTGTTGAGATGAATTACTTGGGTCCCTCAAAATGGTTCCAAAATTTTGTTTTTCCCAAATTTACCCAATATTTTAGGTTTAAGTAGTCGCCTGTAGTTTAGCTTGGGTTGTCGAATCCTTAGAGACCTAAGAAGAAACCTATAGACACGTACATTATGTGGACTATTTTTATCTATGATGTGGCCAAATTTGGTTTATTTTATATGGGTTTTAGTGAAATATAATATACCTAAGTGAATTCAATTTAAAAGAATGAGTTGATCCTTGGTAATCAGTTTGGGTGAATTGGATGAAATTATTTTTTAACGGTTTCAATTTCTTATACTCGAGATGGGTTTATTAAAGAAGATCAAACAACATCATAACTTACTGGTTTAATACCAACACACCATAATACTAATCACATATACACTTGGATGATCATGTTTATGAGCACTCCAAGGCAAAGGTTTGTATTAGCTCTTGAAGTATGTGGCCTTAAAATTCAACAAGGATGAAGAAGTTTTAAAATCATAAAATAAAAATATCTATTAAAATAAGTTATTAGACATTAATGGGGAGATAAATAACATACAATATAGCCCTTTATACTCCCTTGGGTCAACCCATAAGCAGTTTATCCCACCATTGATGATATGGTCTCAATGGAAGCCGAAAGTAGAGTCATGAGGGAAGAATTGAAGAAGTATAAAAAAGACAATGAAATAATGATCACTCTAATGTTGTGTGATAATTTCACAAGGTTTGGTGTGAATAAATTTACACCATGATCAAACGGTATCAAATTTATAGTAATGAGAAAAATATAATATGATAAGAATAACTTTTATTAAGAAACTAAGATGAATTAGAACAGCTTACATGTGAAAGACAAACTTGAGGCAACAAAATTGCAGCATAACATTAAAATGAAAGAAAGCACCAAAGATGAAAAAATCCTCAACCAAAACTAACTTAAATAGAAATTTAAGGAGGCATGGGTCAAGATCACAATAGTACAATGGATCTCACTTGAGTATGGTAGGCATATGTTTGGCTAAAGTAAGGGAGATGAGACTTTTCCACCATTGACTCGATGTTGCAGCCAGCTTGCATCCACTTGATAGGGGCACCTAGATGACCTTATATATGGAATAATTGGAGTGGGACATAGAATAAAAAAATAAAGATCTTGATATCTCCTATATCTCTATAAAATTTAAACGCAAATGAAGTTGTGATTGTCTATATATGATTAAAATTTTTGGCTGTTTTTCTAGGATGCATAATCCAGCCTGGAATTTTATCTCCAAATTGGGCTGCATTAAACTCCATTAAAAATTCTGAATTATCTCTTTTCACTTTTGGATTAAATATTCCCCATGATTTCCTCTATTTTTAGTTAAATTTTTAGAATCATTGGTCTTGGATATTGACTGCTATAGTAGTTTTATTGGGCTATTTTCAAGTTCACTTCACCCAGAATGTTGTTTGTTTAATGCCAAATTAGATGGTCTTAAAATATTAATATTCAAGTACTCCAAAAGTATTAATTTTTACCAATGTAATTTGAAACTTGAAAATTTAATATGAAAAAAAATCATGAACATTTTGTATTTTAGGTGGTGTTCAAAAATTTACCATGTAATAGTTCATTTTAAGAGGGAATTACAAACACAATTTGAATCAATGTTGAAAGTGTAAAATGAACTAAAATGGTGTTTATGAATAATAAGGCACATGAATATTTTATATATTAACAATTAATATTAGCCTCATTTAGTTTCTAATCAATTCCAATGACTATTGGGGCATTAATTTTTATATTCACCAATCTCCTTGCAGTTATAACCCTAAATAAGAACATTTTCCTTCTTCTATTTGTATTCTATTTTCTCGTGACCCGTTTCCCCATAATTATAAAGAACTCACAATCCTTTCAATCATTTCCTAGGGTGATTCTATCTGAAGTTATCAAATGTGGGAAAATACTTTTCTCCCTTCTTCACATTATCTATTATTTTCTATTGTGTCATATTTTTCCCTTATTTCCCTTTCAAGCCATAAGGAATAAGGAATTATTTATCTATATTGATAGTACATAAAATTATTTCATCGAATAAAGAAATTTTTTGAGAGACTAGCGTCATTCATTGACATGTATTAAGTATTTTAAATAAATGATCAATCCTAAATTTTTTGTTACATATAGAATTTTTAACATACCTTGCTTACCTTTTAATGGAAGATTTATACTCTAAAAAACATTCTTACTCCTTTTTCTTTAAACTAATGAATTTGTTTTATCTATGTTTGGTCCTCATGAGGGAGATATTTTTCAAAGAATTTTTTCATAAAAATATTTCATTCGCTGATCTCTATTTCATCTTTTTTTTTGTATTCTGGATCTATAACCACTTAATATCTGCATCACTGTTGAGACTATACATACCAAGTGCAGCCTTTTTCCTTTTCACCAAATCCCAATTCAATGAATATATTATCCAAATACATAATCCTTTTCTCAACTTACATTCAGTTAGTTGTACCACAAAATTATGGGGACCCCTGTCATATAAATTGATTCAACATCCTTGAATCTCTTTGGGGTACTAGATTCTCTATTCGAGAAATGTTATGTGTCATAAGCTGATTAAGCTTATATAATATATCAATATATTTCCCAATTAAAATACCACATATATAGGCTTTCTCAGTAGTTATTCCTTTATATTTTCTATTATTATTGATACCATTATTCCTTCAAGGATCCATTTCAAAATAATGGCATATACTAGATTAGACAATAACATTATGTAACATAATTTATAATCCCAAAATTGGTTAAAAACTGATCATAAATTGGAAAAACAATTCATAACTAATCTCATAATAATAAATATGGTATCTTTTAGGATATCTTTACTTTAAAATACTTCAAAATTTTTTGTAAAGAAATTGTGAATTACCCTATGAATATCCTCTAGGAGTGTCAAACCAGGTACATAATAAGGCCCATTGTCATATACCAGGTTACGCTCGTGTCACGCTCTAGAAATTTTTTTAGAGTTTATAACCATAGGTACATATTTTACAGAACCACATCCACTTGTAGTATCTATACAGGGATATATTTATAGGAAAACCACATAATTTATTCTGTACAAAAATTTAGTGAAATTCTTCTATAATTATCCTCAATGTATACCTTAGGGTTATGTTCCCTAATCTATGTTTTCATAAATCTGGTTTCCAAGGTTTCTACTAAACATCCTTTAATACAAAATACAACTCCCCCATCCCAGAATCTAGGATCTAGTGCATTAGTTTATTAAATTTTAATGATAAAAAGGTATCAAATCTCAAAGGGATGATTAGTTTTGATATTTTGGGTAACCATATTATATACTTTATACCCATTTTATGTTGGGGATAGAAAATGAAATATAGTAGATAAAAAATATAATAAACTACATAATTGAAAATCATTCAAATAATTCATCTTCATGTCATGGGGAATGAAAATAAAATAAGGGTGATCTTGACTGCTCAGTAAGGGTATATACAACAAAATAAATAATGAATCAATGGTAATTATTAACAACTAAAGGTAAATAACTGAGAACACATTCCATTTATATCACTACATATGAAAAAATAAATATATTAAGGTGAGTTATTGAACCTCGTTTCACTTAATAAATTAACTGAGAATGAACTATATATTATTATATTAAATAATAATATTTTAAAATATAAACCAATGAATTCAAAAATATATTTACATAATTTAGATAATCCTATTTATATCCTCTAATTTAGTTGCTAGGTTATATATTATTATATTAAATAATAGTATTTTAATAATATGTTTTTTATTGGTAAAACTCAGTCTTTCATGAAACGCAAACTATCGAACAAAGTCATTATTTCGTGTAATGGAAGCTGACTAAGTGTTGTGTTCATTAAAAGATATAGAACATATTTATTTAAAATATTAAATATATCAAAAATTCATGGTATTTTATATTACTTTATACTATTAGTGGTTCGTGTCATACACGCTATTAAATATAATGTTTTTTAGAATTTTGTGGTGTTATAACAAATACCCATACAAAATGCACTCAAATATAAAATACCTCAATACAATAAATCCAATTTCATTATGATACCCATGGAAAAATTTAAACCCTCTCATTCAATATAATATGTTGTTAGAAAATAAAATCCATTCCTTATACATCATAATAAATCTAGGCCTCCCAGCGGCATCACCATAGATGTTCCGAATCTCCACCATTAATATTTTACAACAGTGGAAAACCATCAAATTTATTGGAATGGAAAACCTTTAGTATTAGAATTACTAAAATTATTTTCTAGAACCTTTATACTCACTCATTCCAACCCTATCTAATTCCTATATATTCACCTAAAGATCCCTATTCACCGGTCTTTGATGTTTTCCTAAAATATTGCTAGATTGAGGATTTTTGTAATTTTCTATTGACTGCGTATTCAATTTATAAACTTGGTTTAGGATATAAAACATATGAATCCATGTTTCTATAGGTAGGACACATACTATTCACATTTTTTATGTTTATTCAAGTCATTAATGTATGATGATTCTCTTCATTAGCTTCTCATTGAATTACTCACACTATGAAAGGGAATTCATCCCATGAACTCGTGCACCTATTTCAGAGTCTATAGAGGGGGTGATGGAGATCGAGAATTAGATTCATGGTACCTAAATATTCATAATTTTAACACCTTTTGATTTAAATTTTAGATTATGCTCAGTATCATGTATAACATGAAACACTAAGTATAAGTGAACAACGATATGATATTAAAATATTATTTTTTAAATGTGATCAATTAAACCTAATTGTTATGTTATATGGTATGAATATTATTAACTAAATTATGAATTATATTTAATTTTTGTAATAAATTTATCATTATTTATAAATTCTTGAAATATAATAACTCAAAATTTAATAAGGATAATTTATCTTAAAAAATAAGTTTTCTTCTAAAGGGATTCTTATTGGTTTTTGTGAGAATGTATTTTAATCAATTTTCAAATAATTTAGAAATATTAGTTTATAAAATTATGATAAATTTCTAAATAAGAGTATTGATATTAAATTAGGGTGAAATTTTGGGATTTTTTAGAAAATATTAATTTTTCAATGAATAGTTAAAAATAACGATTATTAAAAAAAATCAATTCTTTTTAGAAACATAAGTAATATAAATGTCTCATTGTTATTTTAATTTAAATTAAATTTAAAATAATTTTTATTTAGTTATATTAAATACAATTAATTATATTTATATAATTTTTATGCTATATTTTACTATCAGTTTATTTTTAAGATATAAAACACTTTATTTGAAAACTATTTTAATGTAAATAGTGTTTATCCATTTTAAATAATTCTGTTAAACTTAGATGAGGAATGATTTAAATGAAATTTTGAGATTTTATATCAATTATTGTAAACTTTAATTAATCTAATTACTATTTGTTGTTATATAGATTATATGGGATCTTATTTTCCTTAAAAATACATTTCATGAAAACCCATTTTTAACACGTATATCAGTTTAATTTTAAATTAATTTATTCCAATTCAAAAAATATAAAGTAAAAATTTTTATTAAATATATTTAATAACTATAATTTATATTATCAAGTAAGGTAAACTAATTTCTTTTATAATAATGAAAAGTATAAATCCTAAAAATTATTTACTACTGTTAAGGTAAAAAATTGGTATACTAGGGGTTAACTAAATTAATAAGTGTTGGAAATAACCCAAAATATATCCAATTCGTATATATATATATATTAACATTATCTATTTCAAAACTAAAAAATTTTCCATTTTGAGGCATATTTCAAATAAAATGACATGGAATTATTGAGAAGGTTTGAAAATTAGAATGTGTACAACTCACCTAAATTATAAAAGGCATCCACCTTTAATAAACAATTCATAAATACAAAACTAATTTATTTGTACAATAAATTATCAAATAATGTCTTTAACTATGTCATTTCTTCCTAGAATATGCAGTTTGATCAAAATCGAACCTGGGAATACATTTGGTGCAAACCTAAAGTGGTTGTCTAATGAAGAGGTTGTGTCCTTAATAGAGAATTTTATTTTATTTCATCTCCCACCACCTTCAAATATTATTAAAACATGATGATATAATTAAATTATTATATCCCATATATCGAGATGTTGTTATGTTAAGAGAATGACCTAAAACCATCTCCTCTACCCTCAAATAGTAAATGAAACTATTGATCGTGGGTATGAAGGACTACCTCCTTACTAACCGAAATAATAAGTTTTCTATCACCTCTTCTCACAGATCAATTTAATGACATATATAATGTTTATATATGATATTTATAATAATATTATACTTCTTTAATTATAAAATCACATCTACCTTCTTACTTTCCATTCTGTATATAATTATATAATATCACTCGTGTGTATGCTGGATTATCGCCTCATGAAGTGATGTGATTCATTTTTCACATACTATTTCAATGGATAGTAATAATGATTAATTTTATATTGATATATTCTATTTATTACATACTAATAATTATTTAAATTAAAATTATCATATTCTTTCCTATCATACCATCCATTGAATAAATGATAACATCATTCGTGTGTATCATAGACTACCACTTCGTGAAGCAGTGAGATTCATTTTTATTATAGAATCACGTGGATGGTATTTTTAAGAGTAAATAAATAAATAATATTATATTTATGATATACTTATCCTCTTATGAACATAAAATAACACTTACCTTATATCCATCATGATCTTCAGAGGATTTAAACGTAACTCATATGTATGTACATTCAACCATCTCTGTGATGGTAACATAGTTAATTTTTCATAGCCATATTTCAGGTATGGTTTTAAAATTATAATTTATTTATAAAACATTTAATTTTATCATTAAATTAATTTTAAATATGATTAAATAATAATCTATTTGACTTTAATTAACTTACCAAACTGATTTTGCACATATGAGTTAGTTGTCATTAAAACGTCTGATGTAAAATTAATTGGTTAATTAATTGTATATGACATTTTAAAAAATAAAATAAAAGGATTAATAAAAATTGAAAAGTTACATATGTAGTTAAATTATTATCATATGTTTTTTATTTAGCAAGGTAAGGAATACACATGATGATTAGGGCTCTACCTAAGGGTTTTATCTCAAAACCTCTTTCGTTGAGACATATGTCCTTTTATGCACCCAATTCATTTTACATGATGTATATACTTACACCATACATATTATGTCATGAATAATTTATAAATCATGATATTTAAAGATACATTTCATTTTATTGGTTCATGTGTGTTATGAATCATAAGTTACCAAAGCGGTAAGGGTTTTATCTCAAAAAATTCTTCAATGAGACACATGTTCTTTTATACACCTAATTTTATTTAAATGGTATATATAATTCATTTTTAAATATGATATCAGGAATAAATTATAATTAATTATATTTTAACTTATAATTCATCTACTTAATTCATGGGATTTGTGATTCAAATTTTACCAAGAGGTGAGGGTTTCATCTCAAAACTTCTTTCTTTGAGAAAAATCTTATTTTATGCACCTAATTTATTTTTTATTTTTTATGTAATGTTACATTACATATTATATCATGAATCCTTAATACATAATGATATTTAATGTTAAAATTCATCTACAACATTCATTTTAGATATGATTTGAAAGTTAAAAAAGCAGTAAGGGTTTCATCTCAAAACATCTTTATTTGGGAAAAATGTTTTTTTATGAAACTATGTTATTTTATATGGTGTAAGTAATGAAAATTTATATATTATACCATGAATAATTTATATTTCATTATATGTTAATTTAAAATTCATCTATATAATTCATTGTAGTAATGGTTCAAATGTTACCAAATCTGTAAGGGTTTCATCTTAAAACAACCTTCTTTGAGACACATGTTATTCTATTCATTAATTTATTTTGTATGGTGTATATAATTCCCTATTATATATTATATAATAAATTTATAATAACTAATTATATTTAAATTTATAATCCTTAAACATCATTCATGGTAGTTATGATTCAAATTTACTAATCGGTAAGGGTTTCATCTCAAAACATTTTTATTTGAGACACATGTTCTTATATATGCCTATTTTTTAAATGGTGTTTATACTTACATTTAATATATTATATCAGGAAGAATTTATATTTCATTATATTTTACTTTCTAATTCATTTTACTCATTCTTGATAGTTATGATTCAAAAGTTTCCAAAGTAGTAAGTGTTTATGTTTCAATCTCATTTTAGTTGGGATTGTTTATGATTGAATTTCCATTATGGTAAATTATTTGATCATTTACATATAAAACCATTCCATTATATTATCCTGGGTTTATTCATGAAAATTTCATTTAATGGCATTAGTTTCCTATCCTTTTTAGGTAAAATTATTGAGATAATATTTTTTTAGGAAATATAACTTCATTTCTCTCTTTGGTTGAAAATCCATTTTGTTCCAAATACATGTTTTATAAGAATGTTATCAAAAATATTTTATTATGATTCTTTAAAGTTACTTTTATAGATAATAGTATTTTTTTAGAAAACAAAATAAATATTCCTATCATTTTCATAAAAATGTACTTTTTAAAATTCTTACAAAAATATGAATGAAATATTTGTTTTTAACATGATTGGCATGAAAAAAAATTTTCCGCTACCATGAAAAATAATTTCTTTGATGCCTCCTTTCAATGTTTTGAAGGATATTTTTTATGGAAATTTTTTTCCAAATAATTTTTAAATTTCACGTTTTTTAAAATTATTTTCAGTATTGAAAGTTTATTCTCATCGAGAATGTTTTACTGTTTTTATAGTATTTCTATTCATAAATGACAACAAACTTTGATATTATGTAGTACTTGTAAATTCAATATATATGTCTCTCACATATATACGTAACTTTTCATCTCTTCCTTTGTTGGGGTAATACATTCCTAATGTTTATATATCAAATTATGTCATTATGTAATTTATTTTTCATTATAATATGTGATAAGATTATGAAACCCATTGTTCTTCTATGTGTTAATCATATTCCATGATTATTAATGATTATATTTTTGTGGCACACATAAATCATGAACCTGTTAGGATGGTTTCATCTAGATAGTATTGTGTCAGCCTGATATAAATTATATGATGGGTGTTTATAGATAATTATATAGTTCATTAGTAATGTTATTTTATCATGTGACATCATGTATGAGATTAAAGAGTAAACAAAGCCTATTTTGGGACTTTTTCCACAATGTGATATTGTCTTAGATGATATCCATGACTCATTTTTGTGTCATGTTATATGTTTCTGCCACATTTCCTATGATTCCATTATCTTAGAATACCATATTTTTATGTTATTATTCAATGTGATTACTCATGAGCCTTCTCTTTTGTGATATAATGTTATATCTTTGTCTCAGACATTATGATTCATTATCATGTTTATTCAATTACATGGATTTTTATCTCACCTATTTCATTATGTATTCCCCAGTATATCCCATGAATTTTAGGAGATCAAATAAAATTTAATATCTCACTATAAAGAATAAAATAAAGTTACCATGTGTTAAGTTCTTTTTGATGTTATATGAACCTAGACATCCAATGACACTAGGCCTCATTCTAACGTCTTGGATTTTACGTGTACTATATTTTGATATATACATGTATTGTTTTTTAGACAATGCACTATGAAGACATACGATTCTGAGACCCAGTTTTCCTGGAATAAATGTTTGAAAAATAATAAAATAATAAATAACATGCATGCATGGTTTTCCAGAAAAATTGTAATAATTGTTAAACTGGTGCCTGAATGTGAAATATGAGGGAATTATTGAGTTCAAAATGATATATTTACCCTAGGAGAGACCTAACATTGGTCATCATGGGTTGGTTTTGAAAATGTTATCACAGACGTAAATGATATAAAATAATTTATTAAAAATTATTTTTGACACTAAGACAAGTCGTATTATTTAAATGTATCCTTATGTTAGAATTACAGGGTTATATATATAACCATGGAACTTATATAGGTTCATTAGAGAGATATCTCTTAGAATCCTTTACGGTGAATGATAATGGATCAAGGATCGACGATGATGCAGTGATCATTCTTCATCAATGACCATTCCAGATCAAGGTTGGATGTGTTTTATTTGTTCTAATCCCCCATCTGTTATTTCTATAACAAATGTGGGTCAATATATGAATGGATTTAATCACATCTCATGCGTATTTAGAGTTCTAATTGATTTAAACTAGTTTTATAACCCAAAATCCCATGATTCTTATTATGTCCAAGAATGCTTGGATAATGACGATAAACCTTCATTCATGTGATTTTCTCCCTCTGTTCTTTGTGTTCATCACTGTTGGAACCCTACAGTTTTGGGCTTGATGTTTTTGGGTGATTCAGAATTTGATCGGACCCCCAGATTTTAGGAAAATCGACAACTGAGGCGTAATATGAGTAGATTAGGACCTAAGTAGCTTGGATCTATGGTCATTTGTTTTTTCAGGCATCATAGGAGCCACGTTGGTCCACAGAAGGGACCACTAGTGTGGGCTTTGGAAATGGATCAAGCAATAATTTGCACATGTAGCGATGAATGAAGGTGCGGGTGGTCGGTGATCAGTGCTACACGCGGTGGGCGTGGCGTTGGTGGGATGCGGTGGTAGTGTGGGCGTAACGGCGAGTGGAGCAGGCCTAGCCAATGGGCCAGGTCAGGTGTGCCAGGTCATCCCAGGTGCACCAATTTAGAATAGTGGACCAAACCCAAGTTAGAACTAGGTCAAACACAAGTCTAATCTAGGGAAACTGGGGTGGATCCTAATTTCAGTTGACTGAAAAAATCAACCATGGTTGTTGACAGTGTGGTGTGGTCGGCCGTGGGGTGTGGTTGACTGCATGAGGTGATTGACCGTAGGGTGGAGCTGTAGGTGGACTGACTACAAAGGTTAGTCCACATGTGGCCAATCTGTATGGTAGGTAGACTGATCATGGTGGTTGATTGTGGTAGTCAACTATAGCATTAGGGGTTGCCTACCATGGTGTTAGGTCTATATTCCCCCAGGAGCCATGCATGCAATTTCCTTCAAATGAGCGTAACTCTTAAATGAAGCATCCAATTAATGATCCATCTACAGTGTTGAGACCCTAAAGTTGACACAACCATTTTGATACCAATGATGGGTTTTTAGTTTGGATAATTATAGGTTGTGATTGTTACCATTATTCATTTCCTTGAGGTTTCAATGGGGTATTACATCCACATCACTGGATTGTAATCCCCTCTAGAGGTCGAGTCTCAGATAGAGTTGTAGTATCCCTACTTGAAACATGAGTTTGATCCTTTATCACCCCTAATGAAGTTTTTAGAATCTGTGTAACCTCCATGAGTATGGAATTGATCCTCCTCTTAGCGAGCCACATTGGTAGGGTTTTTGGAATCATTTCAGTATGATCACCTACGTAGAGGGTCGATCCAGATTGGGTTCAGGGAATCCCTTAGTGGTTCTAGGTGTGATCCCCTCTCTATATATTTTAGTCTTCCTTGACCAATGTGTTCTATTTGGGCAGGGGCCAAATGAGTATGACCTCTTCATCGAGTGTCTTAGATGATATCATGGATCACAGAGTGAGTTCTGCCTGAATGAGCATACAACAAGATGAATCTTGTAGCTGGAAGTTTGTTATGACCACCTGATGGCATGGTGTCTCTCTTGAGTATATCTATATGTTGTTGTTATATGTGATCTTGACATATACTTATGAAGAGATAATTCTGATTTCTTTTTTGTATTGCATTGTGGTTTCTGGTGTCCTACTGAGTATTGTTATACTCACCGCTGAAAAAGATTTTCCCACATATATTGTTTCTTGTGAAAACGATCAACCCTGTGGTGAAGTATTTAGAAGAATAGTACTAGTCATTGCTTAATGAGACCAGAAAAACTGAGGTGTGTTTCTGCGGCATTCAGATAACAGTCCCAGTACACTTTACATTCATGTTTTACATGCGGTTACAGACTCTTTTTGGTTGGCTTGTATTTGGCCATGTTTAATTTTCCATTACTTCCTATTATACTCTGGTTGTGGGATATAGTGATACGCATGCATTGTTTACTTAGTTTTTTTTTACATTTCAGCATTATGTGGCATGGAGATGTGTGAGTATGTATAGGTACTTTAATATTATGCCTCCCAATTGTGGGATATGCCTACTCGTTGCTAGTCACCAACCCCTGGCCGATTGGAGGAGGGATTGGGGTAGTCACGATATGGGCCCCTCTGGTACGGGTTGTGATAGAGTGTATCATAGTAGTCAATTCTACTATTGGACTAAGGTTCTATGAGGTTGGTCTGTGGAAACAGTGTTAAGTTTTTCAATTTTGTATTTCAGGCCATGGACCCTAGAATTGGTGTAGCAGCCAACGTATCCATACACCAAGACTCGTATTACATGCATCATATAGAAATGGTTGTGTCTTCCATGTACTTCTTGAATTTTCACCCTAGATATACTCTATTAAATGTGGTACATCTTGTTTTATTTTATAATTCCACCACATAGACACCCAACCTTGATAACTTATTTTCAATATATAAGTAACTTTTAATCCATAATTTTCTTTCAACATATCCCACAATTTAACTACAAAATCTATTATTATTGACATATCATGTTCATTGCATTTTGTTATGACCTTATGAAATTGATAAATTAGAAGGAGTGAGCTCAAATTCTCAGTATGGGTAAAAATAAGAGATATCAATAGAATATAATTAGTCAGCTTAAAAGTTTCACAAAAAATATGGTTGGAATTGATAATGAGAATAATTCCATATTTTAAAGAAATGGTAAGCATAACGAATCCATGATTTTCATATCAATAAGTAAACAAATGAATAAAAAACCAGTCTCTTATATAAGAAATGAGTAATAAAAGAAAACTTATTGCATGGACTAATCCATCACATCATGATAATAGACATATTTATCCTACCATAGAGGGCTTTTCTCTGAGAAATACTTTGTTCTGGGAAGGTATATTGATACTTACACTTCACGCATACATATTCCAATAATGAATACATTGATTTCTATTAATTAATTTTTCATTATTTAACATATTATTAATGATTTTTTCATCTATTATATGATATGATGATTGATGGAAAATGAGGAAAAGATCTAAATTAAACATGATTGGAATCATGAAAATACTTTTGATGACATATGGGGTCCATGGGATATTCTCGAGAATTCAAACTGAAGTTATTGGATAAAATAGATCATTACAGGTTGGAAAATGGATATTAACATCATGAATAGTATAGATGAAATGAATATAAATCATGAAATAAAGTCAAGTAATGAAAACCCACACACCGAAGCATTCATAAAAATTTACTATGTGACACATGTGTTATGTTATGATATATGTATGAACGACCCAATAAATGATGAGATATACATAAATTTCAATAGAGACAATACTATTTTGACATTGAACCACCATTCACTATCAATATTGACTTCATAGGATATTAATGAAAATATTAATGGAAAATTAAATCCCAACTTATCATATTTATGATGATAAATCATTTTTTAGGGTTATACTATAAATTAATCATTCAGTGATTAAATCCAGGGGAGAGGAGATGCACTGCTTAGTCCACTACCTATTATTTGTCTCAATTTTATTTTCTATAAAGTTTCATTTTATCCTTCCTTATTACTACCTTGTGTCTAGAATTAGTAGGTAACTAATATTATGTTGGTTTATGTAGATAAATGGGGATAGTTCTGGTGATTATCTTTTTTATTTTTGTTCATATTTTGAGTTTCCACAATATTCTATTTCTATTTTGATTTCTTTCCACTTTCATTGGAATGACCATAAAACTATAAATCTAGAAGAACCCTTTTTATTTTGGGATGAAAATTACCCTTAATTAGGCATGGCCATTGAATATTTTAGGGTAATTATGATTAAAAATGTTATTGAGATAATATTGATTCATTAATTCCTTAATGTACCTAACCATGGGGTGATGGGGATTTTTGTATCAAAGAGGGTATTCAAATAGAAAGGTATCCCTCATATCGACTCCAAAAATAATCATGAATAACATATTAAATTTATAAATTTATCAACACCTGAACCCTGAATCTAAAACACCCAAAAAAGTTTTTTTCAAATTAATTTTCAAAGCCAAAAATAACTTTTATTCACTATATTTCATTTAAAAACAATAATAATTATTATATTAATATTCCTAAAAGAATACCTTTACTATCTCATTAGTTTGACCACGAAATTTCCACAATCTATTTTTCAATAGTTTAGTAAAAAAATTATTTTTAATAAATTATAAATTTTGGTTAGTGCTATAGGAAACTAACGATGTGTAACGACCTGAAATTTACATGTAATTTTTTTAATTAAATTGGAATATTACGAGTCCTTGAAAATTAACGAAGCGTGATTCTGAGGCCCGGAGTGCCTATAATGAATTTCTGAACTTTTTTTCAGGTACGTTCAGTAAAAGTGCGAGTGAGTTTTTTAACATTTGAACCGGTGCTCGGAATTAAAATATGAGGGCACCGTTGAACTTGCACCGACGATATTCACTTAAGTAGACTTTCACCTCAATGACAGTTGGTCAAGGGTGAGAGATAATTTTTGGGTTTTTCGTGGAAATAAAAAAAAATAAACATACATTTAAATTTATTTTTTTGTAACAACACTCTTGTGGATATTATGGGGTGGGGACCACCTGAACCCAAAACCTCCCAAGTTTGATTTAAGATGTGGGGACCACCCAAACCTCTTAATGAGGGAGAAACTTCCCAACTCCCTCTTTAATGTGGATGAGCCTTTTGAGCTCCCTCCACATTAATTAAGCCAATGCACCATAATTAATTATGCCAAAATAAGTAAAAAATTAACCCAATTTGACATTCTACCAATAATTAAATTGGGGTAAACATATCCCATTTTGGATACTTTGCAAATTTGGTGGAATTGGGAGAGGAGAAATATTGGGAGAAAGCTCTCCAATGAAGAACGCTCTGCCAATGAAGAACTTCGACCTCGACTTTGACCTTTTTCCTTGGGACTTCTTCTAATGTGGGACATTTTAATCTATGATGAATTGACATCTATTCTTCATTATCGTGCCAACATCAACAAATAACCCGAGGTGGGGGTTTATTTAATGTGATTTTTATCCTCATGATCTTCTCTTCTAAAACTACGAATGTGGAACTACTCTCAATTTTTTAGATTGATCCGAGAATGTTTTTCTTTTGTGGGATTGAGAATGATTAAATTGCGGAAGCTTGAAGGGAGGGTGTTTGAATTGTTTTCCCTTACCAGTTATTAATATTCTTGTGATTCCAGTATAATAGTCACTTACTACCACTCTAATGCGGAGAGTGCGGGACCAACTAATATGGCTTGTACTCTCCGTAATTCTTTTGTTGAATTGTGTGTTCTTATCAATTGATGAAGATGAAGAAGGCGACGAAGGCAATGGTGCTGCCACCTGTGGCCTCTGCCGCACCACGCCGCCTCGGGCCGAACTGCCCTCACCGTGCCACCCCAGGTCGAACCGCCCTCACCGTACCGCCCCGGGCCGCCGCCGCAATCCTCCGCCATGCCGCCGCCATCTGTCGGGCCGCCGCCGCCGCCATCCCCGGGCTGCCGCCATTGCACTGCCTTCCCGTGACCAGACTATCGCCCTGCGGCCGATCCGCCGACCCGCGACCAGATCACCGGCCTCCGTCCAGTCCACGCCCTCGCTTCCAGTCCACCGCCCTCGCAGTCGGTCTGCGCCCTCGTGGCCGGTCCGATGCCCTCGGGGCCAGTCCGCGCCCTCGCAGCTGGTCCTCTCCCTTGTAGCTAGTCCTCCGCCCTCGCAGCCAGTCCGTGCCCTAGCATCGGTCTGCTGCCCTCGCGGTCGGTCCGCCGCCCTCGCTGCCATTCTGCCTCCCTCACAGCCGGTCTGCCACCCTCGCGACCGGTCCATCGCCCTCACGGTCAGTCTTTACCCCCGCAGTACCCCTCATCTGATCCACCCTCGCGGTATCCTCACAACCCTCACATGCCGGTCTGCGCCCTCATGGGCCGGTCCGCGCCCTCGCGGTCGGTCTCCGCCCTCGCGGCCAGTCCGTACCCTCGTGGCAGGTTCGCCTCTCTCACGGTTGGTCTGTGTCCTCATGGTACCCCTCGGCTAAGCTGCCCTCACGGCATCCTCGCAGCCCTCACAGGCAGGGCAAAAAAACATGTCGGTTTGGGTCGACCCGAATCGGGTCAGACCTAACCCCAGCCCACAACGACCAAGTTACTTTCTTTTGGCCATAAATTTGGCACCGAACATCCATTTGACGAACCATCAGTGGCGCTATAAATCATTGAGTGAGATGTTACCTTTGGGTGATACCCCTCTATGTTTTAGATTAAGATGGGGAATGGTGAGGTTGTATCTAGCACGAATCCAATCGGACCCCCCAGACTAAAAGGCTAAAAACTCACAGATCGGGCATTCGATTGACGCACCGTCTGTTACGTTGAGACCCCTATGACGTGAAGAACCTTTGAGACACTTCTTTTTGGGGATTCGTGGAAGTTTTAGTATCGACCAGTATCTTGTAGAGAGGATCCTCACAGAGACGAGCGAGCATAGTTCAGGAACCCAGTGGCTAGCTGAGACTTGACGACTGCTAACTGTTTCGACTCTGAGTGACTCGATAGACCCAATAGAGAGCTCCTTGGTGACACGGAAAACCCTTGTTGGGGAGCACCTTGGTGACATGGAATAACCACAATACTCGACATGAAAAGTACCTCAACAGTCCATGAGGGGGAGCGCCTCTGTGTGATGTGGTAGACCCACGATGGGGAGCACCTCTGTGTGACGCGGCAGACCCACTATAATCAATAGGAGGAGTACCTCATCAGTTTAAGGTTAGTGGGAATTACCTCTGAGTAACGCGGAAGACCCACATTTATTGATAGAGGAGTTCTCCAGCATCCGAGGTGTTTGACGTTGTGACTCGAAATGTTACTTGTTACTACCCCTAGAATAAATCATGGTGTGATCTGAGTCAGAACTTCCATGTTTTCCTCAAGTTTGAGATGAATTACTTTATAAATTAGGTATATGTATGGTAATATACCTAATTAAGGTTATCTGTTGATATTCATACTTTTTGTTTTATCCTTGATGGATTTTGTGAGACCTAGAGGGTCTCGGGGTCCTTATTGAGTATCGTTATACTCACCCCTACACAGGCTATACCCTCACCTTATTGTGTTGGATGCAAACAACGGATAGCGCTGACTGAGGCTGAGAGTACCAGGACTGAACAGTACCTTGAGGTAGACCATACAGCGTGTCAGTACGTAGTGGAGATGAGTGGACAAGGAGTGCTGAGGAGGCGATCTGTACCTACCCTACAGGTAGGAACCTCGGAGGAGGATCCAATAGCTGTCTTTTTATCTTTCTTCAGTTGTATTGTATTTCAGTTGTACTTGTAAATTTACTATTGGGATTTTATTCTGACCCCCTTCTACTTTTAGCACTCTTTTTGTTATACAGTTTTCTTGTGTACGTATATTGTTGTGTGCTTGGTTTTGCGAGTTTATAGGTTTTAATGGCATTGTATTCCCAGTTTTAGGGTAAATGCCTTCCGGTGCTAGTCTCCAGCCCCTGGCCTATGGAAGGTGGGCATGGGGTAGTCAGGACATGGGCCCCGAGGGACGGGTCATGAAAAATTGGTATCAGAGGAGTCAGTTCTACTGGAAAACTTAGGACTATAATCTTTCTTTTTAATAGCAATAGTGTTAAGTGTAGTGAGCATGGTTAATAGTTTAGGGAAACCAGTGTTGGTGTGCCGACCGACGTATCTATTCACCAGGAACCTGGCTTCTGATTTCCGACTCATTGCATGGAAACAATGATTGCAAGTGTGTTTTCAAAATTTTTCTTTGTGATCTTTTTATTCAGATCACAAGGTATAAATTTCAGCTCACCATGTATAACTTTTTAACTGTGGCGCACCTGTTTCTTTTTAGGATGCCTCCACACAGATAGACGGTGAGGGTTCCGAGAGTTGTACACACTGATAGCCCACCGAGTGACGAGGCATTGGTGCAGAGCCCTTTTCTAGCAGAGGCAAAAAAAAATACCACTATCTTTTGGGCCACCGATGCCACCAGACCCAGCAGCAGACGGTGCATGCCGCTTGAGCATGTTGCACAAGTTCTAACACCAGAGGCCACCCAGGTTCAGGGGAGAGATGGACCCATAGGCAGTTGAGGATTGTCTGGAGGTTGTGGTGAGACTCTACTGACTCGTAGGGAAACCAGCCAATCTCATGGTGATCCTTACTACCAGCCTTCTACAGGAAGCAACAGGCAGATGGTGGAGCTTGATGCTCCAGGTTCACGATGAGGTGACACTTCTCTGGGAAGACTTAAAGAGCCTGTTTTGGGCAGAGTTTGTCCCAATGACTCTTTGCACAGTGCACATATAAGAGCTTCTTCATCTGCAGCCGGGTAGCATGACTGTGGCTTAGAACTTCGTGAGGTTCACTAACCTATCACAATACTCCACATTTATGGTGTGGGGCCCATACTTCTGGGCCCGGACAATCAAGCAGGGACTCAGGCGAGATATCAAGGCTTTGGTGATCTCACTCAGCATCCCGACACAGGTGGGGGTGTTATAGAGAGCCCTCTTGGTGGAAAGTTTCCTTGCTGAGTAGTCACCAGTAGCGAGGCCCACTACCAGTCATCACGTAGCGGATTCTTCTGAAGTTGGAAGTAGATAGATGTCATAGAGGTCAAATAGGACTATACCTATAGGTGGATGACCGCATGAATCAGGATCGGTTGTGCAGGGCACCTGAAGCAGAGCTAGTCATACCAGGAGCATGCAGTGTTACTCATGCAGCGGGTAGGGTCTCATGGCTCGTGACTATCCGACCTGTCATACGGATGATCAGTAGATGGTCCAGGGATCGCCCAAGAAGAGACAAAGGTTCGACTAACGAGGTCTTCCAGGAGTAGGTGGACATTGCAGAGGAGCTGGTCGTGTAGCTGGTGGTGCGCGACGATTCGATATGTTACTGCCACCACCACTAGGAGGTCCACCCCAACAGCAAGGAGTGGGTGGATATGGGAGAGCTCAGATCTACGTAGCTGAGGATTATGATAATGGCACTCCAGAGATGATATATGGTATGATCTCTGTCTACTCCACTATAGCTGAAGTACTTATAGACACAAGTGCCAGTCATTCTTTTATTTCCACTTCCCTTGTTCAGAGCTCGAAGATTATGACAGAGTTGTTGGCTTGATACTTAACGCTAGAGACTCCTACGGGAGTGGATTCAACAATTATGCACTGGTGCCGGTAGTGTGAGGTTACTCTAGGAGGTCAGAGATTCGACTGGGATCTCCAAGTAGCAGCATCGAGGCCTTATAACGTTATCTTGGTTATGGACTGGTTATCTACAGTCTATGCTCATATTGACTGTATTAGGTGAAAATTGTGATGTGTGTGCATGGATGGGACCTAGTTTACCTTCACCGAGGATAAGGGATCCTTAGCAGTGCATGATAGAATTACCTGGAGAGGAGCGTAGCCGATCACTCCTCAGTTGGCTTGCCTTTCCCTCAGAGCTGTTGATGTGGAGAGTCAGATCTATCCTTTAGTGTTAGACTAGTATGAAGATGTCTTCCCTGATGATGTCCTGGTTCTACCTCCTCATAGAGAGGTCAAATTTTACATTGACTTGTACCCCGAGAGGACATCAATATTTAGACCAGCATATCAGATGGCTCCCATGGAGCTTTGTGAGCTCTGGGTACAGCTAGAGGAATTTTAGGGAAAGGGATTCATTCAGCCCAGTGTTTCTCCCTGGGCAGCCCCGATTATATTAACCAAGAAAGCAGATGGGATATTGAGGCTTTGTGTTGACTATCATCACCTGAACCAGGTGACCGTGAGAAATGATTACCCACTATAAAGGATTGACAACCTCTTTGATCAGCTGAAGGGATCATGGTGGTTCTCGATGATAGGCCTCAGATCAGGCTATCACTGGTTCAGAGTACGAGATGGGGATGTGCATAAGATGACCCTTAGGTGTCGGTATGACCATTATGAGTTCTTGGTTATTCCATTTGGCATGAACAAAGCTCCAGTAGTGTTCATCGGACTCATGAACATGATTATTCAGGCATACCTTGATCACTTTATAGTGTTCTTCATTGACGACATTCTGATATAATAAACTACTGAGGAGGAGCATGCTTATCATTTGAAGTTAGTACTGGACGCACTCTGAGAGCACCAGTTTTATGGTAAGCTCTCGAAGTGCCAGTTCTGGATCCAAGAGCTCCACTTCGTGGGGCATGTCATATCAGAGGCTGGAGTTACAGTAGATCCAGCAAAGATTAAGGTGGTACTTGCTTGGGAGCCACCCAGGAGTGTGATGGAGGTAAAAAATTTCCTAGTATTGGCTGGATACCACCATAGGTTTTTGCTAGACTTCTCCAAAATTGTTGCATCACTATCAGACTTGACGAAGAAGGGGAAACCCTTCGTTTGGTTGGAGAGATGGAAGTAGTGTTTTCAGAAGCTGAAGTAGAGGTTGACTAGTGCCCCCATCTTGAGGCTTCCAGAAGAGATCGTAGGGTACGTAGTCTACTATAACGCGTCAGGGACCGGACTTGGATGTGTTCTAATGTAGGAGAGAGTAGTGATCGCATATGGTTCTTGACAGCTAATATAGCATGAGCAGAACTATTCTACCCATGACCTGGAGTTAGCAGTAGTGGTCTTCTACTTGAAGATGTGGAGACACTATCTGAGGGGTGAGCGCTTTATAGTTTACTATGATCACAAGAGTCTCAGGTATATCTTCTCCCAGAAGGACCAGAACCTGAGATAATGATGTTAGCTTGAGTTCCTTCAGGACTATGACTCCGAGATAGTCTATACTCCTAAGAAGGGGAACGTTTTAGTAGATTCACTCAGCAGGAGGTATGGTATACAACTGCTAGGAGAGGAAACAAAGAAGTTGGCTGCCTTGCAGATATCCTTTGTGGATTGAGACAGAGAATATTTTATACAATCTCTTACAGTCACTTCCCCACTTCTTCTACGAGTCAGGGAGGCACAACGTGGGGGTGCTTACTGTGAAGCACGATGTTCTCGGGTATCCACAAGATAGGCACCTGATGGATTTTCTAAAGGTGGGGAGCACGTAATCCTCTTCAGAGAACATACCATGTTACCAGTGTCACTTCAGGAGGAAGTGTTGAGGGAGTTCCACACATACCCTCAAGCAGTATATCCATGAGTGGTGAAGATCTAACAAGATATCTGACAATAGCAATGGTGGTCGGGGATGAAGAAAGCAGTTGCAGAGTTTGTCTCTTGGTGCCTCACATGTCAGCAAGTGAAGGCAGAGCATCAGGTACCAGCATGCTTGGTTTAGCCTTTAGAGGTCCGAGAGTGGATGTGGGATGGGATATCCATGTACTTCGAGACTATACTTCCACATACATCCAGTGGACATGACTCAATTTGGGTGACCATCGACCAACTCACCAAGTCGGCCTACTTCCTACCAATCAGAGAGCAAAGTTTAGTAGAGAGCGCGGGACACCTCTATGTGCATGAGATTGTGCGGCTACATGAATTACCCTCGATGATTGTCTCTGATTGTGACGCACGTTTTACTTCCTGGCTATGGAAGGGGTTGTAGAAGGCTTTTGGGATGCAGCTTCGTTTGAGCACTGCCTTTCATCCTCCAAAGGATGGTCAGACTAAGAGGACCATTCAGACCATCGAGAACATGATGTGTGCTTGTTTCCCCAACGTTGGCCATAGCTGGGAGGATCACTTACCTTTGGTGGAGTTTTTATACAACAACAATTATCACTCCACCATATGGATGGCACCTTTTGAGGCGTTGTACGGGCAACCTTGCAGATCAACCTTGTGGTGGACTGACCCATGGGAGTCAGCACTCATGGGACCATAGATGTTTCGGGCTACCACAGAGAAGGTGCAGATCATCCAAGAGCCGATGAAGACTACACAAATCATATATAAGTTGTATGACGATAGAAGACATAGACCTCTGGAGTCCGAGGATGGAGACCACGTCTTTCTACGGGTTTCACCCCGACGAGGTCTACAGAGATTTGGATGAGGCAGCAAGTTATATCCGAGGTTCATTGGACCTTTTCAGGTCCTCAGTAGAGTTGGTGAGGTGGCATACCACTTAGCTATTCCACCTCAGTTGCACCGGGTGCATGACGTCTTCCACGTATCCTGGATGAGCAGATGTGTGCATGACCATTCTCACATCATCGACCATTGCGAGCTGGATGTCGATGATGGGGTGTATTTTACAGAGGTTTCAGTAGAGATTGAGGATCGACAAGAGTGGGTCCTTCATGGATGGTCGATACCTCTGGTGTGCATTCTCGGGCTGCATGGGAACCTCCAGGAGAGCACATGGGAGCGGGAGGCTCAGATGCGTGTTCAGTAGCCCCACTTGTTCTCTTAGTTTGAGTTGTGGCTTATGGGAACATAAATCCTGAGGTGGGTAGAATGTAAAGACCTGGAATTTCCATGTAATTTTTTTAATTAAATGGGAATTTTATGAGTCCATGAAAATGGACAGCACATGATTTTGAGGCCTGTAGTCCTCAGAATGAATTTCTTATCTTTTTTTCGGCTACGTTCAATAAATGTGCGAATGGATTTTTCTAACTTTTGAACTGGTACTTGGAATTAAAATCTGAGGACACCGTTGAACTCGTAGCATCGTTATTCACTTAAGGGTACTTTCACCTCGACATTAGTTGGTCGAGAGTGAAAGATAGTTTTTGGGTTTTTCGTGGAAATAATAAAATAATATAAACAAACATTTTATTTTATTTTTTTGTAACCACCCTCTTGTAGATATTATGGGGTGGGGACCACCCAATCCCAAAACACCAATGTTTGATTTAAGTGGTGGGGACCAATTGAACCTCTTAATGGGGGAGAAACCTCCCAACTCCCTCTTTAATGTGGAGGAGCTTCATGAGCTTCCTCCACATTAAATAAGCCAACACGCCATACTTAATTATGCCAACCAATGTAGTTAATTAACCCAATTTGAAATTGTTCCAACAATTAAATTGGGGAAAACAAATCACATTATGGCTACCATGAAAATTTGGTGGAATTGGGAGGGGAGAAATATAGGGAAAAATCCCTCCAATGAAGAATACTCTACCAACGAAGAACGCCAACCTCAACTTCGACATTCTTCAGTGGGACTTCTTCTGACGTGGGACGTCTTCATCTACGACGAATCGACGTCCGTTCTTCCTTCTCACACAAACATAAATGAACAACCTGAGGTATGGGTTTATTTAAAGTGATTTTATATCCTCATGTTCTTAGCTTCTAAAACAATGAATGCAGAACAACACTCTATTTTTTAGATTGATCCACGAATGTTTTTCTTTTGCGGGATTAGGAATGATTAAATTACAGAAGCTTAAAGGGAGGGTGTTTGAATTGTTTTCCCTTACCCATTCCTAATATTGTTTTAGTTCAATTATAGTAGACACTTGCTAACACTCTAATCCAGAGAGTGCGGCCCAAACTAATATGGATTGTCCTCTCCGTAATTCTAATGTTTAATTGTTTGTTCTTCGTAATAGATAAAGACGACGAAGGCAACAACACCGCCACCCATGGCCTCTGCCGCTTCGCGCCCCCCCTGGTCAAACCTCCGATGCCATGCCACCCTGGGCTGAAATTCCCTCGCCTCGTCACCCCGTACCGAACCACCCTCACCGCCGCTGCCATCGTCTGCCGAGTCGCCACCACCGTCCGCCGAGCCGCCACCGCTGTCCGCCAGGCCACCGCCGCCAGACCACCATCCTACGGCCAGACCACTGACCCACAACCTGTCTACACCCTCATGGCTGGTCCACTGCCCTCACGGCTAGTCCGTGCCCTCGCGGATGATCCGTCTCCCTCGCAGCCAGTCCCCACCCTCGCACCTGGTCTGCACCCTCGCACCCGGTCCGCACCCTCACGACCAGTCTGCCACCCTCGCGGCTGGTCCATGCCCTCACGATACCCCTCGGCCGATCCACCCTCGCAAAACCCTCACAGCCCTCGCGGGTTGGGCCAGACCACACTGCGGGCCGGGCCAGACCCAACAAATCGGTTCGGGTCAGACCAGAGCCCGACCCACTACGACCCTGTTACTTTATTTTGGCCATAACTTTGGTACCGAACGTCCGTTTGACGAACCGTCAGTGGCACTGGAAATATTTGAGCGGGAAGGTCCCTTTGAGTGATAACCCTCTATGTTTTGGATTATAATGGGGAACAATCAGGTTGTATTGATCACGAATCTAACCGGGCCCCCGGGACAAAAAGGCTAATAACTCACAGACCAGGCATCTGATTGACACGTCGCCTGTTACGTTGAGACCCCTTTGACGTGACAAACCTTTGAGACACTTCTTCATGTGGATTCCTGGAATTTGGAGTATCTTCCAGTAGAATATGGAGTGGATCCTCTCGGAGATGAGCGAGCATAGTGCAAGAACCCAGTGGCTGGCTGAGACTTGACGACTGCTGACCATTTTGACTCAGAGTTACTCGATAGGCCCAGTGGAGAGCGCCTTGGTGGAGCGGCAGACCCACAGTGGGGAGTGCCTTGCTGATGCAAGAGACCCACAGTACTCGATAGGAGAAGTAACTCAGTAGGACACAAGGGGGAGCACCTCTGTGTGATGCGGCAGACCCACGGTACTCGACAGGAGGAGTACCTCAGTAGTTTGAGGTTAGTGGGAAGCACCTCTATGTGACCCGACATGCTCACTGTACTCGATAGAGGAGGAGTTCTATAGTAGCTGAGGTGTTCGATGTTGTGACTTCAAATGTTACTTGTTACTACCCCTAGAGTAAATCCTAGTGTGATCTGAGTCAGAACTTCTGCGTTTTCTATATGATTGAGATGGATTACTTGATAACTTAGTTATATGTATGGAATATACCTAATTAAGGTAATCTGTTGATCTTAATACTTTGTGATTTATCCTTGATATATTTTGGGATACCTAGAGGGTATCGAGGTCCCTACTGAGTATCGTTATACTCACCCCTTCATGGGCTATGCTCGCACCTTGTTCTATTGGATGCAGATGACGAACAGCGCTGACTGAGGCTAAGAGTACCAGGACTGGATGGTACCTGGAGGTGGACCATATGGAATGTCGGAACGTAGAGGAGACGAGTGGACGTGGAGTGCTGAGGAGGCGATCTGTACGTACCCTTTAGGTAGGAACCTCAGAGGACGATCCAGTAGCTATCTTTTTCTCTTTCTTCAGTTATATTGTATTTTAGTTGTACGTGTACCTTTACTATTGGGATTGTATTTTGGCCCCTTCTATTTTCATCACTCTTTTGGTTATAAAATTTTCTTGTGTTCTTATCTTGATGTGTGCTTGTTTTTGTGAGTTTGCAGGTTTTAAAGGCAACACCTTCCCAGTTTTAGGGAAAATGTCTTTCGGTGCTAGTCGCCAGCCACTGGCCTATGGAAGGTGGGCTTGGGGTAGTCACGGCATGGGCTCCGGGGGACGGGTTATGACACGATGCCCTGGTGGGTATCAAATTATTGGGGCTATTTTCTAGGATTATTTCAAATATCTTTCTAGGTTTTTAAATTTTATTTTAATTTTAGTGATTTATTTAAATTTACTTTTTTACACTCCTTATTTTGATTATGAAATATAATATTAAAATTATTTATGCATGATTACCACATGAGGGAAAAGGGAAAAGAGATCACGGAGATTAAACCCATGCTTTAAAAACACTATGGAAACAATTGGATAAAGTGACCATTGTTGGAGAAGAACAAAAAATTTATATTAAAATAGTTCTATAATGAGATCTTGAGAGAAAAGCACTGAAATTTTACGGTAGAACATAAAACAATGGAGCTCAAGAAAACATAATCACACCATTAGTGTATTCCACACATTTCGTGATCAATCCATCCATCATTAAAATAATTTCAAACAAGGTTATGTTTTTAAGATTACCTCAAGGAGATCCTGAGACACACCTAGGGAGTTCTCTCATGATCTATTAAACTTTCCAATTTTCTAACATGTCTAGTGATTTGGTAAGACTTCATCTCATGTAATTTTCACTATGAGAGTGAGATTATGTATGAATCTTGATATTTATTGCACATTCCATCACAATATAAGATGATTTGGAATGAAAATTTCTCAATAATATCTGTCCTCCCTCCAAGTGTATGAATATTTGGGTAAACATTCTAAATTTTAATAAATTTTAGGATGATTATTTATATATAATATGGGATTATTTGAAATATTTAACAAGTAAATACACATATCATAGATTATAGATTTGCATACTAACCCAAAAATTATACAAAGGTCTTGCATAAATAAATAGGTCAATATATGACCCTATAGTTGGTGGATCACTAATGAAAAAAATCCATGAAGGATAGATATAGTATACATGATGAGATTTTAATCAATATATTCTAATGAAAAGCTAAAGGAACAGAATGAAGAGGCATACACATGGTCAAAAAAATGAATGGATGGTGTTGAAAATGTGTGCTAACAAATAAAACATGCATATCATGATGGGCTAGAAAAAAAACCCAAATGTATGTACATTGAAGTGTCTAATTACACTGACTAACATCATGGTAATAATTTTTAGCATAGGAATCTAAAACAAAAAACATGGTTTAGGTTTTCATCAAAAGAAACCATTTTTTCAAGCATGATGAGGACTATCACTATGTTGAAATATCCACACACTTGAAGAGACCTTCACTACATTTATAACTAACACTGATGCTACCATAATGCAAAATTAATAAATCCTTTAAAGATCAAGGGGTGACAACAAAGGATATAAAGGAAAACAAAATATATCAGAAGGTCACACTCGGATACCTTGACTTAGAAGTGGTGAATGTTTTACAGAAATGTATAGAGAGACCATGTGAAATACATATAGGCCACCTAAAAAACAATCATCCTGAAAATTTAAAGTCTATAACAATGTTTAGTTGTAAACTATAATAAAATGATGAAAAAAATAAGAAAAACTGGAACATAGTTAATAGAAATAGAAAATATTTTTTCATGAAGAATAAATAAACTACATTTCAAAACAACCTTTTATAGAGAATATAGTGTAAGATAATATCAATGCATATAAACGTTAATTTCTTGAAATTTTTTTAAAATTAAATATTAATATTACTTTTATAAAATAAATAATGAAAATTTAGACATATGCCAAATTTATGAAATATATTGTGGTTAATAAGAGAATGAAGGAGGAAATTGGTACCATTCCACTCACATAGAAGTGTTTGACTATTGTATTGAAATAATTAAATCAAAAGGCTTCCATAACTCGATATCTTATCAATAACTATAAATATTGGGTGAAACAAAACCGGAAATGAATTTTGTGATCAAGGATTTAGTATAAACATCATGTTATATCACACATTAAAGAGCATGGGCTTGGTGAAGATAAAAAATGCAAGAGTTTCACTTTAACAAGAAGATTAAATAGTAAAATACCCATGGGGGGTCAATGAAATCATCACATTAAAAGGTGAAAAAAATTATTTCCCAAAGGATTTGTTAGTGATATACAGAGAGGAATGGGGAACCCATTTCATTTTAGGAAGACTATTCTTAAATTTCAAGAAATTATTGATATACATACAATGTAAAAAAACTATGTTTATGAGTTGGTAGTGAAAAACTAAGATTCAACATTCACCAAGAAATGAAGAATTATGATGTAAAGGATGTAGATTGATTTGAAGATCACAATATATAAAAAATTTATGATAGTGTGGAAGTTGATGAAAATCATGTGGCTTTTTTCTTATAAAAATACATTCAATGAGGTAATGCTGAAAATAAGGAATAATAAATATAAGACACTAGAGAAGAAAGTGATTTAATCATATTGGAAAATGTATAAAAATTATGAAGGTTACATTATAATTAAATTTGTTTTTCTTGAATAAAAATAATTAGTAGATCTTCCTAGTAATGTTTGAGTAGGTGCTTTCCATTGGAATATTTAAGATATTTTTAGAGGATAGTTATGGTACGACCTATTTTAAAATGTCACAGATGAGGCTGTTTATATATCTAAACTAGGTAAATCATTCTAATATATTTCACCTTAAATAAAAATTTAATCTTAATCCAATGAAATTTATAAAATTCCCATTTGGTTGGTAACCCGTGTTTTTAGGATTTAGGATTTTCTTTTTTAGTTTGCAAAAACCCTCCACAAATCAATATAAATTTCATTAAAAAAGAAGGTACTTTCACTTATTTATTATGACTTTTCGGGTCCATTAATGCATTGAAATGAATGATCTCATAAGTTTATATAGATAATTCATATTGTAAGATCTCAGTTCATGATGTATGATTACAATTCATGTCATCAACATATGCATCCTAAGTTTCAATCATCATTGAAATGGGTGTTAGAATTATTAATTCTCAAAAATCCTATTTGATTATTCTCAATAATTTCTTTAGATATTTTAACATCCAATTGCATTCCCTTCCATGAATTTTTTCATTTATCATCTAATATTAGAGACATAAACCTATTAGGATGATTATCATGACATTTTTTTGATTTATTTGTCAATAAATTTGTATGAGAATAATGTGGGATATAATTAGTAGACATAACATTTGATTTTTTATTAGATGGGTCATAATTTGGAGAGACTTGTAGTTTTTTATAGATGATTTTACCATTATTTTCCATACGTACAATTTCTGAAATTTGTGTTGATTGATTTTATTATTCATATTAATTTCATTGAGTGATTGTGCAAACCCTTTATTCACATTCTTAATGCATTTTAAAAGCCTAATATTTCCCATTATTTTCATGAGTATGTGTCTTGATTGAAACACGAGTATAATTACTTTTAAAAAATTCATTAAATTGTTTTGAATCATTGATTATACAAAGTCACATTTAATATGATTGCGGATTATTTTGATTATCCCTTATCTTGAGACCTAATAGTTCCTTAATCATTCATAATACCATAGATGAAATTAATAGAATTATTATGAAAAAGACACATTACAATCCTATTATATCCTTTCCCACCTATTGTCACTATTTTTTATGATATTAAAAATAAGTGTGGGGAGATAGTTCCATTTTATAATAGATACACATTATCAAGGTATTTGGGGAAAGGCTGGTGATTTCCATACATTGTACTCATTTCTAACCCTCTAAAAAATGAAAATTGTTCATGTCTTGGGGAATTTAAAAATCAAAATAGATTGATCGAAGATCCTGTTATAACTATTTTAAATATTTTTATAAGTCGATCATTTGGGTTTGGGTGGTGGATGTGAAATTTTTATGAAGAAAAACATTCGTTAAAAGTAATAAAAATATAAAAAGTTTGTTTTATTAATTATGAAACAATTTTTCATGATCCTACTTTGATCTTTTTAGGGGGGAAGGTTGTTGAAATTTATAAAGGATATTTACTTTGTTATTTTTTGGATTATCGTGTATTGTACCTTGGAGATAACCCTCGTTTGAGCATTATTTCATTCACATTATTTACCTACCTACCGTGAAGCCTTAGTGTCATTTTAACCTAATGATAGATTACTCATGATTTTTTATGATTTTTTATGATTTTCCTCTTTGGGGTGGAGAATGTATATTCATTCCATTCCTATGGTAAGGAGATTAATTTGAGATATATATTGAACTAAATTTACATTTTCACCTTAATGATGATTATCGAATTTTAATTAAGGTAAATTAAAGATGGAATTCATATTGATAATTAATTTATACATTTAAATGAAATAATAGAGAGGGATTTTTAAACTCAAAGTGGTGAAATTAAAATTCATGTTTGACTTGTTTCTATGAAAAGTACATAGTTACTGAAATTTTCATATGTGATGCTTGAATATTTCATTCCGCATTACAATAATTTTGTTATTGACATTGTGTTTAAAATATTGGTAAGGAGTGTGTCCTTTGTAATGTTTTGAGATTTCGTACTTGAGAATAACCATGAATTCAAGTGTGGGGGGATTTGATAATTATATGCAATGCATTCATGTTCAGATATTAAAAATATTGATTTTTTTAATTAATTTGACATTATTTATTGGATGATAGATGATTTTTTTAATCTATGTAAGGATACAATGAATGATGGAAAAAGATAAAAAAAGATAATAATGGATCTATACGGTCATTGTGAAATTAATTTCCATGACATTGGGTTTCCATGCGATGTTCCCAATACATTAAACTGGTGAACCAAGATAAAATAAATGATTTACGTGTTGAAAAATGGTGATCCAAGTTGTGAATATAATTCATGAAATTAATAGAACTAGTGAAATAATGAAAAGGAATGAAAACACACATCTAGAGTATTTTCATTAAAATTAAGAGTGTGAAACATGTGTCACGCTGTGAGATATGTTAGATTGACCTGGTAAATTCTAAGAGTTTTTGTAAATTAAATCGAAGACCAAAACATATTGATCCAGAACCACTATAAACCATCAATATTGACTCGAAAGGATATTATTGATTGTGTTAATTTATAATTGATACTATCATAAGCATTTCCATGATTATTGAAAAATATCCAATGTTCATCTTCAAAAAATTCATTCTAATATCAAATCCTAGGGTGATGTGTTTTACTGATAAGTCCTCTAGGTGTTTCACTGCTGAGTCCTCCACTGGTTCATTCTCTTTGTTTTACTATCTTCAATGTTTTTATTTCTTCTTCCACATTACTTGTGAAAATATTGAGGGGAAAACTCCTAATTTTTGTAGGTAATATATATAGAGGGGGAAGTTGTTGCTAATTATAATATTTATTTTTTTCCATGATTTTGGTTTCCATAATATTCATTTTCTATTTCAAATTCAATTATTTTTTCTCTTCCATTACCATTTACCTATGAATTATGAAGAACCCTTTTAAAATTATGAAATGAATTTCTCTAAATAAGGCATAACCATTGAGTGGTTTAGGGTAATTATGCTTAAAAATAGTATTAAGAAAAACATGATTCATTAATTACCCAAAGTAGTTGACCATGGGAAATATGGTATTGTTGTATTAAGTTGGGGATACCAAGAACAAGGATATCCCTCGTATCCAATCTGAAAAAAACAAGTAAAAATGATTTATTTTCTATATTTTTCAAAACCCAAACCTTGAATCTACAAAACCTAGAAATCTTTTCTCAAATTGATCACCAAAACCAAAAACTACTTCTATTTGATCCCTTTCACTAAAAAAAATCAATCATAATTGTTTTATGTTTATAGTAATCTACCTAACCAATCTCATCAGAATGACCTAAAACTCACCATTGTCTAATTTTAATTAGTTATTTCACACATGTTTTTGTTTTTATAAATTAATAAATTTGGATACCCCATATACAACTAATGACACTCTATCAAGTGTCAAATTTTGGGTTTTATTTCCAAGGATTGATTCAAATTAGTTTTTGGGTTTTTAATTTCTTTTAATTCATTATTTTAATATCCCTTTTTGACACTAGGTGTTTTCATGATGTAATTTAGGATTAAAAAACATTATGCATGTTTACCAAAAAATGGAAAATGGGAAATAGATCTTGGAGATTAATCCTAAATCTAAAAAACTCTGGGGAAACACAAGGAATTAACAACCTTCGATAGATCAGAACAACTTCTAGATGCTAGAGGAGTTAAACCATGATGCCCTAGGCTATGAGCACTTATAGATTATATAAAACCATCAAACACTAGATCTGATCCAAGAACACTCATACCCTCAGAAGCTACCACAAATTATTAGATCAATCATACTATATTTTGAAGGATTTAAAAAATGGTGAAATTTTCTAAACTACTTTATGAAGATCCATACCATCACCAACGTATTTTTCTTGAGCTCTATGAAAATTTCAAGATTAATAATATGTCCAATGATGTGATAAGACATTATCTCTTTTGATTTTCATTAAGATTAAGAGATTTAAAGTGGATCTAGATCATTCTAACAAATTCTATCACAACATGGGATGGTATGTGAAGACTTTTCCCCAATTTTTTCGTTCCTCCATCCATGTATATGGATATTCAGCTAGATATTCTAAATTTTAGTCAATTTGAAGATGAGTTCCTATATTGTGCAGGGGAATGTTTTAATGATTTAATTAGGAAATGCATGCATCATAGAATATTGATTTTTATACTAATTAAAGCATTATATAATGGTCTTGAATAGATAAATAGTTCAATAATTTATGTTACGAATTGTGTACCACTAATAAAAAATAACAATAGGAGATCTACAGTCTATAAAATGAGATGGTGAGGAACAACTTCCAATGGAAAACTGAAGAAACAGATTGAAGAGGAATAAATATGGTCAGCAATAGAAAATATATAGAGGTGAAAATGGAAAACCTCACAATAAATATGGATATAATTATTATCCTGAAACAATAAACCTTTTTTGTTTATGTTTAAGAATATAATTATGATGACTACAATCATGGTAATAATTTTCATGGTTTTCATCCACAATAACAAGAATTCAAAAGGTATCAATAAATGGCACCACGTTTTCCACCATAGAAAGGACCATCAATACAAATCCAAGATTAGACACTAGAATATAACTAGGCCATATTTATGACCACCACTAGAGTACCATCAAGGAAATGACTTCTTATGATAAAAGATTAAGGAGCATCAATAATGGATCTGAAGGATGAATCAAGGGATCTGAAGGTTTCACTCTGACACCTCAAATTACTGGTGGAGAAAATTTCAACAAAATATAGAGTGATAATAAACATATTAATCACATACCACCTATAACACCCTATGTATTTTTTTGAAAATGAAAAATATTATCGATATCTTATATGAAACACAACACCAAGCTTAAATGAATAAGGATTATTTAAATACGACTATTATAACCTATAAATTAAATTGGTGGGTATGATTAGGATTATGTAATTTATGAAATATATATAATGTTTTTACTCAATATAAATTTAAATATAAAATATTATTAAATAATAACTCACTTTTTAACATACATTTGTTCTTTGAAAAAATTAGGTTTTCTAGAAAAGTGTTTTTATTTATTTTTATAATTATATATTACAATTGATTTTTTGAATACAAATAAATGTTATTTTTTAAAATATAAATAATTTTTTAAATAATTGTATCAATATTAAATTACAGTTAAATTTTTTAGTTTTTTTGAAAATTTATATTTTTTTAGTGATGTGTGAAAATTACCGATTTTATTGGTAATGTTTGTTTTTATGCTTAAAATTGTGGTTTTCTGTGTATAGTTTTTTATGTTCATAAAGTATAACAATTTTAATTATTTATAATAACCTGAATTAAAAAAATGGTTAAATTAAATTTATAGATTATATATCTATTTATATTATTTTAAATTCATATAATTAGTATTAGTAGTCATATATTTAATTAAATGTCATCTTTTGCTTGAAAAATACATTTCTTGAAAACAAGTTTTTTACATGTTTTTGTTTGTTTAATTTTATATTAAAATTTTCCACTTCATTTAACTGAATTTGATAAAAATTATTAAAATAATTTAGTTATAATATTTATTATTTTATGTTAAGGTTATCTTAATTTTGGGTCAAAATGAAATGTAAAAACATTAAAAATATGTTACCACAATTAATGTTAAAACTTGTTTATCGAGGGGTTAAACTAAAGAAGTAAAAATATTAAATGTTCAAAACATGTTTCATTTTATGTTGGAGGTGTGGGTGGACCTTATATTCCATCAGCTAATTTATGTATCAAATTTATATGCACACGGAATGAGAGTGACATCACATATTGATTAGTTTTGGGTATTTACAAAAAAATGTCACTCACCCTTAATTATAAAAGGGCACTCATTATCCACTTAACTACATGGTAAAAATGAATTTTTTTATCCATGATCTACAAAAAATACCTTTCTTACTTTACTATCTACATCATAGATGTATTTTTTTATTATAATTTAAATCAATGGAGTTTAGGAATAATCCAAAAGAGGTGTTTGGAAGAAAACTTATCATTCTTAATTGAGAATCTTTCTTTTATTTATTTTTCCAAATCCTTAAAATAATACTCAATATTGATGAAATTATAATATAATTTTTTCACATGTATTTCTATTTCATTATTTTAATGGAATTACCTAAATCCAACTCCTTGTCCATCAAATGAGAAACAAAACCATATGTCGTGTATACGGCAGGCTACAACCTCACAAATCAATTTAATTTGTTTTTCATCATCACCTATCGTGGAAGATATTATGACCAATTTAATTTATATATATTAATTTAATGACATATTAATCATTAAATAAAATTAATAAAACATATATCTCATTACCATACCATCCATTGAAAAATGATAACATCATTCGTGTTTATGACAAACTACCACCTTTTGAAGTGTTGTGATTTATTTTTTATTACAATTCCACATGAATGGTATATATAAGATTATGTATAAAAATAATATTATATATATGATATAATTATAATTATATAATGATAAAATAACACTTAACTTAATTCCATCTTGATTATGGAAAAAAGGAAACGTTACTCATGAGCGTGTACGACCTACCATCTCCATGATTTTAACGTTGTTCATTTTTCATAACCAATATTCATTTTTTGTTTTAAAAGTATAACTTTTATATAAAATTATTATTATGTCATCAATTTAATTCTATATATGATTAAATAATAATATATTTTACCATAGTCATCTTACAAATGTTATTTTGGACATATGAGCTGAATATCATCAAAACATCCAACACAAACCTAAATGATTAAGTAATTTAATATAATAGGATAATAAATAAAATAATAGGAATAATATATATATAATTATTAATAAATTAAATAATTATCATATTTGAATTATTATGGAAGATTTAAAAAACATGTGATAAATCATGCTCATGGAAAGGGTTCTCTCTAAGCTGCCCTTTTTTGGTTATGGACACTTTTTCTCTCTAATGAATTTTCTCTTTGTTTAAATTTATTGAATAACTCTAAATTATATATATATATATATAGGTTTATAAAATATATAAATAGTTTATTATACATTCTTTTGTGGGTAAATATTCTTTATGTTCATTTTCTAAATGCCATCATTATGAATTTTCCTTTAATTATGATATGAGGGAAGATTGTGATACTCATTTTTATTCATGGGTAATTCTTAAGTTTATTACCTATGATTGGTTTAATTTTTTTGGAACTACAAAATCATGAACATTTTATGATGGGTGACCCCATATAGCACTCTAGTACATTGGGTAAATCTTCAGTCTCATGAGACAGCATTTATAGGATTAGTGAGTAAACCTTGTCCATTATGATGCTTTTTCCACAATGTGATATTGTTGAGGCATATAGCCTTGAATCATGTTTTTTTAATGTTATATTTTTATTCAATATTTCCTATGATTCTGTGATCGTATGATACCATGCATTTTATGTTATTTTTTTATATGATTTCTCATGATCATTATCTTTTAAAATATCATGTTACACTTTTGACTCATAAGTTATGATTCCTTATCATGTGTATTCCCTTAATAGGTTTTTTATCACCAATTTTTTCTAAGTATTCCGAAGGCTATCCCATGCAGTCTTAGTATCTCTAATTCATTTAGGATCTCATTATGTAGAGTAAAATTATAATGTTTTATTTTAGTCTCATTATGATGTATTATGAACCTATTAATCGAAATACATTATGCCTTTTAAATCTTTCATTTTTATTATTAAATATTTATGATAAAAGTATAGTAAAAATGTGTATAATGGTCTTGGAAAACAATAATTGGTATCAAAGAATTTTCATTTTTTGGGTATTAGTCTTTGAATACTCAAATGAAAGCTTTAATAGTAAGACAAAACATATAACACCCCAAGATTTTAAAAGAAGAAAATCATGTTTGATAGAATGTATGACATGAAACCCTAATATTAGAATAGAATACAACGAAATGGGTCTTTATGATGTATTTTAATTTTAATTATATCTCTTCGACAGCTTTCAATGCACATAGTAGTGGGTTTTGATGAAAGCTGATTCTGTATCAAAATATTATTATTTAAATATGAGCATTGTAACATGGCCTTAAAGATGGCAGTTATTAATAGTAAAAAAAATTAGTGGAATTATATTGTTTTCACATGTATAAAAAAATCAATGGTTGTCTAATTATTATATTTAATATAAAAACCTTTTAAAAGAAAAAAATACTTTCTCAAAAAACCACATTTTTATAATAGGCAGAATAGTTGTGTTTTTCACACAAAATTCAAAAATCATTTTTGAAAATTATAGAACATTTATATAATAAAATTAAATTTATTTTTTAAGTCTTTTTATAAAAATTATCATAGTATGAATTTTTTATATTTTTTTGAAAAGATTCATTTTTTATGAATAGTGAAAATACTATTTTTATAAAAAAATGCCTTTTCTATTAAATTATTTACAAAGTTAAAATTATTTTTTAAATTATAATTAAAGTATATATAGATCAATTATGTTAAAATTAAAATAATTTAGATCATTTGAGTCAATATCATATATAATTATTTTATAAAAACTTTTAAAAGATTTGGAAGTTTTCCTTTAGAAGACCCTCCTTTTTTTCATGTTTACAAGTTTAATGTTTAATTTAATTCCTTCAATTCTAAGAATTAAATTCAGAAAAATTAATTAAATATTTGTAATCATATTAATTTATATTAATTAGTAAGAAATATTTAATTTTTTACCATCATGAATAGTGAAAACATTAAAAAATTAATTACATCGTTTAAGGTAAAAATGGATTTACCAGGATATAAACTAAGAATATTAATGTTAAAATGACCTAAAAACTTTTAAAAGTCATATTTTATGAAAATATTTTTACATTATTCTTCATAGTTTCAAATATAGGGTCATTTTTTATTTTTTTTATTTGAATGAATTTAACATAACGGACTATTTTTTTAAATTTCTATGTAATTTACAAGAAGGTCCCCTTTCCCCACCTATAAATGGGCACTAAATCCCCTCAATTATTCAAACCACTCAATATATTTGTCTCAACTAACCCTTTAAAATCCCTCCCCATAATATTTAGTCATAGTTTAGAGATTTTTTTCGTCTTAAAAGGCTAACTATGGGGTCCTTAATATGAGATCTAAAGGTGATTTCTCTTAGAGAAGGTAATCATCTTAATGAAGTTATTTCATTTTATTTATTATTTTTACAACATAAATTATTTATTAAAACTAATAATATAATAAAAAAATATCTAAAATATAATGATATATCATTATGATAAAGATATAACCTATATCTATCTCTACTTTGATCAAATTGAAATCAAAATCATTGATTGTGTATATGATAGACTACCGCCTCATGAACTAATATAATTCATTTTCCATCACCACATTTAAGGATATATATAATTTTGAATTTAAAATATATATATATGATATTTATGAAATTATTTTACTTCTAGATTTGTTATATCAAATATACCTTCTTATGTTCCATTCCATGATGGACATGATATTGTCACTGGTGTGTATAGAAAAAAACTGCCTCTAGAAGTGATGTGATTAGATTCTCTGATATGAAATACATGGAATGAATTATGGATAACATATTAATGAATATATTATATAAATTAAATTATTTAAATTATAGAAAATCAATATATAATCCCCTTTCTTACCCTTCCACCCTTTTAGGGAATGATATCTTCATTTGTGCTTACGTATGACCCACTTTCTCCATGAAAATATGGGATTCATTTTCTTTATCAAATTTTCATAAATAGTTATTTTCTATCATGTTATTAATCAAAAATTGACCATATAATATTTAATTCATTGAAAATGGATTCATATATCATCTATGTTTTTTTCTACAACCACCTGAATGTATAATAAGTTCCTCACTTGTTTCTTGTTAGAGAGTGGGCTATTACTATTTGGCATACCATTGGTGAGTTTTATAGAATGGAGAATCAGAAATATGAAATTGATTTTTTTTCTCCATAATAGGTTCCATGGAGTGGGTAATAATATCTAGTAATTGAATGTGGGTGCCTTGCTTTTAGCTGATGGGTGTTGGAACATCTGGAATGGTATAAATGTTGCCCACATCGATGGGTGTCAAAGTTCAAGGATTGCGCTAGTTAAGAGAATAATGTTTATGGGGGGGATCTTTCCACCCTTAATAAGTCTTGGGATATTTCCCCATATATTAAACCTATCTTTTTATCAATTTTCTCAGTGATTGGAAAATCTAAAACATATCTCTGGGTAGATGGACCAGATGGAACCCCCTCCCCTGGTTTTTAAGATTAATGTTGATGAATCTTCGGCTTTGCGAGTCATGCGAGTTGGAGGAATCATCTAAGACAACCAAGGATCTATTATCAATTCCTTAACTTCTTCTTTTATGTTTTGGGACTCACTCATTATGGAGTCTTTGACTATGCTTAAGGTCATGGAGTTATCCTGCAGGAAGAATATCGAGCTAACAATTGTGGAAATAGATTCTTAGGTTATTTATGAGTCCCAAAAAAGATAAATTTCCACCCCATATGATATAATTTATCATATTCATCATTTAAGACAATTCATCACGTACCATATAGAGATTCTTTACATGTGTTGTGAGGGGAGTGAAGTAGTGGATTTTCTCACAGCTTGGATTTTCCAAGACCACTCTTTTCATTACTATGCAAGTATGGTCTCCCTTCCCATTGAGTGTGTGAATATTTTTATAGGGTATTCCCTTGGACTTTAATTATTTATACCCCCATTCTTATCTCTTCCTTTTATTTTTTCCCCTTCTATAATTTCTCCATATTTCTAATAAAATTTCTAAAGGTTGGACGTTAAAATTAATACCCTAAAAATAGTGATAATGAATGGTTGTTAATGAATGGGTTTTAAGATGTTATAAAAGGATCATAAATTGCGTTATAAATATTAATATTATTATTTAATAAGTTATTAGAATGTTTTAAACCACTATAAATTAGGTTAAAGAGTTATCAAATAAAGGGATGTGTTAGGTAAGGGTTTCTTGTCTCACTTTTACTTCTGTGATACATACACTATATTCACCACTTATTTCTTTATGTGGAGTATATACTTCATATTTTAATATTTTATATGATTAATATTTTTCTAATAATGTTATTTAATGTTTAATTTTATTTTATTTATTTAATTTTGTATATGATTCAAACATTACACAATTGGTAATGGTTTATTTCACAATCTCATCATTATTTAGGGTTATTTTGATTAAGTATCCCTTGGGGGAATTAGTTAATAATCATACCCTAAATTTAATATAAATTATTCACATTTTTCATTAAATTAATGGTCATGTAATATTCTTTTATTTACACTCTTTGTTAATTTAAATTATTGAGTTTTGTTTTGTGAAAATTTGACTTCATCTCACTCTTCAGAAGAAAATACTATTTCGTCAAAATAAATGTTTTATAAAAATTTATTTAAAAATAATTTTAATACTTTTAAATGGATTTATTAAATAAATTTTAACTCATTTTTACTTTTTAATAAAAATTGAAAGGAATTTTTATAGCGTCTTCCAAACAATTCATGTTTGGATTTTATCAAAAATGTTAAATTATTCTTTATTTTAACATGTATGGTAGGAACAAAATTTTCCATTATAATGACCAATCAATGTTTTAATGATTATATTATAAGTTTTATATTTTTTATGTGTGGGTATATAAATATGGGGGTTAATTGAGTAACCAATTAAACTTTCTATTTAAAATGGATTAATTTGATATCACCAAATTTAAATAATACAACGCAATTTACCAAAATATGAATTATGACATAGATCTTAATATTTCTAAATATTTTCATAAAGATTTATTAGGTATCAAATAAACAATAAATAATATTATTTAATCCTTTAAAATCAATTTACATGATCAAAATACTATATAGACACAGATTATGATAAACTATCAAAGTATATAATGTTTTATGTATGTTATGTATATAATTTGTTTATAGTTTAAAACCATTTTCTATTTTAATGAAGAAATAAAGTAAAAAAAACACACAATGTAATTTTGAATACAACAAGTTCAGTCTCAAGATGATATATAATCCTCTCCACTTGGTGATCACCTTCCACCAAGTAGTTTATTTAAAATAAACAAGTTTATCAACAACCTGGATGGGGTTTTATTGTAGTTTACAAACTATTCGTGTCACAAACAACCTCTTCCACTACTATACATGGGAGTTAAATTAAACAAGTCATACAATAACCTATACTATTGTTATTTATGGGAGTAAATATAAAACGATATAATAAAATATATAGTGTCTTCAAGTTTATCATAGGAGAAAGTGTGTGTGATAAAACAGAGTATGCACACACACTGCTAAAAATAGAATAATGTAAATAGAATAGAGAAACTAAGAGTGTAAGGAATATAATTGGTTGGTCTATATAGATTGAATCTTGTTACTCCTTGAAAATTTTTTAAATTCATCTAGATTCGTATTCTCTTAAAATATTTAAGAGAATAGAGTGTATTATACTTTTATTCTTGACTGGAGGAAGTCTCTTGATGTAATGATGGAGTTTAGATTCCTGTTCAAATGAGTTCTGGATGTAGTAATTTTATTCTTCATATCAATATGAGTTTTTTATATGCACGAGCTCTTGGTTTGTTATTTTTCTATTTCACACGAGTATTCACTTATTATCTATCACTACATGAGATAGTATTCTTCTATTATTATCAACAATAACAAGAAGAATATCCATGTGCATCCCGATATTTTTCTTCCTTGTACATCACGTATAAATTCCTTTTCAATGCATTGTGTCGATCATTTGTGAGAAAAAATTTAAAATAGTAATATTCCTTGACTTCAATAAACTAATCATTAGAATATTTTAAATGAAAAATATATGTTCTAATATAGAGGAGGTGGCTTATGGAATGGTGGTGTCTGGTATGGTGGTGTCTTATACTTAGCCAAAAAAAAATTATCAGTATGACACTGTCGGTGTCTCAGATAGAAGTTTCTTAGCCTATAGGTATCTCAAACATAGCCAATTGTATGTTCTGGAAGCATGACATCCTTATGATGTAATATCCGGGTGGTGTGTTGTGTGACGGTGTCTCAGACATATCGATATTTACCTACTGGTGGGGAGTCATCGATAACTATAACTTATGTGATAGGGCCTTCATATTGGTGGTAATAGTCTCAATGATGTATAATACTTAACCATTCTCAACACATGTCTCAAACTATGAAATACTTAGAGAAAACATGAAATCTATTAATGTTATTAGAATCATTATTTTTTTATCATTAAACCAAGGGGGTCAATAATCTCACCTTTTTATGATAAGAAATCATGGCATAAAAGGTATTATTAAAAGAAAATAAGAAATATAAATCATGACATATTATTCACAATATATGTAGTTAGTTATCAATGATAAATATGAATAAAATATCAAGTATCAAAGGTGAGTATCATGTATTAAAGATAAAAATGTTAAAAATATATAGGATCGAAGGAAAATAAAATATACATTAAAAACACTACAGGTTCCATAAAGGTATCGAAAACAATCCAAATGAAATATTTCATAATAATTCTCCACCTTTTGTGATGATCTAAACAATAAAGTGTCAGAATAAAAATAGTAAATGTCGGAAGAAAATAGGAATAAAATACAAGGAGGAATGAACAAATGTAATCATAGGTAATTAGGATATATTTAATCTAAAACTTTATTACAAAATATCTCATCAAATACAAATCCTAATCCTAAAAAATTAAAAGTTTTGAATTTGACTGTAGGGTTTATTGGTTCTTTTTATTTAGGCTTTGATATCTACCAATCGGATCCATATGGATTAGTAGAGGATGGAGGAGTAGTTGTGTTAGAAGGAGATCTTGGAAAGGTACTAGGAACACTAGTTATAAGGTTAATTAGTGCTCGAGGAGGTCTAGTCTCTATTACAATGACAGGCCTGAGTTGTCTCATAGATTGCATACGATGCATTGTAAAAGGTTAAAATTGGGATGGTAGAGGAGAAAAAGGATACTTGGTCACACTTGTTCTGAGATATTCTTATAGATTAGGAGTAATCGATTCTTGATCCACTATATCTTATATATGAACATGAAAAGACAACTTCATCATATTTATAAAACCCATTAAAATATGTCCACCTATTTTCATTTCACTAAATAAATCATTGTTCTCTTCCATGAACTGACTCATCAAAAGTTTCATCTCCTTAAATTTCTTAACCTATTCTTTTAAATCTTGGGAAACTAGAGGTACCCTTAAATTTTCATCTAATAATTAAAAATTATCTTTCATTGCATGCTTTTTATAAATAATATAGAGGTAATATCTATTAGCATTGGTTATTGTCTCTTTGGAATCTTTCATATCTTTGGAATATGATCTGATCATCATGAGGTTATTCTCTGTACTCTTCTCAAACTTCCTCATGATTCCAATCAGTGTCATAGGTTCTCCACTAAATGGTCTTCTAGAGGCAGTTGTAGCTTCCTATATGAAAACTATTCTTAATTGATCAAAATCCACTATAAGAGAAAAAGGAGTATAAGTATCTAAAAAAAGCTTTTAAAATTTTTATAATTTTATCCCTAGAAAAAATGAATTAATATTTAACTCTTCCATCATAGAGTTAAAAAATTCTACCTCTTTACTTTTCCTTTTGTTTTCAGTCTCAACTTCTTGTATGTGTTACATCATTTCAGGTTTTATATGTTGAATCACCAATGCAAAGAGGTATCTCACATCCTGTTCAATTAACTTGGTTAGAATATAAGATTGATCATTTGAACACTTATTGAATTATAAAAGTTGATTTTCACCAATGGCATTCAAATCATTATTTTCAACTTAGTCAACTAACATAGAGCTAGTAGCAGGGGTAAGAGAAGGTTTTGATGCAGGACCTCTTAGTGAAGAAAACTTTTCTAACAAACCATCAAAGTCAACTTGAGCTAGCATATATCCCTTACGATCTCCTTTAATTTGAAATTTAGGTCCATTATTCTTTAGTGGACTTCTTACAACACTAAATTACATTCCTCATTCTTGCTCTATAGGATCAACCCATCTATTTGGAAAGAAAACTAAAATAGATAAAGTAGTAGTAGGTACCACAATAGCATGTACAACTGACATTTCAATCCTTCTATGTTCATATAAACTCTGTATAGCTAAGGTGTGTTCAATACTTGTATATTCATTAGGTTCAAATTATTTATATTGATCAATATGAGGTACCACTATCATCATATCATCATCCTTTTTTCCAGCTACGGTAGATTCTACTTCTATAAAAGTGTCAACTGGAGGCTCATTAGTAGCCAAAACACCAATCTCTTCACCACTTCTTTTCTCAGAAGAAGGAATCTCCATTTTCTATTACTCTACCACATTATATTCTATATAAAAAACATACATTTTTCCAACCAAGGAAAAATTAAAAATTCTATGACCTGTGGAAAATAAATTGACCTCATCTTCATCATCCACTGGACGTTCATGAATGATATCCATAGATAAGGGTTTATCCCCCTCTATAATTAATTCTTTATCCTTAATCTATGGGTCTATATCTCTAGTCAATTCATGTTTTTCTAAATACTCTCTTGGTGAAGCAAGAAGTTTTTTAGGAATCTCCACTTCCATCTTCTTAATTTAAACACTTTCACCATTAGGGTCAGATTCATCATCATCATCACTTCCTGCATCTGAATTTCCTTCACCACTTTCATTTCTATCTTCATTTTCATAATCTATGTCTTCCTCTTCTTCATCAAAATTCTCATCTTCATCATCAGCTTTTGAACTTCTTTTGAACTGATCCAATTCTAAAACTTATGTTTCTTCCTCATTAATTTTAATAAATTTTTCTCTTTTTATCAGTCTCCTTGGTGGGATTGGAGATCCAAATGTAATGGGAATGATTTCAAAGAAAATTATAGATTACTCCCCTCATCAATAGTAAATTCATCTTCTTATTTTTATTTATCCTTATGAGAGTATTCAAGAATATCATCTGGCTCCAAGACTGGAAAAAAAATATCCCTTGGTCTAGTAGGATTCTCAACCAGATCAAACACAGTATAAATACTATCATTGTCAGATACCCACTACCTTTTCCATGGGTTCTCTATGACATTCATCCTTTACCAAGTATCTCATGAAATATAAGAACCACCACAATAAATAATAGTTTCCTAATCCTCTACAACTAGGCCCTTTGAATTTAACCTGGATTAAATAATCTTTGGGTAGATTGAGGAATTGTATCTGGAAGATGGTTTGATCATCTCACACATAGACACCATGAGATATCAACATAAATGTATGTTATGACCTTTCTTTATATGATATATATGGTAAAAATCATGGTGCCTTATATTTTTGAAATCACCCTTTCTTGGGAATAGCATGTGATATAAATACATAATGAGCAGCTAACTCTAAATCTAGATCTGAGGAATTAGGTCTTCTTTTAATCCCATTTCCTTCCAGATCATCCAAAACCACTTAATACCCAAATAGATCACTATATTCAAGAATAGTTCCTTAGTAGTCCTCATATACCCCTTCAAGGGGTACACCAAATTTTTTCCCATTTTCTCAAAAAAAATCTCATAGTTTTCCATTGACATGACTTCTCGTCAAAACAGAACCATCCGGATCAAAGGAAATCTCTTCATGCGGATAAAATTAAAAAACTATCTTTGGGTAGAAGGGTCTCTTATTTAAATAGAACCATTATAACCATCCTTGGTGTTGAAGGACTTTGAACACAAGAGACCTAATAGAAAATAGATAACTAAATTCAACATCCCTTTTAGCTACAAAAACTATATTGGAAAGTTCAGTATTAACTAGTGAATCAAGATCAGGTACACTCGATTGTTTCTTATATTTCATAGATGATATCGACATAGAAGGTGAAGACTAGGAAGTTCGCTTAAATCTTTTCATTCAACTGTTTTTGGAAATCTTGGATGATGGTAAGGAGTAGGTTTAAAAAGAAGTAGGTGAAGATTTTCACTAGGATCAACATATAGAGGTGCGGGAGTAGGTGTGTTGGAAATAAAAAAATCTTCATTTTAATCATTTTGGATCTAAAAAAAACCGTTATGATACCTAAAAATCAATGATGAAATTCTAGAGAAAATAATTTTATTGGGTTATAAAATATACATAAACTAGATGAAAATAAACCGGTAGTTCAAAAACATTGTGAAATAGATATCTTAGAAAATGCATGAAACAAATGATGTGACAAAGTAATGGTGTGTCAAACATAACGACGTGATAATCCAATATTATGAAAATCCAATGCTATGACATTCCAATGGTATGAAAAGACAATGGTATGTCACCCAATGGTGTGTCACCAGAAAAATTAATCTAGACCAAAATTAATCATTCCAAACTCATTTTTGATATAGTTTATTCTCTCAAAATTTAAGGGCTTAGTAAAAATATCATCTATCTGATGTTTTGTACCAATAAACTCAATAATGATATCACCCATTCGAAAATGGTCTCTCAAAAAGATATGCCTTATATATATGTTATTTGTCTTCGAATTTTAAACATGATTCTTAGAAATGTTATTCATGCTTTTGTTATCATAGTTTATGGGGAAATGTCAGAATTGATATCTATAGTCTAGTAGAGTATGTTTCAACCACAAAATTTGTGCCCAGTAACTACTAGTAGCTATGTACTCAGCTTCAGCAGAAGAAAGAGAAATGGAATTATGTTTATTACTACACTATGAAAATAAATAATTTCCCAAAAAGTTACATGTTCTAGAGGTTATTTTTCTATCTAACTTACATTCACAAAAATCCGCATCAAAATAACTCGCTCAATCAAATTATTTTCCTCTGTGGTAAAACAATCATAAAATGGTTGCATACTTGAGGTGTATGAAGATTCTTTTAACAAAATTTACATGTGACGCTTTAGGTTTTTCTTGAAAATGAGCGCACATACATACACTAAACATAATATATGATCAGCTATAAGTCATGTAGAGAATACATTTAATCATACCTCTGAAACTGGTTTGATCCACTGGTTTCCCATCATCATCAAGATCCAATTTTCCTTTAGTATTCATATGAGTATCACTACTCTTAGTTTTATCCATGTTAAAACGTTTTAGAATATATTTTGTATATTTAAGATAATTTAAAATAATTCCCTCTTTGTTTTGAAAGATTTGAAATCCAAGAAAGAATTTGAGTTCACCGAATAATTTCATCTCAAACACATTTTGCATCATTTTGTAAAAATCAGTTCAAAAATAATTTCTTCAAGATCCAAAAAAATATCATCAATATATATTTTGACTACTAAAACATATTTTGGAATTTTTTTATGAAAATGGTAGGATCAGCTATACCTTTTATAAATCATTTTGAAATCAGAAATTTTTTGAGCCTATCAGATCAAGCTCTAAGAGCCATTTTTAGAACATATAAATCTTTTATTAATTTGAAAACTTGATTTGAAAAGTGAGGATTTTGAAATCCATGTGGTTTTTCAAAAAATACATCATCATCTATAAAACCATTCAAGAATTCACTCAGGACAACCATTTGATAATTTTTGAAATCTAAAGTTCCTATATAAGAAAGCGGGATTCTTATGAATTCATGTCTATAATCATGTGAAAAGGTCTCCTCATAATCAATTACTTCTTCTTGAATATAACCTTCTGCATAAAGTCTATCATTATTTCTAAGAATATTTCATAACTCATAAACCTAGTTCCTAAATACCCATTTAGTTCCAATAGCCATAGATTTTTTTAGTCTATATAAAAGTTCCCACACATTGTTTCCTTCAAATTGGTTAACCTATTATAGAATTTCCATTACCCATAATTCAACATTAGTGTCTTCATTAATGTTCTGAGGTTCAAGATTAGAAAATAAAGCTTGATGTTTAGCTTGATTTCATTGAGAATCTCTAGTTTGTGTTCATATATTTAGGTCTCCTAGAACATCATCTAAAGGATGGTAGTTAATGGTTCTAACATCTCTAGAAAAGGAAGGACCTGTCACTTATAGATTTTCAGGTTCTATAAGTTCTATAAATTCTTCGGAACTATATGTTTTCTAGGTTTTTTTTATATCGTAGTCTAATGGTTTATAATTTAAGTTAAGATAAGAAAAATCATCATCATGGTTTTCTAGGGATGTCATAGTCTCATGTGAATCAGTATAATCAATTTTTACATGAACAAATTCTATTATAGTTTTATAATTCTTATTGAAAACTCTATATGGTTTGTTGGAGGTTGAGTATCCAAGGAAAATTCATTAATCACAGTGGGAGTGAAATTTTTCCAAATTATCCTTAGTGTTGAGAATAAAGACATTAAAACCATAAAATGTAAACTAATTAACCATAGGTTTCCTATTGTTCCAAATTTCATAAGGGTTCTTATTAAGGATAGGTTTGATCAATAATATATCGATGATATAGTTGGTTGTATTGACAGCTTCTTCCCAAAAAATATAGGTAAGTCATACTCATTTAACAATGTATTGTATATCTCTTATAAAGACCTATTTATCCTTTTGACAACTCTATTCCGCTGAGGGTCTTAGGAGTATAGAAGTTATGAGTGTATCCATTATGTGAGAAAAAAATTCAAAAGTCTGGATTTTCAAACTCATATCCATGGTAACACCTTTAGGTATTAATTTTAATTATACCTAGATTTTCTACAAATTTAGCATACTTGGTAAAATAAGAGCAATATTCACTATTTTGAGCTATAAATAATACACAAGTATATCTAGATAATTCATCTACTTGAACATATACATCGATGATACCATTAAAACATTAAATGATATAATGTTCAAATAGATTCATGTGAACCAACTCAATGGGGTTAAAATTTGACACTTCATTCTTTAATTTAAAAGGAACACTGTAGTGTTAACCATTTTGATAGGGGTTATAGACATTATTAGTTGGGAACTCAAGTTTAGGTAGATCCCAAAAAACCCCTTTCCAAGATAGCTTCCTAAGTGAATGAATAATTCAATGGCCTAGTCTCATATTCTAATAAAATATTCTTTGTGAAAGGAACATAACCATGAAACATTTTTAGGAACTAAATAATTTAAATTAATAGCCTAAAATTTATCATTTCTTAAAGTAGTAAAAACTAAAAAAGTTGAAATAAAAAAATATTACAAGCATCGTTTTAAAAAATATCATAAAATACATAATCCCGTAGCTGAGAAATACTAATTAGGTTATATTTTAGGCCATAAACATATAAAACCTTAGAAATTAAACCTGTATTCTTGTTAATAATCTATCCTAGGCTAATTATCTTTCCTTTTGAATTGTCACCAAAGTTGACATGACCACCATTAACCTTAATAAGGATCTTGAAGCATGAATATTATCTTTTCAAATTCCTTGAACAACCACTATCCATGTATTATATAATTATACAAGAGGTCTTTAAGAAGTTTTCCTATAAAAAACGTTTATATAAGAAATGAATTTGGTACCCAAATCTGTTTGGGTCCAAAAATGTTAGAAAAAAGATATTTGGGAACCCAGAATTTCTTGATGGGTTTTCTATAAATAGATTTTAATGTTTTAAAAATAGAAAATCTATTAGTTCCTTTAGAAAAATTATTTTTAGAAGAGTACTCTGATCTAGATTATGTACAAAATTGTTAACTATTATTCTCCTCTATCCATGTTCATATCTGATTCCAGTAAAATATTTAGAAGAATTTTTTTTTGCATAAAGTTTTTGTGAATGTTTATGTCCCATTACTGAACTTTTCTAGGACTTTACTCAATTTTTCATTTGATAACATAACTCCAGTATTCTCTTTCAATATTTGAGAATTTGTCTCTTTTTCAAAAAATAGTTTAGATGTTCTATTTGTTGTTAGAGAGTGTTTTCTTTTAATAACAATATTTTTATCATTAAATTCATTGAAATTATCCTCTATTATGTTTTAGTATTCTAATAATTCTTATTTTGACATTTTATAATTGGATTTTTTTCATCTTCTGAAATGTCAGTAATATCATCATTATACATAGGTAGAATATTAGAAATAGTAGGTAATGTAGATAGCTCACTGACTTTTTCTATAAAGAACATTTTTTTCTATCAGGTTTCTCCTATTGTGAAGACTCAGAGTCACTTGAGCTATATTTTGAGGCACTACATATAGCTTTCATAGACTTCTTATATCTTATATCCATGTCATCATATATCTTCTTGTACTTCAACTTTGGGCAGTAATCTTATACATGACCTTTCCTTTTACATTCATAGTATAAAAATTCACTCTCATATTTCTTCCATTATTTCTTCCATGTTCCGTTGGAATTATATTTTTTTGATGTATGGATTTGTAAAAAAAAATTCTTCTTAAAAAACATATCAAATCCTGTGAATGGGTGAGCCAAATTCTCATCACTATCTAGTAGATATTAACTATCACTGAAACTTGTAGCTTATAATTTCTCTTTTTATTTTTTATTCTCTTTTTTTAGATGTAGTGGTTTTAAATACAAAAAACTTTATCTTAGGTTCTTCATCTTCTTCATGGTTTACTTTTAGTTTCACTTAATACATCATAATCTAACCAATAATCTCTTTGACTGTAATATTTCTAACATCACAGGACACTCATGTTGAAACTAATTTGCCTCTCCATATTTCATATAGATATCTTAAGAGCTGCATGATTTGATCTTTGTTTGATATAGGTTTTCCAAGAGATCTCGTAGTGTTGAAAAATTCATTGAACCTAAGGTACATGTCATAAATAGGTTCATCAGGATTCATCTTAAAGTTATCATATTTAATAGTATAATTATTAAGTCTCATTTCCTTAATATTATTTATTCCTTCATGATAAACAAATAAGGTGTCCTAGATATCCTAACAAATTTTATATGAAAAAATTATTTTTAAATTATTCATCTCCTAGTGCACATTAGAGGGAATTCATTTCCTTTCAATTTTTATTGTAATATAACTTTATAGTATCATTCCATATACTTCAAGAAGTATCAGGTATAACATATTTACCTTCTATACAAGACCAAATATCAAAACCCATACTTTCAATATGAATTTTTATTTTAATTTTCCATTGGGAATTTTTTTTACAATTAACTAAAAGAGGTCTGTTTGTAGTAGAACCTTCTTGATGATTATCCATTTTAAGAACTAAATTTAGAAATAAAATAAATTAATATCTTTAAAGATTAACTAAAATCATTGTTTAAAAATATTTTAAACCATTAATACCAAATAAAATACTAGTACCCATGATACCAAATGTTAGTTGGAGTGAGTATCTCAAGAGGTGGGTAAATTGAGTACCCAATAAAACTTTTTGTTTTAAATGGATTAATTTAAAATCCCCCAATTTAACTAATATAGCCCATTTTACCAAGATATTTAGTATAATATATACCATAATTTTTCTAAATATTTCTCTAAAGATTTATTATATATTGAATAAAAAATATATAATATTATTTAATCCTTTGAAATCAGTTTTCTTGATCAAAATACTATATGAAATAAAATTAAGATAATATATCAAATTATATAATATGTTTACAGTTGAAAATATTTTTCTATTTTAATGAAGAAATAAAGTAAACATAAACACATAATGGAATTTTGGATACAATAGTTTTAGTCTTCATATGAGACATAATCCTCTCCACTTGATGATCACCTTCCACCAAGTAGTTTATATAAAACCAACTATTTTATCTACAACCTAGATCTAGTTTTACTTCAGTTTACAAACTGCTCAGGTCACACACAACCTATTCCACCATTATACATGGGAGTGAAAAAAATAGGTAACACGAGGACCTCTACCACTATTATCATTGGGGGTATAAATAAAAATATATAGGAAGATATCTATTATCTTCCAGTTTAGCATAGAAGAGAGTGTACGTGTGATAAAATAGACTGTTGACACACACTTATCAAAAGTAAATGAAGTAAACAGAACTGATCAACTAATAGTTTAAGGAATAAAAGTTCTTGGTTTATATTCAGTGTATCTTGTGACTCCATGAATGTATTTTGAAATGCAGCTAGAGTCGAATTATCTAAAGAGATTCATTATGATAGAGTGTAGTAGACTCTTGTACTTGACTATAGGAATTCTATTGATTTAATGATATAGTTCATCTTCCTAGTCAAATGATTTTAGGATGTATCAGTTTTTATCTTTAGCTCCATGTGAGTATTCTATATGCTCTATCTCTCAACTTATTACCAGTTGATTCCAGACAATCATTCACATGTTATCACTCACAACATGGGAATGTTTGCTTCTATTCTTATCAATAGTATTAGGAAAAATATCCACATGCATCTTGATATTCTTCTTCCTCATACAGCACATCTAAAATTCTTTTCAATGAATTCTATAAATAATTTGAGAGACAAACATTAAAATAGTTATATGAGTTAACTTAAATAAACTAGTTTTTAGAATAATTTAAATGAAAAAGATAAGTTTAGAATTAATGGTGGTGGATTATAGTCTAGCAGTGTCTAATATGGAGGTGTCTTATACTTAACCAAAAAAATATATTGTCGTTGTTTCACCGATTGTGTCTCATATGGTGGTGGATTAGTCTAGAAGTATCTTAAACTTAACCAATTTTTTGTTGTAGTGGCATGACATCCTACTGGTGTGATATTTTGGCGATGTGCCATCTGAAGGTGTCTCAGACTTAGTGATATTTCCATACTGGTGGTGATTCATGGACAATGGTGACTCATGTAATAGTGTCTTGGTCTTGGTGATAATAGTTTCAATAGTGTCTCATACTTAGTCATTCTCAACACCTATATCAACAATAAAATAATTACAAAAAACATGAAACCAATAATATTATAAGAATCATGATTTTGTGTTCATTAAAACAACAAGGTCAACATTTTCAAATGTTACTTTGAAATAAATGTGTTTTCAAAATATTTTTTTATTTTTTTTAAAAAAATTATTTACCTCAATGAGGATTCTAATGAAATTTTTGTTGAATTTTTTCATTAATAACAACAACCTTTTATTGTGATTTTTATATAATGAGAGTATGTTTTATGGATATCATCCATATTATTTCTCTATGTGGTTTATGATCATTTTGACTATGGTTGTAATATTTTTATTCCATTCCCCATAATACTTTGAACGATTTATAATTGTGTCTATTTATTGGAGGAAATATTAACATTTCTTATGCTAGAATTTCAATATGAATGTTTATGTTTATTATGTTTCTCTATATTAATTTGAGCAATGAATTTAACATAGTATGTGATGGGTGTGGTTTAGAATTATATATCCCCTTGACGTGTCGACAGATCTCATGATATAAATCAGTTGGTAAAATTAAATTGGATTTTAACCGTAGTGATTAAATTGTCTTATAAAATGTATTGAAATTATTTTTCTTGTGAAAGGTCTTGAAATAATGTTTATAATCTTCATTATTATGTATTCCATCATTATAAACTTTTATATTAATGTTCTCGGTGATTTTTATATTAGTTACAATATCCATGTATATGTTTCAAGCTCATGTGATTGTTTATATGGAATTATATGATCGTTATTTATTATTTTCCTATTATTTTCTGGTTATTTATTGTATGGCATGTGTTCTAATTATTTACCTTTCCATATTTATTTTTATTATTTATTTATGATAGCTCGTGTATTATTCTTACCCTTAATGGGGATCTGATCTTACAACTTTCTTATGTTTTATTTTCCTCAAGATAGCAAGAAGTGTTTTTTGATTGATATGTAAGGTTACTCTAAGGGTGATAATGGTGTTCTCAAACTAAATACTTTTTAAATTTTATTTTTTAAAAATTTAATTTTAATTTAAATTATGTATCTAATTTTCCAAAACTATTAAACTATATAGTCCTTTAGGATGTGATTCCTTTTATCTTATGCGATTTTAATAAAGTGTATATTGGCTCTAGAATAATAGGGTCACATTTATTATGGTTGGTATCAATATAATTTTATAAAAATCCTTGTAAATAGATTTAGAAAAAACTATATTAGGGAACATAAACCATTGATAAAATTTGTGGATAAGTATAGAGGAACATTATAATGTTTTTGGAAGGAAGAGAAAATATGGTTTTTCCATGAAATAGATCCCCATCTAGATACTATAATTAGATGTGGTTCTATAAAGGTTATACCCTGTGGAAATAACTCATTTAAGGGAACATTTCTTGTAACCTGATCATTACAGAATGCATGAACATTATCCTTAATGAACAGTTGGTTTGACACTCCCATGGGATATTCTTAGGTTAATTCATATTGCCCTTACAAACCAATATAAAGGATTTGAAAATATTTTTATGAATTGAAAAAATTCCCAAATAAACCATTTTTATAATTATGAGATTATCGATGTGTAAATTTTTTTATTTATGTTAAGTGTTTCAATGATTCATAATGTTTTAAAATAATATAGTGTATTCCAATGTTTGAAAATGGAATCGATCGAAAGGAATGGGAATCGTATCAATGTATTTAATTCAAAGAGTAAGAATTATTATTTATTTGATGCTCTTAAGCTGATATATTAAATAGATCTAGTCTCCCAAACAATATAATCATATGAAGACATAATATCATGTTCTTTAAAAATAGAGAAATAATTTTGTTTCTATTATGGATCTGAAGGGAATCCGGAGAATAAGAAGACAGAATAGGAAAATGGATAAGATAAAAAAGTGAAGAAGGGGTTTCCCATATGTGATTATTTTGGAATGAAACCCCATGGTACTTTCCTTTATATAATTCAAATTTGATAAAATTATGTAGGGAAAGGCCACTAAACTTGTAATAGTATGTTTATGAAAAAAAATTCCAATATTCAATTATTGAACAGTAAGTAGATGTGGCACTGTAAAAATGAATTCCCCAAGAATCAAGGGAATATACTTAAAAATAATTTAATGGATTATGGCCATTAAAATGTTATTTATATAACATAATTATAATGATTAGTGACCTTAAGTTTGGATTAATGAATTATGTTATAGGATTATTATATAAATGATATTTTGGTTATAAGAATCATGAAATGTATAAGGATTTTATTTAAAATTTATTTTATAAAGGATCTGAATGCATATGTTAAATGGTATTGATGATTAAGAAACTTGATTTACTGAAAGTTGTTATTTTTGGAAAATACATGATTGGTGGATGATAATCCTTATTATATGATCATTATTGAGATAACATTGATAATGATATGTTTATGGGATAGTATTGGTAACCATGAAATTGGTTAGAGGTTTGATGGTTTATGTCATATTTTCTAGAGATTAATACAAGTTTTAGTTAATGGAATATATTCGAAAGCCTGAGATTTTATTTTTGGAAGGATGAGTTTTTTCATTAAGTTTTTATGGTGATCATCGAATTCATATAATTATAATGTGAAATTAGGAGACACATTATTTTTTCTAGGGAATATAATGTTGATTTAGGGACCTACCTTATAAATTTTTTGGAATTTGAATTTGGTCAGACACATTTTTATGTTTTTAAGGTTAGCCACATGTGGAATGGATTTTTTTTGAACATTGGATGTTATTGGATAACTTACACTATCCATTTTCATTTTGTAAAATATCTAGATATATGAGGAATGAATTTTTATTTTATGATCTATAAAATGTGCTTCAGGCATAAAAAAATTAATTTTTAGCTATTCATTATATAGAGGATGAGATCACATAGAAATAAATTAAAGCATAAACAAAGGATGAAAATTTTCTTATTAAATGTAAGAATATCTTTCATATAAATTTACTTATATTATTAGATAGTAAATGAATTAATCAACTTTTGGAAAAGGATCTTGAAAATAAAATTTAATAATATTCCCTTCATATTTGATGAATCAAAGGTCATTTATCTCATAAAAAATCTATGGTTTTGAGGTTTCAAACATTACCTTGATCAATCACTTTATTATAATCAATGATCTCTCTCATTATATATAATTATTTATGTATTTATTCTATATACATATCATCACTTCAACCAATGTTCTCGTACTTAAAAACATAGTTACGTGTTATTCATGATGACGGTCATACATCCCTTTCACTATTATCCAGTGAATGTTTTATTAATCCTTATCATGATGTGGGGTTTTAATAAGAGTATTTTCAAATTTCAATCCATTTATTATTGATATCAAGATTAAAATTTAAAGATGTGGTTTATTTAAGGGTGTATAATATAACACCCATATAATTTAATAAAGGAACATAATGTTCAGCAACATGTATGACATGAAACACAAAAATTATAATATAATATAACACACTAAGGAATTATGTTATTTTTTAATTCAATCTCTTTGATATAATGTAATGAATGCAACATTGGGTTTAAAAAAACATGATACTCTATTAAAATATTATTATTTAAATATAACCATTATAACATAACTATTGAGATTGTGTGTATGAATAGTAATAACTAAATTATGAAAATTATATCATTTTTATTTGTGTAAAATAATTTCAATGGTTATCTATTTTTTATAAGTAAAATAATAAATCATTGAATGAAAAATAAATTTTTTCTTAAAAACTATCTTTTTTTAAAAGGTTGAATAGTCTTGCTTTTTCAACTTAATTTTGAATTAATTTTTGGAACATTTATAAAATTTATTTAAAAAAATTAATTCATTTTTCAATTCAGTATATCAAAATTATTTTACTGTGTATTTTTATATATTTTTGAAAATTTTTATTTTTCAATGAATGGTGAAAAATACATATTTTTATAGAAAATTTCCTTTTAGATTAAATTATTTACAAGGTTTTAGTTATATTTAAAATTTGTATTAATGTAAAAATAATTAAATTATATAAAAATTTAACTAATTTAGAACATTTTAATAACTTTCCTATTGAATTCTAGTATAATTTTTTTAATCTTTTTGAAAGTTTTCCTTTGGAAAACTAGCTTTTTCAACACATGTTAGAGATTAATTTTAGATTGAATTATTCCAATTATATCAATTGAATATTTAGAAATTGAATCCATATTTATAATTAGAATAATTTGTATTATATAATAATAAAACCATAAATTTTGACCCTAATGAATAGTAAAAAATTAAAAAAATTAATTAATACGATTTAGGTAAAAAAGGTTTTACCATGGGGTTAAACTAAGAAGATAATGGTGAAAATGACCTAACAAATTGTCAAAATATTATTTCATAGTATTATTTACATGTTATACTTCCTAATTTTAAATCTACTATCATTTGGAAACTTTTCTCATGTGAATTACTTTATCATTTCAGAATCTTTTGGAAAATTTTAAGTAATTTCCAATAAGTCATCATTTCCCCACTTATAAAAGGGGACTAACTCCCCTAACTTTTTCAAAACTCTCAATCCATTTGTATTGACTAAAAACATAAAAAAACCTCCACTAATTACCTATCCATGATTTAGAGCTTACAGTCTTCCCAAAAGGCCAACCCTATGGTCCTCAAGAGGATACCCAAAAGAGATTTCTCTATGAGAAGGTAATCATCTTAATGAAGTTATTTTATTTTATTTATTATTTTTACACATTAAATTATGTTTTAACACTTCCAATATAAAAACACCAGTATCTAAAAATTACTTTAATTTTATTATTCTAATGGAATAACCTATATCCATCTCAAATTCCATCAAATGGAAAACAAAATCGCCAATCATGACTGGTGTTATTTTTTTACATCACTACCATTAAATGATGGATATAATGATAGATTTAACTAAGTTATATGATATTTAGGGCATTATTTTACTAATTTAATTATTATATAACATATACCTTCTTAATTTCTAATCTGTGGGGGATACAATGTCATCGCCCATGTGTATGGTGGACTACCGCCTCGCGAAGCGATATGACTTGCTTCTCCCTTATGATTTATATAGAACATAGTAAGGATAAATGTTTAATTAATATTTTTATATAAATTACCTGATATAAATTATAAAAATTAATATATAATAGACTTCCTTACCCTTCCACCCTTTAAGGGAATGATATCCTCACTCGTGCGTACGTACAACTTATCGTCTCCATGAACCGGTGTGATTCATTTTCTATGTCCAATTTTTAATAATGGTTCTAAGGATGTATCTAAAGAAAACAATATTATTTATAACATTAATATAATACTAAATATTATTAAATTATATCCTTGGTACAATAATAGGAACTTTCATGACAGAAGACAGATGAAAAAACAAGGCAATTAACACCCAAAACAATAGCGATAATGAGTTATTATTAAGTAATGGGTTTTAAGATGTTACAGAAGGGAAATAAAAAATATTATTAATATTAGTATTGATATTTAATAAGTTATTAAAAATTTTAGAAAATTATATAGGAGGTCAAAAATCACTAACTAAAGGTAAGTTTAAGGTATGGGTTTCTCATCATGCTTTTACTTTAGTGTGACATACTCTATATTAACCACTTATTCCAAAAAATGCGTATTTTGATTTTTTTAAAAATTTGAAAAATAATCATTGATTTAACTTGTTTGTAATGAACAGAATTTTTCATTGTTATGACCACTCAATGTCATAAATAATATTTCATTTGTTTTTAGAGTTTATTTTAATAGTAAATTATATTAAAAAATATGAACTTTTTATAATTTGTTTAAATGAAACATTAATTTAATTCATGAAATTTTAATGAAATTTTTATAGATTTTCTATTCATAAATGACATCGGCCCATTATTATACGTATGGTCCAATGGTGATATGTTGAATTCATATCATTTTTATTCTTTATCTAATTGTTTTATGATAATTATTATTATGGATTTAATATTTTTATATCATTCTCCATATTACTTTGAATGGTTTATGATTACATTTATTGAATAAGGAAATTATTAACATTCCCTATAATAGTTTTTTAATATTAATTGTAACATACTAATACCTTGATCTATTATTATCCACCTTTTATAAGTCCTTGTTTTGTCAAAAATACTTTTATGTGATTTTTCTGGGTTTACTACAGACTAGAGTACAGGTACACGTCGTGTACCTAAAGTACACATCATGTACTTGGTGATGGTTGCATATCATGAACTGGGAGATCATGTCGTGGACTCAAAGATCATGTCATGATCTGTTACACACTGTGTACCTGATTTACACATCATGTATGAATTTAATTGCTATTTTTCAACCCGAGGTGATGGGTTTTTCGGTGTACTTATCCAGTGTGGACTTCACATTGTGACTCTGGAATACACATCGTGACCCAGTCCACGTCCAATTTTAAACACATGATCGGCAGTTCTCCTTAGTCCTTTTCATTAAAAACCTCATGGATATCAACCTTGGACCATTTTTATGTGTTTTTCAAAAGTCTCCCCTCCTTCAGGTTTGATCGTATCATCCTTGGATCGTTGCTTCGCTTGTTGTGCGATTCTTAGGTAAGGGTTCCCGCTTATTTTCTCCCATTCTTCAAGTTCCTCTATTTCCATACTCTTAGGTTTTAATGGATAATCTAGGAATTGATTTATGTTCTCCATGTGGTGTTGGATCTTTCTTCTAGGTTGAGATTCAAGATCTTCTTCACCTTTGTTCTCATTAATGGGTGTCGTTGCGAGTGACGTTCTTCAGGAAAGTTGTAGGTAGTTCCATCCCAATTTACAAAATTGATTACCATCGTATTACTTAATTTATTTCAATTACTAATTTAAATTAAAATTCTCAATACTTATTTCAATTGATTTTATAAAACCCGATTCTAGTGAATTGGGATATTTTAAAAGGTTTTAGCACTGAAATTTTGGAAAACCCCCAATTCCATTGAATTGGGGTGGGTTTGTGGAAAATTGTGTGATTTAGATTGTTAAATTTAAATTGTGGATATGATAGAAATATTTTCAATTGAATTATTGAATTTAATATTAAAAATAATTTTTATGTCGATGGAATTTTATTTTTAATGGATTTAAAACTTCCAAATATCTTAAAAGGATTTGATAGAAACCCATTTGTTTTATCTTGTGAAAAAGGCATGTTTTTGAATAAAACCTACTGTGGTTTTAAATAAAAAGAAATTATAATTTTTGAAATGGATCAATGGTATTTATCATATTTTTATGAATTTTTAAAATTGTTCACCCATCATGTAAGTGTTCATGCAAGCCTTATGTAGTTAGTGAGTTATTTTGATACACGCTATGTTATTGCAATGTTCTAAAACATACTTGCAGCAGGTCACATCCCCGGGGGGTTGGTGATAAGTCCCTATTGTCTAGTGTCATAGGTAGTGTTTATAAATATTTTTCTTAGTTCACATAGAGAGTGTGGAATCCTATAGCTGGTTAATTCTATCATACCTTTTGGCAGATTACTATGTTGCTCGCTTGTTTATTTATATTTGAGATATAAATGCATGCCAATGGTTGTTTGAACTGTTTCTCATGCCTTCTAAATTTATATAAACTATTTTTTATACATGCTTTACTTAATCCATTATTTTATAAATATTAAAATTTTTTTAAGGTAAATCATGTGCTTTGAATGTATTTTCCATCATTTCGAAAATTTATACCATGTTTTGTATAAATATGATTTTAAATTTCCAAACCAATTTGTTCTGAAAAATTAAAAGTTTTTCTTTCAATAATCTATATTAAGAATCTGTTATGGAATGTATAGTGGTATCCTACTGGGATTAGGCTCACACCATACTTTTTCATTCGAGTGTTTTTTAGACTTTCTTCTTCCTAGCTCAAGAAAAGCGAAGGGATCTCTTGGAGGTGGATCCATCTATTGAGTTACGGACATGGTTAGTTATTTTCTTAGGGTCCTTGAGGCAGGTTTCCTGTTTAGAAAATTCGGTTGTAGTACTTTGTCTTTTATGAAGCTTTGTATTTTGGTACCTTACTCTCAGTGGAGTTTCCATTAAATATGCATACTATTTTTTTCTTTTGATTCTTCATTATTATGGAAAAAATCATTCCTAGTTGTATATTGTATGATGTCAGGTTCTAGTCGTTGGCTCATGGGGATTGGGAACACCCTTTGGGTTAAGTCCGAATCGGATCACTTATCGAGTTACCAGGATACCTAGGTGGGTTCGTGAGAAATTGCTATCAAAGGAGGTTGTTGATCTTTCTTATTTCTTGAAGTTAGTATGACTTACTGAAAATTAATTTTTTTTATTATATCACAAAACCCCTTTTAAGGATGAAGGGGAACATAACATGACTTCAAGGACGTAAGACATTAAACTGTGCCCCAAAAGTCAAAATCCTTAAATCCAAATCAAAACAACAAGGGAATCCCCTCCCCAACATAAAACAATCAGTCCAGCTTCCACCTTCTCATCGCTACTTAGCTAGCTTTCCCATGCAGTGATGCATGGGCCTGGTACAGATGGAAAAAATCATACCCTCTCAAATGTCTGATTCCAAATAGCTATGATCAGAGGAAAACTCATCTCTAAACCTCATCTAGAACAACCCCTAAAGCAAATATGGAATCATAGACCCTTTTACCTCTGTCCACACATCAAACCACACCACCCAAGAAGAATCAATCAAAATCAAAGATTCACGCAGCAGATTCACCACAAGTACAAACCCATCACTAACCATAAAAAAACAAATATCAACACCATCCGAGTAAAAACCATCTTCAACACCATTCAGAAAATCATAAACATAACCAAAAAATAAATCTATAAAACACTCACGGAAGGAAGAAAGGACCTAACCCCTCATAGATAAGCCAGATCTATCGCTGACCACACCAGAATCACACCGAAGATGTCGCCAAGGCACGTTGCTTCGGGCTGAGAAGCAGAGCATCGTCGGGCCGTGATGTTGCTGAGACCGAGAAGCCATCCACACTGAACCAAGTCGAAACATCGGAGTCATGCCGATCAAACCTCAAGAATGAGAATCCAAGCCCCACTGATCCGAACCAGAATCCAAAGCAATAACAAGCCTCATCGTCGTCGAGGACCCAGAGGCAACACTGAGCCACATCACAGCCACACAATTCACACTAACACTGTGCTATGCCATCTCTGAGAATATCTAGAGGGCCGCTATTGAGACCGAACCGCACCAGAGGAGGGAGGGAGAAAGGTTGAAGAAGAAACCCTATCCACCACGAGGATAGCGAGATGCCGCTCCTTGAAGTTTGTATGCATTTTTGAAATCTTTTCAGAAATTAGGAGGTAGTTGTGATTGAGTTCCTAACTAGATCTCACAAAAACGAACCTTAAGTCACTAGGTGTGGTTAGGGAAAGATTTCTTGTGGTTTAGTTCTAGTATTTTCCTTATTTATATTTGGACAGATAAATAAATATATTTTTTGTCCTATCTATTGAGAATATTTTATCTTTCTACTCGGTTTGGGTGTCAATCTAATGACTTCTTTTATATTTTGATATTGTATAGAATCATGCATCCAATAAGACATGTGAATCAGTTATAGGAAAAGTCTATTGTTGAACCTCAGAAATAAAATCAAGTTTTTGAACTAAATCTAGTTGAGGTGATTATATGCACTGTCTAAGCTCCGGGATAGGCACCGCCTCCAATTTCAACACAGGCTCCAGATTTGGATCCTCAGGGGGATCTTCCTCATAATAATTCTTAAGAATAATTTCACCATAAGACACCAGTATTTAAATGATCCATTGTTCCTCAACATGCTAAGGATTGGTTGGGAAAGATAGAACATCTATTTGAGTTCTTGGAGATGCTGGAAGTGATCGGGGTGAAGTGTTCCACCTTTATGCTAGAGGGACCCAGTATGAAATGGTGGGACACGATGGTGACAGAAATAAAACATGAGGTTATATAGTGGAAAGAATTAAAATTTCTTTTCACCTATTAGTTCTATCCCGAGTTAATGGTGTTGCTCAAGGTTGTGGAGTTTTTCAAGATTGAGTAGGATGACAAAACTATGACCGAGTATTCAAATCACTTTACGAAGTTGGTAATGTTTACCCCTGAGATAGTATATAATGAGAGGATGAAGACTCAAAGGTTTGTGTTGGGACTTCAATCATATATCCATTTTCAAGTCTTCTTACTTAATCTAGCGACTTATGTTGATGTTCTGGATAGGGTGATGACGGTTGAGATGGACATGGAGGGAATGTCAATGTTGATGGGAGTTCCTTTTTCTCTCAGTTGCTACATTGGTTCCTTCAATGGAAAATAGAATCATGATGATCCTTGTGGATGTTCTCGATGATAGATTCATTCTGGACCTCCTATATCTCTATGAGGAAGTTCATTGACTTGCTAGCAGTGTGGAAATCCATGACATTTTAGGTGGGTTTACACTAAGGCACCCAATAACTATAGCTCCTACAGACGTTCAGGACACTTATAGAGGTTCTTTCATAACTTCTCTACTTCGCGTAGTATTATAGGATCATCATATCCTCTTAACACTATGAAATATTAAATTCTTCACGTTCAAAAGGGTTCCAACCACAGGCATCTGGAAATAATCTTATTTACATAGTGGAAGAGTCTCTAGAGGAAGAAGACATAGGTCCAATGACTATGAGAGGTACCATTACCATTTCTTCATCATTAGTAACTGCTCTTTTTGATACTGGTTCATCTCACTCTTTCATATCAACTCGTATTGTTAATATTATTAATATTTTTATGGATAAACTAAATTATGCAATGGATATTGCTACACCCCTTGGTACGAAGAGATAGTAGGGCCTCTGTAGTCCATCATGTGTCTTCTCTCTATCTGATGTCGATCCATCTTGGAGTTTTCTGGTTCTTCATCTGAGATCTTAGAATGTCATTTTTAGGATATATTGGATCATTTCCAACAAAGCCCAAATTTATTTTTATCTACGATGGGTCTACTTTACTACACCTAGTGGTGTGCCTCTTGTTTTTCAAGGAAAATGGGAACTAAGGTCAAGTAGAGCCAGACCTTCTTATCCATAGTTGGTAAAAGTGATATCAATGTTTTTATTTGACCTGGAGTGAGATTCAACGGGGGGTGATCTTCCCCTAGTAATCATCTAGTTTTCTAACATGTTTCCTTTGGATTTCTTTGGTCTTCAACTATTGAGAGAGGTTGAGTTTTCTATTGACTTAATTATTGGTACCCAACTGGTCTCTATCTCATCTTACTAAATTGCACCAAATGAGTTGAAAAAGATGAAGTCTCTGTTCAATGATCTTCTTTAGAAATGCTTTATTCATCCCAGTGTGTCACCTCAGGCTGCACCATCCCTCTTTGCTAAGAAGTCTGATGGTTCTCTTCGCTTATGTGTTGATTATTGAAAGTTCAATAGGGTTACAATAAATAAAAAATACACATTTCCATGGATTGAGGATCTATTTGATCAGCTAAAAGGGACAATGTGGTTTAAAAAGATCAGCCTTCGATCTAGTTATCATCAGTTGAGGATATAAGAACCTTGAATTTAGAAGACAACCTTTTGGAGTAGGTATGGGAACTTTGAGTACCTTGTTATGCCCTTCAGTTTGAAAAATTCTCATGCTATTTTTATGGATTTAATGAACAATATTTTCCATTAGTATCTGAATACCTTTGTGGCAGTCTTTATATATGGAATTCTTATTTACTCTATGTCCAAGGAGGATCATGTGCAACATCTAAGAATAGTTATGAATCTTCTAAGAAATCACTGTCTTTATGAAAAACATTCAATGTGTGTTTTTTAGATTTGGAAAGTAAAATTATTGGGACACATAGAGTCTAAACATGGTGTATCAGTTGATCTTGAAAAGATGATGGATTTTATGACTTGGGAGAAACCATGAAATCTCTTCGAGATCTGGAGCTTCTTGGGTTTATCTGGATATTACCATAGGTTCGTGAAGGACTTGTCGAAGTTGGCTTCACTGATGAATTATCTGACTCAGAATGGGGTGAAATTTGTGTGGAATGATAAATTTTAGAGTAATTTTGTCGAGATACAACATCTATTATGTACTACACCAATGTTGACTCTTATAGAATTTGGGCAGGCCTATGTGGTCTGTTTTGATGCATCATGTTCTGGCTTGGGCTGCGTTATTATGTAGGGTGATCGTGTAGTAGCATATGGATCTCATCATCTTATGAAACATGAGAGGAATTATCCTACCAATGATCTGTAACTTAAAGATATGATGCGCGCACTTAAAATTTGGCGCACTACCTTTTTGGTGAAGGTTTACATTATATTCAGACCACAAAATACAGAGTTATATCTTATCTAAAAAAGATTTGCATATTCGGCAGAGGAGTTGGGTAGAGTACCTTAAATCTTTCAACTTTTACATCGCCTATACCCTAGGGATAAAGAATTTTATTACTGACACATTGAGTAGGAAACTTCCAACCTAGAAAGGGAAAGAATCTTTGGAAGAGTAGAATTTGATGGCTCTTTTTGCACAGTTTTGTATTGGAGTTCACGAGGAAGGGGCTGAGGTATCTTTAGCTAGAATTCAATTGACATATTCACTTCTCAATATGATTATTCAATACCAAGAGCATGATGATGAGTTCTTTAGAATTAGATAATCCCTTTATAGTGGGGATACGGTTTCCCTTTGGTCATTCTGCAAAGAGGTTATTATATGCTATTAGAACTACTTCGTTGTGCCGTTATCAGGAAAGAAGGTTATGATGGGAGATTGTCATAGATCTCAGTGGGTTGTGCACCTGGGAACCACAAAAATGTTCTACAATGTGAGGTGGTATTTCTAGGGGATAGTAATGAGATGAGACATTACATATTTTTTCTCACATTTATTTATGTTCTAGTAAGTGAAATTCGAGCACTAGAAACCTTTGGGTTCGATTCAGTCACTTCCAGTCCCTACCTAGAAGTGGGATGCGATCTCTATGGACTTTGTGGTTGGTTTTCCTTGTAACCAAAAGAAGAAGAATGAAATATATATTTTGGTCAATAGGTTGACAAATTCAATTCACATTAAACCTATTTTAGATACGGACAAAGTTGAGGAGATGGGTGATATCTATGTAAAAGGTATTGTTCGTTTGCACGGAGTTCCATCTTCTATAGTCTCTGATATGAATCCTTAGTTCACTTCTGGAATTTGGATAGGCCTTTAAGAGGCACTGGGATCTTAGGTTTGTTTAAGTACATCCTACCATTCTCAATTGGATGTCGAAATAGAAAGATCTATAAAAATTCGTGAGAATTTTCTTCACGCATGTGTCCTAGACTAACGTGGGGTTTTGGATGACTACTTGGGGTTGGTTGAGTTATCTTATAAAAATAGATACCAGTCCACTATCAGAATGGTTCCTTTAGTTACCTTTTATGTTAGGCCTTGTAAATATATGTTGTGTTGGTTAGAGGGTGATGAAAGTTCTTTGGTTGGACCAAGAATAGTGTTGTCGATGAAAAGAAAAAAATTCAGCTGATTTTTCATTGGACGATGATAGCACAGAGCCGATATAAGCCTTATACTGATTGATGTCATAGACCATTGGAGTTCTTAGTTGGTGACCAGTTTTTCTTGAAAGTTTCACCCTAGTTGGGTCATTGATGGCAAGGGAAGCTTGATCCTTGTTCCCTTTGAGGTTGTTTAGCATGTGAGAAAGTTTTTTACTAGTTAGAACTACTATTTTAGCTGACATTGATACATAACATGTTCCATGTGTCGTATTTGAGAAAGTATCTACCTGATCCATCTCACATTTTGAGCTGGAGTTATCTTGATATCTAGCTTGATTTATCTTTGACTGAGCAACCAGTGATGATAGTTGATTCTGAGACCAAGGTGCTTCATGGTAAGACAATAACTTTGGATTGTGTAATATGGAAAATTGTCTATGATAGTCATGAGATGTGGGAATGAGAGGAACTGATGAGATAGTAGTGGCCTCATCTTTTTGGCATGGAATATTATTCATAGGCTTTCTGTGGATAGAATGTTTTTATATTACGAAGGTTGTAACATAATGTTACCTTGATCAGGTTGTTTTCCACCTTTTCTAAGTCCCTATTTTGTTAAAAATCATTTTATGTGATTTCTTTTGGTTTGTTACATACTGTAGAATAGGTACACATTGTGTACTTGGTGATGGTTGCATGTCGTGAACTGGGAGATCATGTCATGAACTGGGAGATCATATTGTGAGAAGGTACATTTCATGTACCTAAGTTACACATCATGTTTGGATTTAATAGCGATTTTTTTAACCCAAGGTGATGGTTTTTTCGATATACTTATCTAGCATAGACTACACATCGTGAACCTAGTGTACACGTCATGACTCAGCCCGCATCTTATATTAAAACGCAAAATCGGCAGTTCTTCTCAGTCCTTTTCATTCCATACCTCTTGTCTCTCGACCCTGGACCCTCCCTAGACTTTTTTTAGAGGTTACCCTCCTTCACATTTGATCGGATTATCTTTGGATTGTTGCTTCTCTTGTGGTTTGATTCCCAGGTAATGGTTCTCTCTTGTTTTCTCTTGTTCTTCAAGTTTCCCTCTTTCTCTTCACTTAGGTTTTAATGGATCATCTAGGAATTGATGGATCTATTCCATGTGGTGTTGGACCTTACACCTAGGTTGAGTTTCAATATCTCATTCATCTTCATTCTCATTGGCAAGTGTTGTTATGAGTGTCATTCTTTGGGAAATAGGTAGGTGGTTCCATAAAAATTTTCCAAATTGATTACCATTGTATTGCTTGATTTATTTAAATTTCTGATTTAAATTCAAATGATAAATCTTTTTTTTACAATTTCTTAGATAAAACCCAATTCTGGTGAATTGGGTTATTTGAAATGGTTTGGGCATGGAAATTTGGAAAACACCGAATTCTATTGAATTGGGGTGGGTTTGTGGAAAATTTTGTTATTTAGATTGTTAAATTTAAATATTGGATTTGATGGAAATATTTTCTATTGAATTATTGAATTTGATTGTAAAAATGAATTGTAAAAGGGATAGAATTTGGTTTTGAATGAATTTAAAACTTATGAATGACATAAAATGATTTGATAGAAACCTAGTGGTTTTATCTTGTAAAAAAGGAATGTTTTTGAATATAACCCGTTTTGGTTTTAAATGGAAAGAAATTGGAATTTTTGAAATGGATTAATTTTATTAATTGTTTTTTAAGTAGTCTTAAAATAGTTTCCTCATAATTTAAGAGTGCATGAAAGCCTTAGGTAGTTAGTGAGTTATATGAATACACTCTACATTATTATGACATTATAAAACATACATTCAATATATCACATCCTCGATGGGTTGGTGATGAGTCTCCTTTGTCCAATGTCATAGGTATGTGTGTCTACACATTTTTCTGAGTTCATATAGAGAGTATGGAATCCTATATCTAGTTAATAATATTTTACCTTTTACCATATGACCATTTTTTTCACTTGTGTATTTATATTTGAGATATAAATTTTTTCCAATTCTTATTTTAACTGCTTTACATGCATTCTAAATTTATATAAACTATTATATATAAATGTTTTATATAATCAATTTTTTAGAAATATTTCTTATCTTGTAGTGTAAACCAATGCATTGAATATATTTTCTATAATTATAAAAATGAATAGGATGTCTTGTATAAATATGATTTTAAATTGAAAAACCCCTTTGTTTTGAAAAATTGAAAGCTTTTATTTGGATAATCTATATTTGGAATCTGTTATGGAATATTTGTTGGTATACTACTGGGCTTAGGCTCACAACCTACTTTTTCCTATGGGTGTTTGTAGAATTTATTATTCCAAGATCATGTAAATGGTAGGGCTCTATTTTATGTGGATCTAACTGTTAATCTTTGGACATAGTTAATTTTTTGCAAGGGGATGCCCTTGGAATGCAACACTTTAGGCCATCGTGACCCTCCTTGGTTTTTGGGTATTACACCCATATTTGAATAAAAAAGTAATTTTTGATCGATTATTTGTACGTAGTGAGTTGTTTCCTTAGGGAACATTGGTTAGATTTTCTATATAGTACTTTGGGTTTTATGCCTCTTTGTATTCTGATACCTTATTATCAGTGGAGTTTCCTTTTGATATGCATACTATTCTGTTTTTCTATTGCTTCTTAATTCTTGAGGAAAAAATAATTTCCACTTGTATGTTGTATGATTCCAAGTACTAGTCACCAGCCCTTGGGGAATGGGAACGACCTTCAAGTTAAGTCAAGATCGGCTTAGTTATCAGATTACCAAGGTACCCAGGCTAGTTCGTGACATGAGTATTTTTTTTATTTTATTTTTACCTTTCAAATGTGGATGTTTTTTGGGTTTTTATGTAATGTGTGGGGGCCATAATTAGATATCCTAGCGATGGATTGAAAATTTTCATGAAAAAAAACTATTGGCCAAATTAAATGGGTTTTTACATATAATAATTTAACTATCTTATGAAAGGTCTTGATATTATCTATCTTGTGAATGTTCCTGACAGTGTGTTTATGACTTCCAACATTATGCACTCCCTTATTGTGAATTCATTTATTAATGTTTGATGGGATTATTATATTAGTTATAATTATAAATGATATGTTTTAACCTCATCTAATTATTTATTTGTCTTTATTTGAACATTATTTATTCGTACCAAATTTTTCTTATTTTATTGAATAAAAGTCATGTTTTTTAGTTAATTACCTTTCTTTATTAATTATTCTAATTTATTCGTGATAGATTCCACTGTATTCTAACCCTTACTATGCAACTGATATCACCCCTTTTTTTATTTTATTTTTCCTAGGATACCAGGAAGTGTTTTTTTATTTAAATGAGGGGTTACACTAAGAAGAATAATTATGTTCCCAAAGAAAATAATTTGTGCATTTTTTATTTTAAATATAATTTTAATTTGTTGTATGTATCTAGTTTGATAATAATACTAAACTATTTAGTACTTAAGGATTTTATTCCTCATATCTTATGCCAATTTAATAAATTAGACACCAAATTTTAGCTACTGGGGTTAGGTTTATTATAAAACATAGGAAAAATACCTAACTTTTTGTAAAATATAGAGTATGGGGTCTTCAATAATATAAATCCATATTTGGATACTACATGTGGATTTAGATCAGGAACAGTTATTTATATGGTTAATAACCCCTAAAAGGGATTATTGATTTGAACTCAATCATCACTTGGTTCATGGAAATGGGCTTTTCTTCACACCTATTTTGACACCCTTGAGGGGTATGCTTTGTAAATTGAAAATACTCATTATGAACCATTATGAAAGACTTAAACAAATTGTTAGGTTCGGAAACCTAAAAGAAAACATTACCATGGATAACCAAGATTGAATCCTAGAGACACATAATTCATGATATACTTATTATTTATATGTTACTCCTTTTATGTTTATAAGTTTCCCTTTTATTAAGTATGCTCATCTTATTTTTTACTTTTTATTTAATGGAGGGAAATATGATATATCATTCTAATAACCAAAATGATAGGAAATTTGATGATTTACCCCATTATATTCCTAATTTTATGGGAGGATGATCTTAAAATGGAATTTTAGTATTGTCTCAACTGGCTCAAGTAATGAATAATAAGTTGAATGTTAAAAAATTCACTCCTCCTCCTATAAAAGATAATGTTAATGTCGATACTTTTATATAAAAATGTCACCTAATTTTAGTGGATCTTCTAATCCTATAAGAATGTAATAGTGTACTAACTCTATTGAGAAGATATTATATGTCCTCTAATGTTTTAAGAAAGAAAAAATTGTGATGTTCATTTATCACATTGAGGGAGAAGTCGATCTACGGTGAAACTGATCAAGGACATGGAGTCTAAAGATGATATTGATTCTATGGAATGGAGAGACATCCATAAAATATTTTTTAATAAATATTTTCTCTTAACTCTCTATTAATAATTAAATTATTTCCTTGTATTGAATCAAATAGAAGATGATTCTGTCAGGGCATATAAGGAAAACTTCACAAGGCATGCATAGGATGCCTATAGATTTTTCATTAAAACCAATGGTAAGGTTGACCATTTATTTTGTGAGTTTAATATGAGTCTGTGGAAATCATCAATGATTAGAAACTTTTCCAAATATAAAGATATTTTCTATTATTCTATCACTATTGAGAAGTAGATCTATCGATCTCATTTTTTTGTAGTACATGAGGAAAAGAATAGAAAAAAGGAGGGTTTTTTTGAGGGTCTGAACAAATAAATCCCATGGAGGAAAAACACAACATCCCACTTGAAAAAAGTTTGGTAAGAATAATCTTGGAAACTCTTTTATGGGAATAAGGAAATGTTTCTAATATGGAATAGAGGACCATCAGTCTAGATAGTGGTGGAGGGAAATGAAAAACACCCTGATTTGGAAAAAGAAAACATGGTTCATATTAAAAATCATCCTATACTTTAGTGTTTCAATATCAAGGTACTTTGTAATTATGAAATCCAATTCCTTAAGAAAAGGGTTTGAAATACAAACAATGAAAATGACCTCCATGTCCAAGATAGAATATAAGTGAAAATGTTATCACTACTACTCAGGGGGATCTTGAAAATTATGTGCTGAATGGTATGCTAGATATTTATTCATTAAAAGGGAACATAGTATTTTTTTATGGTCCTATACACCCATTTATATTATTAATGTTTTGAAGAACTATTCTAGAACCAACTCAAAACATTGGGTTTGTGCTATCTGTGGGAACATAAAATGGAGAAGTAGTTGCATCCCAAGTAAACACCACCTCTCCATTCAAGGTTTGTGTAATGAGTCTTATAGAAATTATCATCTTACATCCATTAGTGGAGTTTGATGCTATATTAGAAATGTATTTTCAATACTTTAATAAATATATCATCATGGGTAAAAATAGGTAGATCACTCTCTATACCCCAAATCATCCTATGAATCAATACAAGTATAAGGTGGTGGATGAATATTCCATGGAATATTCTATTCCAACATGGATATCATTGAATTTTGATCAAGAATATCTAGCACAAATGATTTAAATAAATGAAATAATCATGATTGAATGTATACCAATTGTGAGTGATTAAATAAATGTATTCCTCAAAGAGTTTATTAGTCTTACTCTTGGATAAGGGGTTTATTTTCCAATAAAACAAATACATAGATCTTTTCCCATATCAAATACTCCTTAAAAATGGATATTATTTAATCTAAAGAGTTGATGAAGTAGTTACAAGAAAATATAGAAAATAGTTGTATAAGCCCAAGTACTTCACCATGGGGTGTGTCGATCCTCTTTTTCAAGAAGAAGGATTGGTTAATTCCAATTTTCATTAATTATCCTGAACTCAAAAAATCATGATAAAGAAAAATTACCCCTACCCTTGATATATGACTAGTTTGATGAAATACATGGAGCTAAGTATTTCTCTATGGTAGACCTTTTTTGGGGATATCACCAATTAAATTTGAATAATGAGTATTTACACAAAAAACACAATTCAAAAAAGATATGGACAACATGAGTTCATAGAGATTTATTTTAGACTCCCTTATGCTCCAACATTCTTTATCGAAATAATGAATATAGTATTTAGACATTACCTCCACAAATTTATAGTAGCCCTCATATACGGTATTCTGATATACTAAAAAAGTAAAAAGTATAATGAGGTGAATTTGCATACTATAAAAAATTATTTGAGAATGGAGAGGATATGTGAAAACTATAGTAAATATGAGTTTTTTAGAAAGGAAATATCAATATTGGGGAATATTATCATCAAAAAAGGGATATATATTGCCCATTTGAAGATAAAATAAATTGAGGACCATCCTAGACCATAATATATAATAGAAATATGTAGTTTCCTTGGACTAGATGAGTATTACTAATGATTTTTGATAAAAATCTTGTGGTTTCCAAACCCACCAACCAAATTAACACATAAGGGGGTAATGTTTTTCTGGATCAATAAATTCAATGAAACCATTAAGGAGATTAAAAATAGGCTTATCACTGCACTATTCCTTACATTGTTCACAAGTGGAAAACTTTTTGGGGTAAAAATGATTCATAGGGGTATTGAATACGCTTGGTAATGATGAAAAATTCTAAAGCGGTAGCCAATTTCTAAAGTCAGTTGAAATTTCATGAGAAAATCTACCCCATGGATGATATGAAGTTGGATGTATTGATAATTATGCTAATAGTTAGTGAAATTATCTCTATAGAAGGAAGTGTGAAATATATAAGGATCAAAAGATCCTAAAATATATATTCACATACAATGAACATAATATAATCTAGTGAAAATTATTAGATCTGATCAAGGACTATGATTTCTCAACCAACTACCATCATAATAAAGAAAACAATGTGTTAGTTTCTCTAAGTAGAAAGGTTTCAACAACTTTATCAATGATGGAAATTGAGAAGGTTCCGATATTCTTATACTTGAAAAGATTGTACATGGGATTCATGAATGAAAGAATATAACTATTCATTTCTCAAAATAATATCAATTATTCCTTCTAGAAAATCTACATTATACTCCAATGGATGATGGGAAAATTTAGAAGAATGGGGAAGATATAAGAAAATAGATATCCTTTGAGTTATAAATGGATTAATAACGAGTTGTTAGCTTTGGGTCATGACAATTTTTACCACCAAATCCTAGTGTAAAGATGAATTTTTCGAATGTCGCATGTAGCTCGACCTTCTCCATCCACCTGGGAGAATGATGATATATAAGGATCTCTGAAAACAATATTCATGGGACAAATGAAGAATAATACCATAGAATATATATGAATAAAAGAGTCTCATATGTTATCCTATGAAGGATAAAAGGAAAATTTATAATGGGATGATTCAACCATTACCCATACCCACATGGAAATGGGAAAACATCACCATGGACTTTGTCACTGGTCATCCAAGACATCAAGAAGAAATAGTTCCATATGGGATGTGGTGTATCATATTAAATAAATTCTCACTGGATTTAAATTCAAGATGACTTCTCCCTTGATCAAATTAAAAGGATATATATCATAGAGTTTGTGTGGATGAATAGACCACCACTATTGATTGTATTGGACTAAGATATGATATTTATCTTTATGTACTTATAGTGTATACAACCTTCTTTAAATACTAAATTGAATTTAAGTATGGATTATCATCCCCAAAATGGATGGATAATATGAGTGGACTATTAAAACACTAGAAAACCTATTGAGAGAACAAATTATGGACTTTAAAGGAGGACGTGATCAACATCTTCCTCTGTTTGAGCTATTATACAATAATATTTTGCACTCAAGCATCCAAATGGATCTTTATAAATACCATTATGGTAATATATATAAACACCATGATTTGGGATTAAGTTAGTGAAGAAAGATATTAGAACCTAAAATGGTTGAGTAGATAGTATAACAGGTCAATGAAATTCAATAATACATTAAAACTTCTCAAAGAGAACAGAATAACTGTGAAGATAATCATAGAGGGGACATAGAGTTTAAAGTTTGAGATAAATAATTTCTCCTCATATCTATATAGAGTTAGGATATTTTGTAGAATGGAATGCTAATACATAGGTAGATCGTCCCCTTCTATATTTTCAATCACATTGGAGTTATGGATTATTTAATAGAAACCCCCCACCAACCCTTTCTCATGTACTCAACTAATTCAGTGTGTCCCTCTTGAGAAAGTACTCACTAGATCCACAACATGTACTATATTTAAAGGTTATGTATGTATAAAATGACCTCTCATATGAGGAGAATATTCCAATGATCTTAGACCATAGAGATGAAGTTCTATGCAACATGAAAAATCACCTGGTCAAAGTGCTATGGAGGAACCGTAAATATAAAAAGGCACCCTGCAAACTAGAGGAAGCCATGAAGCATAATTACCCTCACCTATTTTGAGCATAGTATGTAATAGAAAATTTAAAGTAAAAACTATCTAAATGTGGAAGAATTTAAAACACAATGTTTTATTAAAAATAATTGTAAAATTATGATCGATAGCATATACGACAGGAAACATCGAGAATAAAAAACCATATTTATTTAAATATAATTTTAATAACCTAGAAATTAAATTAGAGAGTATAAATAAAAATAAATACTTTTAAAAAAATATAAAACATTTTACTCGATATAAATTGGTTTATAAATTCTTAAGAAATAAGAACTAAATTTTTAATAATGGTATTCATTCTTTAAAAAAATAGGATTTCTTCCAAAATGATTTTAATTGATTTTAATAGAAAATATTATAATGTTGTTTTTTTGAAATTTTAGGAATTTTATTTTATAAAATTAATATCATTTTTTATTCAACATATAAATGTAAAATTATGGTGAAATTTTAAAAAATTTCTGAAAATATTAATTTTTCAATGAATAGTGAAAATTACTAATTTTTCAAATTTTGACATTTTTCACATAAAATAATGTAATTTGAAGTATATATTTCTTATTTAGTATTAAAGTGACATATTATTCATTTTATATATAATTAATAAATAAATTTCATTTGAATCATAAATTTTCATTATTTTGGTAAAAAATTTGTTTATTCTTAAAAATGAATTTTTCTGTAGCCAGATTTTTTATGTGCATGAAGTCTATCCATTTTAATAAATTATAATAAACTATAATAAGAAAATATTTAAACTAAATCTATAAAATATATACCATTTTATATAAACTTAAATTTATACAATGATGATTACTAACCATATAGTTAATGTAAAAGAATCTTATGGTTGACAAATTCATTTTTTGAAGAACGATTTTTCGCCATGTTTTTGATGGGTTAATTTTAAATTAAATTATTCCACTTATAAGAATTGAATCTAATAAAGTATATTAAATATTTTTAAACATAATAGTTAATATTTTATAATACAATAAAATTTATTTTTCATCATAATTTATAGTAAATATAGTTAAAATCACTTATCACAGTTAATGTTCAAACTGGATTATCGAGGGGTTCAAAGAAAGAGGTATAGACAATAACTTTTTTATAACATGTTTCTCTATTATTTTGGAGTTTTGGATCAACCTTATTTTACCTCCACTTCTTTATTTATAAATTTTTGGTCATAATACATGAGATTTACTACCCATTATTGAATAGTTGGCGTATTTAAAAAATAACACTACTCCCCAATTATAAAAGGGAACCACCACTCCTATTCTCTTCACACTTACATGGAATTTTGTTTCAGATAATACCTTAACAAAATTCCTTACTTAACTACCCACATATTATATTCATTTTTTATAAAAAATTCAATATATGAATGCTTTAGGTAAAAAACCTAAAGAGATGCTGGGAAAAATGAGGTTTTGTTCTTAACTTTGAATCTTTGTAATATTTCTTCTACTACCTCCTTAAAAGAAAACTAAATTATTATGATATAATAACATCAGTATCTAAAATATATTTAGATGTTATTATTTTAATTTCATAAACTACATTCATCTCTTCTTCCATCAAATGAGAAATGAAACCATTTATCGTGTGTATAGAGGACTACCAATTCACAGACCAATGTAATTATTTTTCCATCCTCACCCCTCAAGGATGAATATGATGATTTATTAAAGTTTTATGAATGATATTAAGGAAATATTAATCATTATTGGAAATTAATATATCACATATCTTATTTCTTTAGAATCCATTGAAAAAAGATAAATTTATTCATGTGTATAGTGGACTACCTCCTCGCGAAGTGATGAAATTCCTTTTTATTACCACATCACATTAATTAGTTATGTAAGTGTATTTAAATAAATAATATGATACATATTATATAATTATAATTATATAATGATAAAATAACATCTACCTTCTTTCCCTCATGATTAGTGAAAAATGGAAATGTTACTCATTCATATATACAACATACCATCTCCATGATTATAACATAGTTCATTTTTCATAACCATCATTCATTGTTAGATTTAAATTTATAATTTATGTATAAAAATGATAATTATTCTATTTTTATTATTCTAAATATCATGAAATAATAATATCCTTTACAATTTTGAATATACCCAAGTGATTTTAGATGTAAGAGCTGAATATCATCAAAATGACCAACACAAACCTTAATGATTAACTAATTCAATATAACATGATAATAAATAAAATAAAACAAATATTTAACATGAAATTTTTAGTAATAAAGTAAATAATTACCATAAGTTTATTATTGAGGATAATATATAATGAATGTGACGAATCAGCCTCAAGGAAAGGGGTCCTTCTAAACCACCTTTTGGGGTTATGGCCATGCTTTCTCTCTAACTCGCATTATATATATTTAATATTATAGAATGATTCTAAATTATATATATTTATCTCAAATATATACATAGAAATTTTACCATTCCTAATAGGTTAATACAATCCTTATGTTTGTTTTCCAAATTCCATTATCCTAGATTTTACATTGATTATCATATGAGATAAGATTATGAAACCCATTTTCCTTCAAGGTTAATTCTTATCTTAATGAATGATTTACATTCTCTATCATAAATCATGAACATGTTATGATGGATGTTCCCATATATATCTCTAATTATTTGGGTAAAGATTTAGTATTATGAATAATCTTGTATAGAATTATGGAGTACACATAATCCATTGTGGTACTTTTTTTCAACATATGATATTGTCTAGTTAGTAAGAATTGACTCATGTTGTTGTCATATTACATGATTCTTACATATTTTCTATAATACCATGAAAATATGATACAAATTCCTTTCCATTTTTTCCCCATGTGATTACTCATGGTCTTTAAATTTTATGATATCATTTTACACTCTAGACTCACAAGTTATGCTTCCTTATCATGTTTATTCCCTTACGGAGCTTTTTAAATCGCCTTTTTTTCTAGGTATTCCCATGTTTTTCACATGAAACATCAGAAGATATAATTTTTTATGGATTATAACAATCAAGGCTTTTCATATATTGATATTACATATTTTTAGATAAATATTCATTAAATTACAAAAAACCATGCTCAAGTACCATAAAAGTTCGGTGCCTTTGGAAACATAGAAAAAATTCATATAATTTAATGAAATATATTCAACAAATTCCATAAAGATCTTCCCCTTGGTAATCCTACTTAAAACCTCTCTCTATAACCTGAGGAAGGGAAACATAAGAAAGGGTGATCTCATAAGCTCAGTAAGGGTAAACTTGGAAGATATGTAAGTATAACATGAGAGTAAGCGTATGAAAACATGAGTATAACTTTTGAAGATCATACCATGGATATCAAAGATCATATACATGAGTCATGGAAAAATTATTGGCAGATCATAAGACATAATCACAAGAAAATCAAATCACAAGATCCATGATAATATGACAATGTCATAAGACATGGAAATTGTGGGATAAAAATACGTTCTGAATATCTTATGTCAATTATACCCACAAAGATATCCAAATCATGTTAGGTTGGGGATAATCACCCACATACCCACTTCAGGTTCAGGATGGCCTTCTATGTACGTTCTATTTTAGGTCTTAGGGTGACCTCTTGTGTACCTTCTTATTGCCTAGATGACAATGGTGTGAACCCTAGGCCGATGCTCGAATATCAGTGAAGATGGTGGATGCAGTGTTAGTACCTCCTCCCCCGGTGGAGGAGGGACCTCTGACGTCCTCCAGGAGAGCAGGTCCCCATTTCTGCCCCTTCTCTAACCCTGACATCCTTCCTCCCTTCCCGAAAGCCTTGCTAAGTCCCAAGGTTGTGGATCTCTTTAACATTCTCCCTAATCTTTAAATTTCATCTTCAGAGTTTTCGAAATCCATATCACTTCTGAATCTCACCCTCATATCTCAGTTTAGACCGAGGAGACCTTCTACGGATTATTTTTACAGGTTCGTCTTCGGCACTTGGGACCTTCAGGAGAGGGTGATAGTGGGTCTGCTTGACAATCAACATTTCATTATTCATTTTGCATCCGAGATAGACCTAATTATAGCATGGTCGAGTGGCCCTCGTATCATCGATGGTTTCAATTTCTTTCTTTTTCGTTGGTATTTTCATTTTCACATGAAGTGGGATCCACCTTCTGTGTGGTTTGGGTTTGTTTTCCAAATCTGCCTTTACCATTTCAAAATCTAACCATTATCAGGATGATTGGTAATCTAATAGGTAGATTCTTAGGCTCCAATAGTTGAACTGAGGCAGTTTTCCACCCAGTCAATCCCCGGGTGTGTGTGTAATTGGACCCTTCTATAATTCCTTTTGAGTAACTCTGGATTACAATCGGTGAGGAGTGTAGGTGTAAGAAACTGGTGATATATGAAAAGTGGACCGATTTCTATTCTTCTGGAAAGCGTTTGGGTCACTCCTAAAATGTTTGTTGTCAGGGGTCTGTGAAGAGGAGAGGCAGGGGAATTGGCTTCGAATCCTGCTCAGAGTGCAAGAGGTTGGGCCACTTGATGGAGTCTTTCCAACGGGGAGTTCCGTCCAAGGGAAGGTCGAAGGATGGTGGTAGGGGAAATGTTCCAGAATGTGAGGAGGTTTTCCTGGGTCTATCAACAGAGGGTATTGATGGGGGAAGATGGGGATCCCAATTGCTTCAAGCATTGGAGGAGGAGCATCTAAAAAATTCTCCAGTTGAAGGAAATTCTTCTGTTGAAGGGATTTCTTGCACTGACCGAGTGAAGAAGGCCTCTGTTTCTCAAAATAATCTGCTCATGTCTAAAGTGTTCCAGAGGTTGAAGTAGGATCTGGCTGAACCATCCTGTGAATAGCAGGACAATGGTCTAGTTCTGATTGAGGGTCCTCAAATGGAAAATCAGTTGAATGGTAGTACATAGGTTATGGTATGCGGGGAGGAGGTTTCCCCAGTCACTCCTAACACTAAGGTGGTATTGTCGGATAATGGAAATGTATGTATGGGGAGGCAGGGAAATTCTTCTGAAGCAGCAAATTCATCCAAAACTAGGAAATCATGGGGGTTGGATTATTTGAGTCAGACTTCTATCCACTTGAGCAACTCATTTTGAAGCCTTTTCGTGGTTGGTTTGAGTTTGGATCTAAATATTCGGGTTCATCATGATGGGGTATCCGGGAAGGATCCCAATGTAAGTGAACTCAAGCTATTGATTTATCTTGATTTAATCCCAAAAAGTAATAAGAGTACTAATAGGAGGAAATGGAGGAAGGACTAATCATATTTACCTCCTCCCCTGAAGACCCAATCTACAAAAAGGCCAACAGAAATAAGATGGTTGCAGAGTTTTTGAGCATTCAGAGAACAGAGGACCAGTGTGTTCAATCCTTTGAATTACTTCTTATCTCCGAAGAAGAAGTGATTGAGTAGGTCTTACTGCTTAACACTAATGAATAAGAGGCATCTAAAATTATGGGAGGCCACAATTAATTTCTTTGAACGAGGAGCAATACTTATGGATTGACAAGAAATATCAAATTCTGGTGGGGGTTTTAATAAAGGGAAGATTTGCATTGAGGAGTACATTTAGGTATGGGATCAGCAGGCTTCGAAATTTGAAAAGTGAATGACTGCGGTCCCCGACACCTAGGTTTCTTCTATATCCTAGAAGTTGTTTAGGGAAGCAGATCCAGGTAATCTTAATTTCATTTTTAATCTCTCTATTTATGTTGTTATTTGGTGGGTTCTTTTGAGGGGATTACATATTAGAGCTTTCTTCTCTTGGTTATTTCCTATATTTGGTTTTTTGGTGGAGTTTGGAGCTATTAAAGATGGAGATCAAAGCATGAAGGCTTTATAGGTTCATGTCATTTAGATTGGGACGACTGAGAGGGTATGTATTTTCCATTGGTATTGGGCCCACACTTTTGCACGGGACACTTGCCATTTGACATGCTTTACTGAAGGCTTATCATCATGATGCAATTGCTGGGGAGGGACAGTTCCAGTTTTTAGGTTTTCTCTATTTTTTCTTGGTTATTTTATGGTTGTTATGTTTGACTTTGTGGTTTCTCACATTCCCCCAAAAGTGTTTGATAATAAAAAACTAATTTTCAGTCAGTGTACCTTCTTGTTGTGGTCTTAGGATGACCTCTCATGTACCCTTTTGTTTCGAGATTAATAAGACCTCATGTGTACCCTTTGATCTCATAAAACATTTATCATTACCTAATTCTTTATTGGTATATATAAGTCCTTCCCTTCACATAATTAAAACCATATAAAATTCCTCTATAATAACAAAAATAATTTATCATATTATAACCCATGGAATTAAATGGGTTTCATAAACATTATTCAATCATAACATAACCCATGGAAATTAAATGGGTTTAATAAATATCATTCCATCAAAACCATTAATCAAGGATAGGATTAATAGGGATAGTATCATTGACAAATATCCTCATTAATTCATAAGTAACATCAAATAATGATATTGTATATGGAAAATAATTTTGAGAGATCACTTGAAAATAATTCTTGAGGAAAATAACATTTCTTATTTGAAACATTTTCTTTTCTTAAAATTTCATATACTTTTAAAAAGAGAAAAAGTTTATTTGAAAATAGCCATGTATAATTATAAAGGAAGATTAAAATACTTAAGGTTTCATGATGGGGTAATATTCCATTCATGTTTTATAAGTTAAAATATCATTCCTTTCGTATATTATTTTTTCTATAAAGTCACAAAGATCCCCATTTAAGAAACGACAAATATATTATTTTCAAACCATTTAATAAAATGTAAAACATGGGTAAAAATAACGTTAAATATACATATAAAAATAGTTAAAACTTATTTGTGATTTTTTTAGAATACAAGTTAATGGAAGATAAATATTCCACAATGGTGATTTAAAATGAAACAATCACGATTATTGATGAGATTGTGAAATAATCACCTATTACTTTATAATATATAGAATCATATACTCCATGAAAGAAATAAAATTATATAGATATTAAAATATAATAATATTCAGAATAATACTCATAAAATACATTCATGGGTATTATATAAAACACATAAAAGAAACAATTATAGTATAAGGCATGTGTCTCATAGAAATAAAAGTCAGACAAAAAATTCCTTTACCTTAAGTCATGACTTCCTTTGAATATTTTCAAACATACTATATATTAAATATAATTTAATTATAAATATACCATAGAACCATATTCATATATATAATACCTTATATGATTTACTTATGACATTATATAACTCACTTATTAACAATTCTATTTTAAAGTAGCGTTTTGAGTAATAGCCACTTCATTTTTCATTCATGTTTTGACATTTTATCCGTGGTAATCTTACATAGATCATGATTTAATCAAGTCCATAATTATTAAACATGGTATAAATATTATCTATATATATTAAGTGTATATGTATTCATGGTGATTCATAGAAGTTAGAGATAGAAAATAAAATACATCATTCATGGAGATGGTAGTCTGTACATACGCATGAATACTGTATTCATTTTATTATCCTATTAATAGAAAGAAAATTATATGATATATTATAATTAAATAATCCTTTTTACCTTATATATAAAATATATAATAATTAAATTCATCATTATTACCATCCATGGGAAATATATATGAAAATGAATCACATCAGATCATGGAAATGGAAAGCCATAAGTATTTGTGAGTGGCTTTATAATTTTCCCTGATATTAGGTGGTAAAAATGTACAAATGATATCATCAATCTAGAAGTATTATTTTTTAATAAATATAATATATAAACATTAACCCTGTCATAATTCCTACTCATAATATATGGTGATGAAAAATTAATTATATAGCTTCGTGGAGATGGTAAGGCGTAAGTACGCATGAGTGATACTTTCTTTTCTTTTTCGATGGGAAAGGGGTTATATAGTGGTGTGTTCATAATAATAATAAAATTTAAAAATATTTATTACTATTAATTTATTATTTTATGATTTATATAATATATTATATTTGGTGTAGAATATTGAAAAAAGAGAGTGATCTGTTAGAACCATTACCTCTTCTTCGAAACGACTCCTTTAGATCTCCTATAAAGAACTCTAGAGTTGGTCTTTTTGGAAGACTAGTACTAATATAATGTGGATATGTAAGTTTAGAAGATAATTTTTCATATTATTTATATGATATGAGGATCAATTTGTTGAAATTAGATTAGGTAGGAGGTGTCCTTTTATAATGAAGGTGAGGGGCACTTTAGAAATTTCTCAAATAGACTAAATTAAAATAAAGTAAATATCAACACAATAATATCTAAATTTAAAGTTATTAAAATATAATATGGGATATTGTATTAATATCATCAAAAAATATCTTTTGTACATTTTTGTTTAATTTTAAACCTTATTTTTCTATTAACCTTTAGGTGACCAACTTTAATTTTAACTATGGTAACAACATTTTCAATATTAAAAGGCGTATATTTTATATATAAAGTGTTTATTGAATCATAAATGTTATATTTATGATATTAATGACCATAATTTATTCTAATTGTCCTTATATAATATATTTATAATTTTAAACTAATTTAATAAATTATTATTTTCATAAAATACCATTAGTGTTAATTTTAGCACTATTCATTACATTGACATTAATGAAATAAAAACATCCGGATAACTTCAAACCAATTCATTTAATACGCCCATAATATGTAATATTTACCAATAAAAATATTGGATCACCTTATGTAATTAAAATTTTATTTATTTTAATATTTTTAATATTAATTAATTGAGTTTTTCATTAATTGAATAATTACTACATCGTCATTTTATAATTATTTAATATAATTAATTAACCACTAAAAATTAAAGATAAAATTACCTGATGTAGAAAAACACATTATATTTCTAAATAATATACATAGTATATCATATCTTCTATTTAAACACATATTAAAAGTATAATACTTATTAAAAGTAAGAGTGTGACATTTTGTCACAATCTTTTTTTAATAATACCCAAGTCTTTTTAATGGGAAATATTAAATTATATTTCTCAATTTATAACAATTATATGTTAAAGTTCAAATTAAATTCATCTAATAATATTTGGTTATGTTTTAGGGTCATTTCATAATCCCTGTCACATTATTTTTAACCTAAATTTCCAAATTTTACCTTTTATAGTGGTAACAAAAAATTCTAATGTTATTATTCATATTGTTTAAAAATATTAGAAACCTATTTACTTTCTAAATTTTTACCTTATGATTCAAAATATGAAATAATTTTTTTTAAATAAAATAAACATAGTTGGATAAAATTAATTTAAAATTAATCTCATTGATAGAATGAGTAAATGGGTTTTTGAAGTGATAAATTCCAAAGGATTGAAAATGTTTTTATATCCAATTTTCATGTGAAATTGATTCCAATGACCAAAATTAGATTAATATAAGTAAACTTTTACTTATTATACTTTAAAACTAGTTCAAAACATAATTTCACAATATAAATAAGTTAGACTAAAAAGCAGATTCTAATTAAAATTTAATATTTTTAACTATTCATAAAAACATGAAACATCACAGAAAAATACCAAAAGTTCACCCAAATTAAATTTTTATATAAATCATACAAATAAAATTTTTATTTTCTTGACAAATAATTTATAAAATTTTCAAAAATTTGATTTATAAAGAGTTCCCTGTCAAATGGAGGCAAAACTACTTTTTTAGAAAAATACTTCTTTTATGCATAAAATTAGATTTGTTTTTATATAATGTATAGAAAACACATAAGATGATTGTTAAAATTTTGATTAAATATATTATAAATATATGTTTCATTAATATAATCCAAAATAAATATTTTTCTATTTATTGGTATAAAATAAACTTATGCACATTTAAATAGTTTTTCAGGAAAAAAATATTTTATTTTTAAAAGGGTTTACATTAATTTATAATTAGTTCATAAAATAATTATATATTCTTTTGTAATAAATTATTTCATAATTTAATTAATCATTTTCATAACCTCTATTATAATGTCTAGGTTATAATTTTCTTATTTAAGTAATTACATCAATAAAAAAGATATTTTGTAGAAACTCATTGGTGTGTATAACATAAGCTAATTCAACATTCCTTGTAACACAGGACATAAAAGAAATAAAATTATTTTAAAAAATCTATCTCAAAAAATATTAGGATGTCTCATTATACCCCCTTAAAATGAATTTCCCCCTCGAAATTTGTCTAGGATATCATAGGTTTAATACTTGATAGTTTCTCTCATAGAAGCCCATATCGTAAAAATGAATACCAAATCTCTATTTAAAAATAATAGTTGGAAACATAAGTGTTACCGAGAGTAAATCATAACTAGGTTTCCACATAGGATAACATAGGTAGAAAGTGTCAACATGGACATGGAAGAGAAACTTAACTATCATGTTCTGATGGAGAGTGATAGAAAACTTGTCCAGGAGAATATTAACAATCACAAATCCATAAATATGTGATGATCTAAGGGACTATTTGATTCATCAGAAAAGTAGGTACTATGATAACATTTTTAGTTTCAATATCCTTTCCCTATAGTTTAATTATTTTCAAGATAAGAAATAATTACTTTATTTCATTACATTTAATAATCATATCTTATCCATTTATTTTTCCTTGATCAATTCCACTTCATATTTTATTCTAATAAATGAAGTTAAATTTTTAATTCCCAGAGCATTAGAATATCATGAGATCCATATAATGATAGATTATTCCATTTTTCTTAAAAATATAACAAAAATGGTAATACAAGTTATACAATATGCATAAATCCTCATATGGTGATATGATACTTTAATCTATAAAACCTCATCCTAATTTTAACATATATCATTCCATAAATGGTTAACCTTATAAACCTTCAAAAAGTTAAAAGCCCAAAAAATTATAAATAAGGTCACTATATTTCTCTAAAATAACATGGCATTGATCCCCCATATATCATATAGTATCTCTTGTTTTTCACATACCAGACATGTGAATACCTTTATCATGTATTCTATAAAATCATATTGAATATACACATGATTCATCATTCCTTATATAAGACTTTTTCTTAAAATAACATTTTCATGGGAAGATTGGGTTCATCCTAGAACAAATAAAATTTGTGATTTCATTATTCTATAATCCAAGTAGATAATAACATTAAATTTTACTAATGAATGAATGATAAGATTTACCTAGGGTTCATTTATACAAAACCAAACATGAAATTTCCAACCAAGTAGAGAAGGATAAGGGTTCCCTAAATATCATGGCTCACTTTATCTATTGTGATATCATATGATTCTCCTTTGTCCATTTTCCTCATAGGTTGTTGTGGTTTATTATCAACATTTTTCCTCTGATTGGGGAACTTATTAGCATAATACTCAGACTCTTTGAAATTGAAACACTAAATTGTAGGAGGTGTATTTTGTATAGATTTATCATTAGTATTATCATTAGCTTCCTTTTTCCCATTAATTTGGCATTCAACCACCCGATCAACGTACTTTCCACACTTTTAAAACCCTATGATACCTTTTAGGCATTCAACTGAGTTCTTCTTACCATATTTCTAGCATACATATACATGAAATTTCTTTACACCATTTAAGTTTTCATGAGATTTTATATTCATTTTTTTATAAAAATTATAGGAATGGTGGTAATATTTAATTTCCATTTATACTTGTACTGGACATTAAATAACTTCTTCATAGATACTAAAGTCTCTTATATCCAAGGCCTTTCAGAGAATTTATTTTCAGGCCACCAAATAATCAATCCATTTTTATTTCATGGATGATGATTAACCCAAAAGCGTACCTTTCATGTCTTGTAAAATTAGATTCATAGGTACCAATAGATTCATCATTTTTTTTATTCATCTCAAGGAATTACTTCTCCATATTTTTTTGTAGAATATGAGTCAAGTACTTACTGAAAAATATCCCCTTAAACTCTTTACATTACATAGATTTAATTTATTCTTATTACCTCATGTTCTTATTACGAGTCTACCACAGATCAGTTTCACCTTCCAAATGATAAAAATCCAAAATTACTTTTTCATGTTCTGAACACTAAAGGATGGAAAATTTCTTTTTAATGTTACAAATCCATTTTTTAGAAAAAAGTGTATTAGAGGGCCCATTGAAATAATATGGGTGATGCCTCAAGAAATACTCAATATTAAATTTTTCCCTTCTTTCTCATTTTTAATTTAATCATGATTCATACCTTGTGTGATTATAGCAATAATATTTTTCATTCTAACTCCCATAACATTTTTGGGCAGGAGGAAAATCATTACATTGCCCATCACATTCTGCATTAATATAGTTCCATCATTTTCTATTCATTGTATAAAAGCATAAAAATTAATGGTTTTTTAAACCCTAATCATACTTTTAAACCCTCAAAATCAAGGTAAATTACCTTCAATCTATTACTTCTTAGGTTTAATCTTAGGACATTCATTATTGTTATGAAAACTATAGGATTGTAACCTATAATTAGACTTATCCTAAGGGATGACAATAAGGTTTTCACATCATAGTTTCCAATGGATTACTAAAATTTTTCTCTGATACCAACTATATTAACCCAGGCTTTTCAAACATGGATGTTGCATCTTTTTAGATGAATATTCATTACATTACAAAAAACCCATGCCTGGGGATCGTAACAATATAGTGAATTTAAAAAATTTTAATATATTCTTATAATTTAGTCAAGGATCTTAAAATAAAAATATTCACCTCTATTAATCACAATTAAAAAATCTCTTTATAACCAATGGAATCAAAACATAAGAAAGGGTGTTCACGAATGATCCGTAAGGGTGAAGGTGGAATATGCGCAAGTAAGACATGAGCATAAGGGTATCAAAACATGATCATTAAATTTTAATATCATACCTTGTATGTGGAAGATTATATACATGAGTCCTGGAATAAATATTATCATATCATAAGATATTAATCATAATAAAATCAAAGAACATGATCTATGAGAGTATAACAATGGTAAAAACATGTAAATTAAGGAATACAAAAAAGTTTATAATATCTTATGTCAATGATACCCACAAAGATATTAATACTAAGTTAGGCTTGGGATAATCACCTATATACCTAATTTGGTCTTGGTATTACCTCTCATTTACCTTCTATTTTTAGGATTAGATTGACCTCTTTTGTACCCTCTTGTTGTGGTCTTAGGATGACCTCCCATGTACCCTTTTTTGGCCTTAGGATGACCTCCTATGTACCCTTTGATATCATAAAACATTTATCATTACCCAATTAATTTTATGGAGATATAGGTCCCACACTTCACATAATGAAAACCATACAAATTTATTCCATAAGAACAAAAATCATTCATCATATCAGAACCCATGGACTGAAATTGGTTTCATAAACATCATTCAATCATAACATAATCCATGGAAATGAAAATGGTTTCATAAATATCATTAAACTATAACCATAAATAAATAATTTGAATAATAAGGATAGTATCCTTGAAAAATATCCCCAATAAAGAATAAGTAACATCCAATAAATATATTGTAAATATAAAATAGTTTTTATGGATAACTTGAAAATAGTTCTTGACAAAAATATCATTTCTTATTTGATAACGTTTTCATTTCCTAGTATGCCACTTAATTTTAAAAGAAAACATTTTATTTTAAAATAAACATTTTATATTGTGAAATAATTTTCAAATTGTTAAGGTTTAATGATGTTGGAAGATTACATTCATACCATAGAACATAAAAACCAGTTCATCCATATATTTTTTGTCGGTAAAGTCACAAATAGCCTTATTTAGAAAATGACATTAATTTTATTTTCAAAACATTTCATAAAAATTAAAAAATTGGTAGAAATAACTTTAAATATTCAAATAAGAATAAAAAAATATTGAAAACATTTTTAGAAAACATTTTTGTTGAATATAAATATTCAAAAATGGTGATTTAACATAAAACAATCTGGATTATTGATGGGATTGTGAAAAAATTATTTATCACTTTATAATAGGTAGAATCATATTCCCCATGAAATAAATAAAATTATATGGACATGAAAATACTATAATCTTTATAATAATACTCATAAAGTATATTCATCGGAAGTATATACATCACACAAGAGAAACAAGTAGTGTAAAACACATGTGTCCTGTTGAAATAAATATGAGACAAAAAAATAAATTTCTTTAAGACTTGGATTACGTTGTATATGTTCAAAACACCTATATATTAAATATAATTTTATTATACATAAAAAATAAAACTATAATAACGTATATAATACCATATATTATTTACTCATGAATTTATATTACTCTCTTATTAATAATACCATGTTAAAGTCATGGATCAGGTAATAACTGTTTTTCTTTTCGTTAATTTTTATACTTATTATCCTTGGTCCTCTTACATGTATCATGATTACATAATATCCATAATTATTAAACATGATATAAATATGATAGTCATATTGAATATATATATATATATATATATATATATTCATGGTGATTAATAAAATTTATAGATAGAAAATAAAATACATCGTTCATGGAGACGGTACATCGTACGTACACATGAACGTTGTTTTAATTTTCTTGTAATATTAAAAGAAAGAAAATAATATGACATATTTTCATTAAAGAATAAATTTTAATGTATATATATCATATATATTTATTAAATTTATCATTATTACCATCAATGAGAAATATAGATGAGAAATGAATCCCATCGTATCGTGGAGATGGTAAGCCCTACGTACGCATGAGTGAAATTATCATTTACCAAAAGATTAGGTGGTAAAAATGTAGATATTAAATTATTATTACATATGTATAATTATGTTAAAAATATCAAATATAAACATTAAACCCATCACAATTTTCACTCTTACAATATGGTCATTGTAACGCCACAAAAATATAAAGTAGAAACATTGTATTCGATAGTGTGTATGACACGCAACGCCAAGCGCGTAAGGGAATATGATATCCCAATAAATTATGATATAGTTTATATTTTAAATAAATTATAAATATTTAAATGCTTTTGATACTGAGTTATAGTGTGAAATATGCAACAAAAAGTTTCTTTAATGGCTTGTGTTACCCACAAGACTAAGTTTTACCAAACAAAAATATATCAATATAATACAATTATAAACTAGAAATTATTAAGTTATTAAGTAACTTATAAATATATATAGTTTATAAAAATAAAATATGAATTCATTAGTAAAAAATTTATTATAAATGAATATTATATCCAATTGAATATAAAAAGAATATTTTTATCAAAAACTAATTTTATGCTCACAAAGTTGTTTTATCCTAATAAATTAAATTATTTTAAATTATTGAGTATTATTAATGTAATATATATATATATATATATATAATATTTTCAATAAAAAAAATTTATATTAAACCAATATATTTGATAATCATAAGTTAAGAATGAAACCAATATTTTACATAAAAATATATATTTTTAATAAAGGTAATTTACTGCCTTTTAATAGTGAACCCATTTTCAAACCAATTTATGATCCTTTTATAATTTTAATATTTAAAAATAAAAATAATATTATAAATAGAAACATAAAATTACTTTAGGGTACTTTTTTTTATATTTCTGTGAATTTTCAATTTTTTATAAATAGTGAAAAATACTGAATTTTAGTTCAAAACTGCTTTTTCATATAATTTATTTATAAAGATAAATTATAATTTAAATTGGTTTTAAAGTTTAATTAAACCATAATTATATCCATTCATCCAATTTAGTTCATTTTAATCAATTTCACTTTGAAATTGGGTATAAAAACATAGAAATCTTTTGGATGTTTTTATATAAAAAACCCACATTGTCATCCCGTCTGTGGGATTAAATTTAAATTGATTTATTCAACTTATGTGATTTAAATTTAGAAAAATGGGTTAAATATTTATAATCATCATAATTTATAATTTATAATAATTCTAATTCATTTTTTACCAAAAGTATTAGTGAATCTAATTAAAATTAATTACAAAAATTTGTGTAAAATTAAACATAATAAGAGAGTAAAGCTTAATCTTAAGGGCACAAATGACCTATAATCTCATCCAAAATACATTGGATGGAAATATATAGACCCTATAATACCTTTTATACAATTTCTCCCATTATGTTTTCCACTTTAAACAAAAAACGTGGATGGAATTTCTTTTTCAAAATATTACAAGAGTGTCGGACCTCCTCCACTATAAAAATTCTTCATCTCCTCCCAGTTCCTCACACCTCTTAAGAAACTTTGGATCGACCAAGATACTTTCAAATAGATCCTAAAAATATATCCCCTCATCTTATAATCCTCCCCTTGGGACTAAATCAATTAATGAAATCCCTTTGGTAAAAACCAAAAGGCGTTACCTGAATAAGTGGTAACATTCTTCCTCAACCTCATTAGTTTTATTTGTCTTACCACTCTTTCAATTATCCTTATTATATGATTATATAAAAACACCAGTATATAAAATATTCTATGATATTTTTATGCAAATTTTTATACCTACACTTATTCACACTTCCATCTAATGGGTAAAGAGCATACTATTTACTAGTATGATAAACTACCGCCTTACAAAATGATGAATGTTTGTTCTTAATTTACCACATCTCATGGTGGTAATTATGAATTAAACTCTATGTATATATGATATATATGATATTTTTAATTTAATTATACTTTTTTAATTCCTTTATAACACATACCCTTATACATCCCATTTTTTGTAAATATGATAACATCGTATGTGAAAGTGTGCACTACCACCCCCTCAAGGCGATGTGATTCATTCACACTATACATGTAATTTATAAAATATGATTTTAATTAATAATATTTGACATAGATAAACTCTATATTATATTAATTATATAATTACCTTTTTTGAAATATAATAAATATCTTTTTTTATTACCTTTTTACACACACTTAAAAAATGATAATGTCGTTTGTGGATGTGTGGACTACCACCTCCTCGACACGGTGTGATTACTTTTATGTCAAAATAATTCTATATATGTGTATATATGATTAAATAATATAGTATTTATAATATAGTGATCATTATTTTCATATATAATTCTACTTACCTTCTTTATATAACAATCTTTGATAAATAAGAATGTTACTCATGTGTACGTACAGCTTACCGTCTCCATGATTATAATGTTGATTCATTTTTTATGGCCATATTTAATGATTGGTTTTAAAAGTATAATTGATGTATAAATATGATAATTATTTCATGATTATTATTCTAGATACATTATATAATGAGCCCTTTGGCTGTAGTTGACCTACCAAAGTTGTTTTTGACACATAAACCTAATTTGGTCAAAACACACAACATAAAATTATTTGAATAAGTGTTTGTATACAGTATATTAATAAGTGAAACAAAAATAATAGAAAACATGAAAAAATTTCTCAAGAATTTAAATAATTAACAAAAATTATTATACATTAAGTTAAAGATATTCACCCGAAAGGAAACACTAGGAATGGGATTTCATCTCAATTTACATTCTATTGAGATTTATTTGATGTTATGCACCTATTTTACTATACATAGTACATATAATTCCCTTTTACATTATATATCATAAATATCCTTACTCTCATTATATTATAACTTTCATTTAATTTTATTCCTTCATGTGGTTTATGATTTAAAATGATTCTAAGTGGTATGGAATACTTTGGAATGCTTAAGATTATTTTCCTCACAAATAATAATATTGATATTTAAATAGTATATTCATTTGGGGGAATTAAATGACCATTATTCAGTAAATAATATTATTCTCCTATGGTAATTTATGATCATTTTCATGTATATATCACATTTTTAACTCTTTATACTCAAAATGATTTTAAAAATATTTTTATGAAAACCTGACATCAGTACACTCTTTAGATGGAGAACATGTTTTCTTCTAAATACCATCTTTTATTAAAAAAATTAAAAAATTAAAATGATTTGTTAAATAAGTTTTCCCCTTTTTATTTTACTAATATTTTTAGAGGAATGTTCTTGTAACTTTCCAAACAAGTCAATTTTTAACCCTTTATACCTTACAAAATGAATGTTTTTTACCCCATACAACAAATATGGATTTATACACTGTTGTTTCTATAATGAATCACATGAAAGTTTAAAAGGTTTATTTTTAATGGTATTTTTAAAAAAACTAATTTTGAAATAAAATTATTTTCAAATAATTTTTAAAAACAAAAGTATATTTTCCAAAAGAATATTTTTGATGTTCGTCTTTTATTTCATCAACGATAACAAACCTATGTTTTTAATCTAATTGGTATAGGTTTCATTGATAGCATCTTTATCATTTAATTTTTTTTTGATTTATTTGGTCAAGGATGGTATTTATATTCACTTTATTTATTCATTTTTTAAGTCCTAATGAAATATTGAATCTCTTTTGATTATTGAACATTTAATTTCCCCTAATTTTCCATTTAATTTATCATTGATATTAGTATTTCCTAAACCATATACCATTTTATATATTGTGTCTACATTGATGGTTATTTTATTTTTTTGGAAAATATTTATAAATCCATATAGTTTACTGAATAGGGATATTTGATATGGCATATTTTTTATTTGATGTGAGGAATTCTTTGGACATGAAATACATGGGTTGGGACTATTTGAGGAAATACCTACGGATTATGGACCAGTTAATGAAATCCTATTGATGCATAGGTAGTCTCACGGGATGAGTTAGTTGGATATCCATTTATATGGGGTTTTACTAGACAGAAAAATCATCATACGAATGGTCTTGATAGTACTGGTTCCATGTACCTATGAAACATATCATTCAATAATTAGGTACTTCCCTCATTTAGTTTCATTTATTATTTATCCATGAGTTTTTTTGTCAATATATCTATGGATATATTCAATTTTCAGATCATTGATCAAATGTAATGTGTTTTAGTTTCCTACCTTGCCATATTTATTTTTCCATATCTAGTTATTTGAATGGAATTTGGTTCCATTTATTTACCTTTATTTATTGTTTATACACATCCTTTTTAGTTTATTTATATCATGATATGCATGTTTAGTTGTTTACATTTCTATTTGATTACTCTCATTGATTCAATATTTCTTTCTCTATACTTTACCCTTACTGAGAATTTTATCTGACACTTATTATGTATCTTTTACCTAGGAATCCAAGAGTCATACTATGAAAGATAAGTAGGTATATTCTATATGGAATAAAGTTATTGTTCTAGAAGTTAATTTGAAGAAAAAAATATATGTTGTAATTAGTGTATTATTTTGTAAAGAAAGACTCATATATGTATCTGGTTTACCAAGACTACTAAAATATTTGGTCCTTTGTAATTGTATTCCTTGTAATCATGCCAATATAATATTAGTAGATACCAGCTCTAGTTTTTCTGAAGTTGGGTTGCTACAGTTGGTATCAAAGACAGGTTTAGTAGCAACCTTGGGAACTATATTTAAGAAAACCTAGATTATCAAACATAACCCTATGGTAGAATTAGAGTATAATTATATAAGAATATCCTAGAATTATGGTAAGGTAGATATTATGGGGGATATTCCAAGAAATATACCCATATTTGGATACTACAATTCGACGTGGTTCTTCCATAGATGTACCCAAGAGTAACTACTCAGACAAGGTGTGTCGAGCCTAACTTAGTGTAACCTGGTACATGACATGGGGCCTTACTATACACCTGTATTAACACTCCTGGGGGATATTATTAGGATAATTCACATTTTCTTTACAAACCATTATAATGTAATTGAATATATAATAAAAATGAATAACCTAGGTTAAACCTAATGTGTTTTATAATGAAAATAAGGTGTCACTATTTAAATATACTATATATGATTATATTTTGTTCTCACTATGACTATTGTTACTCACTCTATGCTATCTAGTTTTAGTTAATGGATGGAACCATAAAGAGTCAAGTTATTATTTAATATAAAGGAAATGTGGTGACAATACGAAAAAAATGAGGTGTTGATAGGAGTAAAATATATCATTTTTATGGCTAATTATTTTTCCCTAAATATGATTAAAAACATATACATTTACCAACTCTCAAACTCACCAAAGAAGAGAAGGATAAAAATTGATTAGTGATCATGTGGTAGAGACCATAAAGAACAGAAGGCTCAATTTCTATCATACAAGGGATGTGGAAGGCGGGTACCTAGTAAAGTGTCTCAATGGAATGGGGAAATGCTTTGTGTGTGGAAAAGAAGGAAAAATTGGAAAGAATTTTCAAGGAAAAATGAAGAGTGTGATGGGAACAAATGAAACACGTCAAAGGAAATCCTTTAATGTTTGTTTCTATAAATGTGGCGAACCTAGACATTACCTGAGTCAATTCCCTCTTATACAAGATAAAGTCTAGACCTGTGAAGGATCTATGTGAAAATAAGTGGAAAAAGTGTTTATTTATTAGGATTGTATTGAAAACCTTCATTAAAAATATATTTAGTGATTAACCTTATTTCAAGTATTTTCATCATATTTTTTTTTGAAATTAAGTTAATATGGGTTTATAAAAGGACAACCTGTATGTCAGGTGACAACCATTCAAGTCTGGAATGTTTATAGGACTTGAACACATGACCGAAAGATAATAAGGGGTAATGCCAACGACTAGCCTTTGAAATATCCTGGTTAATAAGTCATTTTTTTAGTTGAAATTTTTGATGAATAAATACTAATGATAATCTAGTATTATTTATTTTTAGGTTTAGAGAGTAATTTCATAACCATTTTAATTTTTTAAAATAGTTAGAGACAAATAGTTATATTTTTCACTCTTTTATGGTGCTTAAGATTCTTTAGAAATGTATTTTAGTTCTTTAGGAATCAAAATTATTTTTTGGATGAATTAATATTTGATCGAAACAGAACCGAATGATGAAATTTTTCTTATTTAAATGTATCAGTAAGTATATTTCCTTATATTCATATGCAAAAAAAATAATTAATAAGCATTTGGAAAATGACCTAGAAATAAAATGTTTCCCTAATATATTAATTTTTGTTGAACTGATTATCTTGTAAATCATCCTTCATTTATGGATTTCAGGTCCTCAAATTTCCATTGATTATGAAATTAGTTTTTATTGATTATCACAACCACCCCTATAAATATTTACTCTTTTCCTCAAAGTATGTATCTCTACTTTCCACTAATATTCTCCTACTTAGTGACCTAGTTACATGGTAGTCCATGTGACCTTTGTAATTCCTATTCTATCCTTTTTAGTTGATGTTTTAAAAATATTTCTCATGCCTTGGGATTACAAAAATAGGAAATATAAACAATATATTATGAATATCGAGTTTAAATTTAGGGGATAAAATTTAATTAATGTGGGGAGAATGTAATGCCTTGAAACTATAATGTAGGAATACTATATTCAATAGAGTGTATGAAATGAACCACCAAGTGCATAAGAGAATATAATATTCTTATGATTTATAATATATTTACTATTTTAAATAAATTCAATAAATTCTATAGCTTTAAATGCATTTTATATTGAGTTAGCATGCGACATATCAAATAACGAGTCTCTTCAATGGCTTGTGTTACATGCAAGACAGAGCTTTTATGAAAAACAATATATCATTAAAATATAATTATAAACTAGAAATTATGAATAGTATTAACTGAATTATGAAAATATATGTTTTTTAAAAATATAAAATGAATTCATTAGTTACAAATTAATTATAAATAAATATTAGAATCAATTGAATATAAAAAGAGTATTTTTATTGAAAACTATTTTTATACTCACAACATTGATTTATCCTAATAAATTAAATTAATTATAATTATTTATTGATATTTATTTAATATATATTTACATATTATGTAAAAAAATTATATTTATCCAATAGATTTGGTAAGCATAAGAAAAAAAATAGACCCAATATTTCATACAAAACTGTATTTTAAAGGAAGGTTGTTTACCTGCCTTTTAATGGAGAAACAATTATAAATTCAAATTAAACCCTTTTATACATTAAATATTTTAAAATAAACTTCATCTTTTAATTTACAACATAAAAATTAGGTTGGGGTGAATTTTTGGTATTTTTCTGTGAAGTTTCATTTTTTTAATGAATCGTGAAAAATACTGAATTTTAGTTCAAACCCTATTTTTTCATATAATTTACTTATAGGGATAAATTATATTTTATATTGGTTATAAATTTTAATTAGAACATATTTTTATCAATTCAACAAATTTAGTTCACTAGTATCAATTTCAAAATGAAATTGGGTATAAAAATATAGCAAATGTTTGGACATTTTAACCTAGAAAACTTGCATTGACGTCCTGTCGGTGGAATTAAATGTAAATTAATTTCCTCTAATTATGTTATAATAATTTTTAAAAATGGTTTCCATATTTTTAATCATTTCAATTTAAAATTTATAATAATTTCAACTTACTTTTTTACCAAAAATATAAGTGAAAGTAATAAAAATTAATTACAACAATTAGGGTAAAATTAAACTTAATAAGAGACTAAACCTTAATCTTGAAGACCCAAATAACCTATAAACTTGTCCAAAATATATTTTATGGACATATTTAGACCATATATTTCCTTTTTCTACTTTGTTCCATTATGTGAGGCAATTTAAACATTAATAACATGGGTTTAATTCCTTTGATAAAATATTACAAGAGTGTCACACCTCCTCCACTATAAAAAAAGATTCCTCTCCTTCCAATTCATCACACCTTTCAAGACACCTTTTTTAGAACAATATCTATAAAAATAGTTCCTAAAAATTCATACCATAATCCTATATTCCTCCCATTTGTCATAAATAAATACAAGGAATTCCTTTGGTGAAAACCAAAATGAGTTTCCCAAATAAGAGGTAACATTCTTTCTCATCCTCTTTAAATTTCTTTATTTTTTCACGCATTAAATTCTATTTATTATATTATTAAATAAAAAAACTAGTTTCATCAATATTATAGTATGTTTTTATGCTATTTATTCAACATAAACTTACACATAATTCCTTCAAATGGGTAACAAACATATTTTCTACGTGTATGACAAAATACCGCCTCACGAAATGATGATTATTTGTTACGAATTTACCACCTCTCATAGTAGTAAATATAAATGAAAATATATTTATATATGTTATATATTATATTTATAATGTAATTATGAATCTCTAATTCTTATATAACACATGCCCTTATACGTCCCATTTTTTGTAAATACGATAACATCCTATTTGAAAGTGTGTACTACCACCCCCTTAAAGCGATGTGATTTGTTCACGCTATACAAGGAGTGTATAAAGTATGGTTTTAATTAATAATATATGAAATATATGAAATAAATATTATATTAATGACATAATTAAATTTCTATAAATATAATATATATCATTTTCTTTATTACCCTTTCACACACACTTAAAAAGTTATAACATCGTTCATGGATGTGTGGACTACGACCTCCCCGACACAATGTCAATCCTTTTACATTAAAATAATTATATATATAATTATATATGATTAAATAATATTTTATTTATCATATAATAATCATTATTAATAGATATAATTTTACTTACCTTCTTTCCATAATGATCATTGTTAAATGTGAACGTTACTTTTGTGTATGTACGTCCTTCCATCTCTATGATTGTAATGTTGATTAATTTTTCATAACCATATTTAATTATTGGTTTTAAAAGTATAAATTATATATAAATATGATTATTATTTCATGATTATTATTCTAAATATATTATATAATGACCCCTTTGACCATAGTTTACCTACCAAAGTTGTTTTTTGACACATAAACCAAATTATGTCAAAATAACCAATATAAACATAATTTATTAGGTCGTTGTATAAAACATATTAATAAGTTAAATAAAATTAATAACTAAAATTTGAAAGGTTCTAAAAAAATTAAATAATTGAAAAAATATATCATACATGAATTTAAAAAATGTTGAGCTGAAAGGAAACACAAGGTAATGGATTTTGTCTCAATTTACATTCCATTGAGATTTATATGTTGTTATGCACCATGTTTTTTAAAAGGTTCATATACTTCCCTTATACATGATATATCATGAATATCCTTACTATCATGATTTTATCACTTTAATTTAATTTTATTCCTTCAAGAGGTTTATGATTTAAAATGTTTTAAAGTGGTATAGGACACTTTGGAATGTTTAAATATTATTTTCCTCAAAAATAATACTAATTATATTTCAATAGTATTTCCACTCAAGAAAATTAAATTACTAGTTTTCAATAAATCCTTTTATTTTCCTCTAGTTATTCATAGCCATTTTCATGAATTTATAAAAACTTTACACTCTTTGGTACTCAAAATGTTTTAAAAATGTTTTTAAGAAAATCAGGCTTTATTAATCACTTTAGTCAGAGAACATATTTTCTTCTATAAACCACATTTTATTAAAAAAATTAAAATGATTTGGTAAATACATTTTTTCCATTTTTTCTTTTAAGAATTTTTTCAAAGGAATATTCTTGTCGCTTTACAAACAAGGAATTTTATAACTATTTTTACCTTGCAAAAGGAATGTTTTTTTCCATCATCTGACACGTACAGATTTATCCTCCATTATTTCACTAAAGGATACATTGAAAATTTAAAAGTTAAATTTTTAATGAAGTTTTTTTAAAAGGGATTTTAAACAAATATATTTTCAAATGGTTTTCTGAAACAGAAGGATATTTTCCTCAAGAATATTTTTAAAGTTGTTATTTTATTTCATCAACAAAAATAACCCTATTGTTTTACTCTAATTGGGATATATTATATTGATATCATACTTATCCTTATTTTGGATGGTTTTTGAATGATTTGTTCAGGGATAATATTTATATTCACTTCCTTGATTTATTTTTGAAGTTACCATGAAATATTAAATCTCCTCTGATCAATAAACATTGAATTTCCTATAATTATCCATTTAATTTATCGTGTATATTACTATTTCCCAAACTGTATACCATTTTATATATGGTGTCTACATTTAATTTTTTTATTATTTGGGGAAATATTGTTAAATTATTATACTTTATTCAATATAGATATTTTATAAGGAATATTTTTTATTCGATCTAAGTAATTATTTGGACATGCAATATACAAATTGGGGAATATTTAAGGAAAGCCCTATGAGTTTGGGACTAGTTAATGAAATCCCCTCGATGCATCGGTAGTCTCATGGGACAAGTTAGTTGGATAGACACTTTAGATTGGTTTTTACCTAATTGCTAAACCTTCTTATAAAAGGTCTTCATGGTATTGGTTCTATGTACCAAGGAAACACTAAGTCTAATAATTAAGCACTTCTCAGATTTATTTTCATTTATTATTCATATATCAGATTTTTCAATGCCATATCTAGGGATACATTTCATTTTTTGTTCATTGATTAAATGGAATGTGTTTTAGTTTCATACCTTTACATATTGATTTTTTTATTTGGTTCTTTTAATGGAAAATGTTTCCATTTATTTATCTTTTCATAATTTTTATATACATACTTATCAGTTTATTTATATCATGTCATGTGTTTGTAGTTATTTAACTTTCCATTTGATTACTCACATTAATTCAATATTTCTTTTGCTATACTTTACCTTTATTAGGCATTTGAGATCACCCTTATTATTTTTCTTTTACCTATGAATCCAAGAGTATTACTATTAATTATATGTAGGGATATACTATATGGAATAAAGTTTTTATCCATTAAGTTAATTAGAATAAAGAAAATATGTTGTAATTAGTATATTCTATTATAAAGAATGACTCATGTGTATATCTGGTTAACTAAGGCTACTAAAATATTCATTCCTTTAGGATTTTATTCCTTGCAATAATTCCAATATAATGGTAGTTGACACTGGATTTGGTCTTTCTTTTATTGGGTCACTTTAGTGATGGAAAATGAATTGTATAACTATGTGGAGATGGAAAGTTGTACATACGCACGAGTGATACATTCTTTTTTTATTCGATGGGAAAGGGGTTTTATATTGGTGTGTTCATAATCCTAATAAAATTTCATCATATTGAGGATTCTGAATTTATTATTTTATAATATATATCATAGATTTTGAGGAGATATAGAATAGTAGAAAAATAGAGTGATCGGTTAGAGCGATTACTTTTTCTTCCAAACGAATCCTTCAGATCTCCTAAAATATACTCAAGAGGTGGTCTTTTGGGAATACCAGAAATTCCAACATGTGGATAGGGAAGTAGAGAAGAAAATATTTTGGAGGTTTTCCTAGCTACAAGGCTCAAAGTTTTGAAATGAGGTGAGGGATGATGTGTCCTTTTATAATGAAGGTTGGGGAACTTTTTTGGAATTTTTCAAAAATATTAAACTTGAATAAATTAAATCTCAATAAACCTATCTCCAAATGGAAATGTATTCCAAGATAATTTGGTATATGGTGTTAATACCATCAACCAATACATTTTAGAAAGGTTTTGTTTTAATTTTAATCTTTATCTTTTTTTATGAACCCTTAGTTAACCAATTTTCATTTTAACTTTGGTAACAAAATTTTCAATATAAAAAGGTAGATAAGTTTACTTATAAGGTGTAAATTGAACCATAAATGGTCAGGTTATTATATATTAGACAATAATTTATCACATTTATATTTATTTAGTTTGTTTATCATTTTAAACTAATTTAATGAAAAAAAAATTCATAAAATATCATTAGTGTCAATTTTGAGTCTATTCATTACAGTGACTTTAAAAAAATCAATACAACAAGTTAACTTAAAACCAATTCATTTAATAAACCCCTAATATTTCATATTTACATATAAAATTAGTTTATAAACTTAATTATTTAATATTTTTAAAATCACTTAATTGAGCTTTTTATTAATTAAATATTTACTGCATCATCATTTTATAAGTATATATGATAATTATTTTATCACATAAAATTAAAAATAAATTCCATGATGTAAAAGAACGCTTTTTTATTTCTAAATAATATAAATATTATATCATATATTCTATTTAACATTGATTTAAAAATATAATACTTATTAAAAGTAAGAGTGTGACATTTTTTCATTCTCTTTGATTTTAATAATATCCAAGTATTTTTTATGGAAAAGTATCTATTATATAATTAGATTTTGGACCTTATGTTTTAAAGGTATAATTAACTCCATACAATAACATTTGGGTATGTTTTAGGGTAATTTTATAATCCTTATAACTTTATTTGTAACCTAAATTACCCAATTTTACCCATTACCATGGTAACAATAATAACCAATGTTACTATTCATTTTTTCCAAAAATAAAAGGGACCTATTTAATGAATTTGGAAATTTTATTCAAATTATGGAATACTTTTTTTCAAAATTCATTAAACATAATTTAACTATATAAATAAGAAATAAAAAAGCATTTTCTAATTAAAATTCAGTATTTTTCACTACTCATAAAAACCTAAAATTTCTCATAAAAATACCAGAATTTCACTCAAAGTAAATTTAGAAATACCTATTTCAAATAAGAATTTTATTTTATCAAATAAAATTTATAAAAGTGTCAAAAACTACATTTTTAACAAGTGCGCCATCAAAATGCAACAAAACTGCCTTTTTATAATAATTCTTCTTTTATGTGTAAAATTGGATTTGTTCTTATATAATGTCTAAAAAACATAAGATGAATTTTAAAAAATAGATTTAATGTTATATATGTGTGTGTGTGTCATTGATATAATCTAACAATATTTATTTGTTTATTTATTGGTATAAAACATACTTGTTCACATTTAAATAGTTTTCTAGAAAAACATTTCCTTTTATTTTAAAAAGGGTTTTACATTAATTTATAATTAATTGGTAAAATAATTGTATATAAAATTGTAAAAAATAATTTCATAATTCTTGTAATCATTTTCATACCCTCCATTCTAATGTCTAGGTTATAATTTTATTGCTTAAATAATTACAATAACAAAAATAGGTTTCATAGAAACTCAGTGCTTCGTGTGATGCAAGTTTAGATAGTGTTTTGTATAATGAAATATATAAAAGAAATAAAATTAATTATAAAAAATATTTCTCATAAAAATATCATAGTGTTATAAGAATCTCATTATATTGTTTAAAATTAACAAGTTTTATTTTAGTAAAACTGTGATGTATTATGAACCTAGTCTTACAAAGAAACTCAGACTTTTCGATCCTTATTTTGTATTATTAGCTATTTATATTAAAAAATAATGTAATAGTATGTGTAAAAGGATTGGGAAAATATACCCCTGATAATATTACCCCCCCCCCCCTCCATTAATAACTCAAATTCATAAAACTGAGAAGTGGGAAAACAATAAAATAAAAGGATGAAAAATAAAAGAAAAATCCAAAATGGAGAAAGGGGAAATAGTGGCTAGAGAAGAATTGGCTCTTTAGAAGCCAAGATTACCTTTTCCAAAGTCATTATTTCAGGGGAATACTGACACATAGAAAGGTAAATTTATTGCTCATTTTTAGAAATTAAATATTGTTATTCCTTATGCAGATGTTAAATCCAATATGGAGACATATGCCAAATTCATGATAAAGAAGATGAAAAACATACAAAGAAAGAGAAAATTATCCATATAACCCTCACATGGGAGGGTTCATATATAAAATACTGTTAATATTTTTATTTATTCCTAAACCCCACTTTTGATTATTCTTTGGTTAGGTTTTTTTTAAGGGTGCTTCGGGAGAAATTTTGGAAGGTTTTGAATGTTCTGGGGTTGTTCATGGTTTGACAATACCGTATACCCTGCTATAGAAAACCGTGCAAACTGAGATTTTTGATATTACATGGTTGGTGGATGGTTTGAAAAACTATGCACACACATATTATAAACCATGCACCTGGAAAAAAAAGGTCGCACTGCTAGGGAACAATGTTTGTATATCTGTGCAACTCTATCCAACTAGCCTTGTGTATGGGGTTTTTTAATCTAAAAGTTATTTTCTAAAATCCTAAAACCCACTTTTTATATTCTTGATAAGCCTATATTACCCTCATATAGTTTCTTCTTCCTTGTATTCTCCCAATAGATGTTTTTGGAACCTCTACACCCCTCTAAATGTGAACCAGAGATAGATGAACAATTGTCAATCACTTCTTGGTTGGTTTCCTCTGCATGTTCTCTTTCTCTTATTCTCTCATATTTCATCTATAGGGTTTTGTAGATATCTAGATTAATTGGTGGATTTAATCACTATTTTTTAGGTCTTGAATCTATTTTTGACACCTAGATCTTCATTCTCAACATTCTTCATTGGTTTTCCTTGATTAGGGCTTTGGGTTTTGAGATGTCATGATCCTGAGGTAGGTAGTTCTATTATGATGGTCAAATTTGATTAACCTTAAATTTTTTGATTTAAATTCAATTTCTAGACAATTTTATTTCAATTATTTTATTACAAATCCCAATTCCATGGAATTTGGGGGTTTGTATTTGATTCACCAAGAAATTGAGAAAAAATACTCAATTCTATTGAATTGGGGTGTGTTTGTAAAATTGATAGAAAACTGTGGAATTTAAATTGTTGAATTTAAATTGTGAAATTTATTATAAATTGGTATTTTATGACAATAGATTAAAATTGTTTTGATAGAAACTCATTGGTTTTATATTATAAAAATGAATTAATTTATTAAAAACTAATATATTGGTTTTTAAAATAGAAATTTTCATATTGAAATGGTAAATGAGTTGAATTTTATTTTGAACAGTTTTAAAATAAATTACCAATTTTTTTATTTTATTATATCACTTTCAAGCCCAGGTAGTTAGTGAGTGATTTAGGACAAACACGCTAGATTGGAATATCCCTAAAAATGAATTGACATTTTACAACACACAAAAAACATTATGAGTGCATATTATTCCTCAGTAGGATGTGGATGAGTCCTCTCTGTCCAGTATTGAAGGATGTGTGTACACATTGTAGTTATTATCATATGAGTTTGTGAGGATCCCATGACCATGAAATACTGTATATCTTGTTAGATGACCATTTTTCTCATTGTTGTTATTTTAAAATATATTCCATTGTTTTTTTAAAAGTCTTTCAAATGCCATTGGTATTTATATAAACTATTTTATATAAAATGTTGATTAAGGAGTTTTTGGGTATTTCTATCATTTTAAATGTAAATCATGATTTTTTTAAATATTATTTTGAAATTCCAAGCCTTTTTTATTTGAAATTTAGAGCTTTATTTGGTTAATTAAATATTTTAATCTTATTGTGGAATCCTTAGTGAAACCCTACTGAAATTTTAGCTCACACCCTACCTGTGCTTCATGTGTTTATAGATTATCTTTTCCCAGGTTTTAGAAAGGGTAAGGAACCACTTAGAGGTGGTAGTATATGTATATCCTTGGGTTTGTACAATTGTTTCCTTTAGGATATTGGTTTTTTATCCTATATTCATATATATTTTTGTTTTACTTTGGGTTGTTTATAACTGTTTGACGTCTGGTACACTTCCCCCAATGGAGTTTTTCTTTTATGCATACTGACTTGTTTATCTTTCTTCTATTGCATTTATTGAAAATTAATTCACACTTTCATTTTGTATGATGTCAAAAAATTATGATATGAAGACAATATGTGGAGTGAAGGAGTCTCTAAAAGAAGTATATATAGGTCTAGCAATTGTGAGAGGTACCATTACTACAGATTCATCATTAGTACCGCTTTATTTATACTAGTGCATCTTACTCATTCATTTCAAATCATATTGGAAATCTTATAAATCTTCTTACATAGATTTTTTCATTATGTAATTTATATTAGTAAACCCCTTTGATCAAAGAGATAATAGTGACTTTGTAATCCTGCTTGTGTTTTCTCTTTAGCATGTGTTGAGATTTCATGGAAGGTTATAGTTCTTGACATGAAACCACTTGAAACTATTTTTAGGATTCACTTTCTCATTATTAATAAATCTCGGATTGATTTTCATCTTTGACGGGTCTCTTTTACTACTCCAGATGAGTTTTTTCAAATCTATCAGGGATAATGGGACACATGGTTGAGTATAGTTGTACCTTCTTATCAAGAATTTGTGTAAGTGATATCTATATCTTTTTTTATCTAGGGTGGGAATTTTTGAGTGGTGAACTCCCTCCGGTTTTCATTAATTTTCCCAATATTTTCTCATTATGACTTATTTGTTTTTTCACCAGTAAAAGCGATATATTTATCTATAGATTTATTATATGGTACTCAACCTATGTTTATTTAATCTTACTGCATGGTACCATCTGAAATGAAAGAGTTAAAGTATCAGTTGGAAGGAAATATTAAGAAAGACTTTATATGCCCAAGTGTTTCACCATGGGTGGTGCGGGTTCTATTTTCTAATAAATTTGATGGTTCACTTGACCTTTGGTTTTATTATAGAAAACTCAATCGAGTTATAGTAAATAATAAGTGTCTATTTCCACATATTGATGATATGTTTGACTAGTTGAAAAGGGTGAAGTGGTTCTCAAATATTGATCTTTAGTCTTATTACCATTCGTTTAGAATAAAAGAATAGAACATTCATAAAACCATATTTTAGAGTAGGTATGGCCATTATGAGTACCTTTTCATGCCTTTTGGTCTAACCAATTCTCTTGTGGTATTTATGGATTTTATGAACAATATTTTCCATGAATATCTTGATGCTTTCTTGGTGGTATTTGTGGATTAAATCATTGTTTACTCTATGTATTAGAAGGATCATGTATTTCAACTGAGAGAAGTTCTGGAATTGTTAATAAATCACCAACTTTATTCCAATCATTCAAAATGTGATTTCTGGATCTGGGAAGTGATGTTTGTGGGACATGTGGGGTCAAAACATGGTATATCATTCAATCCTGAGATGATGAAGGCTGTAATTACATTGGCACAAACATGAAATTATTTTGGATATTCTGAGCATCTTGGGCTTGGATAGATATTATTATTGATTCATAAAGGACTTATCAAAGTTTTACTCTCTGATTAATACTCAAACTCTAAAGGGAGTAATGTTTTCTTGGGATAAAAAATTTCATAATTATTTTTTTGAGATGAAACATTTATTGACTATTGTGTCGTTGTTGACTCTTCTAGAGGCCGAGCAGGGCTATGTGGTCTTTTGTGATGCATCAAGTTCAATTTTGTGATGCATTCTTATGTAGGGTGATCATGTTGTTTCTTATGGATCTTATAATCTTAGTCCACATGGGAATAAATACCCTACCCATGACCTTGAACATGTATCTATGATTCATGCACTTAATTTTTGGAAGCATTACCTTTATGAATAAATATATACCTTGTCTTCAGACCACAAAAAACTGAGTTATATCTTCTATCAAAAATATTTGAATCTCTTCCATAGGTGTTGGGTGGAATAACTATAATATTTTGAATTTTACATCACTTATACCCTAGGGAAAGGCAATTTCAGCGCAGATGATTTGAGCATGAGGCTTACAAACCAGGCAGTGAAATAATCTTCAAAGGAGTGAAACATAATGGCTCTTTTTTCACAATTTCATATTAGAGTCCAAGAATCAGGGGCTGAGGTTTCCTTGGCCAGTGTTTAGTTGAAATCCACTCTTCTCTAGATGATTATATAGTAATCTAATCTTGATGGTGAATTTCATATAATTGGATACTCTATTTATAGTGGGGAGACCATACCTAACTGGACATTCTCCAATAAGGGAATTCTATGATATCATAATCACTTTTTTGTACTAATGGAAGTAAGGAAATATTTTATGGTGTATTTTCATAGTTCCTAATGGGTACCACACCTAGGAACCATGAGGATGTTCTATGAGATGTGACGGAAGTTTTGGAGGCCAAGTTTGAGATGGGGTATTGTAGATTTTGTCTCCTTTTTTTTACATGCTTGAAGTTCCAAGCCTATAGGTTCCGAGCACAGCGGAAGCGCATTGGTGGGTTTGACTAACTTTAATTTTATCGTTAAACAATGTTCAATCTGTGATCTTTCACGATAATAAAACGCCGAATCTTCGGAATAGAACAAAGAACAAAAAGAAAGAGAAGGGTCGTGGAACCATCGAGATGATCATCATATGTTGGTTATAATTAATTTAATTAATTGACAAGAATTACCTTGATGGAATTATTTCATCATGGATGTTTTCTGGTCACATTTTTATGTGATTCTTCCTTGTGTTACAGAAGCCAAGTGTAGACTTCCTCTAGCGGTGATCTACACGTGCACCACATATCTCTGGACGTTGCCAAAGGAATATATAGGTCTTAGCGTGGAGAAGCCTTTTCTTGCATTGTCCACCTTAGATTGCCTGGATCTGATGGAGGAGGATCTCTCTCAGTCTTGAGAGCATTCTTGGATGAAGGAGTTCTCTCATCCTTGAGAGAATTTTCCAAAAATTTTGTGCACAATGATTCATAGAAAAGTATTAGGGTTGTGAGGATATTTATAATCAGGTTTGAGGATATAGATTTATGACAATAAATAAATGTGTTACGCGTTTTATTTATTTCATTAACTCTTATTGAAAACCCCCATGTATAATCATTAATTCCCTGACATGCGCCCGTGATAATTATAAAAAATATCATTTCATAAAGCAATATTATTTCCTCAAAATCTCGACTGGAAAAACTACATGGTGTGTAATCATTAATACACGCCGTGTACTTGTTTTTCATTTTTTTTCTATAATGAAAACTACACGGCGTGTACATTTAATGTACACAGCATGTATATCTTGTTTTTTTATTTTATTCTTCCTCCAAAATTAAAATGATTTAGGCTTCCTTGAATAATTATTAAACCAAATATGGGAATAATCTTTATTCTACTTGAGATACTTGGATACACATAGTGTGTGACCCTCTAGTCCTATTTCTCATTGGCATTAGGCCGACTTGCCTAAAGTATAAGATTACTATATAGCAACGAGTCAAGGCACTGAAGAGAAAGAATTTGACACCACAATGAATTTTCACCGCATACAAATTCTTAACATGTAATTTAATCCCTTTGTCTCAATATCTCTAATCAAGCGGGTTTCATGTTAGTGCCATCAACCCATGTGCTCGATTATTCTTTCTTTGACTTCCCAGAATTGAATTTGCCCATAACTTACTATGGAATGGATTTATTTTGGCTATATCAATTCCATAAAAGGTCATGGCATATCTAATTCCTTTATGGAACAAAAGGTATATATACTTTGTCGCATTATCTATTAATGCAGTATCACTCGTGATGCACCCAATGTATCCTACCTCACTACTAACAGTGTGTCATCACAGTTCTTGTCAACACATCTAAGTGCATGAGTTTCAATAACCATTAATAATAATCTTAAAGTCTAAGTAATAATACACACGGCCGCAGATAGGAACATCCAATGACACTATGAAATGTGGATTTTCTACTGACAGGTCCTATTCTCATAATATTCTCCTGGATATTACCAAGGGCTCACACCATGAGAAGGTGCCTCAAAGTTTTATGAGTCCTCAACCCTAATGACCTGTATTATTTTTGTCCATCAAATAACATCATCCATCCATAGAAAATATATTCAATAAAGGTGTTATGGCACTTTCGGGTTCTCATCATAGCATGGATCCTCTACGACCCTTTAATACAATAGTTGTCCTTAAGATATTATCACATGAATTATCACACAGAAGAACAATAAAGATGTGATAAGGTATTTATTAATGAATAAAGTACCATGTAGTTGGTTTTAGGCCACCAACTCCAATATACTCCCACTTGGACTAGAGCCAACTACTAATAACCTTTAACTCGCTAGCTCTCACATGATATTCATGCTTCTACTGAGATAGGGCTTTAGTCATGGGGTCTGCCACGTTCTCATCAGTGGACACTCTTCTCACTGCAACTTCACCCCTTTGATAGAAATCCCTCAAGAGGTGATATTTACATAGTATGTTATTTTTCCGTTGATGTGACCTTGGTTCTTTTGCAAGAGCCATCGCTGTAGTATTATCACAATACAACGTGATAGGATCTTTACTGCTCGACACTAAATCAAGCTCCTGGACAAAGTTCCTAATCCTGACAGATTCCTTGACTGCATCATAAGCCTCTATATATTTGGAATCTACTATAGAATCCACGACAATTGGATTCTTTGAACTCTTCCACCTCACAGCTCCCACATTGAGATAGAAAACATATCCATATTGCAACTTCAGATTGTTCTGATCTATCTGAAAACCAACATCAGCATACCCTCTGATGACAAGTTCTATGTCTTCTCTATAAACTAGTAACATATCCTTAGTTCTTCTCAAATACTTAAGGATAGTCTTAATATCAGTCCAATGTTGATCTCCTGGATCTTCTTGATATCTGACCACCATGCTCAGTACATAGGCAACATCATGTCTGGAACATAACATGGAATACATGATGGATCCTACAGCCGAAGCCTATAGGATATTACTCATTCTATATTTCTCTTGTTGTTCCTAAGGACACATTTTCCTAGAAAGATATATTTCATGTGACACTGGAACCAATCCACTCTTGGATTGTTCCATACTAAATCCATTTAGTATTTGGTCAATGTATGTACCCTGACTTAGTCCAAGCAGCCTCTTTGATCTATCATGAATGATCTTGATCCCTATAATGTAAGTTGCTTCACCCAAGTCCTTCATGGAAAAAAAACTTGTTCAACCAGTCCTTAACCGACTGTAAGACTGGTACATCATTTCCAATAAGTAATATTTCGTCAACATATACTACTAGAATAATGATCGCATTCCCATTAAACCACTTATAAACACATGGATAACATTTGTTCTTAATGAAACCAAATTCATTTATGGCTTCATAAAACTGGATGTTCCATGACCTGGATGATTTTTTTAATCCATAAATGGATTTCTGCAACTTGTAAACCCATTTGGCTTCACCTGGTGTCACAAACCCTTCTGGTTGGGTCATATAGACATCTTCCTAAAGGTTCCCATTAAGGAATGTTCTTTTAACATCCATTTTCCAAATCTCATAGTCATGGTAAGCTACTATGGAAAGTGTGATTCTTATGTATTTAAACATGGAAATTGGAGAGAAGGTTTCATCATAGTCCATTCCTCGATGTTGTCTAAATCCTTTAGCCACTAGCCTTGATTTATAAGTGCTAACTTAAACTTCCATTTCACGTTTTTTCTTAAATATTCATTTTCATCCAACAGGATTTACATCAACTAGCTCATCGACTAGAACCCAAACTTGGTTCTGATACATGGAATCCATCTTAGAATTCATATATTCTGGCCATCTTGCAGCTTCTGAGATTTATACTTCTTCTTTGTAGGAGAGAGGTTAGTCATTGTACAATAATAATGATTCTCCATACTCGGTGAATAGAAAACCAAATATCTCTGGTTCCCTTACCTCTCTTGAGCTCCTATGCAGTACTTGTGTTTCTGGAACCTCTTCTACAGGGACCTATGGAAATTTTTTCTTGTACCAACTTCTGTGTATCTTGAGCATCAACTTCATTGAAGTCAATCTTTCTCCCACTATCCCTTTTGAGGATGTGATCCCTCTCAAGAAGGATGGATTGTCTGGTGACAGTCACTTTATTGTCTTGAGGGTTATATAGGTAATATCCTTTTGTTTCCTTGGGATATCCTATAAAGATACACCTTCTACCCCGAGGTGATAGTTTGTTGCATGATAAGGACTTAAGAAATGCCTTGCATCCCCATACACGTGTATGTGAAAAAATGGATTTCTTTCTATTCCATAACTCGGAGGGAATTCCATTTTCTTCCTTAGTTGGTACTTGGTTTAATGTGTATGATGCGGTTTATAATGTATATCCCCAAAAAGATAATGGAATATCTGCATGACTCATTATCGACCTCACCATGTCCAACAAGGTGTGGTTCCTCATTTCACTAACACCATTCCACTGTGGTTTATAAGGAGAAGTGAGTTGAGATATAATCCTATAATCCCATATAAGATCGATGAACTCTTGGTTCAGATATTCTCCACCTCGATCCAATTATAGTTTCTTTATCTTATTACCAAGATGATTCTATACTTAATTCTTGAATTCCTTAAATTTATCTAAGGCTTCTGACTTATACCTCATTTAGTAAACATATCCATATCTACTCAAATCATCAGTAAAAGTAATAAAGTAAGAATATCCACCTCTAGCTTCTACTGGAAATGGTCCACACACATATGTGTGCACCAATCCTAGAAGCTTTGTGGCCCTTTCACATTGTCCATCGAAGGGCGTCTTGGTCATGTTTCCTTGTAAACAAGTGTGACATCTATCAAGTGGTTTTAGCTCAGTAGAGTCCAAATAACCATCTCGGTAGAGCTTTGTCAAGTGCTTCTTGTTTACATGACTGAGACAATGATTCCACAACTAGGTGATGTATGAGTCATGTGAGTTTGATTCATTATCTATTGTCAACACTTGGTTTTTGTAATTTAATACATACAAACCAATATTTAAATGTTCTATACCATAACATACATTTTTCGTATAAAAGAGACAACCCTTCTTTCCAAACATGAAAATAAATCCATCGATATCCAAACAAGATACGGAAATTATGTTATTGGTAACACTAGGCACATAATAACAGTTATGTAAAACCAAAATCATCCCAGTTGGAAATGAGAGGTGGTAATCGCCAATAGCAAATGTAGGCAGCCTTGTAGCATTGGCATCTTGAAGATACACCTCTCCTCTAGAATCTTTCTAAATCTACTTGGTTCCTATTTTTGAATACAGATGTGATCCCCAAAAGCTGTATCTAATACCCAATGTGTAGAAATTGAAAGATTACACTCTATAATGAACGCACCTTTAGTGTCCCCATGGTTCTGAGTGTAGTTCCTCTTCCAGTGGCCTTTCTTGACACATGAAAAACATACTGCCTCCCATTCCTTGCCCTGCCTCTGGATATTCCCCTTCATGGAGGGACAACACTCAGGGGCTTCATACCATTTATAAGTCTTTACCCCCTTTGCCTTGTCCTTCCTTTTCTTATTCACCATAAGAACTGCGGGTTTGTCACGCCCCATATCCTTATCTAACTGGATAATTAAGGTCAAAAGTTTCGTTAGACTATTCTCATTGTTTCTCATGTTATAATTGAAAATGAAGCTATAGAAGGTCTTGGGTCGTGATAAAAGAATGAGATCTATACGCAACTCATCCGGGAATTTAATCCCTAAGATGTCCAGATGTTCAATGTAGCTAATAAGTTTGACTACATGAGGCCCACTTGGCACAGACTCTCCAAGGTTAGTTGTAAACAAAGCATTGGAGATCTAATATCTCTCTTGTATCACCTTCTCTTGGTATAGATCCTTAAGGTGAGATATCATGCTATACGCGTCCATGTTTTCATGTTGCTTCAACAGCTCATTAGACATGGCCGATAGCATGAAACACTTGAAATATGTGGCATCATCCATATGTTTCATATAGAGAGATATTTCTTCATCACTGGCCTCTTTCCCAAGCATAACTAAAACAGGCTCTTCCAACACATACAATTTCCTCTTGTGGTGAAGGATGACACGTAAATGCCTGTGCCACTCTCAGAAATTGGTGACGGTGAGAAGGTTTTACTTCTCGAGTATGGTTTTCAATGATATGTTTGAAGTAATTTTTCTTGTTGTTTCTACAAATTAATATGAGAAATGTTTTTAATTCTTTATAAAACTGAGACAAATAAATAAATTAATACTTATTAGTCTCCCACAATTTTATCAGAATCCAATAGCCCTTACCATTGACTTCAGAATATTCTGTTTCCTGAATATTTTAGTGGAAATGATCTATATTTCCCTTCTCATTACCCCAACTAGGGTTGGTCAAGCAACTTAAAGGGTTTTAGGTAGGCATTCAAAATTCCAACTGCAATAACTTGTAGCTCCTTGATCTGCTAAGTGGACTCCCCAATCCTGAATTCCTTTTATTTTGGATTTCCTCAACCTTTGCCTCTTTATCATACAAAGTCCTGGTGTGGCAGTCAACCCTTGATGTGAACCAATTAAAGTCAACCCAAAACATTTATTTATAATTCCTCGATAATTGAAAGCACCCCAACTAGGTTTGGTCAAGAACATTGAACTATGGTTCGATTCTAACCAAGATTATGAAAGGTTATACCAACATAATATTTTTTTGAGGGATTTTATGCTTATACATAAATTAAAATTTTATTATATTTAATTACATGATTTTTAATATTAATTGGGATATACTTAAGTGATTAACCATGTCTATGATAATATTTATGCATAAGATAGTCTTATTTTAGTTCCATCTTGTATGCTTGTTTAATTCATTAATTGTGTGATTGTGACAACACACCCAAAATAAATAAACCACGCAACTGATAGAAATAAAATAAATGGTATGATCATGAGCTTGTTCTATTGGTCATTTTATCTAGCGGTTGATATACTAACCCAATAACATAGGGCCGAAACACCTTGAACATTTCAAGTTCATTTTTACAGCTTTCCACCTATCCACCTTTGTATCTCCTTGGATTGGTTCCACCTTGGCTCCAGACTTGAGCCGACTCAACTAGATTGGGAGCTCCATCCATTACATATGCATTTATCTCAAACGTAGGTGAGGGGTAAAATGGGTTTTTACATAAAACAATCATTGGGTGCGCAGGCCCTACATATTAATGAGGAGAAGGCTCACAAGTCAACAAATTTTATTTAAATAAATAAATTAAAATAAACCATTCACATAGAAAGGTCTTGGTCTATCTCATGATCACCCATACATGCTATGATATTTATGCATAAATAAAACTATCATTCAATTGTTTAATCATTCTTGATTAAGATAAAACACACTCGAATCAATTAATTATCTTTAATTAATCAATACTTTTATCTTAAACCCTTTTCTAAATTTCCTTGAGATTCTCATCCATAGTAATTTTAAACAAATAAATTCATTTAAAATTATCTTTGTACATAACATGTACCTTGGAGGAAACCTGGTGAATTCTCGTTCATTATGCAGATGTTAAATTAAACACATATATATATAACACCTATCACGTGTTGTGACTCAGCTTTACGCCTTCACTATAGTACACGTCTCAAGGGTTTGTATAATATAATAATAAATTTTAATAAATATGTGTATTTTGGATGAGTACATGACATGTAGTTCTGACTACACGGAATGTACTTTTGTTCACCATCCATCCAAAGTAAACACCCGGGTACATGGAATGTAGATGTACATCATGAAATTTTCATAGTGCATAGCATGTTCAGTGGGACACACATTGTGTAGTATCTGCGTTACACATTTTCTAGTCAGGCAAGCCATGTACGGGGTACACAGTCCAACCCTAACCCGAAGGGACTACACACCGTGTTCAGTGGACCACACGACATGTAATCTGGAAACCATGTGCCCCCTATTCTTGGTCAACACACAGTGTCATTTATGACTTAGGTATACTTCAATGCACAGCCTGATTTGGCAGACCAGTCTAATGCATTGAACCTAGACTACATGGCATTTACTTCGGAATACATGTTGTGTATTCTTGTGTTGTATGTACAGGAACATTTAACACATCCGGATGAGATATTTTATTTTATTTTAATCAAATTTAAAATAATAATTCATTTCTGTAAGGTGAACAAGAAACAAGAGAGGAGGAACAGAGCTCGAGATTCAAATTTAAAGAACGATTAACTTGAATTGAAACAACTAAATTATTAAATGTGTAAATCACCAACGAAAAAATAAATAATTATAATCAATGATAACCTCTCTTTGATACCACTTGTAGGTTTTTGGTGTAGTAGAAGCATGTTTGTGGGTTTTCCCACCTTTACTTTTAGCATTAAACAATGTTCAATCCACGATCTGTCATGATAAAAAAATGTTGGATCTTCAGAATAGAATGAAGAACGAAAAGAAAGAGAAGGGTCCTAGAACCATCAAGAATATCATCATATGATGGTTATAATTAATTTACTTAATTGAAAAGAATTACCTTGATGGAATTATTTCTTCGTTGATGTTTTCGAGTCACGTTTCGATGTGATTCATCATTGCGTCGCTGAAGCCAACTGTAGACTTCCTCTAGTAGTGATCCACACATGAACCACGTATCTCTGGACGTCACCAAAGGAATCTCCAGTTGCTAGCATGGAGAAGCCTTTGATTGCGTTTTATACCTTAGATCGCCTTGATACAATGGAGGAGGATCTCCCTCGGTCTTGAGAGCATTCTTGGAGGAAGGATTTATCTCAGCCTTGAGATAATTTTCCAGAATTGCTGTTCACAAAAATTCATAGAATTTTTTTTTGGTTGTGAGGATATTTATAATCAGGTTTGAGGTTATAGAGTTATGACAATAAATAAACATGTTACGCATTTTATTTATTTTGTTAACTCTTCTTAAAAACCCCCATGTCGAATCATTAATTCCTTGACATGTGCCCATGCTAATTATAATAAATATCATTTAACAAAACAATATTATTTCCTTAAAATACCGACTGGAAAAACTACACAGCATGTAATCATTAATACGCGGCGTGTACTTGTTTTCCATTTCCTCTCCATAATGAAAACTACACGGTGTGTAAATTCAATGTACATGGCATGTATATCTTGTTTTTTCATTTTATTCTTCCTCTAACAATAATACAACTTATTATTCCTTGAATAATTATTAAGAAACATATGGGAATAATATTTATTCTACTTGAGATACTTGGATACACTTAGTGTGTGACCCTCTAGGCCTCTTTCTCGTTGGCATTAGGCGGGCTTGCCTAAATTCCAAGATTATTATCTAGAAACGGGTCAAGGAACCCAAGAGAAAAAAGTTGACACCACATTGATGTGCCACCTCATATGAATGCTTACTATGTAATTTAATTCTTTTGTCTCGATATCTCTAATCAAGTGGGTTTCATGCTTGTTCCATCAACCCATGTGCTCGATTATTCTTTCTTTGACTTCCCAGAATTGAACTCACCCATACCTTACCATGGCCATGGATTTATTTAGGCTTTATCAATTCCATCAAAGGGCCTGAGATATCTACTTCCATTATGGAACAGAAGGGACAAATCCTTTCTTGCGTTATCTATTAATGAAGTATCACTCATGACACACCCAACGTATCCTACCTTGCTGCGAACAGTGTGTTGTCATAGTTTTTGTCAATACATATAAGTGTGCGAGTTCCAATACCAATTAATAATAATTATAAATTCTAAGGACCAATACACATGTCCACAGATAGGAACATCCAATGACACAATGAAATATGGATTTCCTACTGGTCGGTCTCGTTCTTATAATATCCTCTTTAATATTACCAAGGGAGCACACCATGAGAAGGTTCCTCAAAGATTTTTGAGTCCTCTACCCCTAACTGTCTGTATTATTTGTGCCCCTCAAATAACATCATTCGTCCATAGAACATATATTCAAGAACATTGTTATGAAACTTTTGGGTTCTCATCATAGTAGGGATCCGCTATGACCCTTTAATGGAAAAATTGTCCTTAGGACATTATCACATGCATTTTCTTGCAGAATAATATTCAAGATGTGATAAGGTATTTATTAATGAATAAATTAAAAAGTAACTGGTTCTAGGCCACTGACTCCAACATAGGATGAGAAATAGAAACCTCATTATTTTCTTCAACCACTTCCAATCCTCACTTGGAAGTGATATGAGATATCTATAGACTTTATGGTGTGGTTTAAACATACCTTGAGAAATAATAATGTGATATGTGTTTTGATTTATAGGCTGACTAAATTGGTTCACTTTATACCAATTCATGATACAACCAAATATATGGTATTTGGAAATATCTATCTTAAAGTGAATGATCATTTACATGATGTTCCATTTGCAATAGTCTCTAATAAGGATCCTTAGTTCACTTATCTCATTTAGATAATCCTTTAGGAGGAACTGGGATCTTAGTATTTTTTGATAATGACATACCATCCATAGTCGGATGTCCATACAGAAAGAACTATACATATTATTAAGGATATTCTTCATACTTGTGTTATTTACTTAGGTGGGGATTAGGATGACTATTTTGGGATTCTTGAGTATTCTTATAATAATAGTTACCAATCTCTAATCACAATGGATCCTTTTTAGGTCTTGTATGGACATCCTTGTAAATCTTCGTTGTGTTGATTATAGATTGGGTAATGTTTTTTGGTTGGAACTATAATGGTTCAAGTGATGACAACAAATACTCCATTGATTTTTAATAAAATGTTGATGGTACAAAGCTGATACATGTCTTATGCTTGTATTATTTACAGACCGTTGGAAATTTTAGTTGGTTATCAGGTGTTCTTGAATGTTTCACTTAATTAGGGTTATAGGTGGCTTGGGAAGAAAGGAAAACTTACTCCTATTTTGTGGGACCTTTTAAGGTTTTTAATCAGGTGGTAAAAGTGGATTACCATTTAGAACTTCCACCACATCTGACGTCAACACATAACTTGTTCAATGGGTCTTAGCTTCGAAATTATCTATCTGATCCATCTCATGTTATTGATATGGAGTGATCTTGACATTAACCCAGTTTATCTGTGACTAAGCATCCTGTTAGGATTGTTGATTCAAAAAGCGAGGTATATCATGGGAGCATGATACCTTTGTTTTGATTGTAATGACATCACAATTATGAAACTCATGATATTTGAGATAGATAGGAATTGATAAGGGAGTAGTGTCCCTATAATTTTGGAATGGAAGATTCTCCGTTGGCTTTTTTATGATAGAAAAATTATATGGTGGGGAGGTTGTAACATCCTATTACTATTTTAAGGTATTCCAAATCCCATATTTTGATCATTATTTGGTTACATTTCATTTAAGGGTTATTTTTGAGAAATTTTGGGGCGTTTTGAATATTCTGGGACTGTGCCAGGTTGGCACAGAGTTTGACCAAAACATGTACCCTATTATAGTAAACCGTGAAAACTTAGATTTTGTGGTTTTTCATAGTTAGTTCATGGTTTTACCAACTATGTCCCCATATAGTAGAAACCATGATCCTATAAAAAAAGGGGTGTACAACTAGGAAACATGTCTAAGGAGCATGTTTTCTCTAACCATGTGACTCTTCCTAGCTAATAATCCAATTGGTATTTTTTTAATCTGAAAATTATTTCCTAAAATCCCAAAACCCACTTTTTAGATGCTCGATGGGCCTATAAAAATCCTATACGGTTTCCTCTTCCTTGGAGGCTCCCAAAACATGTTTTCCCATATACACCTCTCTAAAAGTGAATTGAATCATGGATAATATTAGTTGATCCCTTCCCAATAGGTTTCTTATTATCTTTATCATTCTCTCTCTCTCTCACTCTCCACTTTTCTCCCTAAGGTGTTGTAGATATACATGTTTATTGGAGAATATAATCCCCACTATTTTAGGTATTGAATCTATGTTTTACTCTCATATCTTTGTTACCTATTTTCTTCAATGGTTTTCCCTAATTACAGATTTTGGTTTTGAGATCTAGTGATCATGAGGATTGTGGTTCTGTTATGATGGTCAATTTTGATTAACCGTAAATTTCATGATTTAAATTCTATTTTTCAATTTAAATTAAATGTTTGAAAATTTTATTTCAATTAGTTTATTAAAAATCCTAATTATATTGAATTTGGGGGGTTTGGATTTTATTTGGAAATATATTGGTAAATCCCCCTAATTCCATTGAATTAGGGAATGTTTGTTAAATTTATCGAAAACTATGTAATTTAAATTGTTGAATTTAAAATTTGAAATTCATTTGATGAAATTGATTTCAAATTGGTATTTGATGAAAAAAATTATTTTTTTTTGATAGAAACCCATTGGTTTCATTTTTTGGAAAAGGCATTATTTGATTAAAAACCCATGTTTTGATTTTTAAAATGGAAGTTTCCATATTAAAATGGTAAATGGGATGAATTGAATTTTTGAACAGATTTCAAATAAATTTTCCATTTTTGGTTTTATAGAACATGCAATCCTAGGTATTTAGTTATTTATTTGGGACAAGCATGCTTGGTTAGAATTTTCTTAGCAACATATTGATGTTTTAAAACTCTAAAAACATTATTAGATATCTTATTTTTTAGTAAGATATGGATGAGTTATCTCTAGATAGTGTCGAGGGACATGTGTACACATTGAGTTTATTATTATATGAGTGTGTGAGGATCCCATATTTAGAAATTTGGATTTTTATCCTATTTTTTTGGTACTTAGCAGTATTACTTTGGGCTGTTTATACTTATTTGAATTCTGGTATACTTCTCCCTGTGGAGATTTTGTTATATGAAAATTGACTTTTTATCTATACCTTTTTGTATTTGGGTAAAATTATTTCCTACTTTCACTTTATAGGATTCAAATTTCTAGTCTTCAACCCTTGGGGTTCAGTATTTCCCTTCTAGACATGTTTGCATGGGCTCAGTTATCAGGTTACCTGGGTGCCCAGGCTAGTTCGTGACAACATATGTTGTGTTCAATGACATATATAAAAATTAACAATATCTAAGTATCTTCTCAATTACTATAAATATTAGGACTAACAAAATTGGAAAAGAATGTTTCAATATAGGTTCTCCCATGAAAAACATGTCAAACAACACATTCCTGATGTTGTGCTTCGAGAAAATGAAAAATATAAGAGTCTCACTCCAACTACCAGATTCAATGGTAAAATAAACCCTATGAGTCATTAAATACATCATAGTAAAATTTTACAATTTCAATTTCCCATTAGATTTATTATATCTTTATAGAGACAAAGTGATAACTCTTCTCATTTTGGGAAGACCATTCCTTGCTACCAGTCAAGCACTGATAGATGTACAGAGTGGAGAACTATGTTAAAGAGTTGGTAGTGAAGATGTATGTTTCAATATTCACCATGAAATAAATAATTATTATGTGATGGATGGTGATGATATGGAATATCACAAAATACCCACAAATAATAATGATATTGCGGTTGAATAAAATCATGAGGTTGGTAATGTCTTATAAAAATAAATTCTAAAAGGTGGTGATAGAAAGAATAAATAAGAAATTAAAGACACTAGAGGATAAATTGATTCCACTATGTTTGAAAATTTTCCACAAGTATGGACGGTATGTAGCCTTATATATACTTTTTATAGATTAAAAAATAACTGGTGGATCAGCCCATAGAGTTTGACTAAGTGTTTACTACAAGAAGAATTAATATATTTTTAGTGGAAGGACAGGGCCCAAACAACATGTAAAGGTCACATATAAGATCGTTTAAAGATTTGGACCTAGTAAAATCGTTCTAATCTCTAATAACTAGAGCTAATAAGGTATCGTTGAGCCAAAAAATTTAAACAAAATAGCTTTTAAGAGGTGCCCTGAGTTATTAGTATTTTTAATTTTATGTTTTTATGTGAACAAGAACCCTCCCCCAAATCATGATATATTTCATTAAAATATGGATGTACTTTCCCATGTTTATTAGCATTTTTTAGTTCAATCAAGGCATGACATGGAAGTATGACAAAAGGCTGTAGAAAAAATACATGTCTTTAGATCTTAATTCATGTCATAAGATTACAATTCTCATCATTGACCTATGAAACCCAAGTCTAAAGAATCATTGAATGGTGATTGTGTATTTAAATTATGAAAATTCCTATCATATTTTCTTCATTTGTTCATTTAGATATTTTCATAGCCAATTGCATGGCCTTAGTTGAATTTTCTCTTTATTAAACTGGTCCTGGAGACTAAAACTACTTAGTCCAAAAAAGGAATAGCCTTGTTCGTGTCATTAATTCTCACTAGGTTTCCAAATTTTATAATTTAAAAAAATAGAACAAACAAATTACTTAACTACATGGTAATATAGGAAGTACATTTATGAGGGTAAACCCAAAAAGATGGGTTTGGACAAAATAATAATTTAATAATAAAGGATTAAAATTATGTTTTCTTATGATTCATATCGATGTATTGAGGTATATTACGAGTCCACCCATCACTATTTATGTCTTATACATTCATCATATGATAGAATAAATAAAATAAAAAATCAAAAAATCATTCCATAGTCATCATAAAACATTATTATTAAAACAACATGTATTTATATTTTCAATATTTAATGAAAAATGTAATGGAATAGCTTTATATGTTAGCATCCCACAAAATAAAATTTTATATATTAATGGTTACATGATTTTGTAAATTATTTCCCAAATTAATAAATTGAGTATATTTCTATGTAATAATCCTTAAAAATAATATCATATAGAGTAATAAGTTTATGGTTCTATAAAACATTTCCTAAATAAAAAAATGGAATAACTTTCTATGTAAGAATCCCTCAAAATAAAATTGTATATAGAAATGGGTATGCTGTTAATTCAGTAATTTCTCTATTAAATAAATGGTATAGATTTGTATGTAACCATACCTAAAACTGACACTGTATAGAGTAATGGGTATATAGATATGTTAAAATTTTCCCCAATCAGTAAATGAATTCAATATAGCTAAACACCCATCAATCAATAACAGGATATATAGAGTATGCATAGAGGAAAATAATTAGAATAAAATTTAAGCTTCTAATAATTCAATGATTGGGTAAGGAAAGTGAATTGATGGATCATTTATACAGTATAATAAAACATTTCATGATTCATATAGAGAAATAAGTTGTATAGTATCATTTTAATAATACCCATGATCAAGTGTAATACAATTCATGGATAGACACATCGATGGAAAACATTTTTTAAGACATTTAAGAAAAATTACATAGGAAATAAGAAATAACCTTATCATATTAGAAGAATTAATGTAAATGTATTATAAAACATGGAAAATAATAATTTCATTTAGGTAGAATTTAAATTTGTAGAGAAAGATTCATATAAAAAGATAATAATAGTGGGAAGATTTGTTCAAACATAAATCCTTAAAATTAGTTTTTTTTAATTGATGAAAATAACCCAAATGGAAAATGTAAAATATATATTTAAAAGTTATAATAAAATTTAATTTAGAATAAAATAATAATGAATAGATATTTCTGTATGTATTAGGTAATTTTAAAAATTATCCAATTAATACAGACTTGGTAGGGAGAGTTTCCTGAAATAAATGAAGAGGTAGAGAATATTTCTCTTACAAAAACGATTTTGTATAATATATGAGCCATGAGAAAATTATATAGTGAAGAGAATTGAAAATAATTATTAATAACTAATGAATATGATATGGTTTTGATAAAGAATAAAAATTCTCTTGATTTATTATATCTCAAATTGAATTTGTGATAGGAAAATAAAATTTAAGAAGAAACTTGATTTTATTTGGTAACATTTGTGTTAAAAGAAATTGTATAAAAGAACATAATATAGCTCTTCAGAACCCATTAATTTTCTTAAATATGATAAAATAAATTAATTATATAGTAATATCACCATATTAATGATACCATGATGAAAACAATATGCCTTTTGAAATTAAATTTTAGACAAAAAACCCCTTATACTAATGGTAACTCAAAAATCTATATAACATAAGAGAGTTTCCATGAAATAGGTATTCAAATATCATCAAATTAATTATATTAATTTTATATAAAGGAAATTTGGAAATTAAGAACCCATATAAAAATTTTATGGTATAAAATATTAAGCATGTCTCTAGGAATTGAAAGTATAGTGAAATAACACTCATCTAAATTATTGACTAAGTTTTATAACATCATTTGATTAATGTGGTTAAACTGACCCAAAAAAGAACACACTATAATTAAATTGGTTTATAGGGTTAATGAAGAATATTATATCATTATAAAATTATAATAATGGTATTATTTATGATTTTTTATTCTAGTGGATCTTATTCAATGTTTTTTGGATAATGAAAGAAAATCAAGATGAAAAATGAAAAATGTTACTTCTTGGAAAATTTAGTATGCATGTAGGAATGGTAAGCATTAAAAACCCTAAAAAATTGGGAGTTTATGAGGGTAGATAATAAATTTCAATTTTATATTCAGAAGAAAATTTTTTATAACATATATATTTATCAATCCCATCATTACATTTTTCTTCTAGAGGTGGTGACAAAAAATAGAATACACAATTTCATGGAGAAGATAGTTCACACATACGCATGGATGATGAATTAATTTTCATGGAAAATGAGAAATTTATATTATTTTTTATCATTAAATATTCTCAAAAATTTCATAAATATAATAATTATTTATTACATTTTCTAATATCACCACCCATGTAAGGTGGTGAGGGAAAAACATGACACTTTGTGGAGGTAATCTGCACATTGGATCAAATATCATTTTTGTCTCACTTAAGAGAAAGGTGGAAAATGAATAATAGTTATTGAAAATTAAAATATAAAGTTTAAAAAAATATTTGTTTTATCATATAATATTAGGAATAATATATTTTAAGGGGAACAATAGTCTAGAAATGTCGCCAAAAAATAGTACTAAAATTGATAACTTTGAGATTCCCTTTGAGAAATTCCATGGAAAGTGATGACATAAGAAACAAATTTGTGTCCAGAATAATAATTATGTGAAATTAAAATATAGTTGAAATAATTATTTCATATTTTCATATAGAAACCATATATTTTGGGTGTTCTTGTAGGGTTGTTGATAATTTCAATTAATAAGTGGTGAGAATGATTTTTTTTGTAAATATTTAATCTTAAAATAAAGTGACCACATGTTTTCTTGACAATAAGATATATAAATAATAATTAATGGTGTATAGATATTTTTTTGGTATAAAAAAACTCAAACATTGAATTGAAAACATGTTTTTAACCTATTAGGTATTTTATCCCTTATGTAATATCTTTACCACTTTTTGGATTTTACTGTGGTACTTAGTTTTTATCTAATAAATTTATCATATATGCCTAATAAAATTGTTCTTATTATATAATATTAACCTTATAATTAAAATTTTGAAATATTTTTTATTATATTCACATTCTATAATTGATAAAAATTAATTTTTATCTCATTAATGTATAATTTATTTAATCCATTTTGCGGAAAAATATTTATGAAGTACTAAAATGAAAAAAAAGGTTATCAAGTTGAATATAAAATATTAAAATATATAATTATAGTTATAAAATATATATCTTATTAATAAAATTGATTCAAAATTTTATATTATTTTATTATATCCTTATTTTTTTATAGAAGTCATGGTTTTTACAAAAAACGTATTTTTCACTACTCTTCTAAAAATCAAACCTATTTTAATAAACCCAAAAAAATATTATAGTATAATTATTTATTATAAAATCAAAATTTATTTTAATTTATATAATTCAAATATTAAATATTATATATTTATAATTTGAATTAAAATATAAAAAATAAGGGTAAACTGATTTTATTGAAAAATTATAATTTTATGCATTGGTTATTCTTAGTATTATTTCATACCAATTTTTAATATAGAGAATTATAATATATTATTTAATATATTTAAATATTATATATTATCACTATTATTTAAAGGTAATTAATTTAATTTATTAATAATTTAAATAGATAACCAAGAAGGAACAATCATATAATTATATCTCCTCTAAATATAACCATTATTAGTTTAAAATGAACTTTTTTTCTAGAAATTTCATTTTTCATATAGTTTTCTTAATAAAATTAATTTAATATGTCATAGTTCATTTTTCATTGGTGTTTTGTGTGGAAAAAGATAAAAAAAATTTGAAAATACATAGTAAAATCACTAGTTGTTACACATCGCATCATGATTGCAAGCATTGTTGCATAAAATACCATGACTTAAACATGATTGTAGAATTTAATTACATATTCATAAGGTGGATCCAATTAATAAAAACAAAAAATATAGTATGATATCATAAATAATTCTTTATACAATTTCATCATGATCTTTAACGCACTAACTTAAACCACCAGGTCTGATTCGGGGGGCTACACGACCTCTTGCACCTCTCCCCTTATAAAAGAGGTTGTTGACTTGTGGTAAAACCCTGCAAAATGTCATGGGAAGCCTATTCCATTAGTTTAATGTGAACATAAATGTATAATAAAATAATAAATAACAAATAAAAAAATTACTAAATAACCATCATAGTAGTAGTATATACAAATAAAATTTACCCATTTAGTATCAATATGGCCTATAAACTCATAAAAACTAAATAAATGTATACAATGTAAGGGTAATCTAATAATAAAGTAGTAAAATCTATCTTGGGGACTATGGGGAATTTTCTATATCTTTGTTCCAACACAATCAACTATCCACCATAGGGCCCTTTCCATTCACGAGATCCCTAGTCATGAAATATACAAGTTCACTAAAATATTCGAGTATGGTGTGAGTAAAAGACTCAGTAGAAAACCACCAACAACCCTTAACATCTATTTATAAAATATATAAGTTTATGCAAGGAAAGAAAATAATTAAAAAATATAAAAAACATGTATATCATACCAAAAAAATACACATGCTGGGTCTTAAGAGACTGGACCTACCTTCTTCGGAACCATGCCGAAAAGGACCACTGAACTACCTTGTTTAACACATACCCATCCTCAACAATATAGTTCACAAAATGTTGTTTATAGTTACCTCTCTAGGGGATATCCCATGTATATTTATATCATTATCTCATACATCCATTTCATAAGGGAATAATTCATATGGATCAACGTGCATCAACTGCAGATACAAGGAACACCACATGGAAACATTTAAATAGAATAAAAGATCAATATCCCATCAAATAAAGTGATAGTCACAACCATAACATTTATAACAAATAAAACATTAATCATATGCTTTCTATGGATAAACAGACACACCATATGTGATTAATATTTTAAAATAGGTATACAATACTCATTAACACCAATAATAATTCCATGAACCCTTATAAAACATTCTCTAAAGTAAGGTGATTCTTATATTAGGTGAAACTATGAATTGAAAGAAGGGGACACCATAAAAGTTCTAAAATCACTACTAAAAACTAGATCCAATTACAATTTAAGAGGAATCAAAATCCTAGGATCATGGATGAGAATATACCAACCCTAATGGTAGTTCAAAGGGAGACCTGCTGCCAATAAAGATCTATTTTCAAAGGTTTTTCAAACACCAATTCTCTCAATATGGGAACTAATTCTATTAACAATCAATGATTCCCTTATTAGACTGGTCCAAAAAAAATTAAAACTGAATAATTCATCCTAGATCTAATTTATTGGATCAGGTGGAGGAGAATGAGATTGATTTATAAAGTATAAAGACTCGCAAATGAATAATGTTGGATCAATTCATTATTTGGTATCAAAATGAGTTATTGGAAGGGTGGGAGAGAACCCAAATATCATCAAAAAGGATCCCTTAGTTATTGGGAGTCAAATGGAGGCTGAGAGATTAAGAAAATTTGATTGGTGTCATTCTCTTAAAAGAAACACCTATAAACTCTTTATCATTGATGGGATCCATCAAACACCATTAGAAACCCGATGGCAGTTGTTCAGAACTCGTTCTTACTAGAAACATCACATGTTGGCTGATGGGATTGTTGTATCTTAAGAAACTATATAAAGTACCATGACCCTGATACAGCCCAATTCCAACCACTCAAAAGCCTATATCCTACATCCATCAACATAATAACAATCATAAAAAGATACTTATAATTATAAAGAATAATACTTAAAGGATTAATTATCAAAATTCTTTAACTATTGTATCTTTTTATCCTTTAAAATTATCCCCAAATATATGCTCAAACAACATATCCCACTATGACTAAACACTATCTTCCCACTTCCACATCTCTTCTTGAACACACCTATGCTACCATAAAACATGAAAAAGAGGAGAGGAATTTCTTCACATTACTTTATCACATCTTTCTATTATCATATGAGGTCATTCCATGATGGATGCTTTTGGATCTAGTATGATATCATCATAGATGATCACATGCACGTGATTGAGGTCATACTTTTTATGTTGTGAAATGTGGAAAATATTATGTATATCTTTATGTTGTTGAGTGAGGTAAAACAAATAGGCCATAGTACTTATGCATTTGACAAACTCAAATGGAATGACATACCGCAGAACTAATATTACATTCCTCCTCAAACACCTGGTCCCTTACCGTGGGGACACTATCAATAAGAACTTATCTCTAGAAATATACACCAATTATCATCTACATTATTCAGCAAGATTCTTTAGCCTATTATGAGCCATAACCATCAATTCTTTAATCAACTACACCAAATATGAGGTATCCTATAGTAGACATGGCCAAAAAACTAAATTGTTTCCAACCTCATTCAAACATAATGGCGATCGATGTGGCCACCAATACATAACCTAAAATGGATCCATATGAATCATGGACTAGAATTTTATCATTAAGGAAATATCTATTAATGAAAATTGATCATTCTAAGATCCTTTATAATCTAGAATACATACTAAAATCATATCCTCTAATCTCTATATCTCTTTTCCAAAATACTCATCTATGGATAAATGGTCGTACTTAGTTAAATAGATTACCTATCACCTTATATAAGCCTTGAAAAAACATCATGGGATACCAAGGGTATCTTCCATATACCATTCTTGATGGTACTATGTAGAGACTCATAATATCTATATAGAGATTACATAGCTCATCCAATGAATTCATCTTTCTGTTCAGTATGATGTGATCCACCTTATTTTACTGATACACAACTACACAAACTATGTCTTGACCTCTAGAGGTCCTCAGAAACCCTATCAAAAAGTCTGTCATCACCTTACCCCGCATCCATACAAGAACTAGAAGTTCCTAGAGTAACCCTACACATATTTTATTCTCATATTTTATTCTTTAACTTGTCAGGAAATAATATAAAAAATCTTTAATGAATCCCTTAATACTAATACAAAAGATCCATCTCTTTCCATTGTGGTTCCTATGGGTCAACCATGGCTGCACTGGTCACGGGAAAGACAGAAAGTATCTCATAATCTCCTCTCTTATAAAATATGGATCTATAACTCTACCAATACCTAGATTCACTTCATTTCTATCCAAATCCCAACCTAAAACAAAATAGTTGGCTTCAAACCTCTCAGTAATTTAACCATACTTTGTAGCATGGTCCAATATGGACTTTACCCATTCTTCCAATGATGATGTGATCACCTATAGTGAGAAAACATCATTCACATGATACTTATCTATACCCACATTCCAATATAATAATTAATCCACAAGCTTCTATCCACTTCTTATATTCATTCTCCCACATCCAATATCTTTATGCTCAATGAATATGAAACTACATTTCCTTACCAAGGAGAATACTTTATCTCAAATTAAAATGTTTGTATATATTCTACATAGTGACACTAATTAATATTCAGGTCATGCTGAGAAAAGATATACTGGAAAATATTGTTGTCGATATACATTATAAATCTCTCTCCAAATAGGCAGTTCCACAAACATTTTAACACATCAATTTTGAAGAAAATACTTTACACCATAAATAATCGTAATATATTTTTATATGCATTACAATCTACTACATACCCAACTCCATGATCTAAAATAATCATGATTAGAGCTAACATCATCCACTTTATCATCTCTAAGAAGGCTTCTTCACACTGATCTATCCATTCAAACAATAATCCCTTATTAGTTATTTCATTCAAAAGTGATTCTAGGTGAGGAAAGTTCTGAATGAATCTTTTTTAGTGCCCAAAAAACATGGAAAACTATGTATCATTAACACATTCCTCATACATGCCCAAGAAATGACTGTATCCACCTTCCCTAGATCAATCTAAATCCCCACTTATAAAACCACCTGACCAAGAAAGCATAATTCTGGTATCTAAAAGTAAAAATTTGAGTACTTGGTATAATGCTTGTGTGATCAAAGAGTTCTCAACATGATATCAAGTTCTCTAGCATGTGATTTTGGGGAATTTTAATATATAAGTACATCATCTATGGAATCAATGATGAAGGAGTTCATTTACGGGTGGAATATCTTATTCATGATATACATTAACAATGTTGGATCATTCATCAGTTCAAAGGGTATAGCAAGATACTCATACAACCCATTTCCTCTCCTAAATGATGTATTCAGTATGTTTTCCTCCATAAACGAAAGCTGATGGAAGCTTGAATAAAGATCAATATTTTAACACCACTACTCTCAGTTCAATTTATTAAAAAGTCATTTATTCTTATTAGTGGTTACCTATTTTTTATAGTGAACTGATTTAGCTTCTACTAGTCTGCCCAAATATGAAGAATAGTGTTTGATATCTATGTGAACAACACCATAGAACCCCAAGGGTAAATACTACATACAATGAATCCTTGATCCATAATTTCATCTAGTTTCAAATATATCTATTTTAACTCATCTAGTTACATCTTATATGATGGAATAACCATGGGTTATACACCTAACACTAAATCGATCCCATATTTAACTCCCTTGTGTTGAGGTAACCTATAGAAATCCTCTAAAATAAATCTCAGTACAGGTCTACCACTATAAGATAAGAGGAGTGATTTACCATCTAATCCACTTCAAGTATTATAATAACCACCTATGTTAAAAATACTTCTCTCTGATGAGGTTATGGTCCCAATCTACTTGCTTCCATGTCCCACTCACTAGTCAACATGAACCTTCCCCCTTATCTGAAAAAAGTCCACTTGTCTCAGATAACAGCCAATGTTTTCGTAGAAAATATTTAACTAGTATATTCCATGGATCACAGTGAAACATTTCATCTCTCAAATCAGGAAGATCCAAACATGATCAAAGCTACCAACCACCATCAGATAGTTTGGACAGATTTGAAGTTGATCCACCTTCCTTCCCATGGTTGTATCGATAGACATATTATTTGAGGATAATTTAATCGATAAACCAAATAAATCAACTAATTTTGTCAATATAAAAAATAGTATAATACTACATCAAGTAAATAAATAGATATTATAGAATAAATTAGGATTTTACCACACACTGTATAAGGTCCCTCCCCCAATATATTGGATCCTAATCAATCACATAATCCCTTCAAACCACCACTCCATGATTCTCTAATGGCTCATGAGTCACCCAGTTTACCCACTCTTATAGGGATCCACATACTATTGGGGTCATGTGCCTGAATTCATTGTGTGCATCATGGAAGACTTATCACAGAACCTCTTCTGATGTCTAGTATTGAAACACTAGTCAAAAATTTTGATTGATAGGTGGTAGTCAATGAGGAAGTGACCCCCCCCCCATATTTATCACACTTAGAATAGTCTATTCTCATAGAGGGAGATGTAGAACCACTACTCTTCTCCTACTATCAACCACATCCCTAGTGTATATACTTTAAATTTCTCTTCTTATTCACAGAATAGGTTACTAGGACTGCATCATAGAATATGTTTGTTGATCCGCTGCTAGCCAGAAAAACTACTGTAACTCTCTCTTCCCCAAATCCCTTACCAATAATTATTACCTTAAAAAGAACTAAAACATAGGTAAACATACTGGTGTTCTTAAATTATCCATTTATCTCTAGTAAATGACCAGTCACAATCATTATGGCCTTTTTCCATGTTCCCAGCTATAAGAGTACAAAATATAGGCAACTCTATGAAGTGTTCTAAGGAGGTGGACACTGTCGTCACCCCCTCTTGGAGATCTATAAACATTTTAGAACAATCTAGATTCATTACATGGTAGACGAACTCCTTAAACATGATGTCTTTAAAGGGTTATTATGTTATCCATTCCCTTTTACTAGCCTACATCATGACATCCCATCATTTCCCAGATGTTCATTGAAGTATTAAGGTCCCGATCTTAATATTCTGATCCTCTTTATCCTTTACCAGGTCAAATGTCCTCTCAATGGACCATATCCATTCTTCCATGTCATGAGGGCCTCTAGTTCCCTAGAAATATGTACGATGTTTAATTGGGAATTCATGAGCATAATCAACCTTCGTCAGCATCCCCTTTGGGCTCCTCCACCCTAAATAAGAACTAGTTCAAAGAGTCCTGATTGGATCGGTTCCATTGCATGACCAGTACATAATCAAACATAAAACACTTGGTTTTTCCCCCCTTCAAAATAGGGGTTAAAAATAGTTGTACAAGTCATATATGGGGTGGAATTTTTTTAATTCTAGAACAAACAATATGGAAATTCAATAACATAAACAAGGAGACCAAAAGAAAATGCATCTACACACAAGGTTTATTAATAAGATTAAACCTAAGATGTTACCCACAATACCAAGTCACAACCTAATAATCAATTCAAAAAAAACTAAGACAAGCCTCCAGTACCTAAAAATTAGTCACAACCACATATATACAATCAATAATATAATACAACATGATCAAATAAAAGAGTGAATCAAAAAATTCATCATGTACCTTTCACTATTCAAATATGCATTTAGTTATTTGGGGTCCATTTAATTCAAGAAACTGATATATGGTATATGGTCCAATGCATAAAACATGATGTATAAATGAAAATAAAATCCCATAAATCATTAAAAAATGTCATATACATAATGAAAGGTTAGTTTAATCAATAGTAACATCAAAAAAATACATATGGCCTCACTATATGAAAACTTAGAGATATACTATAAAATGTTGGCTAGGTATTGAAATATTTCTTATTTCCATGTCCCACCCATCCTAACATATGTCTAACCTTTCCCAAACAAGTTAAAGGTAAAATACAAGTTAATGAACCTGATTCTCTGATAAGATTTTGTTACACCGTGATCAAAACCACCAGGTTCATTCTATGGGTGAAACATGACCTCATGAGAACCTCCCCATATTAAAGGGTTTATTGACCAGTGATAAGAGCGTAAGGAATAATTTTGAGATTATTCCCTCAATACAAGTTGAACATAAAATTATGACAAAATAGATAATAGAAAATAAATCCAAAAATAATAAATAACTTAATAACCATCAGAGTAACATCATATAAAAAAAATTCATATCATGCAATATCAATATGGAATGTCAATACATAAACCACAACTAAATAAAGATATATAATGTATGGGTAGTCCAATAATAAAATGGTAACATCTATACCAATTTATATCAATAAACTTCTTTTTACTCCCAATAACCCTCTCAACCTTCCATCATGAGTATCTTTCCCTTTAACAGATCCCTGGACCAGAAATCTACAAGTGTGGTGAAATTACCAAGTAGGGTGTGAGTATAAGATTCATTAATATACAACCAACTACACATAAAATTAGTGAATGAAATGTATAGGAACATTATCTTAATGTAAATAGGGTAAAGATATAAATAAAAGGTATATTATAAAAAAATAAACATGTCAGGTCCTCAGAGATTGGATCTACCTACTTCAGAACCATGCCAAAAGGAATATAAAATGGCCTTGTCTGAAACATCCCCTTGTTAATGGGATAGTTCACAAAATAAAGGGATATCCCATGTATATGCTGATATATATCTCACAAAACCCTCTTAGAGAGGAATAGTCCATATAAATTAACCTATGTCAACTATATAGATAAGTAATGAGACATGAAGACATTTATTCAATATTATATATCAATATAATTTAAAATAGAGTGAGAGTCACAGCCATATCATCCATACATGATTAAACATAAAATATAGGCTTCCAATAACTATACACAAAACTCATGTGTTCAATCATCAAAAATACATCTTAGGGCTACACACACATGAAAATAACCACTCCAAGAACCCTTATAAAATAAGAGCTAATTTCAATGGATTCATACCTTATGAGAAATAATGAATTATAAGAAATGGATGTTGTACATATTCCAAAAGTGCCACCAAAACTTGGAACCAATCTCGATTCAACACACCTTAGAATCCATAGATCAAGGCTAAAAATAAACCACACAGTAAAGGATGATAATAATCATCCATACTAATGAATATCCACTACTAAAAATGATCTAGGTCCAAAAGATAAGAATACATATATTATCTTAATTTGGGTGATGATTCTATCAAATATACATGAATCCCTTGTTAGAAAAATCAAAACAAAATAGATATGATCAGAAAATATTTTATATAATTGTTCGTGATTGAGGATAGTATAATTAGATTGATCAAAAATGAATAAAGATTCACTAGATGAAGAATATAGGATAGATTCGCCCTTTTTTCATCAAATGGTGGTGTTGGAAGGGAAGGAGAGCACCAAAAAATAATTAGAGAGGATATCTTGGGAGTTCGGAGTTTAATTAAGGGTTAGAAATATGTAGAAGTGAGTATAGGAATGATTTTTAAAAGAACCTCTTAAAAACTCAACAACCTTGATGGGCTCTTTGGAATTATATCTATCAGTTGGTGGCCTCTATAGACTGCCTCTTGTAAATTGGGAAGAAAATTTATTGCCTAAGAGAACCACTAGTTGGATGATGCATTCTAGGTAGAAATAATTCTACCCAACAACATCATTGAATAGGTGGTAGGAATATTGTACCTCAATGAGATACAACATATCCCCCTTCCCTACCTTGTCCTTATTTTAACCTCCCAAAATCTTGTATCCCACCTCCAAAAATATATCAATGATCTCATAAATATACATAAAATTGAAAATTTGAGTACCTGAAGTTTGAGGTGTCACATGAACTAGTAAATCTCTATAAATATTTTCTGATCATTAACATGTTTACCTAATGCACTTTTTCACATAATGTAATTATATACACCCTCATTACACTATGTTGTCCACCATTATATGAAAGAATCAAACTCTATGATGTAAATTATATGTTTAGATATACAAATTCTCAATATTTTACTATTACCAATGTGAACCATTCTCTAAAACATTATATTATCATCTTATATAACACAGAGCAATATTTTGTTCCAATAGTGAGGTGTTGTTTCTTTAAGATATCTTATAGATTTCACTTAATCATTATCATTATTCTTATAATTCATTATTTATAAAAAAATCCACATCATTATAGTTCACCACTTCTAAAATGTCATGGGTTTAATCATATGCCTCTTCTTAAAGGATCTCTGGTTAATCTCACACAACCTTAAATCTTTTCAAATTATTCATAAATGGGATCCCTTTACAGTATAGTTTGATCCTTCATTATATAAATAATTAAAATTTAAATTATTTCTTTTATATACTGATTGAATTATCATAAATGAGGCCTCATGTAGTGTATCACATCATTACATAATGAAATAAATCAATAAATATTTATAGTTTAATTATATATACACCCCCAATATAGCTAGAACACAAGAATTTTGGAGTGTTATTTCTTGAATAAAACATCCTATGGATTTTCTTAAATGCCTATATGAAATATTCTACTTCTACATCAATCACATTTGGTGAGAACATAAAACAATGTTATGTACATCATACCTTTTATTGATGTTAAAGTTATAATCACACAGTAATTCTTAATCACATTATGTAATGAACTTGATATATAGAAATATCATTATAGTTTCACTATTCTTCATATCTTTCCCCCCATTACCATTGAAGAGGATCCAAACATTCCTCTCCATATTTAACATGAGAATCCTCAATCTTCAAATTCCCTCTATTATAGTGATATAATTCTTCAATGACCCATATCGGGTTCCCATGTGTACGATTTCCATTCTATTTTTTTCGATACATCTCTATGATAGTTGTATACTCATAGATTTAACCTTATTTATCTGGACTAGAATTACATATCATATTATGAAAAATTCCAACTTATAATCCCTTTGTTGGAATATTATCCCAATTGATATTTTGTTGAAAATACTTTCATTAATATTACTAGACCGTTTTACTACAGATTCATTAAAAAGTATGTATTAATGGATAACTTTACCCATTCCCACTTTAGTAGTAAACTGATAATGGTTTATTTATTGTATAGATCTTTTTTATTTTCAAATTTATCCTGAATGAGTTATCCACTAATATCTATGAATTCCAAAGTAGTATCTTCATATTTCTATTCCCCCATCAATCATAAATGGATTTCTCATGATTTTCTAATGATTTCTATCAATGTTTTGATATTACTTGATATATTACCATAGGCTATAAGAAGAAAAATATAATATATTTAATAGACCACATTTTTTCGAAAAATCCATCATACCTAATTTTATTCAACTTTTTCTATCAAAAACCTTGAATGTTTAAAGAATTGGGCTATTTAAATAACTTCCAAAACATCTTTTTCTCTTGAACTTTTGGAACCATTTACGTCCCTTAATCATTTGGAATTTCCCAAAAACATTTTTATTTAACCATTAACTCTATTTATCATAGGTGTAACTCTATATTTATTACTTTAGCAATGATATAACTTTTTAAGGAAAAATATTCCATACTATTCTCAATTTAGGATTCATTAAACTTCATATCTTAGATTTATTTCTATAAAAGAATTAGATAGTGATGTTACCATTTGATAAGTATCCATCAAAAAATTATTTAGTCCTAATGATCCAATACATAGTTTAGGAAATAAAAATTTAAGTCAAAAACATTAATGTTTTCAATTTCATTCACTTACTTCAATAAACACACCAAACTTTTACCTTTAATTTTTACTTAACACATCCACTATTCTAAACCAAACTTACCCAGAACTAACAGTAAATAAAAATAATGTACCTTGGTTGTGAGTTGTATTTTAGGTTGAATAAATTAATAAAAAAAATTCTAAAAAAATAATTATGTATCCATGATATACCTGTCATCATAATAATTCTCCATTCCTAGTCAAGGATAATCCTTTTTTGGTATAAAATCACTTCATCTCCCTTAATTTTATCATCTCTTGATACAAAATATTATGGAAAACATCAATATGGTAATGCCAATAGTTATTTATAAAACATATATTTTGTATCTAGTTAGCATCATAAAATAATATAATCATATCACATTATTAGTATAAAAAATAAATAAAATTCATTGAATATTGTTTATTTTTCTCTTGAGATTCCTTCTCATTATTTTAGTATCCTCATACCACTTCAAATGTGTTCAGATATCACTTCCTCATAAAAAAATTTATATTTATAAATATTTATCGATAAATTATATTATATATCATTTAAACATAATCAATAATTTATTAAATCATTAACAAATATTTGTAATCTAAAGTTGTTCAATGACACCTTGTATTGATTTATGTAGATCCTTGATGTCGTTTGAATTTTTATATAGTGTTTATATAGATGGTTCTTCTTGGAAAAACTTATTTTAGGTATTTTATTTTAACACACATGAACCATTTATCATATTGATACCTCATGTATTATATCTCACCCTTAAATCTATATCACTTCAAAAAATAGTTATATAGTTATTCACATGGAGAAAGGGTACCTTATAACCCTAATACATTTAAGTAATGTGGTTTTTTTGGTGAACAAAACCCTTTATTCTTTGTCAATTTAATTAAATTCTAGTATCTATCTATATACAAAAAAAAATTAATGTTAATTCATATTTTATCGTATGAATATCCCATCTTCTTTGCCTTATGCTTTAAATACATTATGATAATAATCACTCTTCTACATGTTTATTATAGAAATAAATAATTAGCATATCTATATTCATTATTAATCTACCATATAAATATCATTCACTAATAATCACCTCTTTCATTATCGTAAAATTAGTTAAAAAATTATCTTGAGTTCATGTTTTCCTTTAGATTAGCCATAAAAGTCAACATGAACTTATTTGACCTTGCAGAGTCTTTCCCTAAGTTCACAACCTTTATTATTATCTTTTGATCATCTTTATTCTTAATTATCATTCTAATTTTACTTCATTATTTCCATAATGTAAAATATGAACCTTTCATTATTATTGATTCATTTACCCATCACTATATTTCATCATCACATACATTCAATATGGTGAATCTTTTTTTCAATGTAACATATTATATTTTTCTTTTTATGATTACTTATTAAAACATATTATGGGTTCTTATATTAGAAACATCATTAATTATTATGATACTATTTATTTAATTATGTCTATGGTTAGATTAAAAAAACATATCCTAGTAAATTCAGACCACATGTAATCATACCATAATTTAGATATAGTTTCTACAAGTCTTTCTCTATTTTTTACACTTCTAGCTTCTATACACAAACTTATTGTCTATCACATTTTAACAAAATAATATAATTGAAATTATATCATTCATCTTGTGCCTTTTCCACATGACATAAAAATAATCATTCATTTAATTACTAATTCCGGATTTGGAACACTACATATTCCACTTATTGATAAATTTATGGGAGGGAATCATCTTCTTTTGATAATATTTTTTCAACCTCTCCTTGAGATCCTTTATCTACACATCTATATCCTTAAATTGAGAAGTCATTTACCTCTTTCTTTATATAGTTTCATTTTTATGTTTTATCCTCACTATATTTTCTGTTTTTAGAGAGATAATTCACTATTTATATTCCCTATATATATCCATTTGTTTCCCTTATTTTATGCATATTATTCCAGTAGGTATCATGTTCCCTCTAACTTTTAACCCATTTTTATAATATATTTATTCATTTCCACCTATACTTTCCATAATAATTTTTTTCCAACACCAAATATATTTTGAACACACAGTCTACTTATTGAATGATTTTACATTGATCCACCTTCTCCTGTGAGGATTGGATCCACACACGAATTCTATAAAAATATTCTATAGATTGGTGAATTGAATTCATTGAAACTTTTAGCTTATATTCACCATACAATCATTACATTATTAGAAAATTTCAATTTTATATTTTAAAAAACCTTCTAAAATAATATTATAAATAGTTTTTTCATAAAAAATTACACACTTACCTCAATTCCCATTTTCTTATTCTCATGATTCTTCTTCATTCACCACCTTATGTTTCACTTAGATATAAGGTTTTCTTAACCCACATTTTGTGGTGATAAATCAATATTAATGGCTTCCAAATACATTCCATATATATCTTATAATGTTTTAAATATATATAAAATAGTATTATAGTGATTAGTGTTCTAATATACCCTATTTTTCATCAATATATCCATGATCTCATATGTCTCTACCAAACCATTTCAATAACTGTGATTTTTAAAATCATTATCTCATCATATATACTCCCTGATTTCCTTGAAAAAGCCTATAGAGAAATAATAATCTCCTTCTTCTAGCCATAATAATTTTTGATATTTAAAACATGAATACTTATTATTTATTTTATGATTCAAATAAATATTCAAATAGAATATTAGTATTTAACATTAAGTTAATCTATTTAGGTGTTGATACCACTAATTACGATAAATAAAAATATTAGAACCCATATTGGGTGTTGAATTGTAGTGTTGTAAATTTAAAAGTTTTCACATAATTACTATACCCACTTTATTAGATCTTATTTAATGGAACTAATTATATCTCTTATCCTCTCAAAGGAATTGTCAATGAATCATTAAATATATAAAAAAACATAAATCACATAAATAATGTAATGATTTTTCATGGTAAACTAATGAAGGATAAATGCAAGGAACATAATTTTATGATATTTCGATATACCAAAATCCCCTAGTTAGCTATATTTTTATGTTGGGGTTAATTTAATCCAAGTAACACTACCATTAAAAATGTTTATAAAGGACACACTATCGATCAAGGGTCACTCTCTATTATTCCCCTACATGCACTGACCTAATGAAAAAAAGTATTTGTATAGACATCTGGTTGTTCTTATGATTATCATGTTGAATTGAAGATCTTTATATAATAACTCTATAATTGATGATTCATTGAAATCTATATTCCCTATACTCTTCCTTCATAGACCTAAATAAAATCAATTCCTCTTTGCGAGGTTTCCATCTTCATCTTCCAATTCTAATTTTTTATTAGAGTTCTTTCTTAGTGTGAAGAACAATGCTTGTTCATCCACATGAACAAAAAATAAATAAATTCAATCATATAAATGTTGTTACAAATTATAATTGTCATTTTACATTTTTCTTATTATTTATAGATGAGATGAAGCAATTTAACTCTATCCTAATCTACATATCTTTAAACTTATTGTAGTAAAAAAATTAATTATAGAGAAACTATTTTCCTTATTTAAATAAAAGTTAAATTTTCAATATGGTTTCATCACTCTTCCTAATTTTCTAGAACTATTATATGTAAATTATTTGATGTATTCTAGGATTATTTCCATCCATGGGATGATAGAGATTCGTTCATTATTCCTATAACACTTCATTATTAACCCATGTGACCACAATATTTAATGTGGGAAAATTATCTTAAATTATTTGAGAATATATCCTAAAATTAAAACCATAACCATTTATTTTAAAATTCAAATTTATTATTCGTGATATTATAGAGATGTCCACATTATGATATTATTCTAACAATTATGATGACACATACCTCGACATCACCCTTATTGAGGTTTTTTATATATTCATAGTGTACATCCTAGTCATTAAACTGATATGAAATTTTTTATTGATTTTCATTAAAAAAATTGATGATAATTATTCAATAATATAAAATATATTATTTCTTATCTGATCATGACAACTTTTCCCCAAGGCACATTTATATTTTTTGAAAGTTAGTACATCCTCAGTACACAAAAGAAATTGCATTCTACCAAAAATATATCCCTTATTTTAAATCCTCCATGATCTAGTGAAGTCCTTCCCCAAATTTGAATGGTTATGTCATGATCACTTAACTGTACAATTTTTTGTTAAAATTTAAAAAAATCATTATATGTTTTCTAATGGAAAGAAATTACAGAGGAATCACATACAACTTTCTACACATTATCATTTACTCTAATATAAAAAATAATTCATTATGGCATAGTACTATGTATCATGGTTATGAAAATTTTAATCCTCTAAGGATTAATATGTATCTCATTTAAGACACACTGTTTAATATCACAAATCATTCAAACATTGAAAATTATTCAAATGTCGGATCCCTTTATATCATTTTCTGATTCTCCATAACTCAATACACTTTTATCTCTCTATATTTGTCACACATACCAATAAAAGTATCTTACATGACTCCTATTTCCTCATTAAATATCATCCCATTGTTCATTTAATAATTTCATATTTCTAGATGAAACTTACATTACTCCCCTTCACGGTGGGAGTACTAGAATTATGGCATAATTTTATTCCTCTACAAAAACGTATTCCATCCTATATCAAATGCCATTATTTATCCTCATACATATCCTAATATCATATTATTCTTGATAACAATAATGTTATACACATCATAAATTTCATCAATCCCATATTTATCATTGGAATCTAAGGATTTCTCATATAATGTAAAGACCTTGATATATAGAAATATCATGTTAGTTTACCTATTCATAAAAGCATCATTCATATAGTCATAATAGTGTCTTAAACACTTCTTTGTTTGGTATAATAAGAGATGTTTAGATATTAAGAATCCTTGTATGTCAATGTTATGTTTCCTCAACAACCCAAATGAGGTTACCATGTTTATGGTATTCCTTATATTCTCCTTCTAAACATATTCAAGACATATTTCTTATCATGTAGTCAAACGTCCCTATTTTTCAAATAAATCCTTTAAATAATGGAAAAAAATACAATATATAATTCCCTACATGCAAAAATAATAACACTATTTTATTTTATGGGTATACCCAAATAAATCAATCAATCCCATATTCTCAAAGTTTTCTCATGATCTGGGAATTCAAGATGATTATATGAGGACTTCTAAATACTCTGAATTAAATTAAATTTTGGGTATTATTATAATATATATCATAAGGTGATTTCTATAAATTTTTGTGCAATAAAAAAATTCTTAGTGTGAATTATTTCATTAATTAAGTCACTAAAAATGTAATAATATATTCTATGTTCAACCAACATGTTCTGAGAAACCTCCCCAAATGATTCATTATTCTTTAAATATCACTATTTATTGTACTATAGTGCACTATAGTCATGTCAATTTCCATATTTCACTATGTAATATCCAATATTTTGACTCGTATATTCAACCATGTTATCTTATCTAAACTTATTAACCAATTAACTATATTTTTCATTTTCAATTCATCTGAATCGATTAAATTATTTTAGAGAATGATTATTTTATGAAAAGAACATAATATACATGATCTATGCTGAATATTTAAAAAATGATACAAAATAAAAATTTCAATTTATTTAATTTAACTTTATTAGTATTCATATATTTAACTGAATCTAATCCATGTTTTTGTTTGTTTGAATCCATACACTATTATACAAATAATTAACTATATTTACCCTTAAACATGAAATAAAAATATCTTACATAACTTTTTTCTATATAATATCATCATACCTTGATTTTTATTATGTCATATTGTCCAATATTCATTGGCCAATGTGGCCACATCTTTTATACTAATGATTGCATTCATACTATATACTAAAATGGCATGTGTTCTCAACAAATCTAGTATAAAATTATATTACTTTTGTAAATTTAACTTATTAATAACATTTCTATCCATTAGTTTTATCGATAATCATTCACCCATTTTGATGATATATTAATTTTCTTCATCACAAGGTTGAGAAACCCTGATTAGGTTATGTTTCAAAAAATCAATAAACAAAGTGTTCTATGATTTCAATAACATGTCACGAATTTTAATTTACACAAATACTTATATTATGGGAGATATATAATTACCAAATATATCAAAATAATATTTATTTATCTCAAGACACATGATAATATTTAAATCACCTTTAATTCTTTATGATTATCAGTTGTCCAATATTGATTGTTGTTATAGTACGAAAACCCTTAGTGAACCTTCTACAATAAAGATGCATATATACCTTTATTGGTATTATAAAATACAATATATTATTTCTTCATATCTAGCTATGATGATATAAAAAACATATTTATTAATACAGGGACATAATTGGACACTCTTATAAAATTTATTTAATATTTGAAATTGGTCATCCACTTTTATCGGTGATGTTCTAGTTACCCTGTAATATTTTATTCTATTAGTGGGTTATTTGGACTTTAGATATTTAATTACATAACATGTATCTAGAAACAATATAATTTCATAAATTAAAACATAAATTCTTTTCTATGTGACCACAACCACCTCGAGACCAAAAATTTCTATAAAATGATAATTTTTATTCGTAAATTTATCATTTTATCTTATAAATTAGTTGTGTTTTTTATTTATTTGAACACTATTTTATTATTTAATTTTCAAATAAAATTATATATTATACACTTATCATCCAATAATATAGAAACTATTTAAAAAATCACTTCACCATTCATAGTATCTTAGGTCTTTTTGCTGTAATATTCAAATAACAATGGTTTTTATACCATGTTTTTTATGATAAAAACTTTGTATATGTTATCCTAAATTAATATTTTGTGATAATTTTATAATCACCAATACCATGTGTCTACATATATTATTTTCTTTAATTATTAAATTATTCATAAAAACATTGATATTTAAAATTCATTTCATTGAACTTTGAACTTCGACCTGATTTTTACACACATTTTCAAACAAATAAATGAGTTTTTTTCAAATAAAATTTAGCCTCCAAATCCATTTAAAAGGTTTTTTTGACCCTATTAATTATCTTTTATTCCCCCACCCCCCCCCCCCACCCCATATTTAATTATACACTTTTTATTCCTTTACAAGTTTGACACTCATCCCATAATCTTCCTCTACCAACATCAAATTTTTTCCACTGTATAAACATTTGTTACATTAACAACCCATGATTATTAGTTTAGTAGTTTGGATTTCATATTTTTCATACACATGATCTTTTATTTTTATATTTTCAATGACTTAATGAGAAAAATTACTTATTTAAGTGGTCACTTCAATTCATTTCTCATTTTTTCCACAAAAACAAGAAATTAAGTTTTCAAAATTATTTCATTAAAGAAAATTTTCATTATTTTAATTCGAGTCCAATGTAGAATATTAGAACTTGATATAGTTTATAATTATCATTATATCCTATGAAAAATATTTTCAAACAAGTTATGAGAAAAATAAAATATATGGGACATAAAAAAAGAATCATTCTAGTCTAGTTAAAACAACAAAAACCCATGGAAATTTCTACCTTCTTCCCAATAAATATTTGATCACATAAATAAAAACTTTACACCTATGAAAATAAATATTTTCTCATTAATTAGAAAATTTAAACCATAAAATAACTTTAGGATAGTGTTAACTCGTGATACTATTTCATTTAAAGACAAACCACTCACCTTTAAAAGATTATAAGCTTTCTTTACTTTATGAAATAAAATTATTTCCATAATAACCCATTTTGGAAAGGATTATATATGTATATTTTAGAATTAATATTCATAAACCATTTTTATTCATGTTTAGACTATCTCAGAATATCTAAATCCCAGTTAATTATATAGTAGTAAGTAACCCAATTAGCTCCCTATTTCTTATAAAGACTAAATCATTACCCAATGCATTGGAGAGATATAAATATCACATCCATAATCATAATCTATATAAGGATATAAATCTGAAGAAGCATATAATGAAAAAATTTTAATCTTTCACTGTTTCATCATAAAACCTTTCAAAAACTCATTTTAATTCACAAGTAAAACACTTTCCATTTTCTCATAATCATATGAAGAAATATTTTTTTCCTTTATACACTTTTGAAAAAAAATTATTAAATAACAGGAATAAAATATGTCTATATTAACTTTTATATGTTTCATAATAATTAATAATTTTTTTAGAGACATCAAATGGTGGTTAAGACATATTTTTAAGCAACATTCTTTTTGTACTTTTTAGAAAATTTGAAAATACCCCATATTGAAAATGTTGAAAATATTCTCTTTTAAAAGATTGTATTGAATGTAAAATATAGTAAAAAATTATCAAGAGACATTTTAATGATAAATAATAATATTAATGGATTTTCAAAAATAACTATTACATTGAATAAAATATGTTAGAGTGAAAACATTAAAACAAGGTTTTTAAAATAAATTCTTTTACCTTAATCCCCATATAGTGTCATACTTTCTCAAAATACAAAATAATGAAAAAATTATTTATTAACTTTATTAATAATGGTTTTAATGTTCATTAAATTATCATTATTAACTTTATTAATTTTATTCCTAAGATTTATTTAGTTACAAAATTGATTATCTTCACATTGGATAGATTGGGGATGATCGGTATATAAATCCAAAATAACATCGACGTGTTGACCATGGTTAAAGAGGTTATTGTTTCATTACCTAAAAATCATAAAAATTTTATAATTATAATACTTATACAATGGAAAAACTTTTATAACCAGCCCATGTAAGGTGGTAATGAATAATTAATCACTTCATTTAATAGAAACTGTATTCTACACATACGCATGAACAACATTTTCATTTTTGATAGGGGAAAATAAAAAAAGTAGATAATATTTTAATATTATAGAATCTTAAATTTGTTATAAATGTAATATTTATTTAATTTTTTTATATTTTTTACCATATTTATATGGTGTAAATTAAAAATGAATCACATTTCTTGGTCTAGGTGGTACTCCACACATACACATAAGAAATGTGATCATTTTAGAGCTAATTATAGGGTAATATTGTAAGTAATGTCTTTTCATTAAAGAATAAAAAATATTTTATAAATATCATATATATTCATTTGGTAAATCATTTTAAAAATCCATATGATTCAGTGATGAAGAATTAAACACATCACTTCATGGAGTCGGTAGTCCACACGTATGCATGGGTGAAGTTTTCATTTCTCATGGGTAGAAAAAGTTTTTCTTTTAAAATCTTAATAAAATTTAAATATATATAGGATATTGATGATATTATTTATTTAAGGTTAATTAATATTTGAAATAGGTAGGGGAAGAAATAAACATGAAACTTTCAGTTAGTAATTATACCACTTTATTATAAAACTGTAATTGGGTAACACCTTAGTCATTCATTGATTGGTAATTTGGTATAACCAAGACATCTAGGATGTATGGAGGAGAGTTTCTTCAATATGGGGATAATGAATGTATGAGCTAGTGTTTTAAATGTTTCTAAAGATGTGAGGTGAGTATATTCTCTTTTATAAGTGAAGATAGAAGAAAAAATATAAATACATAAAACATCTAAATATCTTTTATGTAATTATCAGTGAAAAGTTTCAAAATTTTGAATTCTTTCATATATAGGAAGAGTATGAGTTATACTAAAGTAATAACATAAAATATGAATATATTTTTATTACATTTTAAACCCTAACATTTAGTTTTAACCCCATCATTAACTCTTTATACCATTACCGTGGTGACAAATTTTTACCATCATTATTGTTCTTAATGTCTATATTTTTCTCTATTCACCCAAAAATATGTTTTTTCATCAAAGTCCCAAAAATCAACACTAAGATAAATTCATTAAGAGAAATAAAGTAAAAAAAAATAAATGTTTACCCATTTCAAATTCAAACAATTTTAAATTTAAATTTTTAATAAAACCATATAATACATTGAAAAACAATTTATTTAAATAAAACTTCTAAATTTTTTATAGAAAAATTATATAAAATTATATTCAAAACTACGATGAATAAAAATCCAAAAATTAATAAATATGAATCAAAATATTGAATAATTTATATGATAATTTGGGTTATCTCATTCTTCCCCCCATTGAAAAATTACATCCTCGCAATTTTATTCATATTTAAACAACAGAGGGTATTTTACCATTAGATCTTTATTTGACTCCAATGTTGCTTCCCCAATTAAGTGATTCCTCCATAAAACCTTAAAATAGTAAATCACACTATTTTAGAGTACCTTATCTCTATGATTCAAAATATAGACTATATTTTATTCATTGGGTGTATTTTCATCTAACTATACCACCTCAACTCATAAAACAAGTTGTGTATCAGGTACATACTTATTAAAGAAACTTAAAATAAATCATTTACATATTATAAACATGGGGGTAAGACCACTCAGTAATCAACTAATCCCACTTTTTTAAAAACAATTTTTTTATAATAAACCATATATTTAATATTTCATTTTTACAAAAAATCATAACACATTTTCGTTAGAGATAGTTTAAAAAATACATGATCACATACCTCAAATGAATGGTATTACATATTGTTGTCTACATAACTCTCCACATGTGATACTAAATCATTCATACCTTACTATCCAGTTTTACATCAAAACTACTCCCAACAACTTCCATTCACAAAATTTAACAAAATAAGATGGAGCTCAACACCTCTTTTTATATATTGCATACAAAGGTTCCATCTATATATTATAATGAAAACACTTATTATAATAAATTTACAACAAATAAAGGATATAATCCTAATGTACCTAAAATATAAATGGTAATCCCACTAAAGATCTTTTAAAGTATAATTTTTTCACTGTGACTGTCCATCAGATTGATAATAAAAATATATATTTAAATGTAATTCATTAAATAATGAATTTTGATATCCATTAAAAAAATTAATGATATATCTAGTATTATAATCATATAAATTAAAGAGAGGGAATCAATGTAATATTATTATCTCTTTAAGATAAACTCTATAAAGTTAATTTAAATACATAGTATCTTGAATTTGATTAAAATTCATAGATTGAGCCACAAAATAAATAATAACCCAAATCCAAATATTAACATGAGATTTATTTTATAATAACATAGTGAAATATATGGATATATTCTCCCATTTCAATTTAAGTGTTGGAAAAGGATAAAACATCCCCTTTGGTAGTTATCTCTCAATTTCAAGAATATTGGAAAGAAAAAAATCATCATAAAATTACCAATATATTTTATTATTCCACCAAACCAAAAATATTCTCGAAGGCCCTTATACATCTTAGAATTTCCCAAATGAAGGGATAATAGAGATCTATGAGTTTCATAATATAATTATTTCCTTAATGGGTAATCAATTAGCACACATAACCTCTTTCTAAATCTCATTACTCCTTTTTCAATGTTAAATTTATGAAACATAACCTTCTTTAAAAATTACACCATTTTAAAAAATTCAATATCTTCTTTCTGAGAATGCTTAATTATTTTTGGTAATGATAAATTCTCTGAAAAATAAACCAAAATAGGGGGAGTTCCAATTTATATAATTTCTAGGACAATATTGATCAAAACATTAACTAAAGGATCGTGTTTCAAACATATCATGGTTAATAAAACATTTATTATCGACTCATGGAATCACATAAAATTTTTTCTTTACCATATCATAGTGAATCATGTAATTATTATCATTTATTAATCCCATATATATTCTATTCCTAATTCTCAACTCTTTTTGAGTGAATATATACATTAAACATTTATATTTAGTATATATTTCCCATTTTACACTTTATAGAATATGCCTCCAAATTTTTTAATCAAAAACCCCCCAATGAATATATACATCAATCATCATGAATCATGACACAACCAAGTCCCTTAAAATAACTACATTTATAAATAATAAATTTACAATTTTTTTATTATAAAGGATAACATTGAAGTGTTAAACAATCTTCTTTCCAATTCATGAGAAAATTCATCACATTTCGTTATCAATTTGCAATTAACTCATTTTTAATTGAATATAGTCAGTGGGATAGATAATCGATAAGTTTTTTCCACTAAATAAATATAATAACCCACTAATAAAAAAAATATTGAATAAAAATGAAATGTGTAAGCATTTCCACTCTTACAACAATTTATTTTTATCATGATAAAAAGTTATAAGAAATTTAGAAATAATATATCTATGTAGTGAAATATTCGATAAAAATAACATTTACTAATATTTCTACAATTTTTTCATTTAAAGTATATAAAAAATCCATATGCTTTTCTCATGTACCATATAACTTTTATAGTAGACCATAATGTCCTAAATTAAAAACAATAATAATTATCCAAATAATAATTAAATTCTCTATTCAAAATATCAATAAATATAATGGGTACATTCATCAACAAAAATAGAAGAACCAAAAACTCATAATTCCCAAAACTAGTGTGAAATTATATCCTCATAATTTTACCCCCCCCTCATCTTCTAATGGTAATACTTGGACCTGAGATATATCTTTGAGAAATATTTATCACCATAGAGATGATCAAACAAGAAATCAATATAATTCAATGAAGTGAGGTTCTTTACAATGAAGATATCGAGTTCTTTATAATCTATGAAAAGTCTCATGAAACCATCTTTATTGTTAGAAAAATGAACAAGAACATACTTATTACTGATTTAGTACATATGAAACCCTTATTAAGGATCTGTGGTAACTTATATTTCAATTCCAAAAGCTCTACTAGATCTATTTGATAAGGGTGTTTTGAAATTTTATTAGTATAAGGAACTGATTAAATATTAAATTCAAATTATTGATTTGGAAATAAACTAGGAAAATAATCAATATATACATCCAGATATACATTTACTATAAGTACATAAGTAATTTAAAAAGTTATCTTTTTGGAAAATATGTGGAAGATAACTTTCAAGTCTATATTTATTCAGTTTCTCCACATCTTGATAGGTTATCTGAAATTTGAATTCAATCATACATGAAAAATAAAACTCATTCCAAAAAATGACTTCTTATATATGAAATATATCTTATCAATATAAATTTAAACACTATCCGTACCAAGAATATCATCAAAATCTACAATGGGATAAATAATATGTCTTCAGAAAAACCATTCCATATATATTAACATGATGATTTATATAAATTCTTATAGCCTTTTTATAACCAAAAATATTTTTTACCATGAGTAATGAATTTATATATTGAGATTGTGTTTCAATTTTACTTTAAAACTTACCACATATAAGAAAATTGAATATCCTAGATCAAAAAAGACATTACCACAATCCAAAAATATAAGTAATTTACATGTCACCGCTTCATTTAAGGGTCTCATGTCTATTTTAGAAGTGGGAAAAGACTTTTATTAACCTTTTTGTTTCCAATCATGATGATTCAATCCTAGTGTAACCTACCTCATATATGAATTAGTATAATATCCTAACTCATTAAAATTAATTCATCTTATTGCTTACTCAATGTGTTTTTTCCCAATAACAATTATCAAAACTCTTTTTATTACAGTCATAAGGGAAATAACTGAGGTTATAAAATATGTAACACATTTTTTATCCTATCAAAAATTATTAAAAATTTATCTTATTACATTTAGAACATTTTGGGGTTCAATATATAATTAATGGAAGGCTGGTTCTCTATTTCATTCTACCTTGACCTATTTCTACCCCTTTTTTAGGAGGTACATAAGTTTGGGAAAAATATATCTCATCTTTCATAGAATAATGAAAAATATCCTAATATATTTTTAATATACGAGAGAAAAAGGATATTTATAAAAAAAAATTAACTAATTAAAATCTATCAATTTTACCCTCATGGTCAAAAAAAATATTCAGTGTATACCCAGCTAGTGTGGTAAAAGTTTCTTCACAATGTAACACTAAATATTCTTCATTTTTATTCAACACTAGAAATTTCATTTAAATTCAATTTAGAGGAGAATTATTAAAATAATTCCTATGAAAAATATTATTAAAGACCATATACTATATTTTTATCATAATGATATTTTTAAAAATAAATACTATGTTCGATCGCATATAAGATACAATACATCAAGTTTAAATGAATAATGAAATCTTATTATTTGATTGAGATCATTATAAACTAGCCATTAAATTGGAAGGAATAAATTGTACTAGCCAAATTATAAAATATATAATATTCTAAATAATATATAATTTATAAATTATGTCTTTTAAATAATTATTATATTTTTAGTAAAGTCACTCTATTATATTTTTCTAGTAAAGTCATTTTATTCTTCAAAAACATATTTTCTTTATAAAATTGTTTTTATTGCTTTTATGTTCAAGTAATGTAATTAATTTTTATAATTTTTATTTTATAAAATGAACTAATTTTGTAAATTAATCATATCAAAATTTGTCTATGGTAAAACTTTGATAATTTTTTGAATGGTTATATTTTTTAATGAATTGTGAAAAAATATGGGGTTTTATTGAATACTATATTTTATTTACATGGTAAAATTATGATTTGGATTAGTTTTAAATATTAATTAGTTCATTTTGTGTTGAATTATTACAATTTTGTTTTTTTATATGGATCTTATACTTGAATTTAGTATAAAAACATATTATATTTTATAATGGAATTTTTTCAAAAAAGAAATCATTACTTTTTTCCGGTTTAATTGTAAATTAAATTATATCACTTATATGCTTTGAATTTTGAAAAATGGATTAAATATTTGGAATCATAATTTAAAAATTATGTAATAATTTAATCTTAATTTTTAGGAATAAAGATTTTACCATGGTAAAAAAAAGTTATCATGGTATATGTAAAATAATGTAGCGGGTTAAATGTAAAGGGTAAATACTTAAAATATATAAAAAATAAAACATTAATTGGTTGGATGATGTATACCATGACATTATACATAACTTAAAACATTAATTATCAAAAAATAATAATTATAATTAACTCCACCCAAAATTCGTTATCTTTGAATAAAAAATAATCATTATCTAATAACTTTAAGCAATCCCTCCTTTAGTATAAATACCGACATTACCTAATCACTCATCCACACTATCTAACTTGAAAAATACATAATCATTTAACTTTCCAACATCTTTATATATGTTTTTTAATTCATGTTCTTCCTAAAATATCTACCCTAGTGTCCCTAAGAGGATATCCAATGGAGGATTCTTTAAGAGAACTTAATCATCTTTACTGACTCTTCTAATTGTATTTCTTATTCTACTTCCTATTAATGATTTCTAAAAATTATAAAGTAATAAATATAGTATCATAAATATAATTAGAAGTTATTATGTTAGTGTGATAACCTAAATCCATCACCTCTTCCATAAAATGGGATACGAAATCAGCATTCGTTTGTACAGAGGAGTACCACCTCATGAACTGATGCCATTCGTTTTCCATTATTGCCTCTCATGGATCGATATAATGATGGATTTAAATTATAAATTTTATATATTTGTAGCATATTTATACTTATGGTATAAGTCCCCATCCGTAAATATTACATAATCTTGAGTTAATTCAATAATTTGACTTTATTTCACATTAAAGATCTTTTCAAGTTTAGAGCTTCAGAGAATTAGGATATAACTGATAAAAAATAACTTAATGTTACAAATTAGGCACTTATACTCACTATCCATTTTTTCATAAAATTAAAAAAATAAAAATAAACATGTTTTCATTTCATGTTTAATCTTTATAACATTTCCTTGATACATCCTTGACTCAAGCCTTCATTTAATCTTGTGAAAACATTTCAAAACATGGGATGACCATAAAAATCTAGGTAAGGGATACACAAATAAGGTAAACTTTTAGTCCTGAGAAAACATTTAAACCATGAATAATTTATAATAAAGTAATAATTTTCACCTTTAATAAGTAGTAAATACACATCACCAAATATAATCTCATTTCTTGCCCTTCTTGTAATTAAATGATTACTATAAATCTCATATAAAGAAACATATAATGTATAATGGTAACTTGGAACATAATCATTCTTAAATGGAATAACCATATAGTAGACTTACACACATATCACTAAATGGAATATCCATGTGGCTGACATCCATACCCAATGTATTGGAGGTTATAACATTACCATCCATCCTTGGTTTATCATTGAACCACCCATCTTTGGTTTATCACTAAACCCCTTGTCATTGGTTTGTCACGTAACAACCCGTAAAATGTCCAAGTACCATTATATTATCTTAAAACATAAAATATTTATATTATCAACATTTCACTCTTTATATTTGATTTTTAACAACAAAAATCATTTCAAGATATTGAAATATTCAATCCATTTCCAAAACCATTAAAATCATTTAATAAATGGACTTCTGAATCAAAGTGTCCCATACCAATTTGAAACGTTTAAAATAAATTAAATTTTTAAAATTTTCATTTCCAGATAAATAAATTCATAAAAACAACTTTGAAAACATGGAAATGAAATATAAGGTTTTATAAGAATAAATCTTTAAAACATTAAAAATGATGATTTAGTTAAAGAGTCCCTTACCACTTGAGAAACACTTGAATAAAAATAATTAAATAAAAACATTAAAAAATTTAAATTTAATGATAATATACTATTTCTTGATATAACATGTCAAAAAATTTGTATATACACCTTATAGGATAAATAAGGTGCATAACAACAAGATATGACTCAATGAAAGGAGATTGAGATGAAATCCCTTACCGTGAGTCTGACTAGTAACGTACAATATTTATATTCCCGAATAACAAACATAAGTTAATTATTTAATTTATTAATAAAATTTATAAAGTTTATTATTACTTTAATAATATAATTGTCATGTCATAACAATATGTTAATTATTTATGTTCACATCGGGCGTTTTGTTGATATTTGGTACTCGAGTCGAAAATGAACTTGGTAGGATATAAATAGTCCATGAAGTCATAAGTCGATAATATATTGAATAATATTCATGACATAATAATAAATTTTTTATATAAATTATACCTTTGAATCCATTCATTAAATATGGATATGAAAAATGAACAATGTCACAATCATGGAGATGGTAAGTCGTACGTACGCCTGAGTAACTTCTTCATTTTTCATTGATCATTTCGGAAAGAAGATAGTTATTGTTTTATATTTATAGAATTATGATAACATAATAAATATAATATTAATAATTTAAATATAATTATATATATCTTTCAATAGGTGTAGTGAATAAAAATGAATCACGTCACTTCATGGAGGTGATAGTTCACCCATACGCATGAACGACGTTATCATTTTTATGTGCATAGAAAGTAAGAATGTAATTGATATATTATTATATTATAATGATTAATATTTTATTAATATTACATTTAACATTAATTTCATTAGTATAAACATTATTTAAAGACGGTGATGAAAAACGAACTATATCGTTTAACAAGGTGATTGTCTTCCGTACACATGAACAAAAAGTTCATTTCCCATTTGATGAAATTGGAGAAGTATTTAGGTTATGGTATTATAATAAGAACTTATAAATATATTAAGGATGCTATAGTTATTATATCATCATTATTGTATGATATTTTAAGGAATTGGAAGAAGATTTAAAATAGAAATACTTAAAGAAAATGATGCCTCTTCTTCGGTTGATCACCTTTGAAGAACAACTTAAAACCTCAAAGAAGAGTGTTATGCCTAAAATAATGACTCAAGAATGTGAGGAGGGATTCTAAGAAGTTTTTTTGGAATATATTGGTCAAACCAAATTTCTTTATAAGTGTGATCATTATATAAGAGTGGATATATTTTTATAAGAGAGGGGAGGGGCACCCTTAAAAACTCTTAAAATTTTAAATTAATATAAATTCCATTTTGATTCAAAATGGTCCCAAAATAATTTATTTAAAATATAAGATGATTTTGGGTCAAACCCCCATCATAAAACTAAAATTATACAGGTTTTGAATTTTTTTTTAATCCTTACATTTTTTGTTTAACCCTTATTTTACTCATTTTAATCTTATCATGATATCATGTTATTTATACTTTGTGGGTTAATGTAATTACCATAAAATGTCAAAATATCAATAAAAGTATCATTTATGACATATTAGGACTTACCATAATCATTTTTATGAATATTATATTTTTTTAATTTTATAATATTTAATATACTGTTTTATATTTTAAAAGACCAATAGTGTCAATTCTGAAACTATTCATTAGTTGACTTTTAAAAAATATCAGAACAGCAATATAAGTTCAAAAAAAAACTTCATTAAATCATCCCAAAGAATGTCAAATATGTCCATGAAATTTTTTTATGACCTAAATTATGTCAAAAATATTTATTTTTATATTTTTAAAATTATTTATTGGATTCTTTCATTAATTAAAAAAATTAGTACATCATCATTGTGTCATAATTAAATTTAAGTATTTAATTTCTAAAAATTATAAATAAATTATGATGATGTAAGTAATAATATTATATTTATAAATAATATTTATAGTCGAATATATCCCCAGTATAACTCCATATTAAAATAAATTACTTTTTGAAAACAAAAGTTTAACAAAAATAACTATTCATTGAAAAAAAATTATAAATGCATTAAAGTCATCCATGTGGCTCTAGTTGGTCATAAAATAAAACCATGGGTTTTCATGATCTGGATACACTCATCCAATTAAATTAGGATAAGTGTTATGGTAATTTTATATTATTATAATATTATTTTTACCGTTAATTATCTGATTTACCTTTAACCGAGTTAATAATATTTATTACTAAAGTTACTATTCATAATTTATAAAAATAAAATGATTCTATTTGCATGATTTGTACATTCTAGTTCCAAATATGGAATCTATTTTTCCAAATTCAGAACACATAATTCTTAGAAATTAATTTAAAATTAATCCTCATCAAAAGATTAACATGCGTTTATATCTAATTTCAATGTAAAATTACTTACAATAAACAAAATTTGATTAAATGATAAAAAATAATTTAAATATAATTTAAAACCAAATATAAATATTATCTATCAAAATAAATAAATTATACAAAAATACAGTTTTGAATTAAAATAGAGTATTTTTCATTATTCATTAAAATATGAATTTTATCAGAATTATACAAAAATTTAAACCAAAGTAAATTTTGATGTCCCTATTCCAAATCAAAATTTTATTTTTTCAAATATAACATATAAAAGTGTCAAAAATATAATTTAAAAATGGTTCTCTATCAAAAGGTGGTAAAACTAAATTTTTAGAAAAATACTCCTTTTATACATAAAATTGAATTTGTTCTTATATCATGTCTAGAAAACATATAAGTTGAATTTTAAAAAATAAATTGAATATATTAAATATATATTTTATTAATAAAATCCATAAAGAGTGATTTTATTATTTTATAAACTCAATTATTCACATTTAAATACGTTTTCATAAAATACATCGTTTATATTCAATTGTTTTTTAGTTTCATTTAAAGTTAATTTAGTAATTAATGAAACATTATATAAACATATCTAAACCATATTTTCATAATTCAAATAACAATATTCATTCCCTCCATTATAATGGAAAGGTGATAACTACATTATTAAATAATAATTTTTAGTTGTTCATTTAATCTCGTGTGGTGTATCATGTATGCTCTCGAACATTGTGTTTCCTCTTAAAAACTTACAATGTTACATCCCCCCCCTCAATTGGAAATTTTATCCTCTCAATTTTAATTTGGGGTCAGTAACTAAGGTATGACTTTTAAAATACCTTTATTGAAATCCCACATCAGAAAAAAAATGATTAATAAAACTTCCTCTTTAAAAGAAAGAAATTATTATATAAAGGTCGCTGGAGATTACATATACTAGGTCTCCATGAAGGAGAACATTGAGATGGAAGAAAAACTGACCATCATGTTCTCATGTATTGTGATAGAAAACATTTCCAGGAAAAAGTTCATAACCATAAATTTATAAATTTGTGATGGGTTAAATGGTCTTTGACTTCATAGTAGGAAAAGTAAATAGAAAAAAAGTTATTTTAAGATCCTTTTCCTAAATTTGAAGTATTATTTTATTTCCTTGACTAAGAACATAGGGAAGCATTCATTCTTGATAGGTATAGTTTCATCCTTTAATCAATTTCCACCAAAAACTCATATTTTTATTCAAATGATGAGTATTCAAGTTGAATCAACTTTTATAGAATCACATATCTACAAAATATTAACTATCCTTTTCTCCTATCTTTAAACATTAACAAAACAAAATATTATTAGGATAAATAAAACAATTATATTAAAAATAATAGATTGTTGTTTGTTAAAAGAACTAAATTAATCTACCAAATTCAACAGTTATACAGAAAGTTCAACATAGACCATTCAATAAATAACTATCCTTCAAATTCATCAAAATAATCCAAACTAAGATTAACACCCAAAATTCATAAGTATTTGATCACATGGTCTTCCAAGATAAGTTTTAACATTTTTATCCATAAATCATTCTTAATTTATTATACAAAAATAATAATTACCCTAATCACATACCCTCTAAAATAGGTTAATCATTTCCAAAAATAACCAGAGTCTCCTTAAGTCCACAATAAAAACATAGATTCTTCCAAAATAAAATTCAATATTTTCTCCTCAATTAAAATCTCTTAGTATTTTTTTACCTTAATCATATAAAGTTCCCAAAATAGTGAACTTATTCCAAAATAACATGTATCACTTAATCCCCAAATCATTTTTCAATAAAATGGATATCCATTTTTTAAAACATAATTTCCCAAAATCAACTTATTATTATTCCAAAAACTCATTTAATTAAAATGGAAAAGTCATACTAACCAGGGACTTCATGTATGTCAGTGGTAGGCGATCCACCCTTACCGCCCTTCAGTTGTGGGTTTGATCCTTATAGCCTTGCTGGACAAGATGGGTTATCACACATCATATGAGTTATCCTTGTTATAAAACTATATAATTCTTATAACATTTCCAAATTGAGATAAAATTCCCAAAAATAACCATAACACATTTTAACCTCAAGGTTTATCTCATGCCTTTCATTTTTCATCTCAAAATGTAAAAACCCATAATTTCCTCAAATGTGAGTGTCTCCAAAAATACCATTAATCACCTTGAAATTTCATAACATAAAACTCAAAAGGGTTTAAAATAAATTAAAATTTGGATCAACCATAAACCTATAAAACCATGATGATATTCATATCTCATAAGAATACATCCTAATCTCTAAAATTTTCTAAACCTTTCCTCTGATACCAACTATAAGGCCCCAACCTTAAACATTACTTAATCTTGAGTTAAGTCTATAATATGATATTATTTTACATTGAGGATATTTTCAAGTTTAGACAATTTGAAAATGTTTCCATAACTCATACATAACAAATCAATATTATAAATTAGACACTTCTACTCATTATCTGTTTTTTCATAAAATAAAAATTGTTCAAAAATAAACATGGTTTCATTTCATTTTTATACTTCATAACTTTTCCTTGATCCATCCTTGACTCTATTTTTATTTAAATATTATGGAAAACATTTCAAAACATGGGATGAGCATAAAAATATTAGTAAGGGATACACAAAGAAGGAAAATATTTAGTCTTGATAAAATATGTAAACCATGAATAATCTATCATAAATTAATAATTTTCACCTTTAAGAATTAGTTTATACGCTTCACTTAATATATTCTCATTGTTTACGCTTTTTGAAATCACATGATTACCTTAAAACCCATAGAAAGAAACATATAACATATAAAGGTAACTTAGGACATAATCATACTTAAATGGAAAAACCAAACGGTCGAATTACATGCAAATCACTAAATTTAATAGCCATACGGTCGACTTCCATACCCAATTCATTGGATGTTATAACGTAACCACTCATCCTTGGTTTATCACGAAACCACCCATCTTTGGTTTATCGCGTAACCCCCCATATTTTATTTATCACGTAACCACCCATAAAATGTCCAAGTACCATTATATAATCATAACACATAAAATATTTTAATTATCAACATTTTACTCATAAAATTTTATTTGTAATCACAAGAAATCATTTCAAGATATTGTAATATTCAATCCATTTCCAAAACCATTTGATACATTTAATAAAGGGACTTTTGAATCAAAGTGTCTCATACCAATTTGAAACATTATAAATAAATTAAAATTTTAAAACTCTCATGTAAAAATAAATAAATTCATAAAAACCATTTTGAAAACATGGACATGAAATATAAGGTTTTTGAAGTATAAATCATTAAAACATTAAAAATGATGTTTTTGTTAAAGATTATCTTTCCAATTGAGAGAAATATGAATAAATTACATTAAATAATAACAATAAAAAACTTTAAATATCATTTTTATATATTATTTAATGATATAAATTTTAAAAAGGGTTGTATATGCACCTTATAGGATAATAAAGGCGTATAACATCAACATATGCCTAAATGGAAGGAGATTGGGATGAATTCACTTACTGTGAGTCTGAATCATCACGTAAAATATTTATATTCATGAATAATAAACTTATGTTAATTATTTAATTTATTAAGAACCTTTATAAATTTTATTATTCTTTTAGTATTAATATTATTATGTAATAACAATTACTTAATTATTTATGTTCACATCGGCCGTTTTGTTGATATTCGGTACTCGAGCTGAAAATGAACTTGGTAGGATATCAATAGTCTTTGAGGTCATAAGTCTATAATCTCAAGAATAATATTCATGAAATAATAATAAATTTTTTATATCACTTTTACCTTTAAATACATTCATTAAATATTGATATGAAAAATGAACAACGTTAAAATCATGGAGATGATAAGTTGTACGTACGCATGAGTAATGTCTTCATTTATCATTGATCATTATGGAAAGAAGTTAAGTGATATTTTTTATTTCCATGATGATAATAACATAATAAATATAATATTAATAAATTAAATATAATTAGATATATTATACAAGTTCTTTAGTGAATAAAATTGAATCGCATCGCTTCATGCAGGTGATTGTTCACACATATGCACGGACGACCTTATCATCTTTATGTGCATGGAAAGTAATAACATAATTGATATAATATTATATTATAATGATTAATATGTCATTAATATCACCTATTAAAATTAATATGATCATTATAACCATTCATTAAATATGGTGATGAAAAATGAACTATATCGGTTCATGAGGCGGTCGGTCGTCGTACACATGAATGAAACATTGATTTCTCATTTGAGGAAACTAGAGAAGTATTTATATGATGGTATTAATAAAATAAAATATAATTAAATTAACAATCCTTTAGTTTGTATATCATAATTTTTGGAGGTGATTTTAAGTAAGTGGAAGAAGAAATGATAAAGAAATACTTATAGAAAATGATACCTTTTATTCGGTTGATCACCTTTAAAGAACTACATAACACCTCTAAGAATAGTTTTATACCTAAAAAAGGACTCAATAATGTGAATATGGATTCTAGGAAGTGTTTTGAGAAGATATTGGTTGAACCAAAAGTCTTTGAATGTGTGATTATTAGAGAAGAGTGGGTAAATTTTTATAGGAGAGGGGATGGGCACCCTTAGAAAATCTTAAAATAATAAATTAATTTAAATTCAATTTCAGATCAAAATGGTCCAAAAATAATTAATTTATAACATGATATGACTTTGGGTCACATAAACATCATCATACTAAAATTAAACGAGTTTCGAATAGTTCTTAATCCTTATCTTTTTTATTTAACCCTTATTTTACCCTTTTTAATCTTCTTGTGATATCAAGTTATTTACAATTTGTGGGTTAATTTATTTACCATAACATTTCAAAAGATCAAAAAACTGTTATTTATGATATATTAGGACTTATCCTAACCATTGGGATAAATCTTATATTTTTAAAAAAATTATGACATTTAATAAACTATTATATATTTTAAAATTTCAATAGTGTCAATTGTGACACTATTCATTAGTTGACATTTAAAAAAATCATAACAGCAACAAAATTTCAAACCAACTCCTTTAAATAATCACCAAAATGTCAAATATATCCATGAAAAATCATGGATGACATAAATTATGTAAAATAATATTTATTTTAATATTTATAAAATCATTTATTTGATTATTTCATTAATTAAGAAATTGCTACATCATCATTGTGTCATAATTAAATTTAAGTATTTAATTTATCAAAATTATAAATAAATTATCATTATTTAGGTAATAATTTTATATTTCTACAGACTATTTATAGTCAAATATAACCTATATATTATTCCACATTAAAATACTTTACTCTTTCAAAATAAAACTGTAACAAAAATGATTATTCATTGAATGTCATATTATAAATTCATTAAAGTCATCCAAGTGGATCCAAGCGGTCCAAAAATATACCCAAGGATGATCATGGTTAGGATAAACTCATCCAATTAAATTTGGACAAGTTTTATGCTATTATTATATTATTATGATATTATTTTTATGGTTAATTACCTGATTTACCTTTAACAGAGGTAATAAAATTTATTACTAATGTTACAATTCATAATGTCAATATTAAAAGAAAACTATTTACATAATTTAGACATTATGATTCAAAATATATTATCAATTTTTCTAAATTCAAAATATAGAATTTTTAATACTTAATTTAAAATAAGTCCCCATTCTCAAAATGAGAAAACGGGTTTTTTAAAGTTAACACCATCAAAAAATTGACATTCATTTTTATCTAATTTTAATGTAATATTACTTATAATGAACAAAATTCTAATAAATGATAAAAAAAATAATTTCAATATAATTTAAAACAAATTTAAAATATAATCAGATAATATAAATAAATTAGTCGAAAATGCAGTTTTATATTAAAATGTTGTATTTTTAACTATTCATTAAAATATAAATTTTATCAGAAAAATACCAATATTCAATCCAAAGTAAATTTTGATTTCCCACTTCCAAATAATAAGTTTATTATATTAAACATAATATATAAAATTGTCAAAAATCTATTTAAAAATGGTTCTCCATCAAATGGCGATAATACTACAATTTTAGAAAAATACTCCTTTTATCTGTAAAATTGAATTTGTTATTATATCATGTCAAGAAAATATATAATATGATTTTTAAACATTAAATTGAGTATATTAAATATTTATTTCATTAAAAAATCCATCAATATTTATTTCATTAAATTATAAAGTCAATTATTCGTATTTAAATAGGTTTTCATAAAATTGCATCCTTTATATTCAATTGATTTTTAGTTTAATTTCAAGTTAATTTGAAAACCAATGAATCATTATATAAACCTATGTAAAAAATATTTACATAATTCAGTCAACACTATTAATTCCATTCATTCTAATGGATAGGTGATAACTATAATATTAAATAATAATATTTATTTGTTCGTTTATGATTGATGTGGTGTATCGTGTACACTATCAAACATTTCATTTCCTTTTAAAAACTCAAGATTTTACATTCTTCCACCCCTGTAAATTGAATCCTCACAATTTTAATTTGGGTTCATTAACTAAGGTATGACTTTTTAAAATACCTTTTTTGAAATCCCACATCAAAAAGAGGATTAATAAAACTTCTACTTTAAAAGAAAGGATTGTACGAAGGTCACCTGATATGACACATATTATGGATATATGAAGAAAAACATAGACATGGAAGAAAAACTAACCATCATGTTATGATTGAGAGTGATGGAAAACATTTTCAGGAAAAATTTAACAATAACAAATCTATAAATTCGTGATGGGTTAAACAGTTTTGACTTCATAGTAGGAAAAGAAAATAGAAAAAGTTTTTTGTTTTATGATATTTTTCATAATGTTGAGGAATTATTTTACATCCTTAAATAATAACATAAGGAAATTTACTTACTTGGCAAGTAGAGTTTCACCCATTAATCAATTTCTACAAAAAAACTCATATTTTCTCCAAATGATGAATAGTTAAGATGAATCATCTTATATAAATCACATATCCATAAAATATTAACTATCCATTTCTCATATCGTGAAACATTAACAAAAACTAATATGGTTAAGATAAGATAAAACTATTCTCCAAAAATAATAAACCATTGTATATTAAAAAACTACATTAATCTCCAAAATTCAACTTTAATACCCAAAGTTCAGCGTAGACCATTCAACAAATAATTGTCTTTAAAATTCCTCAAAACAATCAAAACTAAGATTGAAACCCAAAATTAAAAAGGACTTGATCACATATATAAGAACCCGGATATTCATTTAAGGTATTTCTTATTTTTTTCCTAGAGTTTTTGAGAAAAGAGGGGTTTCTGAAAATTTTTGATGTACATGCCGTGTACATTCTGAGTACACGCCGTGTACTCCCTTGTCGCACCAAGCTGTGTGCTGGCAATGTCCGGGCCACACACATGGTGCGTAGGGGTGATGTGGAGACCGGTTAAAGTGAAGTATGGAAAAACAGAGTACACGTCGTGTACCCCAGAAGTGCACGACGTGTATTTTACTTTTTTTTCATTAAACACACCAGGGTCACGCCTGACGGACAGAACACCTTTCGTCCATGTTTCGTTCGTCTGAGAGAAGCTGTACGGCCATGGATCTTCTCCGAGCTCATGTGGCTCCATCTATTCTCCGAATCGACTATTGTCGATTGCGTTGGGACCGCAGTGGCAATCTCTCTCTTCTCCTAGACCCCTGTTATCCAGTTCCTCCTCTTTCTCAAGTTATCGTTGGTTGAGAGTTTTTGACATTTTCTAAGATCTTAGATGTTATAAGGAGAATCAATCATCGTGGTTCATGTATATCATTCTCCTAGCATCGAGGTAGGTGGTTTGTGCGTTTACATAGGAATTCTGTGAATATTTTGTGCAAATTCCACCAATACCCTTGAACGAGGTATTGTGTGTTTCCTGTTTTCCCTTTTTATTTTCTTTCTTTGCCGGTATGCCTGTGTAGAGGTCATTGGTTGTGAATAGGGTAAATTGTGTTGTGCTCTAGATGTTTTACCCTGCTTGTTTGCTTGTTTGGTATTTTTCCAGTTTCCATGCCTAGTCGTATTATAGTGTAACTGATGTAATGTATTGTTGTTGTGCCTTAGAATGATAGCCAAGTAGTTCTTGAGGTTTACTTGGGCCGATACGCGCGCTGTGCATGTTTATTTTACACAGGGTTATGAGAACCTAGTGTAGTGGACCATAGGGAGAATGGACGTAAGGGCTTCTCCAGAGTGTCTTTAATTTATGATGTGAGACCACAGGGGGAATTGACGTTGAGTGCTTCTTCAGAGAGTCTTTAGTTCCTCAACGTGGGCCACATGGGGAATAGACGTTGAGTGCTTCCCCAGAGAGCCTTTTTTACGTTACGAGACTATAGGGGGAATTGACGGTGAGTGCTTCCTCAGAGAGTCTATTATATAGCTGAACCAGAGGGGTGAGACTCTGTGTGCCTCCCAGAGGGTTGCTAGTACTTGTAGGTTTAACCTTAGGGGTTAGGCTGTGAGAACTACCCAGAGGATACCTTTTTGTTCTACTTTCTTGAGTGGATGTTTCTTGTTTTTATATTATATGCTAGAACCCATGGATTATTACTACTATGTTTTATCCTGTTTGTTGCTTACTGTTTACTTCTTACTGTACTCTACCTTCCATATATTCACTGACTGTTTGGCACAGATCTTTGGGTGGTTGCCTACTGGGACCTTGTCTCACACCCTATTTGGGCTATGCTTTTGGGCCCAAGCAGATTATATTGTTGCAGGTATAGATAAGGGAAATGCCCTTCTACTTCAAGTTCTTGATTACTGTGAAGCTAGAAATCATGGGACCAAGGTGAGGCTTGCGATGCTGAGGAGTCGCTCATATGTTTTTCTTTTTTACTTTGGTTTAGTATTTTTTTCAGCATTGTGACTTGTTTGGTTGTTTTCATATATATGTATATATATATAAAAATATCATGCATCATTGTTATATATGTGTTCTCTAGTTGTTTACTGTTATCCTTTCGCTGTTTATCATTTACACTTATGGATGGTTACAGTTTCTGCTGTTGTCTATTGTTTTTATGCTACTGTGTACTCTTCCAATAAGGGAATAGTTTCCCCACTATCACACCCATGGCCCTCACTGCTAATCGGAAGCCTCTGGCATTTAGGGAAATGCACTTGAGGCCATGTGACCAACTAGGTATGGGGCGCCTCTGGGTGGCTTCCGGAATCAGGATGTTACAAAGTGGTATCAAATGAGTTCTTTTAGCTTGAATTACTGTTTTGAGCCTTTACTCAGGGATAGGATGGATTTGGTACTTGGTATTAAGTTGTGCTCGGGAGTAGCTAACTTGTGTATAGGGAAAGTCATACTACCTCGATTATTGTAGTTTTTTGGTTTTTCGATTTTACGATTTATATCATTTCACCAAGAGTGATTCACATGATTTGTGTTGTTATTGTTGTTTATTTTTTGGTTCTGTTTCTATTACAACCCGATGAGATGAGAGTATTCCATCTCATGCATCGTATAATCACTTGTTAGAAATGACATGCCATGCATTCTTGCCATGCTATCTAGGGTGCATTAGCAATTTCATGTTGTTGTGATAGACTTTGTGTAGATTATGCATGCTGTTGTGATAGGTGCTAGATAGAATCTCTATAGTTTGATAGAAAGGATGTTTGTTTTGTACCTTGCTGAAATGAATGCCAAATTTTGGTTCTTGAGGTGTTATGGGACCTCTGGAATTAGAAATTGGTGAATCATTGACCTGTTTTCCTTACATATGACTGTATTGGATGCCAATATTTGATTCGTGGGGAGTATGGGCCCTCATGAATCAGAATTTGGCACCTTCATGCTTGTTTTTCATTGTTTTCTGGGCTTTGGTGCAGTTTCAGAGCTACTGCAAGGAAAAACCCAAAATACATGGCATGTACTTTATATATACAAACCGTGTAGTTTTTAAAGTTGTGTCACTGACTGTGTGATCAAAAACAAGGGTTCAGAAAAACCTCCAGGTACACGCCGTGTATGGTAGGTGCATGTCGTGTAGTTGTAAACAGTGTACCCAGCTGTGTCACTAACAACACGGGTCAGGGAAGATCGTGTCATACACACTGTGTTTTGTATGAACATGTTGTGTATCCTTGTTCTCAGTACCCGGCCGTGTCACGAACAACATGGGACGATTTTCCCTCCTCCTCTACACACCGTGTTTGTTTGGGACACACTGTGTAAGGGCCAACTATGTACTTGGCTATGTCAGCAACAACACGGGTGGGAAAAGTCTTCAAGTACACGCCATGTTTGTTCAGAACACGTCATGTAGTCTCAGCCGTTTGATTGGCCATGTAACTAACAACACGGGTTGTTGAAACATTATCCACTACACATCGTTTCCACAGTGAAAATTTCTTGTAGTCTCAATTTAAGAAGGTCGTGTGGGTTAGTCATGCAAGGAGGCACGGACAGGGGGATAGAGTTAAGTGCATGCCGTGTAGAGTTTTTACACGCCGTGTAGTCATGTTTTGTAAATCTAGAGTGTTTCCTTCTCCTATTTCCATTTTGTACTCCTTTGTTCTCTGTCCTTGTTTTCCTAATCTAAGGTATGATTTTGATCATTCAGAGTTATTCCTATGAGACATCCTGTGGTTGTACGTCAGTTTTTAGGTAGTGATCAAACGCCAGATATGGCTGATCAGGGATTTCCCGCCGATCCTCCAGTCGGGCCAGCCTTGGCACCAGCTGTTATACCAGTTGCAGGAGCTGATGCACAGTTCAGGGAAGGTTTTATGAGGATGATGCAGACCTTTTAGGGAGTACCTCCTTCTTCCATGACTATGGAAGAATTGACATGAGTTTTCTAGCAGCAGCATCCTCCTACTTTCTCAGGGGAAGGAGGACCACAAGCTGCAGAGTCATTGCTAGAAGCCGTGTTGACTATCTTTGAGCATCTAGAAACACCTCCAGAGAGTTGGTTCAATCTCACCACTTATATGCTATGAGACTCCGCCAAGAGGTGGTGGGACAAGATCTCATAGGCGGGTCACCAGTAGGTTATGGTTTGGGAGGAGTTCTAGCGCGTGTTTTATGACTACTTCTACCCGGAGACCCTGAGGGCCGATCGATCCTGGGAGTTCATGAGTCTAGAGCACGATACTCTTTCTGTCATGGAGTAATCCTCTCGTTTCACCGAGTTGCAGTGTTTCACACCCATTCGGGATGGAAATTGGGTGTTCTTGGCAAGGAAGTTTGAGGATGGTCTCAGGCGGGAGATCCACTCACAGGTGAATATCTTCCAGTTGAATTCCATCACTTCCATCGTCAACCAGGCACTGATTGCGGAGGGCAATCTGAGAGACTCCAGAGCTGTGAGCCAGGGTAGTTCTACTTCCATAGATTTTGTTCCTACATTTGACAGAAGGAAGAGCCGTAAGGAGTCCACGCGCGGTGATCTGAGGAGGCGATATACACCTTCAGGTAGCCAGGTGGTATGCTACCAGTGTAGAAGGGTAGGGCACACGAGGCCGCAGTGCCAGAGAGACCCAGTAAAGTTCTGATCTTGTGGCAAGATGGGTCACCTTCAGTGTTTTTTCTAGGTTTTCTCACCATTAGCTGTTGATGGGGGTTCTTCCATGACTCCTCGTTCAGGAGCAGCACCACCAATTTCTCACCAGTCAAAGAACTGGAGTTCTTCTAGCCGTTCAGACTGAGGTAGAGGTCAAGGCCGTGGTAGTCAGTCACCAGTCCTTCAGCGTCAGCAGAGAGGATCAGCTCAGAGTGGTCAGGCAGGGTCACAGGGGTGCGGGGCAGGCCTGACTTTTACGGTGGAGCAGACTTATCTGGAGCAGGATCCCCGACCTTCTATCATTTGAGGTATGATTTTAGTAGCCTCAATTTTATCTTCAGCTCTTTTTGATACTGGTGCTATGCATAGATTTATCTCTGTTGCCGTTTTGGAGAGCCTTGAGCTATGCATCTTTTCTTCTACCAACTTTTTGACACTAGATACACCTTTGGGGATGAGGACATCTAGTGTACCTCAGTGCAGAGAGTGCCCTCTCGAGGTTGTAGGGTATCATTTCTTATGGGACCCTTATGTCCAAGAGATGATAGGCTATGATTTCATTCTTTGAATGTACTGGTTGATTCCCTTCCCAGCAGTCATCGACTATTGTCGCCGCAGGTGAGTTTCATTTCACGAGAGGGTGAATCTTTTCTTCATAGAGGCGAATGGGATGTTTGGGCTAGTCGGGCAGGACTCGAGCATCATGGTCTAGGAGGGGTGATGGCCCAGATTTCTAGTCTTTATCTGGATGATCAAGGGACTTCAAAGTTGTACTTTTCTCTAGTGTTGGATCGTTTCAGAGATGTTTTTTCATAGGAATTTTCAGGTTTGCCTCCAGAGCATGAGGTAGACTTCTCTATCGAGCTCATGCTAGGAGCGGCACCGGTGTCCATTCATCCCTATAGAATAGCTACACATGAGTTGTAGGATCTCAAGAATCAGATGGAGGAGTTACAAGCAAAGGGTTTCATCTGACCCAGTACTTCTCCTTGGGGTTCTCCTGTCCTGTTTGTGAAGAAGGCAGACGGTACTCTTATGCTCTTTGTGGATTATCGGAAGCTGAACCAGTTGACGGTCAAGAACCGATATCCCTTACCTAGGATTGATGATCTCTTCGATCAGCTTCGAGGATATCGTGTGTTCTCAAAGATCGATTTGAGGTCCGATTATCATCAGTTGTGCATCATACCATCAGATATACCTATGTCAGCCTTCAGGAGTAGTTATGGTCTCTGCAAGTATACGGTTATGCCGTCCGGTCTCACGAATGCACCAGCTGTTTTCATGGAACTGATGAACTGAGTATTCCATCCTTATTTGGATTCTTTTGTTGTGGTCTTTGCGGGCGATATCTTGTTGTACTCTCACACTCGACACGACCATGCTACCCATCTTGAGATCTTTCTGAGTACACTGAGGGAGCATCAACTTTATGATAAACTCTTGAAGTTCCACTTTTGGATGAATCAGATTCACTTCTTGGGTCACATCATCTCAGAGGCAGGAGTGTCCTTGGACCCAGGGAATGTGAGAGATGTGGTTTCTTGGGAATAGCCAAAGAACATTTTTGAGGTGCGGAGTTTCCTAGGGCTGGCTAGATACTACAGATGCTTCATTTAGGACTTTTCACACCTAGAAGCACCATTGATAGGTTTGACCAAGAAGGGGTTGAAATTGTTTTGGTCAGATTCTTGTGAGTCAGCCTTTCAGGAGCTGAAGGGAAGGTTGACGTCAGCACCGATACTCGTCTTTCCAGAGCCAGGAAAGAGATATGCAGTCTATTGTGATGCTTCAGGTATCGTGCTAGGCACTATACTAATGCAAGGATATGGATTCATTGCGTATGGGTCTCGGCAGTTGAGGCCACATGGGAGGAACTACCCAACGCACGGTCTGGTGTTGGAAGCTGTTGTTCATGCCTTACACTTTTAGAGACATTACCTTCTGTTAGAGCACTTTTTGGTATTCACCGACCACAAGAGTCTCAAGTACATCTTCACTCAGCATGATCTAAATCTAAGACAGCGTAAGTGGGTCGAGTATCTACAGTCTTTTGATTTCGAGCTTGCCTATACGCCAGGAAAGGGAAACATAGTATCAGATGTGTTGAGCAGGAGAACTCAAATTCAGGTAGTTTAGGAGGCCAGCAGTGAGTGGCAGCTTATAGCTATGTTCTCTGAGATTCATCTGGAGGTGCATGACAGACAGGGATAGACTTTCCTTTCTTCTATAGCTGTTACCTCTACACTTATTAATCGGGTACAAATGAGGCAGCTATCAGACTCAGAAGGCTTAGTCCTATGGGAGAGTGTGTTAGGAGAGGACCCTTTTCCTGGATGGACAGTGGGTGAGGATGATATTTTGTGTTTCCCGGGAAGTCTATGGGTGCCAGCAGACATACGTGAGGAGCTGATGTGGGATTTTCATTCTTCAATTTGGGTAGTTCATCTTGGCGTCACCAAGATGTATCTGGATCTTCATCGATAGTATTGGTGGCCAGGTATGAATAGAGATGTAGCTGGTTTCATCTTGAGGTGTTCTACTTGTCAGCAGGTGAAGGTGGAACATCAACGACCAGCAGGCCTTTTACAGCAGTTACCCATTCTGAAGTGAAAGTGGACCGATGTCACGATGGACTTCGTTACCGGATTGCTGAGGTCGTCTCAAGGTAATGATGTTGTTTGGGTTGTCGTCTTGCGAAGGTTTCTCACATCTTATCTATCAAGGAAACCTTCAATGTTGATGATCTGGTACGGATATACATTTGAGAAATTATGCTTCTATATGGAGTCCCCCACTCCATTGTTTAAGACAGAGATGCGTGCTTTACTTCTCGGTTCTGGCAGGGACATCAAAAGGCTTTGGGTATACAGATACTTCTGAGTACAGCATACCATCCCTAGAAAGATGGACAGTCCGATCGTATGATCTAGGTGCTTGAGGATATGCTCCAATCTTGAATTCTAGACTTTGGTGGTTCTTGGGAGAAGCATATTCCTCTAGTGGAGTTTGCCTATATCAACAGTTTCCAGGAAACTATTCAGATGGAACCTTATGAGGCTTTGTATGGTAGGCCATTTCCATCACCCTTATGCTGTCTGGAGACAGCAGAGGCAGTTTTGCTGGGACCTCGTCTTGTTCAAGAGACCTCAGAGCAGATAGAGTTGATTCGGAAGAGGATGGCTACCGCACAGTCTCGACAAGAAGTCTTATGTTGATCAGCGGAGATGGCCTCTAGAGTATGAGGTCGGGGATCAATTTTTCTTACGTGTCGCATAGAGGTTGGGACACAAGAGGATTTGGAGATAGGGTAAGCTTTCACCGTGGTACGTCGGGCCGTTTGAGGTATTGGAGAGAGTTGGGCCAGTCTCCTATCGGTTGTAGTTACCTCAGAGGTATCAGGATATCCATGACGTCTTCCACGTCTCTCAGCTCTGACATTACTTTTCAGACCCATCTCATGTCTTTCAGCCTGAGGAGGTTGAGCTCGAAGTGGATGCATCGTTTGAGGAGCATCCTATCCATATTGTCGATCGTAGTACGAAGGTTCTCCATGGGTGGTCTGTTCCTCTAGTGCGGGTTCTATGGCTGCATGGGAAAGTACAGGATGAGACCTGGGAAAGGGAGGCCGATGTATGATGGCAGTGGTCGGAGCTGTTTGGGGTTTCTTCTTCTCCGCCTCATTTGGGAAATTCAGGGATGAATTTCTTTAATGGGGGAATTTTGTAAGAACCCGGATCTTCGTTTCAGGTATGCCTTCTTTTTTTCCTGGAGTTTTTTAGAAAAGTGTGGTTTCTGGAAATTTTTGAAGTACATGTCATGTACTTTCTGAGTACACGCCGTGTACTCCCTTGTCGCAACAAGCCATGTGACGGCCGTGTCTGTGACACACACACGGTGTGTAGGGGTGATGTGGAGACCGCTTAAAGAGGAGTACAGAAAAACAGAGTACACACTGTGTACCCCAGAAGTACATGCTGTGTATTTTACTTTTTTTCATTAAATGCACCAGGGTCGCGCCTGACGGACAGAACACTATTTGTCCAGTTTTTGTTCGTCCGAGAGAAGCCGTATGGCCACATATCTTCTCCGAGCTCATGTGCCTCCGTCTGTTCTCTGAATCGACCAACGTCGATTGCATTGGGACCGCAGCAGTAAGATCTATCTTCTCCTAGAGCCTTGTTATCCAATTCCTCTTTTTTATCAAGTTATCGTTGGTTGAGATTTTTTGAAATTTTCTAATAACATTGACGTTCTAAGGATAATCCATCATCGTGGTTCATTTATATCGTTCTCCTAGCATCGAGGTTGGTGGTTTGTGCCTTTCCGTAGGAAGTTTATGAATATTTTCTGCAAATTCCACCAATAACCTTGAACGGGGTATTGTGTGTTTCCTGTTTTTCCCTTGTTGTTTTCTTGATTTTCTGGTATGCTTGTGTAGAGGTCATTGTTTGTGAATAGGGTAAATTGTGTGGTACTCTGGATGTTTTTCCATGCTTGTTTGCTTGTTTGGCGTTTTTCTAGTTTCCATGCATAGTTGTAGGATAGTGGAATTGATGTATTGTATTGTTGTTGTGCCTTAGAATGATAGCCAAGTAGTTCTTGAGGTTTACATGGGACGATATGCGCGTTATGCATGTTTATTTTACACCGAGCTGTGATAACCTAGTGTAGTGGACCATAGGGAGAATGGGCGTAAGGGCTTCTCTAGAGTGTCTTTAATTTACGATGTGAGACCACAGGGGGAATTGACGTTGAGTGCTTCTTCAGAGAGTCTGTAGTTCCTCGATGCGGGCCACAGGGGGAATAGATGTTGAGTGCTTCCCTAGAGAGCCTTTAGTACATTACGATACTATAGGGGGAATTGACTATGAGTGCTTCCTCAGAGAGTCTATTATTTAGCTGAACCAGAGGGGTGAGATTGTGTGTGCCTCCCAGATGGTTGCTAGTACTTGTAGGTTGAACCTTAGGGGTTAAGCTATGAGAACTACCCAGAGGTTACCTTTTTGGTCTACTTGCTTGAGTGGTTTTTTCTTATTTGTAGATTATATGCTAGAAACTGTGGATTGTTACTACTGTGTTTTATCCTGTTTGCTGCTTACTGTTTACTGCTTACTGTACTGTACCTGCCATAAATTCACTGACTGTTAGGCACAGTTCTTTGGGTGGTTGCCTACTAGGACCTTGTCTCACACCCTATTTGGGTTATGCTTTTGGGCCCAAGCAGATTATATTATTGCAGGTGTAGATAAGGGAAAATTCCCTTCTACTTCAGGTTCTTGATTTTTGTAGAGCTGGAGAGCATGGGACTAAGTTGAGGCTTGCGATGCTGGGGAGTCGCTCATATGTTTTTCTTTTGTACTTTGGTTTAGTACTGTTTTCAGCATTGTGACTTGTTTGGCTGTTTTCCTATATATATATATATATATATATCATGCATCATTGTTATATATGTGTGCTCTAGTTATTTACTATTAGTCTTACACTGTTTATCATTTAAGCTTATTGATGGTTACAATTTCTGTTATTGTCTATTGTTTTTCTTCTATTGTGTACTCTGTCAATGAGGGCATAGTTTCCCCAATATCACACCGAAGGCCCTTGCTGCTAGTCGGCAGCCTCTGGCATTTGGGGAAATGCGCTTGAGGCCATGTGACCAACTGGGTACGGGGTGCCTCTGGGTGGATTCTGGAACCTGGACGTCACAACATAGTCTTCCTGGATAAGTTTTAATATTTATCTCCCTAAATCACTCTTAATGTATTGAACCAAAAAGTAATTACCCAAATCACATATTATCTAAGATATGTTAATAATTTTCATAAATAACCTGAATTTCCATAAGTCCACAATAAAAAAACAGACTCTTCCAAAATAAAATTTAACCATTACTCCTCAATTAAAATATCAAAGTATTCTATTTACATTAATCATATAATGTTCTCGAAATAGTTAACATCTACCCAAATAAAATGTATCACTTAATCCCCAAATCATTTTCCAATACCAAGGATATCCATTTGATAAAACATAAGTTCCCAAAATCTACTTATTCTTATTCCACCAACTCGTTTAACTAAAAAGAAAATTCATACTAACTGGGTAATTCACGTAGGGAAGTTGTAGGCAGTTCACACCTTTCACCCTTCAGTTGTGGGTTCGATCCTTACGACCTTGTCAGACACAACGGGTTGTCACCCATCCTACAGGTTTTTCTTTTTTATAAAATTATATAATTCTTATAACTTTTACAAAATGAGATAAAATACTCAAAAATAAACATGACATATTTTAACCTCATGTTTTATCTCATTTATTTCATTTTTCATCCCAAACTGTAATAACCCATAATTACATCAAAGTTGAATGTCTCTAAAAATACCGTTAATAAACATGAAATTTCATAACATATGACTCAAAAGGGTTTCTAAGAAATTAAACTTAGGATCAAACTTAAACCTATAAAATCATGATGATATCTATATGTCATAAGAATATATCCTAATCTCTAAAGTTGTTTAAACCTTTTCTTTAATACCAAATATATGGCCTGAACCATAAAAATTACTTAATATTGAGTTAAGTCAATAATTTGACTTTATTTCACATTGAGGATTTTTTCAAGTTTAGAGCTTTAGATAATTAGGCCATAATAGATACATAACAAACTAATATTACAAAGTAGACACTTATACTCACTATCAATTTTTTCTTAAAATGAAAAAAATTTAATAATAAACATGGTTTTATTTCAAGTTTTAACTTTATAACTTGTATTTTATCCATCCTTGGCTCCATTGTTCTTTAAACCCTGTGAAAAACATTTCAAAACATGGGATGAGCATAAAAAGATTATTAATGGATACACAAAGAATGAAAATTTTTAGTCTTGTGAAAACATTTAAACCATGAATTCTTTGTCATAAATTAATACTTTTCACTTTTAAGAGGAAGTAAATAAACTTCACTAAATATAATCTCAGTTCTTACCCTTTTGTAGTCAAATGATTACCTTAAAACCCATAAAAAGCAACATATAAAATATGAATATTAATTGAGACATAATCATACATAAATGTAATAACCATATAGTCAACTTCCACACTTATCACTAAATGGAATATCCATATGGCTGACTTCTATACCCAATGTATTGGAGGTTATAACATAACCACCCGTCATTGGTTTATCACAGAACCACTCATCTTTGGTTTATCACATAACCACCCATCCTTGGCTTATCACATAACCACCTATAATATGTACAAGTACCATTATATAATCATAAAACAAAAAATATTTCAATTATCAACATTTCACTCATTAAATTTCATTTGTAATCACAAGAAATCATTTCAAGATATTGAAATATTCAATCTATTTCCATAACCGTTTAAAACATTTAATAAACAGACTTTTGAATCAAAGTGTCCCACGCCACTTTGAAAATTTTGAAATAAATTAACATTTTAAAACATTCATGTCCATATAAATAAATTCATAATGTAACACCCCAAGATTTCATAGTGTGTTATTTCTTCAAAATAATTCAATAACTTGCACTACACGCAACACTGAGTTCAAACACACCATGGCTTACCAAACAAGCCGTTCAAAAGAGGTTATTAATAGTATTAACTAAATTTTAAACTTTATATAATCCTTATAATTTTAGAATCCATATTATGAGAACAAATTCATTTTCAGTATTGCACTTTTACCAACTTTTAATAGTGAACCCTTTTTAAATACAATATTTTAAACTTTTTGACTAAATGGGGACATCAAAAGAATTTAAAATACAACATCCCAAGCTTCTACGGTACATTTTCCTTTGAATAATACAGTAGCGTGTGTTGTACGCAACTTCGAGTTCTAACACACACCACAACCAATCAAACTAGCCGTTATGAATTGTAATACCTACCTTTTGAAATTATATATATTTTATATTTCAAAATGGACTTCATTTTTGGATTCTTAATATCGAATTTAGCCTAAGGTGAAATTTTGGTACTTTTCGGATAACTTTAATATTTTGATGAATAGTGAAAATTACTAAATTTTAATTAAAAACAACTTTTTTAATCAAAATAATTAATAGTGATAAATTATGAATTTGAGTGGTTTTAAAGTATATTTAGAATATATTTTTACCATTTAATATAATTTTGGTCATTGGACATAATTTTACAATTAAACCGGACATAAACAAGTGTCAATCTTTTGATAGGTATTATCTCTTAAAAACACGCTTTTTATTTTAACAACGGGAATTAATTTTAAATTAATTTCTGCCACTTCTGTGTTTTGAATTTGGAAAAATGGATTCCATATTTGGAATCAGGATGTTAAAATTGTGTAAATAGTTAACTTTTATTTTTAGACATTTTGAATAATTACTGCGGTAAATATTTTATTTACCATGGTTAAGGGTAAATCTGGTAAATAAGGGTTTAAAAATAATATTATAATAATACTAAATTACCCTAAAACGTGTCCTATCCTTATTGGTTGATACATTTTCGACCATAGGCATCTTTGAGTCGATTTTGGGACCCCATGGAGCTACTTGTAGGTGATAGGGACACTTTATTTTAATTAAGTTAAAATAAGTACAAAAATGACATAAGTATATATCTTTTAGAAAAACAATTTTTACATAGGGTTATATATGTTGTATCTTAGACTATAAATATTCATTAGAAAGATAAAAAGATTTCCTACATGATTATATTTTATTTATAATTTTTATAGATTAAATAATTTAATTTATTTATGACAAAATGATGATGCAGTAATTACCATAATAGTGAATAATTAAAATAATTGATATTATAAATACCCAAATAAATATAATTTGAGACTTTTGATGAATTAAAATAATTTACTAGGATAATATGACATATTAGGATTGATTTAATTAACTTTTTTCTAAGTAATAATTATGTTATGAGTTTCACAAAAATCAACTATTGAATAGTGTCAAAATTGACATAAAAGAGTTTTTAAAACAAATATTATATTATGAATTGATATTAAATTCCTAAAAATCTAAGGTTCGGCCAAGAGACTTATATCATGATATGTGTATCATTAATGGACCTCTTGGGGATCGATTGGATGTATATGGTATGTTTATTAACCATATAATATAAAAATACAAAGAGACATTGTAAAAGTGAAACTAATTAACTTAGAGTTAATACTTAAAGATAAGGTTAATATAAGTACCCAAACCTGTCTAAATTCTATTGGTTGAGTGGTTTTCGACCTATCCCCACCTTAAAATTTAAATAATCAACTTTTGAGCCATTAGAAACCGAATATGAATTTATTATAAATTAATATTTCTAGATTTTCCAAAGGTGCCCCTCACCCCTCTTATAAAAGGTCACTCATCCTTCTCATTTCTACACACCTTAAAAGCCTTTTGGTTCGGCCAAACTCTGCCCAAATACTGTCCAAACTTCCCTCACTACAACCTAGAGGCATTAGTTTGATCATAAATCCAACCTAAGGAGCCCTTTTGATCAAATCAAAAGGAAGAACCCGAAGAAGAGGTAATGATTTCACCACCCTTTTCCAAGTTCCTTTCTTCTTCCACTTCTTCTTCCATTGTTTTTACCATTCTAAAATAATAAGTCCAGTATCATATATATACTGTGATGTTATTATAAATATGTTACAACCATATTCAGTATTATATCCACCCTTTTGAATAACATGTCACCATACGTGCGTACGTACGGCTTACCGTCTCCACGTCGTGGTGTAATTGTTATTCAATATATTATTATTTGGATGGGTATAATAATGATGTGTAACTCAAGTAAATAATAAATATAACATGTTAATTATTCTATATATAAGATATAACATCCATTTATATATTATTTTAATATCAAAAGAATGATATTGTCGCTCGTGCGTACGTACGGACTACCGTCTCCACGAATGCGATGAGATTCATTCTCCATCGTATCCATTCAAGTATAGTTATCATTTGATGATTTAAAAATGATTTTTAAGGACTTGATATCATTCTGGATATGAATAATATACAACCTATCTATTACAAACATGGCTTATGTAACAAAACATATAAAAGAAAACAAGTAAGTTAACACCCGAACAACGATAATACTAAGATATTATTAACAAATCAATGTTAAAATATCATATATGATATCATATTAATGTATATGATTCTTGTATAATTTAATAACAATTATTTCACCATTATACAGGAGGTTAACCTACCCCAACCAAGGAAAAGTACAAGGTAAGGGTTATTTCACAATCTCTTCATTATCCGAGGTTGTTTATACGTAATTATCTATTGGGATCTCTTTATCATCCACATCCATGTTTCTTCAAAATGTATTTCAAAACATTTTTACTATTTACTAGAATATGGGTTAAAGTCATTTATACCCTTGTTTGACTTTTTATAAGTGGTTTATAAAGGAATCTTTCCATCATTTTCCAAACAAGTCACTTTTAACCTTTTCGACAAATTTAAGGTAAGAATGTTTTTTTTAACTTATACGGCGGGTGCGGCTATTTCCCGCCGTTATAAAATCGTCATATCTTCCCTTACAAGATTATAAAAATATTTTCAAATTGAATGTATTATTTTATAATTATGTTACTTTTAAAATGATTTCAAAAAAATAGATATTTCTCTAAAATAGTTTTGATTTCATCTATGTCAACATCCTTTGATGGTTTTTAAGCTTATTTGAAGTTGATTTATTATGATACAAAACATCCATATTTTATTGAAGGTTTTGTGATATTTTTGACTGTAGATAATCTATTCTTATGTCACTCATGGTTTTTTTTAAAGTATTGACATTTCATAAGTTATTTTTAATCCGAATGTGTATGTTATATTTCAACCTTTCATTAAGATGAATCTGTTAGACAAGTATGTTCTGGGTTGGGGATGGGTAAAAGTAATCCCTCCGGTTTGGTCTCCGGTTATTATAGGAACTCTGGTTTGGTCTCCGGTTATTAGAGGAACTCCGGGTTGGTGTTCGGTTATTAGAGGCACTCCAGGTTGGTGTCCGGTTATTAGAGGCACTCCGGGTTGGGTTCCGGTTACAGTCAGCCCCTAGGTCTTGGGACGAGGCCTTGACAAAGAAATTAAAGTTCATCATTATGCATTCCAACATTATGAAAGTGGTTACTGATATTGAATGTGATTATTATATTAGTATAATATCTATGTGAATAAGTAAATGGCATTATTTCATTTTAATTTTCCCATACTATGTTGAAGTTCAAGTTTAAAAGGCTATTGTTTTAGTAATGCATTGCCTTAAATGTTTATGCTTATTTTTTAATGTTCCGCTATATTGTTATCCTTACTGGGCATTTGAGCTCACCCCTTTTCTACGTTTTATTTTTACAAAGATGTGAAGAAGTAAGTTATGAATGACCTGCATGGATATTATGAGGGGATAATAGTGTGGACTATGGATACATTATGTTGTTGTAGTAGTTTTTCACTTTATGATGTAATGTAAAACTTATGAATATATCTAGTGTTTCCAAGGCTACTAAACCAATCGGTCTTTCGAGATTTGATCTTTCTTGTGATCATGCCAATGTTATGTAATAATGCACCGACTCTGGGTAACTAGGGTCGGGGAGTTACACATAAAAACCATTTTTAAAACATGGACATTAAATATAAGGTTTAAGAATAATAAATTTTTAAAACATTAAAAATGAGGTTTTAGTTAAAGAGTCCCTTGTCACTTGAGAAAAAATTGATTAAAAAATAAATAAATAATAACATTAAATACCATTACAATATACCATCTCATGATATAACATGTCAAAAGGGTTTTATATACACCTTATAAGATAATTAAGGTACATAACATCAAGATATGCCTCAATGAAATGAGATTAAGACGAAGTCCCTTACCGTCTGTCCGACTAGTAGCGTATAGTATTTATATTCCAGAATAATAAATGTTGGTTAATTATTTACTTTTATAAGAAATTTTATAAATTTTATTAATCATTTAATATGACTATTATCATGTCATAACAATTACATAATTATTTATGTTCATATCTGTAATTTTTTCAATATTTGGTACTCGAGTCGAAAATGAACTTTGTAGGATGTCAACATTCTATGAGGTCATAATTCCATCATCTGAAAATATTTTTTGATGAAATAATAATAAATTATTTATATCAATTATACTATTAAATCCATTTTTTAAATATGGATATGAAAAATTAACAATGTTACAATCATGGAGACGGTAATTCATACGTAGGCATGAGTAACGTCTTAATTTTTTCATTGATCATTTTGGAAAGAAGTTAAGTACTATTTTATATTTCTATAATTATAATAACATCATTAATTTAATATTAATAATTTAAATATAGTTATATATATCATACAAGTGGTGTAGTGTATAAAAATGAATCATATCACTTCATTGAGGTGATAGTTCACACGTACGCACGAACGATGTTATATTTTTTATGTGCATAGAAAGTAAGAACATAATTGATATATTATTATCTTATAATAATATGTCAAGAATATAACATATGATCATTAATTAAATCTGTATACCCATTATTTAAAGATGGTGATGAAAAATGAACTATATCGGTTCATGAGGTAGTAGTCCACCATACACACGAACGAAAATTTCACTTCCCATTTGACAAAATTGTAGAAGTATTTAGGTGATGGTATTAACGTAATAAAATATCAGTATATTAAGGATACAATAGTTATTATATCATCATTTTTAGAGGATATTTTAAGGAATTGGAAGAAGAAATAAAATATAAATACTTAAAGAAAATGTTATCTCATCTTTGGTTGATCACCTTTGAAGAACACCTTAACACCTCTAAGAAGGGTGTTATGCCTAAATTAAGGCCTCAAGAATGTGACTGGAGAATATAGTAAGGGTTTCAGGTATATCTTTGGCGAACCAAAAGGTTTTATAAGTGTGATTATTAGAGAAGAGTGGGTACCTTTTTATTGGAGATGGGAGTGGGACCCTTGGAAACTCTTAAAATATTAAATTAATATAAATTCAATTTGGGTTCCAAATGGTCCTAAAATAAATTATTTAGAAGATAATATAATTTAAGGTTGAAAAATAATTATTAAAAAAAATAATACAAATTTTAAATATTTTTTAATCCCTATCTATTTGTTTAACCCTTATTTTACCCTTTATAATATTATCGTGATTTCACATTATTTACACTTTGTGGGTTAATGTAATTACCGTAACATGTCAAAGGATAGAAAAGGTATAATTTATGATGTATTAGGACTTATAAAATCCATTTGGACGAATATTATATTTTTATAAATTTTATAACAATTAATAAGCTATTTTATATTTTAAAATACCAATGGTGTCAATTGTGACACTATTTATTAGTTGACTTTTAAAAAATATCATAACAGCAATAAATTTCAAACCAAATACATAAAATCATAACCTACATGTCGAATATATCCATAAAATTATTTTATGACATAAATTATATCAACTAATATTTTTTTTAATATTTATAAAATCATTTATTTGATTCTCTTATTAATTAAGAAATTACTACATCATCATTGTGTCGTAATTAAATTTAACTATTTAAATTCTTAAAATTATAATTAAATTATAATTATGTAGGTAATAATTTTATATTTATAAAGACAATTTATAGTTTAATATATCCCCTATATAACTCCTTATTAAAAGACTTTACTTTTTGAAAACAAAAGTGTTACAAAAATGACTATTTATTGAATATAATATTATAAATACATTAAAGTCATCCAAGTGTCTCCACGTGGTATTAAATAGATAAAAGGATGATCATGGTCATGACACACTCATACAATTAAATTATTACAAGTTTTATGGTAGTTTTATATTATTATAAATTTATTTTTACCTTTAATTACCTGATTTACCTTTAACTAAGGTAATAAAATTTATTACTAATGTAACAATTCATAATGCCTAAAAATAAATGGGACCTATTTACATAATTTTGAAATTTTGATTCCAAATATGGAATCCATTTTTTAAAATTCAAAACATAAAATTTTCATTAGTTAATTTAAAATTAATCTCCATTGTCAAAATGAGAAAATAAGTTTTTTAAAGGTAAGAACAATCAAAATATTATCATTCATTTATATCTAATTTCAATGTAAAATTACTTACAATGAAAAAAATTGTATTAAATAATAAATAAATGTAAATAAAATTTAAATAAAATTAGAAATATAATCTAAAAATATAAATAAATTAGACAAAAATGAAATTTTTAATTAAAATTCAGTAGTTTTCACTATTAATTAAAATATGAATTTTATCAGAAAAATTCCAAGATTTCAACCAAAGTAAATTTTTATTTCTCAATTCTAATGAATAATATTATTTTGTAAAATATAACCTATAAAAGTGTAAAAAACTGTATTTTAAAAGTTTTCCCCATTAAAAGTCAGTAAAACTGTATTTTTAGAAAAAGACTCCTTTTATCCATAAAATTTAATTTGTTATATATCATGTCTATAAAATATTTAAGATAAATTTTAAATAATAAATTGAATATATTAGAAATATATTTTATTAATAAAATAAATCAAGAGAGATTTTATTATTTTATAAACTAAATTATTCACATTTAAATAGGTTTTCATAAAAATATATTCTTTATATTCAATTGGTTTTTAGTTTCATTTCAAGTTAATTTGGTAACTAATGAGACATTATATAAACATGTATAAACTATATTTGTATAATTTAGTTATCAATATTCATTCCCTTTATTCTAATTGATATATGATAACTACAATATTAAATAATAATATTCTTTTGTTTATTTAAGCTCAATTTGGTGTATCATGTATGCTATCGAACATTGTGTTTGCTTTTAAAAAATAAATATGTTAAAAATGGATTCAATATATCACAAATACCTTCTTACATTCCATTACATAGGGGATATTATATTGTCTCTTGTGTGTATGTTGGACTACTAGTTCATGAAGTGATGTGATTCGTTTTTCCTAACTCTTTCTATAGAAGGTAATAAGGATTATTTTTAAAAATATATATGATATAAATGACATTTTTATTCTATTCATGACGTATTTATAATACTGAAAATAAAATAAATCCTTTTATTTATTATCTTCCCACTCACTGTAAAATGATAAAATCATTCGTTCTCATGTGTGGACTACCGCCTCCATAAATAGATGCGATACATTTTCCATCTCCACAATACTTGGATGATATATTTAAGTGTATTTAATAAAATAATATGATATAAATTTCATGATTTTTTCCATGATAGAATGAGAACCTACTTGACCATAGTTACCGTACTGAAGTCATTATGGACTTGTGAACTGAATATCATCAAATCATCTCACATGAACTTAAATAATTAAGTAAATGTTATAACATGGTAATAAGTGAAATAAAAGGAATTATAAACTTGAAAAATATTATCAATCATATAAATAATTAACCAACGTTTATTATTTATAAATATAAAGAATTTATTTGATGAGTCGTGTCCTTGATAAGGTAATCTTTAACAAAAAAACCATGTTTTAAATGATTTAATGATTTATTTTATAAATGTTATATTTTATGTTTGTGTTATTAAAATTATTTTTATGAATGTAATTATAGGGACATGATGTTTTTAAAAATATAATTTTTAAACTCTCAAATTTTTTTCAAAAATGAATCTTTTTAATGTTTTATGTAAGAGACTTTCTTTTAAATCCTCTTTTAAAGTTCACTTTTCAAATCATTTAAAATGGTTAAAAAGAATTTTTTTTACATATACAGCATGAACATAATTTTATTTCATCATATTCCTTAATAAATTAAATATTTTGTTACATTTTTACATGTTTATTTTCAAATAAAACTTTTTATTTTTTATGTGCACATTAAATTTTTTTTAAACAAGTTATTTCAAAATATAAAATTTATTTCCTCAAAAAAAATTAATGATATTTTCCTTAAAGAAAAAATGTCTTTACCTTGTTTTGGGAATATGGAATTGAATATGTTTTTTAAAATAAAATGTGTATTTTCATATTTTAAAGTGTTTAACATCTGCATTTAAAAGTGTTTTTCAATTGGTTTTATGATGAAAAGTTGAAATCATAAAGTGTTTTATTTATGATATCTTACTTGAGAACTATATGAAATGGGGTATCTTGATATAGCTTATACGAAGGGTTGAGCCACATTTTAGCTCAGAGATGATCCTGATATAGTTTATAAAAAGGATTGAGCCCCATTATAGCTCACGGAAGAGCCAAATACATCCTATATGGAGGGTTGATCCCAATTATAGCTCCTATAATATGGGAGAACCTTAATAGATTATATGAAGGGTTGATCCCTATTATAGCTCATGGGTGAGCCTAATATAGCTTATTTAAAGGGTGATCCCTATTATTTTTCTTTGAAATAATAGGTAATGATTATATTTGATATTGGCTATATGTAAATTCAAATAGAATGATTTTTAAAGGATTTATAAATGTGAATCTATGAGTTTTAAAAAATGGTTTTTATTTTATTTCTGTGGGTTTTAATTATTTTCTTTGAGCTAAAAGTTTGTCTATTTCCTTGTGAAAATTATTTATTTCATTATCTCAAATAGCATTGATATTAAGGTAAATGTTACAAGGTTTTTCATGTTTTTCACAGGACTATCATTTTTCTTTATTTAATATATCTTAATAAGAGTTTTGTTCTCATCCCATTCTTTTTTAAATGTGTTACAAGGTTTAAAGGAAATTATGGATAGTGATGTGATCAAGGTGAAAATTGAGAATATTTATCATGAAAATACACTACGTTTTATTTTAAAAAGTTTTTTTTGGTTTGAAAAATAGATAATAAGTACAAGTGTCCACTTGTAAAGTATGGGTTTTATATTGTTAGTATTATTCTAATTATTAAAAAATATAAACCGAAAAATATCTTCATAATTTTATGAATGTAATTTCTAGTTCAAAAAAACTAAAATATTTAATATTTAAAGTTGTTTCTTTAAATTTAGTATCAAAGGAGTGTCTATAAAACATTAGATATTAGGATGTTTTCTTAAGAGTTGCGGCTATAATCATGGGTTTATAATTTATGGTTGATCATAATTTCAATGTCTTGGAAACCCTTTTTGATTCATTATGTTATGAAACTTTATAGTGACTAATGATATTTTTTGAGACATTTACTTTTAAATAAACTATGGGTTATTACATTTTGGGATGCAAAATGAAAGGTATGAGATAACCTTTTAGGTTATAAGATTTCTTTAATATTGAAAATATTAAGTTTATTTTAAGGATTTTATCATGTTTTTGATAATGTTATAATAATTATATAGTTTTAGAAAAGGACATATCAAACTCTGTGTGACAACTCACTATTTATAGAAAGGCCTCGGGGATTGAACCCGCAACCGAAGGGCGATAAGGTTTCATTTCCTGCCAATGGCCTATATGATGTCCCAGCTAATAAGAAAATAGATTATTTTATTTAAACTCTCTAACATATAAATTTTATATTCATTTCATGAACATATATTTTAACCAATGTATTGGAAAATTAATTTAGTGATTAAGTGATCATTTCTTTAGAAGACGTTCACAGTTTTGGGAAGCCTATGTGATTAAGTTAAACAGGGTACTATGGGATTTTTTTGAAAAATAAAGGTTGAATTAAATTTTAGAAGAATATATAATTTTATTTTGGATTTATAGGTATTGGGGTTATTTATGTTAATGGTTTTAATATCATAGATATTATGTGGTATAGGAAATTACATTTTTTTCATGAGACATTAAGGGTGATTGATGTTATTTAGAGATAAATATTAAATTTAGTCCTGGAAGACTCTGTGATCAAATCCTTCATATTTTTTGGTTTCAAAATTTTTCTATAATATTCTTGATGAGTTTTGTGGTTAGTTATTTGTTGAATTATATATGTTTAGATTAGGTTATTACTATTTAATTTTGTAGATTAAATTATTTTTTGATCATATAAATGTTAATTCTTTTTGAGGAATTATCTTATCTCATGCTAAACATTTTGGTTTTAGTTAATGTCTACAAAAATTAGTGATATATAATTACTCTTATATAGATTTTATTTCTCTGAAGAAGTTTATTATAATTCTTTAGGCCTGAAAAATTCAAATTTAATACTCATCGTTTGGAGAAAAAAATGAGATTGTGTCAAATTTTGATTAAAGGATGAAATTTTACTTGTCAAATGGGTATATTTCCTTATGTTCATAGTCTATGTAGTAAAATAATTCCTTAATTTTAGAAAAAAAAAATTGAAAAAAAATATTCATTTACTTTTCTTAAAGAGAAATCAATAGCCTTTTAACTGATCACATATATACTGATTTGTGATGGTTAACTTTCTCATGATCATATTCTCTATGAATTTCTATCGGATATTGGGAGTTAGTTTTCTCTTCCATGACCATTTTTTCGCTTCCCATTTATGTTATCCTACGTGGAAACGTAGTATGTTTCATTCCATATGACATTCATACATTCCTTTTCTATATTTTCAAGTGTAAGTTTTATTGACCATTTTTATGATGTTGGATATCAAAAAAGGTATTTTGAAAAGTCAAACCACTAGTTTTTATCCCAAGTTCAAATTTTGAGAACATAATTTATTAAAGGTGGGATAATGTAACATCAAGATATTTTTAAAAGGAATAACTATGTTCGATGTGTGCAAGATATGCAAAATCAAGATTAAAAAACAACAAAGTCTTTTTATTTAATTATAAATGTTATAACCGAGCTATTAAATTGTTGTGAATGAATAGTATTATCCAAATTTTGAAATATATAATGGTCCAACTAATTTATAATTTATTAATTATTTTTTTAAACAAGTATTATTTTTTATTAAAGTTATTGTATTATAAATTTTTTATAAAATTCATTTTATTCTTCAAAAAAATATTTTCTTAAAAATGATTTTTTTTAATTTTATGTAAAAGTAATATAATTAATTTATATATTTTTCAAAAACAATATTTGAGAAAATGAAATTTATTTTTTAAATCAGCATATAAAATTACCCTATGATGAAATTTTGAAAATTTTATGAAAAGATTGCTTTTTTAATTAATAATGAAAAATAATTTTTTTATTGAAAACTATATTTCATTTATAAGTTCAAATTATGATTTAGATTTTTTTTATATTTTTATTAGTTAATTTTGGTTTAAATTTTTCCAATTATGTATTTTTAAATTTATTTTATACTTGAATATAGTTTAAAAACATTTAATATTTTAAAATATTTTTTTTCCAAAAAATAATTTTTCATTTTGTTTTCTCTGGTTTAATATTAAATAAAATATAGTCAGTTAAATGTTTTAAAATTTAAAAAAATTCATTTAATATTGGGAATCATAAGATCCTAATTAGGTAGTAATTTAATATTCATTTTTAGTCAAAAATAAATTTACCATTGTAAAAGAAAATAGTTATTGTAGTATAAGTAAAATGATGTAGAGGTTAAATGGTAAAATTATAAAAATACTAAAAAAATAAACCATTAATTTGGTGTTTTATGCATATCATGACCTTAAAAAACATCTAAAATATATTTGTGAACCAAATTCATTGAAATTAATGCCACCCAAATGTGGTTAGCTTTAAATATAAAATAATAATTATTTAATCACTCAAAGACACCCCTCCTTGTCACGACCCGCCTTCACCAAAAGGAGGGAAGGGTTAGCAGATTGCCAGGCCCTTCCTTCTTTAAGTTGAAGGAGAGATAATGACCCCTGAAACCCGCCTTCAATAGGTCCCGGAGTGGCGACTAGCACCAAGGGTATAGGAAATTCTCGCAAATGGAAGGCATTACCCTTTTTATTTTATAGGATCGAAAGATAAGGAGGAGAAAACCCAACAACACCAAGATAGAAAGAAAAGTAAAGCCAAAAGTAAACCATTCCCACATGCATGTTTCAAAAGTGAAAGCCACAAAGTGCAAAAGATGACTACAAGGTAAGTACCAAAAGAAGAGAAAAACAACTGCAACTGCTCCAAAAGTCCGAGCTAGTAAGGTCCTGCGTGATCCCCGAAGTCCTCCTGGAAACCTGAAAGCAGTTTCACATACGTAGGGTGAGCATACAAGTACACTCAGTAGGGAAAACCAAGACTCTCGTGCACAAGTGGGGGAACGTACTAAAGTCCCGTGAGAAAGAGTAAACCAAACACCTAACAAGGCAAACTAACCATCCCAAGCCTCACCAAGGCTCGCTCCCCAAATAACGCAAGTCAAGTAATATATATATAAGAGCACATCGATGTTTGGGTACCCCGCGCCACTTCCCCACTGGTTATTGAGACATCCTACGCATCGGACCAATCCCGCCATTCTCACCGCAGTCCCACTGCCAAAATCCCGCCCGCACACACCTGGGCCACAACCACACGCAGTCCCACTGCCAAATCCCGCCCGCACACACCTGGGCCTCAACTGTCACATGTAACCATGCCTGCAAACACCTAGGCCAGAACAACCACCGCTACGCCCGAAGACACCTGGGCTAAAGGATCCACTGCCACGCCCGAAGACACCTGGGCCTCATCCCGAAGACACTTGGGAAATCACCTACCGCACACACCTGGCCAACCACCACAACACCCTGCCCGATGATTCTTGGGCTAATAATGGACTTCAGGCCATCACAGCCTGCCCGAAGGTACTTGGGCTATCCGGGAAAGGGAGCAGAAAAGGAGCTAATAACCAGCCACTAAGGATAGTGTTGGGAAAAACACCATTCCCCCATAAATGGGGGTGTTCGGCACTAAGTGCTCAACTTGGGTGGGGCGCGAATAAGAAACACAAAGCTACAAGTATAGATATAGGTAACAAACACTCACCCAAAACTTAGGTTTTCCTAGCCAACCTACAGAACACGACACCACAACGTCCGAGTCAAAATTCACGACCCTTGCCCACAAACCATCTGTCCCATTCTTGTTTCACGTTCGGTCAATTGTTCAATTAATTTTAAGCACTACTGGGCAACTACCATAAGCATAACCAAGGAAGGTGTCAAAGCATGGATCAATCAAAACACTCACACCCGGTTCTACCAACAGAGGATCTCTCCCCAATTTGTGATAAAAACTCACAACCACTGAAACCATACCAACAGGAGATCCCACCCCCCAAATTCACACAGCCACCGAGAGTATAAAAAGAACGGGGAATCCCATCCCCTCCCACATTTCCAGCAAACGGCCCGAAGGGAAAACAACCAACAACCACTACCAACACAAGTCAGGGATTTCCAGATTTAAACGACTTAACACACTCCATGATTTCAAAATTCCATGTGTTCTATCCGTTAGTTATCACAGAAGGGTTGATCCTGGTGCTTTCAATTATTCAGCCGGGTATACGTGATTAACCAATTTCACAGCAGGAGTTCACAATTTCAGCAACCCATTTAAAACATCACGAGGGGATTCAAGTGCACACACACGACCACCAACGGCCTCAATTTTCAGAAAACATAGACCAGTACAACAAAAGGGATGATCACAAGATAAAGCATAAACAACGATCACAACCCCTTCCCCTTTTTCCTTTAGAACTTCGTTTATTATCTTCATTAGGGTTTGGTTCAACCAATTCCATAGGAACAAAAGTAACGCCCACCCCGCATGATACACAAAAGTGAGAGACGAGAGAAAATCCCTACTTGTTGATGGATGATCGACGTTTAGGCCGGGGGCGCGGAACTTTACGGATAACGACGCGGCGGTCCCGTGCACCAGAAGAGCCACGATCGAAGAAGGGGGGAAGCCACGGCCTAACCCTTAATTTATAAGAGCTGGGGACGGTTGAGATGAAAACACAAAACCACGGAAGACGAGGGAGTCGTGAGTTGACCACGTGGCTTGACTCATCATTAATGGCGCTGGGTGGTTTTAACTGACCCATGAATTAATGAAGCATTTAATTAAGACCTTTGTGCGCGTTTCGGATTTCCAAGATATTTTTTAGCAAGGAAGAATAGGGTTTAAGATCCTATTTGCGAAAAAGGAACATTACTGGAACAACTTGGCAGGGCCGGTCTCACCGATCGGTCTCACCGATCGGTGTCACCGATCGGTCTCCCCGATCGGTCTCACCGATCGGTCTCACCGATCGGTCTCACCCATCGGTGTCACCGATCGGTCTCACCGATCGGTCTCACCGATCGGTCTCGCCGATCGGTCTCACCGATCGGTACCCCGCAAGGAAACCGGATTTTTGGCAAAGGAAGGGACCAAGGGGGTCTGGGGTCTTCACATCAGATACCTCTTAAACGATTCTCGTCCCCGAGAATCAAAACAAACTAGAAGGAAAGAGAGGATCCGAACAACCATCTTCGAAGATACCTCTTAGGAGTGGACCCCCGCTAATTGAAAACACTCCCTGTCAAGAACCAAGCATCACACCACGCCAAACCGCCCGGTCATGTGGGTTTGGGGAGTTCCCCTCCCCCATGTCAAGATATTATCCGCTTTGGGCGGCACTGACTCGCCCGCACGGGTTTAATCGCATCCACCTTAATGCGTCCTGATTAGGGGTCGGGTTTCCCCTTCCCTTCAACCGGGGCTTCCCACACAAAATCAGAGGAAAGGAACCTAGCACATTTCATAGCCAAAAAGGTCAAACGTTCTGTCACAACAGGCACCAAGGGTTCAAAGCTCAGAACAACTCGGGGTATTGGGCACGCATCTGTGCTTCCCTCTCCCACGTACTCTCTTCGAGGCCGCCATGTCTCCACAACACACGAACCAGGCCGACGGTTCGTCCACGGAGCACTTTCTCCTTGCGATCCTCGATTCTGACTGGCCGTTCCTCGAAGGTCGCGTCTCCTCCCACGTCTAGCTCTCCCCAGTTGATGACATGAGAGTCATCATGTAAGTACTGACGAAGCTGGGAGACATGGAAGACGTCATGGACCCTCTCCAACTGAGGTGGTAGGGCCAGCTGATATGCCACCTCGCCAACTCGCCTCAGCACCTCGAAAGGTCCGATGAACCTAGGGGAGAGCTTACTCCCCTTTCCGAACCTCCGCTGCCCCCGTCGAGGGGAAACCTTCAAAAACACATGATCTCCCACCTCGAACCTCAGGGGCCTCCTCCGACGATCAGCATAAGATTTCTGCCGATCCTGAGCTGCTTTCATCCTCTCCCGCACTAGCTGGACTTTCTCCGTGGTGCTCTGCACTACTTCTGGTCCAAGAGTACCAGTCTCACCAACCTCTGCCCAGCATAAGGGTGAACGACATGGTCTTCCATACAAAGCCTCAAAAGGGGCCATGCCGATAGTAGAGTGAAAACTGTTGTTGTAGGCAAACTCTACTAAAGGCAAGTGTCGTACCCATGATCGTCCGAAATCCAGAACACATGCTCGCAGCATGTCCTCCAAAGTCTGGATAGTCCGCTCTGTCTGTCCATCAGTCTGAGGGTGAAAAGCAGTGCTAAGGCGTAGTTGGGTGCCAAAAGCATGCTGTAACCCCTTCCAGACTCGTGAGGTGAATCGAGTGTCCCGATCTGAGACGATCGTTTTCGGAACTCCATGCAAACGCACCACCTCATCCACGTACCTCTGTGCTAAGGTACTCACGGGTCCCGACTCCTTGATAGCCATGAAGTGAGCAGATTTTGTCAATCGATCCACCACTACCCAGATAGCATCATGCCCGCCCTGAGCTCTGGGTAGTCCCGTGACGAAGTCCATTGAGACGTCGTCCCACTTCCACTCGGGAACATCTAGAGGATGCAACAGACCACCAGGAACACGGTGCTCAGCCTTCACCTGCTGACACACCAGGCATTTAGCCACGAACTCTGCCACTGCCCGTTTCACCCCGGGCCACCAAAACTGTCCCCTCAGGCCTTGGTACATTTTCGAAACACCCGGATGTACCGCCAAGGCTGAGCTATGGAACTCATGAAGGACTCCATCACGCATCACCTCTGGAACAAACAACCTCCGATGAAAGAGCATCCGACGTCGCCTGTCCTCCGACCATCCTTCCGGGGAGTTCCCCTGATCGACACGATCCCGCAACACTTCCACCTCAGGATCTCCCCACTGAGACTCTTCCACTTGCTGCAACAAAGAGGACTGTACCGTCATCTGAAACAAACAACCTCTAGTACCTTCCACCCTTGCATCCAAGTGCAAGGCAGCCAACTCCCCCATTGCCTTCCAAGCATCGGCAGATTCCCGAACCACCTCCTGATGCGGCTTCCTGCTCAGGGCATCAGCCACAACGTTTCCCTTACCTTCAGTGTATGAGATCTCAAAGTCGTAGTCCTGGAGAAACTCGACCCACCTCCGCTGTCGCAAGTTCAAGTCACGCTGGGAGAAGATATAGCGCAAGCTTTTGTGGTCGGTGAAGACCACAAAGCGCTCCCCAAAGAGGTAATGTCGCCAAAGCTTTAATGCGAACACCACCGCTGCAAGCTCCAGGTCATGGGTGGCATAGTTCCGCTCATGGGGGCGTAGCTGCCTGGACCCGTAAGAGATCACCCCTTGTCGCTGCATCAATACGCACCCCAGGCCCTGTCCTGAAGCATCACAGAATACCTCATAGGCCATCCCTTCTTCTGGCAACCTCAACACTGGGGCACTAACCAGTTTTTCTTTTAGGTAGCTGAAGGACGACTCACATTGCTCGCTCCACATGAAAACTTGGCCCTTCTTGGTCAAAGCCGTCAAAGGGGCTGCTACCCGGGAGAAGTTGGGTACGAATCTCCGGTAGTAGCCTGCCAGTCCGAGGAAACTCCGAACTTCCGCCACATTCTTGGGTGCTGCCCAAGAAACAATTGCCTCAACCTTTGATGGGTCGACTGCTACTCCCTGCTCAGACACTACATGTCCAAGGAAGTGCACTTCTCGCGCCCAGAACTTGCACTTTGACAACTTCCCATAGAGCTGGTGCTGTCGTAGGACCTCCAAAACTGTCCTCAGGTGCTCTGCATGGTCCTCTTCTGACTTTGAATAGATCAGGATATCGTCGATGAACACCACCACAAACCGATCCAGGTACTCCCGAAAGATGGAGTTCATAAGCCCCATGAACACGGTCGGGGCGTTCGTAACACCAAAGGGCATGACCACGAACTCGAAGTGCCCATACCTGCACCTGAACGCCGTCTTCGGGACGTCGTTATCCTTTACCCTCAGCTGGTGGTACCCGGATCGCAGGTCGATCTTCGAGAACCATCCTGCCCCCTTCAGCTGGTCGAAAAGATCATCTATCCTTGGGAGAGGGTAGCGGTTCTTGATTGTTACCTGATTCAGCCTCCTGAAATCAATGCATAACCTGAGGCCACCATCTGCCTTCTTCGCAAACAAGACTGGGGCACCCCACGATGATGCACTTGGACGAACATAACCCCTCTTCATCAGATCGTCAATCTGTATCCGCAACTCCCGTAGCTCCGAAGGTGCCATCCGGTAAGGAGCCATCGAGATTGGTCGAGAGCCGGGCTGCAGGTCTATCCCGAACTCGATATCACGTCGAGGGGGTAGAGTCGTCACCTCCTCAGGAAAGACGTCCATAAATTCACGAACGATCTCTGGCACTTCCACCATTTCCGCATCTGTTGATTCTATCGTCAGTTCGGTCAACAAGGAGAGGAGAGGTTCCTCCCTCCTGTTTCCCTTCGGACAGCTCCGCTCGCCGGTGAAAGTAACACGCTGGCCGTCCAAACCGGAGAACACCACCCTCCTTTGGAAACAGTCGATGACGGCGCACACAGAAAATAGCCAGTCGATGCCTAGGATGACATCGTACGGCCGAATCTGTAGTAGAAGGAGATCCCTAACCGACCGATGCGGCCCCAACATCAGTCTACATCCCCGACAAACGAACAGCAAGTCGGTCTGACCTCCAACTGGTGTGCTCAACACCAGGGGCACTGGAAGTCTCTCGACATCTAGTCCCAAGGCGCGGGCTAGACCAGGTGCAATAAAGGAGTGCGAAGCTCCGGTATCGAACAAAGCATAAGCATGAGTGCTAAACACACTGATCGTACCTCGAACAACCTCTGGCCCTGCTGGAACTGTTGCTTCTGCGGCGTGTAACTGTCCACGCCCAGCTCCCTTACCCCTCGGCTGTCGGCCACCTCCCCGACCACGCCCTGGTCGAGGTCCCTGGGGAGCGCCCTGAGGTCGGCCTCCCCCTCCTATGTCTGTCTGCGGAGGAGCGGGAGCTCGCTGTCCCTGCTGCTGCTGCTGGAAGGGTCTGGCTGGGAACTGCTGCTGTGGCGGATGCTGGGGATGACTGCCACCGCTGTACTGCACCCGATCGGGGCACTGACTCCGAAGATGTCCAGGGCTCCCGCAGATGAAGCACCGTGGTCCCGAGCCTGAAGGAAAAGAACGTGGGCCAGGGGATCGAAACTGAAACTGCTGCGGCCTGCTCCCTGCGGGTCGGAACCTGGAGGGTCCCGATGCTGGGGACCTGGTGCTGACGGCCTTCCCCTTCGATGGTCCCAGCTGGATCCCTTCTCGTGACAGTCCGCCTAAAGTGTGCATCCTTTCCACCACTTCGGCCTTCTTCTGAACCTCTAAGTATGTCGGAAGGGTAAAGGGAGTAACAGCATACTGGAGGGAGGGTCGGAGCGCCTCCTCCAAACGTCTTGCCCGAGACTCCTCATCGGGAAAGAGGTCTGGAGCAAAACGCAGGAGGTCCTTGAACTTGATTCCAAGTTCCCTTACGGACATGCTCCCCTGCTGGAGGGAGAGTAGCTCCTGCCTCTTCTCCGCCTTCATTGTCGAGGAGAGAAACTCCGCCCGGAACTCCTTCTCGAATTCCGCCCAAGCAACCTCAGACTCTTTCCTACTCCCCAGGTGAAGCATCCACCACTGACGTGACGCTCCTCGCATCTGGCTAACAGCCAGAGGAACCCAGTACTCCGTCGGGGCCCGGATCAGGCCGAAGGCTATGACTAGCTCCTCCAGCCAGCCTTCCGTCTTCATGTCGGAGGTGCTGCCCTCATATTTCTCGAGGGCCTGTCGCTGAAAGGCTCGAAGAGTCTTCTGCCACCGGTCGTCCTCTTCCTCCCGATCAGCTCTCTGCTGATTGGCCAAGGTAGTCTCAGGAGTCTCGATCGCCTGTACCACACGTGGTCGCCTTCCAGGTGCCATAGCTGCAAGGTAAACAAGGAATGCCTAAGCCCAGTAGTGCAAAGAAAACCGTTCTCAAAACTTATTAAGATTTAATTTATTCTTAATTTCCCAAGACATCCCAGAAACACAAGAACACAAGTCATTTATGATGCATGTACCTTCCCTAGGGTCTCTACCCTGCAATCAGTGTGGCTTCACTTGGTCGTTCGGTAGGTCCAGAGTCCTTGCATCGGATCACGGGGGGCCCTAAAATCCCGTGTCCTAGCCGGTCCTCCCTGGCCTATTTCACGCACCAAGGTCACCCAACGCTGTTGCCTTACCGTCCCATGAAATCCTTACTGTGCCTAACTCCAGACTCCGTCCTATCTCTCAACCTCCTCTGATACCATTCTGTCACGACCCGCCTTCACCAAAAGGAGGGAAGGGTCAGCAGATTGCCAGGCCCTTCCTTCTTTAAGTTGAAGGAGAGATAATGACCCCCGAAACCCGCCTTCAATAGGTCCCGGAGTGGCGACTAGCACCAAGGGTATAGGAAATTCTCGCAAATGGAAGGCATTACCCTTTTTATTTTATAGGATCGAAAGATAAGGAGGAGAAAACCCAACAACACCAAGATAGAAAGAAAAGTAAAACCAAAAGTAAACCATTCCCACATGCATGTTTCAAAAGTGAAAGCCACAAAGTGCAAAAGATGACTACAAGGTAAGTACCAAAAGAAGAGAAAAACAACTGTAACTGCTCCAAAAGTCCGAGCTAGTAAGGTCCTGCGTGATCCCCGAAGTCCTCCTGGAAACCTGAAAGCAGTTTCACATACGTAGGGTGAGCATACAAGTACACTCAGTAGGGAAAACCAAGACTCTCGTGCACAAGTGGGGGAACGTACTAAAGTCCCGTGAGAAAGAGTAAACCAAACACCTAACAAGGCAAACTAACCATCCCAAGCCTCACCAAGGCTCGCTCCCCAAATAACGCAAGTCAAGTAATATATATATAAGAGCACATCGATGTTTGGGTACCCCGCGCCACTTCCCCACTGGTTATTGAGACATCCTACGCATCGGACCAATCCCGCCATTCTCACCGCAGTCCCACTGCCAAAATCCCGCCCGCACACACCTGGGCCACAACCACACGCAGTCCCACTGCCAAATCCCGCCCGCACACACCTGGGCCTCAACTGTCACATGTAACCATGCCTGCAAACACCTAGGCCAGAACAACCACCGCTACGCCCGAAGACACCTGGGCTAAAGGATCCACTGCCACGCCCGAAGACACCTGGGCCTCATCCCGAAGACACTTGGGAAATCACCTGCCGCACTCACCTGGCCAACCACCACAACACCCTGCCCGATGATTCTTGGGCTAATAATGGACTTCAGGCCATCACAGCCTGCCCGAAGGTACTTGGGCTATCCGGGAAAGGGAGCAGAAAAGGAGCTAATAACCAGCCACTAAGGATAGTGTTGGGAAAAACACCCTTCCCCCATAAATGGGGGTGTTCGGCACTAAGTGCTCAACTTGGGTGGGGCGCGAATAAGAAACACAAAGCTACAAGTATAGATATAGGTAACAAACACTCACCCAAAACTTAGGTTTTCCTAGCCAACCTACAGAACACGACACCACAACGTCCGAGTCAAAATTCACGACCCTTGCCCACAAACCATCTGTCCCATTCTTGTTTCACGTTCGGTCAATTGTTCAATTAATTTTAAGCACTACTGGGCAACTACCATAAGCATAACCAAGGAAGGTGTCAAAGCATGGATCAATCAAAACACTCACACCCGGTTCTACCAACAGAGGATCTCTCCCCAATTTGTGATAAAAACTCACAACCACTGAAACCATACCAACAGGAGATCCCACCCCCCAAATTCACACAGCCACCGAGAGTATAAAAAGAACGGGGAATCCCATCCCCTCCCACATTTCCAGCAAACGGCCCGAAGGGAAAACAACCAACAACCACTACCAACACAAGTCAGGGATTTCCAGATTTAAACGACTTAACACACTCCATGATTTCAAAATTCCATGTGTTCTATCCGTTAGTTATCACAGAAGGGTTGATCCTGGTGCTTTCAATTATTCAGCCGGGTATACGTGATTAACCAATTTCACAGCAGGAGTTCACAATTTCAGCAACCCATTTAAAACATCACGAGGGGATTCAAGTGCACACACACGACCACCAACGGCCTCAATTTTCAGAAAACATAGACCAGTACAACAAAAGGGATGATCACAAGATAAAGCATAAACAACGATCACAACCCCTTCCCCTTTTTCCTTTAGAACTTCGTTTATTATCTTCATTAGGGTTTGGTTCAACCAATTCCATAGGAACAAAAGTAACGCCCACCCCGCATGATACACAAAAGTGAGAGACGAGAGAAAATCCCTACTTGTTGATGGATGATCGACGTTTAGGCCGGGGGCGCGGAACTTTACGGATAACGACGCGGCGGTCCCGTGCACCAGAAGAGCCACGATCGAAGAAGGGGGGAAGCCACGGCCTAACCCTTAATTTATAAGAGCTGGGGACGGTTGAGATGAAAACACAAAACCACGGAAGACGAGGGAGTCGTGAGTTGACCACGTGGCTTGACTCATCATTAATGGCGATGGGTGGTTTTAACTGACCCATGAATTAATGAAGCATTTAATTAAGACCTTTGCGTGCGTTTCGGATTTCCAAGATATTTTTTAGCAAGGAAGAATAGGGTTTAAGATCCTATTTGCGAAAAAGGAACATTACTGGAACAACTTGGCAGGGCCGGTCTCACCGATCGGTCTCACCGATCGGTGTCACCGATCGGTCTCACCGATCGGTCTCGCCGATCGGTCTCACCGATCGGTACCCCGCAAGGAAACCGGATTTTTGGCAAAGGAAGGGACCAAGGGGGTCTGGGGTCTTCACACTCCTCAAGTATAAATAACCTCAATCCATCATCACTCTTCTAAGACATATATCTCTACCATTAAATATAAATTTGTCTTCCCAACATTATTAGATATTTTTTAGGTTTTGGTCTTCAAAAAAGAGCAACCCTAGTGTCTCTAAGTGGAGATCCAAATGAGGATTCTTTAAGATAAGGTAATTATATTTACTGACTCATTCAGTTTTTTTCTTCTTCTACTTCTTATTAATGTGGTGTACCAATTATAAAGTAATAAATAAAGTATAATACAAATAATTAGAATTTATTATGTTAATTTCATCACCTAAATCCATCTCTTCTTCCTTTAAATGGGATATGAAATCATCATTCGTGTGTATGGTGTACAACTACTTCGCTAACTAATGTCATGTTTTCCATTATCGCCTCTCATGGGTTGATATAATTATGGATATAAATTATATATATATATGCTATTTTTAACATATTTATAATTATATATTAAATATATCACATATACCTTCTTACATTCTATTCTGTGGGGGATAACATAACGTCGCTCATGTGCACAGCGGACTACCCCCTCATGAAGTGATGTGATTCATTTTTCACTAACGCCTTACATACAGGGTAATATGGATAATTTTTATGAGTATATGAGATATACATGAAATTTTTATGATATTCATTACATATTTATCATTGTTAAAAGAAAATATATCTTTTTCTTTCTTAACTTTCCTCTCACTAAAAAATGATAACATCATTCATGCGTACGTGTGGACTACCACCTCCACGAAGCAATGTAGTTATTTTTCCATCACCAAAAAATATGGATGATATATATAAGTTTAATTAATAAATAATATGATATAAATTTAATGATTATTATTATAGATATGATGTAATGATGACCACTTTTACCATAATCATCATATCAAAGTCATTCTGGACATACGAACTGAATATCATCAAAGCATCCGACATGAACTTAAATAAGTAAGTAATTGTTATAATATGAAAATTATTTAAATAATAGGAATAAAAAAATTAAAATGTTTAAAAAAGTAAATAATTATCTTATTTTTATAATTCAGGAAGAAAAAGAATGTAAATGATGAGTCAGACCCAAGGCAATGGACTCTTTTACTAAAAACCCCATTTTAAATGTTTTAAATATTTATTTTCTAAATCATTTTATTTCCTGAACATGTTATTAAAATGGTTATAATTAATTAATTTATATGTAAATGAGTGTTTTAAAAAGGTAAGTTTTTAATTTCTCTCAAATATTTTCAAAAAAGGAATCTTTTAAGGTGTAATGTAAGGGACTTTATTTCAAATCCTATTTTAAATATCCTTTTTCGTCTCTTTTTAAAAAAATAAAAAAAAATTATATATACAGAATAAATAAAATTTCCCAACTTCAGGATGAATTAATGAATTAATGATTCCTTTACATTTTTACATGGTTAATTTCAATGATTTTTTTTCTTTTTATGTGCGTAATATTTTTTTAAAAAATAAGTGATTTTAAAATAGAAAATTTATTATAATCAAAAATGTTTTTAATGATGTTGTCCTTAATGAAAAACCATCATTACCATGTTTAGGGTATTTTGGTATTGAAATTTTTATTTTTAAATAAAATGATATATTGATATCTGAAAGTGTTTTTCATATGGGTTTAAAAGAGTTTTTCAAAGGGTTTTTGGATGAAAAGGTTAAAGCATAAATTGTTTTATTAATGATGTAGTACTTGAAAATTATATCAAACGAGTGAGATTGATATAGATTATATGAATATTTGATCCCCATTATAGCTCACAGGTGAGGCTAATATAGCTTATATAAAGTGTTTAGCCCCATTATAGCTCGTGAGTGAGTATGAGACAGTGTATACAAAGGATCCATCCCCATTATATCACATGAAAGATGGTTGAGCCTTATATAGATAATAAAAATGGTTGAGCCTCATTATAGCTCATGGGTGAGCCCGATGTAGCTTATATGAAATGTTATATTTGTTATATATCTCCAATACGTTGGGTAATTATTATATTTTATCTAATTTATATGGCTATTCTAATTAAAAGGGTTTTAAAAGGGTTTATGAATGTGATGTTCTGAGATTCAGGAAAGGGTTTTTATTTGCATGATATGGGTTTTAATGATTTTTTTGGGATATAATTTTCTGTGTTTTCTTGTGAGAATGATTTATTTAATTATCTCAAAAAATATTTAGATAAAGGTAAATATTACATGGGTTTTCATGTTTTTTACTAGACTAATAGTTTTATTTTTATTATGTCGCTTACTGAACTTTTTGTACTCATCTGACACCCTTAAAATGTTTTTCAAGGTCTAAAGGATAGTATGGAAAAGGATGAGATTGAGGAAAAATTATAAATATTTATCAAGAAAAGAAGTCATGTTTTATTTTAAAATTTTTTTTGGTAGGAAAAATGGATACTGATAATAAGTGTCCACTTGAAAATTATGAGTTTACTTTGTAAGATATATCCCTAATTCTCTTTGACTATAAACTAAGAAGACCCTCAGAATTTTAAGAATGTTTCTTCTAGTTCAAAAACACTATAATATGTAATTTTTTAGGTTAGGTATGTAACACCTTGAGATTTTTTTGAGATATATTTTTTGAAAATAATTTCATTTCTTTAATTTCTTGCATTACACACAATATTGGCTTAGCTTTTGTTACATGCAACACTGAGTTTCTATGAAACATATTTTTATTATTGTAATTTTTTAAACCAGAAAATTGTAACCTATATATTAAAATAGCTATAATAAACATGATTAAATGAATTAAAAAATTATTTTTTACACATGTATATATAATTATTTGACAAATTAGTTATAAATGAATGTAAAACCCTTTTAAAAATAAAAGTAAATGTTTTTATAAAAAACTATTTAAATGTGAAAAAGTGTGTTTTATACCAATAAATAAACAAATAACTATTTTTGGATTATATTAATAATATATATATATATATATATTTTATCTATTATTTAATGTTCATCTCGTTATTTTTAGACATGATATAAGAACAAATCCAATTTTACACTTAAAAGAATTTTTTTCTAAAAAGGCAGTTTTGGTGCCTTTTGATGGTGAAATTGTTTAAAATAAAATTTTTTATAACTTTTATAAATTATATTTGAAAAAATAAATTTCTTCTTTGAATTTGGGATATCAAAAATTACTTTTGGTAAACATTTGATATTTTTCTGGGAGGTTTTAATGTTTTGATGAATAGTGAAAAATAATAAATTTTAATTCAATACAGATTTTTCTTCTAACTTATTTATATAGTAAAATGTTGTTTTTGTCTAACATGTCCCCTAGGGACATGTCGAGACTACCCCAAACCCACCTTCCATAAGCCAGGGGTAGGTGACTTTCACTGAAAAGGCATATCCCAAAAAGAGAATGCATTTCCTTTAAACCTGTATATGCACACACCCAACCACATCCCAATACACTGAAAGGGGGAATCAAGTATACAACTAAAACAATGTTGAGTAGAAGTAAAAGTGAAAGTAAGTGGGCCATAATGAAAACCCAATAAGCAACTAAAAATAACAAAGTACAAAAGGAAACAGTGATGGCCATCTGCAGAAAACCCGACATGATCATGAGAGTAGTGAAGCTACTAGAAGCCGAAGTAGTATTTCTTGCTTGACCAGTCCAACTGGGCCCCACATGGTCCTAGGCCACCAATTCCACTATCGTAGCATATGTTAGTCCCATCCCCTAAAGCACCTCTATTGAGACATTGATCATATGAACAGGACAAAACATGTATGAGCAAAGATAGTGCAGGGGTGAGTATAACAATACTCAGTATGGACCCCAAGACCCCCGAACATCTCTCAATAATACAAGAAGGAAAACACTATAAAGAAAACACCACAGAGGTAATACCACCAAGCAGGATCTCAAACAACTAGCATAAAGTAAATGATGCAGCTCATTTTAGGTATATTCTAGGGTAGTGATAATAGCATCATCAGTCATATCATCGAACTCCTCGGCTGCTAGAGAACTCCTACTCTATCGAGTACAATGGGCCTGCCGGTATAGACCCAAAGCTTGACATACATGGACATTAAATTAATTTGGCGGAATACTTAATACATAACAAAAATAGACACCCAAGGACTGTAATAGTTTAGTGTCTTTGGAAACTTGAAACATAATGTTCTAATCATGGTGAAAGATCTTCAACATCTCCCATAAAGATCTTCCCCTTTTTGTTTTCTTACCTAAAACCGTTCTTTATATCCTATGGAAAAGAAAACATAAAAAGTGTGATCTCAAATGCTTAATAATGGTAAGCATGGAGAGAATAAAATAAACCATATACATTTGAACTTAAAACATGAACATAAAGTTTAAACATCAAAATATTGAGTTGTGAAATAAATCTTGGCAGTACGTATGGCATAGAAAATAAAGGAACATTAATCATGATAAAATAGCATGATAATAAAAAATGTAATTATGGAAAACCATTAATCACATGTTATGATTTCCATAGTAGCCAAGGAATTTTTTCCAAGACCATCATAGTGGAAAAAGTCCATTACTGAATCGTGTTTACTTGTTGTTCCAGCCCTATATTACTGAACCGTATATTACTTGTCATTCCAGCCATGTTTTATATCCTGAGATATAAATCTTTACCCAATTAATTGGAGAGATATATCGGTCCCACCCATCTTATAATGAAACCATTCTTAAGTGTTCTACAAAATCGTAAATAATTCTTCATAACCCAACAAATAAAATGGGTTTCATAAACATCTTCCCATCATAACATAATCTATATAAGATAAAAAGACATCATAAAAATAATTCCATCATAACATAATCAAATCAATATAATAATAGGGATATAAACATAACCCTATATCATCTTATATGGAAAATAATTTTGATAAAACACTTGAACATAGTTCTTGAGGAAAATATCTGTTCTTCTTCAAAAACATTTTCTTTTCTAAAAATTTCCTGAAAATTTAAAATAAAAGAAGTTAATTAAAAATAAAATTTAAAACTTTTAAATTTAAATAATTATTTATGAAATCATAATAATATTTTCATGTCGTATAAGTTAAAAAACATTCTCCTTGTACTTTTGTCAAAAAAGTCAAAAAGTACCTCGTATGATAAACAAAAGAAAGATTCCTTCCATATCTTGTGGTAAAAGTAAATGTAGAGACCCGAAGCTTGACGTACATTGACATTACATTACATTTTCGTAATACTTAGTACATAACAAAAACACACACGCAAGGATCGTAATAGTTTAGTGTCTTTGGAAACTCGGAATATAATCTTCTAATCCCTGGTGAAAGATCTTGAACATCTCCCATAAAGATCTTCTTTTTTTTATACCTAAAATCTTTCTTTATATCCTGGGGAAAAAACATAAAAGGGTGAGCTCAAATGATCAGTAAGGGTAAACAAAAGAAATATCAATCACATCATATACATAAGCACATAACTTTTGGTAATCTTATCCTGCAAAAGAGATCATAATTTCATAACATAAGATAAATCATGGCAGTGAAATGTAATCACAAAAATCATAACTTAAAACATGAAACTTTGTGGCATTCACACATAATCATAGATAATCATTTCTTGTTAGTCAAGACTCATTGCCAAGACTATCTTAGTGGACAAAGTCCCTTTCTGAATCGAGTAACCTTCGTTTCAGTCCTGTTTCACTGAACCGGTATAACCTACCATTCCAGCCATATATATCTCATGAGATATAAAATCTTTACCCAATGCATTGGAGGGAGATATATGTCCCACCCATCTTATAATGAATCCTTTCTTATGTGTGCCACATAATCATAAACCATACATCATAGCATAACCCATGTAATAAAAATGGGAATCTTAAACATCATGACATCATAAAACAATTCAAATGAGATAAAGGAATTCATAAAAATAATTCCATCACAACATAATCAAATCAATTTAATAATAGGGATAAAAACAGAACCCTTTATTATCTTAGATGGAAAATAATTTTGATAAAACACTTGAACTCCATTCTTGAGGAAAATATCCTTTCTTCTTCAAAAAACATTTTTCCTTTCTTAACATGTAATACAACTTTAAACTAAAAGAAGTTGATTAAAAATAAACTTTAAAACTTGTAAAGGAAGCTTCTTGGAAATAATGTTTTAAAAATCCATTCATGCTGTATAAGTTAAAAAAACATTCTTCATACTTTTGTCGGAAAAGTCAAAAATACCTCGTACGAAAAACGAAAAAAGATTCCTTTTATATCTTTTACTAAAAACTCACCGAAGGGTAAAATTGGATTTAAACAATTGTAGGTGAATGGAAATAATATTAAATATTGAGGAAACATGGATGTGGATGATAAAATACACCCCAGTAAATACCAAAGTATAAACAATCTCGGATAAAAATGAGATTGTGTCATTTCCCTTACCTTAGGTCCGACTTGCTTTGTAAGTGTCCGAACCTCCTCTTCTTTGAAACGCCTCTTTGAATCCTCCACTTAGGGAACTAAGATTGGTCTTTGAAGAAGACCAGAACCTCTAGGATTATTCTAGGGAAGTGGAGAAGGGATTTTGGCCGGGGTTGGCTGAGCTTGAGTGCTCAAATTGGTGTGAGGAGGAGGGGGAGGAGGTGCCCTTTTATAAGGGAGGAGAGGGGCACCTTAGGAATATCTCAAAAATATTATTTTATATTAAAGTCAAAATCGGTTTATAATGGTTCCAAAGGGTCTTATTTCGAAGCTAAAGTGGGGATGGGTCGAAATCCTATCAACCAATAGGATTTAGACAAGTTTAGGTTATTATTTTAACCTTATCAATTAGATTTAACTCTAAGTTAAATAATTTAACTTTTACCGTGTCTTTTTGTTTTCTTACACTATATGGTTAATACACTTACTATAAAATGCCAAAAGAACCCCAAATTATTTATTATTAATATATATATCCTTATCTAAGTCATTTGGCAGAACCTTAGATTTTTAGGAATAAAATAACAATTAATAATATAATATTTCATTTAAAAACTATTTTGTGTCAATTTTGACACTATTTGATATATGATTTTTGTGAAAGTCATAACAGAATTATATGTTCAAACCAAGTTGATTAAATAAACACTAATATATCATAGTAACCTATAAAATTAGTGGAATTCATAAAAAGTCTCAAATTACATTTATTTTGGTGTTTATAACATCAATTATGTCAATATTTTATTAATAAGATAATTACTGCATCATCATTGTGTCATAAATAAATGAAATTATTTAATGTCTAAAAATTACAAATAAAATACCATTATGTAGGAAATCTTTTTATCTTTCTAATGAATATTTATAGTCTAATTTATCTTATGTATAACTCCATATTAAAAATTTTTTAGTAAATAAACTTTGATTTTAACTCTTTTAACCCTTCTTTAAATAAATTAATAATAAATGTCCTAATCTAATCCATGTGGGCCTAAATGGTCATATTTTATTCCTAAGTTTGTTTTTGGTCTAATTTCACTTATCCAATAGAATTAGGACATGTGTTAGGGTAATATTAATATCATATTTACCCTTAGTTACCCTATTTACTATTAACCGTGGTAAAAAAAAAGGTAAAAAGTTACTATTCACCAAAAATTATTTTCATCTCATTGAACCACATTTTAGTCCTTGATATTAACCGTGTCTGTCGGAGTTTTGAAATTCCATTCACAGAAGCGGTAAAATTAAGTTTTATGCAAAATTCAGTTTTTAACCTACCACTTAGTGGTTTCACTATTCATAAAAAATTGAAAGTTTTCAGAAAAATACCAAAAATTAGGCCTAAGCTATATTTGATATTATGAACTCAAAAATGATTTCTATTTTACCAAATTCAAAACATATCAGTTGCATTAATTAATTTAAAAATTAATTCCCGTCGTCTAAACAAAAGGCGTGTTTTTAAGTGATAATAACTATCAAAAGATTGACACTTGTTTATAACTGGTTTAAATGTGAAATTACATCCAATGACCAAAATTGTATTAAATTGTAAAAATATATTCTAAATATACTTTAAAACCACTCAAATTAATAATTTATCACTCTTAATTATTTCGATTGAAAAAGTTGTTTTTAATTAAAATTTAGTAATTTTCACTATTCATCAAAATATGAAAGTTATCCGAAAATCACCAAAATTTCAACCTAAGCTAATTTCGATATTCCGAATCCATAAATGATGTCCATTTTCAAAAATAAAATTTACAAAATTTCAAAAAGTGGTTATTACTATTCATAACGGCTAGTTTTAATAATATCTTAATAGCATATCGTTGTTTAGCGAAACTTGGTGTTGGGTACAACACACGCTATCGTGGAAGGTCGCGATTGCGTGTAATGGAAGGAAAGTCAAGGATGCGTTTTGTGAAAGCTTCTTTTGGTGTAGCATACAACACAAGACATTAATGAAATTAAAAAAAAATTCATAAAATCTCGGGGTGTTACATTCTACCCCCCTTAAAATGAATTTCGCCCTCGAAATTCGTCGGGGTTATAAATGGTTTACTATTCGAAAGTTTCTTTAATCGAAACCCACATCTTAAAAAGGAATACCAAAACCAATCTTTAAAAACAAAAGTATGAAACGTAATGGTTACCCAAATAAACTAATCATTGGGTTTCCACACAGGTGAAAATATGGATATGGAAGAGAAATCTAACCATCATGTTCTGATGGAGAGTGGTAGAGAACATGGCTATGGAAAAGCTAGCAATCACAAATCCATAAATTTTTGACGATCTAAGGTACCATCTGATTAATCAGATATAAGAGCACTAGGACAACATTTTTGGTTTTCAAGATCGTTTCCCTAAAGTTAAAGAATTTGAATTAGAATAAATACTCACTTTATTTTGGTACAATCTCACTGTTGTTCGTGCATTGAACAATTTCCACTTCATCTCTTAAATAAATGAAGTTGAATTTGTTATTCGTGAAGTGTTAGCAGATCATGTGATAGAATGACTGGTCATTCCATCTGTCTCAAAAAAAAGGTTAGCAAAAGTTATTAAATATACATAAGTCATTCTATAGTGAGATTAATCATATATGGTTCCTAAAATGGACTTATATTTCATATATCATACTGCTTAATATAATAAAACTAGTTTCTACTAAATAGGGACTTCCTGTAGGCCAGTGGTAGGCGATAAAGGCTAGTCGCACTTCGGTTGTGGGTTCGATTCCCACAGCCTTGTCGGAAGCGATGGGTTGTCGCTCGTCCTGTAAGTTGTCCTTTTTCTAAAACTACATTACTATAACATCCCATCAATAATATCGAAAAAAGAACTTCTATCCTTAACCAATACTATTTTATGTCCAACATAATCCATTCTAGTCTTTAGGCTTATCCATAATACTTCAGTCCATTGTCATAATATAGTGAAAACGATTACCAGAGATTTAATACCATCTTTGATCCCCATATATCATAAGATATGTCTTTTTGGTCACATTCCAAACATTCAAAGGCCTTAATAATGTATTCTCTTGAATACCCATTGAACCTTAATGAAAACATGAATGTAGTTAAAAATTAACACTTTCCACATACCAAAATCCTCAAAATTCTATATACTCAAACCATGATATCACTTAGTCCTTATATAAATCATGAGCTCATGAATACTGTTAAACATTTAATTTTCTCCTTATCCCTTCATTATGCGCATATCATCAACATTCCAAAAATATCTGAATAACCTTTCATGGATACTGGTAACATTAATCATACACTTTTAAAAGTCAAGGAAAGACAACAATGTAACAATCCATAGATGTCTCTTTATTCCATAGTACCATGAGATTTCTTATACAACATTACACATGATAAACATGTAATCATTTCACTACATTCTTAAACCATTAACCGAGCTTCAATAATTCTTTCATCTCACATATCATTTGTAGTCTCTTCATCATCATCCACATAAATACTACCCATACGACCATACTGATTCTCTTCATGAGTCTTTCCCTTAGGGAATTGGTTTGCATAATGCCCATACATTCCACATTTAAAACACTTAACCATTTTTGATGTCGTAGCAATACCATTATCCTCATCCATGGTGTTAACTGAACCTTTTCCTTTGAACTTACTTGCTTTGTGTCCTTCTTTTCCACACCCAAAGCATCTTCCAGTTCCCTTGAAACATTCTCCTTGATGCCTCTTCCCACATGATTTACATAGGGGAAATTGAACTTTCTTTCCTCTATGATCATCATGAAACTCCATCTTTCTCTTATTAGCTGAGTCAGGAAACTTACCAAATTTTACTTTATTGATCATATTATGAGATTGCTGATTCGGCATAATAATGATGTTTGGACTTCCAAATCCCATTTCATTTGGTTGCTCATAAAGAATATCATTCCATTGTCCAACATATCCTCCATTATTGTGAATCATCTTGTTTCCAGCCATTTTCTAAAACCCAAAAAGAATAGTGTGAGAGGCAAAATAATTCTAGGGAAAACAACATAATAAAGGGGGAGTACCTTCAATATCTAACATCTTAGGTTTAATTCTATGATCGTTAGCGTAATTATAGTACTATAACCTATATGTATACTTAACCTTAGAGACATCCCTAGACACACCTTAAAAATATCTCTAGGGATCTCACTAAAGTTCTCGCACCCTAGTTTCTAAAGGTTGACTAAACCTTTCCTCTGATACCAACTGTAGAGACCCGAAGCTTGACGTACATTCACATCACATTACATTTGCAGAATACTTAGTACATAACAAAAACACACACGCAAGGATCGTAAGATTTTAGTGTCTTTGGAAACCCGGAATATAATCTTCTAATCCCTGGTGAAAGATCTTCAACATCTCCCATAAAGATCTTCTTTTTTTTTATACCTAAAATATTTCTTTATATCCTGAGGAAAAAAACATAAAAGGGTGAGATCAAATGCTCAGTAAGGGTAAACAAAAGAAATATCAATCACATCATATACATAAGCACATAACTTTTGGTAATCTTATCCTGCAAAAGAGATCACAATTTCATAACATGGGATAAATCATGGCAGTGAAATGTAATCACAATAATCATAACTTAAAACATGAAACTTTGTGGCATTCACACATAATCATAGAGAATCATTTCTTGTTAGTCAAGACTCATTGCCAAGACTGTCTTAGTGGACAAAGTCCCTTTCTGAATCGAGTAACCCTCGTTTCAGTCCTGTTTCACTGAACCGGTATAACCTACCATTCCAGCCATGTATATCTCATGAGATATAAAATCTTTACCCAATGCATTGGAGGGAGATATAGGTCCCACCCATCTTATAATGAATCCTTTCTTATGTGTGCCACATAATCATAAACCATACATCATAGCGTAACCCATGTAATAAAAATGGGAATCTTAAACATCATGACATCATAAAACAATTCAAATGAGATAAAGGAATTCATAAAAATAATTCCATCACAACATAATCAAATCAATTTAATAATAGGGATAAAAACAGAACCCTTTATTATCTTAGATGGAAAATAATTTTGATAAAACACTTGAACTCCATTCTTGAGGAAAATATCCTTTCTTCTTCAAAAAAACATTTTTCCTTTCTTAACATGTAATACAACTTTAAACTAAAAGAAGTTGATTAAAAATAAACTTTAAAACTTCTAAAGGAAGATTCTGGGAAATAATGTTTTAAAAATCCATTCATGCCGTATAAGTTAAAAAAACATTCTTCGTACTTTTGTCGGAAATGTCAAAAACACCTCGTACGAAAAACGAAAAAAGATTCCTTTTATATCTTTTACTAAAAACTCACCGAAGGGTAAAATTGGATTTAAACAATTGTAGGTGAATGGAAATAATATTAAATATTGAGGAAACATGGATGTGGATGATAAAATACACCCCATTAAATACCAAAGTATAAACAATCTCGGATAAAAATGAGATTGTGTTATTTCCCTTACCTTAGGTCCGACTTGCTTTATAAGTGTCCGAACCTCCTCTTCTTTGAAACGCCTCTTTGAATCCTCCACTTAGGGAACTAATATTGGTCTTTGAAGAAGACCAGAACCTCTAGGATTATTCTAGGGAAGTGGAGAAGGGATTTTGCCAGGGGTTGGCCGAGCTTGAGTGCTCAAATTGGTGTGAGGAGGAGGGGGATGGGGTGCCCTTTTATAAGGGAGGAGAGGGGCACCTTAGGAATATCTCAAAAATATTATTTTATATTAAAGTCAAAATCGGTTTATAATGGTTCCAAAGGGTCTTATTTCAAAGCTAAAGTGGGTATGGGTCGAAATCCTATCAACCAATAGGATTTAGACAAGTTTATGTTATTATTTTAACCTTATCAATTAGATTTAACTCTAAGTTAAATAATTTAACTTTTACCGTGTCTTTTTGTTTTCTTACACTATATGGTTAATACACTTACTATAACATGCCAAAAGAACCCCAATTTATTTATTATTAATATATATATCCTTATCTAAGTCATTTGGCCGAACCTTAGATTTTTAGGAATAAAATAACAATTAATAATATAATATTTGATTTAAAAACTATTTTGTGTCAATTTTGACACTATTTGATATATGATTTTTGTGAAAGTCATAATAGAATTATATGTTCGAACCAAGTTGATTAAATAAACACTAATATATCATAGTAACCTATAAAATTAGTGGAATTCATAAAAAGTCTCAAATTACATTTATTTTGGTGTTTATAACATGAATTATGTCAATATTTCATTAATAAGATAATTACTGCATCATCATTGTGTCATAAATAAATGAAATTATTTAATGTCAAAAAATTACAAATAAAATACCATTATGTATGAAATATTTTTATCTTTCTAATTAATATTTATAGTCGAATTTATCTTATATATAACTCCATATTAAAAATGTTTTAGTAAATAAACTTTGATTTTAACTCTTTTAACCCTTCTTTAAATAAATTAATAATAAATGTCCTAATCTAATCCAAGTGGGCCTAAATGGTCATATTTTATTCCTAAGTTTGTTTTTGGTCTAATTTCACTTATCCAATAGAATTAGGACATGTGTTAGGGTAATAGTAATATCATATTTACCCTTAGTTACCCTATTTACTATTAACCGTGGTAAAAAAAAGGTAAAAAGTTACTATTCACCAAAAATTATTTTCATCTCATTGAACCACATTTTAGTCCTTGATATTAACTGTGTCTGTCGGATTTTTGAAATTTCATTCACAGAAGCGGTAAAATTAAGTTTTATGCAAAATTCAGTTTTTAACCTACCACTTAGTGGTTTCACTATTCATCAAAAATTGAAAGTTTTCAGAAAAATACCAAAAATTAGGCCTAAGCTATATTTGATATTATGAACTCAAAAATGATTTCTATTTTACCAAATTCAAAACATATCAGTTGCATTAATTAATTTAAAAATTAATTCCCGTCGTCTAAACAAAAGGCGTGTTTTTAAGTGATAATAACTATCAAAAGATTGACACTTGTTTATAACTCGTTTAAATGTGAAATTACATCCAATGACCAACATTGTATTAAATTGTAAAAATATATTCTAAATATACTTTAAAACCACTCAAATTAATAATTTATCACTATTAATTGTTTCGATTGAAAAAGTTGTTTTTAATTAAAATTTAGTAATTTTCACTATTCATCAAAATATGAAAGTTATCCGAAAATCACCAAAATTTCAACCTAAGCTAATTTCGATATTCCGAATCCATAAATGATGTCCATTTTGAAAAATAAAATTTACAAAATTTCAAAAAGTGGTTATTACTATTCATAACGGCTAGTTTTAATAATATCTTAATAGCATATCGTTGTTTAGCGAAACTTGGTGTTGCGTACAACACACGCTATTGTGGAAGGTCGCGATTGCGTGTAATGGAAGGAAAGTCAAGGATGCGTGTTGTGAAAGCTTCTTTTGGTGTAGCGTACAACACAAAACATTAATGAAATTAAAAAGAATATTTTTCATAAAATCTCGGGGTGTTACAATAAAAAAGGGTAAAATGACTTTAAACATATATGTATAAATAGTAAACACTTTAGGAAAACATTTTTATAAAACATGGACATGGATGATAAATATAACCCCAGCAAATACTTACGGATAAACAATCCTAGATAAGAACGATATTGGAATAATTATCCATTACCTTATGTCCAATTTCTTCTATATGTTTCCAAGAATCTTTTCTAGTGGGTTTCAACATATTATTAACTTGTAAAAGAACCATAATAATATTTATTAGTCATATATTATTCACTTATGACTTTATATTACCCATTTATTTGTCAATTCCATATTAAAGCAGCATTTTGGGTAAAATCATTTCATTCATTGTCCATGTTTTGACTTGTAATTATTAATATGATTACTTAGATAATGATTAATTACTTCCAGAATGTAAAACATGATTTATATATATTCATAATATAATATATCGATAAATGGAATGAAATACACCGTTTATGGAGACGGTAGGTCGTACGTATGCATGAACGTTGTTTTCCTTTCCGTATTGACTTGAATGTAAGTAAGTAGATGTCATATATATATATATACATAAATATAGTAGCATTATTATGTCATATATTTCATTATTATTCATTATATATACTTTATAATCATTCTTGAATGTTTAACATGAAGAAATAATCTCATCGCGTCGTGGAGACAGTAATTCGTATGCACGCACTGGTGATGATATTGTTCCCATAATTATTGAATGGTATTGGAGTGGATGATAGAATATCTCAGAATTAATATCATGTTATAATAATAATATATAGTTATTTTATACCCCATTATACCCATCCAAGTAAGGTGGTGGTGGAAAACAGATTACACCACGGCGTGGAAATGGTATTCCGTACGTACGCACGCACAGTGATTTCGTTTTCCATAGGATGGATAGAAGGTGAAATAAGGTTGTTTCATATTTATAATAACATATAATTATATGAGTTATACTGATATTATTATTTTATAATGAAACAAAAAAAAGAGTAAGTAGAAGGGGAAATAAATTTGAAAGAATCAGTAAATGATATTACCTCTTCTTCAACGCGGCTCCTCTAAACCTCCTCTTGGGGCACTAAAGATAGTCTTTGAAGAATATAAGGAACTCTAATATGTTTCTAGGGAATTTTATAAGAGAAATTGACAGGTTTTTTCCGAGCTTGAAGGCTCAAAATTAAGTGAAGAAAAGAGGGAGTAGGTTCCCTTTTATAAGAGAGGAGAGGGGCACTTTTGGAAACCTCTAAAATATTAATTTATAATAAACTCAAACCCCACCTAAAAACCGTCAAAATGACTCAACTTCGAATATGAGATGATATATGGTTGTAATATCATCAAAAAATAAAATTTATACATGTTTGGAATTTATTTTAAAAGTTATCATTTTGTTTTATCCTTATTTAATCTATTTAATTTTATTTGTGGTAATAAGATTCCAAATTATAAATTGTTATAAATACTTATTTATGTGTTGTGAATTATCCATAATTAGATACTTTATGAAATTTTAGACCTTATAAATTTTAATTTATAATTTTTAAATATTTTTGTGATTTTTATACAATTTAATAATATGTTATTTTTATAAAATATCAATAGTGTCAATTTTGACACTATTCAATTATTTGAATTTAAGTAAAATCCACACAAGAAGATATATTCGAACCAAAATATTTAATAGATCCCTAACATGTAATATTCATCTGGAAAATTCGTTTAGAACATTAAATAGTTCATATAATATGTATTTTAATATTTTTATAATCATTTAATTGATATTTCAACCAATAAAATAATTTATACATCACTATTGTGTCACCATTAATAATAATTATTTAATCCCTAAAAATTTAAATAAATTTTCATGAGGTAGATAATTTTATTATCTTTCTGGTGACTATTTATGTTAGATGTTTTATAAATTTTATCGCTAAATTAGAATTATTACACTTATAAGATATAAGAGAGTGACATGTTGTCACTTTCTTTGGTTTTAATAATAATTACATACTTTTCATGGTCAAAAGTCCATGAAATTAATATATTCCGACCCTTAGGTGATATGGGTCTACTTTTACTCATCCAGTATAATTTTATCATGTGTTAGGGTAATTTTATAATCTTATTTTTACCCTTAATTGCCCGATTTACCTTTAACTGTAGTAAATAAAATTTACCGTAGTTACTATTCATAATGTCTAAAAATAAAAATTTTCCTATTAACCTAATTTTGAAATATTGATTCCAAATATAGAATCCATTTTTCTAAATTAAAAATAAATAAGTTGCAGTATTTAATTTAAAATTAATCCCACTGTTGAAAAAATTGGTTTTAAAAGTTAAAACATTGCAAAAGATTGAAATGTTTTTACTTATGAATTCAATGTAAAATTAATGATAACGACTTTAATTATATTAAATGATAAAAATATATTCTATTTATACTTTAAAACATTCAATATTATAATTTAACCATATAAATATCTTGATGAAAAAAATTATTTCTAATTAAAATTTAGCGTATTTGTACTATTCATCAAAATATGAAAGTTAACAGAAAAATATTAAAAAATTATCCAAAGTAAATTTTTACATATTTATTGCAATTAATAAGTTCATTTTGTCAAATTGAACTCATAAATGTGTCAAAAACTATATTTAAAGTGGCTGCGCATTAAAAATGTGGCAAAACTACATTTTTTGAAAAATACTTATTTTACCTGAAAAATTTATTTTGTTCTCATAACATGTTCTAGATAATGTATAATAGGAATTATAATGTTATAAAATTAAAATTTTGTTTAATACTATTCATAACATCTAGTTCAAAATAATATTATAACAATATATCGTTGTTTAGTGAAACTCGGAATTGCGTACAACACACGCTATTGAGGAAGGTCGCTCTTGCGTGTAACACAAGAAAAGAATAGTGTTTGCTTATACTACAAGCTAATACGGTGTTGTGTATAGCACAAGCTAATCTTGATGTAGCGTACAACACAAGACATTAAAGAAATTAAAAATAATATTTCTCATAAAATCTCATGTTTTTACACTGCCAGGTCACACAAAGCCGCTTCCCACTAACCTTGAACTATTGTGGTGCTTATCCCTGGTGATTTTTGTGGGTATGCTAGGTCACATAGAGTCGCTCCCCATTGTGGGTCTATCGGGTCACACAAATCCACTTCCCACCATAGTAAAACTGAGGTACTTCTCTTATCGAGTATCTTGGGTATGCTGAGTAACACAGAGATGCTCCCCACTATGGGCATGTTGGGTTACACAGAGCCGCTTCTAACTGGGTCATCATCATGCAGTCTTCAGGTCTCATCCAACCGTAGGGTACCGTACGTGGCATGATTGGAAGAACCTCTCCTAGATCCATTAATCACATCTTGACATCCATGAAATTAACCAAAAATAATGACAAAATATTTGCCTCATGAATAGGGTCCCAATGTCACAAATAGGTCATCAATCGGACAGGCGGTTTCCAAGATACAATCGTTTTAGTAAACAGGGGACCGGTTGTGATGGGGCCCAGTCCGACCCGGTCGGACCAACCTAACCAACCCGGCCTGGGGGTCCCACATACCCCAATTTAATTTTATAGACTCGAACTGACCTAGTTCGGGACAGTGTCGGTCCGGTCCGACATGGCCAGTGTCCGAGGCCCAATAGGCCTCACTGGACCAGGCACGGTTTTCCTCAGGGTCCAGCCCACCGGGTCACCCGGCGACCTGGTCTAGTCTAGCCTAGCCCAAAGGGAATGGTTCCATCCTGTAGGCATAGGTACGACCTATCGGTGCGGGTCCGACCCGCTGGGTGTGGGTCTGGCCCACCGGTGTAGGACCATCCCGCCAACCTTAGCTCAGTCCGTCAGGGGGTAGACAGGTGGTGCGCCACCCGGCCAAGATGTGGAAACCGGATGGGATGCAGAAACTAGTTGTATCCAGCCTCTGCTGGTCCTATGGACGCAAGGCCTCTTCCAACCACGGTCGACGGACCGTGGCTTGCTAGTTTCTCGGACGGCCCGGATGTGGGTCGTCCCTCCACCTGTCGCCCACTACCGTGGTCGGTTGGTCATGGCCTCCTGTCATCGTGGTGCACCGACGGGCTTGTTGTCATCTGCCATCATGGCCGGTGAGGGTTGACTAACTTTATTGTTATCATGGAGCCTCCCCCTTCATGTGGCTAGCATGGGCCGACCGTCTTGTCGGTGGTGCTGTGCTAGTGACACCTTCCACGGGCTACCGGAGTTGCTCCAGTGGTCCGTTTTCCGATCCTTCTACGCCTACGGGCCTCTCAGGTCACCTCCATCCCTTCTTAGGTCTAGGAATATAATTTATTCCACTTCGATAATGCAGCCACCTATAATTCACGAGGTTAGGTGCTCAGACCTTTTTCATGTCATACCTAGCCCTCCTCATTAGAGGTTTAAATCAAGGGGGAGGTTTGGGGATTGAAGTTCAATCATTTCATGCATGGTTTGAATCTGAGATAATAAATACCCAATAAAAGTCACCCTCATGCATAAATTCACAAATTTTGGATCAACTTGTTCATGGGTTGATCTGTGTTCATCATGTCTATAAAAAGAAGATCAGGGAATAACTTTGAAATAAAAATCAAACCCCTACCTCATTGATGTTCGATGCTGAAGTGTTTGTCCTCGTGGTTTCAAGATGTTGGCATCGCTTTCGGCTCCGTTCTTCAAGGCACATCAAAGATGATGAAGTCTCATATGTTTTCATCATTCTTCATTGGAGAGGAAAACTACTGACAGTTCTTGAAATAATCCTCACATTTTAATTATCCATTCTCCCATGTGTTGGTTTAAAAAAAAGAATCACATCACAGCATTTCTGTAACACTCCAACGTTGCCTCATTACGCTATTTCATTTATGAAATAGCATCGCTGTTGTGCTTACTTTATTTCATCATTACACTACTTGATATGGGACATTAATGATCTTTATTAATGTGCCATGTCGCTGCCTCGTCTCTGCACCAAAACATCATTGTCCGCCACTCAATGGTGAGAAAACAAATAAAATAATTCCTATAAATTATTTTATTATTTTTCATGAAAAGTCTGAAAAATGATTTTTTTTAGTCCTTTTTTATCAAAGTTAAGTCATTAATTAGTGAATCCCACCATTGCAGATTCAATAGTGCCCTCAGATTTTTGATCTGGGCACCGGTTCAAAAGATAGAAAATCCTTCTCGTATGTTTACTGAACGTACCTTAAAAAAAGTTCAAAAATTAACTTTCACCCTTGAACCGCATCGGTCAAGGTTAGGTTCTTCCTAAGGGTAACACGCCCTCATGAACTCAAAGGTACTCTCGGATTTTAGATCCAAGTAACCATTTAGGAGTTATAAGGATTTGACAAAAAAATAATTGTTACTTAATTATTTTATTTACAGCTAAAAACTAACTTCCACTATTGGCCCACACCAGCCAATGTTAGGATATGCCTAAGGAATGTATACCCTCAAAATTTCAGTGGTGGTCTCATAATTCTAATCCAAAACATCGTTTTTGAGTTATAATCATTTGAAAAATAAAATAATTTTATATAATTATTCTATTTATAGTTATGCCATTTTCAGGTTTTCTCACTAGAGGCATGCGCTGACTAAACTTAAGTCACACCTAGGGTAAACCCACCATCTTGAACACAAATGTGCCGTCATATTTATGATTTGGGTACCCATTTAAGAGTTATTCCACTTTTTCAGTAAAACCACTCACGCATGCTATTAAAGCATAACATTTTTTGACAGATCATTCTGGGCACTCCGGGCCTCGGAATCACGCGTCGTCTCAGCACTTGGTCTCAAAATAATTCTCTATAATAAAAAAATTACATTGAATTTCTAAGACATTACATTCTCCCCACCTTAGGGATTTACATCCCCAAAATCCAAAACAAAAACTAATCAAACAGATGGGGGTGCTGAGCAAGAATCTGAGCCTTCCACCCCCATGTTCTCTCTAGAAGATTCTCGTGCTCCCACCGAACTCACATCAGAGGAATCAACTGCCCATGTAGGAACTACTCCCAATGATCATCTATCTTAACCAGGAACTCCACACACATTACCCCATCATCAATTACCATCTTTCCCCAGTTGATGACGTGTGATGGATCATGCACATATCTCCTCAACTGCGACACATGGAAAACATTATGCACCTGGTGAATCATTGTGGGAAGAACTAGGTGGTACGCCACCTATAAAACACTATTCAGGATCTGAAAAGGTTTGATGAACCTCAGATATATCATGTCACCCTGGAAAAATCTATGTAATCCTCATCGGGGTGAGACCCGAAGGAAAACATGATCACCCTCCTCAAACTCCAAGGATCTCCTTCTCTTATTGAAATGAGACTTCTACCTACTCTGTGCAGTCCTCATCCACTCCTGGATGATTTGAACCTTCTCAATGGTATCTCATAGCAACTCCAGAACCATGAGTGCCGACTCCCCTGGGTTTTTCCAACATAGGGGTGATATGCAAGGCTATCCGTACAAGGCCTCAAATGGTGTCGTGCCAATGGTTGAGTGATATCTATTGTTGTATGAAAATTACACCAGTGGTAGGTGGTCCTCCCAACTACAACTAAAATCTAGGACACAATAATGAATCATGTCCACCAAGGTTTGTATGGTATGTTCTGTATGATCATCTATCTGGAGGTAAAAAGTTGTGCTCAAGCACAACAACATCACAAACGCCACATGTAATACCCTCCGCAACCAAGATATAAAGAGAGCATCATGGTCAGAGACGATAGTCAAAGGCACCCTGTGAAGCCGCACTATCTCCTGGATGTAGAGGCGTCCCAATACCTCTACTTGTCCCTGCTCTCGGATGGTTAGGAAGTGAGTTGACTTGGTGAGTCGGTCAATGATCACCCAGATGGAATCATGGCCCCTGGATATACATGGAAACCCTATCACAAAGTCCATCAAGATACCGTCCCATTTCTACTCAAGTACCTCGAGTGGTTGGTCCATGCCGGCTGGTACCTGATATTCGGCCATCACTTTCTGACAAGTGAGGCATTGTGAAACAAACTCAGCCACTACTTTCTTCATCCATGGCCACCAATACTAATGTTAGAGGTCTTGGTACATCTTCGCCACTCCAGGATGTACCACCAAGGGGGATGTCTAGAACTCCCTCAACACTGCCTCATGCAACATAATTGTTACTACGGTGCACCCTATGAAAAGGATGATGTGCTCCCCTTCTATTGAAAATCCTTCAAGAGGCGTCATGAGGATAACTAAGCACATCGGGCCTTTCAGTCATCATCCACAAGCTGTTCCTTTCTAAATCACTGAAGGAGTGGGGGAGTGATAGTCATAGACTAGAGGTAAGTTACTCCATTATCATCCATGAAGGATATCTGCATCGTGGCTAGATTCTCCATCATCTGACTCAGCAGCTGCAAACCAGGCCTCTTGCTGAGCACGTTTGTCACCATATTCCCCTTCCCAAGAGTATAAACTATCTCAAAGTCATAGTCCTAGAGGAACTCCAGCCATCGTTGTTGCCTCAACTACTAAAAAGCCTAGTCTCCTTTCCATCGACGTGAAAGGATACCCCCTTTCACGGATTGATGTTCACATCGACCCTTTGGTAGTGGGTACTCATTATCCATAGCTACTTGGTTAAAGTGTTAGTAAACCAAAAATAACTTCAAACATTTGGTATTACTAAGCCCTTCCTCTGAAAGTCCCCCAATTTTACTCTCAGCTCCCGGAGCTCTATGAGAGCCATCCGATATGCAGGTGTAGATATCGGTGTCATCCCTAGGTACAAATAAATGTATAAGTACCTCCCCCTATGGGAAGGTTCTCCTGGAAACATCTTTTCAAATAATGTTCATGTACTCCACCACTACTATTAGAAACTCAAAACTCAAAACACCCGTTGTCACGAGGGTAAGGTTGTCCTACTCAAGAGTGATTGGTTGCACCCTCCTATGCATAAGTTTATCCCATGCTGTTAGGGCTTCCTTTTTCACTGACCAAGGAAAACCCCATTCCAACATTGCAGATATAACACATCATTTTGACTAAAACAGTCAATCTGAGCATGAACTATGGATGACCAGTCCATACCCAAACTAACATCATAAGGCCTCGATTCTACCACCAATAAGTTCCAACTAAAACTATTTCCTCAAGGGTCAGATCACACCATCAGCATAAGTGTTATTATCGAGTCTCCCCCCATAGGTATCTTCAGACATAAGGATCAAGTCAATCGTTTAACTAGAAACTCTAGGTCTTGAACAAGATTCGTGACAGGAAGAAATGATTATTACCTATGTCTATTAATACGGAAGCTCGTAGTAGACACAGACCGTACCTCAAATCATTCCAAGAGCCCTTGGGTCATACTCCTTGACTACATGTAGCTACTCTCTTTCCCTGTCCTCCAGCTCCTTGAGCCTGTCGGGGACAACAATGGGGTGGTGTTTGTAACATGTCAAAATGTATACCACCTCCTACTGCTCTCCTATCTCAAATTACACTTCAGCTTCCATGAAGATTCATTTGTCCCTATCACTTCATCTTCCTGAAACATTTTTACACATCCAAGTCTCTTAGACTGCCGTCGGTTTCCTACTTTTCCATTGCTGAAATTCACTAGCAATATCTGCTCAGCCAAAGAAATTTCAACCACCAATTTCCTCTCCAATACCCGAACATAATTATAAATGCACAGAGGAATAGTGTTGGATCAGATGTCATTAAACACATGTCGCTCGGAGGACTGATCGCTGAAGCACTGGTTATATTGTATTCATCAAGTACTTATAATGGTCAGTATGCCTTGATGAATACTCAGTTGTCGACATGTCATCCTACCGGAGTAGTAGAAGCTCTTGGTAACACATACCCTTTATCTTTTTATGGAAATAGATCCCTTATCTTAGAAAGGTTCTCAAGCTCTATCCACAGAAAAGTCACCTCATCATAAGATAGCTGTAATCTAAACCCTTCCATAACCCTACTAATCCATGTATAAGGCTTACTGCTAGGATCACTATTTGATCTAATGGTGCCCTGGCTAGATGGAAACTCGGTCACCACCTCAATCCAGTCCTTATCCACCTTTGATTCGGGATCACCTCAGAACCTGAGGTGTATCTATTACTAAAACTCATGTAAGGAACTGATTCTACATGTGTCCTCTTACCAGTTGCATCAGTAGTAACTACTGACCAACGGGTAGTGGTACTACTGGAACACTTCCTAAAGGTACCATCTCGGGTAATAATCTCAGTACCGAAGCCTCATCACTCTATGGACTATCCTCATGGTCACGCACTGGAACCCTGATTGCCTGTTTGTGTGGAGGCATCATGAAAGAGAATCAAGATGAACCACGATCAATAAGTAATACCTTGTGAGATGACTCAAAAAGAGATCAAGAGAAAAAAATTTCCAAAACACTTGAAATAAGTGTTTTTGTGTGACAATTTGGGAAATAGAATTTAGGGTCCTAGTGTATGGATACATCGGTCGTCGCACCAACACTGGACTCCCCAACTCTGAAAGTCAGACTCGCAACATTTAACATTGTTTCTCTAAAACAAAAACAAAAAACTCTCAGTCTCTAAGGTATAAATGACCACCTATGATACGACTTTGTAACGAACCATCCCCTGGGGTCATGTCGTGACTACCCCAAGCCCGTTTTCCATTGGCCAGAGGATGGTGACTAGCACTGGAAAGGCATATCCTAAAAAAGCGAAGGAATTGTATTTAAACCTGTATACGCACACACCCAACCACATCCCAACACACTGAAAGGGGGAAACCAGTATACCACTAAAACAAAGTTGTGTACAAGTAAAAGTGAATGTAAGTTGGCCATAATACGTACCAAACAAGGAATAAAAATAGCAAAGTACAAAAGGAAACTCTGATGGCCATCTGCCGAAAACCCCACCTAATCATGAGAGTAGTGAAGCTACTGGAATCCAAAGTATTATGTCCATCCCACTCAATCCAACTAGGACCCACCCAGTCCTAGGCCACCTAGTCCACCGTCATATCATCTGTCAATTCTGTCCCCCTGAGAACCTTTTTCAAAATGTCAATCGTCTACCCCGGAGACAACACATACGGTGAAGCCCGTGTAGGGGTGAGTATAACAATACTCATTAGGGACCTCGAGACCCCTGAAGGTATCTCAGTAATCCACAAAGGAAAACACCACAAAGAAAATACCATATAATTAATACCACCAAGTAATATCTCAAACACATAGCACAATGGAAAGGATGAATCTCACTTAAGGTATATTCTAGGGTAGTGATGGTGGTATCATCAGTATTATCATCGAACTCCTTAGCTACTCGAGAACTCCTCCTCTATCAAGTACATTGGTTCAGCTGAGTCACACAGAGCTACTTCCCACTAACATTGAACTGTTGTGGTACTCATCCCTGATGAGTATCATGGGTATGAGGGGTCACACATAGCCACTCCCCACTATAGGCCTACCAGGTCACACGGAGCTGATTCCCACCTTGGATGAAATGAGGTACTCATCATGTCAAGTACCACGGGTATTTTGGGTCAAAAAGAGCCTCTCCACACTATAGGGATGTCGGGTCACATAGAGCTGCTTCCCACTGGGTCGTCATCGTGTGGTCTTCAGGTCTCAGCCAACTGTAGGGTTTCGTACATGGTATGCTAGGGATAACTGTTCCTCAAGCCATTAATCACATCTTGACATCCATTAAAGTCACCACAAATCATTTCAAAATATTCGACTCATGAAGAGGGTCCCAATGTGGTAAATTGATCGTCAAACGGATGCGCGGTTTGCAAGATACAGTCATTTTAGTAAATAGGGGACCGGTTGCGACGAGGCCCGGTCCGACCTAGTGAGAACAACCCGACCAACCTGGCCTGGGGATCCCACATACACTAGTTTAATTTTACAAACTCAACCTAACCTATTTCGAGTCAGGATCTCTCTAGTTTGGTTTGGTCTTTTGGCCAGGCCCAATAGGCCTCGCTGGACCCGACCTAGTTTGGCCGAGGGTCCTGCCCTCCAGGTCGCCCGATGACCCAGTCTAGTCTGACCCGGCCTGAAGGGACTGGGTCCAGCCTTCCAGAATGGTTTCAACCCACTAGGTTCGGTTCTAGTCCTCTGAAGGGGGACCGGCTCGTCATCCCTTGTGTGGTCTGTTAGAGGTCATACTGGTGGTGCGCTGCCCGACCAGGACGCGGTAACCAGCCACGTCCGGCCTCCACTGGCCCTGCAGACATGGGTCCTCCTACAGCCATGGCTCACCAGATTCCCAGATAGCTCAAACTTCGGTCGTCTCTCCACATGATGCCCATTTCCATGGATATTTGTTCATAGCCTCCTACCGCCACGGCACGCCACCGTCCTCCAGCATGATTGGAAATGGTCGGCTACCACCACTGCTTTCATGGGACCGGTTGGCACCAACCCCTTCACATGGCCTGTGTGGGCCAGTCATCATCGCTCTGGTGGTTCCACTTCGATGGAACCTTTTGTGGGACACCAGAGTTACTCCAGTGGTCCGTTTTCCAATCTGTCTGCACCTATGGGCCTCTCGGGTCACTGTCATCCTCACTCAGGCCCCAGAATTGAATTTCCGCCACTTAGAGAATACATCCACCAAGAACGCATGAGTAGACGCACTCGAGCCTTGTTCGTGTCAGCTTGGGCCTTCCATGTTAGAGGCTTAAATCAAGGGGCAGGTTTGGGGATTGAAGTTCAATCATTTTATGCAAGGTTTGAATCTCGAATAATAAATCCCCAAGAAAATTCACCCTCCTGCATAAACTCATGAATCATGGATCAACTTGTTCGTGGGTTGATCGGTGTTCATTGTTTCTAGAAAAATAAGTGCAGGGAAGAACTTTGAAATAAAAAATCAAACCTCTACCTCGTTGTTGTTTGATGTCTAAGCATTCATCCTTGATGTTTCAAGATGTCGACATCGCTTCTGGCTCTATTCTTCGAGGTACGTCATAAACGATGAAGTCTCACTGGAATTCTTCATTATTTGTTGGAGAGGAAAATTGTCGGTGGTTCGTCATATAATCCCCATAGTTTAATTCCATATTCTCCTACGTGTTTTTAACTAAAATGATCATGTCGCAACATTTTTGTTACGCTGCGACGTGGCATCGTTACGGTGTTTCATTTATGAAACAGCATCGCTGTTACGCTTACTTTATTGCATCATTACCCTATGTGATACAGGCCATTAATGAGATTTATTAATGCACCACGTCGTCACCTCGTTGTTGCACCACAGCGTCTCCATCCGCCAATCAATGGTGAGAAAAGAAATAAAATGATTCCTTTAAATTATTTTATCATTTTTCTCAAAAAGATAAAAAAAACTTTTCTGTTTGGCCCTTGCTACCAAAGTTAAGTCATTTCTAGGAGAATCACAGTGTTGTGGATTCAACGGTGCCCTCAGATTTCTAATATGAGAACCAGTTAAAAAGATAGATAATCCCACTTTCACGTTTACTAAACATACCTTAAAAAAGTTCAAAAATTAATCTTCACGCTCGACTGGCATCGGTCGAGGTTAGGCTTTGCATAAGGGGAACACGCCCTCACGAGCTCAACGGTTCTCTCATATTTCCAATCCGAGTAACCATTTATGAGTTATAATGATTTGAAAATAAAATAATTGTTCACTACCACAAAAATAGTTTTTCTCGGCACCAACCTTTATCAATGTTAAAGAAAAAGTGCTGATAAAGGTACCCCCTTTATCATCACTTTTTTTAGTAGCACTGATAAAGGGGGGCCTTTTTTAGTGCTTTTTTAAAAGTACTGATTAATGTTTGAATTCAAAAAATAATAATTAAAAATAATATATAAATATATTTATATAGTTATATTGATATAAATATAATATATAATTTTTAAATATATTTTAGATAAGTATAAATATACATTTACACTTAATATACTTAATATAAAAGATATTTAGTGAAAATGGCTTATAAAAAATTAATAAAAAATCTTTAATTAATAATTTACTAATTATAATGGAGTAATAGTCATATCATAACATTTTGAAGACCCAAAAAATCAAAAAAAATAAAAAAAGGCCCAAAATATGTTGAAAACGCAACTCAAACTTCAAACGGCCATAACTTTTGATCCGAGTGTCCGTTTGAGCTCTACCATATATCAAATTGAATCCTACGATGAGTTATACACCCCTGTGACCCAAGGTGACATTGTTCAAGGCTTTTTCGAGGACAAAAAGGCCTAGTAGTCCTCCAAAACTGAGTTTTTAGTCGCAATACCCCGATTGTTTAACATTTTATGGATTTTCAGCCTCATTTAAGGGGGTATTATTGGCTTTTTTGGTGGGGACTGAATTTATTCCAAGGTATTACATTCATATTGATATTATGTATTTGAAATTGTATCATTTTTTATAATGCACTGCTATTTATAATCAAATATATAACAATATATACATATTTTTTATATATTCACACATAAAAATTTAATTATAAATATAAATAATAAAATATATTTACATATAAAATATATTAGCTTTATCTAAATAATAACTAATATCTATTTTATTTAAAATACAAATATATGAATATTTATATACCTATATATTAATCTATCTATATATATATTAATATAACTACATATATATATAAATATAACTATAAATATATATATTAATATCACTATAAATATATGTGTTAATATAACCATATATATATATTAATATAACTATATATATATTAATAAAAATATATATTTATATACAAATAAATATAACTAAATATATATATATATATAGAGATATCATGAAATGGAAGAAAAATCAAAATAGTGTAGTGGTAAGGGCTTAAGTGCGCAGGGGGGGGGGAGGTCTTGAGTTCAAAACTTGGTGGAGGAAGGGGCGAGCGCGCATAGGGGAATTTAACATCCCAAGTAAATGAAAAATAAGACATCTTTCATATATATTAATATTTTTGAATTAAATATTAATTTTACTTTAAAGGGTTTTCTATGTTCGATAGCGTACCTGATACGCAACAACGGGTTTCTTTGGAATCTTACATTGCACACTAATAATATAATATTATTATTTTAAATGGTAGTTAACTCCTAGCCATTGTATTCATGGGAATGAACGAAACTAACTACAATATTATTAGACATGTTTGTTAAATGTATTTACATTTATCCAATAAAATTTAGAGGGTTAAAAATGTGAATGAATCTAATTTTAAGCATAATTTACATTAAAAGGTTGATTTATCACCTTTTAAGGGTGAACCCACTTTAAATATAGTTTTGGTTACTTTAATACATTATATTTGACCAAATACAATCCTTATTTATAATGGGGACATCAAATTTTACTTTGGGTAATTTTTTGTTATTATTCTGATAAAGTTCATTTTTAATGAATAGTGAAAAATACTGTATTTTAATTCGAAATTGTCTTTTAATCTAATTTATGTATATGGTTAAATAATATTTTTAATTGGTTTTAAATTTTAATTAAAATATATTTTTTCCATTTAATCCAATGTTGGTCATTATAATTAATTTCACTATGAAATTGGACATAAACTAGTGTTAATATTTTGATAGTTATTATTTCTTAAAAACACCCTTTTTGTTTCGACAGCGGGAATTAATTTTGAATTAATTTCTTCCACTTCTATGTTTTGAATCAGGAAAAATGGATTCCATATTTGGAATCAGGAGGTCCAAATTTTTTAAATAGGTATCTTTTATTTTTAGACATTTTAAATATTTACTTCAGTAAATATTTTATTTACCGCAGTTAAAGGGTAAATCAAGTAAATAAGGGTAAAAATAATATTATAATAATATAAAATTACCCTTAAACGTGTCTTAATCCTATTTTTTGAGTCATTTACGACCCTGGACATCTTTGGGTCGATTTTGGGACCCCATTGAGCCACTTGGGAGTGATAATGACAATTTAGATTAATTAATTTAAAGTAAAGACAAAAATGACATAAACAAATATCTCTTTGTAAATTAATTTTTACATGGTGTTATATAAGTTATTTTTTTGACTATAAATATTAATTGGAAATCTAAAGAGATTTCCTACATGATTGTATTTTTTTATAATTTTTAGACATCAAATAAATTAAATAATTCATGACACAATAATGATGCAGTATTTACATAATTAATAAATGATTTAAAAAAATAAGATTATAATGATTAAACTATTATCCAAAACATGTCCAATTCTGATTGAATGATTTTATTTTGACTATTAGTCATCTTATCTTCTTCTTTAATGATTTCTGGACCATTAGAAACTGAATATAATTATATAATAAAATAATAGTTTCACACTTTCCTAAAGAGCCCCTCCTCCCCCTTATAAAAAGAGACCACTTATAACCAATTACTAACACCTATCATGCCTTTTGTCTCATCCAACATCAACTTGATTAATCTCCTTACATCCCTCTCCTCCCTCTAGAAGCCTTACTTTATTCAGAAGGCACTTTAAGAAGTCCTTTTGGTTCAAACCAAAGGAAGTTACCCAAATTAAAGGTAACGGTTTCTCTTAAATTGTTTTCTTTTATTTTACTTCTCCATCCCCTAAAATATTTTTATTCCTTTCTTTTGTAACAACACCACTATCATCAATATACTAGGATGTTGTTATGAGAAGGATTCAAACTGTACATGCACACACCTCCATCAAATGGATGAAGAACATAATGTTTCTATGGATGGCAAACTAACGCCTCACGAAATGATGATTGTTCAATTACCTCTTACCACCTCTCATGGTGGCCATTATGATGGAAATGTATTTATATATGATATATATTATGTTTATGTTTTCTTTATGCTCATTTATTTTCCATTTATATCATACCTTTATGGTTTCCATAGTGGGTAAATACAATAATCTCATTTGAGGAAGTGTGGACTACCGCCCCCTCAAAGTGATTTGACTCGTTAATTCCTTATGTGGGATGTATAAAGGATGGAGTTAATGATATTATATATGATATTAAACTGTAATTATAATATACCTATGTATCATTATGCTTTAATTCCATAAAAATAAGAAATATAAATGAAAGTAGCGTTCATGCGTACGTACGACTTACCATCTCCATGAACGGTGCATTTTATTTCTTACCTTTAAATGTTATGTACTAATATAAATACATGTATATACTGGATATATATGATATATGTGATATCTAAATAATTAATATCTCTCTGGATATGATAGACTATTGACCACATGGACAACTTGTAAATATAAGGTGTTCATTATTGACTCAAGTACCAAATATCGACAAAACAAACGTTATTAACATAAAAGATTACATAATGTTTATAACATGGTGATAAGTGATATAAAAGGAATAATAAACTTGAAAAATGTTCTTAAGCAAGTAGAAATTAACTTTAGTTTATTATTCAGTATATTAAATAACAATCGATTCAAGTCGGACACGATGTAAGGGACTTCGTCTTAATCTCCTTTCATTGAGGCATATTTTATTTTAATACACGACTTACTTTTATATGCTATATAAACACCTTTGACTTTTCATTTAATTTATAGGGAATATTTTTATATAAATTATTTTACTAAATGAAAAAAATTAATGTTTTTTTACGTAAGTGGTGACAACAACCTTTCCGCCACCACGAGTATTATTTGATCTTTGGCTTCCTTAACAAGTTGTAATGTTTTTAAAAGGAAAAATAATTACCATATACTATTTTTAAATATTTTTGTACTGAAAATGATTTTGAGAATGGATTTATTATTTCAATATCTTGAAATGATATTTTGTTATTGCAATGTGGAAATGTTATCATTCTTTTATGCTTATGTTATGTTTTATGATCATGTTATGGTTCTTGGGACTTATTTACATATACGGGTGGTTACGTGATAAACCTAGGGCGGGTGAGCTAGATTTAGCTCTCCAATGCATTGGGTAATGTGATGGAGGTAAACGTGAATGTTTCTCCTAAGAGATTTAGGGAATATACTGTGATGGGTATTCCAAAGTAACTCCCTATATAGCTGTGATAGCTACAATGTAAGTATGATTTGAATGCCACAAGTTACCTTTATGATTTATGATTCTTATGTGTCTTTCATAAATCTTATTATTTCATGAGGTAAGTAATAGACTTAATTTTTTGTATGTATTTATAAAAAAAATTCATCCTTTGTATTATAACCCATACAGAGCTTTTTATGCTCATCCCTAGTTTTGAAATGTTTTCACAGGACTTAAAGATGAATAGGGACAAGGATGGGATCGAGGAAAAGGCATGTTGTCTAAAACATGGAACTAGACATAACTCTTTTTCTTCAAGAGTTTTTATTATAAAAAAAAATTAAAACTATGTAGAAGTGTATGTTTTGAAATCTTTTGAGATGTAATAGTTATGTCCTAATTCTCTATAACTCTAAACCTGAAAAGATTCTCAATGTGAATTATTCATTTAATTTAATATAATGTAATGTTTAAGGTCGGGTCCTTATAGTTGGTATCAGAGGTCGGTTTAGATAACTTTAGAAGTTATTGTATTGTTAAATTAATATCCATAAAGTCATTTATGTTAATATTGAAATCATATAGCTTTTACAGATTACCACGTTTCTTCGCCTAATATATTTTGGTGTTCAGAATGGTTTTCCGCAGAGGAAATAGGTCCATTATGTTGGGACGAAATCGGGAGGAAAACAACCTTCCAAATCAGTAACCTGAGATGATCAGAATTTGAACTGAACAATTTGTTGCAGTGATGGCACAGTTGACTCAGGCTATAAATAGTGGTGGTATCCATGCACAAGATCAGCCAGATCAACCACAGAGGAACATGTCAGTAGTGGAACATTTTATGAGGCAACATCCCCCATCATTCAGAGGATCATCCCACCTGGTGATAGAAGAAGGGTGTATTAAAGAACTGGAGAAGATTTTTGATGTCAGGGGTTGTTCATAACATCAAAAGGTTAGTCTTGTTATTTACCGTTTTGAAGGTGAAGCTGATCAGTGGTGGTCGATGGTGAAAAATATCAGGGATAATGAAGATATTGATGCACTAAATTGGGATGAATTGAAAGGTATCTTTATTGAGAAATATTTTCCTAAGCTGTTTCATCTTAGGATGGAGAAACAATTCCTGGAATTGAGGTAGGAGGATAACTCAGTGGCCACTTATGAAGAAAAATTCACTTGACTGGAAAGGTATTCTCCAAATTTCATATGAGGTCTTGATAGTAAAATCAACCATTTTTACTCAGGATTAAAGCCAAAGTATCGAAGCGCTTTAGCTTATCGTGAGTTAAAAAGTTATGAAAAACTTGTTTGTTGTGCAGATAAGGTGGAAATGGAGTTTTCCGATGATCAGGTATTATTTGACAAACAACACAATAAGAGGTCAAGGTGGTAGGCGAAAGGGAAGAACTCTTCAAAAAAATCTAATGGTAAGAAACTTAAATTTACAGTTTGTGAAAATTGTGGTAAAAAGAATGCTGGGGAATGTCTTTTGAATTCTATTAAGTGATACCGATGTGGTAAAATGGGACATAAGGCTCGTAATTGCACAGAAAAAGATCAGGGTAATGGTAAGACAAAATCAGATTTGCAGGCAGTAAAATGTTTTAAGTTTAATGAAATGGGTCATTACGCAAATGAGTGTCCAACAAAGAACACAACTAAAGTAAAGAATCCATACAACAAGCAGAAAGGGGTGGTTAAATCCTTTGAATCTACTTCAGAAGATGTTGGTCCATCAAATGAAGTTGTATCACGTACACTGTTTGTTTGTTCAGATTATGACAATGTGTTATTTGATTCAGGGTCTACACACTCTTTCATTTCTGAAAAGTTTTCTAATAAATTGGGAATTATATCTCAAGATATGAATATGGAACTTATTGTAAAAACACCTGGAGGAAATCTTGGGACAAAAAGAAAACATAAGAACCTTTTTATCCTTCTGTGTGGAAATAATATACTTGCAAACCTTATTGTTTTTCCTCTAGTAGAGTTTGATGTTATTTTGGGTATGGATTGGCTTTCTATTTATCATGCTAAGATTGAATGTAGATCTAAAGAGGTTTCTTTTCAGAATGATTTTTAGTTTGTATACAAAAATGAACCCTTCTTTTTGATAATATATCTGGAAGATATGAAACTAGTAAAAGATGGAAATTAATGTTACCTTGCACATATTGTTGAAAATAAAGGAACTGTTCAGATTAATGATGTGCTAGTGGTAAATGAGTACCATGATGTTTTTCCTGATGAGTTGCCTGGTATTATACCTAATCAAGAAGTTGAATTTACTGTTGACTTAGTTCCTGATGCTATTCCAATTTCAAAACCCCCTTATCGAATGGCTCAAAATGAACTTTTAGAGGTAAAGAAGAAATTATAGGAGTTATTAGATAAAGGTTTCATTCGACCTAGAACATCACCATGGGGTCCTCCTGTCTTGTTTGTTAAAAAGAAATATGGTTCCATGAGACTTTTCATTGATTATAGAGCATTGAATAACATCACGGTTAAGAATAAGTATCCTTTGCCTCATATCAATGATTTTTTTGATCAGCTCCAGGGAGCTCAGTATTTTTCAAAGATTGACTTGAGATCAGGGTACCATCAGTTTAAAGTAAAGGAAAAAAGACATTCCAAAGACTATATTTAATACTAGATATATCCATTATGAATTTATAGTTATGCCTTTTGGGTTAACCAATGCACCTGCTATATTCATGGATCTTATGAATAGAATTTTCCATGATTTCTTGGATAAGTTTTTGGTTGTGTTCATTGATGATATTTTGGTTTATTCTAAAAGTAAATAGGAGCATGAAAGTCATTTAAGGGTTGTATTGCAAACCTTAAAAGAAAAGAAACTTTATGGGAAATTCAGCAAGTGTGAGTTTTGGTTACAACAAATTTCTTCCCTTGGTCACATTGTTTCAAAAAAATGGTATAACTATTGATCCTGCTAAAACAAAAGTTATTGAATAATGGCCAAGACCCACAAATATAACCGAGATTCATAGTTTTCTTATTTTAGCAGGTTATTACTAGAGGGTTGTAGAAAATTTTTCACGGTTATCTAGTCCAATCACTAAGTTAACTCGAAAAGGTGTTAAGTTCATCTGGACAAAAGAATGTGATGATTGTTTTCAGGAATTGAAAAGAAGATTGGTGAATGATCCAGTTTTGGCACTGGCATCCAGAAATGGTGAGTTTGTTATCTATAGTGATGCTTCGTTGAAAGGACCGGGTTGTGTCCTAATGCAGAACGATCAGGTAATTGCTTATGCTTCATGTCAGTTGAAAGCTCATGAGTTAAATTACCCTACACATGATTTGGAACTAACTGTTGTTGTTTTTGTTTTAAAAATTTGGAGGCATCATTTGTATGGAGTAAAATATGAAATATATACAGATCACAAAAGTTTAAAGTATATATTCACTCAAAAATAATTGAACATGGGATAGAGGAGATGGCTGGAATTAATCAATTATTATGATTGCACGATCAATTACCATCCGGAAAAAGAAAATAAAGTGGTTGATGCTTTGAGTCAAAAAAGTAATGCTTCATTAACCATGTAACGTTTGGAATGAGATCCTTTGGTTTTTGATTTGATAAACTTTGGCATAGAAGTTGTTGGTGCAGGAAATTATTCTATTTTGTTTTAGGTTTTAGTGAGATCATCTCTATCAGACAGAATAAAGCAAGCACAGAAAGAAGATAGTGAGTTACAGAAAAACGTAGAGTTGGTTCAGAAGGGTAATCTTCTTGAATGTAACATTGATAATGATTGTGTTTTGAGATTTGGAAAGAGATTATGTGTACCTTATGATTCAAAGTTGAAGAATGAGTTATTATGTGAAGCTCATAGTTCTCTTTTTTCAGTTCATCCTGGTAGTACTAAGATCTACAGAGATTTTCGAGAGTATTACTGGTGGGTTGGAATGAAAATAGATATTGCTGATTTTACTGTGAAGTGTTTGACTTTTCATCAGGTTAAAGCAGAGTGGCAGTTACCAAAAGTAATGTTTCAGCCTTTACCGGTGCCAGAGTGGAAATGGGAAAATATATCCATGGACTTTGTTGTGGTATTACCGAATACATCTCGAGGTAATAATGCAATCTGGGTTATTGTTGATCGATTGACTAAATCTGCTCATTTACTTCCTATTCGAGATAATTTTTCTCTAGATCAACTTGCTTGGTTGTATATTAAAGAGATAGTTAGGTTGCATGGAGTTACCCTCTCTATTGTATCTTATCATGATCCCAGGTTTACTTCTAACTTTTGGAAAGGACTTCAGGAGTCGTTGAGTACTGAATGAAATTTTAGTATATCTTTTAATCCTCAATCAGATGGGCAATCAAAAAAAACAATTCAGACCTTGGGGGATATGCTACGTGCTTGTTCACTGGATTATCAAGGAAGTTGGGACCAACATCATTATTTGGTTGAATTTTCCTATAATAACAGTTTTCATTCCAGTATATAGATGGCTCTATTTGAGGATTTATATGGAATGTGTTGTTGAACTCTAGCTTTTTGGGATGAATTAGTTGAAAGGAAGCTGATGGGACCAGAATTGGCCGAAGAGATGGAAGAAAAGGTTCAGTTGATTTAGAATCACATGAGAGCAGCTTAGAGCAGAAAAAAAAGTTATGCAGATAACCAGAGGAAGGATCTTTCTTTTGAGGTAGGTGATCATGTCTTTCTCAAAGTTTCTCTATGGAAAAGTGTGATGTGTTTTGGTAAGAAGGAAAAGTTGAGTCCAGGGTTCATTGGACCTTATGAAATTCTAGATAACATTGGATCAGTTTCGTAATGAGTGGATTTACCTCCAACTTTATCCTAGGTACACAATTTTTTTCATGTTTCGATGTTGAGAAAGTATATGCCAGATCCATCTCATGTTTTGAGCTCAGACGTAGTTCAGTTGGAAGAGAATCTCTCTTATGAAGAACAAACAGTCTAGATTCTTTACCATAGAGAGAAAGTGTTGTGGAATAAGGTAATTCACATGGTAAAGGTTTTTTAGAAGAATCATATGGCTGAAGAGTCAATGTTGGAATCTGAAAATGATATGAGGGATAAATATCCCCACTTATTTTGATAAGTGAATAAAAATTACGAGGACATAATTTCAAAAAGGGTGGAAGGATGTAGCATCCCAAGTAAATGAAGAATAAGACATATTTCATATTTATTAATATTTTTGAATTAAATATTAATTTTACTTTAAAGGGGTTTCTATGTTCGATAGCATACCCAATAGTCAATAATGAGTTTCTTTGGAATCTTTCATTGCTCACTAATAATATAATATTATTATTTTAAATAGTAGTTAACTCCTAGACTTTGTATTGGAAGGAATGAACGAAACTAACTACAATATTATTATACATGTTTGTTAAATGTATTTACATTTATCCAATAAAATTTAGAGGCTTAAAAATGTGAATGATTCTAATTTTAAGCATAATTTGCATTTAAAGGCCGATTTATCGCCTTTTAATGGCGAACCCACTTTAAATCCAGTTTTGGTTACATTAATACATTCTATGTGACCAAATAAAATCTTTATTTAGAATGGGGATATCAAATTTTACTTTGGGTAATTTTTTGGTATTTTTCTGATAAAGTTCATTTTTAATGAAGAGTGAAAAATACTGTATTTTAATTCAAAATTTCCTTTTAATATATTTTATGTATATGTTTATATTATCTTTTTAATTGTTTTTAAAGTGTAATTAAAATATATTTTTACCATCTAATCCAATGTTGGTCATTAGAATTAATTTCACTATGAAATTTGACATAAACAAGTGTTAATCTTTTGATAGTTATTATTTCTTAAAAACACCCTTTTTGTTTTGACAGCGGTAATAAATTTTGAATTAATTTCTTCTACTTCTGTATTTTGAATTAGGAAAAATAGAATCCATATTTTGAATCATGAGGTCCAAATTTTGTAAATATGTATCTTTTATTTTTAGACATTATAAATATTTACTTCAGTAAATATTTTATTTACTGTGGTTAAAGGGTAAATTAGGTAAATAAGGATAAAAAATAATATAATAAAAACATAAAATTACCCTTAAATGTGTCCTAATCCAATTGGTTGAGTCATTTACGACCATGGTCATCTTTGGGTCAATTTTGGGACCCCATTGAGCCACTTGGGAGTGATAATGACAATTTAGATTAATTAATTTAAAGTAAAGACAAAATGACATAAACAAATATCTCTTTGTAAATTAATCTGTACATGGTGTTATATAAGTTATTTTTTAGACTATAATTGTTAAATGTAAAGATAAAAATATTTCCTAAATGATATTATTTTTTTATAATTTTTAGACATCGAATAAGTTATGTAATTCATGACACAATAATGATGCATTATTTACCTCATTAATAAATTATTTAAATAAATAAGATTATAATGATTAAAATATTATCCAAAACATGTCCAATTAGGATTGGATGATTTTATTTCAACCATTAGTCATCTTATCTTCATCTTTAATGATTTTGGAACATTATAAATAGAATATAATTATGTAATAAAATGATAGTTTCACACTTACCTAAAGAGCCCCTCCTCCCCCTTATAAAAAGAGACCACTTCTAACCAATTCCTCACACATCTCGAGCCTTTTGGATCGTCCAAACTCTGCCAAATTAATCTCTCTACATCCCTATCCTCCCCCTAGAAGCATTACCTTAGGCAGAAGGCACTTCAAGAAGTCCTTTTGGTTTAGACCAAAGGAAGATACCCAAATTAAAGGCAACGGTTTCTGTTAAATTGTTTTCTTTTATTTTAATTCTCAAATCCCTAAAATCTTTTTATTACTTTCTTTTTTAATAACACCAGTATACTAAATATACTAGGATGTTGTTATGATAAGGATTATAACTACACACACACACCTCCATCTAATGGATGAAGAACATAGTGTTTCTGTGGAGGACAAACTAACGCCTCACGAAATGATGATTATTCAATTACCTCTTACTACCTCTCATGGTGGACATTATGATGGAAATGTATTTATATATGATATATATTATTTTTATGTTTTCTTTATGCTTCCTTATTTTCCATTTATAGAATGCCTTTATGGTTTCCATAGTGCGTAAATACGATAATCTCATTTGAGGAAGTGCAGACTACCGCCCCCTCAAAGTGATGTGACTCGTTAATGCCTTATGTAGGATGTATAAATGATGGAGTTAATGGTATTATATATGATATTATATTGTAATTATAATATACCTTTGTATAAATATTCTATAATTCCATAAAACTAAGAAACATAAATGAAAGTAGCGATCATGCGTACGTACGGCTTACCGTCTCTATGAACGGTGTATTTCATTTCTTACCTCTAAATGTTATGTACTATTATAAATACATATATATACTGTATATATATGATATATGTGATATCTAAATAGTGAATATAATTCAGGATATAATGGACTATTGAACACATGGAAAACTTGTAAACATAAGGTGTTCATTATTGACACAAGTAACAAATATCGACAAAATGAACGTTTTTAACTTAAAAGATTTCATAATGTTTATAACATGGTGATAAGTGATATAAAAGGAATAAAAAAATTTAAAAAGGTTCCTAATCAAGTAGAAATAAACTTTATTTTATTATTTAGGAGATTAAATAACGATCGAGTCAGGTCGGACATGAGGTAAGGGACTTCGTCTAAATCTCCTTTCATTGAGGCATATTTTGTTTTAATACACGATTTTCGTTTATACGCTGTGTAAACACCTTTGACTTTTCATTTCATTCAAAGGGAATCTTTTTATACAAAGCATTTTACTAAATGACAAAAAAAAATGTTTTTTTATGTAAGCGGTGACAATGACCATTCTGTCGCTGTGAGTATTATTTGATCTTTGGCTTTCTTAACAAGCCGTAATGTTTTTAAAAGGAAAAATAATTACCATATACTATTTTTACGTATTTTGGTATTGAAAATGATTTTTATAATGGATTTATTATTTCAATATCTTGAAGTGATATTTTGTTATTGAAATGTGGAAATTTTATCTTTCCTTTATGCTTATGTTATGTGTTATGATCATGTTATGGTTCTTGGGCCTTATTTACGTATACGGGTGGTTCTGTGATAAACCTAGGGTGGGTGAGCCCGAGATAGCTCTCCAATGCATTGGTTAACATGATGGAGGTAAACGTGAATGTTTCTCCTAAGAGATTTAGGGAATATATTTTGATGGGTATTCCAAAGTAACTCCCTATGTAGTTTTGATAGCTACAATGTAAGTATGATTTGGATGCCACAAGATACCTTTATGATTTAGGATTTTTACGTCTCTTTCATAAATCTTAGGATTTCATGAGGTAAGTAAGAGATTTCATGTTTTTTATGTATTAATAAAAAAATGTTTTCATCCTTTGTATTATAACCCTTACAGGGCTTTTTATGCTCATCCCATGTTTTGAAATGTTTTCACAGAACTAAAAGATGAATAGGGACAACGATGGGATCATGGAAAAGTCATGCTTCTAAAACATGGAACTAGAAAAGTCTATTTTTTTCAGGAGTTTTTATTATATAAAAAAATGGTAACTATGTAGAAGTGTCTGTTTTGAAATCTTTTGAGATGTAATAGTTATGTCCTAATTCTCTAAAGCTCTAAACCTGAAAATGTCATCAATGTGAATTATTCATTTAATTCAATATTATTTAATGTTTAAGGCCGATTCCTTATAGGGAATATGGGCGCTAACACTGATAAAGGGTGTGTGGGGGTACTGGAGTGCGAGAAGGCACTGATAAAGGGGGGATCAAGCGCTATAAAAATCCCCCTCGAGATTTCCAAGATTTTTTTTAAAAAAAATTTAATTTTTTTAAACTTTTATCAGTGCTAAAAAACAGCACTGATAAAAGGGTTCTTTTATCATCGCTAAAAATAAAGTGCTGATAAAGGACCCTTTTATCATCACATTGTTTTAGCACTGATAAAAGGCCCCTTTTAACAGCGCTAAAACGAAGTGCTGATAAAGGGGACCCCACCCCCCCCCCCATCCCTGTATCTACGCCGGCTTTAACAACGGTTTTCTAGTGCTGTTAAACGTCATTTTTAGTGCTGATAAAAGTGGTATTTGTAGTAGTGGTAACTTAATTATTTTATTTACAGCCAAAAACTAACTTTCACTATTGGCCCATGCTGGCCAATGTAAGGATTTTCCTAAAGAAAACATACCCTCACAAGCTTAGAAGCGGTCTTATATTTTTAATCCAAGTCACCGTTCCTAAGTAATAATCATTTTAAAAATAAAACAATTTTATATAATTATTTTATTTACGGTTATTCCATTTTTGGGTTTTCTCACTAGAGGCATGTATCGACTAAACTTAAGTCGCACTTAGGGTAAACCCACCATCCTGAACGAAATGGTGCCCTCAAATTTAGGATCCATGCACCCATTTAAGAGTTATTCTAATTTTTTAGGAAAACCACTCACGTGTGATATTTAAAGCATAACATTTTTTGATGGATCATTTCAGGCACTCCAGGCCTCAGAATCGCCCATAATCTTTGCACCTGGTCTCGAAATAATTCCATATAATAAACAAATTACACAAAATTTATAATACATTAATGTTTTTAAATTAATTTTAAAGTATAATTAGATCAATATTTTATCATTTAATCTAATTTATGTCATTTTAAATAATTTCACATTGAATTTGGATATAAAAAAATTCAATGTTTTGAATGTTTTCACTTTAAAAACATGTTTCCCATTCTATCAACGTGTTTAATTTTAAATAAATTCCTTCCAATAATGAATTTATAATTGTGAAAAATGGATTTCATATTTGGAATCAGAAGGTACAAATTTATTAATTAGGTATTTTTTATTTTTGGAAAATATTAATAATAACATTAGTAATTTGTGTACCACGGTTAAAGGTAAATCGGGTAATAAACGGTAAAAATAAGATAATAAATATTAGAAAACTACCCTAACACTTTTCCAAATGATATTTTATGAATTTAATTCTACCATTAACACATAATTTTTTAAATTTAATTTTTTTATCAGACACTTGTCCATAAAAATGACTTAGATATTATTAAAATCAAAGAGAGTGGCAAAATGTCACACTCTTACTTTTAATAAGTATAGTTTTTTTAATATGGTATTAAATAGAATATATATTGGACTATATATATTATTATGAAGAATAAATTTTTTACATAATGGAATTTTAATTCTAATTCTTGGTGGTTAAATAATTATCATGAATAATTATACAATGTTGATGTAGTAATTACTCAATTAAAGAAACAATCAATTTAATGATATTAGAAATATTAAAATAAATATAATTATGCTTAATTAATGTTATAAAAATTTTATAGGTGAATATGACATTTTAGGGGTTTATTAAGTAAATTTTTTTCAATTTATGTTCTTTTATTTATTTTCTTAAATTCAATGATATGAATGGTGTCAAATCTGTATCTGATGATATTTTATGAAAATAATATTTTATTAAATTATTTAAAAATCATAAAAATATTAAATAAGGATAATTAGATTATATATAGTCTAAAATATCTTAAATTTTTCATTTGTGGTCCAACTGACACTTTATATGTAAAAATTTTATCCTCTTAATATTAAAAACATTTTTAATATAGTTAAAATTAAAATGGATTAACAAATTGTTAATCAAAATGAAAAGGTTTTAAATGACACCAAAACCTCAATAAAATATATTAGTTGATTATATTAAAACTTTATAATATATTATCTTATAAGAAATTTAAATTTGAAGGTATTTTTATTGAAATTTATTTTGTTATAAATTAGTCATTTGAGAAATTTCAAAAGTGCCCCTCCCCTCTCTTATAAAAAGGAACCTCTTCTTCTCTTTTATTCACACTTCATATTATATTTGGTTTGAAAAAAAATATATCCAAATACCCTCCAAAATTCTCTCCATTACTCCTATAATCTATAAATTGTGTATAAATCCAACCAAATAAGTCCTTTTTTTAAAATCAAAATGAGATACCCAAAGAAGAGTTAATGTTCATCAATGAACGTTTTTGTTTTACTTCTTCCTTGAGCTCCCTAAATTATTATTACTCCATGATTATATAATAATATCAGTATCATAAATATACTAATATTTATTTAATCTAAGGTTTCAGCCTACACTTACACACACTTCAATCTAATTTGTAATGAACTTACCATTCTTATATATGGTGAACTGCCACCTCACGAAATGATGTTTTTAATTTTTTTCTTTAACATATCTCATGTTTGGAAATTATGATGGACACTATATTTTTATATGATATATATTGAATTTATTATATATTTATACTTATTATATTATTATATAAAACATACCTTTATGAATTATTTTTTGTGGAAATATGAAAACTTCATTTGTGGATGTGTGGACTACCAATTCCTCAAAGCGATGTGACTCATTCAAACTTTACATTGAATGTATTAAGGATAGGTTTAGTGAATTTATATATTATATATGAAATATTAATTATAATTTAATGATAATATATATACATGTATATTTATATATATGTGTGTAATTTAATTTATTTATTTTAATACAATAATAAAACGGAAACAGCGTTCATCCGTACGTACGGCCTACCGTCTCCATGAACGGTATATTCCATTTCGTATTTCTATGTTTTATAAATTATTTTAAATATTTATATAATGAAAATATATGATATTTATATCATTTTTACATTATTTAAATAATTAAATCATTATCTAAGTAATAGTATCAATAATAACAATTCAAGACATATATGAAAAATAACGCGGATATTACCCGAAATATAACATTAACGTGAAATTGTTAATAAACGAGTAATATAATGTCATAATAAAGTAATATATTGTATTAGATATTTGAATATGGTTTTTGGTAGACTTATAATAAAAATATATTTATTATATAGATGTCTTTAATAAGTATGAATAGAGTAAAGACCTAAGGTAATGAATTTTTGTCTCAATTTTATTTCTATGGGACACAAGCCTTATACACTACTTGTTTCTTCTAGGTGGTTTATATACTATCCATGAATGTATTTTACGAGTCCTATCCAGAATATTATAGTAATTTTATATCCATATAATTTTATTTCATGGGTAATACTATCCAACTAATTATAAAGTGATGATTATTTATTTCACAATCTCGTCAATATTTGATATTTTTTTGTGTTAAGTCTCCATTCGGTAATATTTATCTTACATGTCTATGTTTTATAAAAATGTTTTAAAAAGTGTTTTTACTATTTTAATATGGATTTTTAAATCCATTTTTAACCATTTTTTATTATGTACTACACAGTTTTAAAGGAATCTTTTTTTGGTTTTCCAAACGAGTTACATTTTTTACTTTTTTGGTAATAGTACAAAAGGAATGTTTTTTTAACTTATACAGCATGAAAAAAATTATTACTTCATGAATCATTAATAATTTTAATCTTACTTTACAATATTAAAAGGTTATTTTAAAAGAAAATTTTTTCTTTTAAAATTGTGTGGAATTTTAAGAAAAGAAAACATTTCCAAATCTGAAAGGATATTTTCCTCAAGAATTATTTTCAAGTTATCACTCAAAATTATTTTTCATCTAAGATAACATTATTTTATGTTTCTTTTATTTTATATATATTTTATTTAATGATAACATTACTATTATTTCTAATAATAGTTTATTTTTATGATATAATGATATTTATAAAACCCATTTTATTTCAGGGGTTATATTATTATTGAATGATATTTATGAAATATATTTCATTACATTGGTTTTGATATGATGAATGATTCATGTTCTTATGAAACATATTGTGACACCCCAAGGATTTACAAATAAATTTTAATATATAATGAAATTCATGAAACACTACGTCTCTATGTAATTACACTTGTTTTAAAGAGATAGTAATAACCTAACTGTTAAACATAATTTTACCACTTCTATGATTTGAATTTCAAAAAATATAAATACATGGTTTTTATATGTAAGATATTTAGATTCGGATAGGATCAAATTAATTTTTAGAGAATGGTAACTTACACTTATGAATAGTGATGTTAACCTTATGAATAGTAATGTGACCCTTATGGATGGAAAGTTTCCAAGTGAATAGTGACATCACCCATGAATGTATATATAAAATTTAGGCATCTTATAAGTGACAATATGATCACAGTATAAGTGTTGGTATTTTTAAAGTCATAAATATTTAATTACAATTTTGTGATTAATTAAATAATTTAAATGAAAATTTATTTTAATAATATATAATCATAAATTATTATTTTATTTTATTATGGTTATAAAATAATTTTTTGAGACCTTGATTAATTTTTCAAGGTGTTATAAAATCAGTTACAGATTTAAAATTATTACTTTTCAAATAAATTATGATTTTATTTAAAAATTAAATTTCTCATATTTGTAAAATTATTTTGATAAAAATGAGTTAATTTTTTGAATTATACACATCAAAAAATGTTTGGGGTGGATTTTTTAGTTTTTTTCGAAATACTTAAATCTTTGGTGAATAGTGAAATTTGATAATTTACAAAATATGCTAAATAAATGAATTTCTGCATCATTCTTGAGTCATGGATGATGTAAATGGACATTGATTCAAACTAAAATGCACTTAATATTATTTTTAGTCAAAATAACCAACAATATTTCTTATCTTAAGAAATATAATAAAATAATTATTAAAATAATGGGAAAAAATTCCTCTCCTGCACTATAAATACCACCCATCACCCCTCTTCCTCACACACCTATAAAGATTTGATCATTGTATAAATTCTACTCAATAATTTTACAAAGTCTCTTCCCCACATACAATACCTTTTTTCTCATTAAAAGTCCAAAACCAAAGGCCTTAAGTAGGATCTTGAGGAGAAGTGATCAAGAGGTAAAAATCCTCCTTCATTTTATTTCATTTTTTTTTCAATTCATTTTTTGTTCTTATAATCTCTTCACCTATAATATCCAATAGTAATGAAAAAACCCATTATTATATATATACTATAATTTTATCATGTTTATAGAAAAATTCATCATCATACTTCTTCTTCTCTCCCTTTTATTCTAAAAATAAAAACATTGTATCCGATGTGTTGATTTACCGACATCGTGGACGATGTGTTTTCAATTTTCATTAATTTCTTAAAATATGGTTGGAAAACCATTTTAATGGTTGAAAAATATTTTAATTTTTATTATATAAATTCTTTTATGTTATATAATTAACATATATACATAATATAAATTAATATAACAAAACTAGTTCGTGATTATCAAAGAACAGCCAAAATGATCTAAATAAATATCTTTAATGTTTTATCTAATGATTCATAATCATATATGAAAAAAAATTATGGTATCATTTAATATTATTTAAACATATTAATACCATTTCATTCCACTTTTATAGTTTATCATCCATTTGATAAGAAAATCCATTACAAACCGACCATGGAAACCATGTAAAGAACGCACCTGAAACAATGGCAAGAGCAAAGTATTATTAATAAATGGGAGGAATGATGTTAAAAATGATAATATAAGGTATTATAAACATGAATATGATTCCTTAAAATATTAATAACACTCTTTTAATCATTATACATGAGGTTTGATCACATTTTAAGTAAGACGAACCCGAGGTAAAGGAATTTTGAACCCAATTTCTATTCTTTGGGTTAACCTTATACTTATTTTATTATGTTGTACTAAGATTAATTTTGTAATTAATTTTGTATTTATTATGTTTTAATATTTGTATTTATAGTGTATACATGTATTCCTTTCATTATATTAATTCTCACATCAATTATATGATAATTGTAAGGTGATTTTCTTTAAAATTCCTCTTTTAAAATTCAATTTTACAATACTCAAAAGGAATGTTTTTATGAAAATGTCCATGTTTTATGATTATGTTCTAGTTATTGGGTATTTTTTATGATTAAGGGTTGTGAATATATCTTCCTCTAATTAATTTGGTATTTTTATGTTATTGGTCGGCCGTATGGTTAGTCTAAGTGTAACTGTGTTGGTTACACCATAAGGTAGTTGTGAGGGTTACATTATAAGGTAGCCATGACAGTTACAAATCATACCGTATCTATGAGGGTTATAATTGTAAGTAATTAATTCCCTATGTAACCTATATTGTTTATTTGTTTTTTTCTATGTTTTATAGAAATCTCTTGTCTCCCAAAGTATATGATACTTTATGGGTGATAATTATTTCTTTGTGAAAATGATTTTATATATTTATAAGTCTTCATGGACTAATGGTTTATCTCATTATTTTTATCCCTTACTAATATTTTTATTCTCATCCCATGTTTCCAAATGCTTTTCATAGGGTATAATAATGGGTAAGAGAAAGAATTAAGACAAGATGAATATTGTGAACATGTTTTATCAAGAATAAAAAATCATGTTTTATTTAAAATGTATTATATTTTAGAAAAGGGGGATTCTATTTTATTATTATCCTCTTATTTGATTATGGGATGTCGTGTATGTATTATGTCTTAATTTTCTACAACTCTAAACCTAAAAATATCCCAAATATATAAGTGTGCATGTTCTTAACTAAAACTCAGGAGCATCTAATGTTTCTGGTTGGGTCCTTATACATATGTATGCTTTTTATTATGTGATGGGTGAGACCTATATCTCCATAAAATGCATTTTTTAAATATGGATAACTCATGATGTATATATGTTATGCTTGAACCTGATTTCATGTTCATAATTTTATGTGTGGACCAAGTTTTCATGTCCATAATTTTATTCATATACATGGTTTTCAAGTCCATATGTTTATACAAGGGCATTATTTCATGTCCTTAATTTAATGGGTGTACTTATTACTATTTTTACATGTTCAAAAATTTAAAATTTTATGTGTATTTCATAATTTCATGTCTTATGTAAATTTTATGTCTAATGTATTCTTTGATTCCCTTATGATTCATGTCTTATGAACTGCTAATCTTTATTCCATGATTCATGTATATTATATTTGTTATGTTAGGTTGATCTTAAGATGTTATGATCATGATTTTATACCCTTATGCTCAAGTTACTCTAATGTATCTTCCATGCTTAACCTTACTGAGCATCTGATCTCGTACTTTCTTTTATTTCCATTTCATTGGTTATAAAGAAATTTTTTATACAAGAGTTCTAAAGGGGAAGATCTTTGAAGGAAACATTGAATATACTTTACCATATTATATTTTTGTGTTAAAAGTTTCCAAATTCACTAAACTAATATGGTATTTGGGCATGTGTTTAACTATTTCCACAAAAATGATGAAATATCCATGTATGAAAACTCTGGTTCGTTATATTTGGTATCAGAGAAAAGTTTTAGTCAACATTTTGTAACTAGGATGATTAAACATTAATGATACCCTAGGTATATTTCTAAAGATATTTCTAGGGATCTCCATAAGAATAGTCCTAAGGTGTCATAGATTAAAAATTAGGTTTCATGATTTATGTATCCTATAAGAAATTTTCTTGATTATGTGTTTTTCTACTATGATACATGTTTCGCACACTATACTTTCTGGTCTTAGTAAATAGTGGTAACTATAAGGAAAAAGGTTAACATTTAATGTTTTATAAGAAAAAATTATGGTTATTATCAAAATCAATTTTATTTATGGAAGTCTCATGATAATATTTAGGAAGGTGGTGCCAGTATTGGTTATACTACTATAAGATAATGAGACCTCAAATGAAATTTGAAAGGTCTGGGATTTTCTAACAGTATTATTTACATCAAACATAAGAAATATGATTATATTTGTGTCTAGGAACCTTAATACATGACTCCTACTTTATATTCTAGGAGAGTGGTATTAAGAAATAATATTATGAAGCCTGAGTAATGGTTTAAGAATAAATTTAAATGAAAATTTATTTTAATAAAATATAACCATAAATTATTATTTAATTTTCTTATGGTTATAAAATAATTTTTTAAGACCTTGATTAATTTTTCAAGGTGTTATAAAATCAGTTACAGATTTAAAATTATTACTTTTCAAATAAATTACGATTTTATTTTAAAATTAAATTTCTCATATTTGTAAAATTATTTTGATAAAAATGAGTTAATGTTTTCAATTATACACATCAAAAAATGTTTGGGGTGGATTTTTTAGTTTTTTTTGAAATACTTAAATCTTTGGTGAATAGTGAAATTTGATAATTTACAAAATATGATAAATAAATGAATTTCTACATCATTCTTGAGTCATGGATGATGTAAATTGACATTGATTCAAACTCAAATGCACTTATTACTATTTTTAGTCAAAATAACTGAAAATATTTCTTATCTTAAGAAATATAATAAAATAATTATTAAAATAATGGGAAAACATTCCTCTCCTCCACTATAAATACCACCCATCACCCCTCTTCCTCACACACCTATCAAGATTTGATCATTGTATAAATTATACTCAACAATTTTACAAAGTCTCTTCTCCACATCCAAGATCTTTTTTCTCATTAAAAGTCAAAAACCAAAGGCCTTAAGTAGGATCTTGAGGAGAAGTGATCAAGAGGTAAAAATCCTCTTTCATTTTATTTCATTTTCTTTTCAATTCATTTTTTGTTCTTATAATCTCTTCACCTATAATATCCAATAGGAATTAAAAAACCCATTATTATATATATACTATAATTTTATCATGTTTATAGAAAAATTCATCATCATACTTCTTCTTCTCTCCCTTTTATTCTAAAAATAAAAACATCATCTGTGATGTGTCGATTTACCGACATCGTGGACGATGTGTTTTAAATTTTCATTAATTTCTTAAAATATGGTTGTAAAACCATTTTAATGGTTGAAAAATATTTTAATTTTTATTATATAAATTCCTTTATGTTATATAATTAACATATATACATAATATAAATTAATATAACAAAACTAGTTTGTGATTATCAAAGAACCGCCAAAATGATCTAAATAAATATCTTTAATGTTTTATCTAATGATTCATAATCATATATGAAAAACAATTATGGTATCATTTAATATTATTCAAACATATTAATTCCATTTCATTCCACTTTTATAATTTATTATCCATTATATAAGAAAATCCATTACAAACCGACCATGGAAACCATGTAAAGAACGCACCTGAAACAATGGCAAGAGCAAAGTATTATTAATAAATGGGAGGAATGATGCTAAAAATGATAATATAAGGTATTATAAACATGTATATGTTTCTTTAAAATATTAATAACACTCTTTTAATCATTATACACGAGGTTTGATCACATTTTAAGTAAGACAAACCCAAGGTAAAGGAATTCTGAACCCGATTTCTATTCTTTGGGTTAACCTTATACTTATTTTATTATGTTGTAATAAGATTAATTATGTAATTAATTTTGTATTTATTATGTTTTAATATGTGTATTTATAGTGTATACATGTATTCCTTTCATTATATTAATTCTCACATCAATTATATGATAATTGTAAGGTGATTTTATTTAAAAATCCTCTTTTAATATTCTATTTTACAATAATAAAAAGGAATGTTTTTATGAAAATGTCTATGTTTTATGATTATGTTCTAGTTATTGGGTATATTTTATGATTAATTTTTGTGCATATATCTTCCTCTAATGAATTAGGTATTTTTATGTTGTTGGTCGGCCGTATGGTTAGTCTAAGTGTAACTGTGTTGGTTACACCATAAGGTAGTTGTGAGGGTTACATTATAAGGTAGCCATGACGGTTACAAATCATACGGTATCTATGAGGGTTATAATTGTAAGTAATTAATTCCCTATGTAACCTATATTGTTTATTTTTGTTTTTTTCTATGTTTTATAGAAATCTCATGTCTCCCAAAGTATATGATACTTTATGGGTGATAATTATTTCATTGTGAAAATGATTTTATATATTTATAAGTCTTCATGGACTAATGGTTTATCTCCTTATTTTTATCCCTTACTAATATTTTTATTCTCATCCCATGTTTCCAAATGTTTTTAATAGAGTATAATAACGGGTAAGATAAAGAATGAAGACAAGATGAATATTGTGAACATGTTTTATCAAGAATAAAAAATCATGTTTTATTTAAAATGTCTTATATTTTAGAAAAGGGGGATACTATTTTATTATTATCCTCTTATTTGATTATGGGATGTCGTGTATGTATTATGTCTTAATTTTCTACAACTCTAAACCTAAAAAGATCTCAAATATATAAGTGAGCATGTTCTTAACTAAAACTCGGGGGCATCTAATGTTTAAGGTTGGGTCCTTATACATATGTATGATTTTCATTATGTGATGGGTGAGACCTATATCTCCTTACAATGCATTTTTTAAATATGGATAACTCATGAGGTATATATGTTATGCTTGAACCTGATTTCATGTTCATAATTTTATGTGTGGACCTAGTTTTCATGTCCATAATTTTATTCATATACATGGTTTTCAAGTCCATATGTTTATACAAGGGCTTTATTTCATGTCCTTAATTTAATGGGTGTACTTATTACTATTTTTACATGTTCAAAATTTTAAAATTTTATGTGTATTTCATAATTTCATGTCTTATGTAAATTTTCTGTCTAATGTATTCTTTGATTCCCTTATGATTCATGTCTTATGAAATGCTAATCTTTATGCCATGACTCATGTATATGATCTTTGTTATGTTAGGTTTATCTTAAGATGTTATGATCATGCTTTTATACCCTTATGCTCAAGTTACTCTAATGTATCATCCATGATTAACCTTACTGAGCATATGATCTCATCCTTTCTTTTAATTCCATTTCATTGGTTATAAAGAAATTTTTTATACAGGAGTTATAAAGGGGAAGATCTATTAAGGAAACATTGAATATCCTTTACCATATTATATGTTTGTGTTAAAAGTTTCCAAATTCACTAAACTAATAAGGTATTTGGGCGTGTGTTTAACTATTTCCACAAAAATGATGAAATATCCATGTATAAAAACTCTAGTTCATTATAGTTGGTATCAGAGAAAAGGTTTAGTCAACATTTTGTAACTAGGATGATAAAACATTAATGACACCCTAGGTATATTTCTAAGGATATTTCTAAGGATCTCCATAAGAATAGTCCTAAGGTGTCATAGATTAAAAATTAGGTTTCATGATTTACGTATCCTATAAGAAATTTTCTTGATTATGTGTTTTTATACTATGATACATGTTTCGCACACTATACTTTCTGGTCTTAGTCAATAGTGGTAACTATAAGGAACAGGGTTAACATTTAATGTTTTATAATAAAAAATTATGGTTATTATCGAAATAAATTTTATTTATGGAAGTCTCGTGATAATATTTAGGAAGGTGGTGCCAGTATTAGTTATACTACTATAAGATAATGAGACCTCAAATGAAATTTGAAAGGTCTGGGATTTTCTAACAGTATTATTTACATCAAACATAAGAAATATGATTATATTTGGGTCTAGGAACCTTAATACATGACTCTTACTTTATATTCTATGAAAGTGGTATTAAGAAATAAGATTATGAAGCCTGAGTAATGGTTTAAGAATAAATTTATATGGCTGAAGTTTTTATGTAATAGAATTCAAGAATAATGTTTTAGAATTACTTTTATGGTATTATGGAATAAGAGAACATCTAATTCTTGGTCCACTATAGTTTTCTCTTAAGGATTTGAGAGAATATATTGAATGGTACTAGTAACCATGAAATTTGATTGAGGTAGTAACGTGATATTCATGGGAACACATGATCAAGGGAAAGATAACCCTTAATATGTTCCTAATGTTGAGATAATGATGTTTGGATAAAGATATATTGGTATAAGAAAATGTAAATTAGATTGTATTGATCACCTTTGAACTGATTAAGGATTTGTTGACAAAGTGATTTATGCTATCATTGGTGGAGTTTATGATATTTTTGGACTTAAGGAATATATCTAATACTCCTTGTATTAAGAAATAACTCATGTTTTTAATAATTATTAATGTAAATTACCATGTTTCAAGAGAATAAATGATGAAGGTATTAACATGTTTGGTATGTGAAAAAGAAGATCTACTTTATGATACATGGGGGATCAATGATAAGATTTTTTTAGAAATTTAGTGACCTTATTCCTAAAGTTTTGGACTTTCAACTTTTAGAAAGGTTATGAGGTTAACTATTTATGGAGCAGTTTATGTTAAAATTTGTATGAGGCTTTAAAGATTAAAGTATTATCTCTTCATATGAGGATTTATGCATATTTGGTAACTTGTAATAAACTATTTTTTGTGATAATGACATATGGAATAAACTATCATTCTCTTTATAGATATCATAATCTAGTAATTCTTAAGGAAATAAAATTTCACCATTGTTTCTTATAATAAGAGATTAAGTGGAAATTGATCAATGAAACTCCATTGGGTGAGATTGTAATTATGATATGAAATAAAGTAAGTATACCTTATAAATGGATTTTGAAATAAAATTTTATCATATTATCATAATTTTTTATGATATCAATGACCTTTTTTATACCTATTTTATCTGTGGTTTTATGTTCATTAACCGTATCTTGAATATGTTATTTATCACTCTCCATCAGAACATGATAGTTAGATTTCTCTTCCATGCCCATGTTTTCACTTTTAACCTATGAAATCATATGTGTAAACTTATTTATGAGTTACTTTGGGTAAAAGTTATTTTTCCAAATTAACCTTTTAAAAACTTAAGTTTTAGTGTTTATGTTTATGATTCGGGTTTCTATGAAAAAACATCCAAGTATTAAACATTTGATAATCCAAAGGGATTTAAAGGGAGAAATCATTTTTAAGGGAGATAAAATATAACACCCTGATATTTTTATGAGATATCTTTTTAAAATAATTTGATTTATTTTATGTCTTGCATTACATGCAACACTAGCTTAGCTTGTGTTACACACAACACTGAATTTCTAAGAAACATATTTTTATTATTGTTATTTTTTTAACTAGATAATTATAAACTAGCCATTAGAATGTAAGTTATCAACATGATTAACTAAATTATGAAATTATGGTTTTAAAACTTATATATAATTCCTTGACCAATTAATTATAAATTATTTTAAATCTTGTTTTAAAATAAAAGGAAGGGTTTTTTGAAAAACTATTTAAATGTGCACAAGTGTGTTTTATACCAATAAATAAACAAATAAATCTTGTTGGACTATATTAATTATATATATATATATATATATATATAATATGTTTAATATAATTTTTAATATTCATATTTTTTTATAGACATGATATAAGAACAAATCTAATTTTAAGCATAAAAGAAGTATTTTTCTAAAAAGGTAGTTTTGTTGCCAATTGATGATGCACTTGTTTAAAATATAGTTTTTTACACTTTTATAAATTTTATTTGAAAAAAATAATGTCTTATTTTAAATAATGATATAATAATATTCTTTTGGTGAACTTTTGGTATTTTTCTGAGAATTTTCTTGCTTTGATTAATAGTGAAAAATGTTGAATTTTAATTCAAAACTGCTTTTTTTTTTCTTACTTATTTGTATAGTTTAGTTATGTTTTTAATTGAATTTAAAGTAAAATTAGATTATTTTTTATCATTTAATCCAATTTATTTAATTTGAATTAAATTCACATTGATTTTTTATGTAAAAAAATTTTAAGGTTTCGAATGTTTTCACTTTAAAAACACATTTTCTTGTTCCGTTAACGGGTTTAATTTTAAATAAATTTCTTCCAATTAAAATTTTATAATTGTTAAAAATGGATTACATATTTATAATAATAAGGTTAAAATTTATTTATTTTTTCACTTTTATTTTTTGTTTATAATATGAATTGTAACTCTAGTAAATTTTATTGCCATAGTTATGGGTAAATTGTGTAATTAATGGTAAAAATAACATAATAAATATTCAAAAACTATCCAAAAACATTTCCAAATAATATTTGATGAGTTAAATTATACCCTTAACACTTAAAGATATAAATTTAATTTTTTAATGAAAAATATTTCATGAAAATTAATTATATGTTTTTAAAATCAAAGAGAGTGACAAAATGTCACGCTCTTAATTTTTATAAGTATAATATTTTTATTATGGGATTAATTAAAATATACTATCGAATATATATATTATTATAAAATATAAAAGTTTTTTATACATCTTTGAATTTTATTTCTAATTTTTAGTGGAGAAATAATTATCATGAATAACTACACAATGATGATGCATTAATTAATCAATTAATGAAACAATCAATTAAACAATAGTATAAATAAAAAAGTAAATATAATTTTACTTAATTAAGGTTATTAGAGTATTTTATAGGTGAATATGAAATTTTAGGGTTGTATTAAATTAATTATTTTGAAGTTAATTTTCTTTATTGATTTTCTTAAAGTCAATGTTATGAAGAGTGTGAAAATTGACACTTATGATATTTTATGAAAATAATATTTTATTAAATTATTTAAAGATAATAAAAATATTAAATAAATAAAATGGTATTATATTTGGTATAAAATATATTAAATATTCCATTTATGTTCCAATTTATACTTTATATGTAAAAATTAAATCCACCTGATATTAAAAACATTATTACCATAGTTAAAATCAAAATGGCTAAACTAAGGGTTAATCAAAATGATAATGTTTAAAATTACACCTCAAATTATATAAAATATATATTTTTATTATATTACAACATTATAATATCTTATAGTCAAATAAATGTAAATATTTAGGTATTACTATTGATATTTATTATTTTATAAATTAATATTTAGAGAAATTCTAAAAGTTCCCCCCCTTCTCCTATAAAATGTAACATTTTATTCTATTTTCTTCACACTTTAAAACATATTTGCTTCATAAATAATCTATATAAATATATTCCCAACTTTTTCCCATTCATCATAGTCATAAAATTGGGCATAAATCCATCCAAATAAGTCCTTTTTGAAAATCTAAATGAGATGCCCAAAGAAGAGGTAATGTTCATCAATGAACGTTTTCATATTATTTCTTCCTTGAGACCCTTAATTTATTCTTATTCCATGATTACATAATAATATAACTATCCTAAATATATTTATATGTTTTAATTCTAATTTTTTACATATACTTAAACACACTTCCATCTAATGGGTAACGAACTTACCATTATTATGTTCGGCGGACTACCGCCACACAAAATGATGTTGTTCGTTTTTTTATTAAAACGTATCATAGTTGGTTATTATTATAAAAAATAAATTTATATATTATGTATATTAAATTTATTATTTATTTATTCTTCTAAAATTATTATATAAAATATACATTCATGCGTTCCATTTTGTGGAAATACGATAACATCATTTGTGGACGTGCGAACTACTGCCTCCTCAAAGCGATGTAGCTCATTCACACTTTACATGGAATGTATTAAAGATGGGTTTAGTTAAATTATATGATATATATGACATAATAATTCTAATTTAATTATAATATATATATATATATATATCATTTAGTTACTTTCTTTCAATACGATAATAAAATGGAAACAGTACTCATGTTTACGTATGGCCTACCGTCTCCATGAACAGTGTATTCCATTTCCTATTTTGTATCTTATATAAATTATTATAAATATTTTATATACTGAATATATATAATATTTATATCATTTTTTGCATTTATTTAATAGGTAAATCATGATATAATTAAGAGTATCAAGAATAAAAAGTCAAAACATATATGAAAAACAACGTGAATATTACCCGAAATGCAACATTAACATAGAGTTGTTAATAAATGGTTAATATAATGTCACAATAAAATAATATATGGTATTATATATATTAATATGGTTATTTTTTAGATTTATAATAAAAAAATATTTATTATACAAGAGGTTTTAACGAGTACAAATAGAGTCAATACATAAGGTAAGGGATTTTTGTCTCACTTTTATTTCAATGGAAAACTTTCCTTATACACTACTTATTTCTTATACATGGTGTATATACTACCCAAGAATGTATTTTTTTAATATTATAAAATAAATTATGTTATTTTTATATCTTTATAATTTTATTTCATGGGGAATACGATCCTAATAATTATAAAGTGATGATTATTTATTTCATAATCTCATCAATTTTTGGGATTGTTTCATTTTAAGTCTCCATTGGAGAATATTTATCTTCAATGTACATGGTTTATAAAAATGTTTTCAAAAATGTTTTAAAATTAAACTATGGGTTTTTTAATTCATTTTTACCCATTTTTAATTTTTTACTACATGATTTAGAAGGAATATTTTTTTCATTTTCTAAATGAGGTACATTGTGACTTTTCTGGCAATAATACGAAAGGAATATTTTTTACAAATTATAAGGAATGGATAGAGTTTTATTCATTCATGACTCCTTAGTTTTTTTAATATTATATTAAAATATTAAAAGGTTATTTTAAAAGAAAAATTTTTCTTTAAAAATTTTGTGGCATTTTAAGAAAATAAACTTTTTTCAAAGCAGAAAGGATATTTTCCTCAAGAATTATTTTCAAGTGATCACTCAAAATTATTTCCCATATAATAAAATGTTATTTGATGTTAATTATGTTTTAATGGGGATATTATTAAATTATATTATTATTATTCTTTCTAATAATGTTTTATGTTTATCTTGGATTGATATTTATGAATTGTATTTATTTTCTGGGGTTATATTATGATTAATTAATATTTATGAAATCTATTCCATTAAATGGGTTCTGGAATGATTAATGTTTTCTGTTATTATGGTACGAATGTATGGTTTTCATTATGTGATGGTTGGTACCTTTATATCCCTCCAATTAATTTGTTAAATATGGATAAACACTGAGGTCTATATGTTAGGTGTGAACCAGATTTCATGTTCACAATTCTATGTGTAGACCCAGTTTTCATGTCCATGATTTTATGTGTGAACATGGATTTCATATACATATGTTTATGAAAGGGAATTATTTCATTTCCTTAATTTATTGAGTGAGCTTATTACTATTTATGCATGTTCACAAAGTTACAATTTTATGTGTATTATATAATTTCATGTCTTATGTCAATGTTTTTATCACATGGATTATGTTCTTTAATTCCATTATAATTTATGTCTTATAAATTACCAATAGTTATGTCATGACTCATCAATATGATATTTGTTATTCTAGGTTGATCTTAAAATTTTATTCTCATATTTTCATACCCTTATACTCATGTTATACTTATGTGTCTTCCATGTTTACCCTTGATGAGCATTTGAAACCACACTTTATTACGTTCCCATTCCTCGTGTTATAAATAAATGTTTTAAATAATAGTACTAAAGGGGAAGATATTTATTGTAAACATTGAATATCTTTACCATATTAGAATTTTGTATCCCATTTTTCTAAAGGAACTAAAAAAATATGGTCATTGGGTGTGTGTTTCATTATTTCCACCAAAATGATGTAATATCCATGTATGAAAATCTACGGTTGTTATAAGATCCTCACACTATATAATCAATCTTATAATTTTCCTTAGTATTATTAATAATATATCATAATCGATTGTCTTAACATTGAAAATAATAAATAGAATGAATTACCATTTGATATTTTGTATAATGAAAATATTTAAATATTTTCTCTAATGTATTTTCTCATCCTTTATATTTTAAAATGTTCCAAGATCCACCAAAATATGGATGGTTTTGTTTCATGAAATTATCCACCATATACATATTCCTTTGTGGAGAATTAATTTATTCACATTTAGGGGTTCCACCATTAATATCATATGAAAACTGAGTTAACTCTGCAAAACTATTCTATTTCAATAATTCTAAGTTTCTAATGTAGATAGATATTGTCCTCTTGATTCCTTCATATGACAACTGTCGTGTTTTATTTATGGAATACCATTCTAAAAATACATAGATTAGATGAAGAAACAAATAAATCTTCAAAATCTAACTCATGATAATATAAACATAAATCCAAATTTTTTAAAAGGGTCCTTTAATATTCTTCAGACCTCTAATGGTATCTAAACCTTTCTTTGATACCAACTAGAATGAACCATTATATTAACAACCCATAAGTATAATTTTAATATAAAGGATTTCAAATTTTCTTAAATACCCATGATATTTTAGGTTTATAGTTTTAAAAAATTATCAAAAACATTGTATAAAAAAGTGGACACTTCTATGCAGTGTATATTTTTTACTTAAGAATGGGAATTAAGTTTACACCCTTATTTCATTCAATAAAATTTTTATTCTTTTAATACAAATATAAAGAATAATTTTGGAATTTTATATTGTTCTCACACATACTTATATCATGTAAAAAAAATTAAATCATGGGATCATCCTAAATTGATAAGTAAAGGAAAAAAATTAAATAAATCATGTTAGTCTAGTGAAATATTGAAAACAAGGAAAATGTTTAATTTTCCCCAATAAAACATTAGGCATATAAATAAAAACTTCATATATATATATATAAACCAACATTTTATAAAGTAAAATAGTTAAGATCCCATCATTAAGCATTGGAAACCCATAAAATAATCTTAATGAACATGGGAACTCATGAAAACCAATTTTTTAATTCATACTTTCATCTTTAAAACTTCATAAACATTGTTTACCACATTAAATCAAATTATTTTTAGAGAAAACCTATTTTTATAAACATGATATAGGTATCTTGGAAAATCATATTCAAGACCAATGTTTACATGATTTTTAACCATAAAAAAGTAATAGATAAAAAATTTCATTAGAGTAACCAACTTAATTATATCTCACATTTTCTTCGTCAAAGACTAAATCATTACTCAATTCATTGGGAATCTATGTTGATCTAACACATTATTATGATCTATATCAGGATCACACATCTACATATATAATTTTTAAGTACCATATCATGAATAAAAAATTTGTAATATCTTACTTTTTCATTATAAAATAGTTCAATAACTCATTTGAACCCATAAAAAACACATTCAATTTTTGCATAATCATAAGGCGAAATATCCATTTTCTTTGAAAACACAAAAAAAATGATAAAATACCAAATCAAAGAGAATATTATATAATTTAAAAACCATATTATATTTTAGATGAATATTTATAATGAATAAGTTCTATAATGAAATGAAATTGTGGTTATTCAAAATATGTAAAGAAACATTCTTCTAGAATTTTTTGTAAAAGGTATAAAACAAACCACATGGAAAATATTGAAAATATTCCATTTAAAACTTCATAAAGAAATTAAAATATAGTTTAAAATGAAATTTATAATCATTGAAATAATAAATTAGAATAGTCCTGAAACATTTAAAACATCCTCAATATTGAATAAAAAGTGTTGGATGGAAAACATTAAAACATGGTTTTAAAAAAATCTTTTACCTTATGAATCATCTATATTTTTATATTATCTAACTAAGGAATATGAAATTTATATTATTTATTCACCTTATTAATAATTATTTTAATTTAATTTCAATTTTAATTATTCCATTTATTTCATTTATTAAATTTTTTTGTTTAGTATCTAAAATTATTAAATTGGCATTGGATGTTTTGGGGTTGTTCAGTTTATAACATAAAAATAAAATTATTGTATTAACCATGTTCATGGGGTTTATGGTTCCATTACCTATATATTATTAAATATATTATAATTATAACAATTATACATTATATATACTTTTAAAATAAACCCTGAAAGGCAACCATGAAAATTGAATCATATAATTTAATGGAGATGGTAGTCCATACGTATGCATGACCAACATTTTCACTTCTCTACTTCGTGTAAAATAATTAAATTAAATAATATTTAACATTTAATAAAATACTAAATATCATATATATGTCATTTTTATACATTATATTCATCCTTGTGATTAGTATTTTATGGTTTAAATGAAAAACAAATCGGCATGGGGTTTTATCTTCGTTGGCCCTGGGAGGATGAAGGTGACATTCGGTTTTATGGCATGGGGTTGTTTGGTTCTCTCTATGTTCTTGTCATCGATGATGGTAAATTGTGATGTTGATGATGATTTCTGGAGTTTCCTTGTCAGCGATATGTTGTTCTATAATTTTTCTTTGTGGTTGTTTATGGCGGTGACGATAGACTATGATGGTGAGGGGATGTTTGAGGTGGTTGTGGAGCACCGTGGATCAGATCCGAAGAAATGTGTTCTCTGAAATACAAGTGTGATGAAGGATTGAGAAAATGATAGAGATGATGGTTTCTTGTTGACAAGAGACGGTTTCTGGTGGTGATGGCGACCGAGGTGTGTTTGGACAACTTCTTTATTGTCACGTGTGCATCCTGAGATGGATGGCGACCGAGGCATGATAATGGTCTGGATGTCTTTAGAATTTCCAAATTTTAAATGGTTGTTTCTTTTGGTGGCATTGTTGTGTCATTGGCGGCATTGATGGTGGAGGATGGTTTTTTTTGGACCGTATTTGGTTGGTATATAATAGCTTCTTTATGGATTTTGAAATTTTATTTTTGTTTGATGTCATGTTTGTTTCTGGCTTTTGAAGTTGGTGGGTTATAATGGTCTTAAATCTCTTGAATGTTTAATCTGGTTGGAACTTTGTAAAGGTTCACACTTAGCCTTTAAAAGTGTTATTAGAAAATAAAAAAATACGGATTTGTTGGTGAATGAAAAACAAATCGCATCGCTTAGTGGAGGTGTTAGTCCATAGAAATGCATAAGTGATGTTATCATTTTCCAAATGATGGTAGGGTAAAAGGTATGTAATATATTATTTTTAAAGAATCATAATTATTTTATAAATTTCAAATAAATTCATTTTATTTTTCATTTTAACAAGATATATGATATGGTGATAAAAAATGAAACACGTCTCTTTGTGGAGGTGGCAGTCTACACGTAGGTAAGAGCGATATTTTTTGTTCCCATAGGATGTAAAAGGAGTTGAAAAAGGGTTATACCATAATCATAATAAATTTTCACTACATGGATGTACTTATGTAATTATTTTATAATTTTTAATGAATATTTTGTTATGGTAGTTGAATAATTAATCATGAAACTATCATTTAGAATTATAAGTTTTCGTTGGGAAACACCCATTGTCTTACACGTTAAGACTCATTAGGTCCATCTTTTGGTGACACCAGAAGATCTAAGATATGGGGAGGATATTTGGGAAGGTATTTCGGTTGGTATTGGATGAGATAGTGTGTTCAATGTGTGTGAATAAGTGAGTATATGAGGTTATCTTTTATTAGTGAGGTGAGTGGAATAGGTATAAATACATAAAATTTTTAAATATATTATATTTTTTTATCAAAAGAAAGTGGATGAAAATTGATATATTTTTAATCTAATATTATTATTAGTATAAATACACTCAGATAATAAAATTTATATAAATTTTTATTATATATTAAACCTTATATCTTATTTTAACCCTGTAATTAACTCTTTTTACCATTACTATGGTGACAAAGTTTCACCAAGGTTACTATTCATGATGGCCAATTATGAAATTGAACATATTATAAAATTTGAATTTGATAATTGAAAATATTAAATCTATTTTACCATATTAAATTCTTATAATTAGTATAAATTAAATTTAATATAAATTCTCAAATAGTAATTAAAATAATTTTTAGAAAAATCCCTTTTTAAAGAATAAAAATATTTTTATACCAAAATCTGGTATAATTATGATTTATTGTTAAATTAATTGGATTATATTTATTAAAATTGGGATAATTTAAATTTTAAATAAATATAAAATAGAATGGGACTTTTTAAATACTTCAAATGGAATGATTGTTTTAATAAAATTCGATGTGTTTCACTATTCACCAACAATTTAGTCTTTTCAGAATAATCCAGAAAATCAAACCAAATAAAATATTATGATAAATAATAAATTGTGTAATTATTAAAAAAATATATTATAAAATAAATAAATTTATTTTTTAAAGAAAACTATGTAATTCATGGAAAAATAATTTATTTAAATAATAATATTCATTTTTCTTTTAAAAAATTATATAAAATTAGTTATGAATGTATAATGAAAGTGAATAGATATTATAAGGCCACAACCTTAAACATTACTTAATCATGAGTTATTAGAAGAATACACATTGAGGATCTTTTCAGGCTTAGATTTTTAGAGAATTAGATCATAAATCATGCATTATATTCCACATTTAAACAAGGTGGTTACATAAAAGACAATATTCACTTTTCCCATCAATGGAAAAATATTTAAAAAAAACATGGATTATTTCTTGACACTTCCTTGACATTATCATCACATCATTTACCTTTCCCTTGACCTGTGAAAAATATTGAAAAAACATGGGATAAGCATAAAAAGATCAGTAAGGGATATAAAAATACGGAACGAAAAGATTAATCCATGTATACATAAGAATCATTGAAAACATAATTTACTCATAAACATAAGCACTTTAACATACCTCATGAAATAATATGGTTTATGAATAACTCATAGAAAACGTAAGACATAAAGTTAACTTGAGGCATTCATAACATTCATATGTAGGGAGTAACCCTCATGGTTACGTTTGGAATACCAATTACAGTGTATTCCTTAAATCTCTTTGGAGAAACCATAGAGTTTAACTCCTTCGAGTTACCCAATGCATTTTAGAGCTATCATGGGCTCACCCACCCTTAGTTTTTCATAGAACCACCCGTCTTCATAAAAAATGCCCAAGAACCATAACATAATCGTATCACATAAAATATGCATAAAGGAAACATAAAATTTCCACATTTCAATCACAAGATATCCAAAACACATTTATATAATCAAACAATTATCAATACCATTATCAATACCAAAATAAAATAAAAGTAAAACATGGTATTTATTTTTTATTTAAAAAAAGTTATGGCTTGTAGAGGAAGCCGAAGCTCAAATAATGGTCACTGCGGTGGAGAAGTCATTGTCGCCACAAACTTAAGACAAAAACATTCCCTTTTGTTGTTTAGTAAAATGCTTCATATAAAAAGATTCCTTTTGAGTAAAAGTCAAAGGGTTTTATACACCATATAAATGAAATTTGTGTATAAAACAAAATATGCCTCAATGAAAGGAGATTGAGATGAAGTTCCTTACCTCGTGTCCGACTTGACTCGATCATTCTTTAATCTCCTGAATAATAAAATAGAGTTAATTTATACTTTCTTAAGAACCTTTTTAAGTTCATTATTACTTTTATATCACTTATTACCATGTTATGAACATTATGTAATTATTTAAGTTAATAACGGTCGTTTTGTCGATCATTGGTTCTTGAGTCAAAAATAAACTTCTTATAATTACAATTTGTTCATGTTGTAAAATATCCATTATATACAGAATTATATTCATGAGGTAGATTTCATATATATCATATATATCTATTATATACATGAATTTATAATATTACATAACATTTAGAGGTAAGAAATCAAATGCACCGTTCATGGAGACGGTAAGTCGTACGTACGCATGAACGCTAATTTCATTTCTATCTCGTATTTAATGGAATTAAATCATAATTATATAAAGGTATATTATAATTCCATTATAATATAATATATAATATCATTAACTCCATCCTTTATAGGTTACACATATGGCATTAACGATTCAAATCACTTTGAGGGGGCGGTAGTCCGCACTTCCTAAAATAAAGATATCGCGTTTACCCATAATGGAAACCATAAATGTATTCCATAAATTAAAAATATAGATTCATGAGGAAAACATAAGCATAATATATATCATGTATAAATAGAGTTACATCTTAATGGCCACCATGAAAGTTGTTAAAAGAAGATTGAACAATCATCGTTTCGTGAGGCAGTAATTCGCCACTCACAGAAACAGTATGTTCTTTAACCATTAGATGGAAGTGTGTGTAAGTGTAAATCAAATACTTCTCATAAAAACATCCTAGTATATTGAAGATACTTTTTTTGTTACAAAATAAAGGAATAAATAGAGTTTAGGGGGTTGTATAATAAAAATAAAACAAAAGAACATAAGAGAAGACATTACCTTTAAATCGGGTAACTCCTGTTAGTTTGAACCAAAAGGGTTTCTAGAAGATATTTATGCCTAAGGTCAGGATTCTATGATGAATAGTGGTATGTGGAGAGATAAAATGAGCAGATTTTTGGCAATCCAATGGCTTGATAGGTGTGGGTAAGGTGGTAGAGGTGGGGGGATTTTATAAGAAGGTGGAGGTCCACTCTTGGAAAGTCTTGAAATGTTACTTTATTATAAAATGATTTTCTGATTTTAAAGGTCCCACAATGATATATTTCAAGGATAAGGTGATAAGGGTTCAAAATACACCCATAAAATAGGTTTTTGACAAGTTTTAGTCTTATATTTTACATTATCTTTTCATTCTATTTAAATCGTTCATTAATGAGGTAATCACTACATAATCATGGTGTCATAAATAAATTTATTTATATAATGTCTAAAAATTATAAAAAAAAAACCATGATGTAGGAAATATTTTGATCTTTCCAATGATTATTTATAATTTAAGATATCATTTATTTAGAAAAAATTAAAATTGTTTTACTTAGGTGATACATACTTTTGTTATATTTTACTTTCTTTAAAAATAAAAGGATAAAATGTCACTATCACACAAAAGTGATTCCATGGGGTCCAAATGTTGGCACAAGGAATCCCATGGTCTTCCATGACACAACCAGTAGAATTAGGAGACATTTTTGGGTCATTTTATATTATTATGATATTTTTTTAATACCCTTAACTACCCAATTACTAATTAATCACGATAATTAAAGATAATTACTGTCTTTACTATTCATAATGTCCAAAAACAAAAGAGTCTTAATTACATAATTTAGACCTTATGATACCAAATATGGAATCCATTTTACCAAATTCCAAACACAGAAATTGTAGTAATTAATTTAAAAATAATTCCCATTTTCAAAACAAATAGCATGTTTTTTTGAAACAATATCTATCAAACTTTTGACACTTGTTTATGCCCAATTCCAAAGTGAAATTAATTACAATGAACAGACTTGGATTAAATGGTGAAAATATATTCTAATTAAACTTTAAAACCAATTAAAAAGATAATCTAACCATATAATTAAATAGATTTAAAAGCATTTTTGAAGTAAAATGCAGTATTTTTCACTATTCATTAAAAATGAACATTGTCAGAAAAATACCCAAAATTTATCCAAAGTAAATTTCAATGACCCAATCCTAAATAATAAGTTTATTTTAAAAAATACAGCTTAAAAAATTGTCAAAATATAGATTTAAAAATGGTTCTCCATCAAAAGGTGGAAAAACAATCTTTCAAAAAATATTATAGTATTCTATGCTTAAGATTAGATTTATTCTCATTTTAAGCCTCCAAAACACTATCTAATTCATAAATAGACATAGATATGAAAATATATTACTCTTTACTTACTTGGGATGTTACATCCTTCCCCCCTTTATAAAATTGCATCCCCAAAATTTATTTACTTATCGAATAAGTGGGGGTGTTTATCCCTCATTTCATTTTCAGATTCCCATGTTGCCTCTTCAATCATGTGGTTTTTCCACAAAACATTTACATGATGAATCACCTTATTCCGAAATACTTTATCCTTGTGGTCAAGAATCTTGACCGGTTGTTCCTCATAAGACAGATTCTCTTCCATCTGAACTACCTCTGGACTCAAATCATGAGATGGATCTAGCATGTACTTCCTTAACACTGAAACATGAAAAACAATGTGTACCTTAGAATAACTTGGAGTTAAAGCCACTTAGTATGCAACTGATCCAGCTCTCTCCAGAATTTCATATGGTCCAATGAACCTTGGACTCATATTTCCTTTCTTACCAAATCACATCACACTTTTCCATGGTGAAACTTTGAGGAAGACATGATCACCTACCTCAAAAGAGAGATCCTGCCTCCTATTGTCTGCATAACTTTTCTGCCTGCTCTGAGCTGTTCTCGTGTGTTTCTGTATCAGCTGAACTTTTTCTGTCAACTCTTCTACCAATTTTTGTCCCATAAACTTCCTTTCACCCACTTCATCCCAAAAATCTGGAGTTCGACACCGCTTCCCATATAATGCCTCAAATGGTGCCATCTATATACTGGAATGAAAACTGTTATTATAAGAAAACTCAACCAATGAAAGATGTTAGTCCAAACTTCCCTGATAATCCATCGAACATGCACGTAGCATATCCTCCGATGTTTGAATTGTTCATTCTAACTACCCATCTGATTGAGGATGAAAAGTTGTACTAGAATTTAATTTAGTACCCAACGACTTCTGAAGGCCTTTCCAAAAGTTAAAAGTAAACCTAGGATAACGATTAGATACAATGGAGAGGGGAAATCTATGTAAATTTTAATATAAAAACGAGAAAGTTTATCTAGGGAAAAATTATCTCGTATAGCAAGGAAATGAGCAGATTTAGTCAAGTGATCAACAATAACCCACATTGCATTAATACACCGAGGTGACTTTGGAAACCCCAAAACGAAGTCCATGGATATATTCTACCATTTCCACTCTGGTATGAGTAAAGGCTGAAGTATCTATGTCGGTAACTTCCGCTCTACTTTAACCTGTTGACAAGTCAAACATTTCATAGTAAAATCAGCAATATCTCTTTTCATTCCATCCCACTAGTAATACTCCCGAAGATCTCTATACATCTTAGTACTGCCTGGAAGAACTGAAAATGGAGAACTATGAGCTTCACATAACAACTCTCTCTTCAACTGTGAATCACAAGGCACACACAATCTCTTCCCAAATCTCAAAACCCAATCATTATCAATGTTTAATTTAGGTAACATACTCTTCTGAACCAGCTCTACCTTTTTCTGCAACTCACTGTCTTGCTTCGGAGCTTGCTTAATTCTATCTGATAGGGAAGATTTCACTGATACCTGAAACAAAACAGAAGAACATCCTGCTCCAACAACTTCTATGCCAAAGTTCATAAAATCCTTAACCAAAGGATCATGTTCCAAATGTATCATGGTTAATGAAGCATTAATTTTTTGACTCAAAGCATCACCCACTTTATTTTCTTTTCCTGGATGGTAATGAATTGTACAATCATAATCCTTGATTAATTTTAGTCATCTCCTTTGTCTCATGTTCAATTCTTTCTGAGTGAATATATACTTTAAACTTTTTTGATCAGTATATATTTCACACTTTATACCATACAAATTATTCCTCCAAATTTTTAAAGTGAAAACAACAGCAGCTAATTCCAAATCATGTGTACTGTAATTTTCCTCATGAGTTTTCAACTGACGTGAATAATAAGCAATTACCTGATCATTATGCATTAGGATGCATCCAAGTCCTTTCAATGAAGCATCACTGTAGATAACATACTCACCATTCCTGGAAGGTAGTTCCAAAACTGGAGCATTCACCAATCTTCTTTTCAATTCCTGAAAACAATCATCACATTATTTTTTATAGATAAAATTAACACCCTTCCAAGTTAGATTAGTAATTGGACTAGATAACCATGAAATTTTTTTAACAAAGCTTCGGTAATAGCTTTCCAAACCAAGAGAACTATGAATCTCGGTTACATTAGTGGGTATTGTCCATTCTTCAACAACCTTTGTTTTTGCAGGATCAACAATTATTCCTTCTTTAGAAACAATGTGACCAAGGAAAGAAATTTGTTACAACCAAAACTCACACTTTCTGAATTTCCCATACAATTTCTTTTCATTTAAGGTTTGAAAAATAACCCTTAAATGACTTTCATGCTCCTCCTTAATTTTAGAAAACACCAAAATATCATCAATGAAAACAACCACCAACTTATCGAAGAACTCATGGAAAATTCTATTCATAAGGTCCATGAATATAGTAGGTGCATTGGTTAACCCAAAAGGCATTACTACAAATTCATAATGGCCATATTTTGTACGAAACACAGTCTTCTGAATATCTGCTTCCTTTGCCTTCAATTGATGGTACCTCGATCTCAGGTCAATCTTTGAAAAATACTGAGCTCCCTGGAGCTGATCAAACAAATCATCGATATGAGGCAAAGGATATTTTTTCTTAACTGTGATGTTATTCAAGGCTCTATAATCAATGGAAGGTCTCATTGAACCATCTTTCTTTTTAAAAAATAAGATAGGAGCACCCCATGGTGATGTGCTAGGTTGAATGAAACCTTTCTCTAATAAATCTTTCAATTGATCCTTCAACTCTAAAAGTTCAATTTGAGCCATTCGATAAGGGGGTTTTGAAATTGGTTTAGCATTGGGAACTAAGTCAATAGTAAATTCAACTTCCCAATTTGGTATTATTCCAAGAAATTCATCAGGAAAAACATCAGGATACTCATTTACCACTGGCACATCATTAATCTGAATGGTTCCTTTGTTTTCAACAATATGTGCAAGGTAACATTCATTTCCATCTTTTACAAGTTTCTCAGCCTCTTGATATGTTATAAATAGTAAGAGTTCATTCTTGTACACAAACTGAAAAACTTTCTGAAAAGAAACTTCTTTAGCTCTACAATCAATCTTAGCATGGTAAACAGAGATCCAATACATACCCAAGATAACATCAAACTCTACTAGAGGTAAAACAATAAGGTTTGCAAGTAGGTTCTTTCCACGGATAAGGATAGAAAGATTCTTATAAATTTTTTTTGCCTCAACATTTCCCCCGGGTGTTTTTACCACAAGTTCAGGAGTCATTTCTTGAGATGAAATTCCCAATTTACTAGAAAATTTTTCAGAGATGAAAGAATGTGTAGACCCCGAATCAAACAACACATTGAAATAATTTGAAAAAACAAACAAAGTACCTGATACCACTTCATTTGAAGGCCCAACATCTACTGAAGTAGTTTTAAAGGATTTCACAACACCTTTCTGCTTGTAGTCTGACTGTTTTCCATCATTTGAGCTCTTTTTCTAACACTCGTTTGCATAATGACCCATCTCATTGCACTTGAAACATTTCACTAACTGTAAATCAAATTTGGTCTTACCATCACCCTGATCTCTTTCAGTGCAATCACAATCCTTATGTCCCATCTTACCACATTGGTAGCACTTTCCAGAATTCAAAAGACATTCCCCAGTATGACTTTTACCACACTTATCACAAACTAAAAACTTAGTTTTCTAACCATCAGACCTTTTTGAAGGATTCTTCCCTTTCTCTTTCCACCTATTTCTCTTCTTCTATTGGTTGTTATAGAACACTTGATCATCGAAAAACTCCATTTCCACCTTCTTAGCATATCGAACAAGATTTTCATAACTCTTGAACTCACGAGAAGCTAAAGACATTCGATATTTTATCATTAATCCTGAGTAAAAATGATTGATTTTACTATCAAGGTCTCGGATAAAATTTGGAGCATACTTTGCCAATCGAGAAAACTTTTCTTTATAAGCAGCCACTAAGTCATCCTCTTGCCTCAATTCAAAGAATTTTTTTTCCATCCTAAGTAGAACATCCTTAGGAAAATATTTCTCAAGAAACATACATTTGAATTAATCCCAGTCAAGAGCATCAATCTCATCAGCATCCCTAATATTTTTAACCATCGACCACCACTGATTTTCTTCACCCTCAAAACAGTAAATAGCAAGACTAACCTTTTGATTGTTTGAACACCCCATGACATCAAAAATATTCTCTAGTGCTTTAATCCACCCTTCAGCTAGCACAGGGTCAGATGATCTTCTAAATGATGGGGGATGTTGCCTCATTAAATGTTCCACCACTAACATGGTCCTCTGCAGTTGATTTAGATGATCTCGTTCATGGATACCACCACCATTTATTGCTTGAGTCAACTGCACCATTATTGCAATAAACTATTCAGTTCTAATTCTGACCATCTCAGGATGCTGATTTGGAAGGTCATTTCCTTCTGTATGCCTTCCTAGCACTACTTCCATGTTTCCTCTACGGAAAACCATTCTGAACAAACATGTCTTAGATGAAGCAACATGGTAATCTTCAAATGCTATATCATTTCAATATGACCATAAAAAATATTTTCGGATACTCATTTAATAGAATTATAACTCTTAAAGTTATTTAAACTGACCTCTGATACCAACTATAAGGCCCCAGCCTTAAACATTACTTAATATTGAGTTATTACAAGAATACACATTGAGGATCTTTTTAGGTTCAGAGTTTTATAGAATTAGATCATAAATCATGCATTACATTCCATATTTAAACAAGGTGGTTACATAAAAGACAATATTCACCTTTTCCCATCAAAGGAAACATATTTAAAATAAAACATGGATTGTTTCTTGACACTTCCTTGACATTATCATCACATCAGGTACCTTTCCCTTGACCTGTGAAAAAGATTTCAAAAACATGGGATGAGTATAAAAAGCTCAGTAAGGGGTATAAAAATATGGAAAGAAAACCTTAGTCCATATATATATATAAGAATCATTGAAAACATTCTTTTCTCATAAATATAAGCACTTTTACATACCTCATGAAATCATAAGGTTTATGAATAACTCATAGAAAACATAATACATAATGGTTACTTGAGGTATTCATAACATTCATACGTAGGGATTAACCCACATGGTTACATTTGGAATACCCATTACAATGTATTCCCTAAATCTCTTTGGAGAAACCTTAACTCCTTCACGTTACCCAATGCATTAGAGATCTATCACGGGCTCACCTGCCCTTAGTTTATCATAGAACCAACCGTCTTTATAAACAATTCCCAAGAACCATAACATAATCGTATCACATAAAATATGCATAAATGAAAAATAAAATTCCCACATTTCAATCACAAGATATCAAAAACACATTGATATTCTAAAAAAATTATCAAAACCATTTTCAATACCAAAATAAAAGAAAATTAAAACATGGTATTTATTTTTCATTTAAAAAAAGTTATGGCTTGTAGAGGAAGCCTAAGCTCAAATAATGGTCACGGCGGCGGAGAAGTTGTTATCGTCTCATACGTAAGACAAAAACATTCCCTTTTGTCGTTTAGTAAAACACTTCTTATAAAAAGATTCCTTTTGAGTAAAATTAAAAGGGGTTTATACACCAAATAAAATAAAGTTGTGTATAAAACAAAATATTCCTCAATAAAAGGAGATTGAGACAAAGTTCCTTACCTCATGTCCGACTTGACTCGATTGTTCTTTAATCTCCTGAATAATAAACTACAATTAATTTCTACTTGCTTAAGAACATTTTTCAATTTCATTATTCCTTTTATATCACTTATTACCATGTTATGAACATTATGTAATTATTTAATTTAATAACAGTCGTTTTGTCGATCATTGGTACTTGAGTCGAAAATAAAATTCTTATAATTACAAGTTGTTCATGTTGTAAAATATCCATTATATACAGAATTATATTCATGAGTTAGATATCATATATATCATATATATACAGTATATACATGAATTTATAATTTGACATAACATTTAGAGTTAAGAAATGAAATGTGTCATTCATGGAGACAGTAATCCGTACGTACGCATGAACGCTAATTTCATTTCTATATCATATTTAATGTAAAATGAAATCATAATGATATAAAGGTATAATATAATTACAGTATAATATCATATATAATATCATTAAATTCATCCTTTATACATCCCACATATGGCATTAACGATTCAAATCACTTTGAGGGGGCGGTAGTCCACACTTCCTCAAATGAAGATATTGTGTTTACCCGTAATGGAAACCATAAAGGTATTCCATAAATGAAAAATACAGAAGAATAAGGAAAACATAAACATAATACATATCATATATAAATAGAGTTACATCTTAATGGCCACCATGAAAGGTGTTAAAAGAAGATTGAACAATCATCGTTTCGTGAGGTAGTAATTCGCCACTCACAGAAACAGTATGTTCTTTAACCATTAGACGGAAGTGTGTGTAAGTTTAAATCAAATACTTCTCATAAAAACATCCTAGAATATTTAAGATACTGTTTTTGATGCAAAATAAAGGAATAAAAATAGTTTAGTGGGTTGGAGAAGAAAAATAAAATAAAAGAACATAAGAGAAGACATTACCTTTAAATTGGGTAACTCCCCTTAGTTTGAACCAAAAGGGTTTCTCGAAGAGCTTTCTGCCTAAGTTAAGGATTATATGATGAATAGAGGGATGTGGAGAGATAAAATGAGCAGATTTTTGCCGATCCAATGGCTTGAGAGGTGTGGGTAAGTTGGTAGAGGTGGGGTCTTTTATAAGAGGGAGGAGGGGCACTCTTGGAAAGTCTTGAAATGTTACTTTATTATAAAATGATTTTAGAATTTTAAAGGTCACAAAATGATATATTTAGAGGATAAGGTGAGAAGGGTTCTAAATCCACCCATCCAATAGGTTTTTTACCAGTTTAAGTCTTATATTTTACATTATCTTTTCATTTTATTTAAATCGTTCATTAATGAGGTAATCACTACATCATCACGGTGTCATAAATAAATTTATTTATATTATGTCTAAAATTATTTAAAAAATACCATGATGTAGGAAATCTTTTTAGATTTCTAATTATTATTTATAGTCTAAGATATCATTTATTTAGACAAAATTAAAATTGTTTTACTTAGGTGTTACATACTTTTGTTATATTTAACTTTCTTTAAAAATAAAAAGATAAAATGTCACTATCACACAAAAGTGATTTCATGGGGTCCCAAAGTTGGAACAAGGAATTCCATGGTCGTCCATGACACAACCATCAGTATTAGGACACATGTTGTGTTCATTTTATATTATTATGATATTATTTTATTACCCTTAACTACCCGATTACTAATTAATAAGGATAATTAAAGATAATTACCGTCGTTAATATTCATAATGTCCAAAAATAAAAGAGTATTAATTAAATAATTTGGACCTTATGATTCCAAATATGGAATCAATTTTACCAAATTTTAAAAACAGAAATTGTGGTAATTAATTTAAAAATAATACCCTTTGTCAAAACAAATAGCGGCTTTTTTTAAACAATATCTATCAAAAGTTTGACACTTGTTTATGCCCAATTCCAAAGTGGAATTAACCACAATGACCAAACTTAGATTAAATGTTAAAAATATATTCTTATTAAACTTTAAAACGAATTAAAAAGATAATCTAACCGTATAATTAAATTAGATGAAAAAGCAGTTTTGAAGTAAAATGCAGTATTTTTCACTATTCATTAAAAAATGAACATTGTCAGAAAAATACCAAAAATTTATCCAAAGTAAATTTCAATGTCCCAATACTAAAGAATAAGTTTATTTTTACAAATAGAGCTTATAAAATTGTCAAAATATAGATTTAAAAATGGTTCTCCATCAAAAGTTGGTAAAAAAATCTTTCAAAAAATATTAGAGTATTCTATGTTTAAGATTGGATTTATTCTCATTTTAAGCCTCTAAAACACTATCTAATTCATAAATAGACATAGATATGAAAATATATTACTCTCTAGTTAATTGGTATGTTATAGATATATTGAATTATTATAAATCATAATATTGAAATATTTAGTGGAACAAGTAGTTTTTCACAAAACGTGAATATTCTACACCTCATTTGATGTTTTAGGTTCCCTCATAAACTTCTTATTCTCATTATCCAAATTTTATATCCTCACTAGACATTACATGAACTATCATTTTATCTAAAATAATTTTTTATTTTGATTATTTATTAATTTTAACCCTCATATCCATAACTATAGAAATTTTATTAAAAATATCTTCGAACAATAAAATGTCCATTATCACTAAGTATTTAACCATCCCTAATATCACATTCAATAGTAAATTGTCATATTTATTGGATTGAATAATAATTTTCTTCACCTTTCTAGAACATTTGTATTTTCATTTGGAAAAATGCATTAACATGTTGAATATTGATGTTTTATTAATTGTAAATATCATTGAAGACCCATAGTAATCATCATTTTCATCCACTATTTTCTTTAATATGTCACATTTATTGTGGCTAAAAGATCTATAATTGAAACATTTCAATAAAAAAAGTATAATTGTATTTTCCCATTTATTTTTTATGATTACATAAGATATTATATATATATATATATTTAAAATATATTTATAATATGTACATCCTTAATTGAATATTGATTTTTTAAATGTCTTTATTTTTTTCATTTAAATTGTTTGTGATTTAAAATAAATTTTATTCTAATCCTCATACATATTATTGATGGAATCACCCTTATTTATCTCTTACAAGATCAAAAATATATATATATATATATCATATTTTTTAAAATATTATAAATCATAGGATTAAAAAGATTAAAATGTTTCATCTGTACTATTAGGTAAGATATATAGTTTTCTAACATTATAATCATATAATGTATCCCCAAAACCACTTCTAGAGCACACCACTTCATTAAATATATTAAGAAAATTTGTTATTTTATCTCTATCAAGTATATGATTAAATTTTAATTGGATTATCAATATATGGATTGTTTCTCCCCACAAATTTATGGTACATTTATATATATTAATTATTTTATCCTATAATTATTTTATTCTTTAATCCCCATAAAATTAATAAATTTTCTTTCTAAATGTGAGGTTGATATAACGTTTCTCAAATATATTCATTATCAATGTTTATTGTATTTCCTAGTTTTATTATTTTATAATTTTCAATAAGAATGACTTCTCAGTTCAGAAATATATCGTATTTATACATAATGAGATAATGTATAACTGTATTCTATACTTTCATAAAATATATTTTTTAATAAAATGATTGATTCACATAGCTATTTATGAAATTTATATGATACATTTTGGATATCATATTCTTAACAAAAATTTTATTTTAACATTAAAAGAAAAATTGAACCATCAATAAAAAATCTTTATTAATCAACCAAGAAATATCTGATACCAAATACGGAGTCCTAAATTTAAGAGGCTCAAACAATGATTCACTGAGAGGGGGTTTGTTTAATTAAAAGTTTTTTCTCATTAATCAGTTTAAAAGTTTATGTTCAAACTTCATTAATTGACTTTACTAACTGACTATTGGTTTTAATTTTATTTATTAATGTTATTAATTAAAATAATATATAAGAGATAGTTACATAATAGGTTCACTAATCAGAAATAAATAACTAAATATCTTGAATGAAATGGAATCACCAACAGATATAACATTCAAAATTATAAAATGTGTCATACAAATGATAATATTTTATTCTTAATAGTCAATAAAAATAATTTCTATCAAATTTTAAAGATACCCTATTAATATATCGATAGTATAAAGTCAAACTATTTTTTCATTTTTCTCTTAAAAATTTTTCAACTCTCTAAAAGTGCTTATTTACAATTTGACTTCACTTTTCTAAAAAACACTTATGAGATAATATTATAGAAACAATATATAGTAATAAAAAAATAGAAACTTTCCATACAACTAATATATTATTTGGTCTTGATCAATTTAGAAACTCAATAATAAATATAATTTTTCTAACCTATAATAATTGATAGAATAATGTTCTAACTAAAATAATATTTTTCCCTTATCTATCATCACCTATATAGGTCAATTAACTCTTTTCTCAATTTAATAAAATATATATATACCTTCTATCTTTATTGAAAATAATTTCTAGACTAAAATCTAGAAAAAATAATTTTAATTTAAACATAACAATGAAAGTACATTAGACTCTAACATAATGGGTTTCCATTGAAATTAAGTCGTTAAATCTTGGTATCTATAAAAAAACATTATAATAATAACCTTAAACTCTCAATGAGAAATATGATATGTCTTCTTCTTCTCAGAGTCCATTCCTAAATATAAATGACAAGTTTGTATCCTTATTTAAAATATATAATTTTATTTTTTTTGCATTAAATATGAAAAATATCTATTCTTTGAAAAAAATTCTTAGTAATTGGCTACTGTTATAATCAATCAAAAATTTTCATGAAATTTTGCCTTTAGTTTGCTTACCAAAACCACCAAATTGATAACTTGCACCTGTTATTATGATATGTTTTCATTAATATGTTTTATATTTAAATATTTATCAATATGCATTGATTAGGTAATGGTATGTTGGTTTGAATTAGGATACATTTTTAAGATGAATAATTTCTACAAAACATCACATAAAAGTCACAATTTTTGGGATAATAACATGGAATGTTTTTCAATACTATGCCCAAACATCTATTTCCTCAATTTTATTCATCTTATATATTATCTAATAATATTTATGAATTATTAATCATGTGAAACACATATTTATATATATTTTGATTGACATAAATATCCCTTTGTAATTGAACTCTTCAGTTGATGACTTCTCTTTACAATAAAATCCATCATAAATAAAATAGAGATATTCAATATGATATTATAAACGTGAATAGATAAAATTTTATATTGAATCAATTTGAAAAATAAAATTCCCAAAAATGAAACTTTTCTACTACTATTATACAAGGTCTCAATATGATTTCATCAAATCCTCATGAATTATAAATTCAATGTATTTTATAAAAATTTACCCATATCACAAATATATTGAGGGTTCTAAAAATTAAATGGCATATAGAATATAATATTCCATGATGATGATATATAGAGTAATGGGTAAAGTATTTTTCTAAAGAAATAGAAACAATGGTTAAAGTGAGTTGACACCTACGTTATGGGAATTTAAAGGGGTGTGATTGGGGAAGAGAAATGTTTTCAATATATAAAGTATAAACATTGAATATAAAAATTTAATGTGTAAATAAATGTTTATAAAAACATGAAAAATATTCCACATTTGGTAAAAAATTTATTGATAAAAATTTCTCTATTTTTAATGATTTTTGTCTAATTTAGATAATATAAAATTAATTTGAATATATGAATGATTTCAAAATTTATGAAGTGTTAATAAGGAAATTTTGGATTTTATGATAAGATAAAAACATTGGTTATTTCCTAAATAGAATATAAATTGATTTAGGTATTTGGATAAATTTCAATTATCATTTTTAATTTTTTTTATTATATCCTATATGATAAGAGATGTATATTTTATAATATTAAAAAAATTATAATGAAATAATTATTTTATAAAAACATATGGTACATTTTATTAACCTATATACATCATTTTTAGTTAAAAAATATATATACATTCATTAGACTACTATGTTCTTCGATGGTATTGAAATGAAATACATTTTGGAGTTGATAAAAAAGTGAAAATTCTTTAATATTATTTTTTAGGTTGATTTTCAACATATAAATTACATATAATATTATAATTTCACATAATATATGATTTTATATTTTTTTATACTCTCATAATTGAAATCATACCGGATATATATTTTTTTAAGTATTTATGATTCATTGAAAAAGAATATTTTGTAAAATTTATTTTCTAATATCCTATTATGAGTTGATATTGATGGTAGAGATTTTTAATAATTAATTTAATAATAAAAATATTATAAAAATATTTATTTATGATATATTCATTTAATACAAAATAAAATCCAACAAGAAATATATCAATAAACATGAAAATGTTTTGAGAATATTATTGGTAAATTAAAATGTTAATTAAAATTGTCATGTTGTTAAATATTTCCAAATATTAAAAAATTCATTAGTTGTGATCTAAGAGTTGGAAATTATTAAAAAATAAATTTTTTGTGCACAATTATATTGGATAAATTGATATTTTTTTATAAATTTTAAATGTTAAAATATTAAATGTAAGTATTAATAATGTTAATATAACTATTATCAAAATGTACATGCATCAGAGTCTTGATCTCACTTAGAGAGTTTAGTGGGTAAGTAAATTCGGTAGATGCCTATATGGTGATGCTGCTAGTGTTACTTTTTATATGTAATTTGTGTCAAATTGAGAATTAAATGTTTTTTATAAAACCAAAGAAAATATAAAAACATGGGGATTTCAATGCCTCTATATATTATTATGATTAATTAATGGAACTTTCATATATGTTTTTGTTAATATTTTCTTGGTTGTGTTTTAAGAGTTTAAAAATGTTGCATGTTACACAAAGTCATTTTGAATATCATTCATTCACATTTAACGCTTGTATCATTAAAGTGGAAATATAATTAACCCCTTAGGGATATATCTTAAATTTATAATTCTTATATAAGCATTATTAAAGAGCTTTTTTAGGAAAAATATTATGATCTTCATGAGTAGAGTCTTATATAGATATAACAAGTTCACTCATGAGACATAAAATTTGTGTTTTATTTTATATTATCATACAATGTGTCAAATGTAAACTAATGGTATGAATTTCATTTTAATTACCTTTTCATTACCATGTTTGTCAAACATAATTCATTAACATGTTTCTTATAGCTACAATGTGGTAGATAAAATCAATGGCAGTTTGATATTTTACAAATCATGTTCTATATTTTTAATAATAGAGAAGGTATTTATCCACTTGTTTGACTATTATGTAATCTAGGCTGATGATGATAAATATAGATGATTTTTATACCAATATCATGTTGAGTGATTTTTAATATACCCCTCTAATCATAGGAATGAAAATATATATATTCATTTGGATACGAGATATGTGATGTATTTCATAGTTTTGATCAGATATTTATATTGAGAATAATGAATTTTGAGTCTATAAATATTTTATTGGCATTTTATATGTGTCATTATTATAATAAATGTTTTTAAAATGATATTATATTATTATTCATGATGTATGATATATATAATGGAAATTTATATGGAGATACATTTGTTGAAATGAGATTTTGTAAGAGATGTGGGTATCATATGTAGCATTAAATATTTTATAAATTCATCCATATATATATGTATATTAATTTTGAAATAAATTTTATTATCGATGATAAAACTAATAACATATTTATTGGAAATATTCTATAAATTATAATATGTCTTGTTTCCATGTATAAGAAAAATAAAATGGTGTTATTTGATAGTTTCTCTAAAATTAATTTAGGTAGATATCTAAAATGTATTCTGGGAATGATTTTATAAATTATTAAATGTGAAGTAATATAATGATAAATTTAAATAAATTACATAATGGTTCGGTGCCATTAACTAATCTTGGATTCCATCCAACCCAACACTCAGACCTGCCCTATACATGGTCTGAAGGGTGTTCCTAATCCCCATGGGATGGAAACTATTTCCTAAGTAACAAAAATATACATTGAGAATGATTTCACTCATTTTTATAAACATAAACAACCAATGAGAATAAATATTACATAACTGAATAGAACTAACCAGATGAGGTAAAAAAAATCAGATTCAATGTTTTGGAACATTAACCAAGACCAAAAGTACTACAATGGGATGGAAACAACAAAATATTCCCAAGAAACTCTACTCAAGAAGAGGGACATCAACCTCAATCCACCACCACCAACACATGCAAGAAGTGGAACACTAGCAACAGGATCCACCATCACTACCACAATACATCCTGCCTTTACTTAATTCAAACATAACAAAGTATCATACACCCAAATGTGTATGTAGGGTGTGATCTAAATACTAGTAGGATTCCACCCAAAATAAATATTCCATACACTAACATTAAAAGTTAAATTAACATGAAAATTTTCATAAGAACCTTTGAAACACTTTTAAGAAAATATTTTTAGGAAAATATTCTCAAGAACACTTTGGAAGAAAAATCTTTTTCAAAAATAATATTTCTTGAAATAAAAATGTAAAAAAGGTCTACCATGTGCCAAAAACTATCATCACATCACATAAGAATCATATCACAAGAGATAACCATGGGAAAATCCCTATATGTAACTATCATAAGTGGGACCCTATGAACATCATACCTCAATGATCAAAACCTCCAACTCAACTACCAACCATGTTCTCATGCACAATCCAAGAGAGGGGATCCCATCCCAAGGTCTAATTGTCTCCATATCATATTCCAAAACCAACAGCTTTCCTATTAATGAACCATTAAAAGGGATCACATCCCATGGTGTTGTGTTCTCTGATCATATCACATGTTTAGTTAGTGTTTTAGTGTAAATCCTACTAGAAAAATTTGGGCCAATGCCACTTCTAAGTCAACTAGAATACTAGTTCAAGTCTTCCCACCTAGATACATGGGATTCCATTTTGTTATCAAATCACATTTAACATATCACATGAATCAACAATTTCACATAAACATGAAATTCATCACAATAACACAAGGAAACCACTAATTTCATGCATTTACATTGATATAATTATTAAAATCTACATGGAAACCACCATTTTTATAACAAAATCACTTTCCATTTCACAATCTCACTGAAACCATTTAGAAATACATTTTTCACCCCTATCACAATTCATGGAATACATTTAAAAATATAAAAATAATATCATGTAAGAAATACAACCATTTCCATGGGAAAATTCCCTTTCAAATACATATCCATATCAAAACAAATTTAAAACATGCTTTGCGTCATATTCATAATTAAAAGACACCTTCAGTATGTACAATAAAGACTCCAATATTCAATGAAAACCCATTTCCATTGTAATATCCACTTTTAATACATTTTTACCTTTAAATATCTTTGAAAATGCATTTTTCACCTTCCCCGCAAGGAAATAAACACTTCCAAGAAACACCACAATAAAGCACATGTGAAATAAATAAAATTTCCTTTCAAAATAAAACTTACATCACATGTTCATGTTAAACCATTTTCAAAAACATGTTTCACACCACATAATAATCCATAGAACACATAAAAATGATCAATAAATCAAGATAAACTCATCTAATAATTTAAAAGCATGGCACTACCTACCTCACACTTGGAAACATCTAAAATTGGTTTGAAACCACAACCACACCACCACAAGACCATATAAAGGCAAGATCAAACACTAAAAATAAATATTTACCCCAAAAACACATGATTAGACCCTATTTAGGTCAAACACCCCACTGGAAAGTAGAAAATCAATAAATAGTGGAAAAAAACCCTCAAAAGAGGGGGAAATCAAGAGGAAATGGGCTTGCCTAATATTTACTTGAGAAATCAAGGTAACACCACCCAAGGATTGAGATATTAGGTCTTTAATAAAGATTATAGGGATATCCCATGGATGAAAATCCAAAATGGGTTGAATAGAGGAGAAAATAGTGTTAAAATCTAAGAGGAAAAAAGGTAATTTTCTACTTTTAATGATCTAAACAAGTCCCATGTTTTTCTTGCATGGTTTTCCAAACCATGAAGAAACAGTGTGCCCCTCATTGACCAAGGAGGAAATTCCACATGGTTATCCTGCATGGTCTCACAAACCAGTCACTAACCATGTGGTCTCCACTGTCCAAAATAATAATAATCTACACGGTTTCATGTTCAAGGCTACACAGTTTTCCCTAATTGTGCACCAACCATATGCCACTTGGTGTCAAGACAAAAATATCTATTTTTTACAAGAAAAACATGGGTAACCCAAGTGTTAAATGAAATACTAAAAATAAAAAAATTAATACCTCAAAATAGAATCACGGATGTGATAATTATTCCTACCATGAAAACCTTCTTTCCCTATAAATTCAACCTGAGGTTGATTAGAGGAAAAAAATGCATATTCCTTTTCGACCCTAGAATTCCACTTCCAAGCCTCAATATCACCACTAACATGCTTATAAATAACTCAAACCAATGGTATAGACTTCCCATGAATCACTTTATCCTAAGAATCCACAATATGCACTGGCCACTCAAACACTGACAAATCCGGCTCCAAATACAACCCTTCCCAATTCAACATGTGGGAATAATATGAATTATACTTCTTCAACTGAGAGACACATAACATTTCATGTATTGAAATTAACTGAGAAGGAAAATCTAACCATTATGCTACCTTACCAATCAACTTCGTAATCCCAAAAGTTCTGGCATACCTTAGTATTAGTTTCCCTCACTTACCCAAACATTGATGGACCAAGAATGGTTCCACCTTTAGAAACACCCATTAACCCATATAAAACTCTAATTCTCTACAGCTCTAGATGGTATAAGACTTATGAAAATTCTAAGTTTTCAACAACCACTGCCTAATTAGTTTGGATTTATTATAAGTCTCTTTCATATGGCTCAGTCCCAACAACCAAGGTCTCTCCCAAATCATCCTAAAAAAGGATATTGGCATAGAAACTATAAAGAAACTCAAAAGGAGCTATTAGAATTGTGTATTAGTAACTATTGTTAAATGAAAACTCAACCAACCCCAAATGGATATCCCATAAACCTCCAAAATCTAATATAGATGTGTGGGGCTTGTCTTAAAAAAGATGATTTTCCCACTCCGTCTGACCATCCATTTGAGGATGGTATGTTGTGCTCAAATTGACTTGAAACTCCATCGTATTCCAAATTCCTTCCCAAAAACATAAGGTAAAATGGGGGCCCCTATCTGAAATAATTTTTGATGGCATGCCATGAACACTCACAACCTCTTAAACATACAATCGACCCAACTTATCCACTTTGGAAAAATCTCTGAGTGGAATGAAATGGGATGACCTAGTAAAACAGTTAATCACTACCCAAATATAATTCTTCCCCCTATGTTTATGAGGTAAACCAAAAATGAAATCCATGGTGATCTCATCCCACTTCCATGTAGGAATGGGTAGTGTCTGAAGCAAAATGAAGGTCCTTTGTTGATCAACCTTAACCTGTTGACTTGTATAACACTATGATACAAAGTCAACTATGTCCTGCCTCATACCACACCACAAAAATTGTCGATGAACATCATAAAACTTCTTAGTTGTACCAGGATAAATGTACCCCCTGAGACTAGTGGCTATCATGCATCACCACATTCATTATAGATAACGACACCACAAAGCTCCCCCTAAAGCACAAAACTCTCTTGGGATACAATGACCAATAACAAGGCGTCTCTGTATCAGGAATAAACAACATAGTTTATTGGAAAAACTCATCACTAGGTTGATATCACTGAATCAACTACAAAAGGGAAGGTTTCAGTTGAAAAATTTCCAATAACTCACCTCCACTATTCTATTTGTTCTCCAAATGCATCTGAGCAAAGAGTGTCGTCAAAGTATACACATCATTGGACTCTTTCAATGCTTGAACTGAAACCTTCCTGCTCAATGCATCTACCACAAAATTCCATTTTCCTGGTATAGAGATTATATCAAATTCAAACCCCAAAAGATACTCAAACCAATTTTATTACCTTAAATTTAAAACTTTATGGTAGAAAATTTAGGCTAAGCTCTTATGATCTGAATAAACTAACAAATTCTCCCAAAAAGATAATGGTTCCATATATTAAAATAATGAATCACCACCACAAACTCTAGGTCATGGGTTGGGTAATTCCATTCATATTTTCAGATCTAGTAAAAACCATATGCCCCCACATGATCATCTTGAATCAATACACATCCAAGACTCATGATTGATGCATCACAATAAACCACATATCACATTCTATATTCTGAAAATATCATAATTTTGTTGGTGTTCAATCACCACTTTAGCTCCTCAAAGGACACCTAACACTCTGGGATCCATTGAAACCACACCCCTTTCTAGGTGAGTGCCTTCATGGATGAAGAAAGCTGGGAAAAATTACTAATGAACCGCCTATAATATCCTTATAGGCCTAAAAAGATTCTGATTTCAAAAACATTTTTCAGATGCTCCCATGACATAATTATACTAATCATCACATGGTCCACTAAAACCCCTCATTTAGATGTCACATGACACAGATGTTTTACCAATATAATCCATAATATTCACTTAGAAAAGTTGTCATAGGGACGATGATCTTGAAGGGTTTCCAGCACAATCTACAAACGATGCTTCTATACCTCCATTATTCCATAATAGACCAAGATGTCATCGATGAATACCATAACAAAGGAATAGAGATACTAGTAAAAAACCTTATTCATAAGTTCTGTGAAGAACACTAGAGAATTTTTATTCCAAAAGTCATAACCAAGTACTCAAAATAACTATACCTGCTTCGAACGACTATTTTCAGAACATCTTCCTCTCTCGCTCTAACTGGTGATATCTAGAATCCAAGTCAGTCTTGAAAAAGCCACCTTTACCCCTTAAGTTGATCAAAAATTTCATCATTTCATGAAAATGGATACTTGTTCTTTATTTTAACCTTGTTCATCTTCTGGTAATCAATACACAATCGGAGATATCCATCGACCTTTTCAAAAATAGATATGTGGTGGCCCAATATAAGATGTTTGGGAGAATGAATCCTTTGGATAACAAATCATCCAGTTGTACCTTTAATTCACAAAAATTTGTGGGGGTCAATATGGTATGAGGGAAGATATATCAGTTGTGTTCTTGATTCTAAATCAATGTAGATACCCACATCTCCCTCTAAAGGGAAACCCAAAAAGTCCTTCGGGAAAACCTTTGGGAACTCATCCACCATATGAGGTAATCCACCCTTAGAAGCACCACCATTTTCCTACAATGAAATTGATGATATCTAAAAAACTATATTACCCAATTTCTGAGGTGGAGGTCTAGCACGTCCTAACTAAAGATCCCATTCACCAAGAAAATACTAGTTACTTCCATGAGGTGTTGTAAAACTCACCCACCACTTATAAAAATCGATGTCCACATGAAAACACACCCTCTAATATATACCACAGATCATGTCAAATATTTTCATCTCCAAAATCAAGATATCCCATTCTAGCTTTACCCTGACATGGTGAGTGAAAAAGTCAGACACTTGAAACCCTACAGTCACTTTTCACCAATCAAAGTTACCAACTCCATCGCATACAAAAAAACTTGGTTAGAATTTTTAACACATCAACAAGGTGGGAATAAATAAAATAAACCAAAGAACTAGTATCAAAGATAAAAAAATATAAATATGATGTAATAAGTATGCTACCTTGAACTATTATAGGCCCTGTATCTGAGTCCACTGGTGCTCAATCCACTACATGAATTTTTCTTCTCTCAGTTTGAGCCTGAGAATGACCATTAGCCTATGGCTCAACCTTGAACTGAATCTACCCAAAATATTATCCATCCTAACTACCATGACCTTGAAACTGAGAACCTGATGTCCTAGGTGGTTCGGATTGGTCTGGCATTCCATTGAAATCCACAAATCTTGCACCACTCTGATATGGGCATTCCACTTTTCAAAAATGTTTCAACCGTCCCATCACTCCACATTAGTGACATGGTCTAAGAGTATATGTGTACATAGTTTTTATGTTCCCTACCTTCCCACACTAATGGAACACAACCAACCCAATATCAAAATCCATAAACAAATTCATCTAGGAAGGATTGCCTAAACTACAACCTCCCTTCTACCCCTACTCACCCCATTTCTTTTTCTTTTATGATGAATTACCACTCCCCACTGTTGAAACTACACCAGAATAAATAGATTGGATTCTACAATAGATTTCTAAAATCATGGAACAATAAACCACCTCATCATAGGTCTTTATCTTAATTAAGAAAACCTGATATTGGATTTTTGGATGCAACCCCTTCTCAGAACTTTGATCCTTTATTTTCTCATTTGAAATGAGCTCGGTTGCATACCAAACTAACTCTGTAAAACGGTTAGTATATTCCGTCAAATACCAGCCTCCCTAGATAAGCTCTTTGAAATCCTAAGATCTATCAATTTAAAAAACCTCCGGATAATAATGCTCATTGAAAACAACCTTGAACTATTTCCAACCCATCTTCTCATGCTTTCATGATTGCACTACTGATCCCCGCCACTTCTGATTGGGACCGCCCAACATAAATGAATCACATTTTAATCTGAATTCCTCAATAGTATTAAGAAACTCAAATATATTATAAATATTCTCAATCCACTCATCTTCTTCCTGAGGTTTCATGCTACCTTGAAAATAATTTGGCTTGTTTTTTAGGAACTCCTGAGCCTTTTCCAATCCAGGACCTAGCTTGGCTTCTCTAACCTGAGTAAGACCAAAACCCTCTCTTTGTACCTAATCTTGGATAACTTGAACCACTAATTTTACTAATCTATATTCAATTAGACTCAGATAACTCTCTCTAACCTCTTCCCGTAGCTATACAGGAACTCTCTGAGGTGCCATTTTGCTACAACAAGAAATAACCACAAGAAATACCATTAATATGACCATTCTGAAAATTCCCAGCAATAGAAAAATCTCAAACACTTCCACAAGTCAAAATAGAACTGAATCTATCATAGTAGAAAGACCAACCAAACTACTCCACCCCCACCCAGTGTTCATATAAATTCTACAACATTTACATATCACATGAGGGAAAAGTCCAATAAAATCCCAGTATCCCATGGCAACTCGAGTCCTATTATGAGGTGTGCTAGCTAGGAACCCTTCTCATAACCAAAGCCTCAATCTCGAATATTCCTAGCTCTGGTCTATCCAAAATCATCCCTAAATAACTTTACATAAATATAGTATGACCTGATTTGATACTATGTTGTCACAAACCAAGATGGGCTACCATCCAACCCGGAACCCCGTACAACCCGAGACATGGTTTGAAGGGCGCTCCCAACCCCATGGGCTTGAAACTTGTGTCTAAGTATTGAAAATATACTTTGGGAAAAATTTCACCCATTTATATAAACATAAACAACCAATTAGAATAAACATTATATAATTTAATAGACATAACCAAATGAGGTAGTAAAATTTTCAGATTCAATGTTTTACAATTTTAACCAAGACCAAAAATACTACAATGAAATAGAAACAAAAAAAACATCCAAAAAACCTCCATGAAACAAGAGGGACATCACCCTCAATCCCCCACCACCAACACCTGTAAGAAGTGGAACACTAGAAATTAGATCCACCATCACCACCACGATACATCTTTCCTTTATCAGAGTAAAACATAACAAAGTATACATACACCCAAAGGTGTATGTAGGGAGTGAGGAAAATCCTAGTAAAATTCCACAAAAAATAAATATTCCATGATATAACATTAGAATAAAAATTAACATTTACATTTCTATAAGAAAATTTTGAACATTTTTAAGAAAAAAATTCAATAAAAACTTTATCAATTACACTTTTGAAGAAAACCCTTTTTCACAAATAATATTACTTGAAATAAAAATGTAAATAAGTTATACCATGTGTCGATGGGTAGCACCACATCATATAAGCATCATGTCATAAGATATATCCATGAGAAAATCCCTATGGGTAACGAGCACAATTGGCACCCTATGAATATCATACCTTGGTGATCAAAACCTCCAACTCAACTACCAATAATTTTCTTGTGCAAAATACATTATAGGGGATCCCATCCCAATGTCTAATGGTATCTATATCATAATCCAAAACCAACAACATTACCATGCACGAGCCACTAGAGGGGATCCCATCCCACGGACTAGTGATCTCTGATCATCTCAATTTATTAGTTAGTGTTGTAGCAAAAATCCTTCTAGATGAATCTGGGGCAATGCTACTTTTGAGTCAACTAGCATACTAGTTCATGTTTATCCACCTAGATACCTGGGATTCCCTTTTGTGATCAAATCATATTTTACATATCACATGAATCGCCACTTATACATAATCATTCCAAGTATCATATGAACATAATGAAACCACCACTTTCATATTTTCATATTGATCAAATTATCAAAATCTACATGGAAACCACAATTTTCCATAACAAAATCACTTTCTATTTCACATGCACACCAAAACCATTTGGAAATAAATTTTTCACCACTTTCAAAATTCTTGAAACCCATTTGAAAACATAACAAGAATAGCACATATGAAATACAACCATTTACATGGGAAAAGTCTGTTTAGAATTCCTATCAACATCAAAAAAAAATTATAACAAGATTTTAATCATATTCATAATTTAAAGACACATTTAGGGTGCACAACAAATAAGATAAAATGAAATGAAAACCCCTTTCCATTGGAAAATCCACTTTCAATGCATTCAATCCTTTTAATCTATTTGAAAATGCATATTGAACCTTCCACACAAGAAAATAATCACTTCCAAGAAACACCACAATGAATCCCATGAGAAATAAAACAAATTTCCTTTGAAAATACAACTTCCATCACATGTGCATATTAAATCATTTTAAAAAACATGATTTCACCATGGAATAATTCATAGAACACATATAAATGATCAAGAAATAATGATAAAATCATAAAATAATGAAATAGCATGGAAACACCTATCTCACAATTAAAAACCTCAAGAAATTGGTTTTAAAACACAAATGCACCACCATAAGACCCTATAAAAGCATGATCAAACAATAATCATAAATATTTCCCCCAAAAACACAATATCACACCAAATTTATGTTAAACACCCCATTGGAAAATAGTAACTCAATAAATAGGGGAGAAATACCTAGATAGAGGAGGAAATCAAGATAAAATAGACCGACTTGATGTTTTCTTGAAGAACTAGGATCAAAACCACCCAAGGATTGAGGTATTAGGGCTTAAATAAAGCTTGGACTGATCTCCCATAGATGAAAATCCTGAATAGGTTGGATACAAGAGAAAATAGGATTAAAATTTAAGAGGGAACAAAGGTAGTTTTCCAATTTTTAATAACATGTACATGTTTCATGGTTTTCACCCATGTTTTTCCAAACTGTGTAGCAATTGTGTGCCTCTCACTTCCCAAGGAGGACATGTTGCGCGGTTTCTTGGGCGAGGCTGCACAGTTTCCCCTAACAGTGCGCCAAGAATGATCCACTTGATTTCAATCCCAAAATCTTAATATTTGTAAATAAAAACATGGGGAACTCAAGGGTTAAATGAAATATTGAAAATAGATAAATTAATGCGTCAAAATAGAATCATGTATGTGATAATTCTCCCCACTATGAAAACTTTTTGTATTTGTAAAGTCAACCTGAGGCTTGATTAAAAAACAAAAACATATATTCCTCCTCAACCCAATACTTTCACTCCTAAGTATCATTCTCAACACTACCATGATTCCAAATAATTTGGACTAATGGTACCAAATTTCCACAAATCATTTTATCCTGAGAATCCACAATCTGTACTGGCCACTCAAACACTAATAAATTATTCTCTAAATCCAACTCTTCCCAAGTCATCATGTGGTACTGATCCATATTATACTTATTTTACTGAGATACATAGAATACTTCATTAATTGATGTTAACTAGGAAGGAAAATCTAACATATATCACACCTTACCGATCGACATTTTAATCTAAAAAGTTCTGACATACCTTGGTGTTAGCTTTCCTTTGTTACCCAAACGATGATAGCCAAAGTGAGGTCCACCTTTTAGAACACCCAGTCACCCACAAAAAATTCCAATGCCTTTTACCTCTAATCGGAATAAGACTTATAGAAACTCTAAGCTATCAAAAACCACTAACTAATTAGTTTGACATCATTAGAAGTCTCTTGCATAAGACTCGGTCCCAACAATGAGGTCTCACCCACCTCATCCCAACACAAAGGATACTAACATGGATGACTATAAAGATCCTTAAAAGGATCCATTCTAATTGAGGATTGATAACTATTATTATATTAAAACTCAACAAACCTCAAATAGATATCCCACGAACATCCAAAATCCAACACACGTGCCTGGAGCATGTCTTCCAAAATCTAATTTTCCCACTTCACCTGACCATCTGTTTGAAGATGGTATTTCGTACTCAACTTGACTTGAAACCCCATTTCCTTCTGAAGGCCTTCCCAAAACCATGAGGTAAAATGGGGGCCCCTGTCTGAAATAATTTTCGATATCACACCATAAAGCCTCATAACCTCCTGAACATACAATCGGCCTAACTCATCCACTTTGGATGAATCTATAATTGGAATGAAATGGGTTGAATTTGTCAAATTTTTAATCACTACATAAATAAAATACATCCCCCATGGTGTATGAGGTAAAACAACAGTGAAATCCATGGATATCTCATCCCACTTCTAGGTAGGAATGGGTAGAGGGTGAAGAAAACTGGAGGGCCTTTTTGGATCTTCCTTAACCTACTAACATGTATAACACCGCGATAAAAAGTCAGATATGTCCCACCTGATACTTGGATAGTATAACTATTTATTTACATCATAAAATATCATGGTAGAACCAGGATGAACGTCCTAATGAGGCTGGTGGATATCATGGATCACCATATTTCTTATAGATAATGGAACCAAAAAACACCCCATAAAGAAAAAAACTCCCTCGAGATACAGTGAACAAAAAATGTAATATCCTTACCATTAGGAAACTACATAATCTATTGGAAAAACTCATCAATAGTATGCTCTCACTGAATCAAATATAAAAGGAAAGGTGTCAGTTGAACACTAGCCAAGAACACACCTCCACTTTGCTCCTTCGTCTCTAAAGGAATATACAAAAATAGTCCCATAAAAGTCCACTCATCACTGGACTCTTTCAATGCTTGTACTAGTGCCTTCTTACTCAATGCATATACCACAACATTCCCTTTTCCTGAGGTATAGATTATATCAAAGTCAAAACCTGAAGGTACTCAAACCAATGGCATTGCCTTAAATTTGAATCTTTCTCTGAGAAAATGTAGGTTCTGATCTTGTGATCCGAATAAACTACAAACATATTTCCAAAAATATAATGGCACCATATCTTAAAAGAATGCATCAATTCCACCAACTCAAGGTCATGGGTTGGGTAGTTCTATTTGGGTGGTCAGATATAGCGATAACCATATTCCATCTCATTATCATCTTACATCTGCACACACCCAATACCCATACATAATACATCACAAAAGACCACATATCCCTTTTCATATTATGGAAATATCATAACTGGGGTGGTGTTCAATCACCATTTTAGCCCTCAGAGTATTCTTGACACTCTGGGATCCATTAAAACCTCACCCATTTTTGGGTGGGTTCCATCATGGATGAAAAAAGGTGAGAAAAATCACAAACGAACCACCTGTAATATCTATCCAGGCCCAAAAAACTTCTAATTTCAAAATCATTTTTCAATTTCTTATATGACATAACTATACTAATCTTATCGAGGTCCAACAAAACCCCTCATTCTGAGATCACATGACCTAGAAACTTCACCTACCCAATCTATAAGGTGCACTTAGAAAACTTTTCATAGACACAATTATCCCAAAGGGTTCCTAATACAATCCTAAAATGATTCTCATGCTCCTCCATGGTTCCAAAATATACCAGTATGTCATCCATGAATACCACAACAAAGGAATAGAGATACTAGTAAAACACCATGTCCATAACCACCATGAAGACCACTGGCACATTTTTTAACCCAAAAGACATAACCAAGTACTCAAAATGATCATACCTATTTTATAAGGTTGTTTTCGTAACATCTACCTCTCTCACTCTGACTTGGTGATATCCAAAATAAAATTCAATCTTGGAAAACCACCTTTCCCCCTTAATCTAAATGAAAAGTTCATCAATCTAGAGAAATTTATACTTGTTATTGATCCCCACCTTGTTTATCTTCTGGTAAACAATATAAAATCTGAGAGATACATCGACCTTTTTCACAAACAGAAATAGGGAGGTCAAAGTCGATATTCATGGGTGAATGGATCCTCTGGATTACAAATCATCCATTTGTACCTTTAATTCTCTCAACTAGGTGGGGGACATATGGTATGAGGGAAGAGATATCATTTGTGTTCCTGATACCAAATCAATAGAGAACTCTCTAGAGGAAAACCCAGAATTTTTTCTAGGAAAACCTCTTGGAACTCATCCACCACAAGAGGTAATCCACCCTCAAGAGAACCACCATTTTCCTCCAATGTGAGTGATGATATCTGAAAAATAGTATTTCCAAATTTTGTATGTGGAGGTCCAGCACAACATTACTTAGGATCCCATTCACCTATAAAGATATAGGTACTTTCTTTAGGTGATATAAAACTCACTCAACACTTATAAAAATCTATGTGTCCCTGAAAACGCACCATCCAATTCATACCAAGGATCATGTCAAAGTGTTCCATATCCAAAACCAATATATCACATTCCATCTCGACCCCTGACATGTTGAGTGCACAAGTCAAACACCTAAAACTATACTCTCTCTTTTCACCAAGCGGTGTAACCAAATCCTTGGCATATGGACAAAGATCAGTTGTAAATTTTAACAAATCAACAAGGAGGGAAGAAATAAAATAAATTGAGGCACCATTATCAAAGATAACAATAACTAAATATGATGCAATATAGATGGCACCTAGAACATTCATAGGACCTTCATTCAACTCCACTGGTACTTGATCCACAGCATGAAGTTTTCTTATCTCAGCCTGAGCCTGATAATGACCACTAGCCTATGACTCTACCCTGAACTAAATCTACCCAAAAGATGATCCATCCCTCCTACTAAAACATCCAAACTGAGAACCCACTAACCTATATGGTTTTTGATCTAGATAATATCCCTTTTAAATCCACAGATTTTACACCACTCTGATATGGGTCCTCCACTTTTCAAAAATGTTTCAAGTGTCCTGTAGATCTGCATCGATGGAAAGGTCTTTGAGGATATGTCCATGTAGGTCATGTGTGTGATGCCTTCCCACGCTGATGGAACACAACTGACCCAACATCGAAAAACATAGACAAAGGCGTCAAGGAAGGATGGCCTGAAATACCACCTCCCTTCTTCTCCTCCTCATCCAACTTCCTCTTCTTCTCTGACGAATTACCACTACCCATAGATGAAACTGCAGTAGATAAACTAGACTAGATTCCACAATTTATTTCTACCATCATGTCATGATCAACCACCTTAGCACGGGTCTTTATCTTAAACATGAAAACCTGATATCGGATTTTTGGATACAACCCATTCTCAAACCATTAATCCTTTATTTTATTATTGTAAACGATCTCAAGTGCGTAATGAACTGAATTTGAAAAGTGTTTAGAATATTCCATCAAAGTCCTGTCTCCCTCGCTAAGATCCAAGAACTATTAGGATTTGGAAAATTAAAAAACCTAAGGACAATACTGCTCATTGAAAAGAGCCTTGAAGTCTTTCCAACCCATCTTATCATGCTTTCCATCTTTTACTACTGAGTCACACCACATCTGATGGGGACCTTCCAACATGAACAAATCACATTTTACTCTAACTACCTCAATAGTATCAACAAAATAAAACATCCACTCAATCTTATCAATCCACCCCTCTCCTTCCTGAGGTTCTATTCTACCTCATGAAGAAGGATTCTTGTTTTTTAGGAACTCCTGAGCCTTTTCTTTCTAGGACCTGGTTCAACTTCTCTAACATGAGCAGGACCATAACCCAATCCTTGTCCCAAAGCATGGATAGCATGAACAACTAATTACACTAATCTTTAATAAATTGGTCTGGGATAAATCTCTCCAGCCTCTTCCCATGGATTCATAGGAACTCTTTGAGGAGACATTTTTCTACAACAAGCAATAACCACAAAAAATATCATTGATATGAAAATTCAAAAAAATTACTAGAAACAACAAAAAATCTCAAACACATCCACAAATCAAAACATGACCATATCCATCATAATAGAAATACCAACTAACCACTCCACCCCAAACCAATGTTAGTATAAACTCTGTAGCCTATATATATCACCTGGAAGAGAATTCAAATAAAATTCTAACATCCTATGGCAACTCGATTCTTGTGATGAAGTGTGCTCTCCCAACACCCTACTCGCAACTAGAACCAAAATACCTAATATTCCAAGCTTCGGTCTATCCCAAATCATACCCAAATAACATAAATCAATGAGATTGTGAAATTATATGATACTATTTTTTTACAAATCAATATGGGATTTCATCCAACCTAACACCCAGCCTGGCCCGAGACATGTCCCAAATGGGATTCTTGATCCCTGCGAGATGGAAACCTGTATCTAGGTATCAAAAATATACTTTTAGAATTATTTTACCCATTTATATAAACATAAAAAACCAATGAGAATAAAAATTACATAAATAAATAGACATAAACAAATGAGGTACAACAATTTTCAGATTCACAGTTTTACCACTTTATCCAATAGAAAAAGTACTAAAATGGAATGGAAACAACAAAACCAACCCAAGAACCTCCATCAAACAAGAGGTACATAAAACTCAATCCACCACCACCAAAACCTACAAGAAGTAGAACACTAGAAACCTGGTCCACCATCACCACCATGATACATATTTCCTTTACCATAATTAAACATTGCAAAGTCTACATACACCCAAAGGTGTATATAGGGTGTAAGCCAATGCCCAGTAGGATTCCATCGAAAATAAATATTCCATGATATAATAATAGAAGAAAAATTAAAATTCACATTTTAATAATAATCGTTGAAACATTTTCAATAAAAGATTTCAAGGAAAACTTTCTCAAGAACACTTTTAAAGAAAACCCTTTTCCACAAATAAGCATGCTTGAAGTAAAAATGTATACAAGGTCAACCATGTGCTGAAGGATTACACCACATCCAATAACCATCATGTCACAATATATAACCATAGGAAAATAAATATAGGTAACTAGAACCTGTGGGACCCTATGAGAATCATACCTCAGTGATAAAAACCTCCAACTCAACTACCAACAGCATTCCCATGCAAGACCCATTCGAGGAGATCCCATCCCAAGGTCTAATGGTTTCTATATCATTATCCCAAACCAAGAGTGTTTCTATGAATGAGAAATTATATGGGATCCCATCCTAAGTTATAGTGGTCTCCAATCATATCAAATGTTTAGTTGGTGTTGTAGCATAAATCCTTCTAGACTAATCTGGACCAATTCCACTTTTGAGTCAACTAGCTTACAGGTTCAGGTCTCCAAACCAGATACCTGGGATATACTTTTGTGTTCAAATCATATTTCACATATCACATGAATCACCACATTCAAATAAACATTCCAAGCATCATAGGAACACAAGGAAACCACCACTTTCATATTTCTTTATTGTTCTAATTATCAAAGGCTGCATAGAAACCACCATTTTACATAAGAAATCACTTTCTATTTTACATTCCCACAAAAACCATTTGGAAATGTATTTATCACCACTTTAACAATTCATGAAACACATTTGAAATCATAAAAAAATAGAATATATTAAATAAAACCATTTTCATGGGAACCCCCATTTAAATACCTATCCACATCAAAACCAATATATAACATGATTTGCATCATATTCATAATTAAAATAAACATTTAGGGTGAACAAAAAGTAATGCAATAATTAAAGAAAATAAATTTCATTTTCTCTTTTAAATCTCTTTGAAAATTCATTTCGCAGCTTCCACACAAGGAAATAAACACTCTTAAGAAACACTGTAATGAAGAACACAAGAAATAAAACCAATTTTATTTCAAAATCCAACTTCCATCACACTTTCAGGTTAAATAAATTTTAAAACATGTTTATAACAAAAAATAATCCATAGAACACATATAAATGATTAAGAAAGAATGTTAAACTCATATAATAATGTAAAAGCATGTAACCACCAACCTCACACTTGAAACCTCCACAAATTGGTGTGAAACCACAATTACACCACCACATAACCATATAAAGGAATGATAAAACACTAATAAATAATATTTCCCCCAAAAAGACAAGATCAAACCCGCTTTATTTAACACCCCATTGAAATATAGGAACTCAATAAATACGGGAGAAAACCACTATAAAGAGGGGGAAGTCAAGAGAAAATGGACTTACATGATGTTTAATTGAATAGAACGAGTAAAACACACCCAAGGATTGATGTACTAGGGCTTCATGAATTGTTGGAGGGAGATACCATGGTTGAAAATCCTGAAGTGGGTGAATGAGAGAGAAAATAAGGTTGAAATTGAAGAGGTAGAGAAGGTAATTTTACACTTTTTAATGACATAGACAAGTTTTATGGTCCCCCCCCCCCACAGTTTACCAAAACATGTGTAAATTTTGTTCCCCTCACTTCCCAAGTAGAAAATGTGACATGGTTATCCCACATGGTCTCCCAAACTTTTCACCAACCATGTTATTTCCACTATCCAAAATGATCAAAAGATACATTGTTTCCTAGGAAAGTATGTACAGTTTCCCCTAATCATGAACCAACCATGAGACACTTACTATCAATCCCAAAATATTCATTTTTTTCAAGAAACACATGGGGAACTCAAGGGGAAAATAAAGTGCTAAAAATAAACAAAGGAATACCTCAAAATAGAGTCACAGATGTGACATTTGGTATAAGTGGGAGATTGAAAGATATTATATACACTAAAAATAAAGAACATCAATTGAGTTATGAACATAACATCATATGTTCTATTATATGTTTTTATTCTTTTTATTAATCATGGGGATGGATAGACGCATATCATGAAGAAGTTATTAAATCTTATTGATATCTATGGTATTTGTATGGTATTATTCATGGGGATAGATATATATATAAATGTATCCATGATTTTTTATGTAGTATGTGTTAGTTTCTTATATATTAATTAATATTATACTGACAAGCTATTAGTCATTTAGTTAATAACATTTTATGATATTTGTGGGATCATGTTTTATTTATATAGTTTTAAAGACTCATACTCAATTTTATAATCAATATAATGTATATTATAGATGATGTAGAATATATTTATTCATAATTAAACAATAGGAGTGTCAATGGTCTTCTAATTTGAACCATTCCAAAACTAATTGGTTTAGTAGATGATACAATTAAATCCAAGTAATTCATATTTGAATATATATTTTATTAATTTAGCCTTTTATTGTCTGTTTTAGTAGGCCATGTATTAATGGAAAAATCCTTCCATGAAGTGTATTTTGTTATTCACACTTTTTTATAAAATATTATGGTGGTATTAATTTTTCACACATGTCACATCATATCATATATATATAGAGGATATTAAAATTTGTTATCATAAGGGTATATATGGAGGCCATGTAAAATAATGTTTAAGGATTCTAAATAAACTTATAGATAACAGTGGTAAATCATGTTTTTTTATATAAATACCTAATATACAATGTGTTGTATTTTTTTGTTAATATAAATTTTAACAATATTAATTATAAAATTAATTAAAATTTAGGTGAAGTATTATAAGTGATAGTGAAAAATATAAAGTGGATTTGGATGGGAAATGTTATTATTTGGTGGTAAACTAATAAACACATCAAGAAATTCTTTTGAAACATCATGTTATTTGTAAATAAATTTTGAAAAATTTCTCAGTTAGTCGACACATTATAGTACTGGTGAACATTTAATGTTTTGATGTACGAAAATAATGATGTTCTTATTACTTTACATGAGAATGAAAACATGTTGTGTATATGAATCGTGGATTTGATATAGTTTGTTTATTTAATTCTATAAAACCAATATGTAATCATTTTAATTTTTTTATTTGGAATAATTGTATGATGTTCACAATTCCATGTCATATATATCATGGTTCTGACTCAATTTTAACAAGAGAATTAAATTGTTCAAAATTGGGAATCTAACATGTCATACTTTGTTTTTCATTGTTCTAGATGATATATAAAATATTAATTATTGTTTTCTAATATATATTTTCTTCTAGGAATAACTGGTTTCCAATTAAATGAATATATCCCTATTATAAATTATAGGAAACATGGAATGTTAAATGGTTACATGTTTAAGTTATTTAAATTTTTATATTCATTTTATATTTATCTAGAATTATATAGACTTTATGAGTAAAAAATGTAGATTATAGTGTCTCAGAGGTTATATGATGTAAAGAGATGATTATATTACCTTAAAAGGAGTAAATATAAGATATTATAAGTTTTTCTAATTTAGAACAACATTTTATTGATTCCTGGAGGGTTATAACAATATATAAAATTTATATTGTATACATTGAATAATATAAAAGTTTGTATTTGTTTTAAATAATGATTATATGGTGATATTATTATATGAATCATATATATTATTGTCTTAGAGATTATTTTTGAAGATGTGAAGACTCAATAAGTTGATGTAGTTTTAGTGAGAATAATAATTATTGGGAAAAAAATTCCATTTTTATTAACATATTACTATGGTTATGCATATATGATATAACTTGATAAATATTGATACTTAATTAGTAATGATTATAATATTATACTCTTATTATTTGTATTCAACAGATTTTATACGTGTTTTATTCATAACTACTTAGTCTTTATTGTTAAACCTTACAAAATTTTGTTCCCATATTCTTTTTTTCCCATAATAATACATTAATTTGGGGTAAAATAGTTAATCTATTATTTTAATGTTGTTCAAATTAATTATTGTAAATTTTTAAAAATAAATGCAGCCAAAATATGTGTTTCATACCCCCACCCTTACATTAAATATATCTTTGAGTCACTTCAGTTGGGGTCCCATCAATTCGAATGAGGAAAGATTAGTTTTGCATTAATAGTATTGTTATCATTATTATTTTTCTTTATTATCAAATGGATGAAGAAAAGTGGATATTTGAATTTTATATCCATAATAGATCATATCAATTTGGTAAGTATTAATGGGATACCAAAATTTTTTATGATAAATAACAATGTCTAGATGGATAAAATTATATCATGCTTACTATAACTCAGTATGAATGTGGAATATATTTTAATGGTTGGATACAAAGCTATTTTTTATGGTACTTCAATGATAGTAATTTTTAGAAAGAACAATGAGAATTATATTCATTAAACAAAAGAATTTGGGGCCTTAACTTATGATAAATAGTTAATTAATGGTTTTTTGGATTAAAATATTTATTAAAGTTTGTGATAATATAAATCATATATATGAAAAAAATAGATTATATAAAAGAATTATTCATATTTTTATGGGTGAATTTGAATATATTATAACAGTTTTTTTAGATATAGTGAATTGACTTTTAAATGTATTGAATGAATTAATGATATCTATAGGAGGTTTTATGGAAACTCTATAGATCTCTATAATTATAAATAGGAAATTTTGAAACTTATTATATATGTTCAAGGAAAATAATAATCACTATAATTTCATAATTTAAAATTTTCACCACTTGATAAAATACACATTATTTTGATAACATATATGAAAAGAAATTATTCTTATTTTTTATAGATATATAAGGGTATAAAAAAATTTACAATAAAAATATTGATGAATAAGAAGACCTAAAATGAGGTCAGTGAAGATAAATATTATAAAATTTTAAATAAAATTGTTTAGGTAATATTCTAGAAAATTATATCACATAAATAAAGTAATATTTGAAAGCATTAGGAAACTATTAAGGTAATTTTATGTTGAAATGTTTTAATCAAAGATAATTAGTCACATTACTAATAATTTTATAATGTATAATGTTGATGAAAATGATAATAGTGGTGTGTTATTTGAAAGTATTATAAGAAAAAAATATTAAAATTTAAATAAGTTATAAAAATTCCCAAAATATTAAAATTAGTTCATCAAATTTATGGATAAAAAATAATATACCAAAAAAATTTGTAGAAAGAATTATGAAATAAAAATATAAAGTGGTAATAAATAGAGTGATTATGAATAAAATGTGTTGATTACATAGAAGTAGTGTCTTATGATGGAGATAAACGATTATAAAACATGGATTTTATACTTAAATTTATTTTTTTATTATTTTTGGTAAATATTATGAAATTATATAAGGATAAAGGGATGTTAATGAAGGAACCTCAAACATCAAAGATGTTTTTGAATGGTCCAAGTTAAAAGGATTTGTTGTTTGTAAATGATTTTGAATGCTTAAAAGTTTCACTTATGGTAGAGAAAATGAAAATTACACACATAAAGAAAAAATAAAATTAAATGAAATGTAACATGAAATAATTCAGTAAAAGGTTTTGTATGATAATGTTAATTTGAATAAATTTCTTGTTTTTTGAAAAAATCATGCATGAAGTTGATGAAATTTCATGATTATGTAAGAAGGATCTTGAAGAATAATTGAAATTTAGTGATAAAATTAATAATCAATGAAAACATTTTATTTCTTCAAAAGGGCATATATTTTCCAAATTGTGGGATTAAGGACAATTTAAGAGAAATTATATAATGTCTATTGAATCAAAAACAAACATATATAAAAAATTATGCCTTCAAGAAATGTCAATTTAAATTATAATTTTCCAATGATCAATGAAGATAATATTTAAAGGATAATGTGTACAAGAAAATGTGATAAATTTATATCATCACCTAATAAAGGTTTTTAAAGTGCTGAAAAAAACTATTTACAACATAATAGGGAATAAAAAAGTGTTTTTTAATAGAAAAAGAAAATGTTCTAAGAGAAAAATAACATTTTAAGGTTATTATTAATGATGATTTGGTTTTAGTAAATTATAAATAATTTATAGTTCAAATTAATAAATTTTATTGATTTGATAATATATATGTATGTAGTTGAGGTTTAGACAACACACTCTATAAGAACATGTTCCAAACCAACCATAAACATTACATGTGAAAGTAACAAATAAAATAAAATTATTAAATAAAATTTTTAGATGAATATAGCAGTCATGAAATTATATAGTTGATTTTATAAATATCATAAACACATATATTAATGGGAAAAATGAATCCAAAGTTATTCAAGTGAAGATTAATAATAAGGATAGTGTTTGTGATGTTGATGTTATATTATTGTTTTTTCAAGAGGGATGACATTAAAAATTTGAATGTTTAAATTCAGCTCATATGAATTCGTAAATAAAGATTTTATATTTTGTTAAAGTAAAATAATGGTTATATTATATTTATAAATAATTTTCTTCTATTTATAAATGGTATTATCTAAGTTGGTATAAATGAATGAAATCTGAAATCTAGGAACTCATTATTTAATTTTGGTATGAAATGTAATCTATATAGTGTTTCCCTGATCTATTATGAATGTAATGTAGTTATATTTAAGTAGTATAATGTGTTGGTGAATTTATTAAATGATGTGAATGTTTTCTAAATGGAACAATGAATAAGAGCTAATTAATCATAGGTGATAGTTTTAATAGCACATCCAAAATTAGTATGAATGATGAAATTGATCTGTGGCATAAAAGTTGGTTAAATTAGAAAAGGATAATTGAATAAGTAAACTTGGTAGAATGTTATAAAAGAATTTTATTTTCCTAAATGAATATAAATAATGGATGTTTTATATATGATATGTAATAAGGATAGAAAATTATTCACACAATATAGTGGATATAAAAAATATTGGCTATTAGATTTTATTTACTCTAATAATTATATTTTGATGGAGTAGAATTCATCATATGTTGGTCAGTGTTTTATCTCATTAATTTACAATTTTTTTGGATTATATATTTTTTTATGTCACATACATGTAATGATAAAAATATGATTATGTGTTTTATATAGAGTGTCGATAATGAATGTTGTAATCTCATGAAGAAAATAAGATTAGATAATATTTTTGAATAAAAGATAAAAAAAAATTATTTTATATATAGATTTGTGAAATTAAATAATATTATAGTGTACCATGCACCATATAAAAAATAGTCTTTCTAAAATAAAGAACATAATTTTGGAAGAGATTTCTTATAGATTGTTTCTTGAATATTGGTTATCTCATTACATTGGGTGGTAGTTGAGTAGATCAATTATTGAAATTCAAAATTAATGTTAGCTTCATAAAAATTTTTAAATTACTTATTATAAGAATTATTACAAGAAGACTCATGGTTTTGTACAAATCAATGTTTTTGGAATTCATTGTATATACTTTATAAAGGACCCAGACATTAAAAAAACCTTATAATAAATTTAAGGAATTTTTTTATAAAAATTAATATAATGAAATAGGATTTAATTTTTATAACATGGTACCTCTAATGATTACCTATTATGCTTATAAAAAGGTGTCTACAAATTATTTGTTATCATGGAATGAAAAATTATTTGGTTATTGATAATGATAAGAGTACGAACTTTTTTATATAATGAATTATAAATTAATAATAATTTTATATTATTTGTGAATATTATCATGATAAAGATGATATTGATGTTTAATGAGGAGATTATTGATGCATATAAATTTGTAAATGGTCAGTCATATTTTTATATCCTTAGAACATCATTAAATACCATAAATATATTGATTCATAATAGGATATATTTCAGCATAAAAAATCATACAAGATTATTTTTCATGTTATTCTAAAGGATGTGAATGATATAAAGAATCATCATGGGTGGATAGTGCAGTTCAAATTGAATTTTGTATTTTTTATAATATTTCTTACCAAAAACACATTTAAGTTCTAAAAATTTCGTTTGAAATTATTTTGATTTATTTTTGATTTATTTTTTATTTAGTTTTGAGTAGTTTGGAGATGTATGAAGGGGTTGAAAACAAGGATATATAGAATCTTACCTAGCCAGGTAAGAGTAAAAAAAATATCTATGTATTATTAGACTAATTTTTTTAGTGGATGTTCAAGATAAATTCAGAATCATCATCAAGATTTATTTATAGTTTATATGTATATTTTGGGATCTGAGGACACTCATAGAATGGGAGGGTGAATTGGGGGTATGCATGTTTAAACTTTCACAACAATCCCTTTCTTCCATATCATGTTATATTGTATGAAGGATCACCTTCTCTACCAATTTCTTCCTCAAATTCATTATCATTAAAATTCCTGAACATATAAAACTATAAAATACCAGATCCCACATATTTTACTTGGATCAAATGTGTGACTTCCTTATCCTGATTAATATAAAATTGAATGATTTTTTCAGCCAAAAGGGCTAAATAACACATCTCCATACTCCAAAGGCTTTAGAATAGTAGTGATGGTGTATGGTGAAATGTTGGGGAGACTATACCCTCTTTATCAAAGTGAAACACAATAGTAAATAATGGAAACAAAAAATACATCTAGATAATAATAAATAAAAAATAAGTAGAAATCATAATCATATAAAAATGATGTCATGATGATAAAAAATATAAAGAAGGAATGACATGGTAGAAGGTATACAATAGTTCTAGTATAAAAGAGGAAATAAAAGACCAAAAAACAATCTTCATGAGTATCCTGAGCACCAGATTTTTCCTCTACTCTTATTCTCCCATTCTAAAAATAAATCATCCATCCATAATGGGAGCTTCCCTTTATCCTTAACTACATCGATGAAATCTTCCCGAGTACCAATCTAGGGCCTAGACAATGTGTGAGTACAACACAGAAGGGAACCACTAAAAGTGCCAAATGTAAATCTAGTTTGTGAATAAAATATGTAATAGCATGAATGTAAATTAGATATAAGTTGTAGAAATAAATAAAAACCATGTTGGGATCGAGCTCCACATGGGATACTCGGTCAACCATTCCTACTTTGGACAATTAACGATACCTCTAAGAATGTGAAATTTTAATTTAACTAGGGACCAGAGGCACATAGCCATGGGATCATTGAATAATAACCACAAGAAATCCACAGTGAGAACATATCATTCTTGAATTTTTGAGGTCAATCCCACTCATTATGATCATCTATGATATTTTCTTTTTAGTTTTGTATTTAATTCAAGTAGTGAACCCTTTGAATTCCACTCTAAATATTTATTAATATGACTAATGAAAACTATCCTTTGGTATTGGGTATACCTTAATTGGAGTCCAAATGGATAACTAAAGGCATAACTCATTTAAAGTCATTAGGATGAACCTAGGTGATCATCTTAAGGATTCTATGTTTTTTGGATAGGTGGATTAATCCAAACCATTAATCCAATACATTCATAAAATTAAGACAAATATTGAGTCTAATATGGTGTTTCCACACGGAATTCACGTTAATGAATTGTGTGACATCATATGAGTTCACTGAAGTCATAAAAAAATAATCCTAGGCTTACTCAAGGTATTCCATGCCTTTAACAGTGTAATCAACTATATATTTGTAATCAATATTATTTTATAATTATTTATAACACCATGTTTCCATGCTATTTAATTATCCATGTAACATCCCAGGTAAATAAAGAATAAAACATTTTCATATTTATTAATATTTACGAATTAAATATTAATTTTACTTTAAAGGGGTTTCTATGTTAGATAGCGTACCCGATACGCAACAAAGAGTTTCTTTGAAATCTTATGTTGTACACTAGTAATAAAATAATATTATTTTAAATGGTAGTTAACACGTAGTCGTTGTATTGGCGGTAATGAATATAAATATCTAAAATATGATTATATATGTTTGTTAAATGTTTTTACATTTATCCAATAAAGGATAAAGGCTTAAAATACGAAAATAAATCAATTTTAGGCACATATACTCTAATTTTCACTAAAGGTCCACTTATGGCCTTTTGATGGTGAACCATCATTAAATATAGTTTTGGTCACTCTTATACATTATATTGGACTGAATAAAATTCTTCTTTATAATCAGGACATCAAAATTTACTTTGTGTAAATTTTTTGTATTTTTCCGATAAAGTTCATTTTTTAATGAATAGTGAAAAATGTTGTATTTTAATTCAAAAACTCTTTTTAATATAATTTATTAATATGATTAGATTATCTTTTGAATTGGTTTTAAAGTTAAATTAGAATATATTTTTACCATTTAATCCAATAGTGGTCGTTGGAATTAATTTCACTTTGAAATTAGACTTAAACTAGTGTCAATCTTTTGATATATATTGTTTCCTAAAAACACGCTATTTGTCATGACAGCAGGAATTAATTATTAAATTAATTAATGTAACTTATATGATTTGAGTTTTGTAAAAAAGGCATAATTTTTTAATTCGGAATATCAAATATATCTTAGAGTGAAGTTTTGGTATTTTTCTGAAAAACATCAATTTTTGATGAATAGTGAAACCACTAAGTGGTACTTAAAAAACTGATTTTTTTTTTGATTAAATGAAATTTTACCACCTCTGTGTTTTGAATTTAAAAAATCCGACATACATGGTTATCATGAAAAAGTAAAATGTGGTTCAATGGGATTAACATAATTTTTGGTGAATAGCAACTTTTAAGTTTTTAATCATGATTAGAGGTAATTAGTGTAATTTAAGGAAAAAATAATGTTTTAATAATATGAAATGACCTTGACACATGTCCTACCCTTATTGGATGTGTCATGGCTGACCAAGACAATCCATGTGTCAACTTGGGGACCCCATGGAGCAACTTTGGTAAGGAAACGACATTAATAACTTTTTATTTAATGTTAAAATAAAAATGTCACAAACATGTGTCATTTTACAAATAAAATTATTCTATAAGGTTATACAAGTCATATTTTTGACTATAAATATTCCTTAGAAAGATAAAATTATTTCCTACATCATGATATTTTTTTTATAATTTTTAGACATTAAATAAATTAAATTATTTATGACACCATGATGATGCAGCGATTACCTCATTATTTAATGATTTAAATAAAATGAAAATATAATGTAAAATCTAAGTCCTACACTTGTCAAAAACCTATTTGATGGTGGATTTAAAACTCTTATCACCTTATCCTATAAATATATAATTTTGGGACCTTTAAAAACCGAAAATCATTTTATAATAAAGTAACCTTTTATAACTTTCCAAGAGTGCCCCTCCTCTCCTCTTATAAAAGGCCCCCACCTCTACCACCTTACCCACACCTCTGAAGCCTTTGGCTCGGCCAGACCCTACCCATTTTGTCTCTCCAAATCCCTTTCTTACTCCTAGAAGCCTCACTTTGGGCATAAGTATTTCCAAGTAATCCTTTTATCTCAAATCAAAAAGAGTTACCCGATTTAAAGGTAGTGTCTTCTCTTGTGTTCTTATGTTTTATTTTGCTTCTCCAACCCCCTAAACTCTTTTTATTACTTTATTTTGTAACAACACCAGTATCTTCAATATACTAGGATGTTTTTATGAGAATTATTAGAGCTACACCTACACACACCTTCGTCTAATGGTTAAAGAACATACTGTTTCTGTGGTTGGCGAATTTCTACCTCACGAAACGATGATTGTTAAATCTTCTTTTAACACCTTTCATGGTGGCCATTAAGATGAAACTATATTTATATATGATATATATTATGTTTATTGTTTCCTTAAGCCTCTGTATTTTTCATTTGTGGAATACCTTTATGGTTTCCATTGTGGGTAAACACGATAATTTCATTTTAGGAAGTACGGACTACCGCCCCCTCAAAGTGATTTGATTCGGTAATGCCATATGTGGGACGTATAAAGGATGGAGTTAATGTTATTAAATATGATGTTATACTGTAATTATAATATATCCTTATATCATTATTATTTCACTCTATTAAATACAAAATAGAAATGAAAGTAGTGTTCATGCGTACGTACGGCTTACCGTCTCCATGAACGGTGCATTTCATTTCTTACCTCTAAATGTTATGTACTATTATAAATACATGTATATTCTGGATATATATGATATATATGATATCCAAATCATGAATATAATTCTGGATATAATGAACCTTTGACCACATAAACAACATGTAATTGTAAGAAGCCCATTTTTGACTTATGAACCAGATATCAACAAAATGAACATTATTAACTTAAATGTTTACATAATGTTTATAACATGGAAATAAGTGATATAAAATGAATAGTATGCTTGAAAAAGATACTTTAGAAAGTATAAATTAACTTTAATTTATTATTCATGAGATTAAAGAGCAATCGAGTCACGTCGGACAAGAGGTAAGGGACTTCGTCTCAATCTCCTTTCATTGAGGCATATTTTGTTCTAATACAAGGCTTTCTTTTATACGGTGTATAAACCCCTTTTACATTTAATTTTATACAAAAGGAATATTTTTCTACAAATCATTTTACAAAACAACAAAAAGGAATGTTTCTTTTAACGTATGTGGTGACAATGACCTTTTCCACTGCCACGAGTATTATTTGGTCTTTGGCTTCCTCAACAAGCCGTAATGTTTTTAAAATTAAATAAATACCATATACTCTTTTATGTATTTTGGTATTGAAAATGGTTTTTATAATGGATTTTTTATTTCAATATATTTATGTGACATATTGTGATCAAAGTGTGGAAAATTTTTTTCCATTATATTTGTTTTATGTCTTATGATTTTATAATGGTACTTGGACATTTGACAGGTGGTTATGTGATAAACCATATGACGGGTGGTGCCGTGAATACCAGGACGGATGTTTACGTTATAACCTCCAATGTATTGGGTATGGAAGTTGGATTTATGGATATTCCATTAAGTGATATGTGTGGAAGTCGATCTTATGGTTATTCCATTTAAGTATGTTTATGTCCCAAGTTACCTTTATAAGTTATGTGTTCTTTATATGGGTTTTATGGTAATATTTTGGTTACAAAAGGGTAATTAATGATATTTTATTTATTGAAGATTAATTATTACTCCATAAAGTTTAAAATTATTAATTTGATAAAGTATTCATGGTTTACTTGTTGTTTTGAAAAACTAATATTTTTCCTTCTTTGTGTATCCCTTACTAAGCTTTTATGCTCACCCCAAGTTTTTTTTTTGAAATGTTTTTGACAGGACATAATGTAGAATAGGGTCAAAGATGGGATCAAGGAAAATTCATGCTTTCTTAAACATGGAACTAGAAATGACTTTTTTTTGAGTTTATGTTTTGAAAAAAAAAATTGTAGAAGTGTCTACTGTGTGATCTTTTGAGATGTAATAGTTATGGTCTAATTCTCTAAAACTCTAAACCTGAAAAGATCCTCAATGGGAATTATTCATTTAATTCAATATTAAGTAATGTTTATGGTCAGGGCCATATAATCCAAATCATTTAAAAAAGGAAATTTAACTTGTATGTGACATTACAAACACACCCTAAGCGGGGTTTGGATAAAACTGGAGTATGGTTAACATTGGTGTTATGCCAAACACATCCAAAGGGGTGGTTCAGGTTATGTTCGTCAACATATAATTGTTTCTAGTTTCCTTATAGAACATTTAGGTTAAGTATTAAGAGAAAAATTAAAGGAATATGTATTTTAGGGGTAATGCATGACTGGTCTGGTCTGTGGAATAACGATACAATTTCTAAACATTGAGACACTTAGGGAGAAGAAATAGACTATCTACTTAATCTCTAAATAAGATTACTCATCTGTTATGGGCCTCAAATTTAGGATGTAATAAGAGAAATAAAAATCCAAAAAAAACATAAGATATATGGTATATGAATTAAACATGGTGTAAGTGGTTTGGGAATTAAGAAAAGGTGTGAAGGGAACCTATTTTGGGGTGTTCTATCATTTCATCCAGAACTTGAATCAGAGGTGGAACAGAGGAGATCCACCAAAATCCATAAAGAGGGATAGAGATGAGATATTGTGTCTATTGTGCACAAAATAATGGGGAGTATATTCAATTATAGATTGAAAGGAAAAAGAGAAAAAATGTTAATTTTTATTATATTTAACATGGTACATTCTTTGGTCATATGTGTAACGACCCAAAGTTTCATTAATGGAAAATCCCTCTTGATCACATTAAATGTCTCTTTATATAAAATGTTTTTATAAGATGTCAACTTTTTTGGTTTTATGTTAAGAATTTTGACCGTTGCTAATATAGTCGTTGAACAGTGATCACATGATTAGTGTAAATATAGGAATTTAACAAATCAATTTTACTCAGACAAAAGAAGGGATGGTCTCATCTAGTAGAATTTCCCCATACGAAGCCCATTTTTCAGAGCTCAGAAAAGAGGTGGCATCCTTGGTCTTCTCTCTTGACCAATCCCAAGCTGAGCTTCATCATGTCAAGCTCGAACATGACCGTCTACGGAAAAAGTGGAAGTTGATTGAAATTACCACTCGAGCGATGTTATCCGAGCCACCCCAAGAGTCTGTCACCATCGTACATCTTACCCTTAGATCTTATGCAGATGTTTTAAGGGTTTATGTAACAAATAAGCAGTACTATGTTCATGTACATTATTTTTTTATATAATAACGAATATAATTTCTAGTCATTTTTGATACATTGTAAATAGTTTTTAAAGTAGAAATGGTGTTTTTAGTTGTTATTTAATTAAGAAATATATTTTATTAAATTAAGGGATTTTTGAATTAAATAATATTTTAATAAAATATGTTTATTATTATTATTAAATTAATTTTTATTAAATGATCTTATAATTTTTTGAATGAAATTAAAATTTTTATTAAGGTTTGAAAGCCATTTCTGTCAAAACCCATGAATTTTCGATAAATGTCGGTTTTTACTTTAAAAGTGAAAATTAACATATTTAGAAAAAAAATTAGATAAAATAAATGTCATTTATGGAATCAGGATGTCGAAATTATCCAACGGTGAATTTTTCATAATTTTCTGAGACAATCAAATTTTTGGGTAAAAATTAAATACCGTTTAAATATATAATGTGTTTTATGACATCATAATGACCCAATAGTGATGTAATAAAATGCTATAATCTTTATGTTCGGACAATATATGTTTTACCATTAAAATAATGTGATTTTGGGTTTGTTTGACTTACTTTTCAAAGCATTAATGGACCCCTCAAGACATATTCAACACTTTTCCTTTTTAAATTAATTTCCATGGGAGTGTGACTCACCTCCACATAAGCAACCCTAATATTTTAAGAATTTAGGAATTTGGCCTTATAAAATATTGTTTTCCTCTACCCTTTGCCAAAAACCATGGGAAAGAACCATTGGATGGTTTGTGTTTTGGATTAATTTAATGTAAGGGGTCCCAACCCTAAATAATACAGAATTCTCTCACCTTTCCTATATAAACCCACCCAATCTCCCACTTCCTCCTCACTCAAATCCCATGTAGTTCATCAAACCTCTGCCCTACTCTCTCTAGAATCCTCCCAAGGTTCACCAAGCTCCCAAGAAGCCTCTCACAAGCCTCTCTCTAGCCTTTGGAAGCACACTTCCATTAAGGGTTTTTTCTTCCTTTCTCATTTTAGTCCAATTTTCTTTAAGTTGTTTTGTCTTTTAATTTAAATTATTAATGTTGGGGTATGGTTTTTCACCTCCCTCATACTGACCTCTTTATGTTTTAATGATTTGAGACCCTTTCTCTCTCATTAAATGCCTCCCATTTACACCCGTTACTATGCCGATATTCCGAAAGGAACTTCTCTCTCCTCTTTTACATTCAAGCAATACTTTTGTATCATCAATCCAAATTCCATTAAAATTGTTGGGACATGTATCTATATGAACTCCTTACTTTCAATTACATGTAAATATGATGAGTAACCACTTTCTCTCCCATCAACCATTTTTATGAATTCTTATGTCACGCCGTTACGCTGCCGAAATCGCACCGATTTTCTAAGCCAATGTCCTTGTGTAGTGAATATCATGCCCATTTCTCCATCAAGGGTATTCACCTTTATGCACATTTACTTATTGATTGTAAAGTTTCAGGTATTAATTTCACATTCCTTTATCATGGAATAATTTATTATGTTTTATAACTCCATGTTTTATGATCCATGGGGCACACTTATGCATGAAATGAAATGTTTAAGAAGGGTGCGCCCTTATAGTGATCCAATGCATTGGGTAAAGTATAGTATCATGATACGTCATGTGCAATGAGTTTTGAGTCATTCTAATTCAAGTGCAACGAGGGTTTACTCGTGCTTTATGTTCAATGAGGATTTACTCATGCTCCATGTGCAATGGGCCTTGGCTCATGCTAATTCCATGTTATGTGTTGTTGCCACATTTCCATGTTATGATTATCATGATTTATCATGCCTTTATGTTCATGTTTCTTTTATGCTATATTGATATGCCTATTTTCTAACATGTATTGTACTCCTCATGTTATTCTATATGTACTCCCTTAGTGGGCTTTATAGCTCACCCTTTTCTTATTCATGTCCTCAGGTTATCCCATGCAATGCTAAGTATGAGGGAATGTAGTGGTCATGTAAAGGATGTTTTCAATAAAGATGTTATATTTCATGTTTTAAGTTTTTATGTAATGATACTAAGCCCCAAAGACACTAAACCTCTCGATCTTCTTTGTTGTATCAAGTGAAGTTTTATTTAATAAATCATGTATAAGTTTGTAATAAAAGAAGGGTTGTCATAGTTGGTATCAGAGGATAGGTTTAGTTATTTTTGGGATTAAGAAACCCTAGTAAAGCCTTAGATACAAGAATAGGTATAATAAAAACATCCCTAAGTTTTGGTAAATACTGAGTAAGTGGTTTATCAAACAAATACATCCCTATCTGGATACGAGCAGGTAGAGGCTACTCTGGCACAGATGTATCCTAGGGGTAAAACCCAAAAACACCGCTTTGAGCTAGACTCGAACGGGAACTGGTGCACGACAACGGGCCTTTCTGCACTCTTGGTTATGACACTCCCGGGGGATATGTTTTGATAAATTCAAAAGCTTAGTATAAACCCTTATTAAGGGAATTAAAAAAATTCCCCTATGAATATATGTTAGAAAGTAGATCATGAAAAGCCTAGGTTGAAGCCTACAGACTCTTGAGTAAGGAAATAAAAGTTTATTTATAAGTCATCAATTTTTGTATTTGGATTACCCTTTATGTGTTACCTCTAACTTTCCTTTTATTCCAGCCAATGGCTGGTAATAGTAGGACTCGGGCTAAAAACCATTGTGATGATCAATGTGATGACTGTACTAATGAGATGCCCAATCCAATGGGAGTGGGAATCGCGAACTTTGTCACGCTTCTCCCTCAGCTAACTCAAGTTTTGAATAGAAACACGGGTCAAGAGGAACGTCCAAACCCCCCTAAGAAGGAACAAGTCGCTATCAAGAGCTTCTTGAGGCAAAGGCCTCCTACTTTTAGTGGATCATCTGATCCCACGATCGCTGAACAATGGATCAACTCCATTGAAAAGATATTCTCTATCCTCCAATGTTCTGAACAAGAGAAGGTTCTCCTAGAGGCTTATCGTATTGAGGTGAATCTGATCAATGGTGGATGTTGATCAAAAATACGAAGCCTGAGGAGGAAATCGAGGCGTTGGAATGGAAGGATTTTCGGAAGATGTTTTTCGATAAATATTTTTCGCGCACCCTCTGGCTTAAGATGGAAAGGGACTTCCTTTACCTCAAGAAAAAAGATGAAGAATCTGTTGGAGCGTATGAGGGAAACTTAACGAGACTTGCATGATATGCTTCCGGCTTTGTCATTACCCCCGAATTCAAGGTTGACCGCTTCTTTGGTGTGCTGAAGCCTAGCTTGCAGAAAGCATTAGCGATCTGTGACTTTGACAGCAATGAGGAAATTGTCTGATGTGCCCTTAAGGTTGAAATGGATATTGGGGAATCACAGGCGTATCATGGGGACAAAAAGCATAAGGTGGACTTCAATGTTGGTGGTCTGATGGATAAATCCAACGGTGCTAAGAATATCCAGCACTCCACTTTCCAAAAGTGCAAAAAGAAGCTCCCTAGAAATTTCCTTAAGGGGGCTAGAAAATGCTTCAGGTGTGGAAGAGAAGGGCACCTAGCTGTTAACTGTCGGCAAGAAAGACCCACGGCTGCGACAGAGGAGAGGAACTCTCCATTCGAACCTCAACACGTTGTTCAATGCTACAAATACAAAGAACCGGGTCATTTTTCAAATCAGTGCCCTAATCCAAAGGTTTTCGGAGGCAACCAACAACCTCCAAGACAGCAAGGAAGAGCTTTTTCCATCACTTCTACTGAAGTGAACCCTGACAACGAAGTGGTGACAGGTACTCTAGTTATTCATTCAATAATAGCAAATGTACTTTTTGATTCAAGTTCTACGCATTCTTTTATATATCGAAAGTTTAGTATAACAATCCCAGCACCACCACAAATCATGGAAGTAAAGATGTTGGTGAGTACGGAAAATGGGGCAATCATTGCATCCCATGAATATAAGTCCTCCCATGTTATAGTATGTGGATTGAATTTCCCAGTGAACCTCGTCATACTCCCTCTGGTGGAATTTGATGCAATTCTTGGCATGGATTGGCTTTCTTTATATAGAGCCAACATAAATTGTCAGGAGAGGGAAATCACACTCCATATGGAGAATCGACCCCTGATTCTTTACAAGTGTTAGGAGGAAGATGAATCTCCTTTAGCTCCATCATCTCAAGCATGGATATTACTGCCTTATGAGCACACGTATTTGGCTCAGATGATTGAGTCCAAGGAAGAAACCATCCTTGAAGAAATGCCTATTGTGAGGGAATTCGCTGAAGTGTTTCCCGAGGAACTTCATGGTCTTCCTCCTAGAAGAAATGTTGAGTTCTCAATTGAACTTATACCTGGGGCGCTACCAATATCCAATAATCCATATAGAATGGCTGTTGTTGAGCTTGAAGAGCTGAAGAAACAACTATAGGAGAATCTGGATAAAGGGTTTATACGCCCAAGTGCTTCACCATGGGGTGCACCAGTCCTCTTCGTCAAGAAGAAGGATGGGTCAATGCGGCTTTGCATCGATTATCATGAACTTATCAAAATCCCGATAAAGAACAAGTATCCTCTCCCAAGAATCAATGACTTGTTTGATCAGCTGCGTGGAGCACAATACTCATCCAAGGTGGATTTTGCGGTCGGGATATTATCAAGTAAGGGTGAAGAAGGAAGATGTCCCCAAGACTGCTTTTTGTACAAGATACAGGCACTATGAATTCATAGTAATGCCTTTAGGACTCACCAATGCTCCAGAAATATTCATGGACTTGATGAATAGAGTCTTTAGAGATTATCTTGACAAATTTTTGGTAGTCTTTATATATGATATTCTAATATACTCCAAAACCAAGGAGGATCATGAGGAGCATTTAAAAACTGTACTAGAGACTTTGCGCAAGGATAAGCTCTATGCAAAGTACAACAAGTGTGAGTTATGGTTTAAGGAGGTCTCATTCTTGGGCCATATCATCACAAGCAATGGTATATCTGTGGACCCCTCCAAAACAAATGCAATTGAGGGATGGTCGAGGCCAACATCGGTAACAGATATCCATAGCTTCTTGGGGTTAACTGGATATTATCGAAGATTTCTGAGAAATTTCTCACGATTTTCTAACCCTCTTACCAAGCTAACTCGAAAGGGAGTAAAGTTTTTTGGAGTGATGAATGTGAAGAAAGCTTCGAGGAGTTGAAAACGAGGCTTATCACTGCGCTCGTGCTCACTTTACCCACAAGTGGGGAACGTTTTTTGGTATTCAGTGATGCTTCAAAGAAGGGCTTAGGTTGTGTGCTGATGCAGAATGATAAATTTATATCATATGCCTTAAGGCATTTGAAAATCCTTGAGTGAAACTATCCAACGCATGATCTGGAGTTGGCGGCGGTGATCTTTTCCTTGAAAATCTTCGGCATTATCCTTATGGAGAGAAATGTGAGATATATACTGACCACAAGAGTCTTAAATATATATTCACAGAGAAAGAGCTTAATATGTGCCAGAGAAGATGGATAGAGCTTATCAAGGATTATGACTGTTCAATACAATACCACCCTGGGAAAGCGAACAAGGTGGAAGATGCCCTAGATAGAAAGGACCCATCAATTTTATCAATGATGAGAATTGATAAGGATCCAATCTTCTTAGACTTGATGAAGATGGACGTGGGAATCATAAAGAAGGGAACATCATCAATCCTTTCACAGATGATTGCTCAACCATCTCTTTTGGAAAAGTTAAAGGATGCTCAAAAGGATGATGTGGGAATTCAGGAAAAAGTGGAAGCTATCAAAAAAGGGAAATCCTTAGAGTTTAATGTTAATGAAGAAGGAATTTTTCAGTTTGGGAAAAGACTATGTGTTCCATCAAGTCCAGAGCTAAAGAAGAAACTTTTGGATGATGCACATAGTTCAAATTTCTCTGTTCACCCAGGGAGCACAAAGATGTATCGAGATCTTTGAGAAAACTTTTGGTGGGATAATATGAAGAAGGAGATCGCTGAATATACATCAAAGTGCCTGGTGTGTCAGAAAGTGAAGGCAAAGAGGAAGAAGTCTAAGGGGATGATTCAACCATTGCCCATACTAGAATGGAAATGGGAGAACATCACCATGGACTTTGTCACCAGACTTCCAAGGACATCCAAAGGCAACAATGCAATCTGGGTTGTTGTGGATCATCTTACGAAGACTGCACACTTCATTTCTATTCTGGAAGATTTCTCTTTGGATAAACTAGCACGAATATATATCAAGGAAGTGGTAAGGTTTCATGGAGTACCAATATCTATTGTATCTAACTGAGATCCAAGATTCACCTCTATGTTTTGGAAGAGTCTACAACATGCTCTGAATACTGAACTGAACTTCAGTACGGACTATCATCCTCAAACTGATGGCCAATCCGAGCGGACTATCTAAACATTTGAGGATATGTTGAGAGCATGCTCAATGGACTTTAAAGGAGGATGGGATCAACATCTTCCTTTGGTTGAGTTCTCTTATAATAATAGTTTCCACTCGAGCATCCAAATGGCACCATATGACGCCCTGTATGGGAAAAGGTGCAGAACACCGGCATGATGGGATGAGGTCAGTGAACGTAAGCTGCTTAGACCAGAAATGGTCAAGGAAATGGTGGAGAAGGTGAAAACCATTCAGCAGCATATCAAGGCAGCCCAGAGTCGACAGAAGAGTTATGTAGATAATCGTCGACGAGACCATGAGTTTAAAGTTGGAGACATGGTTTTTCTACGCATATCTCTATGGAAGAAGGTCATGAGGTTTAGAAAGAAAGGGAAGTTAAGTCCAAGGTACATCGTCCCCTTCGAGATTCTTGATCGTGTCGGGGTTGTGGCCTATTGACTAGCACTTCCACCTACTATGGCCAAAGTACATGATGTCTTTCATGTATCCCTCTTAAGGAAGTACATACCGGACCCTTCACATGTACTCTCTTCGGAGGTGGTACAATTGGAAGATGATCTTTCTTATAAGGAGAAACCAGTGAAGATCTTAGATCGTAGAGAAAAAGTTCTACAAAATAAGACAATGCACCTCATCAAGGTGTTGTGGAGAAACCACAAGTTTAAATAGGCGACTTGAGATTCTGAGGAAATGATGAAGTTGATTTACCCACATTTGTTTTAGTGTGGGAAAAGGAAAATTTCGAGGGAAAATTTTCTTAAGGGGGGAATATTGTAACGACCCAAAGTTTCATTAATGGAAAATCCCTATTGATCTCATTAAATGTCTCTTTATATAAAATGTTTTTATAAGATTTCAACTTCTTTGGTTTTATGTTAAGAATTTTTACCGTTGCTAATATAGCTGTTGAACAGTAATCACATGATTAGTGTAAATATAGGACTTTAACAAATCCAATTTACTCAGACAAAAGAAGTGATGGCCTCATCCAGTAGAATTGCCCTATACGAAGCCCATTTGTCGGAGCTCGGAAAAGAGGTGGCATCCTTGGGCTTCACTCTTGACCAGTCCTAAGTTGAGCTTCATCATGTCAATCTCAAACGTGACCGTCTACGGGAAAAGTGGAAGTTGATTGAAATTACCACTCGAGCGATGTTATCCGAGCCACCCCAAGAGTCTGTCACCATCGCACACCTTACCCTTAGGTCTTATGCTGCTGTTTTAAGGGGTTATGTAACAAATAATTAGTACTATGTTCATGTACATTATTTTTCTATATAATAATAAATATAATTTCTAGTCATTTTTGATACATTGTAAATAGTTTTTAAAGTACAAATGGTGTTTTTAGTTATTATTTAATTAAGAAATCTATTTTATTTAATTAAGGGATTTTTGAATTAAATAATATTTTAATAAAATAATAATATTATTATTATTATTAAATTAATTTTTATTAAATTATCTTATAATTTTATGAATGCAATTAAAATTTTTATTAATGTTTGAAAGCCATTTTTGTCAAAACCCGTGATTTTTTTATAAATGTCTGTTTTTATTTTAAAAGTGAAAATTAACATATTTAGAAAAAAATTAGATAAAATAAATGTAATTTATGGAATCAGGACGTCGAAATTATCCAACGGTAAATTTTTCATAATTTTCTGAGACAGTCAAATTTTTGGGTAAAAATTAAACACCATTTAAATATATAATGTGTTTTATGACATCATAATGACCCAATAGTGATGTAATAAAATACTATAATCTTTATTTTCGGCCAATATATGTTTTACCATTAAAATAATGTGATTTTGGGTTTGTTTTACTTACTTTTCAAAGCATTAATGGACCCCTCAAGACATATTCAACACTTTGCCTTTTTAAATTAATTTCCATGGGAGTGTGACTCACCTCCACATAATCAACCCTAATATTTTAGGAAGTTTGGACTTTGGACTTATAAAATATTTTTTTCATCTTCCCTTTTCTAAAAACCATGGGCAAAAACCATGGGATGGTTTGTGGTTTGGATTAATTTAATGTAAGGGGTCCCAAACCTAAATAATAAAGAATTCTCTCACCTTTCCTATATAAACCCACCCAATCTCCCACTTCCTCCTCACTAAAATCCCTTGGAGTTCATCCAACCTCTAACCTACTCTCTCTATAATCCTCCCAAGGTGCCCCAAGCTCCCAAGAAGCCTCTCACAAGCCTCTCTCTATCCTTTGTAAGCACACTTCCAAGTAAGGGTTTTTTCTTCCTTTCTCATTTTTGTCCAAATTTCTTTTAAGTTGTTTTGCCTTTTAATTTCAATTATGAATGTTGGGGTATGGTTTTGAACCTCCCTCATACTGAACTATTTATGTTTGAATGATTGGATACCCTTTCTCTCTCATCAAATGCCTCCCATGTACACCTGTTACTATGCCGATATTCCAAAAGGAACTTCTCTCTCATCTTTTACATTCAAGCAATACTTTTGTATCATGAATCTAAATTCCATTACAATTGTTGGGACATGTATCTATATGAACTCCTTACTGTACATTACATGTAAATATGATGAGGAACCCATTTCTCTCTCATCAACCATTTTTATGAATTCTTATGTCACGCCGTTACGCTGCCGAAATCACACCGATTTTCTAAGCCAGGTCATTGTGTAGTGAATACCATGCCCATTTCTCCATCAAGGGTATTCACCTTTATGCACATTTGATTATTGATTGTAAAGTTTCATGTATGAATTCCATATTCCTTTATCTTATAATAAATGATTATGTTTTATGACTCCATGTTTTATGATCCATGTGGCACACTTATGCATGAAATGAAATGTTTAAGAAGGGTGTGCCCTTATAGCACTCCAAAGCATTGGGTAAAGTATAGTATCATGATATCTCATGTGTAATGAGTGTTGACTCATGATAATTCATGTGCATTGAGGGTTTACTCGTGCTTTATTTTCAATGAGGATTTACTCATGCTCCATGTGCAATGGGCCTTGCCTCATGCTAATTCCATGTTAAGTGTTGTTGCCACATTTCCATGTTATGATTATCATGCTTTATCATGCCTTTATGTTCATGTTTCTTTTATGATATATTGATATGCCTATTGTATAACATGTATTGTACTCCTCATGTTATTCCATATGTACTCCCTTACTGGGCTTTATAGCTCACCCTTTTCTTATGCATGTCCTCAGGTTATCCCATACAATGCTAAGTACGAGGGAATATAGTGGTCATGTAAAGGAAGTTTTCAATAAAGATGTTATATTTCATGTTTTAATTTTTTATGTAATGATCCTAAGCCCCAAAGACACTAAACCTCTCAATCTTCTTTGTTTTATCAAGTGATTTTTTATGTAATAAATCATGTTTAAGTTTGTAATAAAAGCAGGGTTGTCATACTTGGTATCAGAGGATAGGTTTAGTTATTTTTGGGATTAGGAAACCCTAGTAAAGCCTTAGATACAAGACTAAGTATAATAAAAACATCCCTAAGTTTTGGTAAATACTGAGTAAGTGGTTTATCAAACAAATACATCCCTGTCTGAATACGAGCAGGTAGAGGCGGCTTTGGCACAGATGTATCCTAGGGGTAAAACCAGAAAACACCGCTTTGAGCTAGACTCGAACGGGAACTGGTGCATGACAACGGGCCTTGCTGCACTCTTGGTTACGACACTCCTGGGGGATATGTTTTGATAAATTCAAAATCTTAGTATGAACCCTTATTAAGGGAATTAAAAAAAATGCCCCTATGAATATATGTTAGAAAGTAGATCATGAAAAACCTAGGTTGAAGCCTATAGACTCTTGATTAAGGAAATAAATGTTTATTTATAAGTCATCAACTTTTGTCTTTGGATTACCCTTTATGTGTTACCCCTAACTTTCCTTTTATTCCAGATAATGGCCGGTAATAGGGGGACTCGGGCTAACAACCGTTGTGAAGATCAGTGTGATGACTGTACTAATGAGATGCCCAATCTAATGGGAGCAGGAATCATGAATTTTTTCACACTTCTCTCTCAGGTAACTCAAGTTTTTAATAGAAACACGGGTCATGAGGAACGTCCAAACCCCCCTAAGAAGGAACAAGTCGCTATCGAGAGCTTCATGAGGCAAAGACCTCCTACTTTTGGTGGATCATCTGATCCCACAATCGTTGAACAATGGATCAACTCCATTGAAAATATATTCTCCATCCTCCAATGTTCTGAACAAGAGAAGGTTCTCCTGGCAGATTATCATATGGAGGGTGAAGCTGATCAATGGTGAACGTTGATCAAAAATACGAAGCCTGAGGAGAAAATCGGGGCGTTGGAATGGAAGGATTTTCAGAAGATGTTTTTCGATAAATATTTTCCATGCACCCTCTAGCTTAAGATGGAAAGGGACTTCCTTTCCCTCAAGAAAAAAGATGAAGAATATGTTGGAGCGTACGAGGCAAACTTCACGAGGCTTGCACGATACGCTTCCAGCTTTGTCGTTACCCCTGAATGCAAGGTTGATCGCTTCTTTGGTGGGTTGAAGCCTAGCTTGTAGAAAGAATTAGTGATCCGTGACTTCAACAGCTATGAGGAAATTGTCTGATGTACCCTCAAGGTTGAAATGGAGATCGAGGAATCACAGGGGTATCATGGGGACAATAAGTGTATGTTAGACTTCAATGTTGGTGGTTCGATGGATAAATCCAACAGTGCTAAGAAGATCCAGCACCCCACTTTCCAAAAGTGCAGAAAGAAGTTCCATAGAAATTGCCTTAAGGGGATGAGAAAATGCTTCAGGTGTGGAAGATAAGGGCACCTAGCTGTTAACTATTGGAAAGAAAGGCCCACAGTTGCGACAGAGGAGAGGAACGCTCCGTTATAACCTCAACGCGTTGTTCAATGCTACAAATGCAAAGAACCGGGTCATTTTGCAAATCAGTTCCCTAATCCAAATGTTTTCGGAGGAAACCAACAACCTCCAAGACAGCAAGGAAGAGCTTTTTCCATCACTTCTACCGAAGTGAACCCCGACAACGAAGTGGTGATAGGTACGCTAGTTATTCATTCAAGAATAGCGAACGTACTTTTTGATTCAGGTTCTACGCATTCTTTTATATCTCGAATGTTTAGTAGAACAGTCCCAGCACCACCACAAATCATGGAAGTAAAGATGTCGGTGAGTACGGAAAATGGGGAAATCATTGCATCCCATGAATATAAGTCCTCCCATGTTATAGTCTGTGGATTGAATTTCCCGGCGAACCTCTTCATACTCCCTCTAGTGGAATTTGATGCAATTATTGGCATGGATTGGCTTTCTTTATATAGAGCCAACATAAATTTTCGGGAGAGGGAAATCACACTCCATATGGAGAATCGACCCCCGACTCATTACAAGTGTCAGGAGAAAGATGAATCTCCTTTAGCTCCATCATCTCAAGCATGGATATTACTGCCTTATGAGAACGCGTATTTGGCTCAGATGATTGAGTCCAAGGAAGAAACCATCATTGAATAAATGCCTACTGTGAGGGAATTCTCTGAAGTGTTTCCCGAGGAACTTCCTGGTCTTCCTCCTAGAAGAGATGTTGAATTCTCAATTGAACTTATACCTGGGGCGCTACCAATATCCAAGAATCCATATAGAATGGCTATTGTTGAGCTTGAAGAGCTGAAGAAACAACTATAGGAGAATCTAGATAAAGGGTTTATATGCCCAAGTGCTTCACCATGGGGTGCACCAGTCCTCTTCGTCAAGAAGAAGGATGGGTCAATGCGGCTTTGCATCGATTATCATAAACTTATCAAAATCACGATAAAGAACAAGTATCCTCTTCCAAGAATCTATGACTTGTTTGATCAACTGCGTGGAGCACAATAATTCTCCAAGGTGGATTTGCTGTCGGGATATTATCAAGTAAGGGTGAAGAAGGAATATTTCCCCAAGACTGCTTTTTGTACAAGATACGGGCACTATAAATTCATAGTAATTCCTTTAGAACTCACCAATGCTCCAGAAATATTCATGGACTTGATGAATAGAGTCTTTAGAGATTATCTTGACAAATTTGTGGTAGTCTTTATAGATGATATTCTAATATACTCCAAAACCATAGAGGATCATGAGGAGCATTTAAAAACTATACTAGAGACTTTACGCAATGAGAATCTCTATGAAAATTATAGAAAGTGTGAGTTCTGGTTGAAGGAGGTCACATTCTTGGGCCATATCATCACAAGAAATGGGATATCTGTGGACCCCTCCAAAACAAATGTAATTGAGGGATGGCCGAGGCCAACATCGGTAACAGATATCCGTAGCTTCTTGGGGTTAGCTGGATATTATCAACGATTTGTGAGAAATTTCTCATGATTGTCCAACCCTCTTAACAAGCTAAATCAAAAGGGAGTAAAGTTTTCTTGGAGTGATGAATGTGAAGAAAGATTCAAGGAGTTGAAAAGGAGGCTTATCACTACGCTCGTGCTCACTTTTCCCACAAGTGGGGAACTTTTTGTGGTATTCAGTGATGCTTCAAAGAAGGGACTAGGCTGTGTGCTGATGCAGAATGATAAAGTTATATCCTATTCCTCAAGATAGTTGAAAATCCATGAGCGAAACTATCCAACGCATGATCTGGAGTTGGCGTCAGTGATCTTTGCCTTGAAAATCTGGCGGCATTATCTCTATGGAGAGAAATGTGAGATATATACTGACCACAAGAGTCTTACATATATATTCACACAGAAAGAGCATAATATGCGTCAGAGAAGATTGATAGAGCTCATCAAGTATTATGACTATTCAATACAATACCACCCTGGGAAAGTGAACAAGGTGGAAGATTCCCTAAGTAGAAAGGACCCAGCAATTCTATCAATGATGAGAATTAAGAAGGATCCAATCTTCTTAGACTTGATGAAGATGGACGTGGGAATCATAAAAATGGAACATCATCAATCCTTTCACAAATGATTGCTCAACCATATCTTTTGGAAATGTTAAAGGATGCTCAAAAGGATGATGTGGGAATTCAAGAAAAAGTGGAACCTATCAAAAAAGGAAAATCCTTAGAGTTTAATGTTAATGATGAAGGGATTGTGCGGTTTGGGAAAAGAATATGTGTTCCATCAAGTCTGGAGCTAAAGAAGAAACTTTTGGATGATGCACATAGTTCAAATTTCTCTATTCACCCATGGAGCACAAAGATGTATCAAGATATCTGAGAAAACTTTTGGTGGGATAATATGAAGAAGGAGATCCTTGAATATACATCAAAGTGTCTGGTGTGTCAGTAAATGAAGGCAGAGAGGCAGAACTCTAAGGGGATGATGCAACCATTGCCCATACCAGAATGGAAATGGGAGAACATCACCATGGACTTTGTCACCGGACAACCAAGGACATCCAAAGGCAACAATGCAATCTGGGTTCACTACCACAAAAACAGTTTTTTGCAGTGCCCCCCTTTATCAGCGCTAACGAAAAAGCGCAGATAAAGGGGGGTCCCTTTATCAGCGCTCAAAAAATCGCTCATAAAGGGCCCCCCTTTATCAGCGCTTGCTTAGTAGCGCTGATAAAGGCTCGGCTTCAAAAAAAAATTAAAAATATATTAATATATAAATATAGTTATATTGTTATATAAATATAACATATAATTTTTAAATATATTTTAGATAAGTATAAATGTACATTTACACTTATTATACTTAATATTTAAGATATTTATTGAAAATGACTTCTTAAAAAATTAAAAAAATATTTTTAATTAATATTTTGATAATCATTATGGAGTAATAGTCATTTAATAACAATTTGAGGACTAAAAAAATTTAAAAAATTAAAAAAAGATCCAGAATATGTTGAAAACGCAACTCAAACTTCAAACGGCCATAACTTTTGATCCGGGTGTCCGTTTGAGCTCTACCACATATCAAATCGAAGCCTGCGACGAGCTCTACGTCGTGGTGACTTAGGGGAACCCTCGTCAAGCAATTTTCGAGGCCAAAAGAGGCCCAGAAGGCCTCCAAAACTGAGTTTTTAGTCGGGGTACCCCGATTTTTTAACATTTTGTGGATTTTCACCCTCGTTTAAGGGGGTATTATTGGATTTTTTTGGTGGGTATGAATTTATTCCAAGGTATTACATTCATATTGATATTGTGTCTTTGAAATTTCATCATTTTTTATAATTCACTGCTATTTATAATCAAATATATAACAATATATTCATATTTTTTAAATATTCACACCTAAAAATTTAATTATAAATATAAATAATAAAATATATTTACATATAAAATATATTAGCTTTATCGAAATAATAAATAACATCCATTTTATTTAAAATACCAATATATGAATATTTATATACCAATATATTTATCTAACTATATATATATATTAATCTAATAAGTATATATATATTAATATAACTACATATATATATTAGTATTACTATAAATATATATATTAATATCACCATAAATATATATATTAATATCACTATATATATATTAATATAAATATATAAATATATATTCATATAACTATATATATGTTAATATAACTATATATATGTTAATATAGCTATATATATGTTAATATAACTATATATATGTTAATATAACTATATATATGTTAATATAACTATATATATGTTAATATAACTATATATATGTTAATATAACTATATATTAATATAAATATATATTACTATACGAATAAATATAACTATATATATATATATAGATATAGATATATATTAATACCACTATATATATATATTAATATTACTATATATATTATAATATAACTATATATATATATTAATATAAATATATATTACTATATGAATAAATATAACTAAATATATAAATATATATATATAGGGATATCATGAATTGGAAAGCAAATCAAAATAGAGTAGTGGTAAGGGCTTAGGCGCGCAGGGGGGAGGTCTCGAGTTCAAATCCTAGTGGAGGCAGGGGTGCGCGCGCATGCGGAATATTGGAGCAAGCGCTGTTAAAGGGTAGAGGGGGGTGTGTGGGGTGCGTGGGGTGTTGTATAGGGGCCGAAAAGCGCTGTAAAAGGGGGGGTTCAAGCGCTATAAAATCCCCCCCCCCCCCTGATTGGCAGTATTTTTTAAATTTTTTTAAATTTTTTTAAATTTTTTTAAATTTTTTTAAATGTTTTTAATTTTTTTTAACTTTTATCAGCGTTTTTTTAAAAGCGCTGATAAAGGGGTCCATTATCAGCGCTAAAACGAGAGCTCTGATAAAAGAAGCGCTGATATAGGACCCCTTTATCAGCGCTAAAAAAAGCGCTGATAAAGGGGTACTTTTATCAGTGCTTTTTTTAGCGCTGATAAAGGGGTCCTATATCAGCGCTTTTCGGAGCGCTGATAAAGGGGACCCCCCCCCCCCCCCCCCCTTTATCTACGCTGGCTTTATCAGCGCTTTTCTAGCTCTGATAAAGGCCATTTTTAGCGCTGATAAAGGTCGTGTTTGTAGTAGTGACGTTGTTGTGGATTGTCCTACAAATACTGCACACTTCATTGCTATTCGGGAGGATTTCTCTTTGGATCAACTGGGACAGATATATATCAGGGAAGTGGTAAGGTTGCATGGAGTACCACTATCTTTTGTGTCTGACCGAGATCCAAGATTCACCTATAAGTTTTGGAAGAGTTTACAACATGCTCTGAATACTGAACTGAACTTCAGTACGGACTATCATCCTCAAACTAATGGCCAATCTGAGTGGACAATCCAAACACTTAAGGGTATGTTGAGAGCATGCTCAATGGAATTTAAAGGAGGATGGGATCAACATCTTCCTCTAGTTGAGTTCTCTTATAATAATACTTTCCACTCGAGCATCCAAATGGAACCATATGAAGCCCTATATGGGAAAAGGTGCAGAACAATGGCATGTTGGGATGAGGTCAGTGAACGTAAGCTGCTCGGACCAGAAATGGTCGAGGAAATGGTGGAGAAGGTGAAAACCATTCTGCAGCATATCAAGGCAGCCCAGAGTCGATAGAAGAGTTATGCAGATAATCGTCGACGAGACTTTGAGTTTAAAGTTGGAGACATGGTTTTTCTACGTATATCTCCATGGAAGAAGGTCATGAGGTTTGGAAAGAAAGGTAAGTTAAGTCCAAGGTACATCGGTCCCTTCGAGATTCTTGATCGTGTCGGGGTTGTGGCCTATTGACTAGCACTTCCGCCTACTATGGCCAAAGTACATGATGTCTTTCATGTATCCCTCTTAAGAAAGTACATACCGGACCCTTCACATGTACTCTCTTCTGAGGTGGTACAATTGGAAGACAATCTTTCTTATGAGGAGCAACCAATGAAGATCTTAGATCATAGAGAAAAAGTTCTACGAAATAATACAATGCCCCTCGTCAAGGTGTTGTGGAGAAACCACAGGTTTGAAGAAACGACTTGGGAATCGGAGGAAATGATGAAGCTAAGTTACCCGCATTTTTTTAGTGTGGGAAAAAGAAAATTTCGTGGGTGAAATTTCTTATGGGGTGAATATTGTAATGACCCAAAGTTTCACTAATGGAAAATAATTATTGATCTCATTAAATGTCACTTTATATAAAATGTTTTTATAAGACGTCAACTTATTTGGTTTTATGTTAATAATTTTTACCATTTCTAATATAGTCGTTGAACAGTGATCACATGATTAGTGTAAATATAGGACTTTAACAAATCCAATTTACTCAGACAAAAGAAAAAATGTCCTCATCCTGTAGAATTTCCCCATACGAAGCCCATTTATCAGATCTTGGAAAAGAGGTGGCATCCTTGGGCTTCGCTCTTGACCAAGACCAAGCTGAGCTTCATCATGTCAAGCTCGAATGTGACCATCTACGGGAAAAGTTGAAGTTGATTGAAATTACCACTCGAGCGATGTTATCTGAGCCACCCTAAGAGTCTGTCACCATCTCACACCTTACCCTTAGGTCTTATGCGGCTGTTTTAAGGGGTTATGTAACAAATAAGTAGTACTATGTTCGTGTACATTATTTTTGTATATAATAATGAATATAATTTCTAGTCATTTTTTATACATTGTAAATAGTTTTTAAAGTACAATTGGTGTTTTTAGTTATTATTTAATTAAGAAATCTATTTTATTAAATTAAGGGATTTTTGAATTAAATAATATTTTAATAAAATAATATTATTATTATTATTAAATTAATTTTTATTAAATTATCTTATAATTTTATGAATGCAATTAAAATTTTTATTAAGGTTTGAAAGCCATCTCTGTCAAAACCCGTGAATTTTCGATAAATGTAGGTTTTTATTTTAAAAGTGAAAATTAACATATTTAGAAAAAAATTTAGATAAAATAAATGTCATTTCTGGAATCAGGACATCAAAATTATCCAACGGTGAATTTTTCATAATTTTCTGAGACAGTCAAATTTTTGGGTAAAAATTAAATACCGTTAAAATATATAATGTGTTTTATGACATCACAATAACCCAATAGTGATGTAATAAAATACTATAATCTTTATTTTCGTCCAATATATGTTTTACCATTAAAATAATGTGATTTTGGGTTTGTTTTACTGACTTTTCAAAGCATTAATGGACCCCTCAAGACATATTCAACACTTTGCCTTTTTGAATTAATTTCCATGGGAGTGTGACTCACCTCCACATAAGCAACCCTAATATTTTAAGAAGTTCGGAATTTTGCCTTATAAAATATTTTTTTCCTATTCCCTTTTCCAAAAACCATGTGCAAAAACCAGGGGTTGTTTTGTGGTTTGGATTAATTTAATGTAAGGGGTCCCAAACCTAAATAATAAATAATTCTCTCATCTTTCCTATATAAACCCTCCCAATCTCCCACTTCCTCCTCACTAAAAGCCCTTGTAGTTCATCCAACCTCTTACCTACTCTCACTATAATCCTCCCAAGGTGCCCCAAGCTCCCAAGGAGCCTCTCACAAGCCTCTCTCTAGCCTTTGGAAGCACACTTCCAAGTAAGAGTTTTTTCTTCCTTTCTCATTTTTGTCCAATTTTATTTAAGTTGTTTTGCCTTTTAATTTCAATTATGAATTTTGGGGTATGGTTCTTTTACCTCCCTCATACTTCCCTCTTTATTTTTGAATGATGGGAGACCCTTTCTCTCTCATTAAATGCTTCCCATGTACACCCGTTACTATGTCGATATTCCGAAAGGAACTTCTCTCTCCTCTTTTACATTCAAGCAATACTTTTGAATCATGAATCTAAATTCCATTACAATTTTTGGGACATGTATCTATATGAACTACCTACTTTCCATTACATGTAAATATGATTAGGAACCTCTTTCTCTCTCATCAACCATTTTTATGAATTCTTATGTCACGTCGTTACACTGCTGAAATCGCACCGATTTTCTAATCCAATGTCATTGTGTAGTCAATACCATGCTCATTTCTCCATCAAGGGTATTCACCATTTTTCACATTTTCATATTGATTGTAAAGTTTCATGTATGAATTCCACATTCCTTTATCGTGGAATAAATTATTATGTTTTATGACTCCATGTTTTATTATCCATGTGGCACACTTATGCATGAAATGAAATGTTTAAGAAGGGTGCGCCCTTATAGCACTCCAATGAATTGGGTAAAGTATAGTATCATGATACATCAAGTGCAATGAGTGTTGACTCATTCTAATTCAATTGAAATGAGGTTTTACTTGTGCTTTATGTGCAATGAGTATTTACTCATGCTCCATGTGCAATGGGCCTTGGCTCATGCTAATTCCATGTTAAGTGTTGTTGCCACATTTCCATGTTAGGATTATCATGCTTTATCATACCTTTATGTTCGTGTTTATTTTATCCTCTATTGATATGCCTATTGTCTAACATGTATTGTACTCCTCGTGTAATTCCATATGTACTCCCTTACTGGGCTTTATAGCTCACCCTTTTCTTATGCATGTCCTCAGGTTATCCCATGCAATGCTAAGTACGAGGGAATGTAGTGGTCATGTAAAGGATGTTTTCAATAAATATGTTATATTTCATGTTTTAAGTTTTTATTTAATGATCCTAATCCCCAAATACACTAAACCCCTCGATCTTCTTTGTTGTATCAAGTGAAGTTTTATGTAATAAATCATGTTTAAGTTTGTAATAAAAGCAGGGTTGTTATAATATGGTTTTCTGAACCATGTATCCCTACAATCTAGGAGAACCACACCTCACATGGTTTAGGATAACACTTAGAAAAACCTTATGAAAATTTTGTGACATGAATCAAGAATAAATTGTAGAGATCACATGGTTTTCACGTCTAAATATAATAGTTTATAAAACTGTAATCCTTCCCATAATAGGTAACATAGTTGATGTGAATGTTTAACCAAACCATGCGGTAAAAATGGCCCGAATATTTATTATCCAAAAACAAAAACATTAGGACTAAAACCTTTATAAAATATTATAATTCCTCTATTAATACATTTTAAAGTTCTATTAGGAAAAAAAGAGTGGTTTAGACATAATTTAAAATGGTTCATACCTTGATAAAAAATTAGGATCTTATAACCTCCCCTCTATAAGACAACTCATCCCCATGTTTTACATACAATGGTAGTTTAAATTAATTTGACAACAATTACAGCCACTGGTTATTTATATAAATCTCTAATTCTAACATTTCTTACTCTACACATCCTTAAAACCATATCACCCGAATATGAGGAACTTTCCTACTTCATAGATTCTTTGTGCTATTATTGATGATACAAACTGGATACTCCTCAAAATAATAATCATCCTCTAACTAAACTTCCTAAAGATCAAATACATGATATTGGTTAGAGTAAAAATTATAGATTTGAGAAACATGGAAGAAATCATGAATATACATGTACCACTTAGAGAGAGATAACTGATATATTGTTAGCCTTACCCTCTCTATGATCTTAAAAGCATCGATGAGGCTAGGTTCTAGATTACCTTCACTCAATAATGAATAAATCTAGGTGATACTCTCAAGAAGAAAATATACACCACCTTAAACTACTTAGTTTGCCGACGGTGTTTTGTATATAACTTATTCCTATATTGATCTAAAGCCATACATTTCCTGATCAATGGAACCTGTTGTGATGTATCCAGAATGAGACATGGTCCCAGTAGTGAAACTTCTCCTACCTTCAACTAGATTTTAGGTGAATAACATATCCTACTATAGAGTTCCTTATAATAATCCATCTGAATATTCTTTTGGAAACTATTATTATATGAGAACGCCACAAGAGGAATGTTTTTTCCTAAGAGCCTCCAAAATCAAGGACACACACTCAAATCATAACCTCCAATACCTGTATAGTGAACCCAAACTGTCTTTCATTCAACTAATTGTATACTGTACTCAAAACTGCCTATGAAAAAATAGCCTTCTGAAACCCCTTCTAGATCCAAGATGTCAATTGACCATCCATGTGAGATGAAATTTTATAGGTAATCTTATGGAGGAATAGTATCTATCATACATAGAGTCTTATAATATTTTCCACTGGGAATTAATTCCAGATAGGCCTGAAGTGGGAAACTATCATTATCCAATCCACAATCACCCAATGGCATCACTCCCTCGATGTGATTTCCAAAAGAGCATTATAAAATATATTATAAAATATATTATAAAAGCAATTTGGTTTATATAATATTTATATATAGTTACTCATCACCATGGATCATTGCCTTTATAGGTTAGGGATATCCTCACTACCTCCCAATGATCATATTCTATAATGATTTATGGATATCTCACTACATCCCAAGGTCCTATACCTCTTGTTATTCACTATGTTGTGCTTTGATGAAAGTATCAGTTTCTATAAATTTAGGCCACTTCTTAGTTTAATGAAAATAAGGTAACTAAATTTTATATAAATTAAAACTTTATCATAATTTACATATGAAAGTAATCATTTAAAATTAAGTAATATAACCAATTTAAATGAATGAAATAATTAACTCCTTCTGAGAAGAGTTGAATTTCTATATTCACACTCAACATCATGATAATTAAAACTAGAATAAATTAATCCAAAAATTATAATTTTATAAATGGAAATATTCATTTAGTGTATTCATTACTTATCACTTCAAAAATCTAAATGTATTTATGATAAAACACTAACCATATATTCTTACAAATGAATGTAAACATTAAAAATTATCTATTATCTTTATAAAAATATTCAATGAAGAACATTTTATATCTCCATCCAAATAGGAATAAATAGTTTTTCTCTTATGATTTTCACTATTTTTATATATTTCAATATCCACTCTCAGTTCATTAAATAATATCTAATATGACATGTTAATCAATTGAATTTCAAATTCATAACTTTCATGTATTTCAACTTATAACATCCATTGATTCATATCTAGCCTTTAAATGATCTTACATAAAATCATCACCATTAAATTACATACGGGTAATTAAATTTAAAACCATTACTAAAAATCAATTTTGGAAACACCAAATAATAAAAACATTACATAACCTCTAGTTTTTCAAAAATCATAGTGTGCCCATTTATCAAAATTATCATCTTTTTATCTATCTTTAACTAACTATATTATATAGTATTAAATAACACAACATATTTCATGACCCAATCCGTACTGAGGATCAAGTTGTAACTACCCCAAGCCCACCTCCATAGGCTAGGGGTTAGCGACTAGAGGCATAAGAACAAAAAAATCGGGGATGACTTCCTATTAACCTATACATACACATGCAGCAAACTCAATGAAAAAAGTATAGAGGGAAAAGACAAAAAAGATACAATATTGTTATATATAAACCACAAACATGCATCACCCTCTAAATAGTACAAGTACAAGTGTTGTTAGTAAATTTAAATGGAAAAGAGGAAAAATACACGCTCAACCAGAAAAGTGCCAAAACCCGGCAATAGGTGTAAAAGTAAAATATATGGGAGGTCCCTAATCTTGAATCCCAAGTCATGAACAGCACACATAGTCCAAGAACTCTGTATCCCTAGCTCCTCTGAAGTCATGATCAATATGTCTGTCATCTACAAGGGAACACCAAGTGCGGGAAAAGCCCAAGCAAGGGTGAGTATAAAAATACTCAATAGTATTCCTAGAAGGATCAAGGGAGTATAAATAGATGTAATAAATAGGGGAACAGTACATAGAACAAGGTAGAGTAAAAAAGAGTATAGATAAACCCAACAAGAGAGTGAAGTAAGATCATCCCAAAACAAGGAGGTAGAAACGGTGAGAATATGAACTTCTATTCGAGTCTTCACTCCCTTTACTAGGAGAGTATACTCGTCTAACCATGAGAATCTAGACATGTAAAGTGTGTGGCATACCCCATGAATATTCACCTCTCCTGGAAGGAGAGTAACCAAACCCCAAGAAGTGGGTACTGCAATAGGATACATATATTTTCTTAGTCAAAGAAGCCCAAATGAGAGAGTAAGGGGGTATACATATCACAAGATCATACTAGAAAAAGAGTATCCAACAGTCCCAGAAGTAACCACAATCAAGGCCCATCATCCCACTCGTCTGCCCTGAATTTCAAGTTAAAGGGACTCAATCAAGGCACCTGATATTATCTTCTTTGGGTGGCACTGTCTCACCCTCAAATTTTTAGGTTGCGCCACATGGACGTGTCTCAGTGGGAAAATCATCCCTCTTTCTTGAGAGTCCAAAGTCACATCAAACAACATCTATTCATTGTATTGTATAGTCAATATATCATGTTACAAGTCGAAAGGGACACAATGCCTGGCTTAGCTGGAGGTATGTCCGGATTTGTCAATGGGGACCTACTTCCGAGCCTAGTTGGAGGTATTCCCAACTCTATCATCAAGGACCCATTGCCCAGACCAGTTAGAGGTATTCCCAGCTCTGTCATCAGGGATCTATTGACCATCCCAATTGGAGGTATTCTCAAAACTGATATGGCCATCCCTGTGGGATAGTACCTCTCATAAAAGAATTGGGGAACACTAGCCATACCTTATGGATGGTATCTTATGGTAAAACTCTACAAAAATAATCAGGTACCACCCTGTATAGAATTCACACCAAGACCATATCTTATCATAACTGTAGAGACCCGTATCCTGACGTACATAGACTTTACATTACTTTTGCGGAATACTTAGTACATAACAAAAACACACACACAAGGATCGTAATAGTTTAGTGTCTTTGGAAACTCGGAACGTAATCTTCTAATCCTGGTGAAAGATCTTCAATATCTCCCATAAAGATCTTCCCTTTTTTTTCTTACCTAAAACCTTTCTTTATATCCTGGGGAAAAGAAAACATAAAAGGGTGAGCTCAAATGCTCAGTAAGGGTATACAAAAGAAATAAAAATCATATCATATCTTTTTGAAAATCATAACCTGCAAAAGAGATCATAATATCTTAACATGGAAAAAAAATCATAGAAGTGAAAATGAGATCACCATAATCATAACATGAAACTTGAAACTTTGTGGCATGCACACATAATCATGGAAAATCATTTCTTGTTAGTCATGACTCATTGCCAAGACTATCTTAGTGGACAAAGTCCCTTTCTGAATCGAGTAACCCTCGTTTCAGTCCTGTTTCACTGAACCGGTATAACCTACCATTCCAGCCATGTCTATCTCATGAGATATAAAATCTTTACCCAATGCATTGGAGGGAGATATAGGTCCCACCCATCTTATAATGAATCCTTTCTTATGTGTGCCACATAATCATAAAACATACATCATCGCATAACCCATGTAATAAAAATGGGATTCTTAAACAACATGACATCATAAAACAATTCATATAAGATAAAGGAATTCATAAAAATGTTTCCATCAAAACATAATCAAATCCATGTAATAATAGGGATAAAAACAGAACCCTTTTATTATCTTAGATGGAATATAATTTTGATAAAACACTTGAACTTCATTCTTGAGGAAAATATCCTTTCTACTTCAAAACATTTTTCCTTTCATAACATGTCATAAAACTTTAAAATAAAAGAAGTTGATTAAAAATAAACTTGAAAACTTGTAAAGGAAGCTTCTTGGAAATAATGTTTTAAAAATCCATTCATGCCGTATAAGTTAAAAAAACATTCTTCGTACTTTTGTCGGAAAAGTCAAAAAGTACCTCGTACGAAAAACGACAAAAGATTCCTTTTATTTCTTTTACTAAAAACTCACCGAAGGGTAAAAATGGATTTAAACAATTGTAGGTGGATGAAAATAATATTACATATTGATGAAACATGGTTGTGGATGATAAAATACACCCCAGTAAATACTTACGAATAAACAATCTCGGATAAAAATGAGATTGTGATATTTCCCTTACCTTAGGTCCGACTTGCTTTGTAAGTGTCCGAACCTCCTGTATAATGATTTAAATCATGTTATTGACTTATTAAAAAATCATATTCATTGTTATGATATCATATATGGTTCACTTATTACATTATATTACCCGTTCTTTTGTAAATTCCATGTTAAAGAAGCATTTTGGGTAAAATCGTTTCGTTTATCGTAGGTGTTTTGACTTGTTGTTCTTGACATCATTATTACTTATATCATGATTTACTTACTTCCAGAATATAAAATATGATTTGTATATCATATATATTCATTATATATATATATAAATAATAGGTAGATAAATAAAATGAAAAACACCGTTCATGGAGACGGTAGTCCGTACGTACGCATGAACGCTGTTTTTCTTTCCTTATTGTCTTGAAATGGAAGTAAGTAGATGACATACATATGTATATATACATAAATCCAGTAGCTTTATAATGTCATATATTTCATTATTATTTCTTATATATACATTATAATCATTCTTAAATGGTTAACATGGAGAATGAATCTCATCGCGTCGTGGAGACGGTAGTCCGTACGTACGCACGAGCGATGATATCATTTCTATAAATATTTAATTGAATTGGAGTGGATTATACAATATATCAGAATAAATATGATGTTGTAATAACTATGTATAGTTATTCTTTACACCATTATACCCATCCATGTAAGGTGGCGGTGGAAAATAGATTACACCACGGCGTGGAGACGGTATTCCGTACGTACGCACGCGCGGTGATTTCTTTTTCCGTAGGATGGATAGATGGTGAAATAGGGTTGTTTCATACTTATAATAACATATCAGTATATGAGTGATACTGATGTTATTACTTCATAATGAAACAACCTAAGAAGAAGAAGTGGAAGAAGAAATAAAGATGAAAGAATTGGTAATGGTAATTACCTCTTCTTCGAAGTGCCTCTTTGAGACCTCCTCTTAGGGCACTAGAATTGGTCTTTGAGGAAGACCAGAACCTCTAGGATGTTGCTAGGGAAGTGGAGAAGGGATTTTGTCAGGGGTTGGCCGAGCTTGAGTGCTCAAATTGGTGTGAGGAGGAGGGGGAGGAGGTGTCCTTTTATAAGGGAGGAGAGGGGCACCTTAGGAATTCTTAAAAATATTAATTTATAATAAATCTAACCCCACTTAAAAACCTCCAAAAATGACTCATATTCGAAGATTAGATGAGATAGGGTTGTAATCGCATCAACCAATTAAATTTAGACATGTTTGGATATTATTTTAAACCTTATCAATTAGATTTAACTCTAAGTTAAATAATTTAACTTTTACCGTGTCTTTTTGTTTTCTTTCACTATATGGTTAATAAACTTACTATAACATGCCAAACGAACCCAAAATTGTTTATTATTAATATATATATCCTTATCTAAGTCATTTGGCCTAACCTTAGATTTTTAGGAATAAAATAACAATTAATAATATAATATTTGATTTAAAAACTATTTTGTGTCAATTTTGACACTATTTGATATATGATTTTTGTGAAAGTCATAACAGAATTATATGTTCGAACCAAGTTTATTAAATCAACATTAATATATCATAGTAACCTAGAAAATTAGTGGAATTCATAAAAAAGCTCAAATTACATTTATTTTGGTGTTTATAACATCAATTATGTCAATATTTCATTAATAAGATAATTACTGCATCATCATTGTGTCATAAATAAATTAAATTATTTGATGTCTAAAAATTACAAATAAAATATCATCATGTAGGAAATCTTTTTAGGTTTCTAATGAATATTTACAATCGAATTTATCTTATGTATAACCCCATATTAAAAATGATTTACTTATTAAACTTTGATTTTAACTATTTTAACCCTTCTTTAAATAAATTAATAATAAATGTCCTAATCTAATCCAAGTGGGCCTAAATGGTCATATTTTATTCCTAAGTTTCTTTTTGGTCGAATTACACTTGTCCAATAGAATTAGGACATGTGTTAGGGTAATATTAATATCATATTTACCCTTAGTTACCCTATTTACTAATAACCGCGGTAAAAAAAGTAAAAAGTTACTATTCACCAAAAAATTATTTTCATCTCATTGAACCACATTTTAGTCCTTGATATTAACCGTGTCTCTCGGATTTTCGAAATTCCAATCACAGAAGCGGTAAAATTAAGTTTTATGCAAAATTCAGTTTTTAACCTACCACTTAGTGGTTTCACTATTCATCAAAAATTGAAAGTTTTCAGAAAAATGCCAAAATTTCATCCTAAGCTATATTTCATATTCCGAATTCAAAAATGAAGTCTATTTTACCAAATTCATAACATAGAAGTTGAATTAATTAATTTTATAATTAAATCCCGCTATTAAAACAAATAGCGTGTTTTTACGAAACAATATCTATCAAAAGATTGACACTTGTTTATGTCTGGTTTAAATGTGAAATTACGTCCAATGACCAACATTGTATTAAATTGTAAAAATATATTCTAAATATACTTTAAAACCACTAAAATTAATAATTTATCACTATTAATTATTTCGATTAAAAAAGTTGTTTTTAATTATAATTTAGTAATTTTCACTATTCATCAGAATATGAAAGTTATCCGAAATGTACCAAAATTTCACCTTAGGCTAAATTCGATACTCCGAATCCAAAAATGAAATCCATTTTGAAAAATAAAATTTACAAAATTTCAAAAAGTGGTTATTACTATTCATAACGGCTAGTTTTAATAGCATATCGCTGTTTAGTGAAACTCGTTATTGCGTACTACACACACTATCGAGGAAGGTTGCGATTGCGTGTAATGCAAGGAAAGTCAAGGATGCGTGTTGTGCAAGCTCCTTTTGGTGTAGCGTACAACACAAGACATTAATAAAATTAAAAAGAATATTTTTCATAAAATCTTGGGCTGTTACATTCTACCCCCCTTAAAATGAATTTCGCCCTCGAAATTCGTCGGGGTTATAAATGGTTTTCTATTTGAAAGTTTCCCACATCGTAAAAAGGAATACCAAAACTTGGCTTTAAAAACTAAAGTATGAAATGTAACGATTACCCAAATAAACTAATTGTTGGGTTTCCACATAGGTAAAAATATGGATATGGAAGAAAAATCTAACCATCATGTTCTGATGGAGAGTGGTAGAGAACATGGCTATGGAAAAGCCAAAAATCACAAATCCATAAATTTGTGATGATATAAGGTACCATCTGATTCCTCAGGTATAAGATCACTAGGACAACATTTTTGGTTTTCAAGATCATTTCCCTAAAGTTGAAAATTTGAATTAGAATAAATACTTACTTTATTTTGGTACAATCTCACTGTTGTTCGTGCCTTGAACAATTTCCACTTCATCTCTTAAATAAATGAAGTTGAATTTGTTATTCGTGAAGTGTTAGCAGATAATGTGATAGAACGACGGGTCATTCCATCTGTCTCAAACAAAAGGTTAGCAAAAATTATATACATAAGTCGATCTATAGTGAGATTAATCATATATGGTTCCTAAAATGGGCTTATACTTCATATATCATACTGCTTAATATAATAACACTAGTTTCTACTAAACAGGGACTTCCTGTAGGTCAGTGGTAGGCGATAAAGGCCAGTCGCACTTCGGTTGTGGGTTCGATTCCTACAGCCTTGTCCGAAGCGATGGGCTGTCGCCCGTCCTGCAGGTTGTCCTTTTTCCAAAACTATATTACTATAACATCCCATCAATAATATCGAAAAAAATTTCTATCCTTAAACAATACTAACTTACGTCCAACATAATCTAGTCTAATCTTTAGTCTTATACATAATACTGTAGTCCACTCTCATAACATAGTGAAAACGATTACCAGAGATTTAACACCATCGTCGATCCCCATAAGATATGTCTTGTTGGTCACATTCTAAAAATTCAAAGTCCTTAATCATGTATTCTCTTGAATACCTTAGTGAAAACATGAATGCAGTTTAAAGTTAACACTTTCCACATACCAAAATCCTCAAAATTCTATATACTCAAACCATGATATCACTTAGTCCTTATATCAATCATGAGCTCATGAATACTGTTAAACATTTCATTTTCTTATTTTCCATTCATTATGCGCATATCATCTTATTTCCAAAAATATCTCAATCACTTTGAATACCACATTAAACCAATACATAAATATTCCAATATTCCATGATACAACATTATTTTGGAATCCCATTACATAAACACTTAATCATTCCACCACATCGTTATCATATTCAACATTGCCAATAGTGATCGCATGTGATTTCCCTTTGTCCTTTGCCTTCAGTGGTTGCTCATGTTGATCATCACTAACCCTTGGATTAGGGAAATTATTAGCATAATGCCCCATTTCCTTGCACTTGAAGCATTGAAGTGTTGGTGGTGCGTTCTCTGCAGTGTTTGCTTTATTCACATCATTAGAAACCCTTTTTCTATTACTTAGACACTCAGCTGCTCGATGACCTTCTTTTCCACACTTAAAACATTTTCTAGTCCCTTTAAGACAATCTCCACCATTCTTCTTTCCACACTTTGTGCATAAGGAAACATTCATCTTCTTTTCACCATTATTCTGAGATTTCTCCTTGAACTCCATCTTTCGTTTCTTGTCAAAACCATGAGATGGATATGTAACACCAACTTCCATTTATACCTTGATAGCACAACGCACAATTTCTTCATAGCTACTGAAGTCTCTTATAGCTAATGCCCTTCGAAGACTTGGTTTTAAGCCACTGAAAAATCGATCAACTTTACTTTCAGGTTGGATGATAATGCCAGATGCATACCTTGCAAGTCTTGTAAAATTCGCTTCGTATATACCAACAGATTCATCATCCTTCTGTTTCAGCTCAAGAAACTCATTTTCCATCTTCGTTCGAAGAATACGAGGGAAGTACTTACTGAAAAACAAGTTCTTGAACTCGTCCCATTCCATGGACTCAATTTCATCTCTTGGCCTCGTATTCTTGATAAGATTCCACCATTGATCAGCTTCACCTTCCAAACGATATACTGCTAAGATGAATTTATCATGTTCAGAACATTGAAGAACTGAAAATATCTTTTCAGTAGTACTAATCCATTGTTCAGCAACTAATGGATCAGTAGACCCACTGAAAGAAGGCGGACGCTGCCTCATGAAGGATTCAACGGAATGTTGCTCCTTCGTTTGCTCGTTTGGAAGTCCTGCATGATTCATAGCTTGAGAAAGTTGTGTGAGCATGGCTACAAGATTTTGCATTCCAGATCCCATATCGTTTGGTTGCTCAGGGGGACAATCATTGCATTGTCCATTGCATTGATCAACACGGTTCCTTCGGGTTCCAGCCATCGTCTAAAACCCCAAAAGAATAGTGTGAGAGGCAAAAATAATGCTAGGGAAAACAACATAATAAAGGGGTAGTACCCTCAATATCTAACATCTTAGGTTAAATTCTAAGATCGTTAGCGCAATTCTAGGACTATAACCTATACGTATACTTAACCTTAGAGACATCCCTAGACATACCTTAGAAATATCTCTAGGGATCTCACTAACGTTTTCGCATCCTAGTTTCCAAAGGTTGACTAAACCTTTCCTCTGATACCAACTGTAGAGACCCGTATCCTGACGTACATAGACTTTACATTACTTTTGCGGAATACTTAGTACATAACAAAAACACACACACAAGGATCGTAATAGTTTAGTGTCTTTGGAAACTCGGAACGTAATCTTCTAATCCTGGTGAAAGATCTTCAATATCTCCCATAAAGATCTTCCCTTTTTTTTCTTACCTAAAACCTTTCTTTATATCCTGGGGAAAAGAAAACATAAAAGGGTGAGCTCAAATGCTCAGTAAGGGTATACAAAAGAAATAAAAATCATATCATATCTTTTTGAAAATCATAACCTGCAAAAGAGATCATAATATCTTAACATGGAAAAAAAATCATAGAAGTGAAAATGAGATCACCATAATCATAACATGAAACTTGAAACTTTGTGGCATGCACACATAATCATGGTAAATCATTTCTTGTTAGTCATGACTCATTGCCAAGACTATCTTAGTGGACAAAGTCCCTTTCTGAATCGAGTAACCCTCGTTTCAGTCCTGTTTCACTGAATCGGTATAACCTAACATTCCAGCCATGTCTATCTCATGAGATATAAAATCTTTACCCAATGCATTGGAGGGAGATATAGGTCCCACCCATCTTATAATGAATCCTTTCTTATGTGTGCCACATAATCATAAAACATACATCATCGCATAACCCATGTAATAAAAATGGGATTCTTAAACAACATGACATCATAAAACAATTCATATAAGATAAAGGAATTCATAAAAATGTTTCCATCAAAACATAATCAAATCCATGTAATAATAGGGATAAAAACAGAACCCTTTTATTATCTTAGATGGAATATAATTTTGATAAAACACTTGAACTTCATTCTTGAGGAAAATATCCTTTCTACTTCAAAACATTTTTCCTTTCATAACATGTCATAAAACTTTAAAATAAAAGAAGTTGATTAAAAATAAACATGAAAACTTGTAAAGGAAGCTTCTTGGAAATAATGTTTTAAAAATCCATTCATGCCGTATAAGTTAAAAAAAACATTCTTCGTACTTTTGTCGGAAAAGTCAAAAAGTACCTCGTACGAAAAACGACAAAAGATTCCTTTTATTTCTTTTACTAAAAACTCACCGAAGGGTAAAAATGGATTTAAACAATTGTAGGTGGATGAAAATAATATTACATATTGATGAAACATGGATGTGGATGATAAAATACACCCCAGTAAATACTTACGAATAAACAATCTCGGATAAAAATGAGATTGTGATATTTCCCTTACCTTAGGTCCGACTTGCTTTGTAAGTGTCCGAACCTCCTGTATAATGATTTAAATCATGTTATTGACTTATTACAGAATCATATTCATTGTTATGATATCATATATGGTTCACTTATTACATTATATTACCCGTTCTTTGGTAAATTCCATGTTAAAGAAGCGTTTTGGGTAAAATCGTTTCATTTATCGTAGGTGTTTTGACTTGTTGTTCTTGACATCATTATTACTTATATCATGATTTACTTACTTCCAGAATATAAAATATGATTTGTATATCATATATATTCAGTATATATATATATAAATAATAGGTAGATAAATAAAATGAAAAACACCGTTCATGGAGACGGTAGTCTGTACGTACGCATGAACGCTGTTTTTCTTTCCTTATTGTCTTGAAATGGAAGTAAGTAGATGACATACATATGTATATATACATAAATCCAGTAGCTTTATAATGTCATATATTTCATTATTATTTCTTATATATACATTATAATCATTCTTAAATGGTTAACATGGAGAATGAATCTCATCGCGTCGTGGAGACGGTAGTCCGTACGTACGCACGAGCGATGATATCATTTCTATAAATATTGAATTGAATTGGAGTGGATTATACAATATATCAGAATCAATATGATGTTGTAATAACTATGTATAGTTATTCTTTACACCATTATACCCATCCATGTAAGGTGGCGGTGGAAAATAGATTACACCACGGCGTGGAGACGGTATTCCGTACGTACGCACGCGCGGTGATTTCTTTTTCCATAGGATGGATAGATGGTGAAATAGGGTTGTTTCATACTTATAATAACATATCAGTATATGAGTGATACTGATGTTATTACTTCATAATGAAACAACCTAAGAAGAAGAAGTGGAAGAAGAAATAAAGATGAAAGAATTGGTAATGGTAATTACCTCTTCTTCGAAGTGCCTCTTTGAGACCTCCTCTTAGGGCACTAGAATTGGTCTTTGAGGAAGACCAGAACCTCTAGGATGTTGCTAGGGAAGTGGATAAGGGATTTTGTCAGGGGTTGGCCGAGCTTGAGTGCTCAAATTGGTGTGAGGAGGAGGGGGAGGAGGTGTCCTTTTATAAGGGAGGAGAGGGGCACCTTAGGAATTCTTAAAAATATTAATTTATAATAAATCTAACCCCACTTAAAAACCTCCAAAAATGACTCATATTCAAAGATTAGATGAGATAGGGTTGTAATCTCATCAACCAATTAAATTTAGACATGTTTGGATATTATTTTAAACCTTATCAATTAGATTTAACTCTAAGTTAAATAATTTATCTTTTATCGTGTCTTTTTGTTTTCTTTCACTATATGGTTAATAAACTTACTATAACATGCCAAACGAACCCCAAATTGTTTATTATTAATATATATATCCTTATCTAAGTCATTTGGCCGAACCTTAGATTTTTAGGAATAAAATAACAATTAATAATATAATATTTGATTTAAAAACTATTTTGTGTCAATTTTGACACTATTTGATATATGATTTTTTTGAAAGTCATAACAGAATTATATGTTCGAAACAAGTTTATTAAATCAACATTAATATATCATAGTAACCTAGAAAATTAGTGGAATTCATAAAAAAGCTCAAATTACATTTATTTTGGTGTTTATAACATCAATTATGTCAATATTTCATTAATAAGATAATTACTGCATCATCGTTGTGTCATAAATAAATTAAATTATTTGATGTCTAAAAATTACAAATAAAATACCATCATGTAGGAAATCTTTTTAGGTTTCTAATGAATATTTACAATCGAATTTATCTTATGTATAACCCCATATTAAAAATGATTTACTTATTAAACTTTGATTTTAACTATTTTAACCCTTCTTTAAATAAATTAATAATAAATGTCCTAATCTAATCCAAGTGGGCCTAAATGGTCATATTTTATTCCTAAGTTTGTTTTTGGTCGAATTACACTTGTCCAATAGAATTAGGACATGTGTTAGGGTAATATTAATATCATATTTACCCTTAGTTACCCTATTTACTAATAACCGCGGTAAAAAAAGTAAAAAGTTACTATTCACCAAAAAATTATTTTCATCTCATTGAACCACATTTTAGTCCTTGATATTAACCGTGTCTCTCGGATTTTCGAAATTCCAATCACAGAAGCGGTAAAATTAAGTTTTATGCAAAATTCAGTTTTTAACCTACCACTTAGTGGTTTCACTATTCATCAAAAATTGAAAGTTTTCAGAAAAATGCCAAAATTTCATCCTAAGCTATATTTCATATTCCGAATTCAAAAATGAAGTCTATTTTACCAAATTCATAACATAGAAGTTGAATTAATTAATTTTATAATTAAATCCCGCTATTAAAACAAATAGCGTGTTTTTACGAAACAATATCTATCAAAAGATTGACACTTGTTTATGTCTGGTTTAAATGTGAAATTACGTCCAATGACCAACATTGTATTAAATTGTAAAAATATATTCTAAATATACTTTAAAACCACTCAAATTAATAATTTATCACTATTAATTATTTCTATTAAAAAAGTTGTTTTTAATTATAATTTAGTAATTTTCACTATTCATCAGAATATGAAAGTTATCTGAAATGTACCAAAATTTCACCTTAGGCTAAATTCGATACTCCGAATCCAAAAATGAAATCCATTTTGAAAAATAAAATTTACAAAATTTCAAAAAGTGGTTATTACTATTCATAACGGCTAGTTTTAATAGCATATCGCTGTTTAGTGAAACTCGTTATTGCGTACTACACACACTATCGAGGAAGGTTGCGATTGCGTGTAATGCAAGGCAAGTCAAGGATGCGTGTTGTGCAAGCTCCTTTTGGTGTAGCGTACAACACAAGACATTAATAAAATTAAAAAGAATATTTTTCATAAAATCTTGGGCTGTTACAATAACTCTTAAGCCACTGCGGAGGGAACCATCACATTTTATATGGAAAAACATTCAGGATAGGATACACACATGACAAAATATGAGTCCAAAATAAAGAGATGCAAGAGATATAATATTCGTAAAGTGGTACACAGAATTTGTGGGGCCCACACATCGTGTGGTCCCACTTCATTTCTTGGGTATGTACCTAACCATTCTTGGGTACTAAACTGCGAAAAAAACCCCAGTCAAGTTGGGTTACTCCTAGTATACTGGACACACCTAATTGAAAGGATGATGAGCGCACGGTGCTCATCGTTGATCCTAAGGGCCAAAAGCGTAATTACACTAGCACACCTCCTCAAATGAATCAAAAATATTTGGCCGCATATCTTCATACATATTCTTCACTCTCACTAGAGTTAAGGTTGACCCAATTCTGGGTTCTATTCAAACATGTCAAAAGGAATTCAATGATATTCCTTTCATGTTTCCATGTTTAATGAGATCATGAATAAGGCTTCACACATCCAAACAGACTATATTGTTGCAATCTCTGTGGAAAAAAATGCAATATCAATTATTTATTCACCCCAAACGGACATTCGATGCAAAAGTTGTAAGTTGCCACACTACACTCAAAGGACACCCCATGGGGCCCATGCCTCTCTCCTAAAACAAATTATAAGTATCACACCATTTTGATCCTCTTGAAAAAACACATGATATAGACTACTCATTCATCCAAAATGGAGAACTGGTGAAAAATTACCAATTTACTATAAATCGTGCGAACCGGGGCCCATGGATCCCTCACCTCAACTTTGGTTTAAAACCCTAAAAGTAGTCTTAAAATTTCAACCTAAACTTCCATGTCACAGCACCTCTGACGATGTTTCATTTGGACTTTGGATGTAGGCACTATGTCCAAAAGAAGAAACCATGAATAATAATAAATATTTTATTTTTATAAAACTTGGGCATTACACACCACCCACATTCATGCTTGAAATTTAAAATTCCCAAAATAACCCTAAAGGGTCTAGATCGACTAAAGGATCTTATTACTATAGATGACACAAAAATTGGATGCTCGTATAAAAAGATACAAGCATTTAAAGTGCATGACCCAAAACAGGTTGGACCGGCCTGGTCCGGCCGGTCCGGCCCACCAACCAACACCAACCATCTGAGCGGTCAGTCCTCCACCTCTTTGGCTCTACACACCATCATCTGGGTAGCTCGGCTCCCCACATCAATAGATGACCCGTGAACCATGGGTCATTGTCAGCTCCCAGTCTCAGTCGTCCTCCCCAATACCTCTGGGGCCTGTCGTCTGCCAACAGTACAGCACGCCGGAACTCCCCAGCCACCCATACATGTCGGCCCACTTTTGGACTCCACCTTCACCACAATCACGAAACTATCCACTGACCAATAGAAAACCCCTCTTGCCTCACCAGCCTACTATGAGGCTTGTCGCCGCCTAGGGCCACCACTGGCGGTTCTTCTATGGTGGCCCCTTCTGTGGGCCACCACGAACACACCAGGTGTCCGAAAATTATTTCAGTCCCAATTTCGAGAATCTTGGAATGAGATCTTCACATCCATGGTCTTCTCCCAATAATCTATTGGATTTTTGACATGCCCAAAATTAAACGTCGATAAACCCAAAGAACGGGCGAAGAACACAACAAACAAAAGTAATTTTTAATGAGGATTGATGGTCATGTTAGTGTGGCCATAAAAGTTGATATTAAAAATGAAGAAAACAAGGATAAAATAAGTATTTTAAAATAAAAACTTGATTTGGAACATAAAAGTTGAATAAATTATACCTACATCTTTCTGTTTATCACTGCCGATGGGATCGTCATGCTCTTTTCCTTGATTTTCTGAGATTCTGTCAAATATCGATCCTCAATCCAATAAAGAATAGTGAATAATATAAGAGAGAGATTTTGGTGGAGAGAGAGAAATATTAGGGGCTAACCCTAATCTTAATCCCTTAAATGTGTATTTATAGAAAAACCCAAAAACTCCTGCCAACGGTCGCAGAATCTGAAACCTTCATGCCAACTCACTTTATGTCTCACTTAAGAAAAACACCACATTCTAAACTGAATGGAAGTATTATATTTCTAATATGATTCCCTGTTCTAATGTTATTTCATTCGATGTTCGAGATAAAATAATTAAATTTAATTATTTTAATGGCAATTTTTTTTCTTCGTGGTGCTTTTTTACAAGAGTCATGCGCCGACAAAAGTTTGGTCTTGCCTAGGGTAAACGGCATGTTCTAGACTCAACCATAGACTCAGATTTTTTATATGAGCAACCTTTTAAGATATATCCCATTTTAAATCATGTGAACAATACAAAAACACTTAATATTTTTGTAAAATTTATTCCGAGCACATCGGGACTCATAATTGCACATCATCTCAACGCCTAGATATGAAATTTTATATATAAATATTTCAAAGTCTTACAAGGAAAAATTTGGGTCTCTACATTATTCTATACTTCAATAATTTCATCCCCAAAAATTAAAACTAGGGAAAACAACTCAAGATACTGAGCTCACACCTAGCTCTCCCACTCCTAGGAAAACCTTCACGTTACCATGCTGTCCTAACACGTGAACCAAAGGGATGGTCCATTCTTATAAGGTATATTCTTATCGACGGAATGCATAGGATCACACACGCATATGCTCAGCTACGATACATGGAATACTTCATGCACCCACTCCATCTGTTGGGGTATGGAAAGGTAGTAGGAAACCTCACCATATATTTTCATAGTCCCAAACGGTTCAAAGAATCTCAGGGGATAGTTTACTTCCCCAGCCGAACCTCTACATCTTACATCGTGACTAGAATCGTTGTTTTTCCCTGGAATAGAGTCTCATGATTCCCTCCTTCATAATATTCATCTAGTGAAATACCCAATGATATCAGTTCATTTAATGTTTTATAGTTGATTCCTCACAACTGAGACTCACTTGCATGCTCAAGAAGCGAAAGAGTCCAAACCATCGACTAAAGAAAAATTGTACCCACCTGCTCCAGTAGGGTCAGCTATAGGGAAGTTAACTGCTCTAAAACTTCCCGCATCAGGCAAGCCTGGGACCTCCTTCTAAGGGCATCTACTATGACGTTTCCCTTTCTCAGAGTATAGACTATCTTGAATTATTAGTCCTATAGGAATTTCTAACTAACTTTGCTACCTCATGTTCAAGTCTCTCTGAGGGAAGACACTCCTAAGACTTTAGTATTCTGAGAAAACCACAAATTACTCTCCAAAAAGGTAGTGTCTCCGCATTCTTAGGCTGAAGACTACTTCTTCCAGTACCACATAGTGATTCATGTCACTCTTCTCATGGGGTCTTCATCGCCTCAACCTATACTTGATGATTATAGTATCAATACTTTAAGTTGATCATGAAAGGTACCAACGAAAAAGTTAGGTGAGTAAACTCATCCAACTGCAAGAGGCTATACAAGGAAAGCATGCAGCAAAGCTCATGGGTCTTTTCCCCTCTTTTAAGGAGAGTAATCCAAAAAAAAGGAACTTTGCCTATCCCACTAGTGGCATTCCCATCAAAAGGAGGTGGAGTAGAAAGACTCCACTAGAGATTCTAGGACCTACTCTGACACACCACTACAAAACCTCACCTAGAATGCACAAGTCAAAGGGACTCTTCAACCACACCTCAATAATATCAAATTTGGGCAGCACTGACTCACCCTCATGGTTTTTTTCATGTCAAAAAAACACGTCTCAGTGAGGAAAGGACCCCACTTCTTCATGAATTCAATATTATGTCATAAAACATTGACATAGGGTTACATCAACGCCCTGCGTCACCCTGGTAAAACCTCAAGAAAATAACAGGAAGAAAAGGTTACTACACATATTGAATAACAACTTATACTAAAAAAAGTATAAAATACATGGGGTTTACCTCTTCTCGTCTCGTTCTCCACATGATCGTAGACATCCAAAGCTTGTAGCTTCCCATGGCCCTGAATGCCATCTCACAGAGCTTGATGTGGGCCACCCGGTGGTGGTGGAAGGACCTCACAGCGTTGTCCACCGACCAGAGTTCTTCCTACTCTTCTTCTAGCACCGCCTCCCTGGGGACCACCTTATCCTCACTAGGGATATTCCTGATCACGACACTACCTCTATCGTGGTAGTGCAACAATTAGGTTCCTGGAAATATCAGCACATCTGGTTAGGTAGTCTCGTGCTATGTGACCTCACCTATCACAAGGATAAAATTGGACCTTCTTAGGTTATCCTCATACTCTTCGTTGCCTTAGCCTCATATGACTCTGTTCCTGAGTCCGATTATGGGGATTCCTCCCACGTCGAGATCTTATCATCTGATTCCTACTAGCTATATAAGACGTCTTGGCTCTGTTTCAACCACTACCACAACTAGTTGTATGGCATCCCTTTTATAGAAATCTCCCTATCACCAGTGCTTGTTTCAACACCTTTTTATAGGTGGGGATGAACAAGGGTACTATGATAGCATGGATCTCTCTGTGGAGTCACTTCTCAAACTTCTGTGCTCTAAAGTAGTTTTCCTGGATCATGTCTAGATAGTAGTACGCAAGTTCTGTGAACCTAGTCGCGTACTCAGTCACCATCATCCCTCACTACTAACACTGAAGAAGATCCTAAAGTTGAATAGAACGCAAGCAGGAGGGGTAGAACTTCTCATGAAATAGACGATAGAAGTCATCCCATGAGTGTTCCAACTCATCATGTATCTAGGTAACCAAGCTCCACCAATGCCCAGTTGCTCTTTGGAAAAGGCTGGATTCCAAAGCCATTATCAAATCTATTGGTCTTCGAACTAGCATAAATAGGCAAACCACCAACTCTAGACAAACCTCTAATTCTTGAGGGTATGGATCACCATGAAACCTCAGCAGTCTTTGGTACTGGAACTCTCAAAGCGCACTCAACCTACACACATCCCCAGCATACTCTGCTGGGACTAACTACTGCTCAATAGGTGGAGGTGATTCTACTTCCCCAAATGGAGGAAGGGTAATTATATGATGTATCCTGAACTAAGGCCACATCACTCACAGAATCATCGTCATGAACTGGAGCAAGTATCCCGGATGTCTTTCACTATGGAGGCATCCTGACTCCATCAAGGAGTACCGTGTTCAAGGAGAATATATATATCAATGAAAATGGGGATATGAATTAAGAAGTTTAGTAATAGACTCAATCTTATATGATTCATGTACCATTGTTCACTGCAACAATAATCTTAGGGTGCTGATTTGACAAGCGGGTAATCAGGGTCATGGTGAATAGATATGCCAGCTTCTCGTACCATCACTGGACTCCCTATTCTGAGAGCTTCTCTAAAAAAACATTAACATTGTTTCTATAAAGCCCAACCATGACCTTTTTAGAGAAACATTGAAACAGAATCCCAATGGTTGAACCACCTTTGATACCACTCTGTCATGACCCGACCCATACCGGAGCTCGATCCACAACTACCCCACGCCCGCCTCCATAGTCTAGGGGTTGGTGACTAGCTCTGAAGGTACAAAAAACTTGGGGAAGCCATTACCTATGAACCTATACAAACACACACATATCCAAATAAATGTAAAAGTGTAGAGGGAAAAGACACAAGGGATACAATACTTTTATATTTAAACCATAAACATGCATCGACCTCTAAATAATACAAATAAAGGTGTTTTAAGTAAACTAAAATGGAAAAGAGAAAAAATGCATTCCCAAACAGAAAAGTGCCACAACATATCAACATGTGGGAAATTAAAAAAAACTAGGAGAGCCCCACACCATAATCCCAAGTCATGACCATCGCACGCGGTCAAAGAACTTTGTATCCCTAGCTCCTCTGAAGTCATGATCAACCTGTCTATTTTCTAAAAGGGCACACCAAGTGAGGGAAAATATCAAGTAAGGTTCAGTATAAAAATACTCAGTAGGATGTTGTGAAGTCTCAAGGGAGAAATAATAGATTTAATGAATATGGGAGCAGTAGATAGAACAATGTATAGTAAAATAAAGTACAACTCAACCCAATAAGAGAGTTAATTAAGCTAATCCAAACACAAGGATAAATAAATGGTGAGAATATGAACTTATCTTTGAGTCTTCACTACCTCTATTAAGAGATTAGACACATCCAACCATGAGAATATAGACACAAAAAGCATGTGGAATATCTCATGCATCGTCGCCTCTCTTGGAAGGAGAGTAACAAAAACCAAAGGAGTGGGTAATGCAATAAGATACTTATATATGCTCAGTCAAAGAATACCAAAGGAGAGAGTAACAGGATCTCTATCTCATGAGCTCATCCTAGTAAAAGAGTATTCAATAGTCCCAGAAGTAACCACTATCGATGCCAAGCATGCCACTCATCTTCCATGAACTTTAAGTCAAACGAACTCAATCACCACACCTTGATACTACCTACTTTGGGTGGCACTGTCTCACCCTCACAGTTTTAGTTTGAGTCACAAGGACACATCTTTATGGGAAAACAATCCCTCTTTCTCAAGAGTCTAAATTCACATCAAACCATGTCTTGTCACTTGTCTTATAGTCGAGAGATCATGTCACAAGTCGACTAAGACCCACTACCAAAACCAGCTGGAGGTATGCATGGATCTATCATTGGGGACCGAATGCCCTACCCAGTTAGAGGTATGCCCGGATCTCTCTTCAGGGAACCACTGACCATCCCAGCTGGAGGTAGGCACGGCTCTTTCATCGGGGACCCACTGTCCAGCCCAGCTGGAGTTATGCTCAGAAATGCTCTGGACATCCCTGCTAGATGGTACCACTTGGAAAATCATTGAGGAGAACTCATCATCTCTTTTAGATGTTATATCATAGGAAAAGACTACTGCAGTCATCAGGTGTCACCCTGGATAGGCGTCACACCCCAAACATCTCGCATCGTAACTCGTAAGCTACTATAAAGGGAACCATCGTGTTCTACCTAGAAAAACACTTAGGATAGGCTATATGTATGCCAAAATCCGAGTCCAAAAGAAATAGAAGTGTTATGTATAATATGCATAAAGTGGTACATAGCACATGTGGGGCCCACACATCATGTGGACCCACCTCGTTACCTGGTCGTGTACCTAACCATTCTCGAGTAATAAAATATGAAAAAAAACCCTAGGGATGCCAACTTACTCTTAGAGTACTTGACACACCTAGTAAGAATGCCGATGACACACATCTCTCATCGTTGATCCAGAGGGCCAAAAGAGTAATTACACTGGCACACCTCCTCAAACAGCTTAAGAAAATTTGACCTCATCAATTCATACATCTTCTCCACTCTCACAAGAGTCGAGGTTGACCCAAGTCATGGGTTATCTTCAAACACATCAAAAGTATCTTCCATATATATTCCTTTCATGTTTCCATGTTTAATGAGATCATAAATAAGGAAACACACATCTAAATAGATCATACTGTTGTGATCCTGGTGAAAAAACAAGAAAAATCGACTATTTATTTTCCCCAAATGGATATTTGATGAAAAAGTCATATGTTTCTGCACTACGCTTGAAGGAAAACCCATGGGACCCACATCTCCATCCCAAAACAAATTATATAGATCACAGTATTATGATCCTCTCATAAAATCATATAAGGTGTACTACTCATTCCTCTAAAACAGAGAATCGGTGAAAAAGTTTCATTTCACCATAAAGCGTACGAATGGGGCCCCAAGGTGCCTACACCTCTACTTTGGTTTAAAAACTTGGAAGTATTCTTAAAAATTCTTCCTAAACTTTAGGGACACAACACCTCTGATAGCGGGTCATTCAGACTCCGGATGTATGCACTACGTCCGAAAGAAGGAACCACGAATAATAATAAATATTTTATTATTATTAAACATAAGAATTACGCACCACCCACATTCTAGCTTGAAATTTAAAATTCCAAAAACCACCTCAAATGGTCTATCTTGACTCAAGGATAGTGTTTCCACAAACAGTATATGAATCAGAGGCCCGTATCAAAAGATATGGGCATTTAAAGTGCCTGAGCCCAAAATAGGTTGGACCAGCCTGATCCAGCCAGTCTGCCCCTCCTGGGCCAGCATGTGCTGGTCGTCCCAGCCTACCTTCTGAAACCAAATGTCTGATTGGATGGTCCTCTACGTCACTGGCTACACACTTTTCCATCCAAGCAGCTTGGCTCCCTGCGATAAAAGACAAACCGCGAACTGCGGGTCATTGTTGACCCCCAGTCTTGGTCATCCACCCTAGTGCATGTAGGACCCACTGTCCACTGAAACTACAGTACGCCAGAACTCCCCATCTACCCATGCACAATAGACCACTTTTGGAATCTACCTACTCCACCCTCATGACACTGGTTCCTGACCCACAACCGACCCTACTCGCCACATCGACCTACCCCATAGCCCGCTGCCACCTAGGGCCACCGCCGGCGGTTCTTCTATGGTGGCCCATTCTATGGACCACCAAAAACACAATAGGGGTCCAAAAATTCTTTTGGACCCTATTTTGGGAATCTCGGAACAATGTCTTCATATGAATGGGATTCTATCAATAATCTGTTGGAGTTTTGATGTGCCCAAAATTAAATATCAATAAACCCAAAGAACGGGAGAAGAACACGATGAACAAAAGTGATTTTTAACAAGGATTTATGTCCATGTTAGTGTGTCCATAAACAATGATATTAAAAATAAAGAAACCAATGATCAAAGATATATTTTCAATTAAAAACTTGAATCTAAACTTAAAAGTAGATGAAACCCTACATTGATCCATCCATTTATCACTGCTGATGCGATCGTCACGCTCCCAACTTGATTCACCAAGGTTTCACCAAATATTGCTCCTCAATCCGATGAAGAACAGTGAAGAATAGTAGAGAGAGAGTGTTTGGTGGAGAGAGAGGTAGATTAGGGGCTAACCCAAATCTTAGTCCCTTAAATGTGTATTTATAGAAAAACACAAAAACTCCTGCCAACGGTTGCAGAATACGAAACCTTTACACCCACTCACATTATGTCACGCTTAGGAAAAACACCCCATTCCAAACTCAATAGCAGTCTCAAATTTACAATCTGAGTCTCCGTTTGAAATTTATTTGATTCAGTGTTCAAGATAAAATAAATAAATTGAATTATTTTAATGACAATTTTTTCCATCATGGTGATTTTTCACAAGATTCATGCGCCAAAAAAAAGTTAGGTCCTGCTTAGGGTAATCAGCACACTCTGGACTCAACCGTGGCCTCATATTTCTGATTTGTGATATCATTTAAGTGATATCCAATTTCTTTCACACGCACAGAACAAAAACACTTAATATTTTTGTATAATTTATTCTAGGAACATCAGGTATCTAAATTGCATGCCATCTTAGTATCTATTTCTGGAATTATATGTTGAAATATTTCAAAGTATTACAAGGTGAAAACCGAGTCTCTACAACATAAGATATTATTCATGTGTAAAAATGCTTTAAAATTCCTACTAACAAGTTTACTTCCCATGTCACTCCTCGAATCCAGAAACCTTACCTAAAACCTACCTCCCAAAATGTGTTTGTGCGCTTTTAATTCTTGTATTGACTAATAATGCCTAAAGTTTGTAATGTCCTTTAAAATTTATATATTGGAGATACCTATTTTTTATATGTATTTTTTAATCCAAAAAAAATTCCTACTTCTGTATGGTCACCATATCCTCTATTTTTATCATTAAACATCATCACCATTATCTTCCAAACTCCAAGTGAAATGAAATTCTTTCCATTTAGACATTTCTAGGTATAACTCAAAAAAATTAGTTCCAACTCCATTGATATACTAAAAACTCTAGAACTTACCTTGTAGCGGTTTCCCATATATTAAATTTTCATCTGAAACACTGCTTACTATAAGAAGGTCCTCTATTCTATTTCTCACTTAAATTATTACATATTTAAATGGAAAACCAAACTCCCAAATTAACTCCATTATATCTATTTCAATGCCCAATAATGATTGAATATATTCACCACATCATAGTGAATGTTTTGGGGATGGTTTTCATAAACCAATAATATTCATTTACATCTAGATTATTTATCTAATCTTATATACTCAAAATATGGAAATATCAATAGTACTTTCCATTTTCCAAACTAAAACTCCATCATATTAAAATCTTATTATCTTATAGAATAATCCCTTGTTCTAGAATATATAACTTCATATAACATCATACTTCATCATCAGAATTCCAATATTCATCAAAACCAATGCATATATTATGCATACTCTATACACTGTGATCAGTTCTTTTCATAATCTCTTTGTAAAAATATTTCAACAACATGAATCCTCTTAATCAGTCATTAAATGATTTTCATTAAACAAACATAATTTTCTATCTTTAACAAATAACAAATTAATATTATATTATATTCATCAACAATTATTATCAATCATTCCATCAATAACCTTCTTTGATTTTCTATCAGTTATTATCACCAAATCTAATATAATACTTATTTTTGGTAATAATATCCTCCTTATGATTGTTTTTAAATGCATACTTTTATAAAATCCAATAATAATAATAGATAAAGGTAACTAATATGATCACTCTCCCTTCCTATTTCAATCCATTTTTTTAAAGGTTGGGGTCGAAGCCTCATTTATTATTTAAAGCAAAGAAAAGACCTCTTTTAACTGGGTAGAGGGAGACCCATTACATAGCCCGATGGCTCAGTGGGCATATAGCCCATTACATAGCCTGTAGGCCCAAGGACCATTTTGTAAATAGTACCGCTACAGTCCTCTATCTGCTATAGTACTGCACAGTATCCGCTGCTGCTACAGTACCCTATCGCCACTACCGTGACTTGCTGCTGCTACAGTGCCCGCCGTTGATATAGTGTTGTTGCTGATACAGTGCGCTACAGTACTGCTACAATACCCTGCGCCGAATGAATTTTGAACCCCCATTTTCTTGTAGGATTAAGGGGTGCTTACCAATTTCTATTTCAATCCATGACCTTATAAGAATTTCTATTTTATATACATCTTCCTCTTTGCTTATTTGTTTTTCTATTTCCCTATTTTTCCTCTTTTTAAATAACATACAAAGGGTTCTTTCCCTATCACATGAAAATGGACTAGGATATCATCATTAACATCACTCTCCCTTTTCTATCATTCTTCATACACATGATATTCCATTGAAATCAATATCTATTGATACATACAATATTTTATGATTAAGAGATACCTTCCTTCTTATTTGAAACGTCAATTTCTATCACTTAGTAAGAAGAAATTAACAAATCCTCTCAATCGTGCTGGATTGAAACTAAGTGTACAAAATATGATAATATTTTAATAAAATATATATATTAATTCATATAATAGTTTATGATTAAGATATACCTTCCACATTATTTGAAAAATTAATTTCTAATCACTTACACTAATACTTAAATTCTTATAAGAAAACTTATGTGAATTTATATCTTGGTAAGGAGAAATCAATAAATTATCTATAGGCTACTAGTTTGAAACTAAGTGTAGTAAATATGAGGTCTTTTAAATAACATCAATGGTCTCTAGATCATTCATTACAATCTAGAAAACACTTACAAAATAAAAAAATTTGATTCATTTAATAAGAAATTAATGTGTTCTCAATCACATTCAAAAATAACTATTAGTTATTAAGAATTCAAGAACAACCTTATAAGGCATACAAAATTTTGAATAAATTGATACCACTTTTTTAAAGGGAACCTAGTGATCTGTATTGATATTCATTATCTTTTTTTATCTACATGTCTTCTTTATACTTAGATAAGTTAAATATGCCTTTGAATACTAATCCTTAATTTCCCTTAATTTTATACACTCTTGAAACACATAAAATGATCATATTTTTCTTATGGAAAATACTTTTATAAGATGCTATATTATTCTCAAAAGTTTTTTAGTGACCTAAAATACACTCAAATGATATATCAATATTAGCTTACAGATATAGAGAACAAATATTCCTCCATAAAAATAGATGATATATAAGAAAACCACCATTATTCTTCTTTAGTGAATTCCATAATTTGGTGAAGTCTTAATACCCTAATTCAAATTAAAAAATTTACCTGATATCAATTGTAAAACTAAGATATGATATTTACACGTGTCTCATTCCAATTTTGGATTCGTACCATTTATACTTCAATATAATTTCATGTAAACCCATATTCGGTCTTGATGTTCAATATCACTCCTTGGTATTTCTAATAATACCACTTATAAAAAAATATTTTTTAAATCTAGATATTATCATCTTTTAATGCACAAAAAATGAATATTACTCTTATAATAATTAAAACATGATGCATATACCTCTTTTATCAATGAATACACGCCCTTACTATATATCCATCACTTTAGAATTCATATACCCCACGGATCATATCTACCCTTCAATCCTATGTCATAAAAATCATATACATATCCATGAGATAGTTAAACTCTGACATCATAATTTTGAGGATTATGAATGGCCATGAGTCACCCACTCTTTGCTTCTAATTTTATTCTAATAATTTCTCCCAAAAAATCAATTCAATAAACTTCCCTTTGAGTAATATATTTTAGATCCTCTATTTTATTTTTCTTCCTCACCTTTAATAAAGAGAAACAAATCCCACATAGACATTTTTTTACCTTTTCACACAATTCATCCAACTTCCACATTTATTGTATGTATTTTAGCCATATTTCAATCAATGATACAACAATTAAATTTTTCCTCATGGGGAAATATATTCTCACCCTTATTGTCCTTTGGTTTCATGTACATTCCCATTATGTAAAATGTAATGACCTAGTTATTTTTTTAATATATATAATTTATTTGAGAAATAAAAATATTATACATAAAAATATATTATATAAGTTTTAACTAAAAATTAATATTTTATTTATGATGATAATTTTTGTTTGAATGTATATATGTGTCTGTGTGTGCATGTGTGTGTGTTAAAATATATATACATTAAATTATATATGTTATATATATGTGTTCATTAAAAAAATATTCTATTGTCATTTGTAATAATGTAGTATAATATATGATACATAATATAAGGAAAAAAACTTTTAGATGATAACATAAATTAATTATGACTGAATTATTTATTAAGAACCTATGAGTATTGCATTAATAAAAATAATTCTTATGCATTATTAATACATTTTCTTCAGTTATTTCCTTTGAAATATTTTGAATTTTTGGAAAAATTAATGGATGCATATGGATAATTAGTCTTTTGGAAAAAATGTCATACATTACTTATATTTTATCCTTCAAAATTTCCGATTACTTGACCATATATGGAAGAATGTATTTTTAAATATTTAAGGAAAATAATTCTATCCATATATACTTTCTATATTAAATATATTGAATGTACACATGTATTTAGAGATCATAATGAAAAAAATATTATAATTTTGTATTATTTTTACATTCTTCCCTATATCTTGGTCATATACCATAAATTTCATCCTCTTAAATGATTTTTTGAAAGAGTTATGGTCGATTCATTGATGAAAATATTTCCATCCTATAAATTTCCTTGAATTTTGATGCATTGACTTCACATGAGATTTTTACCATGATAAAATCAAACCAAATATTCCTCCAATTGGATGAATTTATCCAAATAAAGTCATATAACACTTGTCAAAACATCAGTCTAATCCAATAATGGGTGAAAATGTTATGGTAGAATTACTATGGTCGGACCCATTTATTCAAATCCACATCATCATTGATTTCATGGAAACATATTTACCAACAAAATATTGAACTATAATTAATTATTAAAAATAAAAATATATATATAATATTATATAATCCTCACACAAATTATAATATTATTAAAATAAAATATTATAGTAAATAATACTAAATTGTAATGGAAAGTGAAAAAATGAAATTCTCATGCAATTTTCAAATTTATAAATCATTATTCTCAATCAAAATGTATTTAATAAATAACTTAAAATAAAAATTTTGATTTATGTATTGTATGACATTAACCATCCTTGTTAATATTAATTTTCAACCAAAAAATTTGGAATTATTTCCACTTAAAATTTGTTGGAATTAATGGTAAGATGATTATTACTTAAACCCTTAAAAACTCCTCCTCAAGTATAAATATCCAACCTATCTTCCCATTTTCCAACACAAAATTCCAAATTCTATCACTAAATACCTCATAATGAGTCTCTTCCATTTTCCTATCTTCATACTTGAAGAGTTTTATTGGTGTAAAGGTTGTCTTCTCAATGATTTAGAAAGTTACTCATCAAGGTAAGGTAATTATCCTCTTCTCTTTTTTATTTCAACTACCTCACTTTTGGTATGTCTCTAAATGTTGAATTACATTATTTTCAATAAAATTTTTGATTATCCCTTTATATCTAAAAAAATACCAATGTAAAACCTTAGTTCCCCATAATCATTCCTTCATATTAATCCATTTTTTATATTTTCATGATGCTAAATTAATTTCTTGAATTTCTCTCTTTTACGTAAGAAATTATAATATTATGAATACAAAAACTACTTGATTTTCTGTGGGTATTCACCTAGATGTTTACATAATTTATTGATACAATTATTTATTTGTTTGAAACTCACATTACCTTTTTTGGGTTAGAAATTATGTAAATTTCATGTATTTTATAACCAATGTAGTCAATAATTTTTTTGAAACTCATTTTTTATTATCCTCATGTTATTGATGAAATGATTTGTTTTGATAAATGTGGGTTACATAAATTAATTCATCTAAATGTTTCTCCCTAATATCACTCTAATGTAGTAGGTAAATAATAAATATTTATATATTATATTTTTTATGATACCTTGGTGAATATCCTTGGTAATTATGTTTTATGTAACCTTATTGATAAACCTTGGTGATATTCTTATGAATGTCATATTTTTATGTTGTAAAAAAATTTATGTATTATATATCAAGTGCTTCTAGTTATTCTATAATGATATTCCTCATGTTTTATCCATGAGGATTGTTCATGTTCTGTTTACTTTGTTTTCCCCTTACTATTGTTTATGCTCACCCTATTCCCTTGATGTATGACCCTAAGAAATTATTTTCAATTAGGTGATGTTGGATGGAATAATAAAGGGGTATTTAAAAATTATTAAATAATTTTTCTGTTTATGGTTTCCTTATACAATTTATGTGTTATGTACCTTGTTTCCAAGACACTAAAAATCCAAATATACTTCAATGTTATTAATGTTATATTTTTTAAATGAATTATGTTTAAATTAAATTATAAAAAATACAGGTTGTAATAGTTGGTATAAAAAGTTTTTTTAGTTATTTTTGGATATTTGGACTGGAAAACAATAATTAGAGACATAAGGATAAGTCTAAATATGAGAAAAAAATATTGTACCTTTGTGAAGTTTTAATTGAGTAGTTTATAAGTAACAACATCCCTATCTGGATATTACAATTGTATGTGGCTTAGGAATAGTTTTACCTAAGGGTAATAACTCTGAAAAGGGAGTATTTAGCTAAACTCGATCATCACTTGGTGCATTACAATGGGCCATCATGAAAACCTAGTTTGACTATACTAGGTGATATACATTGATTAATCGTATACTTTTATAAAGCATAAATATAAAGAGGCTACATAGGAACTAGAGGAAACAAAGAGATATAAGTACCCTCATCTATTCTCAATTGTGAATATGAGTTGAAATTTCATGGAATAAATTTACTTAAGGGAGGATAATGTAAAGACCAAATTATATTTTTTTTAAATATATATTTATTATTTGAGAAATAATATAATTATGTATAAAAATATATTTTATAAGGTTTTACTGTAAATTAATATTTTATTTGTCATGATAATTTATTTTTGAATATATATATATATATGTGTGTGTTTGTGTGTGTGTGTGTGTGTGTTAAAATACATGAACACTAAAATATGTATGTTATATATATATGTGTGTGTATTAAATAAATTGATAATATTTTTTATTCATTGAAATTTAGTATAATATAAGAAACATACTATAAGACAAAAACACATTCATATGATAATATAAATAAATTACGGCATAAATAATTTATTAGAAACCTATGATTATTTCATTAGTAAAACTAATTCTTATCCATTATTAAAACATTTTATTCATTCATTCCTATGAAAGTTTATGTGTTTTTGGAAAACAAAATTGTTTCATGTGGATAAGTTGTCTTAATGAAATTTATTTGTACATATCTTCTCTTTTATCCATTAAAATTTCATCTTATTTTGAAATATATTGAAAATTTTATGGTTGAATTATTATAGAAAATAATTATGTATAGATAAACAATCTAGATTCAAGGTACTAAATCCCCATGAATTTTTGTATATCTTAATAGAAGAATATTCGAATTTGATATTCTTTTTAATTTTTCATTTATTTCCTACATGTCCACCATAAAAATTTCATCCTTTTAAACAATGTTTTATATGAGTTATGTTCAAATCATTATTGAAAAAATTTCTATCCTGACAGATTCATTGAATCTAGATACATTAAAATCACACGTAATTTTTTCCATGATAATTATTGAACCATATGTTCCTCTAGTGGGATGAAATTATCCAAATAAATTCATCTAACATTTATAATAATTTCATTCCAATCCAAGAATGGGGAAATTATATGATTGAATTACTAAGGTGAGACCCATTATGTCATATCCACATTATCATTGAATTTATAACCATTTATCACCCCTCAAAATTAGGATCTAATATTAATTATATGAATTAAAAATTTAGATATATTAGTATATAAACCATATATATTAAAAACGTTCTAAATTAAATTTGAATATAAAAAAATAAAGTAAAATTGAAAGGGAAAACATGAATCCCAATGCCATTTTCAAATTTATTGATCATTATTATTGATCAAAATGTATTTAATAAATAATATAAATTTAAATGGGTAATTATTTTATTTGAAGACAATAAATGTCCATGAAAATAAAAATTTCTACTAAAAATATTAGAAATAATTCCACACAAAATTGGTATGAATTAATGGAAAATTAATAATTATTTAAAGCCTTAACACCACCCCTCCTCAAATATAAATACACACCCCCTAATCCCATTCTCCCACACCCAATTAAATTTTCTATCATTATATACCTACCAGTGATTATTTTCCATTGCTCTATATTCAATATTGAAGATTTTGTTTGGTCTTGTGGTTGTCCTCTCTAATATTTAGGAAGTTTCTCTTTAAGGTAAGGGAATTATCCTCTTATCTTTTTTCATTCAAGTAGATTTTTTTGGTATATCACTAAATATTGAATTAATTTATTTTCAATACACTATTTTATTATCCATTTAATTCCAAAATAGTGTTTTACTAATGGGGGATCTTTATTCCCTCTCATTATTCCCACCCTTTAATACATTTTTTATATCATCATGTTTTTGAATTTATATCTTGAATTTCCCTCTTTGACAAGAGAAATTACAGTGTTGAGAATAACCAAACCACTTCCATATCAAAGGGTATTCACCAAGATGTAAACAAAATTTATTTATTTGGGGATTTATATGCATAAAACCCACATTCCCTCTTTAGGGGTTAAAAATAATATAATGTTCAAGTATTTAAGTAGATATGTACACAACGATTTTTTTAAAACCCATTATTTTTTATCCTCATGATATTAATGAAATGATTTTTTATGATCAATGCAGATCACATGAATTAATTCATATTAAGGGTTCATCCTGATAACACTCTAATAAATTGGGTAAATAATTAATCTATATAAATAGAATTTTTCATGGTACCTTGGTGAATAACCTTGGTAATTATATTATATGACACCTTAGTGACAACCATTGGTGATATTCTTATGAATGTATTATATTTATGTAATAACCACATTTACATTTAAGTATCAAGTAATTATTATTATTCTCTCATGATATGCCTCATGTTTTATCCATGATGGTCATTCATGTACCATTTCTTATTTTCCCTTATTGAGCTTTATGCCCACTATATTCTCTAGATGTATGTCCCTAGGAAATTATTATAGTGAGGTGATGTAGGATGTAATAACAAGGTATTCTTTATATATTATTTAATAATTTTTATTTTGGTAATTTCCTTATGTAATTCATGTTTCATGTACCTGGTTTTGGTAACACTAAACCTCAAAATATCCTTTAATGTTATTAGTTTAATATTTTGTTGAGAAATTATGTAGAAATTCATGTATTAAAAATGTGGGTCATATTATAAATAATTTCAATGATTCCACTTATGAATCAATCCTTATATATAAAGATAGAACATCTTTCATGAAATCTATAACGATCTTTATGTTTATTTTTTTTTATTCCAAAGAGTTTCATTTTTCTTTACTTATTCTTTCTTAGCCACAAAGTTAGTGTTTTATTTCTTCTTATATTTTGTAAATTTATTATTTTCCATCCATGAAGGATATTTTATCATAATATACATTACAGTTAGACACAAATCCCATTTATTTTCTATCTCCTCTTATTCCAAACAAATGAATTTGTTCCTTAATGTAACATAATTTCATTCAAATGAAGCTTCATGTCCGTGTTTTATAAGTGTAGTGGTCTTCCTCCCCATGACTTATATTCTTATCATAATACTATCTTGAAATATGTCCTTTGTATCTACATTCATAACATATTCTTCAATAATTATTATGATTTCTTCTTCTCTTACTTAGATTATATACCAAAAATTTCGTCCTACATTTACTCATCACCTGTCTTTACTAACCGCATAAATAGAAAACATCTTCAAATGTGTTATTTTAATTCCTTTTTCTGGGAAAAAAATTTATTCCATATCTATATATTCTATTCAAATCACAAACACCACTATTAAATGGATGATATTTAGAATAATATGGATTGTACCTTCTTCCATGTCACATGAAATACATTGATCATATATTACTTTCATAGTATAAAATCAATCCAACAGAATATTGAAAATAATATCACATTATCACTGGGAATTCTATAATAAAACACATGATTTCATGTTTTTATTTTTGTAGTCTCTTATTTGATTCATTAATTTTATTCATTTTCTAACATTATTTCATTGATTCATCATTGTAATTTTTTTTCTATTTTTTTGTTAACTAAATATTTATTGATTTCATTGAATATTGATGTATTTACCCTCAAACCTAATTATAATAAATAAAATAAGATTTATTATTTATAAAAATTCTATTTCATTCTTGATGATTTGTAAAATCAATAATATTTTTTCTTCTTTATTACTATTGAGCCTTCAATATTCTTTGACATTACTTTTTAACCGAAGCACTTCAAGTTGAGGTGATCAATTTTATCCAACAAGGATTTTACATTATCATCATATTCCATTTTGACTAAAATCATTTTTCTATATTTCATTCTTATAGAGATATTAAATAACTTCATTGTTCTTTAATCCTTTATCCAATTAAATTTAATAGAGAATTCTTGATTTTCATACCTGATTTCACTGCTTGAATCACTAATTCCAATTTTTATTCATGACTATTTATTAAGCATATATATCCATCCAACATCATCTTATCCACTAATTTATAAATGAGACATATTATTGGGATATCTTTCTCAATTTGATCCTTATAAATCCTATATATAGTATCATAATATTCACTTTGTAGTTTCTCTTGAGAAAAAATAATTTTGTAATCTTCTTTCCCTTTACCCTTCATTAAAACACTTTCCATCTATTTTTCAATATACATGTTATCATATTCATGTTTCTCATATGAAAAAATAAAGAATCAAAATCATTAACATTCAAAAAAATCGTATTATAAGGGATCCTCAAAAGTATTTTTTTAGACATAATGATTTCATCCTCAAGATATATGGTTATCCTATTTTTTTACTCTATAAACACACATAAATTCAATATCATATGATTATTATTCTTAATTTTGATTCAAATAAATACATTATTATTATATTTTATGAATTGAATTTGTGTTTTCAACTAATTTTGTATTCTGGGTATGTTTAGCCTCATATTTTTGTATTATACTCATAGGAATCATTCAATAGTTCCCAAATAATTAGATTCTTTATTTTCTAAAAATATTATTCATCAAAATAACCCAAAATATTAATATAAAAATAAAAAAATCCATATAGTTTATTCTAATCCTGAAAATTTTTATCCATGATAAATTGAAAATAGATCATCAATATTGAATTTACAAAATAAAAATAGAAATTTTAGCCTTTAATACAAAACCACATTACATAAAAAAATATTTAATCCCAACATAACCCAATGCCATTAATATTAATTTTGATAACCCAAGACACCATGAGTGGGGGTGAATTATGGTGTAAGAAGATTTAAACAATTATCAATAACCCCTTTCTTTTAAACATTGTTCCTATGTTAGAAGAAAATCTTATTCAACCTTTTTATACCTAAAAGTCATCCACATAAAAAATCCTTCACATGTGAATAATATTAAATGTTGGAGCACATATATTTTACTTGTTTTACCTGAATTGGGATATAACTATTATTAATGCACTCAATATTGTATGGTTGTAAATAATAATTTACTAAAACACACTATTTGGTGGACATAATATTTAGGTAGGGTTACTTCTCACTGAGGTTCACATCTTGTACATGTTTATGGATAATCTCACTACCTCCCAAGACTCAAATATTTTAATGATTAAGGTTTATTTTACTAGTTCTCATGGATTAATACCTATTATTTTATCCCCTAAATATATATATTAAAGGTATTAGTTTATAAATATCTATGTCTCATCTTTTTTTAAGGATGATAAGGGAATTATAAGATCTATATGTGAAGATTTTATCATAAATTATAGAAGATATGTTTTAGGTTAAACTATGTGTTATATCTAAATCCAATTCCTAAAATGAAACAATCCATATGATAAGAGTTTAAACCTTGATCTTCAATCTATATTAACAATAATATTGATGATAATTAAAACATGAAGAAATTACTTGAGAAATAATAAATCAATTGATAGAACATATTTTTTTATTGTATTCGGTTATTATCACTACAATAATATTTATGTATCAATTATTATCTATTATACTGATTATCCTTGATATGCATATTAACCTTCCAAATTTTATATTCTATTAAAAACATATATTTAATGATTTTTATGTTATTGTCACATACCTCTAATTAACACATGGTTCCTCTCCTATTATTTTCTTAATTCTTCTAATTTTTAATTATCTCCACCATTTTTTTACTATATATCAAATATACACTATTAATCATTTTAGTTTCAAATAATAATTTTAAATCTCATACAACATCCCACTTACATTCCTCTAAATCTAACCTTTTGATCGTCTTCTATTAAATCATCATCGGTGAAATCCATTTTTTTCATTCGAGGTCTTACCATAACTATTAATTATTTATAAATGTTCCTATTAAGAAAAAGTATATGTAACTAACAATTTCATAAACTATATGGCATGTTATTTTTTTAAAATTTTATGTTTTTCTATCCCTCTACCAGACCATGGAATAATACATAAATTATAATGGTATAATTATTCTTCTAGGTGTAAGTTCCCTTCAAAAATCATGATAACATGTTTTCTACTTTTGTTTCTCTTTAACACACGAAACATGATGTGAAACAAGCCCTCCTATATTTAATGGTTCTCTTTTGTTTCATTTTTTTTTATTATTCGTGCTTACATTTCATAATGCCCTTCAAAACACCTCTATTGGGTACCCCAATTTTAAATAGATAATTTGATATCCCAAAATTGTCTCTACTTTGGCATTGTTATAGTATCCTCAATATTTCATGTTAGACTTTTTCACCATGCTTTTAAAAACACTATTTGAAATGGATTTTATTTTGTTTACACGTTAATAGGTATACTTTAACACTTTATGTTCCTAATCCACTGAAATTCTAACCACCCTAAAATGCACCTCATTTTAATTTCCTACAGGTGGACTCATCAAATGGAAGACTTTATACCATGGAATGTTCCTCAATTACATTTATCATTGAAATTATTGAATCATGGATTTTGGTGAAAAATCAAACAATACATCCAATCTAACTATTTTTGTGTCTACTACGGTGTTTTTATGTTCACCACGGTATGGTGCACAACATGGTGAAGGTTTCATTCACTATACCACGTTCATTAAAAAAATAGTATTCATCCAATTATTATAACACATAATATGGAATACTATATGAGACATTTTTATTTTTCATTATGAAACTCAATCATTAGAACATCATGTATACTTCCATAATAATCCTAGATTCTAGATGATATTGCCTCTCACAACACCATAATTCTTGATTATTCATCCAATATTCATAAAAATCTACAGATATTTTATGTATTCTCTATAAATATTCATTAGTACTTATTAAAATCTATTTTTGAGAATCATTCATAGAGATAAATTTCATTCATGAAACCTTCCAACATTTGAAATCTAAAAACATTTAATACTATTTTAAAAATATAAAACAATGATCATCTTCCATTATCAACCTCAATAATTATCAATCTTTCTATTAATCTCCCTATAGGATTTTCAAAAAAAATCCATCAATGATTTAAAATAAATCCAATACACAACTTGTGGTTTTAATAGATATGAATGTTTTGTATTATGGGTGGAAATGTTAAAGTTTCTATAAATGAATACAAATGATTTGTGACTGGCTACCTGTGAGTAACTCAGATGATTCATAATTGATGTAAGAATAATTATGTTCATGTGATATTAAGAATGATTTATTATATTTCATGTAAAAGAAGTTTTGTTTTTCTTAACAGTAACCTAATCTTATATAAGAATAATATTTTCTTTTTTATAAGTTCAACTATTCAATATAATATTTATTATATGCTATATAATTATTATTTTTATAAAAAGTTTAATTTTTTTACAAGTATAAAGAATTTTTTAAGAATAAATTATATGATAAATTTCAACCGTTTCATATATATATTTGGAAAATGATTTTTATTTTATTACATGAGATGATTTGATTTTATGTTTTGAGATTTAATGTGGTATTCTTAATAGTTGTAATATAATAAGATAAAACTACATAGAGTAAAAAAATTAAAGGAGAAATACCACCATGTTAAATTAAGTATGATCATGAAAATAAGAAGAGTTTAAAAGGAAGAAAGGTTATGAATTATTTTGAGGTATACTTAGTCACTAATACAATTTAATATCATAAATATCAATTTTCAAAATTTGGGATGGATGGGGTCATATTCATTCTAAATATATATAAGTTTCAATACGGATATTTCTATTAATATAGTTATAGACTATTATATATTAAAGAACATTTCCCTTTGTTTTAACACTATTTTAGTTATGATAGATCCTATATTATATAATGATGGATATATATATTATATAGATATTGTTTGGGCTATAAATGATATATTTTGTAATTGTATAAGAATTATGAAATTATTAGATCATGTGTAGCTAAGATTTTACAGAATATAACTTAGATGTAGTCATCCACTTTGGGGGTTAACCTATTAAAAGCAACATGTAATATTATGTTTTTATTTATATAATTGATATATATGTGGGTGAGTTTAAATTTTTTGAGGTTCTTGGCATTCACTAGTCATAGATGATAATTTTTAATTGAAATTATAATAAATGGTAAAACTAATTCAACACTCTTTCTTAGTGATACACAAAAATTAACATGGTCATCTCAATTGGCATCAAATATAAAAATTTTACCAGTGATGTAAACATTCATGTATGGATAAAAGATAAGGAATCACAATTATAACAATAATAGAGTCTAATAAAAATTTTATTGCAATAATTATCATGGTTGGAAACTTTTTTAACATGGAATGTTATTTATTGATGAAACCATAACTAGTTTTACACTATTAATAATGATATTACTATAACAAATAATTAAAAAATAAATATTATATTTTTTGAAGGAATGGAATATAATAGTCATATCCTTATATGAATAAGTATTTACCAATGTGATAGAATTGATGAATATAAAAAAAATCTTGGATAATCATGAAAATATCTATGATGGAAATAATAAAGTGAATAAAGACAATTTAAAAATCACATGAAAATATTTTTGATGTTTTAAAGATGGATGATGTTGAAATTATTGATAAATTATACATATGATTAAATTAAATTGTTATAAATATCAGAGGCCTTGTAAAATCATTAGATAATTTCACTATAGTAAAAACATTCATGAATGATTCTTCCTGATTGATTGGATTCCAATGTATCCTCAATTAAATGTAGAGATAAAAATTATCCTTATCATGATATGATACATAGAAAAATATTTTCTTTTGATAAGGGAAAGTAAAAGATTCAAATTAGAAGATTAAATTGGATAACAAAATTTTATTCAAGCCAATGGAGAATCTTACTAAAAAGGATGAAAAAATAGAGAAATCATTAATTATTGATACTAATTTAAAATTGTACAAAAGAGATAATCCAAGTATTTAGAATTTATTTTATTCTTCTAAAATTAATATTAATAATTTTTAAGGATATTTATTTTATTGTTTATGTGAAATTTTATTAAAAATAAAGTAATTTGGAAATATTAATATTTAAGCTAAACAATTGGTGTCCCTATATATATTATTTTTTATAGGGCTTGAAAAAACTCTTTTTACTTCAATATAATTATTTAATTATGTAAATGAGTGTATTTTAAGGGAAAATGTTTTTTATTATTAAAAATATAAAAAGTTTTAATAACAATAAATCAATGATAAAAAATTGGTGTTAATTTAGTTCTAATTGAGAATAAATATGATTCTTGTTATTAGAGTAAAATAAATAAAAACAAGATCCAAAATAGAAGTATTGGTTATTATTTACTAATTAGTACATGAGATATTTATAATATTAAATCCATGGTTGATATTCCTATGATGAATGTAAGAATAGATTCTATATATAAGAATTTATAAAGGAATAAAATGGTTTAAATAAGACATAAAATATTGGAGATAAAATCCACAAGGCCACTTGGGATGATTCATTTTGATTTATATATTCCAATAAGATATCAATAAAAAATGGTACTTATTTAATTAAATTTATTTATTATTTAAAAAGAATTAATAATTTTTATTTTATTCACAATATTATGAATGTTTTAGAAAATTTATAAATTTTCAGAAATTATATTAAAATAGACCTAGTATTGTAAACAAAAAAAACTAAGAGTGGATGGTGGGAGAGAACATAATTATAATTCCATTGAATAAAACCTCAACAAATATGATATTTTAAATGAATACATTATTCATTTTACTCTTTTATAAATTAAATTTTCTATGAAAATGAATATAAATCTTGATAAAAACGGAATAACTATGATGTCTAAATTCAAACTCACAAAGTTATATTTTTGAAAAAATATTTAAACAACTATATATATTCATAATGGATATTTATTAAGACTTAAATAAATAATTACATCGATTTAAAAAATTACAAAATGAAACAATAAATGAAGTAAATAACAATTTTTGGTATTACATGCTTGATAAAAATAAAAAAAATCTTAATCTGGGAATATTTGATGAAAGAGATGGAAAAAATCATGGGTTACATATCAAATATAAAAGTTTAAAAGTGATTTAATAAATTATTACACAATATTTTAGACTAAAATTTTGTAAATATAATAAAAAGTAAATATAATTTAAAGAAATTTTATAATGATAATTATTGAAATGTTGTTGAAGTCAGTGTGTAAAATTCTTAAAATGTTTGTGAGGAGAAAGTTGTAAATGAATTAAACAATGCTATTTTTGATTTAATTTATACTAAGGATGATGATGGTACTATTTTAAATGAAATTTTTTTTATAAAAGGATTCAAAAACATTTTTATCTTGAAAATATCCTTGGGAATAATGAGGTAGTGGTGTAGAGAATAAGAAGGTTGAGATCTCATAACCAAAATTTTCATTTCTCGTAGGTTAATCTATATTTTTTTGATGATTCTATTTAATATATGGAGTGGATAAAATAAATGAATAAGGTTCTAGATAATATTTAAAATATTTTTACATAAGATCATTATCCTTGAATAAAAGTTAATAACATCATTAGAGCCATGTGGGTGTTCAAAATTAAGGTTAAAGATAAGTTGAGATTATAAAAAAACAAAGAAATATAGATTGGTATGCATGTGCTACACTCATGTTAATAGAGTTAAATTTGATGAAATATTTACAAATATGGAAATAAAATAGATAATAAAGATATTCACTATTTTTTAAGAACTTAATCATTATATAGAATATCAAATAGATGTAAAATATTAATTTTTAAATGGAGATATTTAAGAAGATGTTTTTATTGAGAAACCAAAAGTATTTATTCTTCAAAATTATGTGAAAAAGGTTTATCTAGTGATGAAATCATAATAATCCTTGAAAAAACCCTATATACTAATATTAAATGATATATAGTTGTCTATAAGAAATAAATTTCATCAGTGTTATTATTTACAGCAAAATTATATTTGAAGTATATTAGTAAAGGTGCTCTAATTCTAATTTCTTATGTTGAAGGTATAATTTTTTAATGATATATAGAGGGAATAGGTAAAGATTTTGCCAACTAATTGAAGAATTATTTTGAAATTTCAATGCTTTATGAGATGATTTTTAGGGGATTACATATTCTATAGAAAATATGATTCATTTTTTTATCTAAGTAAACAATATGAAATGGATTTGTTGATGAAAATTGGAATAGATGACTCTAATGAATTTTCCATACCAATGAAAGTTTAAATAATTCTTAGTAGGTATGTGGTAGAGAAAATGATGGATAAAATAAAATTGTAAAGTTTATTGGTATCATATTATATTTCATAGTATTTAGATGAGATATGCACTAAACATTGAATCAATGTAAATGGTTTCTAAAATACCCCAAATAATCGCATGTAAAATCCTATAAAAACATAATCAGATACATCAAAGGAACTATAGATCATGGGATACTATATATAAGGGGTGATAATTTTTATTTATTTTATTAAACATAGGTATATTGGGATAGAAATAAATACGATTGTGAGTCCACAATAAAGAAACTTCTTTCTTAAGAGTAATTTGTGTAAGGTTGATATGTAAGAATTAAATTTATGATAAACCAAGTACATTAGAGGATACATATCTTGATAATTAATATTATTATTTAAAATTTATTTAGATTAATATGAAAATAAATGATTTTAAAATAAGGTTTAAAACCATTTTAGATATTTCTAGATAATAAAAGTTCTATATATCTATAAAATAATCCTATATAAAATACTAGATCTAAACATATTTATATCAAGTATCATTTTTTAAAAGTGAATATTTAAAATGGATATGTGATACTTTCTTTAATATGAATTTAAAATTAGATAGGATATATATTTACAAAATCATTATCAGATAATATATTTAAATATCTAAGGCTATAAATTATTCTTCAACCATTCCTTCCTAGAAATGGGACATTGGAATTTACTCATAGTTCATTGGAGAATTTTTTTCAAATGGGGTATAATTTATATTACCAATGTGATATTTGGTTTGAGGAATCAAATTATTGTAATATTTTTCAAAAGGATGAATTTTTTTATATTTTTTAGGAGGATAAAACCAATTTCATAACACACAGGTTATCTTTCACTATATAATAGAAAATATCAAAAAAAATCTCTACCGAGTAATGTTTTGATATGATGTTTCCATTTAACTAAAGGTTATTAATTTATGTTTCATATTAATATTAATATAAAATTAAAAGGGTTTTATTAAAGAACCCATGTAATTGATGGAGTTTTTTTGTTACCTTTTAATAAAACTAATGGGGGTTAAGAAACTTATTAGAATTGTTTTTCTATTTTATTAAGGAGTTGATATATGTTTTTTGTATTATAAAGGAGGTTAAAGGATTTAAAAAAAATTATGTCTTAAATATTATTCTACTATCTAATAAAAAACTGAAAATTCAACTCTTTATGTATGATTAAACTAATGCTTCAAAGTTTTTATAATATAAATTTAGGAGAACATTCACATTAAATTATATGAATAAAAGGATACATAATTTGTTCTAGGTAAAGAAAATATGGATTATATAAAGAAAAATAAAATTTATTTTCCACAGAATGTATGTGAGTAACTCCAATGTTTAATAGGATATATAAGAATAAACAAGTTCACAAGAAATAGTTCCCACTATTCATGTAAGAGTGAGATGATATTCCATTATACTATCTTCAAACTGTGTTAGTATAATCTGATGTTATATTCATGTAAAAAAGATATTTGTAGAATTAATCACATCCAACATAAGAATAATTTTCATGAAAAAAATAGGAATTATTGAATCAATTTAATACATTTGTGGGGGAGAATTAAATAATATTTTTTAGTGATATTATTTAATATTATCAATGTGACATGTGGATTTCTAAATGATATTATTTGACACAATATTGTGATATTTGAAACAACATTATCCTCAAAATAATGTTCATATCACAAAACTACATAGAGTTTTAGAAAATAAAATATGGATTCTAACCACATCATGCTTACTGTGTTTAGAAAAATAAAATTATCCAAAGAGTATGGTTGGTAAATAATTTTTTATGGATATATTAGAATAAAATTACTATAAAATATCATATATATTGAAGTACATGAAAAGAAAGAGATCACGTAATCATTCTGAATATTTTTTATGCTCAGAGAATATATATATATATATATATATATATATATTATTTTTGATGCGTTATAAAGTTTATGAAATCTATTTTCACTATGATTGAAAAAAATTATAAATAAGAGGGATATCATATGAGAAAAAAATTATCTTATGGGTATTTAGTAAATGATTACATATAATACCTTCCATTATTACTTTCACATTCAAAAATTAGTGTACCACTATTTTTCTCATTTCACCAAACATAGTAGTAATATAGTCACCCATATATAGGGACCAACTTATAAAAATATTTTCTACTCTTTAATTTATCATCATATATTACATATGGTTGATAATGATTTTTAATAATTAGAGAATAATAAAATTAATGATCCCTATAGGTTAACTTCTATGAGAATTTATTAAATAAGTAAACACTAATATAACCCCATATTTAGTATTACTTATAATTTCAACTAGGTATCTAAGATATAAGTGGGGAAAAAATAATTGTATTATATTATAAACATCTGTTATAGTCCAAAGGCTATGATATGTGCATATTACTATAATAAAGAGAGTGATTTGAAATATAACTATAAAATATGTGAAGTGGGTGGGATCAAGGAATTACTATTTTTTGGAATCTACTCAAATATTTAAGGATTTCACATTTATTAGACATTTTTCTATTTTAAATCAATAAATTTTCAATAAATTTTCCAAATATCATCACCAAAAAAAAGATAAAATGTTGCATCTAATGTTTTCAGTAACTGCTCAAGGTTCATGATATTGAAAACATTGTCATATCATGTGGTCATAATGAGTTATTCTAGGACCCTAGAATATAATGTTGGGACACTGATTGTAACACCCTTTAGTTTAGGTATATTGATTATTTAATATTTACTTTTATGTAATATAATTTTTGTTTTTAGTTCATTGATTTTCAAGATGGTTTCAAATAGTTAAAAAGGATTCTTTAATGTTTATGGTTTGAGAATGGTTAATGGATTCCATACAGATTCCCTAGGTAACTAAGTGATGGGTAAAAAAGCTAACTAGGAAGGTTCGTGGTTAGAATAATGTATTTTAAAAAACTGATAGAAAATCATACAACATTTGAAGTTTTCAAATAAAGTAACTTTACATGGTTGGAGAATAGGTTGATAGACCATGTGCACTAACCATATGATGTTATTAATGAAATTTTAAGACTATATTTTTAAACTGAAATATCCCATAAAATCTCCATTCTTTCTAAAATGACTTTTTCTCTTAGAATGTAGTCCTAATTTTGGAATTTTTTTTCATATTCATTTCTATAGAGGTTGTTTCTAATAATCCATTGAGATTTGGGTCCTAAGAATCAAAGGTATGAGTTTGGTTTCTCTCTTGACTTCTTGATCATATCTTTTTCTCTTCTGAGGAATCCTAGAATATGGATTTCATTCTTGGATTTATGGTTTAAGTTGTGTCTCAATGTGAACTTCATGAGTTTTATTGATTGTAAAGCGTCAGAGGCTTGGACTTATGACATTATGGTGTTATTCTTCATCACAAACCTATTTGTGGAAAGTGGCTTCTCCCTCATTCCACTTTCACATAGAAAAAGATGGTTTTTGTTTCCAAAATAAATTTCTTCCTATTTTGGAAGAAAATATATCATTAAAAACCTCTAGTAAATCAAATTTATTGGTTAGTATTCAAATCATGAGTTATGTGTGATACCCAAAAATTTACCTACAAAATAATTTAATATAAATTTAAACAAAAAAAAATATTCTTGTGGAGAACATGGCATGAACATGGCTATAATGTGATAATTTCAATATGGGAAGGGCCTTATGTATTATAAATTTATGTGATTATAATTATTTGGAACACTAGATTATAATACCAATTGATGATTTAGTATTGGGTGGATGGGTTTCTTCTGGTGAGTTTGATAACTCAGAGGGCCTACTAAGATAGGAGAATCATTAGGTTATATTGTATCATGGTTGTGTGTATTCATTCCATAATTATGATTTGGTATGGGCTATTTCACTAAATAGTGTATATCTATCATGAAAATTAGTTACCATACATTCTTCTTGATTTATTTCATAAAAATGAGATAACCCATTCTTATTTAACTGGTATGTTTTGAATGAATTAGGGTTTTTCTACTGAGTCATTATAATCATCTACTATATATACATCCTGATGTATATGCAAAGGTTATTTACTATGATATATTTAATGGAAGGTATAATACTTTTCCTATGTAGAAAATTGATGCTACAGGGTTCTCATTTAGGAATTATAGATTGGATACATTTTTCATTGGAGTTGTCATAGTGCTCTATTGGTTCTTTGGGAGTCATGATGTCTTGGGGTAGTTGTACAATTGTTGTTATCTATTTTTCTCCATAATCTCCGATTATGATTTTGGTTTTATGTAATTAGTTTACCACTAGTTTAACATTATGTATTATGTTTATTTTTTTATCATGGATTTTTTATTATCCATCCATCCAAGTTGAATTTTTATTTTCTAACACTTTCAATGGGATAGTGAGAACCCTCAAAGAAAAACAAATCAAACATTAAAGGAAACTACTGACTTATTAAACACAAGTTTAAGGCGATTAGAATCTCTTTCCCTCAAAAGTTTTCAGGGTAGGGAACTTACCTGGCATTCTGGATCTTTCTCTGTGTTGTCTTTATAGTGCCTTTCTAGATAATCCCAAGATTTCAGATATTCTGCTTCATAGATGTTCTCCATATTGAAGCCTCTAATCAATATACAATCTTTTTTGTCAATCCATTCAGCTTGCTCCATGGACACCTCCACTTGGATCAATCTTTCCATCATTTGATCGACATCTTCCCTCGCTGCCTTGATCACCAGGACATCCTCCTTCATTTCTTCAACATAATGCATTATAAAATCCACCTGATCATCCAGATCCTCATCCTTTGGGCACTGAAAGCTATCAAGAGATCCTACCTCACATTATTTTCCAGGAGGAGTAGTATCCTCCATCACCAGAAACATCTTCGCGGATAGCAGATTCATCTCTTCTTGTTGTTCATCTTCCTTTAAGGCTCCTTTCACTTGGAATTGAGGCTCTATGGCACCCACCTGTTGATCCTCATCTCCTTCTTCTGGCTGGATCTCGTGATCCATGAATTTATCCTCTTTCTTGGCCGATCGAGTCTCCATCAATTTAGGAAGATAGGAGTAGTCCTTCTGGATGTATTTTTTACTTTATATTATTCATATCAGAAAAAATCAATCCCCAAATAATTTAGTAAAGTCGTTGAAATTTATTTCTAGTATTTCGTGTTTGTGGGATGTCACCTAATGTTAGTGGAATTAAATTTCATTCCAAGATAATGGTCCAAGGTCAGGATGTGATAATTATTATTATTATTTTAAGATCCATCATTTGGGATGGTATTTGTGGAGATATGATGTGTTAGAAAATTAAATATATAACATAAAAAGGTGTATCTAACCTCCTTATGTTGAAAATCAACTTACTGCGGTTTTCCAAGTAAAAAAGTGTGATTAATCACTTCTAGGAAATTAATCAACTCATCATTGTGTGTCTAGATGATAATAATTTATTATAATGATTTAGTAAAGATACTTCCCACGAACATTAATTCATACATATAATATTTCAAATTTTTTATTTCAAATTTTTTTACTATGACCTTAATTTTTTTACTATAATATGCCACATAGCTGATGCTTTTTGAAACATATGGTAACTTACTAGATATTGGTACTACAGTTTTAGAAAGATGCTACCAGTCTAAAGACTTATAAACTAGTAAGAGGGTAAGGCTGGGAACTTGGTTCCACCTGAACCATAGGTGAATGAACAACTTTTCCATAATATCTTGCATATATTATAGGTTTTTTAAAAGGTAAATGTAACTAAGGAACCATATCATTTGGAAATCTCATTGGAATTATAGAGACATAACCAACTAATATTTTAGAGCGATTCAAGACCTGAGAAAAGAAAATAATGTCTAGGTTGGATTAATAGAATTTTTGATTTCCCAGTATCTCCAATATAAATTAATGTCAATATGGTAGTGTATATGTTTAAAAAATGGAATAATAGTGGTGGGACATAGTTATTTAAGGTTCTCTCAATAAATTACTTACATGGGAAGAGTTTTTGGAATTATTTAACAAGAAATTATACCCACATAACTTTTAGGCATTGAAAATGGACTTATTTGATTTGAAGAAAATAAGCATGATGGTTACATTATATAAAGCTTAATTCACTTACCTTTATCACTTTTTCACCTATCTGAATGGCCTGAAGGCCTTTATTTTTTATTCTTTTTTTATAATATCCCTTTCAAGGGTCAAAGGGGAACCCTTACATTACATTTTCCATAGTCTTTGTGACATTATATGATCTAAAGGTATTAATGGAATATATCCCAAACTATGACTACTTGCAACTTTCCCTCCCCATCATCTACATCATGATTAGTTCTCCACCTTTTCATGGATTTTTAGCTAGCTGTCATGTTCAAGGATGCATAGTCCTAGTACTGAGGGAAACTTTTATACACTCTCATTCTTCCAAATCCAATAACAATGCTCTGGGGAATGTGTCATGCTCTGAATCCTCATCTAGAGCATGTTCATTATAGAATTTTCCTGGTTTCCATCTATATCAGGTGGCCTAAAGGCCTTAAGGTGGCCTTAAATCCTTACTGAACTGAAGGCCTATGTGTCCCTAAGTCCTTATGGACTCCAGGCCGAAACCGGTGGCCCAAATGCGAATAGTTTTAGCTAATACTGTAATGAACAATACCTGCTATAGTGACTACTACAATACTGCTACAATAACCCAGAAATTTTCCTCTACCTATATTCAAACCTATATCTCATAGATTCACTTGAATACACCTCACCAACTAGTCTGAGGATCATGTGTTGCTCACTTTGCACCAAATGTAGATTCCAATGATTTTATCAAGGCATGCAGAATTGAGTTAGGTCTGTGACCATATATTCTCTATAGTATTTTCATTTTCTACATTTAGAACTACAAGAACATGGTGAAAAGGTGGTGGTGGTATAAAACTTCATTTCTTGGAATCTTGTGGGAAGAATCATTTTTTTCTAACCTAGAAAAGGATGGAACATCATGCATAGAAAAAATTTCATCAGAGAAAACTACTCTCAACATAGTAGATAATTAAAAAAACAATTCACTGAATCATTCTTAAAAACACCCCAAGATATTATGAAATATTTTATTCAAATAAATTTAATTTCTTTAATGAATTTCATTACACACAACATCAAGTTTTAACGAACCCAAATATAATATAACATTATAACCTAGCCATTAAAAAGGTCGATATGAATAAGAAAAATTTATGAAAATATTATGGTTTATACATGAATAAAATAAATTCATTGGTTGTAAATTGATGAAAAATGAAATTAAAAATAAAAAATATTTTAAAGTAAAAGAAATATATTCCTGAAAAAAAGTTATCTAATAAGAAATGTGTTTTATTTTAATAAATTAAAATAGTAAATATTAGTGAATGATTGTAATGTAATTTATACATTATATATTCAATAAAAAAACTTATCAATAATTTAATATTTTTTCTAGGTTTGGGATAAGAATAAATCCTGTTTTATTCTTTAAAATGAATCTTTCTAAAAATTTTTTTCATTGCCATTTTCACACATGTTTTAAAACTAATTTTTTATGATTTTAAAAAATTTATTTAAAAAATTCACCCTCAATTTTTTAAATCAACATTACACAATTATCCTATAGTGAATTTTTTAACATTATTTTAAAATATTAGTTTTCGATGAATCCTGAAAATACAGATTTTTATTGATAACCGCCTTTTAATTTTAAAAAATTAAAAAGTTATATTTTTTTATAATACTTTTAAAAGTAAAATTTGTTCAATTATGTTATTATAAATATGATTTATTTCATTAGTATAAATCTTATTTTAAATATTGATACAATTATTTTTTTTTCTTATGAAAACATTTTTTTTGGAAAACTACATTTCAATTATGCTTTCTAGTTTTAGTTTAAACTAAATTCTCCCACTTATGTGAATTGAATATGGTAAAATGGATTTAATATTTATAATTAGAGTAATTAATATTATCTAATAAGTTCTACTTATATTTTAGTCATAATTATTATAAAAAATAGTAAAAAATAATTATTGTGGTTACGGTTAAAACGAGTTTACTATGGTGTAAAACCAATAGATAATGGTATTTTTTACAATTAAACTAGTATAAATACTATTATATTGAAATAGTTTCTTATCATATCACACATTATAAAATAAGGTCATTTGGAAAAAAATCATGTAAATTTATTTATCATTTTGTATTTTTTTGAAAATTTACATGTGGTTTCCAAGTGGGTCCTCTACCCCGCTCATAAAAGTACATCACTTATCTTTCCTATCAAAAATTAATGATCCTTTCAGATAATATAATACCTTACCAAAAAAAATTACATCCCTCTCCATGACCTAGTTCCCTTGGTTTGATTAGAATACCATCTTAGGAAGTCTTTTGGTTTAAATCTAATGAGATTGTCTAAAGAAGAAGTATAGTTCTAAACCATGGATTTACATTTAATATCTTGTTATACCTATTTAAATATTCTAAAACATGTTGATATAATAAAATATAATCTCCCATATATGGAGATGTTATTATTTTAAATTAATAACCTACATCTATTAGCTCATCAATCAAATGTGAAATTAAACTATCGATTGTGTGTACGATAATCTACCGCCTTATGAACCGATGTAATTAATTTTCCTTCACTACCTCACCTAGATAGATATTATAGTAGATTTTATTTTTATATATGATATCAATGAAATATCTATATTCCTTTAATTCTAATATCACATCAACTTACTTAACTTCTAACCCATTGGAAAATGAAAACGTTGCTCACTCGTATGAGTGGACTACTCTGCATGAAGTGATGTGATTCGTTTTTCAATTAATTTTCACATGGATGGTGGTAAGGATATATTTAATGAATATATTTAATATATGTGATATAAAAATTATTATGTTATTGTGATATATTAATTAATTTTATTTTGGTTCATCTGTTGAAAAATGGAAACAATTTTCATGTGTACGTACGGTCTACCGTCTCCATGAATGGTGTAATTCATTTTTCAATCCCTATAATTATGGATGAATATAAATAATTATATATATAAGATATAAATTATATTTTATATCATTATTGAAATTCTAAAAATTATCAAACCATGATCAATGTATAAAAGCCAAAACTACCAAACCAAAACGTATATAATAAATAAAGAAGTTATTATCAAAAATAGTAATTTTAACAAAGAATTGCTAATAAATTGGTGATAAAAAGTTATAAGTAAATGATATGTAGTATGATACATATTATAATGGTTATATAATATATTTATAGTAAAAAATATGTTTATATATGATGTTTTTATGTGTACGATGAAATTCAATACTTGAGGTAAGGGATTTTCATCTCACTTTTACTTTTGGGAGATAAATAAAATATTCATCACTCTTTATATTTTTTGGTGTATACACTTCCCTTTTTAAATTATATATCATGAATATAATTAATTTTATGATATTTAATGTTTTAATTGATTTTATTCAATCATGGGGGTTATAATTCAAATGTTACCTAAGTAGTGTGGGTTTCATGTTAGAGACTCATTATTTTTCATGATTTCTTATGATTAAGTTCTCAATGATGAGATTTTATAATCTATCCATAAATAAAATTTTTAATTTTAGTCTTATCTTTTTATATCTTTAAATTATATGTTTTCCTTTCATTTCTTCTCTTTTTATACTTAATAAAACAGAAGAATCTTTTTAAGTAAAACTACCTTTATTTATCTCCTTAGTCAAAAATACTTTATATTATATGTCCATGTTTTCTAAAAATGTTTCAAATAATTTTTTTAACAATATAAAATAATTTTAAAATCCATTTTTACCCTTGTTTGACTTTTTAAAAAATTATTTTGAAAGGATTCTTCTTGTCTTTTTCCGAACAAGATACTTTTGACATTTACTAAAAATTTTAAATTAATATTTTCTTAACATGTATGACATTAACTATATTTTCCACCAAATTTTCCATTAAATGATTTAAATCTTACATAATGTGTTTCCAAATTTATTTTAAAAGAATATTTTTTCTTTAATATTTTGTAAATAGTAATATTTTTTAAATTGTTTTTCAAATTGGAAATGGTATTTTCTTCAAAAAAAATGTTTTATTTCAATGGAATTTATATTCCTCATTGACAAAAACCATTTATTATACTTACTATTTACTAGTGATATGATCCAATGTTATCATCATAATTCTTTATATTTACTTTTTACTTTTATAATGAAAAGATATTTATAAAACTCATTTATTTTTCACGGGTTTTCCTTGTGAAACCCATTTCTTTTCCATGGGTTATGCTATGATTAAATGTTTGTGAAACACATTTAATTTTTATTGGTTATTCTGATGAATTATTTATGAACATGTGGCACACATATGTATTCTTTTCATAATGTTATGGGTGGGCTTAAAATTATATATCCCTCTATTTCATTGGGTGAAGATTAATATTTCCTGAGATAAACTAGACTTTAATGGGGAGTGAACCTAGAGCATAAGGGGAATTTAACCACTATAATATTTATGGGACTTAACCTTGAATACTTTGATTATTTGGGTAGTGAACCCATTCCATTATGATAATCTTGTAAATGATCCTTGACTACTGTGAAAATGGTTTTATATGCTTATGTGTATGCCATAAATCTTTTCTTATTAAAATATTGTGTTCTCCAAGATCATGTTATTTGATTCCTTTATGATTAATGTCTTATGAACTACCATGCTTTATTCCAAGACTCAATATCATAATATATGTTATAAAAAATATGGTTTTCAAATGATATAATCATGTTATCATACCCTTATGATCAAGTTATATTTAAGTGATCATTGATATCTCCCCTTTTTACCATTACCTAGCATCTTAGATCACCCTTTATTATGTTTCATTTCCCCAGGTTATGAAGAAAATTATTAAGTATGATATTTCTATTAAGGGTTATGGTTATGTAAAGCTGAGTGGGATATGATTTAGTTCACTTATAAAATAGTTGTTTATATATCCAAATTTCCAAAGACACTAAACCTTTATAGTCCCCATGCATGTTTTTATATAATGAAATGAATATTACTCTATTAATATTTAATATCTATGTATGAAAAGTGTGGGTTGGTAGAGTCTACTTTCCCCCTCTTCATAATAAAGATCCATGTTTCATTCATGTTGGATCATTATGGTATATTATAAGGGAATGTGTGACACCATATCAAGAGTGAAAGAATTGTGGATGTATAGGACACCTCAAATTTTATTAGAGAGGAAAAAAAGTCAATATATGGAGAAGTCTTAAATAAATCTCATGTATCTTAGGAATAACTGTTATAATATCTTTAAAGTAGTTCTCATCTAATAATTGGGTGACCTAGGAGGATACAAGGAATAACTTGATAAACCAACAAATAGAAGCTTTATAGGGGTACAAGTACTACTCAATTGGAGTTGACCAAAAACTATATGAAGTTGAGAAGCATATCATAGTGGGGAAATAATGTCCCTTGATGGTGTGAGATACCATCCTTCATAACCAAACGCTTATGCATGTCTTATTTAATATTGGTTCATCATAATTATTTTTAACTTCCCAAGTGGTAAATCAATTAGGGTTGCATGTGGAAATGATTTATGATGTTCTAATTATAAAAAAACCGCATGGACAAGAGGAATGGAGAGGAATTATGTGTAATATATTTTTCATTACAATTAATGTAGTGAAATTTGATTGGGAGGTTACCACCTTACAAATAGACATACTTGAATGGACTAGTTTGTATAATTTATATCTTATATAAAATTTTATAATTGAAACATAACCATCACATCACCTAATGGAACATTCCATTTATTTAATGGGGATTAAGATGTGAATGATGGAAAATAAGGACCTTTATTGGTAGTTAATGGAACTATCCCTTACCAGCTGGAAACGATGACCTTTGGTGCATGTAATGAAACAGGGAATAATAGTATTCATACTATAGTAGATTAAAAACCTGATGTTTTTCCATTTTTTCCTTTAAGATTCCACCTAAATGGGAAAATGAATTTTATATCAATATACTTCCAAGAATAAGACTTATTTCCCTACTAGAATAAATGATTGAACTAACAAAACTACGATAATTAAAGGTCCAGTTGGAAAAATTGGAAGTTAAATGCTTTATTAGACAAAGTACCCCACATGTAACACCCCTAGATTTCATAGTACATTATCTCTTTAAAGTGATTTAATAGATTATATTCACATAACACAGAATTGGATTGTGTTATATGCAAGATTGAGTTTTTTCGAAACAACACATTTGTATTATAATTATTTAAGTGATATATTTATTTATCAATTAAATATTGTACAATTAATAGTAAAAAATAAATTTTAAATTTTATTTATAATGTTTTCACAAAAATAAAACATATTTATAGTGAAAAGTATAAGTTTTTTAAAAATAGTTGTATACTTAGAAAAACTATTTTCTTAAAAGAACTACGTTTTATGTCCTTTTTTGAAAAATAATAAAATTAATTTTAAACACTCCTAAAAAATTCATTTGGTAAAATAGACTTCATTTTTGAATTTGAAATATCAAAATTATCTTAGGGTGAATTTTTGGTATTTTTTTGAAAACATTTAATTTTTGATGAATAGTGAAAAATACTGCATTGTACATAAAAACTGACTTTTTCATTTAAATAATTATTTTTAATTAAAATTTATTTAAAAGTCAAAATAGATACATAATACCTATATTATTATAATTTAATTCATTGGATTCATTTTATAATAAGATTATATATATATATATAATTTTATTGAACTTTTTAGCATCTTTTACCCACCTTCTAGGTACATTTTCAAATTTGCATAAAACGTAATTTTACCACTTCTATAAATTGAATTTCAAAAATCTAATAGACACGGTTTTCATCATTAAGTAAAATGTGGTTTAATAGGATGAAAATAATATTTTTTGAATAGTAAATTTTGAATTTTATTTACCATGGTTAAAAGTAAATAGGGTAATTAAAGGTAAAAATAATATTATAATATCAAATTACCCTAAAACATGTCTTAATTATATTTTAAAAGTGTATTTAGACCAAAATAAACCCTATGAAAAAATATGATCCTTTTTTATCCACTTGGATTAGATTAGGACATTTATTATATTTTATTTAAAGATGTGTTAAAAATGTTAAATTCAAATTTTATTAACTAATCCATTTTTAATATAGATTTATACATAAGATAAATTCTACTATAAATATTAACTATAAAGATAAAAATATTTCATACATCATAGTATTTTATTTATAATTTTAAGACTTTAAATAATTAAATTATTTTATGACACAATGATGATGCAGTAATTACTATATTAATGAAAGATTAAAATAATTGATGTTATAATATTAAAATAAATGTAAATTGAAACTTTTGATGTCATATACTAATTTTATAGGTGAATATTACATTTTAGGGTTGATTAAATGAATTTTTTATGAAGTAATCAAGTTGTTATGACTTTCACAAAAACCAAATACTAAATAGTGTCAAAATTGACATAAATGAGTTTTTAAAACAAATACTATTTTATTAAATGATATAATATTCCTAAAAATCTTTGATTCTGAAAAATGACTTAGATAATGTTATATATGTCATTAATTAACCACATGAGGTTCTCTTGGGATTTTATAGTAACTATATTAACCGTATTGTGTAAAAATACAAGAAGACATAGTAAAAGTTAAACTATTTAACTAAGAGTTAAATATAAAAGATAAGGTTAATATGGTGACCTAAACTTGTCTAAAACCTATTTACTGAGATTATTTAGACCCATACCCACCTTATACTTGAAATAAATCTATTTTGTGCTATTATAAATCGAAAATAATTTTATAATAAATTAATATTTCAAGCTTTTCTTAAAGTGCCCCTCACCTCTCTTATAAAAGGGTACTTCCCCTTCTCTTAAATTCACTCCTCAAAAGCCACTTGTCTTGGCCAAACCCTAATAAACTCTCCTCCCAAATACCATCACTTTAACCTAGAAAACTTAATTTTATCAAAAATATAACCTAGATATCCCTTTTGTTCAAATCAAAAGGAAGCACCTGAAGAAGAGGTAATTATTTTATCACCTCTTTCAAAGTTGTTTTCTTCTTCTACTTCCTATTTCTTTGTTATTTCCATACTAAAATAATAAATACATTACCTTATAAATACTAAGATTTTATTATAAATATTGTACAATAATATTCATTATTCTATCCATCCTATGAATGACAAAGTCACCATACCTGTGAATATATGACTTACCATCTCCACATCGTGGTGTAGTTTGTTATTCAACACTTCATTATTTTTATGGGTATAATAATGAGTATAATTGATTTAAATAATAAATATAACATGTTATTTATTATTTATATATAATATAACATCCAATTACATACTATTTCACCATCAATATAATGATACTGTCACTCATACGTACGTACAAATTTTCGTCCCCACAACACGATGAGATTCAATCTCCACTTTAACCATCCAAGAATGGTTATTAAAAAATATATTATTCATAATTATGAAATATATGACATAATAATTCTACTATAATTATACACACACACACACACATATATATATATATATATATATTTCATTCACTTACTTTCATTCAAATACGATAAGAAAACGGAAACAGCGTTCATGCGTACGTACAGCCTACCATCTCCATGAACAGTGTATTCCATTTTATTTATCGATATATTATATATATTTATATTATGAATATTTATGATATATAAATCATACTATACATTATAAAAGTAATTAAATCATGATCTATGTAATATGACCAAGAATAACAAGTCAAAACACATACGATAAACAAAGCGATTATTACTCGAAATGTTACATTAACTTGGAATTGTTAATAAAAGAGTAATATAAAGTCATAAAAGAATAATATATGATATCATAAATATTATTATAATTCTTATATAAGTTAATAATATGTTTAACAACATTATACTGGAGTTTTAGACTCGTACATAGAGTACCAGACCTAAGGTAAGGGTTAAATCCTCAATCTCATTATTATCCGAGATTGTTTGTGTGTAAGTATTTAATGGGAAATATTTATCATCTAAGTCCATGTTTCATAAAAAAAATTTAAAGGGAATATTTTATGGTTTTATGGAAGGGACTCCTTAAACTAGATCATTATTATAAATGTTTTAATGATTTATTTTTCTAAATCATTTTAATTAATGTCCATGTGTTTAAAATGATTTTAATAATTTATTGATAAGGACATCATTGTTTTAAAATGTTTATTACTTTTATAAGTTTCACAGTGTTATGGGACACTTTGATTCAAAAATATATTTTAAATTAATTCCTTTATAAATTGTGTAAATTTTAAATGATTTCATGAAAAAATAGATATTTCTCTCAAAGAGTTTTACTAATCATTTTCAACTATGTCAACATACTTTACTAGATATTATTCTTAATTGAGGTTTATTTATTATAATATAGTCTGACATATTATATTGAATGAGTTATGATATATTTTACTGTGGATGTACTATTTTTATACCATTCATGGTTTATGGTTAAATTATTCACATTTCTTATGCTAGTTTTAATACAAATGATTATGTTATGTTTCACCCTTTTCATATGAGGAATGCATTAGACTTAGTAAGTGATGGGCAGGGCCCTCTATATCCCCTCAATGAATTGGTAAGTCTCATGGGAAAAAATAGTTTCCTGGAACAAGGCCTTGATAGAATATTTGTGAATTTTCTTGGCACAAGTCCTTGAATTAGTAGTTATTATGTCTGGCATTATGCATTACCTCGTTATAAATTAGTTATTACATGTGATTATTCGACTAGTAGAATATCCATGTGCATGTTTATATGGTAATGTTTGATTTATTTTTACCATATTATGTTCAAGTTTATTTTTTAAAAGTATGTGTCTTTATTTTAAATCTTGCCTTAAAAGTTTATAGCTTCCGCTGAATTATTTACCCTTACTGAGCATCTGAGCACACCCCTTTCTTATGTTTTATTTTCCCAGGATGCCAAAAAGTGTATTATAATTGATATGCAGGGTTAATATAGGGGAATAATGGTGTTATCAAAGGATTATCTATTCCATATTTTATGTAAGAAATTTTAATGTAAAGTTCATGTATGTAATCTATTTTCTAAGAGTGCTAAACTGATCGGTCCTTTTGGACATAATTCTTTATAATCATGCCAATGTATTAAAATAATGCACCAGCTCTAGGCTTCTGGGGTCAGGGTGTTACATCACATTATTCTAATTCAATTATATTCATAAATAAGGAATATAGTTCACATCAATTATGTATTGACTATCATAAACTAAATCATGTTATAATAATTAATTGATATCCACTTCCTCAAATTGATGATTAGTTCAATAAATTTATGGGATCCAAATGGTTCTTAAAAATTAATATATGATTAGCATAACACAAACTCTAATTAGTAATGAATATTTCCCAAATAAATATTCTTCAAAACATTAATGTCATTATTAATAAGTTTATATTCCCTTTGGTCTTATGAATGCACATTTATTTTTGGTGTCCTTAAGGAACTGTGATTTCTATACATACTTTGACTTTTTTCATGGAATTTGAGGATGATATCTTGGTATACACTAAAACTAGAGATCATAATTTCAAGAATATAGTGATTTTATTAGGTTATTGTGTGAATATTAGTTCTATGCTAAAGTCACTAATAATTAATTATAGGTACATTAATTGAATCTCCTTGATCATGTTATTTATGATAACAGAATATCAGTGATCCTAAAAAGAACAAATAAGTCAATTTTTGAAATAACCTAAAAATATCTCTAAGATATAAAGATTTATGGGATTATGATGTTATTTTAATTACTTTTTTAGTATTTATGAATACTTGGTTCCCCTATGACTATATTAACATGGAATTTCATTCCATTCAAATGGAATGATGATTTATAGAAATAATTATAGGATTTTGAATCTTATATTACTTCAACACTAATCCTCAACTATTCAAGACCATGATAAGGCTATATGATATATTATTAGGCATCTTGATATGTATTTTTTTGTGTTATTATATAGGGAGATTATGTCATAACTTATAGATTGAGGTAACTGCGATCACTTGAAAATAATTATCCAATGCCTAATTTGGAACTAGATTTAGGGTTCAATGCATTAAAAACAAGGTTATACTATATATATAGTGAAATGTTCATAATTTTTACCAATCCTAAAAGATAAAAATACATCTTTTGTCAAAGTAAACTTAAATTAAGTAATAACTGATGGATTGAATAACTCCATATGTTTAACATTAACTTGGTTTATACTTCTGGGAATGGAAATTCATTTACTGATTATCTAAGTCCAAATTCATATATTGAAGTGTTCAGAGAGTTTCTTGATCAAAGGATCCTCATATGAGTTATTTCTAACATCCATTTTTATTTTATGGAATATAATCAATATTTATTTTCTCTATATAGTTACTATTATTCTAAGTTTAGATAACTTGGTCAATAAGTCTAAAAAATCATACCAATACTCCATTACTATCAGATCAAACTTCAGTGGTGGAGAGATCATTGAAGTATATACAAAGGATGAAAACTATGTGTTGTGATTCTGAGATCTAATAGTAGTTTCTCCATCATTATAAAAACAGATTCATTCTTATTATCTGCATTCAAAATGGGTTGTGCACTTGGGTATTAAGAAAATGTACATGTCAATAAAGAGAAATTTTTGGTGATCAAGTATGAAATAGATTTTTTATGGATATTAAAATGATTTCTCACCTACCAATAGGTAAAATCATAACAACAATGAAAAAATAGTTTGTTATAGTCGATACCAATACCAATATAAATGAGAACATATTTCAATGGATTTTTTCACTTACCCACCTTAGACACTTCAAATGCATGTTTTATATGGGTGTTTGTGGATCTACTCATCAAGCCTTTACATGTCATTAAAATTATTTATTCAAACATGGCCTATGATTTATAAAATATCTATATTCAAAATTTGGGGAATTTCTATGGGGTACCAATTTCAATTATTTTTTACTAAGACACTAGATTCACATCATAGTTTTTATAGTCTCTGTAATAATCCCATATATTTCAATTAACCATGACCATGAAATATTGTCCCCAACTGGATGTATAATCATAAAGTACATTCCAAACATTGGAAGATGTTATAAGAGAATGTGTCATGGATTTTGATGGTTCATGTATGGATCATTTTTCTTTAGTGTATTTTTTATATAGTAACATCTATCAAGCCCTAATATATATATATATGGCTCTATTTGAGGCATTATACAATAGCCTATTTTGATCTCTTCTTGGTTGGGTAGAGACTTGATAAAATTCACTAATAAAAATAAGTATCGTCTATGATACAATATAGAAACTCTATTTGATCAAGAAATCAATGGTTATATCTAATATTTATCAGAAATCATAGGAAAATCATCACCATAAACCCATTGGGTGACCATGTATTCTTATGAGTATTACCAAGAATATGTAACCACTAATTAAGAAATAAATATAAATTACATAATTAGTATGTTGGACCATTTGAGATTATTTAATTTTTGTGGTGAAATTAAAGACCAGTTAGTCCCACCTCAATGATTAAGTGTTGTACATAATATTCTATTTATCCTAGTTAGAAAAATATATGCCTTATCCTATCCATATGATTCATTTAGACAATGTAATTCATAAATTAGAGGAAAAATTAATATATGTATCGATTTTTATTCTGGATAATGAAGAAATGATCTTGTGAGTAAGTTGTATCCATTTGACATGGGTTTAATAGAATCATGGTCTAATTTAAGAGGAAACTAAAGAACATAAAAAAGTTTATATTAGAGAAATGGTCTGTAGTCATCCTAGAAACCACTATACTCTAGCTTTGTAATGATGGAAATCCCATTGGTGGTAATAATTTAATACCACTATTTTAAAGTACATTGATATTTTAATAATTATCTTCATGTTATATAATTGTTGGGTTGAGTTCTATGAGTTTTTGGATAGTTTTAGTGAGTTTTGGACACATTCTGGAGGGTATATGGTTTTAGAATAAATAAAGAAAACTATGAAGATTTTCTAGGAAACCATGTATGTGGTATGGAATCTCTTTGGGTATAAAAACCATTTAGGTAAACCAAACAGAAACCATCTTACATAGAAAATTTTTGAATAGTGATATTTTTCACAATTCTCATATGGATATCCAAACCTTGTGGACTAACCTTGAAATGTAATTAATGAAATAATAAACCAATATTTTATCTAAAAAAATCACCTATAACCATAATTATTCCTCCATTGACATAGGATCTCAAATCCAGGGTTTCATTTAGGTGATTTTGGTGGTCTTCATCCCTCTAGATATCATTTGAAACAAATTTTTGAGATTTGGATCCTTATAATCGAAGGTAAGAGTGTCGTTTCTCCATCACATTCTTGGCCGTAAAATTTTATGTTAAGTGGAACCCTATATTTTTTTCTTTATGCATGAATCCATGATTTAGGATTTGTATTAATGGTAATGCAATATTATTTTCTGAAATGAAGTTAAGTTATTCTTGGATCTATAATATTGGGGAGGGATTCTTCAGCATCAACCCATTTAAGGTGTGTAGCTTATCCATTATTCAACATCCTCATAAAATATAAATTTTTTATATTTTTTAAATAAATATCTAATAATATTGATATAAAAACTCATTTTAAAATACTATTATAAATTTCTCTTATCAGTTGACCTTTAAATATTAGGTTATGGGTGGCGCCCACACCATTATAGATAAAATAATTAAATGGAATTGTAAAATAAATATTTTTTCTATGGTATAACGTGGAATGAATTTTTTTTTCTTGTTTTATATGGAAAAATAAAGGAACTCATGGGTTAAAAATGGTCATGGTATAATAATGGTCACACTATATTATATCAATAAGTGATGAATTGATATTGTAGGTTTAGATATCTACTCATGAGTTAAACTATTCAAAGGGATTATGTAAAAATAGTTGGATTGGGTTGGTGTATTTCCTTGGTGTGTGGCTTCATTCCATGAGTGTGAATTGGTGTGTTTCATTTCATTGGTTGATTTATATCTATATTTTTTATTAGTTTCCATACTTTTTAACTTTTTTCTATTATAAATTTAGTAAAACCTCTTCTTGTATTAGTGGCATGTTTTAGAAGTATTGTGGTATACCTTTATATTTTATGTACATAGCCCCATATGTAAACACTTCATAACATGACAAGGTTAAGTGGAAGGTCTCATACTTTATAAGTGTAGAAACTTGGTACTATATGGTTTTTTTGGGTGTTAGAGCTTGGAAACTCTTCGTAGTAGATTCATCATGGTGCCACATTAGAGATCTAGGAGTCTTTATGTCTAGTGGTTTTTGTAGAATTATTTCCATTTTTTACCTATTATGTCATTAATTAATATTTGGGTTATATTTCATTATTTTACAATTGGTTTTACATCTCAAATCTTTATTTTTTATATCATTGTGATTGTCTATTATAGGTTATTCAAATTCGAGAAATTATACCTCCTCCCATGAATTAGTAAAAACATTGGTGTTTACTTATATCTTTGGTGTTTGGGAGATGTCACCAAAGGTTAGTTACATTTTAGTTCTTTTCAAGTTAATGGTTCAGGTCCAGGATATTACACTAAATCCAAAGTCTCAAATGGGGTTTGTAGGATTTATATGTCATGATATAAATATTATAGTAGAATTTTCCCTCTATGTGCAGTCATTTAAATTCATAAGGAATTTATCCAAAGTAGATATTATCTTATATATAGGGATATTATTACTTGTAGCATGAGTTATAACATAGATTACATGTTCAAACCCTTCATGTAATGATGTTTGAGAGATGCTAGGTTCTATGTTTTTCTATAACTCCTTCAGGATCATGAAATGAAACTAATAGACCTATTTTGTGGTTTCCTATCATCGACCTATGACCGTAAGAGGTCACATCATAATTGCATGCCACATATACCACATTGGATGAGGGGGTTCCATTTTCTTATGTAAATATCATATGATAATTCATCACTAGTATGAGTCCATATTATACCATGTGGTAGTGAGAAAAGGTATAAAATATTTTGTATGGAGGGATGATATTAAAATTTAATTAGTTTTATAATCAATATATTTGTTTTCCATACCCATTTCTAGTGACACAACTTTTTTCACCCTCATTTCCAAAATATGAATGGGTCTTCTTTAAAATATTCAATGATATGATACTTTAATACAAGTGATCCGTAGGTACACCATGTTGTATCTCAAAACTTTTATATTCCTTAATTTTTGGGATTCTCCTCTATCACCTAATACATATAGATATTTATTTTATACATTAAAAACAAGAAAAATCATGAAAATCCATTATCTAATTCAATTTCCCCAATTATATACATTATTAATACCCATAACTTAATCACTTAAATAAAAATAAAATACATTTGATTTTATTTGAGAAATTTGAGACACATTTCAAAAAATGTATCTAGAAGATATATAGAGTAATGATTATATAAAAAACATTTCAAAAAATTACTTCCTAAAGTTACATGTTGATCTTTGAATACTGAGCTGAAGTGCATCTATAATATGTTGTTGTTGAGAAATATGAAAGGTATAAATTAACTAGAAGGTTTAGTGATAAATATTATGATGAATTACTAATCATTAAAATTAAAAAATATCATGACTATTTGGGACATGATTTATACATAGAACAAAAGTTAGATGTTTTGAAGAAGGTGATTTTTCTAAAATTTATAAGATTTGAAGAATTATAAAAGTTCATGAGAGTTTACACAGTATATGTAATAAATTTTATATAATATTTATTATTTTCTAGTAAAATTTAATATATATATACTTTTATGTAAGATATAATGGATCTCATTTTAATAGTCAGTGAATTAAAATATCATACATGATATGTATGATATTGAATAAGTATAAGTAATATATTTCCTTAGACACATATAGAAACATGGAAAAGGGGAAAATCACATCTCTATATGTAAGATAATTAATCCTTGTTTAACATAATTATTTATGTCCCATATAGAAATATAATTAATGTAAAAACCTTACATGGTATGTAAGATATTTTGGAAAACATAAGATTCTTTCATTAAATGAATATTTTGAAAAGGACCATAAAAATGATCAATACATAAATTTTTTAATATTTATAACTTTTTTTATATTTCTAATATTTATGATATATAGGATTTTTTTAACTCATAGAGATACATAAAAAATTGAAAAGTCTTATATATATAATAAATTTAAATCTCTATACTAGGATTTGTATGATTTAGTATTTTATACATAAGGATGTTAGTTAATGAAATATATAAGTATTCTAGAGTTCTGATTATGATGATTATTTATTTGAATTTATAGATTTAATATCATAATTTTTTTATAGGGATACCCATGATTTATGTAAATATTATTAAGAAATTTATTGATAATGAATAGGGATCTTCCATGATGAGTATTTCCATTCTATAATTATTTGTAACACCACAACCAAGAAAGACATGTAGGAGAAAAATATCTAGCTCACTTTGATGGGAGAAGTATATGAACAACCCAGTGGAATTATTGATGAATTTTTAATTTTTTATAAATTAATTGTGTAAGGCTATAGTGAATATTAATTAATATTTATAAATTGTTTTTATACCACTGAAGATGGATAGAGATGTGTTAGTAAGGAATTGTGTGCATTTAGTTAATTATGGAAATTTATTATTGGGATAATAAAATTGATAAGTCTTGAAATAAATGTAATTGACATTTCTAGTTTTTGTATGGTTCATATAAAAATCTTTAGGTTCAATCAAATGAAAAAAATGGAAAATTAAATCTATGGATTTTTTTCCTTAATAATTTTTTTTATACATCATAATAGTACATGAAAAATAAGTTATAGTGGTAGTTTTGTTTTGGATTTCTAAGAGGTTTTAACCACCTCTAATTTTTTTGGAATGGTTGTTTAAACTGTTGAGAAATAGACAGTCATTATATATGCAATGATGGTTTGTTACTTTTTATAATTGTTTTAGTCTTCAATTCCAATCTAAGTTTTTAGTGGTGGTTTTGTTTAAATATGAGGTGGTTTTTATTAGTGATAAATTTTGTGTTGGTTTTATAAATTAGTTGTAATTTTTTATAGTATGACTATTTATTAGTGGTTAAAATTACACCTAAATATGAAAATTTACCTTATTTTTTTATGGTTTTAGGTGACATTATTATATTCATGGTGATTAAAATAGCCTCTAACAATTAAAGGCAGTTAAACCCCCCACTAGGTATATGATTTCAAAAAAATACACAAATTAATGCTTGATGAACCAAAAAAATATACAAATAATATATACAAAAAGAGTAGATTATGACAATATAAAAAAACAAAAACATCCATTCATCAGTAAAAAATATATTACATATAATACAACATAAATTTCATTATAGTTTATAAAATTTAATGTTTCACAAAATGAAAATAGAAAATTGTGTCATTGCTACTATACTATAATGTACTACCCTCACCCTCCATTACTCAATCCTTATTTTTCCAATCACCTCCTTCCAAACTTTATACCTCTAGAGTCTTCAGTTTATATAGATAACTATACATCGGTAATGAGAATATCCAATTAAAAATAAATGAAATAAAATTCAAATGATATATTATTTAAAATATATTATGATAAATTAATTGTATAATAATGAAATGAATAATTGGTATCCATGAACATGAAAAAAATTATTGTAAAATATGATAGCCTCAATTGAGTTAGAGGATACATGACAAGTTATGGTATGGAAATATAGTATTTTATTACAATATAATATATTTTTTATAAACATATATAATTCATTAATTTTAATATCTTCCTTTAGTATTATATCTCAAATGCCCTCAGACAATAAGTGAACATTTCCACATCATTATAATGTTATGGTAACCATCTCAACCAATAATTATAGCCATAATGATAATTATATTAATGAAAAAACTCTATCCACAAACTTGACACTTACATGTTCAAAATATAAATTAATTATAATTAGTTAATTTAAAAAAATACTGTCCAATATTACTTTAAATATCATAAAACTAAACACACACCACATATTAAAAATATTATTCATTAAAATCATTTTCCCATACATGATTAAAATTATAAACATCAACTCAGTATTGGATTTCAAGCCTATAAAGTATTTTCTCCAAAATTTCAAAATTTCATAGCCTCTAAAAATAATCCTAAATATAAATTTTGATATCAATGAAAAGGAATAAAATATTTTCAAAAAAAATAACACTTATTATAATAGAAATGAGGCTCTATATAAATTATTATCTTTGAAACTATTATCTCAAATATCACTTGTTTTGATCATAACATTTATTTATACTAATGAATTTAAAGAATTTTCACAAGATAACAATGTGGATTATTAAATTAATTGAATAACTATTTTTTGAGATATACTAAAGTAATATTTAAATTAATTTGATTTAGAAAAATTACTAAACAAAAAATAACTTCTTAATTGAAAACATTAAGTGTGAATTTATGAAATTTAGTGATCATTCTGTGTTCTGTTTGATTCCATGAAAAAATTAGTAGAAGTCATACATGAAGATGAAAGTGTATTAAGATTATATGAAATTGTACCAAAAATGTGAATGTTATGTGATGAATTATACCTTGTTTTTTAGAAACAGAATGAGAACCATGTGATATAGATTATGTACTGACACTAAAGCCCAGTCGTCATGGCATGCCTATAAAAAATATTCCTTTTATTTATTAATATAAAATAAAACAACCCTTTCATTTTTTAATAAAAAAATTATTTCATTTATTAATATAAAAACCAATTAAAAATTATATTCTTGGTTGGTTATGTTTTCATTAGGTTCCATTGTTAACATTATTATTTCTTATTATTCTTTTTCTTCCACTAATTTTTCACTCTCTCACACATGAATAAAAATTTCAATATCATCATTACAAACAATTTAGTTTTTTATCATTGATGGGGTACACTATCTTAAATTAATTCACCTTCATCACCCATATCTTATATGTATCTCAGTTTCATGTGGACAATGATACTCAAACCATAATACACTTTATTGTCAACATAATATATCATTTTTTATTAGGAATACATAATATATGGATCATGTTATTCTTGCTCACCATTATTGATCAACCGATAGAAATTGATATATGTAAACTATAACAAATAATTCATTATACCCCTGTTAATATTATTCTAGTTATATTAAGATAAAACAACTTTAAATTTCACATGATAATTTAACTTGATAATATCAACCAACTATACATAGTAACCTTGATCTACAAATGTGAATATACTATTATTTGTGATTTCAAACCTTCGTCGTGTTCAATAGTATGAAATATGAAACCACCAATATTGTAAGAATTTAATCTCCTAGCATGACTCCAAGGGACTCAAGTGAAAAACTTCAAATCATTGGATATTTTAGTTTGATTATCATCATTCATTACCTGTACAATTTGAGGTAAGAAATTGTTACATAATTTAGATAAATTTCAACATATTTAAACTAAATAGTATATTAAGAACATACATGATGTGGAAACAAATCAACAATATCATTAGTAAAAACATGTTTTATCTCAATCTCATTATGTGTTTGGATCCTAAGGTTTATTCTCATTTGAGTCTTAATTAATTGACATAGGGATGAACAATATCAGAATTCAGTAGCATATATCTGTATTCTTGTCTTAACTGCATATCTTTCAATGAAAATGATGATATTTTTCCAACTTCTCAACCTATGGTTGGAAACATTGATGACTCATTATTATCCTGAAATTTACCTGGATTGTCATCAACACATCCCACTCAATTGAATCATATCTCTATATAATCCAAATACATTGAAAAAAGGGTTAAATACTCTTCCTCAATGTAACCTTCCATAATAAAAACTTCTTGGTGATATTTATTTTTCAAATAAGACTTAAAATGACCAAGATACCTAATCATAAAAGGTAATAAATTAATAAATAGTGAATTAAAATATTAACTGACAAAATTATAATTTTTTAATGAAAAAATATTAAAATAAAATAAATAACAATGGGATATATCCATCAATATTGTATGGGAACTCTAATTTTATCTTTTTTAAGAAAATTCACCACTAGATGAATCATCATAGTGAAAACTAATAGATGGAATAACATATCTGAATGATGTATTGTCTATACAATTTTTTCGTAAAGTTTATTCAATTCATTGTATTTTAATGACTTCTCAAAAAAATTTCTAAAGAATATGAAAAGTTCCATTAGAATGACAATTATTTTATTAGGAAACAAATTATAAATTTCAAAAGGAAATAATTTTTTCATCAATACATGTGAGTCATGACTTTTCAATCCATGTATCTTATGGTGTTTCATATCAACGCATCTTGAAATATTACTTGAATATCCATATGGCACTTGAAATTTTTTTAATATTATAAAGAAAATATCTTTCTAATGGTTTTTTATTGCAAAGATATATTCTGGATACTTCCTATTCTCATTTGGTTATAGATCATGTTTGATAATGATTTTTTATAAATAATTAAGAGAATTTAAATGATACTTTGATTTTACCTACTTATTATTAAATGTAAAAAGAATTTTATCACAAACATTCTCATAAATGTGGACAAGATCAACATTAGGATGTAACAAATTAAATTACCAATATGGATGTTGTAAAAATATTCTCTTTTTCTTCCATTATTATAGTCCCATTGTAATTGATGGTGCTCTCACTCTTTTTTCACTTTCATTCAGCTTAAAATATTTTTACAAACTTCATACCAACATTTCATAATTTTCTCGAGATCTATGATCCCAATAATATTTTTTTTGGAAACCTCAAATTAATTTTTCCATAAAATGTGACATGTTAAACCAAAATCTCTATGATGTATCAAGGAAAAAATATTGAAAAATAAAACACCACTTTCTTCAATAAGGTGTCCATTGAGACAAAAAATAAAAGTTAAAAATTTGACAATCCAAACTAGTGTTGTAAAAACCTGTCTTTTTATAAAGGTACAGATTGTTATTTTTTCAATTTTAATCTTTTGTTTAATCTTGGTAAATGTATTTTACAACCTAATTAAGGTTAGAGGAGCGATTGGGGCTTATTAGGATCCTGGAGTTCCAAAAAAGTGGCTAATAGGAAGGGGTGCATGGTTAGTTTTAACCGTTCATCCCAACCACACGGTTTGTCATAAACTATGTGGTTGAAGGTAGAGGCACATGTAGGTTTCACAGTTTCAAATAAATCATGCAACCTCAGGCGCATGGTTGTGGGGCTAGATATAGGTAATGGATAGAGCCTTACCACACATTTTGAAAACCATGCACTAAAACCGTGCAGCCCCAATTTTCGGGGTGAAATTACTTTTATGCCTCTATTTTAATTCTTTCAAGACTTTTTTTATCTTATTTATCCTATGTACAGTGGTTGAATTCTTCTCTATTCCTCCTATAGATACGTTTCTCCTCCATGCTAGGTTATACAATAAGTCTCACCTATGACATCCTATTTTGAATCTATCGAAGGAGTTGGGTGGCTTAAGGTAAGGCTAACCTCACCTTACCCTCATCTCTCAGATTTTCTTTGGATCTATCTCGTTATTTAGGTGCAAGAGCATATATACTATTTAATGTAATTGGTCAATTTCTTCAATATCATTCAACCCGATTTGAATCTGAGGTCGATATCAAGTGAGGAATTGTTTATGGCCTTGAGGTAGGTGGTTATGTTGTTTTCCCATCGAGTTTTATCACTTCGCAATTATACCATTGTGTCGCACACTAAATTTGGATGAGATTCACTTTTAAATTCGTTCCTTCACATATAAATGACGTTTACACCTTGTTAATCATGAATTAAACCTTGATTAGGGATTTATATGTTTTTTAAACTGCATATGGTCACCCCATGGGGGTTCCAAGTGGATTCTTCCTTTATGGCCAAATGAATTAAAATTCCTCAAACACCAAATTTGATTTAGCTTAACTTTTAAGTGTATTTTACCTTAAAACATGGGTAATTAATGAAACACAATTAACCCCTTAGGTGTTTTTCCCTCTTGTAAATCCATATTCACAAGTAGGAATATGCCTTGTCTCCTATGACACAATCTTTGATCCCTGAGCCTTATTGTTTTATCATGACTTGATAAACCAAATGGGTTAGATCACATAGGATGGATAAAGTAAGATGGTTTCTTCTTTTATAATGAAATGGATTGAATGGTTTAAAATAGAATGGATTCAAGGTATGTCATGTACTTTCCCTTTGGTCATATTTTATAAAAATGCTTCATATGAAATGAATTTTTTGAATGTATTTGAACTAGAATAATGGTTTGTAAATCCATTCCATTTTTCATACTTATATAACTGATAAATTTTAAATTTAATGCATTAAATGAATTAAACATGGTTTAAGGAACATATGAGAGGTTTTTCTTAATGTGTCATGTTAGAAGATTCATCATTCCTTGTCATATTTGAAAGGTTAGTGAACATGACATGAGAGGTAATGCCTCATGCTCTTTTCATTAAATTTGAACATGCTTATTATATATGAATGGGTTTGATAAAGATATGTATGGGAGGTATTTCCCAATTCCGGTTATATATATTATACACCTTTATAAATGATGATTATGGTGGTAAGGGGTTCATAGAGCATGGAACATCATGCTCCCTTACACCTGGTGTTGAGCTTGGTGTCTCGCATCAGTGATATTATATGGGTGATGGGATTTATGAACCATGTACCATCTTAGAGTGTGTTCATGTAATGAACACTTTCCATCCCAAGTGACGGGCATGGTGTCCCCCACTCTATTAGGGTGTAGGGAATGTACCCTATTGTTGGAGATTTTAGGATCATTAGACTAGTCTTGGATGATTGTGAGTTACATCCTAGTCCATCTTGCACTGGTATTCTAGGTATATGTACATTAGATGTTCTCACATACTTGTTCCATATAGGTGAATTAAATAGTAAATTAAACTATATATATATATGATACTACCATATATATAGACCCTGATCAGACTTCCCTGACAAAGAGCTAAAGTATATAGACCTACCACGTGTCCTATAGGAACCTGAGTAGGAAGTTGTTTATTTATTTTAGTGTTACTTATTTATTATTCTTACTGGAACACTATTCAGTTATGATCTCTACTTGGATTACATGTGGACTTTGGTGGTGGTGTCCTACTAAGACTTCACCTCACACCCTACTCAAACCACCTTTGGAACCTGAGAAGATTATTGTTATATATGTATTGATATGGGAAAATGCCCTACTATAGGTTGTTTATATGCTTGCTTGTATTGATTTTAGGAGAAGAGAAATATGCATATTCTTGGGATGTTTGGAGCAGCTATTTTGGGCTTTTTTCATTTGTACTTTTATATAGAATGTTTGTATACTTGTACCTATCTATTTTTTCTATTTCTTTATAGAATTCCATGAATCCATGTATCAAACACCACCTTATAGTATTTTATTATATTATCAGTTTTTCATTTTTTTATCTTCCATTGTTTACCTTTTCAGTGATCTCTTTATGCTTCCACGATTTTTTGTATCTGATTATTTATATATGATTTTGCTGTTGTATTCTTGTGTTGTATTCAGCTATGCTACTCTGATATGGGGGTATAGTCTCCCCCACCATACCACCTTCACACCCTCATTTCTAGTCTACAGACTCTGGTGTATGGGGAGGTAGGCTTGAGGTAATGTAACCCACCAGTATGGGGCATAGGTTAAGTGGATCCCATCTTAGCTTATCACAAAGTCATATTAAAGTGGTTCCTTTCTTGGTTTACTATTTGGAGAAAATATATTGGAGAATTGGGGAAACTAGGATCTTAATCATGGGTCATTCTTGGGCATCGCAAACCCATGTACAGGTTAAGGGTCGAGTTACCTAAATTAAATTGGATTACTTATTTCTTCTATTTTTATTGATATCATTTCACCATTGGGTGATGCACTTGCTTTATGATTTCAATTATATTGGTATGATTGAATGAGATTTTCCTTTAAATTTTCCTGATGAGATGAGGGATTTTTCATTATAACAAGCATCACTATAGGCATTGTATGGTTAGTATGTCATGAATTTTCCATGACATGTTTATTTTTATTATGAATTTTCTTGTGAAATGTACCTAGTGCCTTAAATATATACATATAATTTTGTTAACAATTCATACAGGGATTTAAAAAAACATAATTGATACTTGAAGTACTTGTCTTAACATAATAGTGTTTTTCTGAATAGGTTAATGAAGACACCTCAAGCTATCAATTATGGCACATTGAACTATAGACCATTGGTCGCATGAGATGAAACATGTTATAGTGTGGGTCAAGTGGATACCATATTTTGATTTATAAGGTGTATGGTCTCTTATGGATTGGAAAATGTTAAACCATCTGATTCAACCATTTTAAATTGATTTAAAAGTTTAAATAAGAACAAAATCAATTTGAAAAATGATTTATAAATAAAATAGACATATTATATAGATATAACTTAGATAAATAGACCCAAACCTAGCCTTACTAGTGGGTAGTGGGGTTTCTCTCATTTTCATGGCCTATTGAGGTCTTCTTCTCTATCATCTAGTCCTGGATTTTAGAGTAGGTAGAGAGGCATGATCTATTCATAAGAAGGATTTACTCATTTCCTAGTTTCTTAAATGAAATTGTTTTAGTTTTTTAAATCTTTCCGAGGTATTCATTTAGTATTGTAGCATTATTTTACCATGATGTCCTTAGGTCACACTCCCTAAAGGTGGTTATGACCATGTTCTTAAGCTGATGATCCATGAGCTTTCATTGAGTCCTTCTATAGAGCCACCTATGGTTCCTCTTCCTATACCTAAGATGGGAATTTAATCCTAGTTTTGATATAGTTTCTTATGTATGATATAGAACACTAAAGGAATCATTTGACCTTCCCAGATCATGGAAGAGTTGGCTTTAGAGTTTCAGTAGTAGCATCCTCCCACTTTCTATGTGGATGGTATACCAAATGTTGTGGAGACTTGGCTCAAAGAAATCCTTTCTATACTCGATCATCTGGAGATGCCTTTAGAGAAGAGGGTTAATATATATGTGTGCATGCTTCCAGATTCATACAAGAGGTGGTGGGATGTTATCACCCAGTCAGATCATAATTTTGATATGGTCTGGGAAAAATTTTAGACCATCTAATATGACTAATTATTTCCCTGGACTCTGAGTGATGACAAATATAGAAAGGTCATGATTATACAATAGGTGGATATGTCAGATATAGAATATTTTTGTTCATTCCATAGATCTATAGTGATTCTCACCTACTCTAATTATTGATGATATTATGATCACTGGGTGATTTGAGGACGGGTTGGCATACTTCATTTGGTCGTAGGTCAACATGTTCAAGTTGACTACCATTTCTGAAATTGTAAAACATGCCCTAATTATAGAGTAGAAATTGAGAAATGTTGAGGGTGAGAGTCTAGATGGTTCAGAACCTAAGGATCTCAATGGCTCTTCTTCTGGTAAAAAGGGGCATTTTGAGTTTTCTTGTGGTGGTAGCGGCAGTCAAGATCCTCACGCTGATGGTATTCTTATCTATCACTAGTGTAGGAAGAATGAAAACATGAAGCATCAATGTCCACAGGATCTATTTGAGTATGGAAGCTATGTAAAAATGGTCCATCTATAGTGTTTATGCAGGATCTTTCCTCTAGTTCCTAGAGAGTGGGGATATGCACCTACTCCTCAGTAAAGAGCGAGTTCAGTAGGATCATGATAGGCAGGCAGTTAGAATACCACTGGTCGATCAAGATGAGGTGGCAGTCAAGGTAGAGGTAGTTATACATATGATTCTTAGCACCAGCAGAGCGGGCTAGAACAGTTCTATTAGGCAGTGACTCAAGGCCATGAAATAAGAGAGTTATATATAGTCTATCCTACTTCACAGGAGAAGAGTGTTGGACCATCTACTATATGAGGTACTATCTAGTAGCCTCTACTTTAGTGTTTACTTTGATTCATACAGGTGCATCTCACTTGTTTCTATCTGAGAAAATCACCAAGATTTTGGACCTAGACAAGGAGTGATTTCATCACATTATGACACTAAACACACCATTAGGTAACTATTCAGAGGTTCTACACCATTTTAGAGACTTACCACTTGATATAGGCAGTCACCATTTCTTGTGGAATATTTTTTCCTCAATATGATGGATTTTCTCATAATCATTGAGATGGACTGGTTAGTTTTCTATAGATCCCATATTGACTACTATCATTGGAGGGTGACATTTACATCACCAAAGGGAATTAGGAACATGCATAAGGGTGAATGATATTTCAGTGCAACATAAGAAAGACCTGAGCAATAGAGGCTGGGTAGTGTGATAGCTCCAATCGCCATCCTTTACCTAGATGACTACTGATTACAACCCGATAACTTTCCTCCCGTAGTGGAGTTTTATATAAATGGTTTTTCTGATAACTTATTTGGTATACCTATATTATGAGAGGAAGATTTTACTATTGATCTTGTACCAGGAGAAGCACCATTGACCATTCCTCCTTATAGGATGGCACCTAAGGAGCTTCTAGAACTCAATAAGCAATTAGAGGATCTTGAGTCTAAAGTATTTATATGCCCCAAAAATTCTCCTTGGGGTTCACCTTTCCTTTTTCACCAAGAAGGTGGATGGTACCCTTAAGATATATATGGATTACTGTCATTTGATCAACTCATGATCAATAACTGATATCCACTACCTAGAATAGATTACCTATTTTATTAGATCTAAGGAGAAAACGTGTTTTCAAAGATAGATTTGATGTTAGACTACCATCAGGTGCATGTAAAGACTTCAGGCATACTTCCCACATCTTTTAAGAGTAGGTATGGTTTTTAATAGTACCTGGTTATGTTGTTTGGACTCATGAATTCACCTGTAGTCTTTATGGATCTTATGAACTTGGTTTTCCACCAGTATCTAGATTCATTTTTGGTTGTATTTGTTAATGATATCTAGGTATATTCATGCCCCAGAAAAGACCATGCCAACCATTTTTAGATCATGAAAAATACACAGGGAGAGAATAAACTATATGTTAAGATCAATAAATTTCACTTCTAGATTTATAAAGTACACTTCCTCAGTCATATCATCTCGGAGTCCGAAGTTTCAATAGACCCAGAGTAAGTGATAGCTAGAGTTTATTAGGAGAATCCCAATATCATATTTTATATTTAGAGTTTATTAGGTATTGATGGATATTAAAAAATATTTATCTAGGATTTCTTACACCTTATAACACAACTTACTATATTGAAAATTAAGGGTGTGAAATTCATGTGGTCAAAAGCTTGTGTAGCAGCCTTTTAGGAGTTGAAGGGTAGACTAACTTCAACACTGATACTAATTATTCTAGAGCCAAGAAAGATATATATTGTATATTTTTAAGCATCGGGTATTGGTATTGGATATATTCCGGTGTGGGAATATTGATTTGTTTTGTAAGTATCTCATCAGTTGATGGATCATGAGCGAAATTTACCCAACGCACGACCTCGATCTCATTGTTGTTGTGAATTTATTATGTTTTTGGAGACACTCACTACTTGGAGAGTGTTTCTTGGTATTCACTGATCAAAAAATCCTTAAATATATCTTCACACAGTGAGATCTGAATCTCAAACATTTTAGGTGGTTCAAGTACCTACAGTTGTTTGATTTTGAGCTTGCCTACACACCTAGAAATGGAAATTTATTAGTTGATACTCTAAGCTGAAAGGCTTAGACACGGGCTATTTGGGAATCCAGTTATGAATGGAATCTTATGGATTTATTCTCATAGATTCACATTGAGGTTCAGGAGTACCAAGTTCGTATTATCCTCTCAGCCTTAGTAGTGACTTGTACTCTCCTAGAATGAGTTCGAATGAGATAGCTATCTAATCCTAAAGGTCTTGTCCTAAGAGAAATCATTTTGGATAATGATACATATTTTGGTTGGACCATGGATGGGAATGATAACTTATTTTCTCATGGTCATTTAAGGGTCCTAGAAGACATTAGAGAGGATCTGATGTGGATATTCCACACCTCATCTTTGGTGGTTCACCCAAGTGTCACCAAAATGTATCGAGATCTACAGCACCAGTATTGGTGGCCTAGAATGAAACATGAAACTTTAGGTTTCATCACACGGTGTTACACATGTTATTAGGTAAATGATGAAAATTAGTGATTGTTAGGATTCTACATATATTGCCCATTATTGAGTGGAAAAGGGATGACATATCGATGGATTTCATGAATGGTTTACCCAGATCACCTCAAGGAAATTATGCAGTATGGGTAGTTTTTGGTCATCTTATGAAGGTCACACACTTCTTACCTATGAAAGAGACCTTCATGATAGATGATCTAGGAATTTTTTAAGTCATATAGGTGGTATGTCATCATATAGATCCTCATTCTATCATTTTTGACAAAGATGGTCATTTAAAATCACAGTTCTAGTAGGGGATTTAGAAAGAATTGAGTATCCAGGTAATTCTAAGAACAACCTATCACCCATAGATCGATGGATTGAAAGAGCATAATATTTAGGTTCTGGAGGATATACTTGGTGTGTGTGTCCTTGATTTTGGAGGTTCTTGGGAGAAACACATACCTCTTGTGTAGTTTTATTATAAAAATAGATTTCAGGATACCATTGAGATGTATCCTTATGAAATATTATATGGTATTTCTTGTCACTCCCCTCTATGGTGGATAGAGGTAGGAGAAGAAATTATTATTAGACCACATATCATGCAGGAGACTATAGAGAAGATCTAGCTGATTAGGAAGTGAATGTTGACATCTTAGTCTAGACAAGAGTCTTATGCCAATAGACACTAGCAACCTCTTGATTTTGAGGTCGGAGACTGGGTTTTCTTGTGAGTCTCACCCAGGTTGGTGCATATATGTATTCATAAGCAGGGTAATCTTTCACTAATGTTCGTTGAATCCTTCAAGGTTGTGAAATATATCAGACTAGTGTCTTAACAGTTGGCATTTCCTCAGAGATATCAGTATATCCATGATGTCTTTTATGTATCTCAGGTTAGATGATACTATCTAGACCTGTCACACATCTTTCATCCAGACGAGTTTGAGCTGGATATCGATGCTTCTTTCGAGGAGTATCCCATGTGTGTTTTTGATTTGATAGTGAAGACACTCTGAGGTAGGTCCATTCCTCTAGTATGGGTTCTATGGCGGCAAGGCTAAGTATAGGAAAAGACCTGGGAGAAGGAAGCTGATATAAAATCCTAGTGGCTGGAACTATTTGCTGATAGTACCTCTTTACCCACAGAAGGCCAACTCAAGGATGAGTTACTTTAAGGAGTGGAGGTTGTAATTACCCATATTTTTAGGAAGGTATGGATCATTAGTTTTTTAATTTGAATATTTATTTTAAGCTTGTTAAACATATAATATGTCCTAATGAAGGTCTGAGGATCATATGGGGCTTGTTTGAAGCCTGGATTTTTGGAAAATTGGCTAACAGGAAGGGGCTCATGGTTAGTTTTAACCATTTATCCCAACCACATGATTTGTTTGAAACCATGCGGCTATATACAGAGGCACCATTAGGCCACACAGTTTTAGAAAAAAACATACGACCTCAGGTAAATAGTCGTTCAACCAGCTATAGGTAAGGGATAGAGCCTTATCACACGGTTTATGCATAGTTTTCAAACAGTGTGCCTAAATCATGTAACCCTAAAGTTTGGGGTGAAATGACCTTTATGCCCCTCTTTTAATTCTTTTAGGAATTTTAATTTACTTCTATTTTTTCTACCTCTATCGACTAAATCCTATTACATTTCTCTCATAGGTTTCATTCTCCTTCAATATAGGTTCTAATATAACTCTCAACTACGGTATCCAGTTTTGAATTTGTTGAAGGTGTTTTGTAGATTAAGGTAAGGATAACCTCACCCTACCCTCCTCTCTCGGTTTTTCTTTGAACCTATCCAATTATTTATGTGTAATATCATATGATTATTTTTAGGGAATTAGTATCTTTCTTCAACATCTTCCAACTTACTTTGAATCTAAGGTTGATATTGAGTGAGGCATCATCTATGGCCTTGAGGTAGGTGATCATGTTGTTTTCCAATTGAGTTTCATTGCTTGTAATTATACCATTATGCCACACACCATATTTGTCTGATATTCACTTTTAAATTGGTTCCATCATATCAAAATGGTCATTACACCTTTTTACTCATGCATTTAATCTTGATTATGGATTTATAGTTTGTCTATACCTCATATTTTCACCCTAGGGGTTTTCCATGTGGATTTGGCCATTATAGACAAATGAATTAAAATACCTAAGATGCCTTATTGGATTTGGATTGACTTTTAAATGTATTTTCCCTTGAATCAGGTGTAATTAAGGAGACACAATGCACTTATTTTGTGTTTGTCCCTCTTGTAAATTCATTTTCTCATGTAGGCATATACCTTGTTTCCCATGACACTATCTTTGGTCCTTGATCCTTATAATTGTTTGGTTATTACTTGATAAACCAAATGGGTTAGATCACATAGGATGGATAATGTCATATGGTTGGTTCCTTTTTAATGAAATGGATCAAATGGTTTTAAATGGAATGGCTTCAAGGGATGGAATGGCCTTTCCATTTGCTCATGTTTTATAAAAAGGCTTCATATGAAATGAATTGTTTGGTTGAACTAGAACATTGGATGGTGAATCCATGCCTTTATCAATGCTTATGTAACTGATAAATTTAAAATGTAATTCCTTGAATGAATTGAACATGGTTAAAAGAACACATGAGAGGTTTTTCCTCATGTGTTATGTCATAATCTTCATCACGCCTTGTCATATTTGAAAGGTTTGTGAACATGAAATGATAGGTACAACCTCATGATCTTTTCGTTAAATGTGATCATTATTATTATGTATAAATGGGTTTGTTAAATATATTGATGGGAGGTATTTTCCCATACTATTAATATATATTATGCACCTTTATAAAGGCTACTTACAGTGGTAAGGGATTTGTAGATCATGGTGCATCACACTCCCTTATAGCGGGTGTTGAGCATGGTGTCTCACATCTGTGATACTATATGGGTGATGGGATTTACATGCCACGTACTATATTAGAGTGTTTATATGGAATGCACACTTTCCAAACTTGTCTAGAATTAGATCTCAGCTACCGTCCACCTAATTTGATCATCGACTCTATGAGTTCGGTCGTACCCCACGTTGTTCTTGCCAGCCCTCTGGTGTCGTGTGGTGCCCAGCCGGTTACGACCTACACTACTGAGCTTGGTAGCCTTTTTTCCTAAGACCTAGGCATGAGGTAACTCTTCCAACATATCTACATAGACCAATGTTTCCCCAAAATATGTTGAGGTGGTTCAGTCCGACCGATATAGGTCTAGGAAGGGTTTCCTGGCTGAGAACACCCTTCGCAGGATCTGCACGGATCCAAATGGGCATATGTGGTCTCAGCCAGACCTTCACAACCTCTACTTAGAGTTTTCAGGGTCTGGGTAAATTTTTATACCAAAAATTAATTGATTTAATTAATTTAATTTTTTTTTTAAATTAAATAAATTAAATATTAATTTTTGTTTTAAAAATTAATTTTAATAATTGTGGGTTAATTTAATTTTATTTAGGTATTAAATTAATTTAATTTATTAATTTAATTTTTTTTATAAAAATTAAATTAATAAATGGACTTAACGATATAAATATTGAATTAAAAATAAGAGTGAATTTTTAATTCAATAAAATTCCCTTAGAAAAATAATTTAATTCAAGTTTAATTTTATTTCTGAATTTAATTTAAATACACAGGTTTAATGCATATCAACTATTCATGATTCATTGACCAACCAATGTATGTCTTGTGCATGTTTATTTATTAATTTATTACAATGATGGTATTTAATAATTGGTTTAATAAATGACGATCTGCATGTCGTCAATGCATCATTATATGTATAAGGGCCTACGTGTCCAATTCTCAGTTGTATTTTGTAATCTTGAGATCCCCTCACCTATGTATGATTATTATTATATGATAAAAGATATGAGTAGTGACTTACTTTGTGCTAAGTTATGACAGCACACCAGACAGGAGATTGACACATTGGATGGGAAAGTGTTGCAACTCAAGTCACAAGCGATGTGACTCAAGGAGTTACCATAAGGGTCTATGTTAATCCATTATTCACTTATTGGATTAACCATTAGTATCGACTAATGATCACGTTGTCATTTTATTTATGCAAGGTTTTTATTTATGTATGTTTATTTTATGAACGATCACATATAATAATAAACAAGTATACACAAATAAAATAAACATGTGATGCGATAGATATTTTTTTATTTATTGCATGATCAGCTGTGAGTGCAATAATTTAGTACGTGCTTAGGAAATAGAAAATGATTTCATTTCTTCATTTAAAAATATAAAACCCTCAAATAAATATTAAGTCACAAATGCATTTCAACATTCAAATCTGGACAAAACTGTGTGTTTGGGGTACTCGTCATCCAAAGTTGAGGGTGTCTCTTACTACTAGCGATTTTTTATGAGAGTAATGGGTTGACTTAACTAAAGTTGAAAACAAAGAAGTATCCAAACATAGATTTCTAAAACATCATATTCAAGTGCTGATTAAATAAAATTTATGATTTTAGAAGATGGGACTTCACTCAACGGATCAAGGAATCGTGAGTTAATGTGGTTGTCTTGTAAAACACCTACCTTAAACTCTCTAAGTAGTGGCATAGCCAAATATTGTAGACTGTGAGGTGAAGTTTGAGGATCCTTTCCACTAGAATAATAAAGTGATAGGGTATTCTAATTCTAGTATATAGGGTTCCTAGAATTCAATAAAATAGTGGAATATATTTAATGATTTAATTAATCAATCAATAATGTCCAAATTAGTAATCATGATAAAGAGTACTAATCTACTAGAATTTTATTTTTGTAGAAAATGGAAATTAATACCACAAATACACTACAATAAATATTGGACAAATTAAATGTCCAAACTAGCACAAATTTACAAGTGTATTATAGGTGCTTGTGAACAGTACTACGATATAGGAAATTCAAGGTGTTGGTGTCCATGTACATGTTAAGCCACCTCAAAAAGAGAGGGTGTAAAATTACATATAGAAGACTTATGAATAAAGCATATGATGGTTATGTCATTATGATATCATTAACATTTGATGTCAATTATGGTTTCTATATTAGGACATGGATGATATAACATGTACCCTTATCTCAGATAAGATTGAAAAGAGAAAGAGAAGCACATATATGATTAGGTTATGATTACACTGGATTTTTGTAAATTGAAAGGTGGATTATGATCATTCAATAAATCCTATTCTAATATCATTTTCATCCATTTTCTCTAGTTTTGTTTATGATTAATAATTGTGAATTGTGTAGAAAACACTTCATTACCTTTTAGGTAAGGTTCGCCAAGAAATAATATTAGAAAGGAAATATTCATCTTTGGTTCTTATAAAAAATAAATTGATAGTCAAGGCAAAAAGGTCAATGGAAAGTGGAATTCCAAAGAAACCTTCTCAACATCCTTCAAATAAAATAGGTATTAAAATGAGGTTATTTTATTTGCATATCATGAAATAATTTTATGTAAGTTTAAATGTGATAAACTAATTCTTAGAATCAATAATTAAATTCTTATTCAGTATATATTCATCAATTAATGTTTCTAGAAAACTTATTGGGTATTGAATACAATATTACAATCACATATTTGTATTAAAATTCATTAAACAAGTAGGTAATAGAAACATTACAAAAAGTAATGTATATTCTCCAAGTATTTGAGAAAGTGTGGTTTCTAAGTCAGTAGTGAGAAGTACAAGAATTATCTATTGCCAAGTGAATGATTATTGTAGAAATTTTATTGAGCATAACCAAAAAATTTATCTCATGTGTCATTTAGACACAATGAGACATTATTACAGGTTTAGGAATGAATGTTTTTTGTGGTGTCTCATACTCAACCACTAGTTTAGTGATACTTAAATCATAGGCAATACCTGATGAATATAAAATGTAAGACTCATTTACCCAGTTGTGTCAAGATAATAATTTTTCAAGTAAAACTAAAATTGGATGTTAAAGATATAACCAATATGGTATTTAGATTCAGTATATCTGAAAACCTTAGTTATTATCAACATATATACTTATTTATTTTTGTATAAAGAAACCTTTAGAGATAAAGGTTTCCATAAATCTTTAGAAATTAGTACAAAAAGAGATTTTGAACTATTACAATGATAATATAGTGTTAAATATACTTCATTAGATTCCTTTATATGATTATAGAATATAAAAGTGAAGTATGATATATGCATGGTCAAAGGATATGATTTTCTTTGGGTAAGCATGCCAAAGAATATATTGACAAAGAATTCATCGATCAATATAATATATTGTGGATTAATTCCTAAATACACATTACCTTATCTAAAAAATGAAATTGATATTAATAATAAGGACCAATAATGAGTCTTACATGTTAATATTGCTCAAAAAATATAGTATGGAGAAAATATTAAATGAACATTTCCTTTTACACATCTGAGTCATGATGTAAGAATAAAAAAGTATCAATGTTGGTATATATATCTATTACAGATACTTATATTATATTTCAAGACATTCTTCAAAAATAACGGCATTATCCCATAACTATATGCCAGCTATAATGAAAAATGGATATCATATGAGTCAAAGTATAATGAAAATCCATTATGTCATAGGATATGTGTTTAGATGAAAAGAGTTTGTTAGGATATAAAAAACTTTCATCAAGTAAAACACAATGTGAATATATTATAATTACCCAAAAGTTTCTTAGGATATAACAAAAACTACCTATGATAGAAAAATATAGTCAAGTTATAGACTATTTCTATATAATTGTGAACATCTCTATTTTAGATAGTGGGGGCTATATTGACTTGGGTATAGTCAATTCCTAAGATGTCCAAGTATTTAGAATAGGAACAAATTCAATAAGTACATGTGGAAAGGAATGTTTTAGAGACAATACTGCAAAGAAAGTTTAAAACCATAGTGATGGTTTTATATTCACTCCGTCCAGTGGTACGTTTTTCGTTATGAATAATAATTACTAGAAGTAATTAGTATATGGAAATTATCTAAGAATGATAAGATAAAATAAATTTCAATAATGGATTTCATGTATCAAATTCTAAAGGGGTATACTATTTTGAATACTATGGTGGGTATTCAAGTGAGATTATGCATGGATAGTACAACCATAGTGCCAATAATGATCAATTTGTTACATCAATTCATTATCCCTAAATCCATTATAATTTTACTTATCATGGATAATTTATATGATCATTTTATTGAGAATTGGATGTCAAGACAACCAATAATATAAGGGTTATATACGACCCAACCAGAAAGGAATGGTGACATCACAGAATGCCAATATATTGTGCATGTTACTCAAATATAGTTTAGTATTGAAGTAAGAAACAATATCATAGAATATTTATTTGGAATGAATATTTTACATGTGTCTGTCAAAGGTTAGTGTGAGATCCATGGACTAACAAGTGAAACATGTTTGGTAACATATGAAAAATAGTTATTGGTCTTACAGATAGTTATAACTAGGTTGAAAATAATTCTCGAATGATTGACTTAAAGTAGAAACCTAAGTTCTATGGAACATGATATACTAAGGTAGATCTAATGGTTTCTTATACCTAGTAAATTGTACATATATTGACATGGTATTGAAAAAAAGAAGTTGGAGAAATTTGAGAGAGAATTGTTACCAACGTCACATGACATAAATACCTCCAAGAAGACATGCATGGGAATATAAAGAGATTAAATTAGTGACTTTAATTCCATACACTTCTGTGATGGATCAATAACTTATTCCAGGATATGTACAAGATATGATATTTAAAAAATATACATTATAGTACTAAAATATCAGTTATATCCAGGAGAAATTCAAGTGAAGAAGTTAGAACTATCTAATTATACTTTGTAAAGTACAAAAGATATATACCTGGTATGTGGAGAACAAGGAATGCTAGTTTAGAGGAGACAAAAACTAGTCATCCTTTGATAAATGTGATCTAACATCATTATTAGGATAAGGAGATGAGAGAGATAATATGATATAATCCAGTGATATACATACCTACAAATACCAAGTCTGTTGCAACTATTGAGGCAGCTAAGAAGCAATTAAACAAAACGATTTTTTCCAGTTATTAGAATCTAACCTAGTAAGTAATGTATTATCACAATGTAAATTATGATATTATTACTATCCAAGATTTAGAGTTATGATAGTGTAAAAATGGATATAGTCGTGGATACCATCTGTTCAAAAGTTTAACTCAATATGATGAGGTTTCATATAGTAGAATAGATATGTAGTAATAACATGGAAGACTCAACGACTAAATCCATGACTGAATAGAAATAGGATCTCAATCATGTGAGAGATAATAAGGATGGTTAACAAGTTATATCTAGTGAAAGTGGGAGTGTTGTAATAGTGGGTTCCCTATATCCAACTATACAGTACTTTTTTATTACCATTTAATATATATAGTTAAATGTGTGTGCTGTATTCTTACCATTATAGTGTAGAAAATTTTATTCCCACTATCTAAATGGTAATTTCCATTGATTATTTTTCATATCAACGGGTTATAGAAGATCCCAATCTATAATGAGAACCATAAGATACTATGATGTTAATCTTAAACATATATCCTATGGTCAAGATACATCATTCTAACAGGACACAGATGATGTTTGACTATCAAGTGTTTGTAGATCATTAAAATTGAGACATATTCTCATGAAGTTTTCAATTGGTGATATCTAGTATTTGGGATCATGGTGACAGACCCTCCAATAGTAACACCGAATGTTTTAGGATTAATTGGTTTTTCTTATCTATAGACTTGTCTATTGGTCTCCAGAATTGAGATCTTTATCAGTGTGTGTCATTTGATCGCATAATTTGATGCAAGGAAAAAATCATGATAATGAAATTATGGTGAGGTAGCTTGTTTTGGGTGCGTCATTGGTGTTATGACATTGGTTGAATGATCAAGATAGGATTTTCCACTTCCGATTTGAGGAACTAATATCTCGGGCCTAGTTGATCGGGGTGGTAGTACCTTCTTAAGATCATGGACATGGTAGTCGAGTTTAAATCCATATAGTTAGATCAACAAATAATAATTAAGAAAAGGATGATGAAACAAGTTGGTGTCCTACTTTATGAGATGTCTAATGATAAAGACATTATATTACATAGTGTGCGTTTTTAGGTTGGTTGTTATTGCTATAACTACTCCTTATCTCCTTAGGTATCATGATGGGTTACAAGATTCTACTCTTGGTCATGAATAGTATTCACTGATATTGACATAATGGCCCAGAGGGTCACAAACAATAGCATATTCAAGAATCTTCCCTATTTTGGTGAATAGGTAAATAGGACATGGTGGGACCCACCACTGGGTTCATAGTTTTTTACAAGGATATACGATAACCAAAGGAATAAATAAATTCATGTTATTCAAGTTAAGAATAATTATCATTGAATTTATTTATTAAATGTATTTAAATGTTTTAAATTAAATAAATGGAAGATATTATATGAATGAATATTAGTTTAAAATATTCAAGGTTTATTTAATATTTTTGGGAACATCAAGCTGAGTTAATGGCTTGTGGATTATCACATAATATATTTATTATATTATAATAATGTGATAATTATATAAATGATATTTATGACTCATTACATTATTCATAATATATATTTTATATAGTGGGTTAAATATTTGTGGTTTGGGAGCCTTTTTGGGTAATTTATTAATACACTATAAATAGGATGAGTGGCTCTCACCAAAAAATTCATGGAAAGATATTGAGAGATTCTCTCTCCTATCATGATTTCTAGAGAGAGAAGATCTTAATCCAAGTGATCATATTGAGTTCCTTCTCATGCATCGAAGGTACGTCTATGCGGTGATCATCGAGGCATCGAAGGCGACGTCATATCTTTATGCTAGCACCCAAAATTTGATGATTGAAGCTCTCGTTTATTTTTAAAGCATGTGGGGACAATCTAATGGAATTCAATTTCATATTCATCGAGTATTGATTGTGAAAAATGAGTGTATGATGAACATGTGGCTTCAAATCTAACCATAAATTTATAGTTTACTTTTTTTCTTAAATTTCTTTATGTGTGATCCTTAAGATTTAATTAGGGCAGCGCTACACCGGTAATGACATTGTTACGTCAATTGATAGTGAAAAATATTAAATCCCTAGCCCACTAGATTCCACTATGTGCTACAGTACCATTAGTATATACAACCCAATTGATTTATATTTATTCAAGATGATTAATTTTTCAAATCATTCTTTCAATGGGTTTCAATTTAAAAGTTACCAAAGAGGTAATAATTTTTTTTACAATGTCAATTTTTGATATTTATCTTATTTTCATTGAAGAAAACTTATAACCTATTCTTTATAAACCCCATATATTTTCATATCATCAGGATATTTAATGAGTTCCCCTATTTTTTCAACATTTATTATCATTGAAATTTGATTCCATCAAAGAAATGTTTAAAAGAAAAATCAATTTTATTTCTCTTTTAATCAAATATATTTTCCTTTCATGTCCATAATATTTAAAAATATTTTTTAAAAGTCCATTTTACTACTCAAATTATTTATTAAGGACATTTTAATTCATCTTTTAATTTTTATGTTGTCAAGAGAACCTTTCTAATTTTTTATGAATGTTTCACTTTCAAATTTATTTATAAAAATTCAAAAGAAAATTATTTAACCTTTATTGACATTAATGGAATTTCCCACCACTGTAACTATTTTATGAAATTTATTGTATTTTATAATTTTTTATTTATTTTACAAAGAAAACTCTTTATCAAAATTTTATTTTAATATTTCACTTCTATTTTCATTATTTCTCTAAATGACATGATCTTATTATAAATCTTATATTTTTGAGGAACTAATAGTTATCTCTTATCCCTTATTAATTTTGTTGCCATTAAAATTATGTTGAAAAATAAACTTTATTGTGATCATTTTATATCATGTTTCCCTTTGATATCCATATTATTTATCTTGGATATTATTATTTATTAAACCCAATATCATTTCTATATACAGTGTTTTACTTTAAAATTTATTTGATTGACCAAGGAAATATTGATATTTCATATTCTTTATTCAATATGAACATTTATTGATAATTCATACTATTTATGAATTTAATTGATCATTGAATATATGAGGAATTCATTAGACATGCAGCGCTAGGTGGGGTCCAATTTTAGATAACACCTCAATGCATCGATAGGTCTCATGAAAAAAATCAGTTGGCCAAATTAAATGGGATTTTAGTGTATATGTACACATTGTTTTAAAATATATTTGTTAAAGGTGTTGCATATTTATATAACATGATATCTGATATCATGAAATCCAATTTTAAGAACTTCCTTTATTGATAATTTAGTAGTTATTATACATGATATTACTACATTGATATTATCCATGGATGCATTTCATGCTCAATTTATTGATTAGATGGTATGTGATTTCAGTTATTTAATATTCCATATTGATTATGACTTATTGATTCATTATAGTATCCATTGTACATAACCATTACTGCACATCAGATATCACCCTTATTTTGTGTCCATTCCCTTGGATATGAAGATGGAATATTTAAATGAGTTCAAGGATGTAAAATTTTTTACTTCCACATTGTTGAATTTCATGTTTTATAATGTAATATGAGATTCAATTATATATCTAGTTTACCAATACCATTAAACTATTATTTCCTTCAGTATGTGATAACTTGTATCCTATTCAAATGTAGTAAAGTAACCACCAGCTCTAGACTACTAGGGCTGAGGTCATTAAATTTGGTATCAGATGAAGTTTATTAGGATCATTGGTAACTAGATTTATGAAAATATAGATTATGGAGTATGGAACTATTACTGACTTTGAGGATACTTCTAACTATAGGATAACATTCTAAATTTTTGTTTTGGTTGAGATTGTGTGGTTTTCCTAGCAATACATTCATGTCTGGATACTACAAGTGGGTGTGGTTTTGGCATAGATACATCTAGGGGTAATAACCATAAAAAAGAGTTAGTTAGGTATATCTTGACCATCATTCTAATACATGGTGAGTTTTCTATTACTAAACACCAGGTTTGACACTCCAAGGGAATATGCTCGGGTTAATTTACATTTTCTCTATGAACAATTATGATGAATTAAAGAATAAAACATATAGAAAATTATGATATTTCATTGTGATATGGATAAATCTAAAGTGTATTGGGTTTATAAGAATAAATTTGATCATAAATTTAAAGGAATAGAAAATTCTTTTGGGTTTTTTATGGTATTTTATCAAGATTAAGGCTATTTTGGGAGAAATTTATGGTAAAACAAACCTTTGGTTTAGAATGTGTTTTAGTGAATTGTTTATTTTAATAATGATGCATTAATATTTTATGGACATAAGTGTAAAAGTATTTATAAAAATTAGGGTTAATATTATTTTTTATTTTAAGGTAATAATAGCTAATTAATATTATTTTATTTTCTATAAAAAATATGTTGTATAAAATGCACAGTGGTTAAAAAGTGATTTCATGATTAATTTTATTTTTTAGGATGATCATCATATTTTTTGGAATGTTATAAGAATTATATTAATATATTTTAAGATAAAGGAAACCCTATATGTTGGGTGATAACCCATAACATCCATAAAGGTTGCGAGGCTTGAACCCACAGCTAAAGGATGACAAGGGTGTGGCACCTACCCCAAGCCTATGTGATATACTGGTTAGTGTAACATTGTTATTTCTATGATTATTTTATAGATAAGTACTTATGGAATGGATTAAGTTGAACTTTATATATTAGTATTGAGGTTTTAGATATTAATGTATTATTAAATAACTTGTGGTAACCATTTTTCTTTTGGTGAATATTTGGAGACATATAGAAATTCTTATCACTCATTTTTTGATCTTATGATCTGTAAAAGATAATTTTAGTGCTTTAGGAATGAAAAATTCATTTTTTTTATATTACATTATTATAGTAAGATATGAAGTTTAAATTTACTGAAAAATAATAAAAGGATGAAATTTTTCTTATGTAATAGAAAGATATCATGTAAGTATATTTCCATATGTTTTGTGTTAAGATGATAAAAGAATTATTCAACTATATGAAATAAATCTTTAATAAAAAAAATTTTGTTATTACAAAAATTTCCAATGAGTTGATGATCTTTACATCCATCATATATTTGTATCTTTGTGGTCATTAACTCTCTCTAGATCATGTTATTTATCACTCTCTATTATTCCTTGGTCCTTAGTTTCTCCTTCATTTTCTTATTTCCACTTTCCATTAATGTTATCCTATTTGGAAACATAGTTATGTGTTATTCTAGATGACCTTTTCATTTACCTTTCCATATTTTTAAAAGTATGTTATATTAACCCTTTTTATGATGTGGGTTTTCCACAAAGAAATTTTCAAATGTCAAACCCTTGATTTCTGAGCGCAAGTTCAAATTGAGATGATTCAATTTATTGAAGGTTGGGAGATATTAACACCTTGAAATTTTAAAAGAAGAACATTATGTTCGATAGATTCTATGACGTACAACACGGAGCCTAAATGAACCACAATATTATATTTAAACATTACCATTATAACTTAACTATTCAATTTTGTAGGTATGAATAGGATCCACCGAATTATGAAATTTATATAAAGGCCCTAATAAATACAAATTTGTAGTAATCACTCAAATTTTTAGAAAAGTAATTTTATTATTCAAAAATATTTTTTCATAAAAAATTGTTTTATTGATTTTTTTGCGTATAATATAAATAATTTATGTCTCTTTCAGTAATGGTATTTTTTAAAATGAAAATTATTTTTGAAATATACATATAAAAATTAAATTACGGTTAAATTTTGGTATTTTTTTTAAATTACTGGTATCAAAATTAGCTGAGGGTTAAATTATTTCAAAAATCTACATATAAAAATTAACTTAGAGTCAAATTTTGGGATTTTTTAGTGAATAATAAAAAATAAAACTTTTTATAAAACACTCATTTATTTTCAATAAAATAATTAATTTGAGAGTCACATTATTCTTTGAATTTTATTTCAAAGTAACATAAATATTATTTAGTTATATTTAATCTAATTAATTTCATTTTAATCTTCTTTATATAATATTTTAGTCTAATTTTCTTTTTAGGCTTAAAAGGTACTTTTCTAAAAACTGTTTTTAAGGGCATAATGTTTCAAATTTTAATTAATTAAAATAAAATATAATTAGAAAAAAACTTCATTGTATAGATTATATATATATATATTAATTTAATTTCATATTATGTTGATTTTTAGTAATATAGTTAATAAAATGTCATATTTTTCTTAAAAATGCATTTTCCAAAAGCACTGATTTTCATCACACTTTATGGGATACCTATAAAATGAATTTCTACCACACATAGAGGTTTAATTTGGTATAATGTGTTATATTTTTAAAATAAAAATAATTTATATTATTTAATAAGTCCAAATTAATTTTTAATCATTATGAACATTATAAACAATAAAAAAATCATCACCACAGTTAAAGGATAAATCGGGTTAACCAAGGTTAAAACTGAGTAATAATGGCATCATTTGTTATATTAATTCTAATTGGATAAATTTATTTATAAACTTATCACCTTATTCTATATATTAAATTATTTATGGGACACTTATCAATAAAACTGACATATATAATAATTAAAATAAATAAAGGAAGAAAATTTCACTCTCCTTCCTTCAAATGTCTCTTTTATGTTATCATAGTGATAAAAATATGTGGTGAATTAATATTAATTTTTATTTTGAGTATGATAAAATTATATTCATATTGGTAATTTGTTTTTATTTTTTAGTGATTATATAGTTCCTTTAAATTCTTATACTATACTGACACAACGCTTATGCAAATAATGGAAAACTCAAGGTAAATAATTTTAAAATAATTGAAATTAATTTATTTTTTGTGAGTTATAAAAAAAGAATTTTATAGTTAATAATGATGTATTATTGATGGTTAAACTGATTAAATTATATATTAATTATTTTCATCATGTCTACAAAGTCAAACACTACTAAAAATATGTCTTTAAAAACGCTAGAAATGAACTTTATCAGTTATAGAAAAGCGCTAACTAAATGAGCGAGGTTAAAATCCTTGCTCTTTTATCAGAACTAAAAAAGAATTGATAAAGGGGTCCTTTATTGGTTCTAAAAAAAGTATTGATAAATGGGTCCTTCATCAGTGCTTTCATTTAGCGTTGCTTTATCAGCTCTTATAGAAGCACTGCTAAAGTATACTTTTATTTGTGCTTATAAAAGTGCTAATAAAAGGCCTTTTATCAATGCTCATAGAAGCACTGATAAAGTATACCTTTATCAACATATATAAAATCACTGATAAAGGACCTTTCATCAATTCTCATGGAAGCACTGATAATGTAGACCTTTATGAGAACCTTTAAAAGTGCTAGTAAATGTTTCCTTTATCAATGTTTTTAAAATCACTCATAAAGTGTCATACTACAGTGTTCTGCAATAGCACACTGTAGCAACACTACAATGTGTTGTAACAGAACACTACAGCAGCAAAAACACACCAGATATGAATAAAAAAATCCAATATAGGATTTAGATGAAATGAATTTTACAACACAAACACAATAAAAAACACTTTATTATAGACATTTAAAATATTAGTTTATACAATTAAATAAATAAAAATTATTACATACATTCAAAATTATCAATTTTCCTTTGCCTTTTAATTTTAACCCAACACATGATATTTTCAAACAAACCACCCCTACTCGAGAAATAAAACACACCTCAATAAGAAAAAAAATCTTATTTTAGTAATAATATAAAAATAATAAATTAATATAAAGTGTTAATTTTACTAAAATTGATGTTAATTTTAAATAAAAAGATGTACTTAGATCCATGCCTATCATGACCCCCTCCCCACAAAGTGCACCCATCCTGGTATGGAAATACGAGAAGTGAGATAGTGACCCCCAAGTCCCACCTCTAATAGGCCCCGGGTTGGCGACTAGCACTGAGGGTATAGTAAACACACAAATGGGAGGCATTACCCTCTAAGAGAACACATGATAAAGAGAGAGATAAGACATACACCAACCAACTCCAACATAAACTATAATATAAAAGAAATCCCAAGTACACATATGTAATGTCGTGAAAAACTACTACAACTTAAACAAAAACTGCAAGTACCAAAGGAAAGTAAACATGGCAGTAACCACAAATCCCAAACAACTCCTGCAACTCCAAGCTAGTAGTAACCAGCCTGATCTCCAACCTTCTTCAAGAGACCTAAAAAAAGTTTATATATATGTAGGGTGAGTATAATATTATACTCAGTAGGATCCTCCTCATATCAACTCATGTAAAAGTAAATAAATCATGCCAAAGCACTGTGAACAACAAGTGAAACTAACTCATCACCTAAATAGGTATACTAAGTCACTAGCCTCACCATGGATACTCTAGTCAAGTATCAAATACAAGAGTATATAATATAATAAATAATATCTAGGGTACTCTGATACTACTTCCCAACTAGTTTTCCACTTTTCCCCAACGTCTCGTGTCTTAATCATCTCTCTCTAAAAATTCTTGCTCGCAGACACATGGGTGAAGCACCACAACATGCACCTCCTATAGCACAACCACAACGTCCACATAACCAAAGTAACCAGGTAGTTTCTATGAGCCACCATAGCTCGTATAACATGTATCATATGTCGTTCATTAAACCTCAAGCCATTATAGCTCATACACTGATTAAGGATCCTCAATCCATCACAACCTATACACGTTACACCTATAGTAGTCCATAGGAAACTATATCGAGAATATATGTGTGTGAATAACCACAAACCATTACTTCCCTCTACACACATATATGTGGGAAACTATTAGTTATGCCTACCATCACTAGTAACTACCAAAATAAGAGAGCGGGGCCAAAGGGGTAGTTATCCATCCATCCTCCCACCGGAATATTGGGGAAAACACCCCCCCCTGGGCTTAAAATACCCAGGGTGTCAATTTCTCTACTTGACGAGGTGGATTAGCATATAGAAACACACAAATTATATATTATATTATAGCTCACAACCACACTATGGGTATAACCTAGTCTTAGACTCAACTACAACTAACGTATCTCAGACTCCAGGCTACCACTGTTGAGACTAGGTATCCTATATGCACACAACCATTTAAAGAGCTACATTATATTACTTTATCCATTTTTATTAGTTTCACTTTTCATTAATTAATTCTTCAACCATTAATTAACTATTATTAATTACACATTACATTTCGTTATCATTCCAACCAAGATCTACAATTCCTTTAAATTCTAACCTCATTATTGCATCGCACCAAGTTCCAACCCCATGGATTAACATCATTTATTCAATAATTTATTAATAGCATTATTACTTTCCCATATTACCGGGAATTATAGAAAAACATTATAATCTACTACACACAAAGGGCTCAATCTGGTGAGTATATGAACTACTCATCAAGTCTTTTCCACCTATAGCAACAGCAAAGACCCATCTATACTTGAGAAGCTAAACATGGAAATCATGTGGCATACCTCATGTTTCTTTGCCTCTTTTGGAAGAAGGGTAATCAAGACCATCTGCCCCAAGTAGTAGGGAATGTAAAGAAGATAAAAAAATAGATTCAAAAAGAAACCACATTCACAGTAGTGGGTAATCCCAGATTCAACCCGTTTTATCACCTCTGGTGTCCTCCCCGACACCTACATGCATAAACTGATGCATCTCACCACTCTAGGCATCAACTGCTACCACAACCAATTGGCCTCCCTACCCCCACATCTCACAACATCCATCAAGTCTCATAACACATCATAAGTAGTAGGAAATAACAAAGCAACTAGGCTCTTGACCATAAACAAGGCATTTTTCCATGACATGTAATGAGCTCTCATAGCTCCAAGCATAAGGCTCTTGGACTTTATAAGTAAGAGGGTAACTCATAACCCTAAATGGTATTATATTTTATAAAACAACTAGTTCTTTAGTCTGTATTGAATTAAAGAGTTAATTATTATTAGGTTTCAACAATGGGAATCCTAACTAGAAATCAATCATAGCTATCACAAATAATTAAACATGGTTACTGCATCAATTTGATTAACATCAAATTACAACAACAACAACCGGATTCATTTACATGACTCTTTATCCTTATCCAAATAATTATTAATTAATTCCATCTTTTCATTATTTACCAATTTCATTAATAAAAACATGATAACAAGAAAAGCATAGATATCAAACTATCTAGAAAATCAATAGGCAAACCCTTATCACGGTGAAAAGAAACAACATGTGATTAAACCAATTATTTTAATCCAGTTCAAGTATTTAATTAGGTCAAATCCATTGTGATACAAAGATATAAAGCATGATAACTCTACAATTTCACATAAAATAATATAGAATAATGGAATCTCCTACCTCAAAAGTTTTCTGACATTCTTCACTTGATAATGGATCAAAGCAATATATCACGATCACCTTCCACGCAACAACTGCATCCACCTAAGGATTTTGCGGCACAACCACATCAAAAATAACCAAAATAAAGTCTCTTAGAACCATAGATACCAAATTCCATATCATGGAAAAGAGAAATAGGAGAATATGGATCGAATAAAACCAAATAACGGAGGTAGATCTTACCTTAGATTGAATATGGATCAAACAAGGAAGCCCAAGATCAATTCCTATTGAATGAATATCCAAATCACTTTTTAAGGGTCGACTAGGTTGCTTGGGATGAGAGAAAAGGAAGATTATACCATAGGGTTTGAAAAACCTAAGAGGCTGATATGTTTTTAGAACATACAATTGAGGGTTAGTACAAGACATGTACTTCCCCATCATAGTGTGTACTACCTTGGGTTTGACTTATTCCGAGAAACATACCACCTCATCATTTATTTTATTTTTTGAAACCTAAAACTGGTCATGTCATGCACCCCATGGTCACATAATGTACTACCACTACTTCCATCTTTCTATGACCAAACTCTTCTTGACTTCTTCCAAGCCCTTTCTGAGCACCCTAGTCTTCGAAAACTTGCAAAGGGTCGACCTACGCAGGTTCAGGCCCTTTCAATACTGATCACACCATGAATTGGATTGAGGTGTGGATGACTCCAACACATCTCAAATGACTTATGGATTGTTTTCCTAAAGTATTTAAAAAAAATTGAATTTTTTTTCTCAGTTTTGAGTACATCAGTTGTCTTTTTTACTAAAATGACATTTTAAACTAAAAACACGCACTTTTGACTCATTATGATCACATCGTGTATTAGTTTTACATGAAACAGATTCCTACTAACAGAGAAAATATTTTAAATTAAATTTACATGTAATTTAATTTTTTTAAACCCACAAAATTTTTACTCTATGATGAATTGCTTCATTTTTGTGATATTGGTGTTATTTTGAGCTAAACAATAAAAAAGCTCATTTCATATTTTTAACTCTTTTAAATTATTTCAGTAGTTTGGCCATAACATATTCTACATTAATCCAAATTAAAAAATTATTTCTTTTCCAGATTCTAAGCATCTAGGATTCATTTAATATTTTTGGACCAAAAGCTAAAGCAACCATATGGAAGCTCAAAAGAAGCTCACAATTTGTCTAATGAAAACTGTTTACAGTTCTACTGACGTTTGGTGTGGGGTCCATAAATAATTCTTGGTGGGCCCAATTATTGTGATATTCGGTGGGTGGACGTGAAAGGAGTTTTAGAACATACTTTATGAAGGTAAGGACGTGGTAATTGTCCGTTTAAGGGTCCATTAAATCTTCTTAATCCGGGGGTTGGCGTTTTGGAGAGTCTGACTGGACAGAATAAATTCTCAGATTAAAACGGCCATAACTCTCGGAATATATGTCCAAATACGATGATATTTTTGAGGGGAAACGCCCAAGAGAATTATGAACAACATTAAAGAAGGGCTAAATGCATGAATATGTCATTTAATGGGTCTAAAATGCGTCAACATCTGGGGGACAAATTCTCGCTATAAAAGGAGGAGAGCTCCACCCTCTCAAAGCATCCCATTTTTCATCTCATTCCTTCCGGGACACCAAAAAGGAGAACTTTTTAGATTTTTTTTATTTTGTTTATTTTATTTTCCATTGTTTTGTAATGCCTTATTATTACCCTTTCAACTCTATTAACCTTCACATGGAGGGGTAAAACCTTTGATTGATCAGGGAAGGGGGAGTTTCACTTTTGTAATGTCAGAGTTTTGTGCTTAAATATAAAATCCTCTTTTTCTTTTGAATGAATTATATTATCACTATTTCCAAATTATCTTAATGTGATCGTGTTTTGATTTTGGTGCATTCATTATTAATAGCTTTGGTTAAATACTTTTAATCTCCCTCCACCTAGTGCAATTTGTCTCGATCGAGTAGATTGTGTTAGGTGGTGAGTGTCTAGCAATCGTTGGAACGTATGTGAAACTATTAAACTTTTTCTAGAGTTATAAGGAGAAAAAATTTCTGATCGGGACTTGCATTAGTTGTTTATGGATTTTTTATGAACTTACATGCACATAGGAGTGCGTCTCATTTTTTTCTTTAACCAAGGGTGATTAATAACTCGGTCGAGGAGTTTTTCATTTGTTATTCGAAAGGAAGAGAGGGAACATGATATTTATTACTATGATGACATTGAAAAAGTGAATCCTACCCTGACCCCATCACTATATTCATCCATTAGTGTTCAACCTTTCTTTTTATTTCTTGCTTTATTTTCCAACCAAAACAATTTCAAAGACAACCCTTTTCTTCTTTCTTAAATTTAAGTGATCAACATAATTGTTGTGCACTCCTCTCTGGAGACATATTAGGTTAACCACTCTACTACATTTTAACATAGATATTATTTTTTTTGTCACACCCCATGACAGACTCGTGTCACCTATACATCAAAAATGAATTATAAATCATTTTCCTAAATTATTAATAAAATATGAGGGTGTTTGATCAGTTTTTAATGAATGTCACTTTTTGAACTAAAATGTTGATTTTCAACTGATAATTGGCACTTTGATTAATATTGGGCACATCGTGTATCATATTGAGGTGAGGATAATTAATTCATGTGAAAAATAACTTATGGATAATCTTTGTAAAGTATTAAAATAATATGAATGTGTTTTCTTAGTTTTGAGTAGGACAGTTTTCCATTTTACCAAAATTGATGAAAAATTTATATAAAAAGATGCACTTTGAGTCATACCGGTCACATCGTGTGTCGGATTAAGGTGAGACTGATTCCTACACATATAAAATAACTTGTGTATCATTTTATTAAAGTATAAAAATAATATTAATGTGTTTGTTCAGTTTTGAGTAGGTTAGTTTTTTTACAAAAATTGATGTCAATCTTAAATAAAGATGCACTTAAAGTCATAACGATCACACTGTGCATCAGATTGAGGTGAGGTTGATTTCTACATGTTATAAATGACTAATTTATTATTATACTAATGTTTCAAAATAATATGAATGTTTTTTCTAGTTTTTAGGTACGTCTCCTGTCTTTTTTACTAAAATATCATTTTAAACTTGAAACATGAATGTTGACTTTTACGGATCAGATCATGTATCTATTTGATGTTAGACTGATTCCTACACATTAAAAATGATTTATGATTCGATTACATAAATTATAAAGAAAAGATGTGCATGTTTTCTTGGTTTTCATTGAGTGACTTTTTAAAGTCAAATGCCAATTTTAAACTGATAATAGACACATTGAGTCATATCGGCCACATCGCGTATCGGACTGATCAGGCATGGATAATTCTTACACATCACAAATGACTTATGAATCATTGTATTAAAGTATTAAAACAATATGAATATGTTTTCTTAGTTTTTAGTATGTTAGTTTTCTTTTTTACTAACATTAATTTCATTTTTAAATACAAAGAAGTAATTGGAGTCATATTGGTCACATCATGTGTCGGATTGAGGTGTAGCTGATTCTTACACATCCCAAGGTCTCACAAATCCTAACTATCAATGTTACCATGATTTCCAATGACTTTATTTTTTGAACTACCAACACTACATTAGAAGCTTCAAACAAGCCACCTCAACTAAAAAAATAATCTACCTATATAATAAACAAATTATTATGAGTAATACTAAAAAGAAATAAACTAAACATAAATATGAAATAATACATTAATTATATGGACAATGATTTTACTGTGAAAATATCAAGATTACCTATGTTATTGAGTAGTGAAGGGAAGATAAAAGAAAGTGATAAATATCAACACTACAGGGGTGAAAGGTTTTGGGGGGGAAGAATTATGTGGAATTTTTGGTACAGAAAGGCATGAAAGATGGAAACATCACCCCAACTTGAACAAAATAATCCACTTATATAAGAAAACAATTATTATGTGAGTAATACTAAAAATAAATAAATTAAAAAAAATATGAAACAATGTAGTACTTATATGGAAAATTATTTTACTATGAAAACATCAATATTACCTCTATAATTGAGTATAGGTAGCATCATTTCTCTTCCTACAAATGCATTGGATAGAACTTAAAGGAAATTGATAAATACAACACCATAGGGGTGAAAAGGATTTGAGGGAGAAGAAGTATGTGAAAGTTTTGGTGTAAAAATGCATAAAAGATGGATACAACATCCCAACTCGAATAAAATAATCCTCTTGTATAAGAAAACAATTATTATGTGAGTAATAATAAAATGAAATAAATTAAACATAAATATGAAACAATACATTAATTCTATGGGCAATGATTTTACTGTGAAAACATCAAGATTACATATGTAGTTGAGTAGAGACAACATAATTTCTCTTCTTATATAGGAATGAAACGTGGACATAAATATTCTAAAATAAATAAACTCTACAAGGAATAATAAAAATTAAATCAGTATTCCATTATATAATTTTTTTGTAAAATAGAGAAAGTATATTGTAACATTACCTTTACATTTTTCCAAAGGGTTTCCTTCATTAAATTTTTTTCTTCCAAGGGATTAGTAACATCATTATGTGTAGAAGACATTATCTACATGAGTAGTCAAACATTTAATTTAGATTATGTTAATGCATTAGAGAATATATAATATTATGAGGAAAACAAAATATATTAGAAAACACTTTTACCTTCTCATTGAACTCTATTTCTTTTTTCTAAATTTTTTAAGGATTTAGTTCCTCTATCAAGAATCCAAATACCCTCTCTGTGGTCCCTTCTAATGTACAATAAATTGTCTACATTAGGACTTGAATTAACTGATTGTGACATCCCAACAAAAGGGTCCTCCTTGATTGAATTTTTCATATGACTCGGTATTTGTTTTAGTATGCAGTAGGAAAATCGACCATTTCTTGTTTGTTGGATTAGATACATAAAATACTTGCACAAATTGTGATACTATTATGAAAAACTCATCTTTTCCCATTCCACACTAAAATTCACCTTCACAAATCCCATTTCATCAACTTTAAATCCATTGATATTGTTAACCCATTTGAAATGGAAAAGTGGTGCTTGAAATGTTATATAATCTGACTCGTATGTCTGTTCCATAGTGCCAAAATATAAAATATTTTCATAAATTATATTTATATCCTTCTAACTAGATATGTGCATCACTTCATCCACAATAATATAACACCACTATTTTTCATTGTACAGAATTCATCATGTTCTTTTCTATAGAATGTATAACCATTTATTACAAAACTAGTATAAGATATAACATTTTCATTTGGTCTTATGGCTAGCCATTGAAGTCGTTTTCCAATAGAATTTGGATTTTCAAATAGCTCCTTATAAATTTGATCTATGAACCATCCTATAAACTATTTATTATGTGTATTTGATATCAATCCTTCAGCCCTTAATGGATTCAAATATCTAATAATTTCTTTATGGGCATCAATGTATAGATCAACATATTCACTATTATGTAATATGTAAAGGTGATCTTTCTCCAACTTTATCAAAGTAATTGTAACAACATCTCTTCTGGAAATCCCTTCGACTAGAATGCATTCATTGTTATAATACTTTGTGATACTGATGATTTAAAAATTTGATAGGTAATCGATAAATAATTCAATATCTTCTTTAACAATATATCATTCTTCAATACATCATTTTGGAAAACATCGATTCTTGACATGGCCTTTCAAAATATTTATATACCATTCAATGTGGTACATCCATCTATAATATACAAGACCATATAGTTGAACTTATCTAACCAAGTGAACCATGAGGTGAACCATTATATCAAATAATGATGGTTAGAAGAACATCTTTAATTCACATAATATGACTACAATCTTCTTATTCATGATGGAAAAATTCTCCAGGTCTACAACTTGACTGTATATGGATTTGAAAAATAAGTAGATCCTGTTTAATATATACCATTAATTTTGAGGTAGAATGAAATAGAAATCAACAAGCATTAAATATTTCATCGAAACATGATGTTCATGTGATTTTAGTCCTTATAACTTCAAATTAGTCATTGACACAACATTATTTATATTTTATAAATACCCCTGTGGAACTTTTACACTAGTAAGGAAAAGTAAAAAATGTATTTTTTTCTTATCTGGATAGAGTGTACTATACTAGAGGAAGAAAATTCCATATTTTACCCTTCACCAGTGCCAACTCTTCCCTTATCCCCATTTCAATCAATTCAAACCTAGCCTTGATTCCATATTTTGTTTTTTCAAGAACATTTAGTAACATGCCAATAGAACTATCAGATAAATTTTTTTCTACATGCAAGACATCAATAAAATGTCTGATATACAAACAATTCCAATATGGTAATTCAAATAAAATTAATCTCTTCTTCCAACCAAATTTTTTAAGGTTTTCCAAAAATGGTTTACCAAAAATAGTGTCAATGTTTTTTTACTTTATTGTAATGTTGATCGCCCATTACTAGATATAGTTTTGTACCTTGTTTGATATTCCCATTGAATGTTATCATACAGGATCAGTATTTATGTCATTGAGGTAAACAAATTGATGCCCTAAAAACAATGTCTTTGAGGAATGTTTCAACCAAAATGAGTATATGCATTTTTCACAAATGGGACACCCTAACATTCCTTTAATGCGATAACCTGATAAATTTACATAATAGGGTAATTCATTTATCATTCTATACAACATGGCCCTCAATTTGAATTCTTTACATCTATGAGATTCATACATTATAACACATATATCCCACATAAATTTAAAATCTTTGATCAATGGATCCAAAAATACATCAATATCATTACCTGGTTTCTTTGGTCTAGATATAAGTATAGATAACATAATTTATTTGTGCTTCATTCATAACTATGGAGGCAAGTTATAATTTACCAAAATTACGGGTTGTGTACTATGAGTACTAATCTATACACAAAAAGGATTTATTCCATCTATAAATAATAAAAGATACAAGTTTCTAGGATCATTTATAAATTTTGGAAACTTGTAATGAATTTTCTTCTACTAAGGAGAATCTGGTGGATGATGTAGGTTCCCATATTTAATTATTTTATCTACATGCCATGTGAATTATCTCACATTTTCCTGATATCCATATAGTCTTCTGAACCGTTAAATGATAGAAAAGTAACATACAGATTTTGAGGGACTTGATTCATTTTTCTTATATCGATTCACACCACACTTAGGGCATTTTATGAGTGATTCATGGTTCTTTTGAAACAATATGCAATCATTTGGGAAATCATTTATTTTTTTAGAGATCATTCCCATTGGATGTAACATTTATTTACTATCATATGTTCAACTTGGTAGTTCATTTTCTTCTGGTAGCAAATCATTCAAGAGACCAAGTAGTTATGTAAAGCCGGTGTCCCTCTATTTTCTGCCAGCTTTAAAATTATATAACTTCAATATAACTGACAATGATGTGTATTTAGTATAGCTGGTATAAAATGGTTTCTTGGAAAATATATTTAACTCCTCAAAAAAAATTGGACACTCATGAAGGTCATCTTCAATTTCCATTTTCATTTCTTCCATTCGATCTCCATCATCATTTACAAAGGTATTCATATCAAATAATTCATAAACTGCAGTTTCATCCCAATCGGTGTCTACATTTGGTTTTTCCCCATGTTTAGTCCAACATTTATAGCTTTGATCTATTTTGTAACAAATCAAATGTTCTTACAACTATTCAAAACTAATTTTTATTTAATAAAAATAATGTAAACATGGACAGAGGACTTTAGAAGGGTCGTCTTCATGTTCTCTTGCAAACTTAATGAACTCTTTAACTCCATCTTCATACTTGTTTGTCAAATGATTAGAATGAATCCATTTTCGATTCATATCTATCATATTGGGTTCATAAAAGGTTAATTTGGTAAAATATATAAATAAATACACATAAGATATTAATTATCAAAGGTGAAAGTTAAAGACAATTCTAATAAGGTAAACTAAACATTGGAATGTTTCAAAGAATTTTAGTACTTTGAAAAAAATGGGTAATTGAATTTAAGAAAATAATTACTCCATTATGTTAGGTGTTATCCTTTAAATTAATTCAAAGGTAAAATTTATAATCCACTTTCATCCTCATCAACTCATCTCCCATACATTTATCATTGCATTTTGTTGTTTGACACACCCTTCATCTCTTGTGGACATGCACCTATATTGCATGAAATACTCTAATTAGAAGTCATCCATGGGATGACTAATACTAAGAGTAGTACAAGAAACATAAAAGAGATTGGGAATGAGTCTTAAGCAACAAATTTCAATAATGACTATTTAGGAGATAAACATGATGAGGATGACAGTTGTCTATAAAAGAGATGGGGGATGAGTCTCAAGAAAGAAATTGCAATAATAACTATTGTTTGACATGCATAAAATATTATTTAAATACCCTAAAAAATAAAAATATAATATATGAAATTAAGGAGTAATAAAAATATAAATATGATAAATAAAGATAATAAACTCTCATTTAATCAACTAAAAGATATAAAAATGTATAAACAACTGTCATCCTCTTTAGCTCATCTCCCAGACATTTATCATTTCATTTTGTTGTTTGACTGACATCCTCCAAATTGTGTGGATATGCGCCTATGTTTTTTGAAATACTCTAAGCATTAGTCATCCTTGGGATGACTAATTCTCATAGTAGTATAAGTAACATAAAAGAGATGGGGGATGAGTCTCAAGGAAACAAAATGCAATAATAACTATTCGGTAGATGAAGCTGATGAGGATGAAAATTGTACTTCATTGTGTTCTCTAAAAGTGTAAATTCCACCCATTTGTGAGAATTATACCATGGAACTAGTTATTAACTCGGGGCCTATTGAAGGTAAGATTTAAGGGGAAAAACATTCTTGTATGTGATTTAAGGGGTCTCTATGGGGACATGTTGTGATATATAAATATTTGGGGCCTCTATAAATTACATATTTATAGAATAAATCTCATTTTTAATAATTTAAATCCTCTAACTAAGTCTAGTCTACCTCTATTAAAATGAATCATTAAGTCTTTCTTAAATCCCCTAAATAGATAAAAATATAATATAGGCAATTAAGAAGTAATAAGAAACCCAAATATGATAAAAAATAATAATAAACTCTCATTCAATCAATTAGAATATTTAAAAATGTATTGATAAAAGATTTTAAAAAATAAAGAGTTATTTCATATACATGAATAGTAATCAGAGATTCTTAGGGGTGGAACCAATACATGTAGACCTAAAATAATGAATAACTAAAAATAATTTCTAATATATAAAATTTGATAACTTCCATTCTATTTTTTGGAACAGGAGATGTAGAAACCTAAGGATTCTAGAGAGAAAATCTAATACACATTGACCCAACCTTGAGATTCTAGGGAGGTCCATAAAGAATTTGGCACAAAGCAATAATGCGCATCAAAAAGATATATCACAAATAAGGGATAGAAAAACACCAACACTTATAATGTCTATCCCATATACATTTAAACATATATATATATAACATGGAATTTATAATACAAATAATTGAAAAAAATGCACATTTAAACATGATTTTTATTGAAAATAAATATAATCCCTTTCTAATTAGGAAATACAGAAACATAATTTCTGAATAAATAATTATAAAATCACCCTTACATTATAAGTTTTAAAAACACATATAAATAGATAGAAAGATATATATTTATATATTTATATATTTATTAAATAAACTTAAATTAATAAAAATATATGTAACCCATACATCAGAAGATCACAACATAGTAAAATAAATATAACCCCATACTAATTTTGAAAATAGAGATCCATTGAAAATAAATAAATATAGTATCACCCTTACTAAGATTTCTCTTAAAATAAAACAACATAATTCTAAGAAAATAAATTTTTAAAGAAAAACCCTTACACTAGAATATTAATACAGAATTTAAATAAATAAATTATCTTACATGAATTGCATAAAATCATCTTTTTTGTGGCTTCACACCATCAACAGACTAATAATTTGTTTGAAAAATCAATTTTCATGTTCTTTTAAGATTCTGATATCCAAAACCTCCATTGTTTAAACTATGGCATAAATATTTATTTAATTGATTTATCTGAAAACCAGAGGTGATTCTCTAAGATTTCAAAATAGTGAATAAAAATAATCTTGTGGAGAAATCTATGGTATATATATAAATAGCGAAGCAAATTGATTTAAAACAAAAATTAAAAAAGACCAAAACTAGATATCTAAAATAGTAGTCACGCAAACAATGGATCATAAACAAAAGAAAAATACTATAAAACAACTGGATCAAAAATACAAAAAGAAAATAGGAACTTAAAAAGGAAAATCATAAAACCTTATATCCAAATCTTAAAATGAAAAATAAAAAAGGAAAATTGATAATTATAAAGGAAAACACAGGCCAACCATGCTAAGTTGAAGAAAATATAAGACCCTTTGATCTGGATCTTGATATTTTCTTTGAAAACCCTAACTGCAAGTGAATACAAAATTTTGAACAATGTTCGGGCAACTAGAACTACTGGAAATACCCCTTATCCCAATGCCACTATTCTAATGGTTTAGAAAAACCCTTGAAATAGGCCATATATAGGAGTATTTCCCAATGGTTTAATAAAACCATTGGAATAGGTTTCCATATACCAATGGTTTTTCTAAACCATTGGTATAGGGTGAAAAAAATAAACCTTTACCAATGGTTTATATAAAACATTGGAATAGGTTGACATATACCAACGTTTTATAAAAACCATTGGAATAGATGTTCAAAAACTACCTATGGTTATTTCAAAACATTGACATACCTTACCCAAAAAGAAAATACACTATGACCAAAAGAAGTGGCTCACTTATGTGAGATGCCCCAATAGTTTTTAAAACCCATAGGGATATATTTTTCACATAAAAAATGTCCATCCCAAAAAATGGTCATCCCTCCTGACTCCAGACCCGATCAGCGCGCAAAGACCCTAAACCAGATTCGTAGTGCCCTGTTCTTCCCATGGTTACAGTTCTCCTTCTTCCTAGTGGTTACCATTATTCCTGGTGGTTCCCCCTAGAAGCCCATTACTAGTGCTTGTGGTTCCATTCTTCCCAATGGTTCCCATTCTTCCCAGTGGTTATTTGTAGTGGATCCGGTTCCCATTGTTCCCAACCAACCCCATCCTGATTTAAGTCCTTTGTTGTCTTCCACTTCATATAGGTAATTTTTCACTATGTTATATCTTATGAATTGATTTATTTTAGGTGTTTTCTTAGTTTTTATAAATGAATAAAATATTATTAACCAATTTCTTCTCAGTAAACTAGTTGAATGACGTCATCGCACCAAGAGGGGAGAATTAGTTTCCTACAAACAGAGCGCTCCTGTAACATCCCGAGATTTTATGAAAAATATTCTTTTTTTTCATTAATGTCTTGTGTTGTACGCTACACCAAAAGGAGCTTGCACAACACGTATCCTTGACTTGCATTTCATTACACGCAATCGCGACCTTCCTTGATAGCGTGTGTAGTACGCAATACCGAATTTCACTAAACAACGATATGCTATTAAAATATTATTAAAACTAGCCGTTATGAATAGTAATAACCACTTTTTGAAATTTTGTAAATTTTATTTTTCAAAATGGACTTCATTTTTGGATTCGGAATATCAAAATTAGCTTAGGGTGAAATTTTGGTAATTTTCGGATAACTTTCATATTTTGATGAATAGTGGAAATTACGAAATTTTAATTAAAAACTACTTTTTCAATCGAAATAATTAATAGTGATAAATTATTAATTTGAGTGGTTTTAAAGTATATTTTGAGTATATTTTTACAATTTAATACAATGTTGGTCATTGGATGTAATTTCACATTTAAACCAGACATAAACAAGTGTCAATCTTTTGATAGTTATTATCTCTTAAGAACACGCTATTTGTTTTGACGATGGGAATTAATTTTTAAATTAATTAATGCAACTGATATGTTTTGAATTTGGTAAAATAGAAATCATTTTTGAGTTCATAATATCAAATATAGCTTAGGCCTAATTTTTGGCATTTTTCTGAAAACTTTCAATTTTTGATGAATAGTGAAACCACTAAGTGGTAGTTAAAAAACTGAATTTTTCATAAAACATAATTTTACCGCTTCTGTGAGTGGAATTTCAAAAATACGAGAGACACGGTTGATGTCAGTAAGTAAAATTTGGTTCAATGAGATGAAAATAATTTTTTGGTGAATAGTAACTTTTTACTTTTTTCTTACCACGGTTAAAAGTAAATAGGGTAATTAAGGGTAAAAATGATATTATTATTACCCTAACACATGTCCTAAATCTATTGGACAAGTGTAATTCGACCAAAAACAACCCTAGGAATAAAATATGACCATTTAGGCCCACTTGGATTAGATTAGGACATTTATTATTAATTTATTTAAAGAAGGGTTAAAATAGTTAAAATCAATGTTTAATAAGTAAATTATTTTTAATATAGGGTTATACATAAGATAAATTCTAATATAAATACTCATTAGAAAGATAAAAAGATTTCCTACATAATTATATTTTATTTATAATTTTTAGACATTAAATAAATTAATTTATTTATGACACAATGATGATGCAGTAATTACCATAATAGTGAAAAATTTTAATAATTGATATTATAAATACCCAAATAAATATAATTTGAGACTTTTTATGACTTAAACTAATTTTATAGGTTAATATGACATGTTATTGTTGATTTAAGTAACTTGGTTCGAACTTATCATTCTTTTATGGATTGCATGAAAATCATGTACCAAATAGTGTCAAAATTAAAATAAAATAGTTTTTAAAACAAATATTATATTATTAATTGTTATTTTATTCCTAAAAATCTAAGGTTCGGCCAAATGACTTAGATAAGGTTATATATATTAATAATAAACAACTTGGGGTTCGTTTGGCTTCTTATAGTAAGTTTATTAACCTTATAGTGTAAGAACACAAGAAGACACGGTAAAAGTAAAATTATTTAACTTAATGTTAAATCTAAATGATAAGGTTAAAATAGGAACCTAAACTTGTCTAAATTATATTGGATGAGAGGATTTCGACCCATCCCCACCTTATCCACTAAATAAATCAATTTGGAGCTATTTAAAACCGAACATGACTTTATAATAAAATAATATTTTTAGTTATTCCTAAGGTGCCCCTCTCCTCCCTTATAAAAGGGCACCTCCTCCCTCTCTTCCTCACACAACTTTGAGCCTTCAAGCTCGGCCAACCCCTGCCAAATTCTCCTCTACACTTCCCTAGCAACATTCTAGAGGTTCTGGTCTTCCTCAAAGACCAATTTTAGTGCCCTAAGAGGAGGTCTCAAAGAGGCGCTTCAAAGAAGAGGAGTTTCGGACACTTACAAAGCAAATCGGACCTAAGGTAAGGGAAATATCACAATCTCATTTTTATCCGAGATTGTTTATACTTTAGTATTTACTGGGGTTTATTTTATCATCCACATCCTTGTTTCCTCAATATGTAATATTATTTCCATTAACCTACAATTTTTTAAATCCTATTTTACCCTTCGGTGAGTTTTTAGTAAAAGATATGGAAGGAATCTTTTGTCGTTTTTCGTACGAGGTATTTTTTTGACTTTTCTGACAAAAGTATGAGAAGAATGTTTTTTTTAACTTATACGGCATGAATGGATTTTTAAAACATTATTTCCAAGAAGCTTCCTTTACAAGTTTTTAAGTTTATTTTTAATCAACTTCTTTTAGTTATAATTTTATGACATGTTAAGAAATGAAAAGTGTTTTTGAAGTAGAAAGGATATTTTCCTAAAGAATGGAGTTCAAGTGTTTTATCAAAATTATTTTCCATCTAAGATAATAAAGGGTTCTGTTTCTATCCCTATTATTATATGAATTTGATTATGTTGTGATGAAAATATTTTTTATGAATTCCTTTATCTTATATGAATTGTTTTATGATGTCATGATGTTTAAGAATCCCATTTTTATTACATGGGTTATGCTATGATGTATGGATTATGATTTTGTGGCACACATAATAATGGTATCATTATAAGATGGGTGGGACCTATATCTCCCTCCAATTCATTGGGTAAAGATTTTATATCTCATGAATAGACATGGCTGGAATGGTAGGTTATACCAGTTCAGTGAAACAGGACTGAAACGAGGGTGACTCGGTTCAGAAAGGGACTTTGTCCACTAAGATAGTCTTGGAATGAGTCTTGACTAATAAGATATGATTCTCTATGATTATGTGTGTATGCCACAAAGTTTCATGTTTTATGTTATGATTATTGTGATTACATTTCACTGCCATGATTTATCCCATGTTATGAAATTATGCTCTCTTTTGCAGGTTAAGATTTCCAAAATGTTATGTTCTTATGAATATGATGTGATTGATATTTATTTTGTTTACCCTTACTGAGCATTTGAGCTCACCCTTTTATGTTTACTTTTCCCCAGGATATAAAGAAAGGTTTTAGGTATAAAAAAAAGAAGATCTTTATGGGAGATGTTGAAGATCTTTCACCACGATTAGAAGATTATATTCCGAGTTTCTAAAGACACTAAACTATTACGATCCTTGTGTGTGTGTTTTTGTTATGTACTAAGTATTCCACAAAAGTAATGTAATGTCCATTTACGTCAAGATACGAGACTCTACAGCTCCTCTTTTTCACAAGCTACAAAATCAACCTTCCTAGTGGTGATCTATCCTTTTTCACATTATTATTTCATCTTACACTTCAAATAAGTAAGTTTTAACTGAGATTTATCTTCTACATCCATTTATTTTATATTTTTTTATTATGGTTCTATTGTAATCTGATTGTAAACTTGAACAATATTTTGTTTCTTTCTTTTAGCCATTTTGAATTATGAACCCATTATGTGATTGATTATTTGAACTCATCATTCATAAAATTTTATAATGTTAAACATAGCAATAAACTAGTTATGTGTGAATCTAGAAATTTTAGGAAAATATCAATGCAAGAGATGAGAAAATGTTTTCAAATCCCCCTTTAAATTGAAATTTTGGTAATTATGGTAGTGAAAATCTATTTATATTCATTCTAGTGTGTTTGCTATTTTTATATTGTGTTTTTTGTATCTTTTTTGGAAAATTATAGTGATAGTTATGATCATTTATGATGTAGATTTTGTTCAAGTAGTGAGGTTGTGGTTGGATTGTTATGGGAAATGTTGAGGGATGGTTAGTGCTAAATGAAATATTCTTGTTGTTGTGTGATGGTTATGTAATAGTGATATCTTAGTGACGATATGTGCTGGTGATTATTACAATATTGATGTGTTTTTGTTTGGTGGTGTTTTTTTAGTTACTTAGTTCCTATAGAATATGATTATTAATAATAAAATGGGAATGACATCAGCTGAAATTAAATAAGTCATGGATGAAATACAATATGAGGTAATTGATTAACAAATTGAATGTTGATAAAGAGGAAAATATAGAAAATGGTTGAATTTTTAGAGGAATTAAAACTCAAATAATAGCATATATAAAACCATATGATCCCCATGAAAGTCATTAAAAATCAATAGAATAAAAAATGATCAATACAAATCAAAAAATTACTTTTCCCAAGATGATTGCCTTAAAAAACCCTATAAAAAGGAATGCACAGTTCACTAAACTTCGAATGAACTAAACCTCCCTTAAATGACAGATCTGGCACCCCCTATCTTTGTCACTCCCTCATACTAAATATTTATTTTTGAGTATAGTATCATGGATTTAATAGTTTGATTTTCCTGGTTTGAAAATTCTTGTTGTTCTATCATTTTTTATCTAGCGTGTTTGATATAATTTTTTTAGATATAAATGTAAAAATCACAGGAGAAGGAATGAAAGAGATCGGTGAATCAACATTTTGGAATGCATAGAAAACATAAATATCTTAATCCAGTGCATCTTCAGAGTTACAGTCATGGCCCATAGAGAATTGATGAGATTTAAAATAGGGATCAAAACATGATAAAAAAAATGTTACAGTCATGGCCCATAGATAATGGATTAGAATTAAAATAGAGGAGATAAAACCATTTCAATTAGGTTATGTTTGAGGAGATTTCATTTTTTCTTATATTGTATCATGATGACATGGTGACTAGTTTCATGTTATGGGTTTTTTATTTCTATAAGTAAATGTTTTTTATAAATTTTGGAATGTTTTTAAATTTTATTTTTTATCACACATGTTTTCCATTCTATAGGATAGTCTTTGATAATTTTACATAGTAATATTTGAGGGTTTAAATTTTGTATCCTTTGAGTTTATTTATTATAATTAATCAATTATATAATTCTAAACTCTACTTTTTTATTATGATTTGTTTACTATTAGTTGAAGATGATTTATTCATGATCTACAAAATCACTTGAGATGTTGGAGATCAGGAGTATAAGTATGTGTGTATGAATTTTTAATCATGTTCATTCTAGAATGATTGTTTTAATTTAGTATTTTTTTGAGACATAGCATATATTTCATTCTATTTTGGTTGTTTAATAAAAATATTTTATAAAGTTAGTAATTTTAAATATGCATTGCATATTAAATTATTAAAAGTAATTTGGATTTATCTTTATAAAAATATTTACAAATTAATTAACTTTATCTGATATAGTTTATTGGATGTGATAATTGTACATACATTTTTTTCAAGCGCATCTCTCCTTTCTCCAGGCACTGATGTACGCACAGTCACCATTTTTTCAGGTGTTGCTGCTCCTCCTTCCTCCTATTGCACTCAAACCCTTTTCTTTCAGGTGATCCTTCCTCCTATCTACAATAGATTTCTCCTTTATTCATGGTTGTTGTTTATGAATAATTGGATGGGACATGTGTTTGATATATTATGATGAATTTATGAATGTTTTTAATTATGAATTTGAAAAAAAAAATCTTTTTATGTATTGTATTTAAATTTTCAACATATATTTGTAAAATTATATAATTTAATTTTCCCACAATTGGATAAAAAAGAGGTTGCGACGCAATCCTCATCACCGCTATCCCGCTATGGGACCCCGCTATGTCGCGCAGTGATCCCCGATTGAAAACTATGTGGGTGACCCATTCTAGATTCCCAATAACTGACTCAATGTCTTTAACATGGTCTTGATGATGAATTTTTATGTTCTATCCACATGAATTAGGAATGAAATTTCATCACATGGTATATGATAATCCAATGATAAATGTTGTAGGTCCAACAATAGTGAGAGGTACAATTAATATTGATTCATCATTATATAGTGTTTTCTTTGAAAATATTACCACTATTTATATTATTTAGACCTATATTATGTACATGATAAATCATTTTATTTATTTCATACATTTTGTGATTTAAATTGCAATTCCTCTAGGTAAAAGGAAATAGAAAGGTATCGGATGTCCCTCTTATGATTTTCCTTATATGATGTCATTCATTTATATGTATTTTTTACTCCAGATATGGAACCAATGGATATAATTATTAATATGTATTGACTGATTATTATTAATTACCTAATCAACTAGAACCCAAATGAATGAAATTTTTCAAATTAATATAAACAAAAACAAGACAAACTAAATCTAATGGAAATGTCCCAAACAAATTTGTATCGAAAAAAACCAAACTAAGTTGAAACTCAAGCCAAACCGATTATATAACATTAATAGGAAGAGTAATTTTTAATTAATAGGAATGTACTATTTGATAGTATCATTTTTGAAACATGGATCTATTCCCCCCTTGCTTGCAGGAATATGATTTAACCCGTGGGGTGTTGTGGTTCTTATATGTTGGGTGGTGACATGTATATTCACAGGAGATAGGTATGTTTTATTTTAGTTTTTTTTTATTTATCGCCTTGGACACTTAGGTCTTTTACTGCTTTCTATAGAAAGAGGGTAGTTATATTCTGCAAATGGGACTAAAAGGGGTTCATATTGTTTCAGTCCACCAACTTTGATCTGAGGTAAGATTCTATGGTTACTACTTGTCTCGCACCTCATGTATTTGGTTATTTTAGTGTTTTTGACTCCATATTATGTTTTCAGTAAGGCATTAGATTGTTTTGTGTTGGTTAAGGTGGATTTGGTTCTCTTATTCCAATCAATGTAAGGCATTAATGTCATTGGTTGGTTTCTCACTAGTTATGTAGCATCCTTTATGTTTTTTAAGGTTCCTAATATCCTTTGTGAAGTACGTTGATCCCTGCTTGTTGGTTTCGAGTCCCCAAGTCCAGGGAAACTCGTCTGCGTGTGCATAGGTAAATAAGTATATTTATTTGGGTTCCCCCATTACTTGTATAGTCAACCATGGTAGTGATTATTCACGTATGGGGCTAGGTGTTCCTATGTGTGTGTGTATATATATATATATATATATAAATGAATACTCAGGTGTGTGGAGACTGGTGTGTGCATATAAGCATATGTGTAAGGATCCCCTTGCACATGCTCATGGCCATGCGGGTGTGTACATAGGGGCTAGGTGTCCTTTCATGTGTGTGAAGGTGTGAATACCCAGTAGGGGAGTAAAAGATTTTAGTTAGAAATCTCCAAGATCCTAAGTGGATGGCTTGGTTCCACCTTGAGGTAGGGTCCCTCTTCTATCCTCTTTAATTCAAGAATGCTTTAAATTGAATTTATCTTATTTCTTAATTATTATTAATTATATTGAATTACATATCTTGAATAAGTGTTCTTTAATATAATTGTTTCATTTGATAAATAAAGTCATATTTTTATAATAAAACTCCTCCAACAGAGGTGCACTATCTGCAAAAACTCATAGTGATAGTTATGTTGATGTAGTTGCTTAACTTATTGCATTTGATTTATGATAAATGAGTTTTATAATAAATGTTAAATATAATTATATGAATTATGTGATAAAGAAATTCCATGATTTTATAATAAAACCCCTCCAATAGAGGTGCACTGTCTTATAATCCAAAGAGTAGTGATAGTTATTTGTATCATGTTTAGATTTTCTTTGAGTTTTCCATATTCCTCTTGTTGGTGTTTGTTTTGTGGATAGTTAGTTTTTGTTTTATTTAAATAATATAAATTGGCTTATCATACTCATTTAGATCAAATGACATTGCCTGAGTAGGCATATGCCTTGACCATGACACTTTTATTTTCACCCTTTGAATATTATAAATGAAATTGCAATGTTTACGTGAAGTGAATGAATTTGTAAATGGTTTTTGTAGGGTGTATAATTATTTTCCATCATTTCATTTCCCTTTAGACATTGCATCATTTTCCTGCTCACTACAACCTTTCGGTGATCCCTTATTATAGCATATTAAATAGTTGATTTATTTTATCATGTCTGTTGTGGCCCTATCTTAGGAGAAACCCATTTGGGGTGTTTTCCTGGCCTATTGGACACCCCTTTGGGTGTTTACCTGAGCCCATATATCTAAAAAACTGATGGTGTCATTTTTTAACACGTGTCAGGCTTATGATTCTCCCCACCATAAAATTCATCTTACCACCACCAATTCATATGATTTAGTGTCGCCTCCATTGAATATTCATATTGAAACATTTCTCCCATGTTATAATGAGAAGAATTATAGTGGGGAAACTCACAAAAGGCATTCTTCTCACTGTGGTGGACCTGTGTATAAGGAATTATAGAAAGATACTAGAGAGATACCTATGTCATTTCCCAGATCATTTTTGGAATGTTGGGTGTTTTGGTGTATCAAGATTTTGTAGTGGAGAAAAATAGAAAATTGGTCATGGTGTCCGACATTTTAAAGGGAATATTGCATAAAGAAGTGTTTTTTCATGCCTTGGTGTGAAGTTCAAAGTCATTTTGTTTGGAAACACAATTCAAAAATGAGTTTCTATTTTATGAGGTTTGGGATTTTAAAAGGAAAGTTTGAATAATTTTTTTATTCCATAGATATTCAATTAGAGGTTTAAAAGCTTTCCAATGTTATGGATAATGTGGAGAATTAAAATAGAGGTATTCTCACAAGATATTAATATATTTTAAGTGTTATATTTAAAAGGATATATCTGTAGATTATGTGGATTTCTAGTTAATAGTTTTTAATGGATGATGATTGAAAACATGAAGAAGTTAATGGAAAACTGCAGTGAGTATTCTTGGAGTCTTATTTATTATATTTATTTGAATTTGAAAACATGTTCTTTTCATAGACACTTTGTAAATAAAGTGAAGATTATAAAATCCTGATGTGATCCACGCCATTCATAGTTGTTCATGAAAATGGCCATCACACACACACACACACACACACACACACATATATATATATATATTTCATGAGTCCATTATGATAAGGGGAGATACCTACACAACATTGCAACATCTAGTTCTTCTATATTAATTTAGAAGCATGGTGTGATCCACACCATTCATAGTTGTGTATGAAAACAGCCATCACACACACACACATTTATTTTAGTGGTATTCTCATATAAAAAATATAATTTAATAATAATAAATCATGTGGATGAATACAGACATACAACAACTAATTTCCCACCAATATGACCCAAATAAAAAAAATAAAAAAATACAAAATAGGCTCTATTTTCATCCTCAATCACCACCTAATATCATCACCTTAAATCCCTATTGAGCTATTCCATCCCAATATAGTACATAATCTTTTCTTAGATTAGTAAAACTATCATAAGATCTACAGACATACCAGGTTGATCATGCTAGGGGTTATAAATATATGACATTTGAATCTCACAAAGAGACACTAATATATTTTTACATATATGTATACTTGAGAGAAGTAAATGTTATTAAAATAAATAGACACACATATCATGTCAGGTGTCATGTTCCAACTAGGACATCAAAACCCCATGTGTATTAGGTCATCGTGTGATAAATAGGTTTCCATGACACCCAACCATAGATGCAATTTTCTGAACAAAAAAATTGCATTATTGTACCATCATACATGAAACCCATCTTATACCCAAGTAATCTAAATAGGAAGTATCAATGATTACTCAACCACAACCTGAATGCGTAGGATAGAGTCATGTATCCAAGCCCTAGACTAATAATTATCACTCAATATAGGTCATCACTCAACTCCCAACATCTACCATATTACTAAAGGTAGTGTCTCATAACACTATATATCACATACGAACCTTCTCACTCAACAAACATCCATGTTAATACATTATGATCAATGTAAATAAATTTTCTAAAATAATACCATATTAACCATGGTAGGTCTAATATCACATTCCAAATGCTCCATTATCACTCATGGTTGGGTTCATCTAGAACCTTATCACTCAAGGTAAGTACATTATCTTGACCACTACCTTATCAATCATGGTAGGGTTAGATATCATGTTATAAAATGATAACATCATTATCACTCAAGTAAGGGTCCTTCCAACACCTTATCACTCAAGGTGTTTTCATTCCTTAAGATATATCACTATAATTGTTATAATTTGTCACCCAACATGAGTATGAAATAACAAAAAGGGAATTTGGTTCATATCATAGCTCACCAGATAGGTACAAGGTTCTAGTCACTCCGAACCTATACCCCCATCTCAAAAATGTCTCAACATCCAAGTGAAAAATGTTAGTCTTATTAGTACTCATATATCTTACACTAGGGAATCCACTAGAGGCCTTGAGACTCAAATCAATCTCATACCCAAAAAAAGAAATAATTACCTCATGAATTGTGTGAAAGGGATACTCCTAGATTGAAGGTGTATTTTTAGATGAGATATTTGATCCTATGGGTATATTATAAACAATTTGTGTATAATTTGATATGATGATGTAGAAGGGATTAATGGTATTCTATATGGACATAAAATTTTAATTTATAAATGGATTACATAAATAAAAATTATACATTAAGTAGCTATATGGATTTTTTATTCATAAAGACAAGGAAAATTTTTATTGGATGAGGAAGGAACTATATGGGACAATTCATTAACCAATAGAATGATATTATTGACTAGACTAGTACTTGAATAAGCTCAGTTTCATATGTGATGGGTTTTATTATAACCTATATTTCTAGAAGAGGTGCAGGTTTACAGGTTTACAGTGGGAGGTTTACAGGTGATTTGGAAGACTGGAAAAGGTTCAGTTTACAATGGGTTGTCTAGATTAAGAGGTGAAGGTTTACAATGGGTTTAAAAGGAGCAAATTTATAGTGGGTTTCCCATATTTGGAAGACTGAGGTGCAGGTTTTGGTTTACAGCGGGTTTAAGAACAGTGGATTGTCCAACATAAGAGGTGCAGGTTTGTAGCAGGTTTAAGTGGTGTAGATTTATAGTGGGTTTCCCATCTTTAGAATACTAAGATATAATTTTTGGTTTATAGTGGGTTTAAGAGGTGCAGGTTTATAGTGGGGATTTGCCTGGATTTGGAAGACTGAGGTGCAATTTTTTTCCAGCTTATGTTTACAGCTTATGTTTATGGTGGGAGGTGTAGGTTTATAGTAGGGGAAAACTTATGTTTGTTGTGGAGTAGAGGATATACCAACGGTTTATAGAACTGTTGGTATACTGTATGCTGGACAATAGATATCCCAACAGTTTCATTTAAACTATTTGGAAAAAACATATACTGCATGTATACCAATGGTTTCATTGAAACCATTGGAATAGGTACACAATGGTTTAATAACTGTTGGTACACATATATACCGAAATTTTTACTTAAACTATTGGCATAAATAACATTCAAAAAGATTATACCAATGGTTTCTAATAAATTGTTGGCATAGGGCTATTGCAATGCCTAACATGCCAACAGTTCTTGAAACTATTAGGATAGTCTATCCTAATGGTTTCAGACCCTATTCCAATGGTTTCAAACCATTAGGATATGTGAAATTTTTAGTAGTGTGGAGGCAATGGGTTTATGTGATTTGAGTGAGTTTGTGTGATTCGAGATTCGATTCACTAAGGAGGAGCACCAGAAATATGTGGATTCTATAGAAATCATCTGATATCGTGAAAATTTCGTAACAAGTTAGGTTTTTTTAATCTGATTGGGTCACTTTTATCAGTGCTTATTATTTAAGCAGTGATAAAAGGTATCTTTATTAGTGCCTTTTTAACACTAATAAAGGCGGGTCTTTATCAGTGCTAAATTTTTAGCACTGATAAATATGACTTTTATCAGTGCTTTTTTAGCGCTGATAAATCCTCGTCTTTATCAATGCTAAAAATGTGTCGTTAGAGATTTCTTTTATCATTGTTTATTACTTAAGTGATGATAAAAGATTTATAATAATAATTATAAATAAAATTTTTTGTAAATATATGTATATATACTTAATAAATATATATAAATAAAAATATAGAAAATATATTCCTTATTTAAATATATTTCTTATAATTTTATAATTATTTAAATATATAATTTTTCATATATAATTATTTATTTATAAATATATAAATATTTTTAAAAATAATATTTATATCATTATATATATTTATATCATTATATATATTTATATAATTATATATATATATATATATATTTAGTATATATATATATATATTTAGTATATATATAGTAAATATATTCATTATTTAAGTAAATTTATTATAAATTTAATAATTATTTAAATATATATAATAATTTGTTTATAATTATATAAATAATTTTAAAAAAATATATTTATTTATTTATATTTATAAATATATAATTTTATAAAAATAGTATGTACATGTTAAATTATATTTATTTATAGATATTTTGTACAAATAGTTTTTTAACATTATTAATGAATTCCTAATTTCAAGTTCATGCGTGTTAAGAATAAGTGAAATTGAATATATAAAAAATAAGTACACTTTAATAATATTGAAAAAACGGATAAGTTTTGTGTGTCTTCATTATATATAAAAATGCATTAACTATGTATATTTGAAATCAATATAACACACATTTGATCTGTGCTAAATTCAAAAATCAAACTGCATTCAATTATATGCCCATTACACTATGCAATTAGTCAATATTTTAAATTCGTACTAATTTTTAATTATAAACCATTATTCACTAAATATATGACTATTTAATGTAAAGAACATAAATATTTTGTAATATATAAATCATATTTATATGCATTAATATATATCTATATATTTAATATATACAATTTATTAACATTAATTATTATAATTATCTAATTAATAAAATGTTGAATATTTAATAATGTATAATCCATTTATTCATTTTTATCAATAATTATTTAATTAATAAAATTTGTAACGTTTTTTTATTAAACTCATTTTTATTTTTTATTTTTTTGATTATTTGATTTTATTTATTCAGACCTTTATTAAATCTAAAAAATTAATGATAAAATCTGTCATTATTAGTGCTAAAAATAAAACACCAATAAAGGGTGCCCTTTATTAGTGCTAAAAATAAAGCACTGATAAATGGTATCCTTTATCAGTGCTAAAAATAATGTGCTGATAAAGGGTACCCTTTATCAGTGCTAAAAATAAAGCACTGATAAATGGTGAAATTTATCGGTGCTTTCTTTAGTGCAGATAAATATGTCATTTAACAACATTTTTTCTAGCACTGATAAATACCTGCATTGTTAAACGTTTGTTTTGTAGTAGTGAAATTAAATGAATGGTTTCAAAATTTTCATTAATGATATTTTATGTTCTGTAATATTTTTTTAAATTATTTAAAAATAATAAAATTAATAAAATAATAGAATTAAGATGATAAATAGTCTAAAATTTCAACTATATTCTATTTATGATCAATTTTTTATCTTATAAGTAAAATTATAACCCTTTCATTATGAAAATTTTGTTACTACACTTAAGGTTAATATGGGATACATAGAATAAAAAAAATATGGGTTTGTTTTCTATTTAATCATATCTAAATACTATTTTCTAGACATTTATAAACCTTATCCTATACAAAATTTGAGTCTCTAGACATATGGAATTATTTTAATTGAATATGACCCTATTATAATTTAATACTTTAAGAAATTATGAAATTATCCCTCCCCTCACTTATAAAAGTGAATCCACTATCATATCCTCCCCCACTTCAAAAACCATTTGTATTGGCTAATACCTACCCAAATACCTTGCGTATTTCCCTCCCCACATCCTAAATACCTTTTTTATTAGAAAACCTTCCTAGTAAATCTTTTGGTGTAAACTTAAAGAGGTTTTTTGAAGAAGAGGTGTCATTCTTAACCAAGCGTTTTTGTATTATTTCTTCTTCCACCTCCTCCAAATATTATTCAACCATGATAATATAATATCATAAGTATCTACCATATAATTATCTATTATTATGTTAATTTTATTCCATATTTTCTACTCATCATCTATCTAATAGAAAACGAAATCGTCCTTCATGTGTACGGTGGACCACCACCTCACGAACAAATGTAATCCATTTTCCACGACCTTATATTAAGGCTTGTTGTAATTACGGATTTAATATATATATATATATATTATACTCATGAAATTTTTATCATTATTAAAATATAATATAACATTTACTTTCTTTCCTTTCCTCTTACTAAAAAATGATGACATCATTCATGCATATGTGTGGACCACAACCTCCATGAAACAATGTGATTCTTTTTTTACCACATCACATGGATGATATATTTATAACTGTATTTAAATAAATAATATGTTATTCATGAAATTATTATCATTAAAAAAATATAAAATAATACTTACCTTCTTTCTATAATGATCATTGAAAATCGAAACATTAGTTATGTGTACGTATGACTTACCATCTCCATGATTGTAACGTAGTTCATTTTTCATAACCATATATCATGGTCAGTTTAAAAATAATAATTTTTTTTATAAAATGATAATTATTTCATGACTATTTTTTCGTATATTATGGAACAATATCCTATTTTACCAAAATCAAACTTTGAAATTCACTTTTTACAAATTAACTGAAAATTGTCAAAACACCGTGATATGTACTTAATTGATTATGAAATTGAATATAACACGGTATAAAATAAAATAAAATGAATAATAAAAATTCAAAAATGTTTATAAACTATTAAATAATTGATATAATTTTTTTATCGAGTATTTTAATAACATAAATGAGGATTCAGACCTGAGGTAAGGAATTTCATCTCAATTTACACTCCATTGAGACATATTTGTTATTATGCACCTATTCACTTCTACATGGTTTATATACTTCCAGTTTTAGGTATTTAACATGAATAAATATTTATTATTTATGATTAATGTTTCAATTAAAATATATACTTTCAAGGGGTTTCAATTTAAAAGTTACCTAATATGTATGAATTTTTTTTTCAATCTCAATTATTGGGATTGCTCTTATTTTATTTAGAGAAAAATTATAACCTATCCTTCATAAATTGTATCTGTTTTATTATACTATAGATAGTTAAGTATTTTCTACATTTTGTTCCAATGTTTCCTCTATTTTTCACTTTGATCAATAAATGAAATGTTTAAAAGGAAAACCAATTTTATTTATCTTTTAATCAGATATATTTTTCTTCCAAGTCTATATTTTTCAAAATTGTTTTAAAAATTTCCATTTTATAACTGAGAAGATTTATTAATTACATTTTAATTCATTCTTGAATTTTTATGGTTTATATAAATCATTCTAATATTCTATAAAGGTTTCACATTTTAATTTATTTATAAGAATATAAAATGAATTCTTTTTGAATGTATATGGTGTTAACAGGATTCCTCATCACCGTAATCGTTTTATTAAATTTTTCTTATTATATTTGTTTTCAATTATTTTACAAATAAAATCCTTTATTTAAATATAATTTCACTACTTCACTTCAATTTAATTATTTATCTAAAGTACATGATCTTATTACAAAACCTATATTTCCAAGGAATCTATGGCCATCTCTTATCCCTTATTAATTTTGTGGCCATTAAATTTCTATTGAAATATTCACTTTATTATGATACTTATACATTAAATTTGCCTTAAATATACATATTATTAATTATGGATATTCTTATTTCTTAAACCATGTATCATTTCTATATACTATGTTTTACTTTTAAAGTTATTTGACTAATTTGGGAAATATTGATATTCCATAATCTTTATTCAATTTGAGAATTTATTGATAATAAATACTTTTTATGAATTGAATTGTTTATTAAATATATGAGAAATTCAATGGTAATATAGTTATTATTGAGTCCCAACTATTGATAGCCCCTTGATGTATCAATAGGTCTCATGAGACAAATTAGATGTCCAAATTAAATGGGATTTTAGTGTATACCTACCCACTATTTTTAACTGTCTTGGTGAAGGGTCTTGATGGTATAGATATCATCAAGTCTAAGATCATGAATTCCAATATTAATAATTTCCATCATTGAGAATTTATTTATTATTATCCATGATATTATAGAATTGATATTATATATGGATTCATTTCATGCTCAAGTTATTGATTAAATGGTATGTATTTTCAGTTATTCACATTACCATATTGATTATAAATTATTGACTCGTGATAGCTTCCACTATATGTAACCCTTACTGAACATAAAATATAACTTTTATTTTATTCAATTTCCTTCGTAAATGAAGAATTAATCTTTCATTGAGCTAAAGGATGCAGAATTTTTAATTTTATTATGTTATATTTCATGTTTTAAAATGTAAAGTTATATTCAAGTATGTATCCGGATTACCAAGACTAATAAACTATTAATACCTTCAGGATGAAGTCACTTGTATCTTATTCCAAAGTATTAAAGTAACCACCATCTCTGGGCTACTAGGTTTGGTGTCTTTACAAAAGTTATCTAAATGAATCTCCAATAATAACTAAAAAATACTTCAATATAACTAAACCCTACTATGATTCCAATTACATCAACACATCCTAAACATAACACAAACAGTGCATTAGCCTCATGATTTATATTTTACATCTCATAATAGTCTCACATTCCAAGGACTAAAAGGTTTAGTGTCTTGGATATTAGTAACATAAACATCTTATTTTACTACACTTGGAATCATTTATCTATAATTGTTATCCTTTATACCTTTTCTAGACATCTCACATTATATAACCATCTTCATATCATGGGTATTAAAACATATGGAAGGGTGAGCTTAAACAAATTGTAATGAAAATATATATTATACAGTATTATATCTTAAATTTAAAATAATATATGTTTAATATATAAATATATTTAAAAATATACATGAAAATACCATGTATGATATTAATAAAACATTATGGGGAAACATAAGTTCATAAAAATTTCATTATGGAATCATAAAAGTTGTGACTTGGGTTAAAGTACATATCAATAACCAAAAACATTTGAGTATAGCATAAAAGTTTTGAATACTATAAAAATAAGGCATAATCATGAAAACATTTAATAAAATGATAAATAACTAAAAAAATACACAATAATAAACATATATAAATTATATCATTGTAAACCAACATAATATCCCCACTTTATGTTGTTAATAAACAAAATTTCCCCACTTCATGTTATGAATAAAAAATACACATGCTTCATTTTCTAAACAATCAAAAATTCCCGTGATATATTTTAGTGATAAAAAAATTCCCATTATTCATATTGTGAATAAACAAAATTCTTATTCTTTATATTGTGAACAAATAAAATTCTCATACTTAAAATTGTGAAAAAAAATGTCCACACGGAATGTCCTTTTATTATGATGTATAAATATTTATCCAATCATTTGGGGGTTGATATAGGACACCATCCTCCACTATTAAGGAATATAAGTTCCATTAGAAAATAAAAAATTCTCCATCTCATTTTGAACCCATGGAAAAATAATGGATTTGTTTGAAAATTAAAAAATATCACATAACATGAAATTAATAAATCATAGAATATCAAAACTCTCATTTTAGAAAATAAATAATACCATAATAATATATAATTGGTGATCAAAATATCTCTTTATGAAAGATAAACCTTGTGTCTAAATAGATGTAAAAATTCAAAAACTTTTGAAACCCCTTTTAAAACATTAAAGTAAATATTACATTCAAAATAACATATTTGTTAAGGGAAAGAGAAGACTTTGTAAAACCTTAATATAAATAGTTCCAAATAAATAATCATTAGAAAGGAATAAATTTTATCACAAATTATAAGTAAAAATATATTAAAAACTTTTACTTTTAAAAGAATCATTAATAAAGTAGAATTGAAAAAGATACAAAGTCTTTAAAAAGGGATGTGAAAATTATTTGAAAAAAATACTTTTAAAAGAATATTTTTATAATAGAGAATTAAAAATGAAATTATATTTTCCAAAAAAGGTTAGTGAAAATATTTTCAAATAATTTTTTAAAAAAATAATCATTAATAATGTAACTTTGAAAAATATATAAGTTTTATCAAAAGAAAATGTTGAATGGATGATAAAAAATTTATTTCAAAAGAATAGAAATACATTTTGAAATAACCTTGTTAATAACCCAAATAAATAAAAACATTAAACAAACCTTATCCTTAAACTAAAAAAGGATAAAAAGGATAATTTTTGATAAAATCAATTTTATTTTCCATTATGGAATGAATAACATTGTTTGGAAGTAAAATAGGGGACATGGAAGAAAAATAAATAAAAAAGAATGACAATTAATGTTAACAAAAATACATTTTAATGAAATAATAGAATCATTAATGATGCATATTTTAGTGTAAAACATGATTTATGATGTAAAGAAGGTGTAAACAAATAATAAAATCACCATTGTTTGAAATAGATTATTTGATTAATATAATAGACAATGATGAGTGATTATGACCTAAGAAAGAGAATTGAGTCATGGAAACACTTTACATCTTTAGTGATTTTTGAAACAAAAGTCATTGGAATCTTGAAAAAAATTTGGTTCCATAAATCCCATGAATGAAATAAATTAGTATAAAAAACAAATTATTCATAAGTATATAAACCATAGAAATAACTAATTGGTGTATAACATTGAAATACGTCTCAATGGAGAGAAATTGAGATGAAACCCTTACCTTGTTTCCTTGCTTAGTTGATCACACTCTAACATCCTGTTAAAAAAATCATAGCTAACTTAATAACCATTTAAAAACCTTAATCCTAAATATTACCCTATTATAATCCTTGTTATTACTACATTAATTAGTTATAGCATGTTATGACCATCATGTGTTTATAACTTTATCTATTTCATACATGGTTAATAATTTTGATATAATTACCCTTAATTTGATACCATTTACATTATTGATATATCATATAATGTTTTTTTGATATTTAAAATATAATGATTTATAATTTGATTAATTAATTCCATTTTTGTTTTGTATACATTATGTTAAAACCAAATTAATAACGCTTTATTTTGGTAATTTTATCAAATGAAAATGTTACCTTAATAACAAGTTAAATATTTAATATAATATTTTATAAAAAACATACTAATAATTATTTTATTAATAGATAATAATATCTTTATTTTTCATTTTCCCACAATCATCCATATTCATATTTTAAAGAATTGTTCACATGGTTGGTTAAACTGACCCAAACTTGAACACACTTTATCTTGGTTGGTGAGTATGGTTAAAGAGGTGTTTAATTTGATATAATATAATTATAACAGAATAATAATGATATTTTTTTATTTTTTATGAAATTGAACTGTATTTTGGATGTTTAGATAATGTATGAAAATCTAAATGAAAATTAAAATTGTTTCAACGTGGAGACAGAAATCTGCACGTACACACGATTAGTGTGCCCAATTATCAACGGTTGAGAGGGATGAAGGAAGATATTAAATTTAAATTTCAGAATCATAATTATATTATATATGTAATATTTATTCATCATTACCTCCATTAATAATAGCCATAAAATTTTGTAATGAAAAAAAATGTTCTCGTTTCATAGAGGGGGTATCTCATGTAAAGCACTAATGATGTTTTTTTTCTAAGTCAAAGGAAATGAATATATGTGGGTTATTCCATTAATATAAAAATATATGTGTATAGTAATTATACTCAGTTTATCATATGAATATGGTGATATGATATTTCGAAGAGTAATATTATTAATAAAATCTTAAGAAGGAGATTATACATATATTGGAGACTTGATTTTTCTTTAGAATTACACTTGAAATTGAAGGTTTAGGGAAACTATCATTAGTCATGGGATTAATATTGTGGGAGATGTATCTTTTAATAGTGAAATTTAAGATTTTTAAGGTAGAATTTTGTAAGGACCCAGCCTTAAACATTACATATTCTAGTGACTTTAAACTATAATTCACATTCTGATTTTCTGAAAGATCTTTTAGGTTTATATTTTTGGGAGTTAGGTCGTAACTCATACATAACAAAACCATACAGATACAAAATCACAACTTAAAATAAATATTAATTTTTTCTCAATATAAAACTTTTAAAATAAAAAATGATTTTTTTCAGAAAAAACTTCATGACTTTCAACTTGACTTCTTTAATTCTATTACCCATCTTTAAACTCTATTAAAAAAATTTAAATTGTGGGATGATCATAAAAATCTCATTAGGAGACCTAGAAAGTATAAATTAGTTATTCTAATAAAAAACATAAAATCCCATGAAAAAACCTCTTCTAAAAAACATGCATTTTTATCCAAAAGGGTATCATCTTTCCATTAAAGAAAACATTATCATACCTTTTAAAAATTAAAAAAATTTCTTAAAAAATAGTTAGAAATCATATAAGATCCATGTATGTGTATTTTGATATCATAATTATATAACTCTTATAGAAACCTTGCAAATGTAATAACCATATGGAATGCTTCCAATATAATTCTCTAGAGAACATAATCATTACCCAATCTATTGAGCGCTATCTGGGAACACACGTCATATAAGTTATATCAGGATCACCCTGTGTTATCTAGGTTCACCCATACTATAAGCTAAAATGGAATCAAACCATCATATAAACAATCTCCATGTATAATATCATGAATAAAACCCTTGAAAACTCTTTGAAACCCATATGTAAAACCCTTTCTGATATCAAAATACCCTTTTCTTTTTAAAACCCATTTTCACTGCCAAAATAATTAAAAAAGGGAAATTTTGGTTTTTATTTGTATAAAATATTAAATATTATAAAGGAATACAAACATAAAATAATGGTTAAGGTGGTGTTAAATATCATTGTCACCGTATATGTTAAAATAGAACATTCTTTTTGTCTTTTTGTAAAGAAATTCAAACATTTTGTAAAAAGATTCCTTTTAAAAACCCTTAAAAGAAAGTAAAAAAAGAGACATAAAATATCATTTATAATTGACATATTTCAATATAAAAAATCCATACAATAAATTTAAAAATTATAGGTATGGAACAAAAATATAGTTTTAAGGGAAACTTATAATAGAGGATTTTTAAAAGAAAGTCGTTTACCCTGAGTCTAACTTTTCATGTACATTTTTTTATCTTCCTAAGTACCAAATTTATTTTAATTTTATAATTTATTAATAACATTTATAATTTTAATTATTCCTTTATTTTATTTAATAACATGATATATAAAATTACATAATCAATTAAATTCACAATAGGTATTTTGATAATATTCGAGTCACATGTCAGAAACGAATTCAGGAATTTGACTATGGTAAAAGTGGTCATTATTCCACAATATCTATAATAATAATAATTAAATAATTAAAATTTTATAAATTAATTATACTTTTAAATTCAATTATTAAATAATTTTATGAAAAATGAACTATGTTACAATCATGGAGATAGTAGGTCGTACGTACGCATGAGTAACGTTTCTGTTTTTCTTTGATCATTATGAAAAGATGGTAACTATTATTATATATATATATATATAATTATCATAATTTAATAAATAAAATATTACTTCTTTAAATATACTTATATATATAATCCATGTGATTTTGTTATGAAAAACGAATCACATCACTTCATAGAGGTGGCAGTCCACATGTACGCATGAACAACGTTATCATTTTTCAGTGAATAGAAAGATAAAAAGTTAGCTGATATATTATATTTTCAGAATAATTAATATGTCATAAATATCATATATATAAACATTAATTCCATTACCATATTTATTCTTTATATATGGGGATGGAAAATGAATTACATTGGTTCGTGAGGCGGTAGTATTCTATACACATCAATGATGAATTCCTCTCCCATTTGATGGAGGTTGGAGATGGATATAGGTTTTTAAATTAACATAACAACACCTAATTATATGTAAGATAATATTTTTTTATATAATCATGGATAAGAAATATTTTAAGGAGGTTGAAGAAGAAATAAAATTAAAACAAGCGGTTAAAAACTATACATCTTCTTAGGAAAGTCTCGTTTAATTAGCACTTTATGCCCTCTAAGGTTGGTATTTTGCCAAGAAAAAGTCTTATAAAATGATTTAATGGATTATAGGATGATATTTGGGCATATATTGTCCAAAAATAATGGTTTTTGAATTTTAAAGTAAAGGGTATATAAGATTCCCTTTTATAAGAGATGGGAAGGGCACTCATGGAATTTATCAAAATATTAAATTTATATAAATTAATTTTCAATTAAAACTGCATCCAAACTAATTTATTTAGAATATATGATGAGTAAGGATTAAAATATTCTTATTCAATAATTATTATATAGGTTTTTATCATATTTCTACCCTTTTCATTTTGTTTTAACCCCTCACTAAACCCTTTCGCACTTACTGTGACAACACCGATTTTTACTCTTTCTTGGTCAATATATTTACAATAAATGAACAAATTGTCCATAAATATACAATGGTTGATATTATAAACCATATAATAATAACTTATTATTATTATTATTTTAGTAATTTTATATCATTTAATAATATATTATCTATTATAACATATCATTAATGATGATTTTTAGAACTATTCATTACTTTCATTTTAATAACATCAAGAAAACAAGAAAATTTTGAACCAAATATTTTTTTACTTATATAAAATTTTATATTCATATAAAAAAATTTGGATTGTATAAATTATCTAAAATTATATTAGTTTTAAAAAAATTAATATCATTTATTTTATTTTTCCATTAATTGAATAATTTCTACATCGGCGTTTGGTAAGTATTTAAGGTAATTATTTCTTAACTAAAAATTAAATATAAATTAAAATTATTAATATAAATTTTTTTATTATTAAAATATAATTTATAAGTGATATATACTCTAGTAATCCTAGTGTAAAAAAATTGTAGTTATTAGAATCAAGAGTGTAAAATTTCTATATTTTCAGTAAATAAAATAATATGAAGGTTATAATCACATACAAATTCTAGAAAAATAAAAATAACAAAATTTTGAGTGATTATGGACTAAAAATACTCATACAGATAGATTATATCAAGTTTTAGTGTCATTTTATAATCCTTATAATTTTATTTTTAACTTTAATTATTTGATTTACCCTTCACTTTGGTAACAAAAAATAATAAGGTTACTATTCATAATGACAGAAAATAAAAGGATAATATTTTCCAAATTTAGATCCACTAATTCCAAATATTTAATCTATTTTTCAAAATTCAAAAACATAGAAATGGAATAATTTATTTTAAAATTAAATCGGAAAAAGGTGACAAAAAATAGTTTTCGAGACAAATTCCCTTTTTAATGTAAAGATGTTTTTATAAAAAATTAATGGATAGAATTAATTTTAAAAAAAACATAATTGGATTATTTTAAATCTAAATGGACTAATTTCATTTTAAAACTCATAAAAATAGATTTATTACTTCTTAAATACTTAAAAAGAAATACAATTTTTAATAATCAAAATTATAAATTTTCAGCTTAAATGGAACTAAGGCCTTATATTTTTATTCATTTTGTTGATAATACCCCTTTTAAGGGTTGATAGGGAACCTTTACATAAACCATAGGCTTCGTGACACATTACATGACCCTAAGGTCTTAGAGGAATTCACCCCAGACTATGAATACTTGGAACTACCCCTCCCCAACATCTACATTGTGTGTCTGCACTCCACCTTCTCATAATTGTTCAGCTAGCTATCATGTGCAGAGATGAATAGGCCTGGAACTAGTGGTAATTATCATACCCTCTCATTCTTCCAAATCTCATACAAATGGTTTTTTAAAAAATATTTTTTTCCATCATTAGATTTATATTTAAAAAAATTATCATTATTACTCATTTTAATTATATAAATTGATTTATTATAAATTAAATTAAAGGTATGATTCTTTTATTGAAATCCAAAACTAAATCTCACCTTGAAAATAATTTATTTAGAGAGAAGGAATAAAACCATTTTTATTAAACTAAAATTTTTATTTAGTTCTAAAAACATTAAACATGGTATTTATAATCTCAAATAATATATTAAAATGAATTATTTTATTTTTTAAAATATATATTTTATTAATTAAAACGCTTTTTAAACTTCTATGATATGATTACATAGTTATAAAATCCTAAAAAACATATTTTCAACTAATAAAATCAATATTTTCAGAAAAAAAATCAAAAATTCAGACTAACAAATTTTTATGATATGAATCCAGAAAATAATTTTATTTTATCAATTTTAAATTTTAAAATTTGTAAATTCAGTTTCTGAAAGAATTTACAATATAAATAAAATGGATTTTATTATAACCATTTTCAATTTTAACTCATATTAATTACTTGGCCACTAAAGGTAATAGTTATTAATGTTCTGCTATCAAAGTGTTTATTATAGATTTATTAATAACGAATTCTTAATATTTTTTGGTTTTTTTGGAAGGGTGTATCTTGTGACATAATTTATATAACATTTTATCTATTTTAAAAGGATCCAAAATCTTAGGTCATTACACAAAAGATTGAAGAAAATTCCTTTGTTTCCCAATCAATGAACATATAACACAAATCATTTATTGTGCATTGGTAACTCTATCTATAAACTCTCATTATATGAATATACATCATCATGTTCACATGATTTGATTTCCTACTTACCATGATTGATATATAATGTAAATATTAGATTCATGATATACACTATATATTTTGGTAATTTTAACATATTTTCATTATAATTGGTCTATGAAATGTCTCTATAATAGATTGAAATTTAGTTTATATTATAATAATGTAATTATATATAGGGAACTAGATTAGTTAGGTACCACTCGGGGGGTGTGAATCAGTGGTAAAAACTTATAAAAAATAATTTTAATTCAACCTCTTTGACTTTTTAATTTCTTGATCTTATTAATATTGAATTTACTCATCCTCAACTCATAAGAAACATAATATAGAGAAATCACAAAATATATGTGTAAGATCCTGAACTTTTCTAGAGATAACTCACTCTCGTTTTTTAGGTACTCTTTTTCCTTTTTTGAATATATTTTTGTTGTATTTTACCTTGGAATGTTTTTGGATGAAATTTGAGATATTTTTAAGGGAGAGGGGTAGTGCACGGTTGGTGCACTGTTTACCCAAACTGTGCACCCATCCTAGCAAACCATGTGAACCCAAACTGAGGGGATTCTCATGGCTAGCACACAGTTTTTCAAACCATGTGCACTCTTAGTAGTAACCATGTGACACTCCTATGTGAGGCATACAACTAGGGTGCATAGTTAGGGTAAACTGTGTGCCCCATTAAATAAACTGTTTGTGTGGAAATTTAAACCATCAAAAATTTAGATTAAAAACTCTTAAACCCCATAGAATTCAGCCAAATTTGACCCAACTTGACCTTAACTCATTTATATCATTTTTTAGGCTCTCAGATGAATTCAAAGTCATTAAAACCTTTATTCATAGTGAATTGAATCTTGGTTTGAATATCTTCACCTCTCCCAAAAAATATATTATCATTCTATATAATTTCTCTCTTATCTCTCTTTTCAGATAAAAGGGACATGATTACCTCCAATAGTGATGGGTTTAGATCTAGGTTTGTTGGATCTTGATTTGTTTGATCTTGGATTTATGTTTCAGATTTATATCTCATTATTCGTCATGATCTTAGTTGTTCTGCTTTAATTGGGAATTTCTTTTGGTGAGCGTTCATCATCAATCTTGAGGTAGGTGGTCAAAATTCAATTCTAACAGTCTTTAATTCCAATTTTGTTTTGTGTTGTGAAATTTCAATTGTCACATTTGATAATTGAATCTTGAAATTGAATAAATTAATTTATTAATTAATTTATGAAATCATGGAATTGATTAATTGAGTTTCCATGAGAATATGAGGTGAGTTGAACTTAGAAAAATACAATATGGTGATTGTGATTATGAAATTAGTATAATTGGATTAATTAATTAGTTAATTAGTTAATGGAATGTTGTGATTTTTTAATTGATGAGATACTGGGATTTTGTAATTGGTCGATTAATGTTATTAATAATTAATTGATAATGAGGATTATGAGATGGTACACTTATCCTTAATGGTCTAATGGGTTATATTGTTTAATTAATGAAAAATGGTTTAATAGTGAATTGTTTATATTATTCCATGTGATTAAATTGAGGAACCATGTTTGTTGTGATAAATTGTAATAGTATACCATGATGTGAAATGATGTTAAAAAGGGTTAATGTTGATTTACCTTGAATGATGTGATATATGTGATATGTGTGTTAATAAGTATAGGATAAGGACTGAGTCTCTAAATACCCATGTGTGATAAATGAGTGTGGGGAAAGGAATGAGGATCCAAATACCCATATGTTTTAATGAGTATTGGATAGACTCTAAGGCTCCAAATATCCATATGAGATAGCAAGTATGGTATAAGGACTAAGGCTCAAAATACTCATGTGACATTGTAGTGTGGGACAGGGAAGAGGCTAAAAATACCCACATGGTGTTAGAAATGACATACTATGCCCATGAGATTATCTTTGGACTATGGTTCCAAATGATCTTGATGTGAAATGTACTAAAATGGATAATAAAATCCTATGTGTTATCATGAATTTTTAATTCCCTTTGTGATATGGTTCAAACTCTCGCATGGGCTAAAGAAGGTATTGAGGGTTCAGGTGTCCTCATGAACTCAATGGTTTATATGGTGAATTAAATAGTAATTTAAAATGTGATAACTATTTACTTATGTATTATGATTTATTCTTTATAAAATTGAAAATACTATTATTGAATGGATTTCATTTTAGCTGTTGTTGGTGGTGGCCTACTGAGTTGTAATCAAACCCTAATCGGGTTTCCTTACATGTACCCAAATAGACTTGATGTTTTTCAGGACAGTATAAGGTAAATATCCCTATGTTATATGGATGATTTAGGAAGGAGCATGGATGAGGGAATTGAAAAAAATTTCAGGACCCTCTCGGAGAGTTGTCGGTGTCCTTATTTTTGGTTTTTTATTTTAAAACATGACACTTATTTAGCCTAACATATATACTACTTTAGTTTTGGATATTGTATTCTTGTTTTGGTTTATCATGTGATACTAATTTGTTTTGGATATTATATTATTTTGTTTGTTGGTTATTGTCTTTTCGGTTATTTCTTAGTTATTTCTGCTATTGTTCTACTTTGATAAATAGGGTATAGTCTTTATATGATCTATATTAGACCCTCACTGCTAGTTGGTAGCCTCTGTTATATGGGGAGGTGCGCCTGAGGTCATGTGACCAATTGTCTTTGGGAACCGGTGTGTGGAACCCAGTTTGGGATATCACAAAGTGGTATCAGAGGGGTTTCATTTTATTTTCTTGTGTATTACTATTTGGAAAAGGTGTATAAGAGAATTGAATGAGTTGGGACTTGGTTAATAGTTTTTTCATGGGAGTATCTAACTCATGTATGAGGGTAAAATTCAAGTACCCAGGGTGGGATTGTTGTTATTGATGTGTGTTGTTACAATTGGATATTATTTCACCTCAAAGTGATGCACTTGTTGTGGGATTTTATTAATTTCTGAGGTTTTTTTTAGAATTAAATTGTGGCCTGATATGGAATGAGATTTAATTATGCATGAATCATTATATACTCTCAATATTATTATGTGACATACATCATTTTATGCATGCATGGGAAAAGTAGGTTATGGGATGAGTTGTTTATATGAAAGTTATTTTCTTAATTATAAAAATTTTAATTGAAAAAGTGCCTAATATGAATTGAAAATTGTAAATGATTCATTTTTTGATAGATTGAAATAGAAATTGGGTGTCTAATAAAGAACTTGAATGATTATAATTATTATAGCCTATTGATAACCATGACCAAGATGTAGGATGGTTAAGTTTATTGATACCGCCATGGTTTGGACCATGTGGAGGGGTTTGGGGGAATGAATTGTTATGTATTATTGTTAATCTCTCTTATAAATTTGTGAAAATAATTTTTTTCCCTATGTATAGATACGTGTGGTTGGAATTATAGAGATATTCCTTCATGATGATTCTTGTTGATAGGGTGGTAGGAGGACATGGCTGGAGATTTTCTACCAGTAGTAGAGCATGAGGCATCGATGGTGATAGGTAAATAAGTTAGATAATGTTTCCATGAGAAAATTTCTCACTTTATGTTGTTAATGTAAAGAGACCCAGGGCGGGTTGGGAAGAGTATGGAAGGCATGAAGATAGAGTTTCAGTTGTAACACCCTCTAAAATTTACTAGAGAGGGTTGATCTAAGGTATTTGAGTTTTGGATTGGGTCCATCTAGACTATACATGACCATTTAAAGAATTCTGTAGAGAAAGGGTTTAAGTTGGCTTCTTATATGTTATGGCGATCAACGAATCATTGGTGGGTTGTTTATGCTCGGACTGGACAGGTATATGGTATGGTATGTAAGAACCTTTTAGAGAAGTTTCTAGATAACTTCTATCTAGAGACACTAATATAGGAGAGGGCAGCTGAGTTCATATGGTTGAATCAGGGGAGTATGTACGTAATGAACTATGTTGGATGCTTTACTGACTTATAGTTATTTTCTCCAGTTCTGAAAGAGGATGAGATAGGTACATAAAGAAATTTCCAAGATGGACTTAAATGTTAGATTAAGTCCTAAATTAAATTCTTTTAGTTAAATAAGTTTTTTGAGGTGGTGGATTAGGATCTGATAGCTAAGGGGGGCCTGAAGGGGGCTTCTAGTAGAGGACAGGTGGTTTCTTTAAATGACCAGAAGGTATGTCTTTTTAGGTTAGGAAGAATCACTATAATAATATTGACCAAAACATTATAAAGAATAGTTTCTAGGGGGAAGGATCTTTTACTTCGGATCTTAACCAAGTACTTTGCCACTAGTGTGGTAGTTCGGGTCACATTCATAGGCATTATCCCTAACCACTAGTAGAGTTCTGATCTTGCGAAAGGATAGGGAATCTAAAGATTTTCTTCAAGAACACATGATATATGGGTAGTGAATAAGTAGCTAAACAAGACTTGAGTGTAGGAAGGGGATCTTCTATACTGTACCAAATGGGCAGTTAGAGTTCTACTAGCTGTGGTGGTTAAGGTAGTGGATGGGGTCATTTTGGGAAAGATCACTCATACCAAAAGAGTTATATAGCTCAAGGAACTAAGACTGCATTATAGAGAAGAAGGCCAGGATAGTTGTAATAATTTTATCATACACTTGTGGATAGAGAGTCTAGACCATCAATAGTTAGAGGTACTATTCTTTTATCTTCTATGGTATCTAGTGCCTTATTTGATACTGTTTCCTCATATTCTTTTATATATTCATAAATTTTTAGTGGTTTGATCCTGGTGGTGGAGTTTATGAGTGTGTTGATGATGATATACATTCCTTTAAGAGTATGGTTGAGAGACGTTTGTTTGTGCAAGGGGTGTTCTCTTAAGGTTAGGGAGTATCATTTCAGTTGGGATATTTACATCCTTAACATTTCAGTATTTGACCTAATTATGGGTATGAACTAGTCAGTAGCATACTAATCCCACATTTATTGCTACCAAAGGATAGTTACCTTTATACTTATTGAGGTTAATAATTATATTCATTATGGGAGTGGGATATCATGGCGGACCATGCAGGGCCAGTTCATCAGAAACTTGGGGAGCTCATCACCCAAATTTTTGGTCTATTTCTAGATGATGGGGATGTGATGTAGGATTTTCTTCCACCCGTAGTGGATAGATTTTAGGATGTGTTTTCTAAGGACTTATCAGGGATTCCACCTGAGAGAGATATGGAATTTACAATTGATCTCATGTCTGGGGTTGATCCAGTTTATATTCCACCATAAAGAATGTCACCAATAGAGCTTCAAGAGTTAAATAATCTACTAAAAGACTTGATGGATAAGATGTTTATCTATCCAAGTAAACTTCCTTGAGGTTCACTAGTTTTTTTTTTTTGAAAATAAGGATAGTGGGATTTTATGATTATGTGTTGATTACCGGATGGTGAACCAAATGTTAGTGAGGAACCAAAATCCTCTTCCACATATAGATGATATTTTTTACTAATTGAGGGGATCTTGTGTATTCTAAATGATTTAATTGAGATCAGGGTATCTTTAGTTGAGATTTTAACCTTTTGATATATCAAATACTTGTTTTAGAAGTAGTTATGGCCTTTATGATTTTATTGTGATCTGGTTTCGTATCTGGATTATTTTGTGGTAGTGTTTTTGAATGACATTTTGGTGTAATCCACGAATCATGATGATAATTCTCAACATCTTGACATCATCTTGAGTACACTAAGAGAGAATAATCTATATTCAAATCTATCTAAGTTTAAATTCTAGATTTATTAGGTACACTTCTTGGGTCACATCATCTTAGAGGAAGGTGTGTTAGTGGTCCCAGAGAAAGTTTAGGTAGTGGTTTTTTGGGAGCATCCTAATAATGTTTTTGATATCCATAGTTTTTTGGGTTTACTGGGATATTATGGGAGGTTGATCTAGGAATTTTCCCATTTTTAAGTACTAATTTTAGGTATGAACAAGAAGGGTATAAAGTTTGAATGGTATGGAGAATATGGTAATTATTTCTAGGAGCTAAATAAGAGTTTGACAATGGAACCAATCTTGATCCTACCTGAGCCAGGGGAGGAGTATACAGAGTTTTGTGACACTTTTTGGATAAGTATTAGAGAAGTGTTGAATAAAGGATATAGAGTTTTGGTGTATGGTTCACAACAGTTGAGGCCACATGAATGGAACTACCCTACACATGACCTTGAGTTGGCTAAAGTTTTTTATTCTTTCATGTGTTTGGGGAATTATCTATTGGGTAAAAAATTTACTATGTATAATAATCACAAGAGCTTAAAGTATATATCTTTGTAGTGATATTTGAATATTTAATAGTGGAGGTGGTTTCATTATATGTAGAATTTCGAATTTGAGCTGGCATATACACCTAAGAAGGGAAACGGTGTTACTAACTCTTTAAGTAGGAAAACTCATATTCAAGTAGTTTGAGTGTCTAATTCTAAGTGGAAGATGATGACTTTACTGGATGAAATGCATGTTTTGGTTTAGGAGATCCAAGAGAAGATGAATCTCATATATATATTAGCGGTGTATACACTTTTGTGTCAGATTAAAGACAAACATTATGAGGATCCAGAATGTTTTTTCTTGAGGGAAAGCCTTGTAGGTGGGGATTCACCTTTAGATTGGACAATAGATTAGGGTGAGATCATCTATGTCAGGAATCATGTTGTTGTATCCAAAATTTTGTGGGAGTATATGATGTGTAAATTTCATTCCTTTAAGTTTTTGGTTCATCCAGGAGTGACTAAAATATATTCTGATGTATGAAATTAATTTTGGTGTCCAAACATAAAAAAGGAGATAGTAGGGTCCATGACACGATTATACACCTTTCAAAAAGTGAATGTTGAGAATTAATGACTTTGTGGTTTTTTACAACCATTTACTATTTTGAAATGGAAGTGGGACAACATTACCATGGATTTTGTGCTTGGTCTCCTGAGGACACCTCGAAATAATGACGCTATTTGGGTGGTTGTGGATTTCCTGATGAAAGTATCACATTTCTTGCCTATATGGGAGGATTTATTAGTGGATCAGTTGGGAGATTTATATGTATGGGATATAGTCTATCTACATGGAGTTCCACATAGTATAGTTTCAATCCCTGGCTCATGTTTTACTTCATGCTTCTAGCAGGGCTTAGAGAAGGCACTTGGTACATAGGTTTTACTGATATCGTAATTCCACCCACATAAAGATGGAAAGTCATAGCATACTATATAAGTGATTAAGGGTATTATTTAGTCATGTGTCCTAGAATTTAGTGGGTCTTGAGGTAATCTCTTATCTTTGGTAGAGATATCTTATTACAACAATTATCAGGAAAAAATACAGATGGTGTTGTAGGAGAATATTTATGGTAGGCTATGTAGATCACATCTAGGTTGAATGGAGGCAAGTGATTCAGAGTTGTTGGGACCAAGTCTCATGTAGGAGACATCGGAATAGGTTTAGCTAATTCAGAAGTGTATGGATATGATATAGATATGAAATAATTTTTATGTTGATAGACATTGATGACCCCTAGAGTTTATAAAGGGTGATTGTGTGTTCTTTAATGTGTTTCTTAGATTGGTTCACTATGGGATATAGAGACAGGGCAAGTTGGGGTCTAGGTTTGTTGGATCGTTTGATGTTATGGAGATAATTGGGCTGGTTTCATATCTATTGGCTCTTTTAAATAGGTATAGTGTTATGCATAATGTTATTCATGTGTCATAACTTTGGTAGTATCACCCCTAATCTTCTCATGTGATCGATGGGGATGATGTTGAGCTTAATACTAATGCATACTTTGAGGATCATTCGATACATGTGTTAGATCATAGTGAAAAGGTATTTTGGGGGAAGACCATATCGATAGTTCATGTATTGTGGAAACATGGGAGTGTTTAGGAGGAAACATGGTAGAGAGAAGTGGATATATAGGCTTAGTGTACTGATCTTTTTACCTCAGAATCTTAGAGATTCTTGGGAGTATAGCTCAAGTATAATCTAATATAAGGTGGAAATATTATAAGATCCTGACCTTTTCTAGAGATGAATCACACTCATTTTTTAGGTACTATTTTTCCCTTTTTGAGTATATCATGGTTGGGTTTTACCTGGGGATTTTTTGGGTGAAATTCTAGAATTTTGGAAGTGATGGGGTTGTTCACGGTTGGCACATGATTTTCCAAAATCATGCACCCAGCCTAGCAAACCATGTGAACCCAAACAGACTAATGCATCCTTTGAGGATCATTCGATAAATGTGTTGGATCATTGTGAAAAGGTATTTTGGGGGAAGATCATGTCGATAGTTCATGTATTGTGAAAACATGATAGTGTTTAGGTGGAATCTTGGGAGATATAAGTGGATATACTGGCTCAGTGGACTGATCTTTTTACCTTAGAATCTTAGATATTCTTTGAAGTATGGATCATGGATGATCTATTATAAGGTGGGGAGATTATAAGATCGTGACCTTTTCTAGAGATGAATCACGCTCATTTTTTAAGTACTCTTTTTCCCTTTTTGAGTATATCATGGTTGGGTTTTACCTGGGTATTTTTTGGTGAAATTGGATAATTTTGTAAGTGATAGGGGTATTTCACGGTTGGCACATAATTTTCCCATATCATGCACCCAGCCTAGCAAACCATGTGAACCCAAATAGAGGGGATCTGCATGGTTGGCACACTGTTTGTCAAACCGTTCACCCTCTTAGTAGTAACTATGACACACACCTAGGTGAGGTGAACGATTAAGGAATATGGTTAGGGTAAATCATGTCCCACATACAAGAAATCATTCACATGGAGATCTAAACCCCTGAAAATTACATTACAATCTTCTAAACCCCCCAGACTTTACAAAAAGTCAACCCAACTCAACCCTAACTCATTCCTCTCATTTTTGGATGCTTCCAGATTAATTCCAAGGAATTAACACCTCCATTATTAGAGAATGAAATTCTGTATTGAAGATATTCACCTCTCCCGGTAATAGGTTCTCATTATTTGTGGTTTAATTTATCTCTCATCTCTCTTTCTAGATAAAAAGGGGATGATTTCCTCAATTTTTGATGGGTTTAAACCTAGATTTTTTGGATATTTATTCATTTAATCTTATATATAGGTTTCAAATCTAGATCTCATTCTTCGCCGTGAACTTGGTTGTTCCGCTTCAATTGGTGATTTATGTTGGTGAGCATTCATCGTCAATCTTGAGGTGGGTGGTCTAAATTCAATTCCCATAGTATTGAATTCCAATTGTATGTATGGGTTGTGTAATATCAATCATTATGTTTGAAAATTATATCTTTAATTTTAATAAATTAATTAGTTAATTAATTTATGAAATCATGGAGTTGATTAATTGAGTTTCCATCTAAATATAAGGTGAGTTGAACTTAGGAAAATAAAATTTGGAGATTGTGATTATGAAATTGGTATAATTGGATTAATTAATTGGTTAATTAATTAATTTAATTTTGGAATTTTTTAATTTAGGGGATATTAATATTGTTTAATTGGCCAATTAATGTGATTAAGAATTAATTTATAATGAGGATTATGATATTGTAGACCTAAACTTAATGGGTTAATGAGTTATATGGTTTAATTAATGAAAAAATCATTAATGGTGAATAGTTCATATTATTCCATGTAATTAAATTGAGGAACCATGTTTGTTGTAATAAATTGTAATTTTATACCATGATGTGAAATAATGTTAAAATGGTTATTTTTTATTTACCATGAATGATTTGATATATGTGATATATGTGTTAATAAGTGTGGGACAAGAACTGAGGCTCCAAATACCCATGTGCAATAAATGAGTGTGGGATGGGTACTGTGGATCCAAATACCCATATGTGTTAATGAGTGTGGGATAGAGACTGAGGCTCAAAATAACCATATGACAAAGAAAGTAGCAGAAAGGGATTGAGGATCCAAATACCCATGTTACATTGAGGTGTGGGACAGGTACAGAGCCTCTGAATACCCACAGGGTGTTAGACATGACATACTACACCCATGTGATTGGATTTGGACTATGGTTCCAAATGACTGTGATGTGAAATGGAATGAAATTGATAATTAAATCCCATGTGTTATCATGATTGTGAATTCCCTTTGTGATATGGTTCAGACTCTAGCATGGGTCGAAGCAGGTATTGAGGGTTTGGGTGTCATCAGGACCCTGGGAGTTTATGTGGTTAATTAAGGAATAATTGAAAATTTGATACCTTTTTACTTATGCGTTGTGCATTATTATTTATAAAACTTCATAAACTATTATTAACTGGATGTTGTTTTAGATTCCATTAGTGGTGACCTACAGAGTTGTACTCACACCCTACTATGGCTACCTAACCGGTACCAGAATATATTTCATGTTTACAGGATAGGATAAGAGAAATATCCCTATGTTAGATGGCTGATTTGGTATGGAGAATCGATGAGGGAACTGGACATGGTGTTAGGACCCACTTGGGGAGTTTTTGGTGTCCTTATTTTGGGATTTTTATTTTGACAGTTGAAACTTATTTGTAATAACATAAATACTACTTTAGTTTTGTATATTTTATTCCTATTTTGGCTTATCATGTGATACTGATTTGGTATGGATATTGTACCATTATGGTTTTTGGTTATTTTATTTTTGGTTATTGTTTGGTTATTTTTGTTATTGTGTTGCTTTGATGAAGAGGGTATAGTCTCCCCATGATTAATATTGGACCCTCACTACTGGTCAGTAGCCTCTAGAATACGGGGAGGCACACCTGAGGTCATGTGACCAACCGTTTTAGGGCACCGATGTGTGGAACCCAGGTTTGGACGTCACAATATGGACATTAAATGTTCGATAACAAAATTTAAATTTTTGATATGATCATTTAGTCACAACAATAAATTATTATTCTCTATAAAGATAAGTTGTTACACTGAAGTCCATCCTAGTCCTATCAATACATATTCCCATAGTGTTTCTACTTAGGTGTCCTACTAGAGAATGCAGATTCCCACTAGCTTTGGCTACCTCACATAACATGTTAATGGTTCCTTCATTAATTAAAATACTTATTTTATTACATTGTTTTGAAAATCATAATAAAGTTTCTAAATACATGATTTACCTTGAAGATTTTTTTTAGTTGTTTCTAATGTATAGGATAAATTTCAAGTAAAGGTAATTCCATTGGTTTAAGTAAAAATGTGAATTTTTAGAGAACAATAATTTTATTATAGATTACACACATAGACTAACAGTACACTATATAAGTATATTGTTAATTTCATTGGAAGATATACCAAAAATATCTTATGTCTGAGCAATACATCCCTAAATTTATTAAATAAAATGTAAAGTACAAGGAATTAGGCCTTACAGGGGGTAGTACAAGAATGGGAATATGTCACTCCCTACATATCTTCATCCACCATGTTGACACAGACGTCAGGGATCCTGAACGACCACATGGTACTCAGCTCTGCAATATCCCTCTTCGAGAGGGCATCACCAATATGATTTACCTCCCTGTAAACATGAGATATGAAGATTTGAAGGTGACTGGCATGAGTGAGACAAGCGATCCAATGAGGAAGGAGTCGCCAAGGAACATCTCTAGTATGTGTTCCAAAAGCCATCATAGAAAGTTGTGAGTCTGATTCAATCCATAGAGGTAACCAGTTGTGATAGGCAACATATTTGATTGCATAGATCATAACCCAAAGTTCAGCTTCATATGAAGTACCTTGGCCGATAAAGTGGTGGAAGAAACCTTTGATAAAATCATGATAAGTACAGAACACACCTCCACATCCTGAAGGTCCAAGATATCCAGAAGCAGCGCCATCAATGTTAACTTTAATTCCAGGAGGGATTGATGGAATTCATCTGACAAACCTGAATTCAAGAGGCTGCTTCACCTTCCCTGCCACACCAAACAACCGCAGAGTTTGCATATCCTCAATAGAATTCTGTATCGTGCCAGATTTCACAGCAGCAGTAGCATGTATATCCCTATGTATGGAAAAATAATACTCATGGATGCAAGTAGGTTGAATCTCAAAGATCACCTGGTTATGTGAAGATCAGATAACTTGAATGGCCGATGAAGTAGCCACAATGAGCAGATTCTGTACTTGCACACTCTTCCCATATTCACAGAGTCGTGACATGAGCTCCTCAAGATTCCTGCAATGATAGACATCAAAACAAAGAAGATAACCAATATATTTCTGAATCTCATTTTCATAAAAATAGTCTAGGAAGAGTTGTTGGACAAATTCTTCAGCCCGCTTACATAGGGGGCAGGTAGAGGCAAGATGGTGCCCCGCTTTCTGCAGCCGATCTTGCATAGGGAGTCAGTTCCTCCAGAACCTCCAAAGAAGAAACATTCTATATGGTTGAAAAAAATGTGCATTAAATTGAAGCATCCACCTGGGTGGTCTTTGAGATCCCACCAAGTTCATAGTGTAATACTCTTTGGTGTTGAGACAACCATGTGAATTGGGCTTCCAGAACAAGGTATCCTTATCCATGCATACATAATTCTAGATTTCTGGCATAGCTTGATGGGAAATAATATCAGAAAGATCAAGAGGTAGGATCATTTCATCAACCACAGTCATCAAAGCCATGGTGGATGGGATAGTAGTGATATCAATAGGGTTGTCCATCCAAGAGGTTTTCCAGTAATTAAGCAAGGAGTCTTTACTAACCATCCATTTTTAGTGCTTCATAATATAATGAAAGGAGTGTCGAAGAGAGGTCCAGTTAGAGGAAATAAGATAATACAGATATCTACTAAATAGCTATTATTTGAACCTGTAGGACATAAAATCATCCAAATACTCGTTAGAATATAACAGATTCCATGTAAACTTGTTAATCAAGCTATCATTGAAATTTTTTATGTCCTTGATCCCCATGCCTCCCATCTCAAAAGGCTTGACACAATCCCTCTAAGAAACCATTATGATTTTCCTCTCACGCATTGATCCTATAAAAAATAATTTTCTAACCATACATTTAAGATCATTAAACATACTTTTGGGCCATTTATAAAGAGAAAATGAATACACAAGATTCGAATTAATGACCAAGTTGATGAGGAAAATCCTCCAAGAATGTGACATGGTCTTTCCCTTCTAGCTAGCAAGATTATTGATGAATCCAGAATAAATATTCTTTAGGTAGTGGCATTTAACTTTGCCTTAGAATAAGGGGACCCCAAGATAAGTAAAAGGGAGAGATCCCTTACGCACACCAAGGGTTCTAGAAATTCTATTTTTCTTCCCAATAGTGAGACCATTTCCAAAAAAGAAAAAGTACTTACCCCAATTGATGGCATGTCCATCAACTTCTTCATAGTGATTAAAGAAATATTTGATGGCACCAATAGAGGTCTTGGAGGGCTGACCAAGTAAGATAATATCATCAGAATATAGAAAGTGAGAGGGAATAATATTATTTTGACCATATTTCACTTGTTTATAAATCCCAATATTAGTGAGCTCAATGAATAATTTTCTCATGTATTCCTCAGCAAGAGAAAACAGTAGGTCGGAGAGAGGGTCCCCTTGATGAACACCCCTAGTGCATGGGAAGTAGCCCCTTAGAGAACCATTAACCAGAACGGATAGCCGCGTAGAGTCAAGAATGGTTGAAATAAACTTAATAAAGTCACTAGAAAACCCATACCTATTGAGGAATTCAAAAAGAAAACTCTATTTGACAGTGTAAAAATCATTAGATATATTAATATTGAGGGCAAATCTCCCTTTTTGTGAGGTTCTCTTCAAATAATTGATACCTTAAGAAGCAGTAACTAAAATTTTTTGAATGCTTCAACCTGGAACAAACCCAAAATAGTTAGGGGTAATAGGGAATTTAATAATCTGACCCAATCTATTCACCAAAATCTTGCTGATAACTTTTGAAATGGTGTTCCCAATAGAAATTGTCCTGAAATCCTTGATATCAACTGCATTATCTTTATTAGGCTAAAGTGAAATAAAATTTGAGTTGTATCCATGAGGGAGAGAGGCATGTCTAAAGAACTCTGTAATTATAGTATACATTTCATCCTGAAGAAGATCCCAGTAAAACATGAAAAACTTGTTGGAGAACCCATCTGGTCCAGTAGCACTTTCCATGTTAAGTGAGAACAAAACCTCCCTAATCTCTTCCTTCAAAGGGACCATTGTGAGGAGATGATTTTTATGCTTATCAATACAAGGTACAATGTTGTCAAACATTTTATAAGTGTTTTCAATACCATATTAAGAATATAGAGTCTCAAATTAATGCACCACTGCACTAGAAATTACAATTTCTGAGGTGTGGAGGAACCTATTAACACTAATGGCTTTCAGCCCTACCCGAAATTTTTTTTCTTTATGCTGCCAATGAAAAAACCTTGAGTTTCTATCACCTTATTTCAACCATAAAACATTTAATTTATTGTGGTTAAGCCTCTCTTTGACATTTAGCAGGTCATAAAGCATTTAAATTTCCTGAATTTCATCTCTAAATGGCCTATCATTATGTTGGTTAATAATTTAGAAGCTTGAAAGTATTTCTTCATAAATTTGAATCTCACGATCTAGGTTAGAAAAAGATCTCCTGCTCTAGTCTTTTAGAAGTCTTTTGACATTCTGCAGCTTCTCTACAAATATATGTAGTGGGATTCTATAAAAATCCATTTTCCAGACCTACATAATATTCTCTTTGCACCTTGAGTGGTGAACCATCCATTATTAAAGTGAAAAGGTAAGGGAACTGACCTTGCAGTTGGGCTGGTAATTTCCAGAATTATCAGATTATGGTCAGAGTGGTGTTTGGGTAGAGTATGACCTGATATGTCAGTGTAATCATTCATATCATCCATGTAAATAAACCAGAGATCAAGATTTCTAGCCTATATCCCATTTAGAGTGTATTTACTCTATGTGAAGGTTGCACCTACAATTGGCACTTTCACAAGATTACACTAGTCAATACAAGAAGAGAAATCAGCAGAGGCAACGCGGTTTAATCTCATTCCAGTTTTCTCCTCAGGACTTAAAATATTATCAAAATCCCCCAAGAGCATCCATTTATGTCATAGTGACATGGAGATCTCCACAATCTCGTTCCATAACTCCCTTCGTTTGATGTATGATTTCATCACATAAACAAAAGTAACCAAGGGACTGAAACCTTGGACATCAAGGGAGACTGAGATGCATTGTTGCTTGGAACTAACTGAATAGATGCATATGCTATTATGCCTGAAGACCCAAATATGGTCCATTCTTGTGTCATAAAGGTTGTCAGAAACAAAACAGTATCCAAGATAGGCCCATTTAAAGCCTTTCTTGTTACTAAATAGAATATTAGGCTCCACAATGCCAATAATCATCAGTTTTTAGTCTATAAGAAAATGTATGAGGGCTCTGGTCGTTGGGGGGTTCCCAATCCCTTGAAAATTCTCATAGAAAACCTTCATTGGGGGAGGTTTGCTCCATGTCCATGGCCCCCTGCCCTATGCCACATCAATGGGACCCTTACCTTTCCTTCCCTTGACCTTATTTTTTCTTAAGCTTGTCATGCCCTCATTCATAATTGAAGCAGCCAACTTGGTTGGTTCAACTGGTTCAAGACAAATATGACCCTCCTCCTGACATGTGTCTTGTTCAGGGGTGTGGGCATCATCAGGTTCATCTGACCAAAAATTCCCACTAAGGGGCGTAAACTTATTACTTTCCTATGGGATCTCGGAAGTTTCTATTGCTAGATAAACCTTTCGGGTGGCCTTGGCATGAGGAAACTGCAAAAATGGATCCTCAATGCATCCATATTACCCTTGAATGTCAGCAGGGGAAGAGGTTATGATCTGTAAAATATCAGAATTGGATGCCTCTTTATCAAAAATCTGTACATTCCCAGTTGACCCTACCGGACTGATCACTGCAGGTTGGAGAGTGGTCCCATTTCCAGCAGGCAAGGGGTTGACATCAAGCTCCTCAAGTGAGAGGGTTGGTCCGCAATCCTCCCCATACACAGAGCTGAGGCCGAAATCACCCACCTTCAGCACCATAAGATGAGGCATGTCTAGACTCTCAGTCTGTCCAAGACAGGATTCATTTGGCTGAAGGATTCCTTGGATTGGTTCTGATCCTATAATAACAAGCTGGGATTGGTTGGGGAATTCCTTGGGCTCTTCAGTGGTGCCCAAAATTTCCCCAGAACCCCCAACATCATCATGTTGTCCACACTCCCTCAAAGAAGAATCTTACACCTCAACCCTATTCCCAGGATGACCAGAGACAGAATTCTCCTTCAAGGACACAGGTGCAATATCTTTCCTTTTCCTCCTTCGTCATGTAGCATTTTCATGTCCTTTGACCTTACAAAAATTTCATTTTTTGTCCATGATGCCATCATAAAGAAGATGTCAAAAGTACCTACAACCAGATCAGAACTTGGGCTTCTTCTCATAATAAATATGTAACCTCATGGTATCATCTCTTGTTGTCAAAACAACTTCTTCAACCAAGGTGACAAACATGTCAACCTCCACCAAAACTCTAGCATAATGTTCAAACTGCGGGTTGTCAGTTTTTTTATCCAATCTAATTGGGTTCCCCATAGAAGAATTGATATCTCATAGGATCCATGGATGCCAATATAACAAATTAAGCTTATAGATATGTACCCAAATCTGTGCATGTGTGTTCCGAATATCAGTGGGATCAAAGTTTTTGTCCCATTCTTGTATGCATAGGAAACCTGGTTTTAGATAGATTGACTCAATGCTCCACGCACACCGCTTACATTCATCTGAGGGAAAGACAATATGATAAAATTTATTGCCCATCGAAGTCATCTTCTACTCGTCAAATCCCCATAACTCTACAATTTGTTTGGTTAAGTAATTGAATTTCCATAATTTATCACCCTTCGGTGAGAAATATGAGATACCTTCTCATAGGATTACAATTGAGGGATTTTGGGGATAGGAAGACAATACACCTTCTAAAAGGTTTATAGTTGAGGTATTCCTTGTATATGATGATAGTAAACCTTGGATTCAGTTTAATTATAATATTCACACATTGGATAAAAGTTTGTATTAATAATATCTAATAATGAATTACATTTTTTACTAACCATTGATAATTTTTTTAAAAAAAATTGATATATTTAAAAATAATTTTTATTTATTTTTTACATTTTATATATATTTTAAATTTCATAAAAATATAATTTCCATTGTACTTACTAGTTTAATTAGTTTATGTTAACTTATGATAGTTTTAATTTCCACTGTATTTACATCCATACTCTAATAGATTGGGACTTTATTAAATATATTCTTTTCTAATCAGCTAAAAACATGAGGTGGATAAATTTTATTAGTTTATTTATATATATATAATAACCCCACCCCATGCCTCTTGTATTTTTATTACAATTATTACCCTAGAAAACACTTGGTATTAGGGTTGAACTCTACATGGTTATAAGATACATTTTTGAATGATTCTAATATATGGTGTCAAATCCTGATGATAAATTGAAGAATCGAACTAAACTTATTTTTCACTATTATTTAATCATTATTTCACTCAATTTTCTTACACTAACATTATGCAAGTCAGAAATATTTTATTTTTAATAATAGTATGTAGAGTTGGGAATCATGTGGATTTAAATTAAAGAATGACTCATATCATTAATGGAGAATATTATTATTTTTGGAGATATTATATGATGATTTTTGTTTTCAATATAGGTGTAGATAATTTTCTAATGATAAAGGAAAATTATAGAATTTGAGATAATGAAATTTATGTGTTTATTAGAGATCATAAAATTGTCTACTAGTTGAATTAAAGTGTATAAAATACATTTTTTATACTCAATGACCATAAATATTTATTTTCAAATATCTTATTGTGGAACTACTAAACGAATTTGGAATAATTTTCATATTACACACTTATAAGCCTTGAATGTTCTGGAAACTAAAAGGGAAATGCTTCATGTAGATTATTAGGCTTTTGATTTTATACCGAGATAGTCTATTTCACTAGGAAATCAATGATTCGTGACTATGGTAAACAGTTTAAAATATATTAGTGAAAGGAAATTAAAGGAATATTATCTTATTGAAATGATTATTTATATTATATTTAAGTATAGGTAATTGAAGAGAACAACTATCGATAATAATAAAAATTTTACTAAGATAAGTCTAGATAACATGATTGGTAGTATAATTAATTTTGAAGGTAGATTGATAATATATTCTAAGAAATAGAAAATAATAAATGGTGTAGTATTTTTATCAACTTATGGTAATGTTAATTCTAATGAAATTTATTCTATATACTATGATTCAAAAACTCATACTACAATGAATAAATGTAATCACCACTCTAATCATAGTAGTTTTAATAATGGTGATATGAAAGATGATCAACTTGAGATAAGGATGAATAATATTATCAAAAATAATAATTTTTTATATTATAATCAAAAATATAGAAGATACATATAGGATAAGAAAAAGTCATTAGATTTAATTTTATCTAAATATAAGTAGAAATGTTATAAAATATTATTTTTTCTTTGATTGAAGAGGAATACAAGTAAATCAATGATATATTTTATAAGTAAATGAATAAAGAGTATAAAATATTTAGATACATGGATTATGAGTAGTGGTGATACTAATTTTGACAACTCATTTGATGATATTAGTAGTGATAGTTAGAAGAATTTTGGATTTTATACAAATAATATTATGGATTAAAAATGTCTCATGGTTATGTTTACAACATGATCCCTTGAAAAATCGATTTTGAAGGTAAATTTTTTATAATTTAAATGATGATTATTAAACATTATTAGTTGATGAAAAATAAATTTTATCAAATGATAAAAAAATTAATTAATTGGTTTATGAGTAATATTTTTATATATTTGATGAAATGGTGATGTATGTGATTATCAAGGAAATGATAAACAAAAAATTAAAGATTAAAAATGATTTTTATAAGGACACTCTTTCTATGAAAAATTATAGTGTTTTCAAAAAAAGTTCTTAAATTTATAAACATTCAATAGAATTAGAGTCTAAATCTATTTCTCCTTTTAATTCCATGGAATATAATTTGTTTATTATTCTAAAATATGAATTTTTTAGTTTCAAAAAATAAATTTTTCTCTCATTACTTTTATTAAGGAGAATTTTAATAAAATATATAAACAACTAAAACCTCATATAACTTCTAATTGAATAGGGTATACTATAAAAGGTAAAATTTTCTACCAAAATATTTTTTTCATAAAGTTAAACCTTTTTAAAAAAATGAACATAGAGGTCACTTGAAAAATTTTATTATATTAAATGATTTTACCCTTTTTCATTTCACAGTGAATTTATTTCTTAAGAGATATAATAAATTCAACATAAAAGGTTCAGACACATGTGGATTCCTAATGTATCATTTTCTAACTTAATCAAACCCACCAAATAATGTTTTGGTACCACGAACTTAACCAAAATGATTTCAAGAAAATATGATACATAATGGTAAGGTAATAGTAATTTCTAATATATACTATAGATATTTTATCAATAAGGTGTTTTTTATTTTATTTGTGATCTTGAACAGGATATTTCATGATCTAGTAAGATACTAGTAATATCATTCCCAGTTTTAAAATTTATTAAAACAAAATGGAATAATTGTTCATAAATTTTTCAAAAATGAAGATCTGATTTCTAAAATTTTCATTAAACCTTTAAATTATAATAGATTAAAATATATGAAATATAATATGGGAATGATCAACTTAGAGTGATCATCAATTTATTTCTAGTTTAATATATCTATTGAAATTGAAATAACTCCTTGAAAAGGAAAGAGGAAAATTATTATTTTTTTAATTGTGATAACTATTTTGAAGGTAAATTATATTTTTTTGTGTTTTAATAAAAAAAATATACACTAGAAATATATATAACAGAATTTTCTTTTTAATTTGAACAAAATTATTCTTAATTTTTTAAGTAATATGTTCTTCATATTGTCATAAGAATAAAATTTCAATACATCTAGAGATACAAGATTTCAAATTGAATATATCTCTAAACCCATATTCAAGAGAATAATATCATCCATTTTTTATAAGATAATATCACTAAGTTTAAATTTATTTAATCATATTATCTGTTGATTTTATTAATCCCCTAAGGAATAAAAAGATTTTTTTTCATTTCTTATCCCAATGTTATTTTTACATATACAAGGGGGAGATATGTCTATTAAAGGGGGAATTTTATTAACAAATTAATTTTAATATATTTTATTTATTTTTCTATAATTTTTCTATTTTTTATATTAAATTTTATCTTTATGAAAATCACAAAAATGGGTGAAATTGAAAAAAATAATATATTTTTTACATTTAAAAAGGGGGATAAATCCTGAAAAAAAAATGTTTCAGGTTTTATGAAGGGGTAGATATTTAAAAAATAATTTCATTTAAATATTAATTTTTTATTTGATAAATAGGAATAATGTCCAGAATCTATTATTATTCTATTAAAATTTTCATAAATTTGATATGATTTTTTTAACATTTGGGGGGGGATTATTTCACATATCAGGTTTATGATTAATAATTTTTTTTGAGTACTATGATTTTAAGTGGGATAAATTTATTACCTTAAAATATACATAGACTATTATTAAAAAAATCATCCAAACATATCAAATTTTCTATGTGTCTTACACATTTTAAAAATGTGTATATTTTTTAAGTCAATTACATTCTTTCTTAATTTATTTGGAAAATAATAATACACTTTATAATAACATTACTTAACTAGATGTTTTGTTTTAATTTTTTTTATAGAATGAATTTATAGTAAACATTATTCTAGAGGTTTGAGAAGACATGTAAACTTCAAGAGAACAGATATTTTCTAAAAGGCTACATTCAAAGGAATTTTGAGCACTATAGTGATTCTAGAATGTTTTCATAGGATGAAACATATTATTGTTGAATCCATAGGATAATGGAATTTTATGCTTTTGAGGTTGTTATGACTGAAACTGAGGTTTTTGGATTCTAACCTTTAGAAGTTTATCTATAGATAGATCCAAATATTCATGGATTATATTTAAAATTAATTTTTAATCAAGATAATGAGATTTAGTTAATAATTATGTCTTAGTTATATTATAATCATTGTTTTTCTGATCAGTGAGATCAAGGAATTCTAGAGATGAAAAGATTATATTGAATCGTATCAGTGTGATCATGGGCTTCAAGGGATAGGAACAAAATTTTGATTCTAATCAGTGTTATCAAGGGAATTTAGGTATGGGAATATAATATATATCCCATAAGGTTTGATGTTGAGGACTCTTGAGGATTGGAAAAAAACACAAATTCTAATAGTTTTATAGTCTATGGATTCCATGTATAGGAAGATAGGATACTTTGGATGAGGTACAAAGGTCCTCCTTACAACTTGGATAAATTTATTATTTAATATTATCCATTAAAGGATTATTTTTATTGTTATATAGTTCTATGTGTTTTGTTTTGAATTCTAGTAATATTTAAATTATAGTTTCGACTGTGTTTTTAATTTTTTATAATATTTTGAATTTATTAAAATTTTAATTTTAGTTATGCATACATATTTAGTTATATTTTTTTAACATCTAATAATTATGATTTCTAATTAATTTATATTTAAACTCATATCTATTGTGATTTCGTCAGAATAATTTATTTCTGATCAAAATAAAATTTGAGATGGCTAAAATTTGGTAGATATTTTTTATCTACAAATCACCCCCTAGGAACTTTTCGTTATATGTTTAATAGTGAAATCTTCCTCTAAGAAACCAATTAATATACCTTTTACTGGTCCTCCATTATAGTAAGGAACGCGTATTCTATTCTATTTTTCTTAAACTAATTTAGTAGTTCTCATGATCTCCTCGATATTGTAGTGACACTATCATTATTCTCAGTGACCAAATTCATGAGAATAAAAGATATTAATTTCCTATTAATAAACTACTAGATGATTATTTTTTTGTTTTATTCTCCTTATTATACTATAAAGTATTTATAACATTGTCAATAATGTTAAATTATAAATACTTTTACTATAATTTTTGTAGTATAGTAGGAACCCTAGGTAGTATCTTCATGGAGCATTATATCATTAATTTTAAAACATTTTTTTATTATGTTTTTATGAAATAAATAATTAGATAAAAATTTTGGGTTTTATGATTTTAAAAAAAATGAAAATATTTTACAAAACTAGAGAAACTAGTTGAAGAAATTCTGATCAACCCAGGTAAGTGCCCCTTGATGCTTAACCATCATCAATCTAAAGGGAAATGGGAAGGATCTTTGATTCCATGATTTTTAAATAGTAAAACTTGTATATTATGAGAGTTCGTACTAGGATTTAACCTAGGATTTAATCGATCAATGATATTGATTATCAGTGACCGCTCAAAATTAAAAAAAATCATGTCAATGTAATATCTAAAAACAATCAAGAAATCACATCAAAAACATAATGAAACTACTAGATTTGGATCTTTGTAAAAAAAATCAAGAAAAAAAAATAATGGTTAATGAATTATGGATTTCATAAAATTTTCAATCTATAAGAAAACTCATGAAGGAGAATAGGTGAGAAAAAAGGAAACCACTCTCAAATCATCAAAAAATCTATTTTATGCATAGATGCATGAGGATTATTATTCCTTTAATTTTTATTTTATCATAATAGAATAAAAAAACTGAAAATGTATAAATTAAAAACAATAGATAAAAAACTTGGAAATTCAATTACCTTCTAATGATTACTAATGTGGATCTCGATATTACAACAAAGAACACCCCCAAAAAATGATCACTAAGAGGTTTAGAAATATATGATGGAGGAGAGGATTAAAATGGATTAATAAATGTGTAAAACCAGAATAAATATTACCCATGGTTTTTTCTACCATTATAATTATCCATAATGTGATTTTAACTAGAAAGTTGGAAGGTTGGATTCAATAAAAGTCAATGGTCTATGGATGTAGTTGAGTTGTTCATGACATCTTTTTCCTTCAAATGGATTCAGCTATATAACTAATCAAAATATGTGAAATTGACTTTAAATTAGGTGTATAGGTGTTCCTTCAAGTTATATATCCAATTGAGTTCATATCATCCCAATCATAGGTATAGAGTCCAAGTTATGGACCAATAATTTCAGGTAGGTCCAATATATCCCGCCCAAAATTTCATCACATTTTGGGCCTCTTTGAGGCCTCCAAATGGATAAATTAGAATCTATGGTCTTAAAAGGAAATTTATCCAACATATTTTCATTCAACCATTAATTTTCAGCCTAATTGGATCCATTAATTATCTATAGTAAATATTTAATCCCACATGTGTGCTTGGGATCTTTCATAGCTTGGCTTGTTTTGCTTAAACTGCGTCATAAGCACTCCAAATCACCTCGTCCTAAAATGTAATCATAAAAACAAGTAAAATTTTACTTTTTAACAATGATGAAAATTAATTAATTAAACAAAATTTTATGTAAAATATTTTGTTATGTTTCATATTTACAATACAAATCCAGTTTAACATAGTGGTATAATAGTGGAAATGAATTTTTAGTCACTACACGATCAAGTATTGGTTTCTTGATTTTATTCTTTAGTTAGATGTGGGTTTTAAAATGATAATAGAATCAAAGGGTTTCTCAAAACTAATCCAATTTTTTCCTATAAATATTTATATTCAAAATATTTTTTTGATTATTATAGTAAATAATTCAAATTTTTTAACTATTTTTTTTTGAAAGTATCGATCAAAATTAAAAATATTTCATATTCCTTTGATCTTATTCAAGGATTGTAGTTTAAATATCATTAAGATTTGAATATTTTTACATCTTATGATATTCAAAATTCTATAACATCATCCTCTCTAATATTCTCATAACATTAATTATTTAAAAAAATTCCACATAAATATATAGGTTCTCTTGCATCCATTGTGATATGGAATCCTATTATCATCAAACGAAACAATTTAATACTTCTATTACTACTAAAATTAGTGATGAAACCCACCTTCTCATGGAATGGAATCCCTCATAAACCATATTCTCTATCAGCTGGTTTATTTTCATTTTCAAATTTATGGATCAAAAACAACTCCAAACTCTCTATGATGATTAATTCCTTTGAAGACTGGTTTACTACATCTTCTGATTTAATTCTCTCAATTATTTATAATATATGTTTCTAGATTTTCTCAAATTTTCTACTGATTTTAAATAATATTATTTTCCAATTTTTTGATCCTTAAAGTTATAAATATCATCATTACACAACTCAGTAGAATCATCCTTATTAAAATGTAAAATTATTCTTATATAATTAATGATTATATAGATGTCTATTATGATGATGCTTATGAAATATAGAAATAAACAATAAATAAGTGAAAATGATTTTATATATACCTCAATTTTCCTTCCAAATATGTAATAATAATCTTAAATAGCTCATAGATGATGTTAATATTGGTGTAAACCATCCTAATAATGCTCAAAAATTCATGCTTATGTAGAACCTGACATATCTATTTTTCCTCACCCTAGAAATAAAATCCTCAACATTCTCACATGGATTCTAGAATTAAATTAATATTACCTCAAGTCATCATAAGGATTCTCTCATACAACAATTAAACTATTATAATATTATAATATCATCTAAAGGTAGTATATCTTCTTATATTATAGATTTTATATAGAACAATCCTTGGATGGTTTCTTTATCTTCTCATTCTTGAATAATCATTCTTCAATCTCCTCCTTATTTGTCTTTTTGAACATCTATTAAATTACGTATATAGTATTGTCATCATCAGAACATTTCTTTAACATGAGGAACAGTGAATCAATTATAACATGTATAGTTGTTGCCTCTTTTAATCTATCTATAAATATTCCTTAAAGAATAAGCATAACTTCTAACTCCCCTTAAAATCATATTCATTAATCATCAAGATATATTCAATGGAAATAACTCACCCAACATAATTGAAGAAAATTTTAAATTCCTTCATCATATACTTAACAAACTTATTGATAAAAAATACCCCTCATTTATTTGGGCACTTTAATACCCCCTTTGTAATTTTTTGACATACCCCTTTCTTCTTCTCCAAAGTCAAATTTGTTCATATCCCCCTAATTTATAATTAATTCAAAGTAAATATAAGGTTCTTATAATATTATCTTCTTCACATTCCTTCTAAGACTTTTATACTCCCCCTTTAATTTATAATCATAACTTGATCTACTCTTGAGGGAAGGATATAACCATATGAATTTATAAGCATAGATCCTTTAGATAGTCAACTATAATTCTACATAGTATAACCCTATATATAATATAATATTGATTTGACCAAGGTGATCAATTATATCCATAAGTTCCTATACATATGATACCAAATCATTTTCTTATTTTGGTTCTACTCAAATAGAATTATCAAAAACCAATAAACTATACTCATGTCTAACAAAATATATCAAGATGGGTCATGTGAAAGACATTTAACTTCACCCTTTTCTTATTGTTTCATCAACCAAAATCCACCTTTATAAATATGTCTGATAAAATAAAATAAAAAGTTATAAGTATGATTATATTAACCTATTATATAATTTTAAAAAGTTATCTGGTAATTATAGATTCATTACAAAAATGATATTCCAATAGATTTATCTCATGTTTTATCCACCTCAGGGGATACACACGCATTCTCCTCTTAATAGAAATTTGTAAAAAACATGAGATGAATTTTTTTTTTCTTCACAATATATACTACACTATTTTTTCTCCTTTAATTATCTAATTTTTAGCATAAAATAAGAAAGAAATAATTGAATAATAAGGGACCTCTTAATTAATGTATTATAATAAAAAGGTTGAGATTATTCTCCCAACTAAGACCACTCATTCCATATAATATTAGTATGGTAATATTTCTCCATGTATCATTTCATGTTATGGTTATTAATTGGTTATATGATTATTCTCTTCATTTGAACTCATTCCATTTGTGTAGTGGTCATCTTCACATCAACCATCATGTATAATTCAATTCTTCATGCTTGTTTCAACTTCTTCATTAATTATTATTTATTTGGAAGGATTTTTAATCAGTCATTTACGCCATGTCAAACTTATCCACATCTTACACATGATCTTTCTAGTATTTTAATGTTTTCACCCATTGAAAACTATCATGACCATCAATATCTTTATTTGAAAACATTTTCTTTTATTTGTCACTAGTAATGACTTGAACAATGTCTATTTTTTAGATATTACCAACTGATGTGGATAAAATATTAGTAACTCTTTCTTAACATGCCCATCTTATATATTTTTTCTAATTATTTCCTATATTCTTTAATTGGGTAGTCTATCACTTATTGGGGAGTTCTTTTATTAACATATTATTCTCTTAAATTAATATAAAAGGAGTTTCTCAATTATCTTCTTTATCTAAATAGGTTCAAACATGATAGTGTATCCTATGCTATTAGAAATAACATATCTGTTTTGAGATAGATTAACTCTAAATTGAACTTGAATATTTGACCCTTATCTATTATTGACATGGGAAGATTTATATTTTACTTTGATGTCCTTTGAGAATTATTCTCAAATTTTGTTAACCTAATTTTGGTCACAAAGACATATTGATTATGTCTCAGCCAACTCCTATTATTTTCTAAATAGTTTCTCTTTAATATCCCTCTAAATATTATCTTCCTCATCTATATTTATTATTATTTTATTGATCTCATCAATGTAACCATATTATTTATTAAAATACTATTTTTTATTTTTTATTCCATATTGAACTATGTATTTTTTACAAGATATGTTTCAAACTCATTTTTTTTGTATTATACTTATATTATTTATTTTCAATCATAAATTATTAATTTATCAAAACCTTTTCCAATATGAGCCAAAAAATTCACTTCATCATCAGATTGTCTACTTTATGATGAGTAAATTTGATCCTTTGTAATCATCAAGTTTTTCTTCTTGATTTTAGAATACCTTTTACTTATTTATCTCTTTTTTAATATCCATGATTTATCATCAAACTTATCTTATTTGAATTCAGTAACATTTATCTTTTGAAAATGTATTGATAAATATCTAAATCCATTGTTAATATAGCACCTTGGTGATTTCTTAACTCTTCAATTCCACTTTCCATTTTGGAACCATTTTGAAATAAATATAATATTTCTATTGATTTATTATTCTTTATCCTCATTATCAGAATAACTTGACTCTATAAATTCTTCATCTCTAATTTTAGGTTTTCTTATACCCTCAGAGGTCATCTCATCTTTTTCTTTATTCTTAAAAACTAGAATTTTCATCATTTCATAAATAATGATAACATTATGAAGGTATTCTTATGAAATATCTTCTCTACCCTCTAAGGTAGAAATTTTAGAATCAAAACTACCCAAAATATTCTCATGGGATTCATGATAATAATAGATTCATCTATCTTCTCACCTAAATATTGAATATTACTAATAATCTCATTAACTATAATGAATTATTAAATAGTTTGTTTATCATCATACATCTCTATATGCTCAAGTCTACTTATCATAACAATAAAATTAGCTTCCATGACATCAATATATCCCCTATAATTACTATAAAATTTTCCCAATATATCTTCATCATTTGGGAGTCCCATAGTCATTTATTATACCACCTCTGAGAGAGACATCGAAATATCATTTTTTGGATTTTCCATCAACTTTTAAATTTTTAATATCTAAAAAAGGCATAGGGGATCCAACATTGATGGGTGGAAAACCAATTGTTATATAATATCATACTCTCAATCCAAATGATAGATGGTAGGGAAACATCATATTCCAATAATTGTGGTTATAATACCCCGATTTTTTAAAATATATATTTATTTAATAAATTAAATGTGTTTTATATCTTGTGATGCATGCAAAACTAAAAAAGGAGAAAAAAATTTTGTTATAATTAAAAGTGAAATATATTTTGATAAAATTAACTGATACATTTTTAGTTAAATAAATTAAGTAATAATAAGAAGTACAACTTAAATTATTCATGGATAAACAAAAATGATTTGTTTAAAAACATTGTTCTTCTATATTATATAATTTTTATTTCAAAGTTAAATTTCAAAATTTTCGAATTTGAATAGGATAAAAAGAAAATCATTTTTTGATTCATCATTTCAAAATTATCTTAGGGTAAATTTTTTTAATTTTCTAAAATGTATGATTTCATGTTAGGAGTAAAAATATAGAATTTATAACTATCATAACTTTTATGACATTATTATGATATAATAATGACCTAAAATATATAAAATCTTTTCTTTGACCAAATATGTGTTTAATGAGTAAAATAAAGTATTAAAAAAATAATTTTGAATTTCGAAACCCAATCATGACTTTTTCAATCTTAAGATTTATTTTATTCAAATAAAAAACAATTTTAGTCATTTTCCTTTAATTAATTATTCATAATGATCCATTTGGTTTTTGATTTCTTTGAAAGTAACAAAAATATTTTATATCCATAATATAATAAAAAACTTATTTGTCAGCTTTATTGATGATTTGGGGGTAAATTCATTTTTATGTGTAAAAAGAAGTTTTTTAAATAAAAATTTGTTGTGTACTGTATATTTATATAAAAATTAATGTTTTCCACCTATAGGAATTGAATCGATTAAAATTTATTATAAATTCAGAATCAGTATGTACACAAAAATATAAGAATAATTTCATTTTTGGTCTTAAATATAATTTTCAAAAGTAACATAATTATGTTATCACGGTGAAGGGTAAAATGGGTAAAAATGTGGTTAAACTAAAGGATAAGGCTTCAAATATCATGAAAATATTATCTTTATCCAATTGGATTATTATATTTCAACTTACCCACTCCTTATATTCAAAAATAGACTAAATTGGTTCCACATTACATGAGAAAGACATTTATTATATTCAAAAGTTCTAAACATTCACAATTGTTCCACTCTTCTCACTTATAAAAGGAGCCCTCCCCTCTTCAATTCAACACACACTATGAGAAACATAACATGACAAAGATATACCAAAATCACTTCTAAAAACCCTTATCCATGATATAGATGTTCTTTTATTTTCAAATTATCCATCCAAGATTCTTTAAGGGTTTTTGAAACGAGGTTGTCCAAGGAAGAGATATTTTATAACCATATTTATTTAATGAAATTAGAATATTTACTATACTAAAATGTTATTATTTTAATGGTAGAATCATTTATTATCCCTTTTTCATCTAATGGGAAATGAAAATAATGTTTATGTGTGCGTATGAACTACATTCTCCATGAAGTGATTCATTTCCTTATTCATCACCACCTCTTATGGATTGTTATATAGATTTATTTAATTAATATATATCATATTTATGAAATAATTATATTTTTTGGAAGATAAATTATTATTTACTTTCATTTCATTCCATCTATTGGAAATGAAAACATTACTTGTGTGTGTGTTTGGACTACCACCTCCAAAAATTGATGTGATTCAATTTTCATCACCACCATAAATGGATAGTTATAAAAAAGTATATAATGAATTAATATGATTTTTATTCTGGAACCATGACTAATGTGACACACTAAAATTTTACAAATTATTTTCCATTAAATAAATATTGTGATAAGATTTTACTTCACAATAAATACCAAAAAATGAGGCATGACATATTAGAAAAATATTATTAAGAAAACAATAATAAAATTAAATCCTCTAGTAAATAAATATCAATTTATTAAATAAAATTATTCATATTTAGAGGATATATAATTAATATGATTGTTCTTTATTAAGTAACTGATTAATGAGTTAATAAATTAAAGAAAACAATTTAAAATGATTATAATAATATATAATATTTAAATATATGAAATAATATATTATCATTTACTAAATTATATATTTTTATTATATAACATAAAGAACACATAATGAGTAGAAGAAAATTTTTCAATAAAAGTTGTTTGTCCCTATATATTGAATTTTCATTTATATGGTAAATGTATAATTTTTATAATTTGAATTATATTAAATAAAAATAGTTAGTGTAATTTTATTTTAAAATTTTTCTATGTATGGTTTTTTTAAATTTTTTTAAAATGAATAATTTTTTGGTGAATAGTGAAAACTATAGTTTTTCTAAAACATTACTTTTTATGACTTTACCACAAAATATTTATAAAATAAAAACATATAAAACATATTTCATGACATAAAATTTAATTAATAAGAAAAATTATACATTTAAAAAATACTATATTGAATTTAGTAATCCCGTGTTCTACATTTTCAAAATTAAGTAATATTTTTTAAATAAAAAATAATTTTTGGTATTTTTCTTCTAATTAAGTTATTAAAAATTAAAATTAAATTTTTTATTACTTTTAAATCCAAAAAAATATTTGATTTCTTATGAACCAATTTATTTCATAAAGAAAAATTTATAATTTTATCCTACACATAATCTTAACTATAAAAACTCACTTTCTTATAAACTATTTTTATAGGTTTTGTCCATTTTTTATAAAATTAAAAATTATCACCAATAGATAATTTATTTCATAAAGTTATTTAAAATTTTGAAATGAACATGTTCAAATTAGGTAATAAGGTCATTTCTAATTTTTATCATTAAAATTAATTACCAAGGTTAAAAATATATAACCAAGTTGAAAGTATAATAGGGTAAAAGTTAAAAGGTAAAATGAAATTCTAATAAATCACTCTAGTTTTTTTAAATAAATGATTTTTTTAGATGAGTACCATCCAAAAACTTAACTTCACTTCCTATTTTCTACTTTTATAGCCTTTAACCCTTTAATAGTGACATTTAATTATTGAAATATAATGGGTACTCCAAAAATTTCCCTTCTCTTCACTTATAAATGTGGCCACTTCCACCACTTCATGATAAACCTATAACAACTAATTTATCCACAAAAATATTCCATATTAACTCACATAAAAACCTCTCTAATATCCATCATCCTTTGTATCATTAATATTTCTGAAATCCATTCAAAATCACAAAGGCTCCCAAGATAAGATTTATTTATTCTACTTAAGTGTCTCGCTTCTCTTTAGTTGTTCTTCAATTTTATTTTCTTTTAGAAGACACAAAATACGTTATAATATAATTAATTTAGTAATATTTATATTATAATAATTTATTTTCATAATATAATAATAAATATTTCTTTTTTTCCAACCACTATGAAAAATAAAAATGATGATCATGCATATGCACATACTACTGCCTCCATGAAGAAACATGTTTCATTTTTCACCACCAAATCTTGTGGATATTAAAAGGTGAGGATTTAATGGATAAATATGTATTCCATGAAATAAATTGTATTCTTAAAAAATAATTTCTTATATACCTTTATTCTCTCTCATTCATTGAGAAAAGAAAACGTTAATTGTGTGCACCTACAGACTATTGCCTCCACAACCAAAAAAATTATTTTTTATTAACACACTACATGGATGGATATAGGTATGAAATTAATGAATATATATGATATTTATGAAATTTCTAATCATACTTAAAATTTAAATTGAGTATATATGATAACATTTCCTTACTCATTTATATATTATAAAACTCTCTTGTTTGCGCCAATTTTTCCACCCACATAAACGATATTGAAATATTTATGCCATAAATAATTTAAGAATTTAATATATTATTAATAATATTAAAAAATTATGAATATATGATTTAGTAATTATTTATTAAAGGTTTTATTAATATTTAATATCTTTATTAACATATCTTCTTTCATTTGTTAAACTCGTTGTAATAAGTTCTTCACAATTTCAATTTTTGCAAATCATTCATTAATCATTACCCAATTGAAAATATTTTATCATGAATAAATGAAAAGTAATCTTTTTATTTTATTGATAAATATTAAAATTACTAACTTTATATCAATAAATAATAATTTATACCACCATTATGAAACATCTACTAAATAAATAATTGAATATAATAATATATAATGATTAAAATAAAATATTACTAACTAATATAATTATGAAAAATTATGTGGAATTATGTTTATAAAATGTTATATGTATGAATAAGATTCCGAAATAGGTTATTAAGATTTTTAAATGTATTATATAGTATCTTATCATGCATTAAACTAAGTGATAATAAAAGGTAAAAGTTCCTGCATATCAATTTTTCTTTATTGAGATAATATTCTTATTTGCCACTTATTTCATTTTTAGTGGTGTATATATTGTCCAAAATTTCATTTTTTCCATGAAATATAAGGTATTTATAAATCCATCTCATGTTATACCTTTCATGGGATTTCAATTCAATAAATTCCAAGGTTGTATGGTTTTCTTTTTTTTCTTTTTTCAATCCATGAGACATTCATCTTATTTTTTATATGGTGTATGAATTTCCCATTTGAGAAGATATATCATGAATTATATTTTAATCATTTTATTTTAAGTTGAATTTAAAACTCCCTATGTAAATGGGTTTTGATTAAAATTTTACTCAAACTGTAAGGGTTTTATTGAAAATCATATTTCCAAATCATGAATTTTTTTGAAACATATTCCATTTAGAGAGTTTCTAATATTTCTAAAACCCATAATAATTTTATTTTTTAATTCATGGTGTTTTACATGTACCCACAAAATTCCATTTCACATTGACTCATTTTTTAACTGAAGTGTATCTTGTATGTGAAAATGACCCCTTCTCTTCTTTTCAGGTGGGAACCTCACTTTTCCTAGTCCATATTCAATGAAATATTTTCAGAATAACATTTTCTATGACATAATAATTCATTAAGTTCATTTTTATTTTTAATGATTTCCTTGTGGTTGTTTTCATCAATGAGTGAAAATAATCTCTTTTTAATGATTACTGTGTGAACGAATATTTCCCCCATATTTTCTATTTCTATGAAACATATTCTCTACAATTTATTGATTTATAATAGAAATTATAATACTCTCTGATTTATAAAATATTTTTTACTAAGTATTTTTTAAAATATCAATAATATTACTTAGGTCCAAAGTGATTTTTCTAATGCTCTTAAAAAAATTCCATCTGCATCTATATCTTTTGACAGATTATATGCATGATCTATGATATTCCTCGAATGATATTATACACCTCTAGTTTTCATATAATTCTTATGAAAAATGTATTTTCTATTAGTGAAATGATCCATAATTTCCATTTCCATTCCTAACTATCCACTATGAATAGGTATAAATTTTCTTCCAATAGATTTCCTTTGTGAATACCATGTTTTAAATTTATTTTTTTGAAGGGTGTTCACCTAGATTTTATATATCAATTGATTGGGGAAATTATTGACTAAACTGCATACCCTTTACCTATACAGATTAAATACTATATAATTCATAGAATTATATCAACCTATAATTTTATTTAGTATCTTTGGATACCTATTTATATTCCAAGGGTTTATCATTATTATTGATGAAATTATGAATTTTTTTCTTCTATAATTTAATTAAAAAGGCATATGATCCCTATTTTCTATCCAAGGGTTCTTTATGATATTTGATGATTCAATTTTCATGAATAAGTATGGATAATGATTTCTGGGGTTTAATATACCCCTCAAATTTATTAGTTAATTTTTTTTATCATGTGAAATGATAAAATAATCAGTTAATAAGATGTGTAAAGATTTGTTCAAAAGATTTTTGTGAAAACATGACACAGGTAGCTTTGTTTACAAGTTTTTTGTGTGAATGTGATGATGGGTTCCTTTTAAACAAGTAGTTATGTGAATATTTTGTGGGAAAATTTATACATAATATTTTCTATAATTATTTTTATGCCATAATTATTTTTTATATTATGTTTCAATGACATGTCATATTAATATATGCATGTGATTATACCTCTTATACCTTTTTTATTATCTCAAATTTTTATTCCAAGGTAAATATTTATTCATTTGAGGTTACATGTTATTCAATATAGAATTATATAAAACTATCATTGTTCCATTTTCTTTTTAAATAGATATTTCTCACATGATTATGTTCTAACCCTTGATGGAATTTTGATAAGATTTTACCTTAATAAGAATTTGATCTCACACATTTATTAAGATTACATTCCCCGTGTTATAAAGATAAGTGTAACCTAATATATATCTATAAGTAGATCATTTATGATGTGATTTTGTAGAAATCTTAAAAAATCATGTAGATGGTCTCCAAAGACCCTAGTCCTTTACATTTTTTAGGATTGTGAAATTATTTGTGGGATTAAATATTTAAATTAAAAAAAATATGATATAAATTATATGTTTTTCGAACTAGATTTGGGATTGAAGGTCTAGTGTGTCTTAGTTAGAATCTAATAGGGGCTTAGTTATTTTTATTTTAATAATATAACATGAGTAAAACCCTTTTGAAATATCTAAGCGATGAGTCTAAGTATAGGATAACATCTTGAAATTTTAGTAATGTTTTAATTATGTGGTTTTTTGAGAAATTATATACTTATCTAGATAATAGCTAGTGGATGTGGTTGTGGAATAGATTCCCCTATGTTTAATCACCATGAAAAAAATTATTGACTATCAACTCAATATTCACTTGATGCATGATGAGTGTTCCTAGGAGTGCGTAGTAGGAAAGACACTCTTGAGGGATATGATTTGGCAAATTAACATTCTCTTTATGAACCATTATGACTAATTTGAACAAATTTAGGTTATATAACCTTGTATAAAAGTGTCTATGGCTAACATATATTGAAATGTAGATATTAATATGTTATTTATATATTGATTGATATTTTTTTATTGGATAAATGGTATGTTGGATTTTAAGAGTATATATTTCATTTATTTTATGGTTTGGAATATTTTATAAAATGTCCTGGTAATTTGGGACATTTTTTTAGGATTGGGTTAAAAATTGTGAGAGAAATCAACTCAAAGTAATCTAGTTTGGACCAAGAATGGTATAGTTTAAACTAATAGTTATATATATAGAACTAAGTATAATACAAGTTCAAGTAAAAGAACTATAGGCTATCATGCTATTTTTATCAAGTGAGAAATATTTAGGTTAAGTTTCACTATAGATATTTATGATAATTTTCTTATAATATTCCTTCACTTAGGTTAACTCTTTTGGTTTTATTATTTGGTAGTAAACCAGATCATGAAAATGATGCTATGTAATTCATGTCTCTAGAAACTTCTAAGGTATAGTTACATGGGTGTAATGGGTATAAATTTTTTATAATCATATTATATACATATTTTTTCTGAGGTGTTGAGATTTATATTCCTATCTAAGTTCAAAAGAAATATATCTCATTTAGAATCATTAAATTAGTTATCTTTATTGCTTAGTTATCCTTAGTTATTTCTATTAGTAAGTAGTACTTAAAATTGTAAAGATACAATTTATTTATTGGGGAGAATGTAATGCCCTGATATTTTACAATATAATTCCATTAAACAAAATTTGTGGTGATAGTTTTCAACACATGAAATACAGAACTAAAATGATTTGTGACATATTTGAGGAATATTATTAAGAAAACTATAAAAAAATGTAACCTCAATTGAATAAAAATATATTTATCAACTAAAAATGATATATTTAGAGGGTGTATAATAAATATGATTGTTCATTCTTAAGTAACTGATTAAATTGTTAATAAATTAAATAAAACACTTTTAAATTATTATGATAATATATAATATTTTGATATATGAAATAATATAATAAAATTCACTAAATTAGAAATTGGTATGATATAGTACTAAGAACACTTAATGTGTAAAAAGTTTATATTTTAATAAATGTGGTCTATCCTTCTATTTTATATTCTCATTAAAAAGAAAATTATATAATTTTTATAATTTTAATTATATAAAATGAACATGATTTTTCAATTCATAATGTAAAAACTATCATATTATGAATTTTTTATATTTTTCTATAATAATTAATTTTTAGGTGAATAGAGAAGAATACAGTTTTAATAAAACAATAGTATTTATGAATTGGCCAGAAATTAATTACAACCTAAAAACTCTTAAAACATATTTTTTAACTAAAAAATGTATTTAAGTAATAAATTTATACTTTAGAAAATGATAAATTTAGTAAAAATGTGTTTATTATTTTGGAAAATAAGTAATATTTTTCAGATAATTTTTCTAAAAAATTATTTTTATTAAGTTTTAAAAAAAGAGAAATTCAGTTTTCCATTACATTAAAATACAAAAAAAATATTTTTTATAAACTAATTTATGTCATGAATGATTATATTATTGATAATTATATCCTATATATAAACATAATATTAAAAATACATTTTTCTTAAATAAAAATTTATGCGTTATATAAATTTATTCTAAAAACAACATTTCTCACCCTTAGAATGTTTTTTGATAATATTATTTTAAATTTTGAAAAAATCATGTTCAAATTAGATAATATGTTCATTTTTAAATTCTTTTCTTAAAATTACTTTACATGGTTCAAAATTAATAACAAAATTAAAAGTACATTACGGTATAAGTTAATTGGTAAAAAGTAAAATTCCATAAATCACACCATGTTGTCTACAAAATGAGTGTTTGAGAGGATGAACTGACCAATAACTTCCTCCACATCATATTTTTCACTTTTATAACCTTTGATTATTGAATAGTAACATTCCATTATTGAAATATAATATATACTCCCAAAATTGCCTCTATGTTCACTTATAAAGGGGGTCACTTCCACCAAATCATGATAGGACTATCCATTTTAATTTATTTTTAATCTCTAGATATTTACCTCAAATAATAACCTCTCTCACATTATTGTGCTTGTGGGTCCTTAAAATTTCCTATGCTCATTCAAAATTATGGATGTTTCCAAGTGAAGATTAATTTCCTTTACATAACTGTCTCGCTTATCTTTAGATTTCTTCCAAATTTTACTATTTTACCAACCCCCAAATCCATTATAATAAAATTATTTTAGTAATATAAATATTCTAAAATTTTAATATATTAATTTAAAAATTATTATTTATTTCCTTCCATCCACTATGAAAAACAATAACATCGATCATGCAGATGTGTGAACCACTACCTCCACTAATAGACGTGTTTTGTTTTTCACTTTCACCTTTCAAGGATGTTAGAAATTAAGAATTAGATGAAAAAATATTTTTCCCATGTAACTAAAATGGTTCTAAAAAAATCATTATATACCTTCATTTCCACTCATTATTTTATAACAGAAAATGTTAATTGTGTGTACGTGCAGACTACCGCCTCCACAAACAACGAATTTCATTTTCCATCACCACTTTACATATAAATTTTTAAAAATGAAATTAATGAACTTATATGATATTTAGAAAATTATTAATCTTATATATATATTACATTAATAATATATGATTGCACTTCCTTACTCACTTAATCATTATAACATGCTCATATTTGGGTCAGTTTTACCACCTTCATGAATGATGTTGTAGTGTTTATATAATTAATGAGTAAGTAATTTATTTTTTAGTGAAGTATTGTTTCATAGAAAATATTTTTCCCTCAATTATTTTAATGTTTATCTAAAATGAATTTTTTGTTAAAAACAATTCTCATATATTTTAATGAATTTTTCTTCCACTTCCATATTTTTACATCCCACAAATATTATCTTTTTTGAAAATAAATTTTATTTTATCTCAAGTGATCCTTTTATTCTCATTAATTATTTTTAAATTAATTTTTTCTTTATCCTTTTAACAATGTGGTTTTTCAACAAGGTTATTTAAAAATGTTCAAAGGTTTTTTTGTCCTTTTAAAATAAATTTTTTTATTATCCACTCCACGTTTTATTTTGATATATTTTTTATATTTTTTATGTTTCCATTAAAATTTATTAATTTTAAAAGTAAAATTATTCAATTTATATGTTGGTAAAAAATCCTTTAATGAAAAATTGAAGCATTTTTGGGTTGATTGTGTTTGTTGACAAAGCAGGTTTTTTTGTTGACAAACAGGGTTTCCATGGTGAGTTTTTGAGTTTCAGAGATATTTTTAACAAAGAACCATGTCAAATGAATGGATGGTTTGGAGGCGGTACAAAAATAACAGATACAAGGTGGTGCCATTTTCTAGTGTTTGCTAAATTTTTAGGCCTCAAAATCGAGAAAATGGAGATATGTGATTTTGTCAAAGAAAGTTTCGCGTAAGATTGAAGATGGTATAAAAAATTGCACGCAAGGCATGTTTCTGGATTAGAATGTCAAAAAATGGAAAATTCATGATATGCATGAATGATTTGGAAATGCGCACGAAAGATGAGGTTGCATGAAATAAACTTTTGCGCCCAATGCAATGTAAAATTGGGTTTTTCGCACACATATGGGATCTTGTGCGACACATTGAATCTTCCACACAAGGGTCGATGGCGCTTATAAATAAGAGGTGACCCCCCTCATTCGAAGAATCTCAACACTTACAGAGAATCTGATCTCTGGATCATGTAAGAATTTCATGCAAAGGGAGTTGTGTGAAATAATTGGAGTTGCACATCATATAAGGAAGATACGCATAATATTTGAGTTGTGTGTAAGATTGAAGTCACACGCAAGAGGTTTTTCGTGACAAAAGTGGAATCTTACATGCAAGACGCATTAACGGTTGTGTGAAAGATTTAGAGTTTCCCAGTATATCTATGGTAAAGTGGTATTCATCAGTGGATAAAAGTGGTACATCAATAGAGAATCTACATATAGTTTAGGATTAATTCTTTAGAGATAATGAAAGGACCTAAAAGTCTATAAACTATGAGTAGATCTTCTGAAAAAGTAGTGAGTACACTTAAGTTGAGAGAGCGGTGAGCTTTGAAATTGTGATTGGTTGTAAACTAGGAGGGATGGTGAGTGCACTTCGAACATTGTAAACAACAATGTGCTTTTAGTACATTTGGTACACTGGAACATCATTGTTGTATGGTCCTTGGATGTAGTCTAGTGAGGGTAAACCAAGTAAAATCATTTTGTCATGTACATGCTTTAATTTCTGTTCATACCTTGTTATGGGAAAGAGAGATACGAGAGTTTTGTTTAACAACAAAACAAGATCAGAAGGGGAAGTTGTTTTAATCTATCATACTATGATTCACTCCCCCCCCCCCTCATCAGGGTATTTAACCTAGTGGACCTAATAGTATATTAACTTCTTTTATTGAAAATATTATATCCTTTTTAAGTTTTTATTGTTATATATTCATTTAAAATTAAACATTTCCAAAGTATTTTAACTTATCCTTTTTTGAAACCTTAATTTCATTCAAGGAAATTTTATTTGGAACTCTTTATATTGAGTCTTTCAAAAGACTTCTCTTTAATTTCACAAAAATATTTTTGAATTTAATTTATAATTCAATGTTTTAATAGGTTTTGTGAAAATTTCTTTATTTTCACATATGTTTACCCTCTAAGGATAATCTTCCATGAAGTTATATTTTGATCACTCTGTATATATATATATATATATATCTGTGTGTGTGTGTGTGTGTTATTATGATATGAATCCTTTTGAAAAATGTAATTTTAATTACCAATGATTTCTTAAGTTCATGTTATGTGATGTTTTTTAGAAGGTATATCAACCCCATTTTTTTCCACATTTTATTTATGATATTATTGATTTCAAGTGGCTCACATATGTGTGGATAATTATGGGTTTGGTCCTATATAGACATCTAGTGGATTTTTTTTAAGCTTATATCTCATGATATGGTTAGGCATGGACATAATGAGTTTGTTCACATATGTGTGGATATGATTTGTTTTCTTACATTTTTAGGAGTGGGAAAAATAAGGTTGTTCACAAAGGCATTGGCATAATGTATTTTCTTACATATGTTTTTTATGCTTATGGTTATGCCACATTTTCATGTTTTTATAGAATTTTTACACACTTCCAATTTTTTCATCAAGTTGTGAAATATTTTCAATATGCATTTCATTTCCATGAAATTCCATGTTTTCAAGATTGATTTTTTTAAGTATACCACACTTTTAGGTCATGGTCACATATTAAATAACTATAGAGATGTGTTTTAAGCCAGTTCTTGTCATTTATGCTTCCTCGATTATATTTTATATGATCTTATGTTACTTTAATATGTTTCATGATTGTCATTTAAGGTCTTTGATCTTTTATTATGATATTTATGTATTGCTCACATTTTCCTACGTATTATATTATGTTAAACCCTTATTGAAAATATAATATCACTTCTTTATTATGATTTTAATCCTCGAGTTATGAAGATGATTATATCATGTATGATATTATTAAAAGGGTATAAAGGATCATGATTATGGATAAATGTTTTCAAGTGTAGAAAAATAATATATTTATGTAACTAATTTCCAAGACAATAAACCTTTTAGCCCTTGGTTTGTGTGACTAATATGAGATGTATTATTTAAAACATGAGATTATTTTATTATTTAACTAATGTTTATCTTAGGTCACTTTATTTATTATTTACCAAAAAACTCCCCCTTACAACCACACACACTCTTCCACTATCTGTAACAACTATAATTAAATAACATACAATGTTGGTTTCCTTATTTTTTTTCTCATTTTTTTTTGTTCCAATATTTACTTCATAATACAAATATCTTATTATGGATCTCCAAGATTTTTGGTAATTAAAAATATCTAAGATATTCATTATTTAAATCTTAGATCATCCTCTTTTAAAGGCCCCAAAGTCTCAAGCTCGTTCTTTTATTTTATTTAATGATATATAGAAATATTTTTCATACTATCATCTATTGTTTCCATAAATTCCACACTTTCCATTCCTTAAGAATAAACCTTTTAATTATTTTGTGATATTTTAATACTCATATTGATGAATTCTCTATAGATTGTGTATCTTTAATAAATTTTCAAAATCCACATACACGGAATCATGCATCGCTTTCCATATCGATCTCCTACTATGTGAAAACTATACAGTCATCTAAAAAATTATATCATAAAGGATTATAAAATAATAATTCACTTAACCAAAGGCTTACACGCATCTTCAAAAGGTTTAATATCATTCCCAATGTCTTAAACTCATGCCTTTTCTAACTTTATATCTTAGTTAAGTCATATGATCATGAATTCATATGATCATGGAGACTTACACTCATCATCAAAGTTGTATGATTAGCTTAAAAGTCTTACACTTCTACTCAAATGAAGTTGTATACTCATGAAGCCTCACAAAAATTAAAACATATTATCAATATCAGAGTCGTATTATTAGATTCAAATTTATACTAGTTTGATCGTGTGGATGATAAACCTACCATATGATTCCACTATCACTTGACTTACAGTATGATACAGTTTTAATTTATAATGTGGTTGGTCAACATTCCTTAAAGTGGTAAATTCAAATTTCATCATGTGGTTGGTCTACATTCCTTCAGGTTGTCAGTTCACATTTCTCCAAGTGGTTGGCCCTCATTCCTTCTTATAGTCAGTTCCCATTTTCTCATATTGTTGTTCAACATTTCTTTATGTGGTCACTCCATTGACAATGGTGGCTTATTACCTATTTCATGAAATATGCATAATATAGTGAGTAGAACATGTATTGGTCCTTAATAAAATAACATCAATCATTAGAAATAAAAAATCTTCCCACCATAATATAATTATTTATGTGTTGATATTATAATATTATTCCATAAACAATTCCACATCTTTTTCATCGTCTTCTTAACCAATCCAATAAAAAATTGAATCCTCTTGGTCTCAAAAGAATCATTGAAACATAATGATTCTATTATTAGATTAATCTAGGACTTAAATTGATTATTTTGATGCCATTATTGAGATTCCAACCCACATGGATTGCAATGTCTCCACTTTCACTTCCAACACAAGACCATCCAAAGAACAGGCCGTTGAACAATCAGAAACACCATCATCGAATCACCAGAGAACTCCACCGAAACATACCTTGATTTGGGAACGAACCATCGATGAGATTCCACCCAGAAACAAGAAAAATCACTATTTTCATCACTTCTAAAGATATATAGCAACATCGCCAGAAAGAGAAACAAAAACCCCAACAGCAGACTAAGAAAGGTTCCATAAAAAATGTTCATACATGAGAAAATACCAACAAAAATCCACAAATTTTAGGATAAAACATCATCTGGTGAACCATCACAAGATTAACCCATCACCCTGAGAAAAAACCTTTGAACCAGGAACACAATAGGAGAATCAAAAGTTAAGGAAATAAAGGAGAGGAGATGAGGAAGGTACTGCTAAACGCCACCTCTGACACAACCCCAAACTACTAAAGCACGATCATGATAAACCAGTATGGGGTTTCGAAATGATGGGTTGGATGATAATGGGTCATTTGGCAAGAACGAATTGGACAAAAAAGAAAAGAAAGAGATATATTTCTCTTGTTTGGCAATCTTCCATCAAAGCGAGAGATATCATTCCGAAAGAAATGGGGAGAAACGTTTCTCCCCAACTGCACATTTCAAATCACCCCAAAACCAGGGTGATTTGGAAAGAAACGAGACTGTGTTTTATTTTTTTTAAATTCTATATTATCCTCATCTATAAATTTTATTTTATTTATTTTTTTTAAATTAATATTTAATAAAATGATCATATTTATGATTATTAATAATAATAGTATTTTCATATGCATAATATTTCGTTAAACATGATTTATAAATAATTATTTTTATAATTTCAATGCAATTTATAGGTAATAATAATAAATAATTATAAATAATTTTGATTATATTGAATTAATAATTTATATATATAATTTATATACATAATTGACATGACTTAAAAATAAAATAAAAAAATCATTGCTAGTATATTTTTCAAAATTAAATTTATATATAATTGACAAGATATAAAAATAGAAGATACAATTTAAAATTATAATATTTTTTATTTGAAATAATTGAGTATTGGAAAACTATATTTCTTAAAAAATATTACCTGAATCCGCCCAGATCAATAATCATATAATGATTTCAAATTTAATTTTGTTATATATATATATATATATATATATATTTAATTATATAAAAAATTATAAATATATATTTATAATAATATAAATATTTTTTAAAAAAATACATATTTATAATTAAATATTTATATAAAAATATTTTTAAAATAAATATTTAATATATATATATATATGATGAATATATTTTATAAGTATATATATTTATGAAATCATATTTATATAATTAAAGATAAATAAATATATTTATATATATATTTATATATGATTTTATAATGATATTTATAAATATATATTTATAATTATACAAATATTTTTAATATATATATATATTTATTTATTTATTTATTTATTTATTTATTTATAATAAATATATATTTAATTAAAAATCAAAGATAAAATTTAAGATTATAATTTTTTTTATTTGGAACAATTGAATATTGGAAAATCATATTTTGTAAATGAGGGTTATTTTTGTCATGTTATAAAAATATTTCATTCCTTTTCTTTTAAAAATCGTCACCAAACAAGATGGAGAGAAATTATAATCATTTCTTTTCTTTTACTCAATTTCAAATCCAAACAAAATGAAGAGAAATCAAAATCATTTCTTTTATTTTTCTTTTCTTTTATGAATTGGGAAATAATTTCTTTTCTTTTACTAAAATATGACCAAACATAGTGTAAGAGTAGTGAAGGCAACATTCAAGGCCCTGAAAACCAACAAGAAAACTAATGGAAGACACCACCAAATGCCACCAAAAAACAATCTTAAACCACCTGAGTGCCATAATATAAAACCATATTAGGTTTAAACATGATAGATATAGCGATAAAAGAAGAGGCAGCATTTGATGCCATCAAAATACCAACAAAAGTAGAGCCACCAATGAGATGTGAGGGAACCTGAAACGGTGAGGGAATGGGGGATGGAGAGGAATCATAGAGAAGAAACACTCATCATGAGAGGGGAAAATAGGGGAAATGAATGGTGAGAAGGGGTAGAGATCGGAAGCGTCGTCAAGGGAACTACAAGGAGATACCAAAGGAAACCCTTGATGACACTAATCTGAGAGCAGGGGAGACCACCACGGAAATGTGGTGACATCAAGTAGATTAATTTATTATAGTAATCTAGGAATGATAAACATTTTATTAATAAACAATAATTGACACCTCCAATTTAAAACTAATACTAAATAAACATTTGAAGATTATAACATTCTATGATTAAAATAAAATATAATTAACTCATATATTTGTATTAAATTATTATAAATGAAATTTATAAATGGTTATAGGTATCAATAAGTTTTTGAAATATTAAGATAGTTATTTGAATTATACTAGGGCTTAGGGCACGTTTGACTAAAAGGGAATACATGGTAAGGGGTTTTGATTCTCGATTTTGTTTCATTAAGATAAGATTCATATTCCCCACTTCATTCATTTTTTGGGTTTATATATTAGAAATGGATTTTTTTGTTAAAATATAATGTATTTAAAAATCCATCACACATTCTACCTTTAATGGGATTTTGATTCAAAACATTCCAAGGTTGTAATTGTTTCTTTGTTTAGTATTCAAATCTACAAGACATCGTTGATTTTTTGAACTATTCCATTTTTTATATGGTGTATACATAGTCCATTAGAGATGTTATATCCTGAATTTCCTTTTATTCATGGTATTTCAATTTCAAATACAATATATCTCTCTAAAGAGGTCTAGATTAAAATGATACTCAAACTGTATGGATTTCATTTCCAATATTATATTAAAATAAATATTGTTTTTAAAATATAACCAATCTTGGGAATTTTTTTATTTATAAAATCTCTTAGAATCTTCATTATTCATTAATTTGGTTATAAATTTTCCAACAAAATTTCATTTGTGCTTGAATAATATTTTATTTGATGTGTTTCATATAAGTGAAACAAACCTAGTTTCTTATTTTTGGTTTTGAACTTCCATTTTCCATGTCCATATTCATTAGATAATTTTTTTGAATTTCCTTTTATATGTGTTAACAATTGTTTAATGTCATTTCATACAACTTCGAATTTTATTAAAAAAATTTAGAGAATATTTTAATGTTTTTTGTATGGGAATGTGTCAAAAGAATCTATTTTAACAATTTTTGTGTAACACACCTTTATAGCATTTTTTATTTTTCTATGAAACCTCTTCTCTACACATTTTTTGTTTCTTAATGAAATTATAATCCTCCATGTTTTATAAAATATTTTATTTAAAAAATATATTTTTTTAAAGGTCAAGGAAATTCTTTGTTTCCAATGTGATTTTTCAAATGTTCCTAAAAATTATTCTTCACATATGTCAACATTTATTGATATATTTTATACATGATCAAGGATATTCTTAATATGTTAAAATAAATATATTTTTCTCTAGATGGATTAGGAAATTTTATTTTATATCACATGAGTGATCCACCACTTCCTTTTTCTGGCCTAACCATCCACTATGAATAAGTTTAACTTTTCTTCTAATTTATTTTCATTTTGAATACCCTACTTTCTATTTCATTGATTAAAGGGTGTTCACTAAGATTCATATGCTGATTTATTGGGGGTAATTATTAACTAAAGTGTATACCATTTATCTATATGATGTAAATACCATATACTTAATTTAATGGTATCTACCTAGAAAGTTATTTGGTATCATTGAGTTAGTATTTATATTTGGTAGGTTTATCTTGATTATTGATGGAGTTAGTAATTTTTTACTTATTTTATTCTATTTGGAAGGTAAATTAAACCCATTTTATTTATATGGGTAATTTATGATATGACGATGATCTATGTGGCACACATATGTATGGATGATGATGTTAGGGACCTTATATATCCCAATAATAAATTGGATAATATTTTATATCACATGAGATTATAAAATGTTTATTGAATGAGATATGGGAAGCTTTGTTCACAATATTATTGTGTGAATGAAATGAAGATATAATTGTTCAAAATTTTATTATGTGAACATGATGAAAAAAAAAGATTTTTTTTCAAAAAATTTCTATATGAACATGATGGGGGGAAGCTTTGTTCACACATAGTTTCATAAACATGATGCAGGATGCTTTATTCACAAGATTTTCTATGCTTATGTTTGTACCATAATTTTTTATTATGATATGATTCAATGACATTCCATATTTCTATATTCCTATGATTATTCATCTTGGTTCATGTTTGTTATCTTATGCACTAATTCATTGGTACGTGTTTGTTCATTTGAGATTCTAGGCCCTTCTATCATGAATTTTGGAAAAATATAATTGTTTCATTTTCTTTTTTGTTAGTTATTTATCACTTACTTATATTTTAACCCCTGATGGAATGTTGACATGGGTTTCCCTTACTGGTAGTTTAAGATCAACTCTTTCTTATGTTTCCATTACCTAGGTAATGAACAAACTATAACCAAAGATATGTATAAAAGTAGATATAGGATGGAGTGATAATGAAATTTTTTAAAATGAATACATTCAGTTATCCATTATCCAAATAATCTAAACCATTATGGTTCTTGGGATTGTGAGATTATTTTTGAGATTTAATGTTAAAATTATGAAAAAGATTAATTTAAAGTATTTTTTTTTCATTGGATCCAAGAGTATAAATTTATTTTTAAAAAAAATATGGTATAATTATGAATATGGTTCTAGTATAGAGTTAAAAAAATATAAATTTTTCATAGTAGAGGTTTGAGCGTGTACAATGAAATTCAGGACTTAAGGTAAGTGTTTATATTGAAATGTCACCTTTTGGAAGGATTGTTTATCTTTTAATTACTATTTTATGTAATTATATGTTATATCTCTAATAAACCCCATATAGTTTCTTCAATTTTGGTCAATTCTATGTTTTATAAGTATTTATTCCACTTTCCCCTCTTTGGTACTCAAAAAGACCAAAAGAATGATTTTTGGAATAACCAACCTTATTTCCCTTCTTTGGACTGGAATCATTTTATTCCATCTCCACATTCATTAAAATATTTCATGAATGTGGTTTTCTATAATCCAATTATTTTTTAAATACATTTTCAAGTAATGATTTCATTCTTTTCAAATCTTTATAAAGTAATATTTATAATGTTTTTGGTACATGTTATATTTTACTTTTTACAAAAGTGTGAAAAGAATGTTTTTAATGTCTACCACTTCATTAGATTTTCCTTCCATAATACTTTTTATTCATTCTCAAGATTTTGTTACAAGTGTCTATTTTTTTCAAAGAAAAAATTACTTTCATCCTTCTATAAAATTTTAGTTTTAAAATATTTACAGAACAAAAGGATGTTTTCTCTTATTTCTCAAAACATGTTTCAAATTATTTTCAAAAATTATTATTTATCTATGTCAATATACTTTTAATTATTTATATTATCTTCTAGTAATATGATAATATGATACCATTCACTTTTTTTCTTTGGATGTATTATGATGATGTTGTTTTAGGGATGTTATCATGAAACCTTTTTATTTCCTATGGGTTAATTAAGCTATTATGAAATGGGGAACGGTTTTATGATCTCCTGAAACACATATGTATATTTTTAATTATGTGATGGTTGTGAATAAAATTATATGTCTCTCCAATTCAATGTTTAAATCATGATATCTCATTAGATAATATTAATGGGAATGCAGAGTAAATTGAATCTACTATGGGTTTTTGTTCACAATGTTATGATGGTCTTGGTAGTTTTAATTTACTAAGGAAATGATTTTTTTGTGATTAATTGTAATCCAAAAACTTATTTGATTTTCTATTATATTATCTCATGGATTATGATTGATTATTGATGATTTTTCACTCTTATGAATCATGTAATTTTTTATTAAAAATGATTATTCCATGAATCAGGATTTATGTTTTATGACTTGTTTTGTATGATTTTATAAGTTAAAATAATGTTATCATACCATTATTCTTATCTTTGGATCACTTATGATCATAGATTAATATATCTAAATTCTATCCTTATTGAGCATCTATGCACAACCTTTATTATGATTCCATAACCCTATGTTTTTAAAAATGGTTTTAAGTAGGGTATGTCTTTGAAGGGAACTATGTGATAATAAGCTTATGGTAGATGTTGAATATATTTCATGTAATAAGTTAAATCATTATCTATTCTCTAAATACATTAATCCTTAATGGTTCTTGAGTGTTCATTATTGTGATATATATAAAATATTCATATAAAATGATGTAATATTAATATAAATGATTCTCTGGTCACCGTAATTCATATCAAAGTAGGGTTTAGGTTTTTTAGATATTATGAATAAAAAACATAGGGTGAACTCTAGAGAAATGTAAAGATATATAAAACATCCTAAAATTTTGGTAAAATATAGATTATGGGATTTCATAGAAATGACATCCCATAGTAAAAAAAATATTATGTGGGATCTGATATATATGCACCTAGGGATAATAAACATTTAAATGATGGTTAGGAATTAACTATATCTTCACCTAGGGAACAAAAAAATACATAAATTCACACATGTTTTGTCAAACCCAAGGGTTATTCTTTGGTTAATTCGCATTCTCATTATAGGTAATTTTTGGAGATTTAATTATATTTTTGATTGAAACCTAGAATGGAATTGGTTGATGGGGAGGTGACATAAATGAATATATCTTATAAATAATTTTCAATATCATATTATTGCACACTCGATATATTTATTCTTATAATCACCCTCTTATTTTTTATTTTAGTTTATGGATAGAACCAAGAGGAATCATGTGGAAAGAAATTGTAAAAACTAATTAAATGATTATCCTCATGACCAAGTCTTTTAATAAATTAAAGGTTACCTGAGTCATGTTAAACATTCAGACAACTAATGAAAGAAAAAACTAACCATTTTACCTTTTATGTGATGTTGTCCACCATCCTTTAATGGTACTTTTTATCTACTGATTGTTGATAAATGGATCAATGTCATGAAAAGGATATTTTTAATTCTCTAGTTATCAGACAATGAGAATAATTTTTACATATATATAATTTTGAAGATGAAACTAATCAATTGTGGACTCTTAACAAGAATATGATGTAAGGGGGATAAATTGACTCCATAAAATTGGAAGAGTATAATAATTTATTATTCAATAAGTATTTTCCTTAAAATTTTAACAGTATAAATTAGTTGGAATTTGTATAACTAAAGTATGAGAAAATTAATCCATTTGTACCTATGAGGAAAATTTCACCAAACATGCAAGGTACACTTTTGGTTTTATCGTCAACCATAAAATTAAAATTGATCAATTTTTTCATCCCTTAAGACCTGGTATTTGAATGGAATTTGATATAATAGGCATTCAAATCTATAAATAAATAGTTATATGTACTCTCAAGGTATAAATAGATATAGGAGACTCACATCATTATCTTAGTTTTGGGTATAAGAAGAGAAATATGGGGTTTTTAGGAAATTACATTTATAAAAAATATGGGGAAATCAAAATAAATCATCCTTCATTCCAAAAATGTGAAATAAAGTATGGGGGAGATTTCATCCATGGAAAAGGTAAATGATTCAAGTGTATAAGAGAAGGAAATAGATCAAATTAATGTAAAAGTGATGCAAAGTGATTGATCAATGAAATTAACATAGTGGAAGATCAACTGAATGCATCACCCACACTATAATTCTTCATTTGTAAATAGTATTTAAATTATGTTAGCAAGTTCATGAAACTGAGGGATAATGATGAAAATCATTATGAGAAACCTCTTAAGTAAAAATACAAAAGGATTAGGCATTGAAAAATGAGAATGTGGATCATTGTAATGAAGTGTAGAAAGGTACACTATAAGTCCCCATCCTTAAACCTTACTTAATCATGAGTTATTACAAGATTACACATTGAGGATCTTTTTAGGTTTAGAGTTTTAGAGAATTAGATCATAAAACTTTCATAACATTCCACATTTAAACAAATTGGTTACATAAAAGATAGTATTCATTTTTACCATCAACGAAAACATATTTAAAATAAAACATGGATTCTTTCTTGACACTTCCTTGACAATATCATCATATCATGTACCATTCCCTTGACCTGTGAAAAACATTTCAAAAACATGGGATGAGCCTAAAAAGCTCAGTAAGGGTTATAAAAATATGGAAAGGAAACATGATTTCATATATACATAAGAATGAAATCATACTTTACCCATAAAAACATAAGCACTTTAACATACCTCATCAAATCATGAATAAATCATTAAAATCATAATACATAAAGGTAACTTGATTCATTCATAACATTATTACGTAGGGAGTAACCCTCTTGGTTACGTTTGGAATACCCATCATAGTATATTCCCTAAATATCTTAGTAGAAACCTTAACGTTTAACTCCTTCGCATTACCCAATGCATTGGAGAGCTATATCGGGCTCACCCGCCCTTAGTTTATCACAGAACCACCTGTCTTCATAACAATGCCCAAGAACCATAATATAATCGTATCACATAAAACATGCATAAAGGAAACATAACATTTCCACTTTTCAATCACCAGATATCAATACAACACATTGATATAAAAACATTATGAAAAACCATTTTCAATACCAAAATAAAAGAAAAGTAAAACATGGTATTTATTTTTCATTTTAAAAAAAAGTTATGGCTTGTAGAGGAAGACGAAACTCAAATAATTGTCATGGTGGCAGAGAATTCATTGTCGCCGCATACGTACGACTTAAAAAACATTTCCTTTTGTCTTTTAGTAAATGCTTCGTATAAAAATATTCTTTTTGAATAAACGTAAAAGTCAAAGGGGTTTATACACTGTATAAAATAAAGTTATGTATAAAACAAAATATGCCTCAATGAAAAGAGATTGAGATGAAGTCCCTAGCAAAGATCATTTTTTAAATAAAATAGATCTATTATGTGTATTCACTATAAGTATACATAAGAAAGTAAAAATACAAGATATGACATAATAATATCATGACATAATTTGAAAGTAGGATATTAACCCAAGGAATGGAAATTGGGTTAAGAAGTTCCCTTACAAAGATCATTTTTTAAATAAAATAGATCTATTATGTGTATTAACTATAAGTACACATAAATAAAGTAAAAAATACAAGATAGGACATAATAATATCATGGCATAATTTTAAAGTAATAGATTAACCCAAAGAACGGAAATTGGGTTAAGAAGTTCCCTTACCTCGGGTCCGACTTGACTCGATCATTCTTTAATGTCCTGAATAATAAACTTGAGTTAATTTCTACTTGATTAATAACCTTTTTCAAGTTCATTATTCCTTTCATATCACTTATTACCATGTTATGAACATTATGTAATCATTTAAGTTAATAATGGATGTTTTGTCGATATTTGGTACTTGAGTCAAAAGTGAACTTCTTATATTTACAAGTTGTTCACGTAGTCAAATATCCATTATCTCAAGAATGATATTCATTATGTAGATTCCATATATATCATATATATCTAGCATATACATGAATTTATAATATTATATAATCATTTAGAGGTAAGAAATGAAATACACCATTCATGGAGACGGTAAGCCGTACGTACGCATGAACGCTACTTTCATTTCTGTGTCATATTAATGGAATTAAAACTAAATGAGAGATATGTATATTTTAAATTAAATAATTATATTCATCATTTATATGTAACATATATCATATATATCCATTATATATATGTACTTATAATAGTACATTAAATTTGGGGATAAAAAATGAAATGCACCGTTCATGGAGACTGTAAGCCGTATGTACGCATGAACGCTACTTTCATTTCTATCTCATACATTAATGGAATTAAAAACTAATGATACATAATAGTATTATAATTCCAGTATGGTATCATACATAATATCACTAAATCTATCCTTTATATGTACCACATATGGTATTAACGAATCAAATCACTTTGAGGGGGTGGTAGTCCGCACTTCCTAAAATGAAGATATCGCGTATACCCATAATGGAAGCCATAAAGGTATGTAATAAATGAAAAATACAGAAGCTTAAGTAAAACATAAACATATTATATATCATATATAAATATGGTGTCATCTTAATTGCCACCTTTGAAGGTGTTAAAAGAATATTGAACAATCATCGTTTCGTGAGGCAGAAATTCGCCATCTACAGAAACAGTATGTTCTTTAACCATTAGATGTAGGTGTGTGTAAGTGTATCTCTAATAATTCTTATAAAAACATCCTAGTATATTTAAGATACTGGTGTTGTTACAAAAGAAATTAATAAAATGAGTTTAGTGGGTTGGAGAAGCAAAATAAAATATAAGAACACAAGAGAAGACACTACCTTTAAATCGGGAAACTCTTTTTGATTTGAGCTCAAAGGCTTCCTTGGGAAGACTTATGCCCAAAGTGAGTCTTCTAAGAGTTAGAGAGGGATTTTTAGAGACAAAATGGGTAGGTTTTGGACGAGTAAAAGGTTTTGGAAGTGTGGGTAAGGTGGTAGAGGTGGGGGCCTTTTATAAGAGGAGAGGAGGGGCACTCTTGGAAAGTTAAGAAATGATATTTTATTATAAAATGATTTTCGGATAAAAAGGGTCCCACAATTATATATTTCGAGTATAAGGTGATATTAGTTCTAAATATACTCATACAATAAGTTTTTGACATGTTTAGGTCTTAGATTTTACATTATCTTTTCATTTAATTTAAATTGTTAAATAATGAGGTAATCGCTGCGTCATCATGATGTCATAAATAATTTACTTTATTTAATGTCTAAAAATTATAAAACAAATATCATGATGTATGAAATCTTTTTATCTTTCTAATTAATATTTATAGTCAAAAATATGACTTGTATAACCCCATTTAAAAATTGTTTTAGTAAAATAACTCATGTTTGTGACATTTTTACTTTAACATTAAATAAAAAGATATTAATGTAATTTTCCTTCCAAAGTGACTCCATGGGGTCCCCAAGTTGACCCATGGATTGTCTTGGTCGGCCATGACACATCCAATAAGGGTAGGACATGTTTCAAGTTCATTTCATATTATTAAAACATTATTCTTACCTTAAATTACACTAATTACCTCTAATCGCGATTAAAAACTTAAAAGTTACTATTCACCAAAAAATTATTTTAATCCCATTGAACCACATTTTACTTCTTAATGACAACCATGTATGTCGGATTTTTGAAATTCAAAACACAGAGGTGGTAAAATTTCATTTAAATGAAAAATCAGTTTTTTTAAGTACCACTTAGTGGTTTCACTATTCATCAAAAATTGAAGTTTTTCAGAAAAATACCAAAACATCACCCTAAGATATATTTGATATTCCAGATTCAAAAATGATGTATATTTTACAAAATTAAAAACATATAAGTTACATTAATTAATTTAATAATTAATTCCCGCTGTCAAAGCAAATAGCGTGTTTTTATGAAATAATAAGTATCAAAAGATTGACACTAGTTTAAGTCCAATTTCAAAGTGAAATTAATTCCACGACCACTATTGGATTAAATGGTGAAAATATATTCTAATTTTACTTTAAAACCAATTAAAAAGATAATATAATCATATAAATAAATTAGACTAAAAAGGGGTTTTGAATTAAAATACAACATTTTTCACTATTCATTAAAAAATGAACTTTACCAGAAAAATACCAAAAATTTACCCAAAGTAAATTTAAATGTCCCAATCATAAAGAATAAGTTTATTTTGACAAATAGACCTTATAAAATTGTCAAAAGTTTGATTTAAAAATGGTTTTCCATCAAAAGGCAGTAAAACAATCTTTTAAAAATATTAGTGTATTCCATGTTTAAGATTGGATTTATTCTCATTTTAAGCCTCTAAAACACTATCTAATTCATTAATAGACATAGATAAAAATATCTATTATTCATTACTTACTTGGGATGTTATATCCTTCCCCCTTTTAGAAAATTGTGTCCCCGCAATTTATTTACTTATCGAATAAGTGGGGGTATTTAGCCCTCATTGCATTTTCAGATTCCCATGTTGCCTCTTCAATCACGTGGTTTTTCCACAAAACCTTTACCTAATGAATCACCTTATTCTGTAACACCTGCTCCCTGTGGTCAAGAATATGGACAGTTTGTTCCTCATAAGATAGGTTCTCTTCTAGCTGAACTAACTCTGGACTCAAAACATGAGATGGATCTGGCATGTACTTCCTTAACATTGAAACATGAAAAACATTGTGTACCTGAGATAAAATCGGAGGTAAAGCTGCTCGGTAAGCAACTGATCCAACTCTCTCCATAATTTCATATGGTCCAATGAACCTTGGACTCAGCTTTCCTTTCTTACCAAATCGCATCACACTTTTCCATGGTGTGACTTTGAGAAAAACATCATCACCTACCTCGAAAGATAGATCCTTCCTCCTGTTGTCCATATAACTCTTATGTCTGCTCTGAGCTATTCTCATGTGTTTCTATATCAGCTGAACTTTTTCTGCCAACTCTTCTACCAATTCTGGTCCCATTAGCTTCCTTTCACCCACTTCATCCCAGAAAGCTGGAGTTCGACACCGCTTCCCATATAACGCCTCAAATGGTTCCATCTGTATACTGGAATGAAAACTGTTATTATATGAAAATTCAACCAAAGAAAGATATTGGTCCCAACTTCCCTAATAATCCATCAAACAAGCACGTAGCATATCTTCCAAAGTTTAAATTGTTCGTTCTGAATTCCCATCTGATTGAGGATGAAAAGCTGTACTAAAATTTAATTCAGTACCCAACGACTTTTGAAGGCCTTTCCAAAAGTTATAAGTAAACCTGGGATCACGATCAGATACAATGGAGAGAGGAACTCCATGTAACCTGACTATCTCTTTAAGATACAAATGGGAAAGTTGATCTAGGGAAAAAGTATCTCATATAGCAAGGAAATGAGCAGATTTAGTCAAGCGATCAACAATAACCCAGATTGCATTATTACCTCGAGGTGTCTTCGGAAATCCCACAACGAAGTCCATGGATATATTCTCCCATTTCCATTATGGTACTAGTAAAGGCTGAAGCATCCCTTTCGGTAATTTCCGCTCTACTTTAACCTGTTGACAAGTCAAACACTTCACTGTAAAATCAGCAATATCTCTTTTCATTACATCCCACTAGTAATACTCTCGCAGATCTCTGTACATCTTAGTACTGCCAGGATGAACTGAAAACGGAGAACTATGAGCTTCACATAACAACTCTCTCTTCAACTATGAATCACAAGGCACACACAATCTCTTCCCAAATATCAAAACACAATCATTATCAATATTGAATTCAGGAAACTTACCCTTCTAAACCATCTCTACCTTTTTCTGCAACTCACTGTCTTGCTTATGTGCTTGCTTGATTCTGTCTGATAGAGAAGATTTCACTGATACCTGAAACAAAACAGAAGGACATCCAGCACCAACAACTTTTATTCCAAAGTTCATCAAATCTTTAACCAAAGGATCATGTTCCAAACGCAACATTGTTAATGAAGCATTACTTTTTCGACTCAAATCATCAGCCACTTTATTTGCTTTTCTCGGATGGTAATGAATTGTACAATCATAATCCTTGATTAATTCTAGCCATCTCCTCTGTCTCATGTTCAATTCTTTTTGAGTGAATATATACTTTAAACTTTTTTGATCGGTATATATTTCACACTTTACTCCATACAAATGATGCCTCCAAATTTTTAAAGGGAAAACAACAGCAGCTAATTCCAAATCATGTGTAGGGTAATTTACTTCATGAGTTTTCAACTGTCGTGAAGCATAAGCAATTACCTGATCATTATTTATTAGGACGCAACCAAGTCCTTTCAATGAAGAATCACTGTAGATAATAAACTCACCATTCCTGGAAGGTAGTGCCAAAACTGGAGCATTCACCAACCTTCTTTTCAATTCCTGAAAACAATCATCACATTCTTTTGTCCAGATAAACTTAACACCCTTCTGAGTTAGCTTAGTCATTGGACTAGATAACTGTGAAAAATTTCTAACAAACCTTCGGTAATATCCTACCAAACAAAGGAAGCTATGAATCTCAGTTACATTTGTGGGTATTGGCCATTCTTCAACAACCTTTGTTTTTGCAGGATCAACGGTTATCCCATCTTTAGAAACAATGTGACCCAGGAAAGAAATTTGTTGTAACCAAAACTCACACTTTCTGAATTTTTCATACAGTTTCTTTTCTTTTAAGGTTTTCAAGATCACCCTTAAATGACTTTCATGATCCTCTTTACCTTTACAAAACACCAAAATATCATCAATAACACAATCACGATTTATCACCTGAGTCAACTGATCCATCACTGGAACAAACTGTTAAATTCTGATTCTGACCATCTCAGGATGCTGATTTGAAAGGTCATTTCCCTCTGTATGCCTTCCTAGAAAAGTTGTTCCGTTTCCTCTATGAAAAACCATTCATAACACTGAAATATCTTAGGCGAATCAACATGGTAATATTCAAATTCTATATCATTTCAATTTGACCATTAAAAAATATATTTTTGGATAATAATTTAATATAATTCTAACTCCTAAAGTTATCTAAACCGACCTCTGATACCAACTATAAGTCCCCAGCCTTAAAACTTACTTAATCTTGAGTTATTACAAGATTACACATTGAGGATCTTTTCAGGTTTAGAGTTTTATAGAATTAGATCATAAAACTTGCATAACATTACATATTTAAACAAAGTGGTTACATAAAAGATAGTATTCATTTTTACCATCAACAGAAACATATTTAAAATAAAACATGGATTCTTTCTTGACACTTACTTGACACTATCATCATATCATGTACTATTCCCTTGACCTGTGAAAAACATTTCAAAAACTTGGGATGAGAATAAAAAGCTCAGTAAGGGTTATAAAAATATGGAAAGGAAACATGAGTTCATATATACATAAGAATGAAATCATAATTTACCCATAAAAACATAATCACTTTAACATACCTCATCAAATCATGAATAAATCATAGAAATCATAAGACATAAAGGTAACTTGAGGCATTCATAACATTCTTATGTAGGGAGTAACCCTCTTGGTTACGTTTAGAATACCCATCACAGTATATTCCCTAAATCTCTTCCAATAAACCTTAAAGTTTAACTCCTTCGCATTACCCAATGCATTGGAGAGCTATATTGGGCTCACCCGCCCTTAGTTTATCACGGAACCACCCGTCTTCATAACAATGCCCAAGAACCATAACATAATTGTATCACATAAAACATGCATAAAGGAAACATAACATTTCCACTTTTCAATCACCAGATATCAATACAACACATTGATATAAAAACATTATGAAAAACCATTTTCAATACCAAAATAAAAGAAAAGTAAAACATGGTATTTATTTTTCATTTTAAAAAAAAGTTATGGCTTGTAGAGGAAGCCGAAACTCAAATAATGGTCATGGAGGTGGAGAAGTCGTTGTCGCCGCATACGTACGACAAAAAAAACATTCCCTTTTGTTGTTTAGTAAACGCTTCGTATAAAAAGATTCCTTTTGAATAAACATAAAAGTCAAAGGGGTTTATACACCGTATAAAAGAAAGTTGTGTATAAAACAAAATATGCCTCAATGAAAGGAGATTGAGACGAAGTCCCTTACAAAGATCATTTTTTAAATAAAATAGATCTATTATGTGTATTTACTATAAGTATACATAAAGAAAGTAAAAATACAAGATATGACATAATAATATCATGACATAATTTGAAAGTAGGATATTAACCCAAAGAATGGAAATTGGGTTAAGAAGTTCCCTTACAAAGATCGTTTTTTAAATAAAATAGATCTATTATGTATATTCACTATAAGTACACATAAATAAAGTAAAAAGTACAAGATAGGACATAATAATATCATGGCATAATTTGAAATTAAGATATTAACCCAAAGAACAGAAATTGGGTTAAGAAGTTCCCTTACCTCGGGTCCGACTTGACTCGATCGTTCCTTAATGTCCTGAATAATAAACTTGAGTTAATTTCTACTTGATTAAGAACATTTTCCAAGTTCATTATTCCTTTTATATCACTTATTAGCATGTTATGAAATTTATGTAATCATTTAAGTTAATAACGGTCTTTTTGTCGATATTTGGTACTTGAGTCAAAAGTGAACTTCTTATATTTACAAGTTGTTCACGTAGTCAAATATCCATTATCTCAAGAATGATATTCATGATGTATATGCCATATATATCATATATATACAGTATATACATGCATTTATAATATTACATAATCATTTAGAGGTAAGAAATGAAATGCACCATTCATGGAGACGGTAAGTCGTACGTACGCATGAACGCTACTTTCATTTCTATGTCATATTAATGGAATTAAAACTAAATGAGAGATATGTATGTTTTAAATTACAGAATTATATTCATCATTTATATGTAACATACATCATATATATCCATTATATATATGTACTTATAATAGTACATTACATTTGGGGATAAGAAATGAAATGCACCATTCATGGAGACGGTAAGTCGTACGTACGCATGAACGCTACTTTCATTTCTATCTCATACTTTAATGGAATTAAAACATAATGATACATAATAGTATTATAATTACAGTATGGTATCATATATAATATCATTAAATCTATCCTTTATACGTACCACATATGGTATTAATGAATCAAATCACTTTGAGGGGGCGGTAGTCCGCACTTCCTAAAATGAAGATATCGCGTATACCCATAATGGAAGCCATAAAGGTATGTCATAAATTAAAAATACAGAAGCTTTAGTAAAACATAAACATATTATATATCATATATAAATATAGTGTCATCTTAATGGCCACCTTTGAAGGTGTTAAAAGAATATTGAACAATCATCGTTTCGTGAGGCAGAAATTCGCTATCCACGGAAACAATATGTTCTTTAACCATTAGATGTAGGTGTGTGTAAGTGTAGCTCTAATACTTCTTATAAAAACATCCTAGTATATGGAAGATACTGGTGTTGTTACAAAATAAATTAATAAAAGGATTTTAGGGGGTTGGAGAAGCAAAATAAAACACAAGAACACAAGAGAAGACACTACCTTTAAATCGGGTAACTCTTTTTGATTTGAGCTCAAAGGCTTCTTTGAGAAGACTTCTGCCCAAAGTGAGGCTTCTAAGAGTTATATAGGGATGTTTAGAGACAAAATGGGTAGGGTTTGGATGAGTCAAAGGCTTTGGAAGTGTGGTTAAGGTGGTAGAGGTGGGGGCCTTTTATAAGAGGAGAGGAGGGGCACTCTTGGAAAGTTATAAAAGGTTACTTTATCATAAAATTCTTTTCGGATTTAAAAGGTCCCAAAATTATATATTTCGAGAATAAGGTGATAGGAGTTCTAAATATACTCATCAAATAGGTTTTTGACATGTGTAGGTCTTAGATGTTACATTGTCTTTTCATTTTATTTAAATCGTTAAATAATGAGGTTATCGCTGCATCATCATGATGTCATAAATAATTTAATTTATTTAATGTCTAAAAATTATAAAACAAATATCACGATGTATGAAATATTTTTATCTTTCTAATGAATATTTATAGTCAAAAATATGACTTGTATAACCCCATTTAAAAAATTGTTTAGTAAAACAACTCATGTTTGTGACATTTTTACTTTAACATTAAATAAAAAGATATTAATGTCATTTTCTTTCCAAAGTGGCTCCATGGGATCCCCAAGTTGACCCATGGATTGTATTGGTTTTCCATGACACATACAATAATTTTAGGACATGTTTCAAGTTCATTTCATATTATTAAAACATTATTCTTACCTTAAATTACAATAATTACCTCTAATCGTGATTTAAAACTTAAAAGTTACTATTCACCAAAAAAATTATTTTAATCCCATTGAACCACATTTTACTTCTTAATGACAACCATGTATGTTGGATTTTTGAAATTCAAAACACAGAGGTGGTAAAATTTCATTTAAACAAAAAATCAGTTTTTTTAAGTACCACTTAGTGGTTTCACTATTCATCAAAAATTGAAGTTTTTCAGAAAAATACCAAAACATCACCCTAATCTATACTTGATATTCCGGATTCAAAAATGATGTATATTTTAAAAAATTCAAAACATGTAAGTTATATTAATTAATTTAAAAATTAATTCCCGCTGTCAGAGCAAATAGCGTGTTTTTATGAAACAATAAGTATCAAAATATTGACACTAGTTTAAGTCCAATTTCAAAGTGAAATTAATTCCACGACCACTATTGGATTAAATGGTAAAAATATATTCTAATTTCACTTTAAAACCAATTCAAAAGATAATATAATCATATAAATAAATTATACTAAAAAGAGGTTTTGAATTAAAATGCAACATTTTTCACTATTCATTAAAAAATGAACTTTACCGGAAAAATACCAAAAATTTACCCAAAGTAAATTTCATTGTCCCAATAATAAAGAATAAGTTTATTTTGACAAATAGAGCTTATAAAATTGTCAAAAGTTTGATTTAAAAATGGTTTGCCATCAAAAGGTAGTAAAACAATCTTTTAAAAATATTAGTGTATTTCATGCTTAAGATTGGATTTATTCTCATTTTAAGCCTCTAAAACACTATCTAATTCATTAATAGACATAGATAAAAATATCTATTATTTATTACTTACTTGGGATGTTACATACACATATCATTTACTCTAGAAAAAAATCTTCTTATTTTATTCAGGTTATACACACCCTTTTATATAAGAATAATTTTCTAAGAGTATCACATCACCACCCTAATTTTTAGATATAGGATTGTCTATGAAAACTCTTAATGGCATGAAAAATTAATCTCAAGTCTATAACTCCTCTCTGATGGAAATTTGTGGGAATATACTTCCCATAAATGTCATTATTCTCCCTATCATCAAATTATATTTGATTTTGTGAATGAATTTTAACTCTTTATATATCCCATATCAATTTACAATGAAGTGTAGTCACATTTGATATCGCAAATAAATTGAATAACTTATATCGGTTTGAGGATGAATATAAACATCTATTTGAAATTATATATATTATATGGGTATTTTTATATATTCTGAAGGGGAATTTATCTCAAATGGCTAGGTAGAAAATCAACATTAAATATATTCCTATTTTTAATGGATATGTTGATATATTTCCATAATATATTCCTATTAATCCTACAAATCATGAATTCAAGATTTCAATAGAACCCATTCCTGGTACCATGCCTGTTTTAACAAATACTTATAAAATGGACCTAATTGAGTTCAAGGAATTAAATAAGAAACTCTAGGAGAATCTAGATAAGGGATTAATATTCCCTTGTGCATCTCAATGGTGTAAATTAGTTATTTTAGTAAGAATATAAATTGTTCAATTCATATTTTCAATTATTATCATGAACATAATAATATTCCAATCAAGAATAAGTTTCCTCTACCATGTATTGATGACATGTTTGATCAAATTTGAAAATATTATTACTTCATAATATTGGAAATCAAAAGGGATCATTAGATAAGGTTCAAAAGGGATGATATAACCAATACAATGTTATGTATGAGGTATATATACTATGAATTTATAGTGATTCTATTCAGACATACTAATTCCCTTATTATCTTCATAGATCTGATGAATATAGAATATAGAGATTACCTTGAACGGTTTGTGGTAGTCTTTATTGATGACATTTTCATATTTTCTAAGAGTAATAAAGAATATAAATATCATTTATTAATTGTGCTAAATACCCTAAAAAAATAGAAACTATATTCACAATTTAGCATGTGTGGAATATGGTTACATAATTTTCCATTTCCTGTTCACATAATCTCAAATAAGAGTATAGTGGTGGATCCTTCAAAGATAGAGGATATTGAAAAATAGACTAGAAGAAACTCAGTGACTGAGATCTTGAGTTCTCTTGGAATGTATAGATACTATCAATGCTTTGTGAAACATTTCTCAAAGTTTTCAAATACACTAACCATTTTTATACAAAAAGGACCTAAGATCCTTTAGAAATATGAATTTAGAGAAAATTTCAAAGAACATAAGATAATGTTGGTCAGTGAACCTATCCTCACATAGACCAATAGTGTAGAATGGTTTTTGATATACAATGATGCATCAATGATGTTATTGGGATACGTTTTTATTATAAAGCAAATGGTGGTAGAATATGCTTGATTCCAATTAAAAACTCATTATAAAATGACATAGATCATGATTTGGAGTTGTAAGTGGTAAATTTTAATTAAAAATAGAGATAAATTCTCTTTATGGTTAAATGTGTGATATATATACCAATAATAATATATTAATATATATATTCACACATATAGAATTCAATATGCACCAAAGGAGATGGTTTGAGTTGATTATATATTATAATTTCTCAATACATTACAACCCTGGGAAGGTGAACAAGGTGGATTATACTCTATGATGGAAGGATAATTATAGATTATCCATGATGAGGATTTAAGGGGATCTGATGCTTAAGTATTTATAGAGCATGTACCCAAAAATCATATAGAAAAGGGAGAAATCCTACCATTCTCAAATGAATTACCATCCATCATTAATATGAAGATTAAATAGGCACATAAGGTACATGTGGAACAATAGAAGAATATGTACATTGTTTTGGAGATCATCTTTCATCATGATGGAATGATAAGATTTAGGAATCAGATATTTATCCCTCAAGTAAAAATATTTAAGAAGGATCTTTTGTTTGAAGAACATTTATCATCATTCTCATTCCATCGTAGAATTAAAAAATGTATAGAGATTTCATAGGCCATTTAATGTGGGACAAAATTAAGAGTGGTGTTGTGGAGTATGTATCTCAATTATATTTATATAGGAAAGTTAATATAGAATGAAAAAAGTCTAAGGAGATGACGAAACCATTACCCATAACTATATAGAAATGGGAAACAATCACCCTATAATTCATATTAGGACTCCCCAAGACATCTAAAGGTCATAATTCCAATTTGGTTATAGTTTATCACCTTAGAAAGAGAGTGAATTTAATTGCTATCAGAGAATATTTCTCACTTGATAGACATGGAAGGATATACATATAAGAGTTGGTAAGGGTCCTTGGAGTACCACTCTCAATTATATCTGGTTGAGATATTATGTTTTCCTTGATGATATGGAGAAGTATTTATCATTAATTTAAAACATATATGAAATTTATAACTTCATATAATCCATATTAAGATGGTCATTCTGAGAGGATCGATATGTAACATCCTAGACCCAGATGCCACTCAATAGTGCCTTGAGCCCAGTTGGCTACATGCCCTCAAGCACATATCCCCAAATTCCAGAGGATGCTGACTAGTAGTGATGGGCCTAGGAGTCTCGGTGGGTAGACTATTCCCTCATCACTAGAGTGTAACACAACAAAATTAGAAAAAAAAAGTAAATAGCAGAAGAAGTAAATGATCAGCAATTGAAAAACATACAAGAGAGGAATATTAAACAATCCAGAAGAGTCTCATATACAAATATGATGATGATACATGTCATATGTTTATTAAAATATCCAAAACAGGTATAAATTAGTATAGTACAATACATGTATCCAAAACACCAAAAAAACCAAAAAGTATCTCGGTATCATCTTAAACCTCTGCTTGGTCTCATGCTCCCTTTTCTCCTATGCAGTAATCAACAACCTGAGTTAGGGCGCTTTCCCTTGTCAATAACTACAACCATATAATTTTTTGGGGTCCTCAAGGTGTCCCAAACAAGGTATGACATAAACATCCCAATAGGAAACCACCCAAAGTTCTATACAATTCTATGCAGTGCAATATAAGCAAGTGAACAATAAGAAAAATTAAAGTGTCTATGACACGTTCACCACAAAGCAAGTGATACTAACTAGATTCTTAAGGATTCCTACAAAACAAATTCAAACTCCTAACAAGGAAGCTACAAGTAAATATAAATAAACTGCACAACCTCACCATACATCACAACCTGTCATATCAAACATGGAATTGTCATACAACCCAAAAATCCAAGTATACATGGTCAAGCTATATAATATAACATTTCACATTTATCAAAATTGTTTTATATATCATAATTGTCAGGCCATGAAGGGTCATATCCAAGGTGTAGAATACCAATGCATCCTCATCGAGTCCTAGGATCATCTAGATGGAAACTCAATATAGGCACTAGTTGGAGTCCTAGGATCATGTCATATCAAAAATGTCATACACGAGTCCAAGAAATCTGGATCTAAGGGGTAGCATGGCCCAAGGAACCTCACAGAATCAATACCCAAGGAGCATATTCATCTAAGGCATCCATGACCACATTCCAGATCCATGGAGAGTTGTCTATGGAATCTATACAATCATTCATATATTTCATACCATTTAACAACTCATACCACATGAGTCTACCCACTCATATAAACATCTACATTTATTCACATATAATGAGTATACCCACTCATTTAATCACATTTCATACCCAAATAATTCAATAAGTATACCCACTCATTATCCATTATTCATATCAAACATGTCACATGGGAATACCCACCCACTTATCACCAATAAAATTAGCTAAATAACTATTTAACATTTAAACTCATGTGGTTTTACCCACTCACATTACCATTTTTCAATTAAAAAATTCAAGCATGGTATATCAACCTATCATAAGGTAGGGATGTAGGACATATCCTAAACTAGGAATTCAATTCTATTTAAATTTGATCGGGCTTCCTACATCTAGGAAAGCATGAGAACTCACCCCTTGGGTGGTTCAACCAATGCATAATAAAGAAATTACTTAAGACACACCCCATAGGTGGCCATGGTTTGGTAAATAGACACTAATACATCAAAAATAGAACTAAGGGCATCCATATCATGTCAAATTTCATTTATTTCAATTAGCCAGTTCAATTTTGAAGTTGTTCTAGAAATTATGGCAGGAGGCGTAATGGATGATAGCTCTATAAAGTACCAAAACTTAGAAGAAATGTATAAACCACCTACCATAGCTTGGTTATTGAGTTCTCATCTAGTATTAGGTCTTGATTCAACTCATATTGAGAGAAATATGAAGAATAAATGAAGAACCTAAAATTAGGGCATAGAAACCTAAATCCAAATAGCATAGTCGATATCCTGAAAAATGAGGAACTGCTAAAAGACCAAAACAATGATTTTTGGAATAACCAACCTTATTTACCTTCTTTGGACAGTAATCATTTTGTTCCATATACACATTCATTAAAATGTGTCATGAATGTGTTTTTATATAATCCAATTATATTTTAAATACATTTTCAACTAAAGATGACATTCTTTTCAAATCTTTCTAAAGTAATATTTATAATGTTTTTGGTACATGTTATATTTAAATTTTTACAAAAGTGTGAAAATAATTTTTTTAATGTCTACCCCTTCACTATATTTTCCCTCCATGATACTTTTTATTCATTCCCAATATTCTATTAAAAGTTTCTATTTTTTTCAAAGAAAAATTATTTTCATTCTTCTTGAAAATTTTAGTTTTAAAATATTTACAAAACAAAGGATGTTTTCTCTTTTTTCTAAAATAATATTTCTAATTATTTTCAAAATAAATATTTATCTATATCAATATACTTTTAATGATTTATATTATCATCTAGGAATATGATAATATGATACCATTCACTTTGTTTCTTTGGATGTATTATGATGATGATGTTTTAGGGAAGTTATCATGAAACCTTTTTCTTTCCTATGGGTCAATTAAGCTATTATGAAATGGGGAATGGTTTTATGATCTCTTGAAACACATATTTATGTTTTTCATTATGACATAGTTGGGAATAAAATTATACATCATTCCAATTAAATGGGTAAATCAGGATATCTCATTAGATAATATTAATGGGAATTCAGAGTAAATTGAATCTACTATGGGTTTTTGTTCACAATGTTATGATGGTCTTACTAGTTTTCATTGACTAAGGAAATGATTTTATATGATTATTTGTATTCCAAAAACTTATTTCATTTTTTTATTATATGATCTCATGGATCATGATTGATTATTGATGATTCTTCACTCTTATAAATCGTGTAATTTATTATTAAAAAGGATTATTCCATGAATCATGATTTATGTTCTATGAATTGTTTTGCATGATTTTGTAAGTTATGATCATGTTATCATACCATTATTCTTATATTTAGATCACTTATGATAATCGATTGATATATCTAATTTCTACCCTTATTGAGCATCTATGCAAAACCTTTATTATGATTCCATATCCCTATGTTTTTAAAAATGGTTTTAAGTAAGGTATATATTTGAAGGGAACTATGTGATAATAAGCTTATGATAGATGTTGAATATATTTCATGTAATAAGTTAAATAATTATCCATTCTCCTAATACATTAATCCTTAATGGTTCTCAGGTGTTCATTATTGTGAGATGCATAAAATATTCATAGAAAATGATGTAATATTAACATAAATGATGCTCATTTCAATGTAATTCATATCAAGGTAGGGTTTATTTTTTTGGATATTATGAATAGAAAAACATATGGTGAACTCTAGGGAAATGTAAAGATATATAAAACATCCTAAAATTTTGGTAAAATATAGATTATGTTATTTCTTAGAAATGACATCCCAAGTGGATAAAAATAATCTTATGTGGGATCTAGTATATATGCACCTAGGGATAATAACCCTTTAAATAATGGTTAGGAATTAACTAGATCTTCACCTGGGGTACAAAAAAGGCATAAATTCCCACATGTTTTGTCACACCCAAGCGATATTATTTGGTTAATTCTCATTCTATTTAATGTTTAATTTTAGGAGATTTGATTATATTTTTGATTAAAACCTAGAATGGAATTGGTTTATAAGGAGGTGACAAAAATGAATATATCTTATGAATGATTTTAAATATCATATTATTTCTCACTCTATATATTGATTCTTATAATCACCCTCATATTTTTTATTTTAGTTTATGGATAAAACCAAGAGGAATCATGTGAAAAACAATTGTAACAACCAATTAAATTATTATCCTTGTGACCATGTCTTTTAATAAATTAAAGGTAACATGAGTCATGTTAAACATTCAAACAACTAATAGAAGGAAAAACTAATTATTTTACCTTTTATGTGATAATTTTCACCATCCATTAATGGGAATTTTTATCTACTGATTGTTGATAAATGGATCAGTATCATGAAAATGATATTTTTCATTCTCTAGTTTTCAAACAATTAGAATAATTTTTTACATTTGTATCATTTGGAAGATGAAACTAATCAATTGTGGACTCTTAATAAGAATATGATGTGAGGGGGAGAAATTGACTCCATTAAATTGGAAGAGTATAATAATGTATTATTCAATAAGTATTTTCCTTGAAATCCTTACAGTATAAATTAGTGTGAATTTATAGAACTAAAGTAAGAGAATATTTAATCTATTAGTACCTAGGAGTAAAATTTCACCAAACATGCAAGGTATACATTTGGTTTTATCGTCAACCATAAAATCAAAATTGATCAATTTTTTAGTGTATTAAGACCTGGTTTTTGAATGGAATTTGATATAATAGGCATTTAAATCTATAAATAAATAGTTATATGTACTCTCAATGTATAAATATAGATAATAGACTCCCATTATTCTCTTAGTTTTGGGGATAAGAAGAGAAATATGAGGTTTTTAGGAAATTACATTTACAAAAACCATGGGGAAATCAAAATAAATCATCCTTCATTACAAAAATGTGGAATAAAGTATGGGGGAGCTTTCATCCATGGGAAAGGTAAATGATTCAAGTGTATAAGAGAAGTAAATCGATCACATTAATGTAAAAGTGATGCAAAGTGATCGATCAATGAAATTAATAGAGTGGAAGATCAAATGAATACATCACCCACACTATAATTCTTTATTTGTAAATAGTATTTCAATTATGATAAAAAGTTCATGAAACTAAGGGATAATGATGAAAATCAGTATCAAAAACCTCTTAAGTAAAAATACAAAAGGATTTGGCATTGAAAAATGATAATGTGGATCATTGGAATGAAGTGTAGGAAGGTACACTTATCATTTACTCTAGAAAAAAAATCTTCTTATTTGATTTAGGTTCTACCCACCATTTTATATATGAATAATTTTATAAGAGTATCAAATCACCACCATAATGGTTAGATATTGGATTGTCTATAAAAAGTATTAATGGTATGAAAAAATCATCTAAATTCTATAACTTCTCTCTAATGGAAGTTTATGGGAATGTACTTCCCATAAATGTCATTATTCTCCCTATCATCAAATTATATTTGATTTTTTGAATGGATTTTAACTCTCTTTATATATCCCATATCAATTTCCAATTAAGTGAAGTCACATTTATATCCTAAATAAATTTAATAACTTATATTGGGTTGAGGATGAATATGAACATCTATTTGAAATTACTGATATTATATGGGTACTTTTATATATTATGAAGGGGAATTTATCTCAAATAGCCAGGTAGAAACTCAAAATTAAAGATATTTCTATTGTGAATGGATATGTTAATATATTTACATAATAGATTACTATTCATCCTCCAAATCATAAATTTGAGTTTTCAATAGAACTCATTTTTGGTTCCATGCATGTTTTAAAGAATAGTTATAAAATGGACCCAATTGAGTTGAAGGAATTAAATAAGAAACTCTAGGAGAATCTAGATAAGAGATTCATATTCCCTTGTGCATATCCATGGTGTAAATAAGTTATTTTTTACTAATAATATAAATGTTTCAATGCATATTTTCATTGATTATCATGAACATAATAAAATCACAATCAAGAATAAGTTTCCTCTACCATGTATTGATGGCCTGTTTGATCAAATTTGCAGAGATTGATACTTCATAATATTGTCATTGGAATGGGATCATTAGATAAGGTTTAGAAAGGGATGATATACCCAAGACAATGTTATATATGAGGTATGGATACTATGAATTTATAGTGATTCTATTTATACATACCAATTCCCTTATTATCTTCATAGATATGATGAATATAGTATATAGAGATTACCTTAACCCATTTGTGGTAGTATTTATCGATGACATTTTCATATTTTCTAAGAGTAAGAAAGCGCATAAATATCATTTAGAAATTGTGCTAAATACCCTTAAAAAAGAGAAACTATATTCCCAATTTATCTTGTGTGGAATATGGTTACATAATTTTCCATTCCTCATTCACATAATCTCAAATAAGAGTATAGTGGTGGATTCTTCAAAGATAGAGGATATTGAAAAATAGACTAGAAGAAACTTAGTGATAGAGATCTTGAGTTCTCTTAGAATGTATTGATAATATCAATTCTTTTTGAAACATTTCTCAAAGTTTTTAAATACACTAACCATGTTTATATAGAAGGGACCCGTGTTCCTTTGGAAATATGAATTTGGAAAAAATTTCAAGGAACATAACATAATGTTGGTCAGTGCACCTATCCTCACATAGACCAATTGTGGAGAATGGTTTTTGATATACAATGATTCACCAATTAAGTTATTGGGATATGTTTTCATTATAAAGGAAATTGTGGTAGAATATGCTTTATTCCAATTAAAAACTTATTAAAAAAATTACATAGATCGTGATTTAGAGTTGGAAGTGGTAAATTTTAATTCAAAATCCAGAGAATTTATCCTTCTGATTAAATGTGTGATATATATACCAATCATAAGATATTAATATATATATATATAAATATATATATTCACACATATGGAATTAAATATGCACCAAAGGATATGGTTTGAGTTTATTATAGATTATAATTTATCAATACATTACAACCCTAAGAAGGTGAAAATGGTGGATTATGATCTATGATGGAAGGATAATTCTAGATTATCCATGATGAGGATTTAAGGGGATCCAATACTTAAGGTTTTTTAGAGCATGTACCCATAAATCATATAAAAAAGGGATAAATATTATCCTTCTCAAATGAATTACCATACATCATTAATATGAATATTAAATAGGCACATAAGGCAGATGTGCAGCTATAGAAGAATATATAGATTGTTCTGGAGTTCTTCTTTAATCATGATTTAATGAAAATATTTAGGAATCAGACATTTATCACTCAAGTAAAAATATTTAAGATGGATCTTTTGGTTGAAGAACATTTCTCATCATTCTCATTCCATCGTAGAATTAAAAAATTTATAGAGATCTCATAGGCTATTTCACATGGGATAAAATTAAGAGTGGTGTTGTGGAGTGTGTATCTCAATTCTTGTTATGCAGGAAAGTTAAGATAGAATGACAAAAGTCTAAGGGGATGACGAAACCATTACCCATAACTATATAGAAATGGGAAAGAATCACTCTAGATTTTATCTTAGGACTCGCCAAGATATCTAAAGTTCATAATTCCAATTTGGTTATAATTGATCACCTTAGAAATAGAGTGAATTTCATTTCTATTAGAGAATATTTCTCACTTGATAGACATAGAAGGATATATATAGAGAGAGAGAAGTTGGTAAGGGTCCTTAGAGTACCACTATCAATTATATCTAGTTGAGATATTATGTTTACCTCGATGATATGGAGAAGTATTTATCATGAATTGAAGACATATGTGAAATTTAGAACTTATTATAATCCATATAAATATGGTCATTCTGAGAGGACCGATCAGTAACATCCTAGACCCAGATTCCACTCAATAGTGCCTTGATCTCAGTTGGCTACATGGCCTCAAGCACATATCCCCAAATGCCAGAGGCTACTGACTAGTAGTGAGGGGCCTAGGTGTCTCAGTGGGGATATAATTCCCTCATCACTAGAGTCTAACACAATGAAATTAGAAAGAAAAAGTAAATAATGGAAGAAGTAAATGATCAGTAATTGAAAAACATGCAAGAGAGGAATATTAAACAAGCCAGAAGAGTCTCATATATAAATATGATGATGATACATGTCATATGTTTATTAAAATAGCTAAAATAGGTAAAAAGTAGTATAGTACAATACATGTATCCAAAACACCAAAAAGAAACCAAAAAGTGTCTCGTTAGTATTGTAAACCTCAGCTTGGTCCCATGCTCCCTTTCTCATATGCAGCAATCAACAACCTGAGTTATTTCCCTTGTCACTACCTATAACCATATAACCTTTTTGGTTCCTAAAGGTGTCCCAAATAGGGTGTGACATAAACATCCCAATAGGCAACCACCCAAAGATCGATAAAATTCTATGCAGTGAAATATAACAATCTAAATAGGTGAACAGTAAGAAAAATTAAAGTGCCCATGACACATTCACTACAAATAAAGTGATACTAACTAGCCTCTCAAGGATTCCTGCAAAACAAATTCAAACTGATAACAAGGCAGCTACAAGTAAACATAAATAGACCATATAGCCTCACCGTACATCCCAACCTGTCATATCAAACATGTCATTGTCATACAACCTGAAAATCCAAGCATCCATGGTCAAGATATATAATATAACATGTCACATTTACCACAGCTATTTTTTATATCATAAGTGTCAGACTATGAAGGGTCATATTTAAGGTGTAGAAAACCAAGGCATCCTCATCTAGTCCCAGTATCATCAAGATGGAAACTCGATATAGGCACTGGTTGGAGTCCTAGGAGCATGTCATATCGAACATGTCATATGTGAGTCCAAGAAATCTAGATCTAAGGGGTAGCATGTCCCAAGGAACCTCACAAAATCAATACCCAAGGAGCATACTCATCCAAGGAATCCATTACCACATTCCAAATCCATGGAGAGCTGTCTATGTAATCTATACAATCATTCATCCATTCCATACCATTTAACAATTCATACCATATGAGTATACCCACTCATATAAACATTTATATTTATTCACATATAATGAGTATACCCAGTCATTTAATCAAATTTCATACCCAAAGCATTCAATGAGTATACCCACTCATTATCCATTATTCATATCAAACATGTCACATGGGCATACCCACCCACTTAGCACCAATCAAATTAGCTAAATAACCATTTAACATTTGAACCCATATGATTATACCTACTCACATTACCATTTTCCAATTAAACAATTCAAGCATGGTATATCAACCTATTATAAGGTAAAGTTGTAGGAGATATCCTAAAATATAAATTTAATTCCATTTAATTGTGATTGGGATTCCTACATATAGGAAAGCATGATAACTCACCCCTTGGTTGGTTCAACCAAGTCTAAACAAATCAATTACTTAATACACATCCCATGGGTGGACATGGTTCGGGAAATGGACACTAATATATCAAAAAAGAAACTAAGGGAATCCCTATAATGTCTAGTTTCATTTATTTCAATTAGCCAGTTCAATTTTGAGGTCATGCCAGAAAGTCTGGTAGGAGGTGTAATGTTAGATAGCTCTATAAAGCACCAAAATTCAGAAGAAATGTATAGACCACCTACCATAGCTTGGTTTTCGAATGCTCATCCAGTATCAAGTCCTGATTCGACTCGACTTGAGAGAAATATGAAGAATAAATGAAAAACCTGAAATTAGGGCATAAAAACCTAAATCTAAATAGCATAGTCGATTTCATGAAAAATGATGAACTTCTAAAAAGGAAATAAGTACTCACTGATGTGAATCCAACTTTACCAATGATGGAAAAAATAGATTTTAGATCTGGAACTAGGAGAAAAGATTAATTTAGGCTTCCTTTGGGGCTTCCAGTGAAAAAAAGAGGGGAGGTGAGAGATTCTTTCTGAAAAATAGAGGCCCCTACCTCTATTTTAAAAAAACTAAGTCAGGAATTTACATGACGTGTAAATTCTTTACACGTCATGTAAAGACTGAGGCATTCCTCATTGAGAAAACCTTTTAAGCGATATGAAAGGTTATGACCATACCGTTATACATCGTGTATCCCAATTACAGTCGTGTAATTGGCCTACAGCCAATTTACATCCCTCCAACCTCTTCCTTTCCAAAAACTACCCAACTATCCCATAATCCGGATTAGGTTCTAAGCCAAAAATAAAATGAAACAAGAGTTTAAACAGTAAGTAAAAGATTTTTACCTCAAGAAAAACCAAGTATCTTACAATCTTTTCCCTTGAAACAATTTGTCCTTGAATTTCCTTCTCAAGTGTGGTCAAGATTTGTTTGAGAATAACTCTAGTCACTGAGCATGTATTCTGGACTCCCTATTCCAAGTCTCATCTTGTAAACGGTTACACTGCCATAGCACCCATACTAAAGGAACTAATCGACCTCAGAGAACCTTCACCCTCCTATCAACAATATGTATAGGATGCTCCTCAAAGGATGCATCTACCTGAAGCTCAACCTCCTTAGCCTAAAAATTATGAGATAGGTCATAATAATAACAGTGCAACTAAGATACATAGAATACATCATGCATGGTTCAATACCTATAAGGTAACTACAACTGATAGGCTACCAACCTAACTCTCTCTAGAATCTCAAATGGACCGAAATATCACGGTAAAATATTACCTTGTCTCTTGATCCACCTATGTCCTAACCTTGGTGAAACATGTAAAAAGACATGACCATTAACCTCAAACTCTAGAGTTCATCTACGGTGATCGGAGTAAGAATTTTGATGTGATTGTGAAATAGTCATCTGCTTCTAAATCAACTAGACCTTCTCAGAAGTCTCCTGCATGAGAAACGGTCCTAGTAAAGCTCCTCACCTACCTCTAACCAGCATAGGGGTGATTGTCATGGAATTTCGTATAAAGCCTCATAAGGTTCCATGTGTATAGTCGCCTAATAACTGTTATTGTAGGAAAATTCAACTAAGGGTATGTGATTCTCCCAAGAACCCCTAAAATACAAGACACATGCTCACAACATGTCCTCTATCACATGTATTGTATGTTATGATTGGCCATCAGTCTAAGGGTGGTATGTTGTGTTGAAAATCACCTATGTTCCTAGTGCCTTCTGCAAGCTCTACCAAAAATAAGATGTAAAGTGGGCATTCCTATCTGAAATGATAGTGTGTGAGACCTCATGAAGTCATACTATCTCATGGATATAAAACCTCCCAATATTATGCACATTGAAGGTATCCTTGATCATCAAGAAATGAGAAACCTTTATGAGCCTATCAAAAACAACCCACATAGAATCATTACCTTGAGGTGACCTCGGTAATCTGGTCACGAAATCCATCATGAAATCTTCCCATTTTCACTTAGGAATAGTTAACTTTTGTAAAATTATGGATAGACTCTAATGTTCTACCTTCACCTACTGATAGGTGGAACACCTCATAACAAAACCATCTACCTATCGTTTCATACCCAGCCATCAGTACTGACGACATATGTCACAGTACATCTTGGTGAGTTCGGGATGTATTTCCCAAGCTGAAGCATGAAATTCTCACATCATCTCCTCTCATATATCCATTGAAACCCAAAAATTTCCATGGATACTCAAGATCTCGTCCTTTCCTATGGTCCAAATAGGATGTGGGTCCTCACCTTCCATGATCTCTTGTAGGACTAGGCCTTATGATTCTGGTAGCTATCACATCCTCACTTTGTTCAAGAGGGTAGAAGTCACATCTAAGGATGATAAATATGTCTTCCCCTAACTATCTTGCACATCCAAGTGCATGTCATAGAACAAAGCCATGAGCTTCCACTCACGTCTGGCCTACTGAACTTCCTACATCTACTTCCTCCTACTCATTTCATCATCCACTGCAATGCCTTTACCAGGCATGTAGGCAAGATCAAAGTCAAAAGACTGTAGGTAATCCACCTACTTTCACTGCCTCAGATTTAGATCATGCCTTTTAAAGATATACTTGAGGATTTTCTCTTCCTTGTACACCATAAAATTCTATCCCAGTAAATAGTTCCTCAAAAAGTGAATTCATGAACAACTGTAGATAACTAAAGATTGTGTGTCAGGTAGTTCCTATTTTATGGCCTCAACTACTGAGACCCATACAACACGACTCTATCCCCCTATATCAGCACTACTCCCAACCTGATACCTAATGTGTCAGAATACATGGTGTAACTCTTTCCCTATTCTAGCACCATCAGTATCAATGCAGATGTCAATCTCCTTTTTAGCTCTTAAAAGGTTTTCTTGCAGGAATTTGTCCATACAAAATTCAAACCCTTCTTAGTCAGTCCCATCAACAGCACTACTAAGCATGATAATTCCTATATGAAACATCTATAATATTTTTATATCCCCAACAAACTACTTATATCAAAATAATTCTTAGTATTCTCCCAAGAAACTACAGCTCTCGCCTTATCTGGGTATACTGATACTCTTGTCTCTAAGATGATGTGACCCAGGAAGTGAATATAATCCATCTATAAGTGGAACTTTGGGATATTAGCATATAATTTATACTCTCTTAGTGTATTAAAAATGATCTCAAGATGTTTTCATGGTATTTTTGATTGTGAGAATACACCAAGATATATTCCATGAAAACCACCACAAATGAATCTAGATAAGGATGGAACACTCGGTTCATCGGTACCATGAAAATCGATATTGTGCTCATGAGACCGAACAGAACAACCAGATACTCATATAGACCATAATTTATATGAAAGGATGTAAAAGGTATGTCTTTAGGTCAAACACAAACTCGATGATATCCAAATCTCAAATCAAATTTCAAGAACACCTGATCTCCTCGAAGTTGGTCAAACAAGTCATCTATCCAAGGAAAAGGATATTGATTCTTAATCATTGTCTGGTTCATCTTCATATAATCTATGAATATACTAAGGGTACCATCCACCTTTTTTTCAAAAAGGATTGGTGAACCCCATGGATAATTACCGGGTCGAATAAATCCCTTTTCCTTCAAATCCTCTAGCTACCTCTTGAGCTCCTATAACACTATTGTAGTCATCCTATAAGGAGGAATGGATATTGGGGAAGATCCTGTCACTAGATCGATAGAGAAATCAACCTCTATCTTAGGAGTTAAACCATAAATTTTATCTAGGAACACATCCCTAAAATGATCAACCATTGGAGGAAAGTCTTCCTGACACATTCCCTAATCATACAGATACTAACTAGTGATCTGGGTTATCATCCCACCTAGCCCACAATGCTCTGGTCTAGCTCATATCACCTAGACATCCTATTAACCCTTGTGAGTATGAACTTCACCCTCTGGTGATGTAAAATTCACCCTTCAGTGATAGTAGTCAATGTAAGCTCGATAATCTACTAGCCAGCCCATCCCGAGTATGACATCAAACCATATCATCTCAAGGTAAAAAAGATTCCAAATGAAGCGACTCGCACCAACCTCAAGGGGGAACTCCCTGCACTAGTGCACGTCCTCTTTTCTAATTCCCAATGAAGTTTATAGCATCATAACACCCTCATAAGATAGTATAACAAGCCCAAGTATTTTCACAATAGGCGTGGATATAAAACTTTATGATGCACTTATATAAAAAGAGTAGATGCAATAGTAGAGGCTACTAAGATCATACCTCCCACTATAGATAGTTTGACACCCTTCTCCTTGGGGGAAGGCTATATAGAATAGATTTATCATGTACCACATCCCTATGACACAACCTCATTGCCCGATGTAGGCCCACTCTGATGTCTAGGTGTAACTGGTGTCTGGCTACCTCAGCCACAAACACCACTAGCTCAGCCTAAACAACCAGCACTACTCCAACTTCCTAGCTGATGTGAAGCCAAAAACCCTTCAATTAAACATGATATTGGAGCTGACCCCCTACCACTCATAGCTGTAGGTAATTTCCTGTAAAATGTTTCACATGGCCCATCCTGTCGCAAGCTCGGCACTCAATTGGGTCATGGTCGCACTGATTCTTCATGTGTACTCTTATACCACACTAATGATAGAAAACTAAGCTATTGGTACTCACATCCTGACTAGTACTCATTTTGGATGGAAGCCTCAAAATAGTTCTTCCTTCTTAAAGATGCTAAACCACTAGTTTGAGAAACAGAACTACTCTGCTCTACACCCCTAACTTCCCTCGGGTTCCGCTCTGAAATCAGTGTCTAATTCACAATATCAATAATAAGGGTCAACCTGAACACATTGACATGATATCTGATAGCATTTCATAGACCTTCCTCAAAGTGTCTCGCTCTCGATAAATCATTATTGAGGTATGTCAGTGCAAAATGTTGTAGCTCTATAAATCATGTCAATTACTCTATAACAATCATAGCACCCTACTCCATATGCATGAATTCCCTAGATTCATTTTCCCATAGAGTATCGGGGTAGAAATAGTCATAGAATCAGGTTTTGAAATTATCCCAATCCATATCTCACATCCTTTCATCCTGGTTTAAAACATCCCACCCCCACTTTTCTTCTCCACGTAGCATATAAGTCATGGGATTCACTCTCTTCTCAGGAAGTGTCTTATGGTGCTCAAATATTACTAGCATAGTCTCAATCCACATCTCAATAGCCTATGGACCACTATCCCCCAAAAATTTGGGAGGATGTTATTGTTGGAACACACGCATCAGCTCATCCATAGATAAGGTAGGCTATGGTGCTCCCTAATTCTGTAAGAAACAAAACATCCCCTCTTGGAACTATTTCTCAACACCTATGTCCAGAACAACAATTGGTGTTTCAAATGGCACGAAGTGAGCATCAACAGGTATCCCATGGCCCATCACCTCTAGGATGTGATCATTTCCACCCTCCTAGAATATGACTGGAGGTCATCGTGGAAGCATGCCTCTACAATGCCAAACACATGCCTCAGAAAATAATAACATCGAAGTTCACAACTAAAAGGTGTGGGATAGTTAAAAATCCTCCTATAACCCATATCCCACTCCTTAAGCTATCATTGTATAAGGAAAAGTCACAAAAACCACTAGAGACACTACCTCTTACCCACTCGAAAGTTGGGTCTAGGTCAAGTCTATGTTTATTATTCCAAGTTTCAATTTCAATTTCATAATCAAATAATTTAATTTTTTCAAAATTAATTTTACATTTAATTCCATCATTTATTTATTTCAAATTTTACCAATGGTTCACCATGTTCCAATCTGCAAGGGCCTATAACACCTCATGAACCAAAATTTGGTGTCCATATCATTCATATCACATCAAATTCTATTTAAATAATCGAATCAAAAGGTGTGTCATTTTTCAATCCACAAGGTACCATACACCTTATGACTTGAAATATGGAACTGCTTCCTCTATCCACTGCACATAAATCTATCACATCAATAGATACATTTATCAAAGAACCTATTGCAATAGCATGCATCAAGTAATGCATCTTAAATGGCATGGCAGAATGCATATATGTGATTTCTAGATAGGTGTCTATATGATGTGTGAGATGGTATACACTCATCTAATAGGGTTTTAGCAACAATAGATCCCACAGTTTTATTAATAGTAACATCACAGTACAAGTGCATCACACAATAGTGGAATCAAATTAAATGTAATTGTCAAAATACAAAAAACTGTAATTCAATTCGAGGTAATTTGGATTTTTCATATATATGGGTTAGATATGCCCAAGAACATCTCATTACCAAACTCCAGTTCCTTCCTATCCCTATATATTATTTCCAAGTAGTTAAGAAAACCAGAAAAGAAATTTTCTCTAATACCAATTTGTAACATCCCGGACCCGGATACCACTCAACAGTGCCCCGAGCTTGGTTGGCTACATGTCCTCAAGCACATCTCCCCAAACTCTAGAGGTTTTTAACTAGAAGTGAGGACCTAGGTGTATCTATGGGAATATTATGCCCTCATTGCCAGATTTTAACACAGTGGATGTAAAAAGACAAAGTAAATAGTAGAAGCAATAAATTATCAACAAATGAAAAACATGCAAGACATGAATATTAAAAAATCCAAAAGAGTATCATATATAAAGATGATGATGATACATGTAATATGTTTATTAAAAAAACTAAAATAGGTGCAAATTAGTAAAGTACAATACATGTATCCAAAACACCAAAAAGAAACCAAAAAGTATCCTCGTAGCATCGCAAGTCTTAGCTTGGTCCCATGATTCTATGTAGCAATCAACAATCTGAGTTAGGGCGCTTTCCCATGTCACTACCTACAAATATATAATATATTTGGGTCCTTGAGGTGTCCTAAATGGGTTTTTAGATAAACATCCTAGTATTCAACCATTCAAATATTTATACAATTCTATACAGTGCAATATAACAAGCTAATAATGTAAACTATAAAGCAAGTGAATAGTAAGAAAAAGTAAAGTGCCCATGGAACATTCACTACTAAGAAAGTGATACTAACTAGCCTCTCAAGGATTAATACAAAAAAAAATCAAGCTCCTTACAAGGTATCTACAAGTAAACAGAAATAAACCACACGACATCGCCATACATCACTTCCTATCATATAAAACATGGCCTTTTTATACAACCCGAAAAGCCAAGAATCCATGGCCCAACTGTATAATTGAATATGTAACATTTACCATGGTCATGTCGTATATAAAAAATGTTAGACCATGAAGGGATGGATCCATGTTTTAAAATACCAAGGCATCCTCATCGATTCCCAAGATCATCTCGATGGAAACTCAGAATAGGCACTGGTTGGAGTCTGAGGATCATGTCATACTGAACATTTCCTATGAGAGTCCAAGAAAGTCAGATCTAAGAGGTAGAAAGGGCCAAGGAATCTCATAGAATCAAGACCTAAGGATCATACTAATCCAAGGTATCCACTACCATGTTTTAGATCCATGGAGAACCATCCATGGAAACTATACAATCATTCATCCATTTAATACCATTTAACAATTCATACCATATGATTTTACCCACTCATATAAACATTTAAATTTATTCACATATAATGAGTATACCCACTCATTTAATCTCATTTCATGCCCAAATCATTCAATGAGTATACCCACTCATTATCCATTATTCATATCAAACATGTCACATGGGTATACCCACCCACTTATCACTAATCACATTAGCTAAATAACCATTTAACATTTGAACCCATATGAGTATACCCTCTCACGTTACCATTTTCAAATTAAATAATTCAATCATGGTATATCAACCTAGAATAACTTAACAAGGTAGGACAAACCATAAACCAACAATTCAATTTCATTTAATTGTGATTGGGCTTCCTATATCTAGGCAAGCATGAGAACTCGTCCCTTGGGTAGTTCAACCAAGGAATAACAAATAAATTTTTTAATAAACACCCCATGGGTTTCTATGGTTCGGGTAATGGCCACAAATATATCACAAATAATACTAAGGGAATCCATAACATATCTAGTTTCATTTATCTTAATTATACAATTCAATTTTGGGGTTGCGCCCGAAAGTGTGGTGAGCAGCGTAATGACCGATAGCTCTATAAAGCACCAAAACTCAAAAGAAATGTATAGACCACCTACCGTAGCTCAATAGTGGAGTGATCATCTAGTATCAGGTATTGATTTGATTCATATTGATAGAAATATAAATAATGGATGAAGAACTTGAAATTAGGGCATATGATCCTAAATCCAAATAGTGCATTCGATATCTAGAAAAATGAGGAATTACTAAAAAGGAAATGAGTACTCACTGATGCAGATCCAAGGTGACTGGTGGTGGAAAAAATGGAGTCCTGATCTATAAATAGGATCAAATACTACTTTAGTCTTCCTTTAGGGCTTCTTGCACAAGAGAGAGGGAAGGTGAGGGCTTCTTTCTGAAAAATAGAGGCCCCTGCCTCTATTTTTAAAAAACTGAGTCAGGAATTTACACGACGTTTAAATACTTTACACATTATTTAAATACTTTTCACATAGTGTAAATCTCGGGGAATTCCTCCTTGGAAAAACCCATTAAGCAATGTGAAAGGTATTTTTAGACCATTACATGTTGTGTATCCTAATTACATGTCATGTAATTGGCCTATAGCCAATTTACATCCCTCTAGCCTCTTCCTTTCCAAAAACTACCCAATCGGCCCATGGACCGGCTTAGGGTCTAATCCAAAAAAACAAAATAAGAGTTTAACCAGTAAGTAAAATATCTATACCTCAAGAAAAACCTAGGATCTTACACGATCACACCCTAGAGGTTATATTGAGGTAATGATATATGGATTTCAAAGGGTTTCTGGGATTAACACCTTCCTCTAGTCAAATAATCATAAAATAATTATTTAAATCAATCATTCAAATTTTTTATTTTGAATCCCTCTATATAAATAAGTATTAATTCCTATATATTGGGATGTAGTTGTAGAATATAATCTATTGGGAATTGAGATAGCTAAGTAAACAATAGATAAGGTTAGATCCATTCATCAACACATTAGGGAATCTTAGAGACATTTGAAAAATTATATTGAAAATCATTGATGAGATATAGAGTTTGAAGTTGCCGACAATGTATTCCTATGAATATCTCTTTGGATAGAGGTTATAACATTCAAAATAAAGTGGAAGATGATCCCATGATATATTGGTCTCTGTGAGATTCTTGATCATATCGGGATGGTATCTTATCACTTGTAACTTCTACCAAACCATTCTCAAGTTCACTATGAGTTCCATGTATCTCTGTTAAGAAAGTACATACTAGATCATTCATGTGTACTAAATTTAGAGGTTGTACAACTAAATCATGATATTTGTTATGAATAATAACCAGTAGAGATTTTGGATCTAAGAGATAAAGTACAGTAGAAAATGATAAATCACATGGAAAATGGTTTGTAGTGAAACATTAACATTGAGGAAGATATATGGGAACCCAAGGGTATAATGAGGCATATGTATCATCATCTATTTCCATTATAATAATATAATTTTGAGGGTGAAATTATTAAATGGGGGGTTGAATGTAACACCCTAAGATTTTATAATATATTTCTATTTAATAAATCTATGTGTCCAATAGCTTGCGTTGTACAAAACACTGAAAAAAATATGAATAGTGATTTATTATAATAAAAAGTGAAATATATTATGAGACAATTTAAAGAAACATAATTATTAAGTTCAATTAAGTAATTATAGTAAGTACTATATTAATTCTTCATGACTAAATAAAAATGTTTTATTTAAAAACATTATTTTTATTATATATTAATTATATTTTATTTAAATGATAATTATATAAATTTTGGAATTTTAATATGAAAATATGTACTCCATTTTTGAATTTATCATGGATAAATTATCTTAAGGTGAATTTTGTGATTTTTCTGAACTGGTTGGCTTTTAGGTGAATAATGAAATATGTTAATTTAAAAAATACCATAACTATTTTGATAAAATTATGATATAAACATGAGTTAAAAATAAATTAAATCATTTTATTGAACATATATGTTATTAAAGGGTAAAATAAATCATTTATCACTATTATGTTATATTTGGAGATTCATTTTTGACATTTTGGAATCTGAGTTATATTTAAATAAAAAAACTATTTTAGTTATTTGCATTTAATTATGTATTCATGACGATCCATTTGGATTTCTATTTCTTTGAAAGTCCCAAAACTATTATTTTTATACATAATCTAATAAATATTATAGAGACTAATGTTATTCATGATTGTTTTTGTAAATTAATTTTTATGCTTAAAACATATTTTTCTAAAAACTATTTTCATTATATTTTGTGTATTTATATTAATTGTAATTTCTCCCACCATTATAAATTTAATCTAATAAAATGGATACCAAATTTATAATCATTATATTAAAATGTTCTTATAATATGAATTTCATTTTTGGTAATTAAAAAATGTTATCAAGCTAAAAATTTAAGTTGTCACGATATATGGTAAAATTGGTTAAAAGGGGTTAAACTAAGGGATAATGAATATAATATCACAAAAAATATATATTATATAATTTTTAGGTAATTTAAACCTCCATTACCATATCATCAAAAGTCAACTGAATTGGATCCTCTTTCCTTGTGAAAGACAATTATTATACATAAAAGTTCTTAATATTTACAAGGGTAACACTCCTCTCACTAATAAATAGATCCACCCTATCCTCAATTGTCTACACATATTAAGAACATTATATCAACCAATATATGCCCCAATTACTTAACAACACCCATCTACATGACCTAGAAGTTTTTTTCATCCCAAAATTTCTATCCAATAAGTCTTAATGGGTTTTTCAATTGAGATTATTTGAGGAAGTGGTATAAGTTATTATCAATATTTTTTAGGTTTATTTCTTCTTAAACATTGTCAAGATATTATATAAATATATAAACATAATTAAATAAGTATATTTAATATAATTAAATTGTACTATTTTAATTTTGTAACAATTTTATATCTCATATCCATCTATTATAATGTGAAGAAATCCCCCATGCATGTGTATAGACTATAATTTCATTAAGTGATGTATTTAATTTTTGTATCACTGACTATTATGGATGGTTATAGAGATGTATTTAATTAATATATATAAATATTTATTATATTTATGATATAATTATGATTCATTTAAGGAAAATTATTTTTTACCATCCTTTTTATCCATCCATTGAAAAATGAAAACATCAATCATGCATATGTCTAAACTACCTCCTCCATGAAATTATGTGATTTATTTTTCATCACTGACTTACATGGATGGTTATAAAAGTGTATAAAATGAATAAATATGATATTTAATACATTATTATGATTCTATAACCATGAATAAGGTACATGTACTATAACTATTGAACTGAAACATATGTGAAAGAAAAACTAGTTGACACCCCAAAATATTTATTTTAAAGAATAATTATCCAAAAATAGTTAATTATAAATAATTTTTGGAATGATATATTGTATGATACGTAGAGGAGTTTTGAGCATATACAATGTAATTTGGGACTTGAGGTGAGGGTTTATGTTGCAATCTAATTTTTTATCAGGATTATTACTGTTTTAATTTCCATTATGAGAAATTATTTATTCTTTTCCATATAAACTCTATCTATTTTATTATCCTCTATTTATTGTTTTTATTTTAATTTATTCTTTCTATTATCTCCTATTATGTACATAATAATTCCTAAATTATGTTTCTAGGAAATGGTGACCATATTTTTATTTATTTAGTTGGGAATCATTCTCACACATATAGATGTTCTTAAAATTGTTTTATTGATGTTTTTACCTTTAAATAAATTATTAAAAAGTAATTTTATACTAAATTTTAATTAATTTACAATTTATTAAAAATAATCATTTCAAACATTTGTTTACCACTCAATTATAAGCTCTAAAAAAAGTAAAAAAAATAATGTTTACAGATCAACCGCATTTTCTTACAATCATGAACGTTTATCATTATCATGTTTAAATTATAAGATTACATGGTCTTAAAAAGTTTCCTATTCCCATTTTTTGGATTTTTTTTAAAGTTATCAAAATAAAATAATGTTTTCTCTCTTTTTATTTTGCATGATATTCAATGGGGTAGGGGTTGTTTATGGTGGATATGGGATGTGACATCTTAAGAGGATACTTCAGGGTGTTTCCATGGGATTTTGGGCAAGATTCATATTCACATTCATTATATTCCATTGTATATCCCTGTTTTTGTTAAAAAATGATTAAAAAAGAAGAAGAATAAAATGAAAAAAAAATTTGTTTGGTTATCGGGTAGGTTAAAAAATAACCATTGACAGACCGATGATCTCAAAATAATATGTGGTTAGGTGGGGGATGTGATACTTTTCCTATGCATAGCTTCTGAAAAATAAAAAGAAAAAATGAAAAAAAATATAAATAAAAAAACATGGTTTTTGACTTGGGAGAATAAAAAATATCTATTACTAGGTTGACGATTTTTATCATATGTGGTTAGGTGGTGGATGTGAGGTTCATTCCATTCATGACTTTCAAAAAATAAAAAAAAAACAAGAAAGGTCTGTTTGTAATTATGATTACATCATCTTTGATCCTTTACTTTGTGCTTTGGGGGGTATGTGAGATGGCATTATTTTGGTGAGAAGAATTTCAATGAGCTTGAAATTTGAATATCATGTAATATAAATTATATTTTAGCCTCCTCTTGGAGCCTTACTTGATTTTTAATATTACTACCTACCTATCCTCACCCTCAGATTCATTTGATCCTAATTATAAAGTCCACATGATTAATTGTGATATTTGTCTTTACTAAGTGGAGAAAATTGATTCAATGTGAGCCCATGGTTAGGATCATGTAATTGAGGTATTACCATAACTCTAATTAAGTTATTTCCTTTAGTGATTATAGGACAAATAAATGGTGAGGTAAATCATAAATGGAATTGGTGTTGATGACTAGTTGAAATCTTTGAGTGAAAATAGGAAAAATTCTTGAATTTCACATTATATAAATTAAGCATAATTTTTGGATTATTTTTTGGGTATGATTTCTATTTTTTGAAATATTTAGGTATAAATTGTTTTTATGAGAATCATAATTTGAAAATTCCCTAATTGATATATGGACCCTTGGTGTTTCTATGTTGATATTTTTCTCAAGGACAAGGAAATATTTGATTGTGGGGGTATTTGATATCTCTATTTTATATCTATATTTACATGCATTCTTAGATGTTTTTAGTTGAATAATAATTTATGTGTGCCTAATTTCATTATTTTTTATGTTCTTTTGGTAGGACTAACATTTGGAACACTATGAAGGAAATAATGACATTTCAAGAAGATAAAGGTACTTTGCACCGTGGTGTGAAGTGGCGTGGTGTGACTTCAGAGAATGATTATGAATTTTAGATTAAGGATTGAATAAAAAATGGATAATAAATTAAATTTAAAGAATATTTTCAATGATATATTATTTATATGGTATGTTTTATAGGTTCAAGATTGAATAATCAAGATGAAATAGAGTTGAACACGCTGAATGAAGTCCATTCACATCATGTATCATGTACACGACATGTAAAATATACAAGGAGTGAACCAAGTACATGAGGTGAATTGGAAAAAGTGAAATTCATAGGAGGGACTATACTTTTCATAATGTGAAACCAACTTTCACACCATGAAACCATCCAGACCTACCTAGTAAATAACATCGACACGTATCTTTCGATGGGAATTTTATTGGATTGACCACCGAGACGGCCACTAAACGCTAATTTTATACTTGAGGAACCCCAAGGATGATATCTATGATTATAAATAGAGGGTTACATCTAAGATAAAGGGATTCTATTCAAGGGTGGAGAGGCTTGACTTCTGGGAGGCTATAGTAGGGTTCTGGCCTAGAGTTCTTTGTAGATTGGTTTCTATTTTTCTTTTCTTTTATTTTTTATAGATTTAATGTGACTTTGGTTTTATCATTAGTTTAATTATATTTACTTTTATTTTCATTTTTTCTCATTATTTTTCTTATAATCTCTTTGATATGGGTTATTTTTTATTCATCATTGGCGATCACTCAATGATGATCGGCTAAATCTACTTAATGTTATAGATCAAGAGTAGGGGTGACCTTGAACCTAATGAATTTATAAAATCAAAACTAAGTGACCCTATGGATAGTAAACAGGTTTAAAACAATTTTCAATGTCCTTATTTTTCACTATCCCTATCCATCAGAGGTGAAAATTGAATAACCATGACCTAGTTAGAGAAGATCAGGATATGACCAATAGCCTATATTTGTTTCTGCCTAGAAGCTAAGCTTCTTGCACTTAGGTTTTCAACTATCTCTTGACCAAGGAGTATTTTCCAACTTAGTTTGATCCAATTGGTTGGACCAATATCAATTGGTGATTTTTACAACACTTTGTGGCCTATGTCATAGGTCTATCCCAAGTTAGATTTAGGATTATCCTTTGCTTATACCCTAAAATTTTCCCTAAACCCTTCCTTTCATCTGGTTTCTCTTTGGACTTTTATATCTTTTTGCATGTAATTTGTTTATTTAATTTGTGTTATTTAATTATTTTAATAAAATAAAACTAAAATTGGAGTGAACCAACCTTTGGTCAAAATACTTTTGTTTTGTTCCCCGCTCTCTGTGGGATTGACCTCATACTTCCACTTTATTGCACCTTTGTAGTCAGTGTGATTCATAAATATATAAATATATAATTTGATAGTATCAAATTTTTTAATGAAATATTCTAGATGAATCACTAAACAAGACTGATACAATTTGTAACATCCCACCCCTAACCCATTGTCTTGGGAAGAGCCGAAGGTGATACTAACCTTAGGTGACATCCCCAAGACACCAAAGGGTGAAAATAAAAAGCCAAGGTATTAAGATAAAGTAAGGGATGATTTTCCCTAGGAACCCAAACAACATGAAAATAAATAAATAACAACCAATGTGACAATATGTTCATGATAAATAAACCACACAACTCAATAAAAACTAGTAAATAATAATTCCAGAGTAATAATGGAAAAAATGAGAGTGAAAGGCTAAGACTCCAAAAAGTAAAGACTCTTGCACCAAAGTGGCACCACTACAAAACAATAAACAAACACTCCCTAGATAAAACTCTAATAACCAAGTCAATGGATTCAAGGTACCCTACTAGTGAAGTAATAAATGTTCCCCTTCTTTATATATTGAATAACACTATCTAAAAACACATTAAAGTTCCCAAGCAAGGGGTGAACATAACACTTATTAGGTAATTCGTAGAGAAATACCATGTAAAGACCCTGAATTTCCATGGATTATTTTTTTCTTAAATACATGGGAATTTTACGAGTCTGCGAAAATTTACGGCGCTTGATTCTGAGACCCAGTGTGCTCGGAATCTAGTTCTGAAGTTTTGATCGGGTACGTTCAGTAAATGTATGAGCAAGATTTTATAACTTTTGAACCGGTGCTCGGAAGTGAAATCTGAGGGAACTGTTGAACTCGTAGTGCTAGTATTCACTTAATAATACTTTCACCTCGATGGAAGTTGGTCGAGAATAAAAGTTAGTTTTTTGGATTTTTATAAAAAAAAATAGTAAAATAAAGTGTACAACAGTTTATTTTATTTTAAGCTGCCATGTGAGTAATTGTTGGTTAAAACCTCCACTTGGGAGTTAGATGTGGGACCACCACACCCTAACCTCCCATGAGAGGTTATGGTGGTGGGGCCCACCTGAACATAACCTCTCATGAGAGGTTACGATGTGGGGACCACCTGAGATCATAACCTCTCAACTCTCCATCATTAATGAGGAAGAGCCTCTCCACCTCCCTTAGTTTTTGAATTTGTGCCAACTCCCCAATTAATGTGCCAAATTTCATGGATTAATTAAGGGGAGCCCATGTAATTTAATTCTCCATTTGAATTAGGTACCAACATCTAAAATAATAGGCAATCTATTATTATTATTTGGGTGAGAATTATCTTTTGTTGGAATCTAGAAGAAGGGAGAAAAGCTCCCAACAAAGAATGAAGAACGTGTTCTTCCAATGAAGAACATCGGCGAAGATTCTTCTTCGACCTCTTCCTCGAAGAATCCACTGACGGAGAGCATCTTCCATGAGTTGACACAACTCAGGATTGTGAGTACGTGGCGGACGCGACAAACGACGAGCTCATTCGTCTACCTTTTGCAACTTCGTCGACGAACGACGAACGATGAATCAAAGGTAGGGGGTTTATTACTTGTTGTAGTTGTACCTTTTTCTTACCGTCTTCAAAGGATAATAAGGGACTGTTGCGGACGTATTATTGATCATCTTCTTCTCATGATGAGCCAAATGATACGTCCCTAAATGCGGAGGGTGCGGTCCAACCTAACATGGCTCGACATCCTCCGTAGATCTCTCTCTTCTTGAGAAGTTCTACGGCATGGAGACATATCAACGACGAGGCAACGGAGGCAGCAACAACAAAGGCCGCACTACCCGCAGCCTCCACAAATCACGCCACCGGCCCGAGCTCCGCCGAACCGGCCTACCCGCGGCCCCCTGACGCCCAGGCCGCCTACCCCCCCCCCCCACCGCCCTGCCCAGTCGCCTGCCTGCAGCCTCCCAGCACCCAGGCCATTTGCTCGTCCCCCCCCCCCCCCCCGGTGCCCTGCTCGGCGCCCATCCGCCTGCCTACGGCCGTCCCGGCGCGCTACCCGATGCCCAAGATGCCTGCCCACGACCCCCGGTGCCCTTCCTAGCTCCTATTTTCCCTCCCGTGGCCCTCCCGGCGCGCTGCCTGGCGCCCAGGCCCGCCTGCCCACGGCCCTCCGGGCACGCTGCCCGGCGCCCAGGCTGCCTGGTCGCGGCCCTCCCGGCGCCCTGCCACGGCCTACCCGGCTGCACCCGAGCCGGCCTTCACGCGCGCCACCCTGAACCGGCCGCCCCCGAGCTGGCCTCCGCGTGACATGCGCACTCTCAGCTGAGTTGGTGTCCCGGCTCCCTCGCGCCCTCTAGGTTGAGCTACGCCCTCCCAATGCTTTGGACCGAACTGGCCCTGAGCCTGAGCCGAACTGCCCTCGCAGTCCGCTCGGTCGGGCCTAGCAGATAGGGCCAAACTTAGCAGGCTCACCAGCCCAACAAGCTGGATCAGACACAACGGGTCTATCTGGGTCGACCTAGACTGGATCGGCCTAGTCTGGGTTGGTCCGAGTCGGTCCGACTGGTTCGGACTGGCCCCAGGCCCATTACCGACCCTGTTACTTCCTTTAGCCATAACTTTGGTACCAGATGACCATTTAATGAACAATCAGCGAGGCTGGTTTCCTTGGAGCACGATGGTCCCTTTGAGTATACCCCACTAGAGTTCGGGGTAATGTTGAGATATGGTCAGGTTGGATCATATACGAATCCAACCGGGCCCCTAGGACTAAAAAGCTAATAACTCACAGACCGGACGTCTGACTGACGCACCGTCTGTTACATTGAGACCCATACGACGAGACAGACCTTTGAGATACTTCTTCAAGGGACTTGGTGGCAGTTTACATGTCGATACTTGGATTGAAGAGAGGACCCTCCTAGAATCAAGCGTGCTTTGTGGAAACCCTGTGGCTGGCTATGCACTAATGACTGTTTCTGGATCATGTGTTGGTCTGAAAGTTCTGACTTCTGTTCTTGGATCAGGTGTTGATCCGACAGAATAGCTGGTCCTAGATCATGTGTTGGTTCGACGGATCTGACGATTGTTCCTGGATCATGTGTTGGTCTGACAATTCTGACTTCTGTTCCTGGATCATTTGTTGGTCTGACAGAATAGCTTGTCCTAGATCATGTATTGGTCAGACAGCTTAGATGATTCAGTGGCTACATCTGATCATCTCTATCTCTCTATAGAAGTTGTATACCTGTGTGAGATGAGTCAGTGACTTTTTTATTTTCCTCATGATTGAGATGGGTTACTTGATAACTTAGGTATATGTATGGGCATATACCTAAGTAATGACTATCTGTTGATTTCATACTCTGTGGTTTATCCTTGTTGGATTTTGTGATACCTTGAGGGTCTTGGGGTCCCTACTGAGTATATTTATACTCACCCCTGTATAGGTTATGCCCGCACCTCGTTGTGTTGGATGCAGACGATGTACAGCGTTGACCGAGGCTGAGCGTTCTAGGACTGGACGGTACTCGGAGGTGGACCTTACGACGTGTCAGTACACAGAGGAGACCGATAGACTTGGAGTACTGAGGAGGTTTTCTATACCTAACCTTCTGGTAGGATCCATGTTGGATGATCCAGGAGCTTCTTTCACCTTTCAGCTATTTTTTCCCTTTTTAGTTGTACTAGTACTTTACAGTTGGGCTTGTATTTTCGGCCCCTTTTACTTTCCAGCACTACTCTTGTATACATATTTACTTAGTGTTTACCTCCAGGTCGTACTCTATTGTGTGTATTTTTAGTTTATAAAGGAAATTTCTTCCCAGTTTTAGGGATTTTTGCCTTTGGTGCTAGTCACCAGTCCCTGGCCTATGGAAGGCGGGCTTGGGGTAGTCACGGCATGGGTCCCGGGGAACGGGTCATGAAAAATTGGTATCAGAGGAGTCAGTTCTACCGTAGAACTTAGGACTCTAGTATTTCTTTTCTATGAAGAAATAGTGTTAAGAGTATTGAGTGTGGTTTTCAGTCCAGGGAGTCTAGTGTTGGTGCAGCGGCCGATGTATCCATACACCAGGACCCTGACTTCTGATTTCCGACTCATTGCATGAAATAATTGATTTCTTGTGTGTTTCAAGAGTTTTATTTGTGATCTCTTTGAGTTAGCTCACCAGGTATAAATTATTGACAGTGGCACACCTGTTTCTTTTCAGGATGCCTCCACGCAGACAGTCAGCTAGGGTTTCGAGAGTTGTATGAGATGGCATCCCACTGAGCGATGAGGCCTCAGTGTAAGGCCCCATCACAGTGGAGGCTCCAGTGGTATCACTACTCGTTGGTCCACTGATACCACCAGCCCCAGCAGCATACAATGCACGCCGCTTGATTACACTGCACGAGTTCCAGCACCAGAGGCCACCCAGGTTTAGGGGTGAGACGGACCCGCAGGTAGCTGAGGATTGGCTGGAGGTTGTCGTGAGAGTCTTCAGGCTAGTAGGGACACTAAAAAACTTTATATTGATCCTTTTCGTGAGACTCCTTCAGGTAGCAGCAGGCAGATGGTGGAGCCTGATGCTTCAGGTGCATGAAGAGGCGACACTACTCTGGGCAGACTTTGAGAGCATGTTCTGGGCGGAGTTTGTCCCAGCCACCCTACGTGTGGTGCAGATACAGGAGCTACTTCATCTGCAGGAGGGCATCATGATAGTAGCACGGTACTCAACGAGGTTCATCGACCTCTTGTGCTACTCCACAGATATGGTGTGGGACCCTTTCTTTAGGGCTTGGACCTTCGAGTAGGGGCTTAGAAGGGAGATCGGAGTAGTGATGATCTCACTTAGAATACCGACGTAGGCGGGGGTGTCAGAGAGAACCCTCTTAGTAGAGAGTTTCCTTGCTGAGCAGTCACCAGCAGCGAGACCCATCACTAGTCGACATGCAGCGGAGTCTACTATAGTTGGCAGTAGACAGATTTTGCAGAGGTCCAAGCGGACCAGGCCATCCGGTGGATGACCTCAGGATACGGGTTCAGTTGTGCGGGGCACACGGGACAGATCCAATCATGCCAGGAGCGGGCAATGTTACACTTATGGTGGGCAGGGTCACATGGCCCGTGACTGTCCAACCCTCCATACATAATATTAGTATATAGTTAAGGGACCTCTCAGGCAGTGGTAGAGGTTTGATCGAGGCGGTCCGTAGGGAGGAGGCAGACGTGGCAGAGGAGCTGGATGTGCAGTTGGTGGTGGATGACGTTACGAGCTGTTACCACCACCACCACCAGGAGGTCCACCTCGACCGTAGGGATTAGGTGGACAAGGGAGAGCTCAGCTCCAGGCAGCTAAGGAATACGACCATGGCTCTCCGGAGATGATTTGAGGTATGATCTGTGTCTACTCCACCTTAGCTACAGTTCTTATAGACACAGGTTTTAGTCACTATTTCATTGCCACATCCCTCGTTCAGAGCTTGGAGATTTTGAAGGAGTCGTTAGTTTGATCCTTACGTCTAGAGACTCCTACGGGAAATGATTTGATGATTACGCATTGGTGCTGGTAGTGTGAGCTTACTCTAGGAGGTGAGAGTTTCAGCTGGGATCTTCTAGTAGCTGCGTCGAGGCCTTACGACGTCATCTTGGGTATGGATTTTTTATCTACTGTCCATGTTCAGATAGACTGTATTAGGCGCAAGGTGTGGTGTATCCACACAAATGGGACTAGGTTTACCTTCATCGGTGATAAGGGAGCCTTTGTAGCATAGGACGGACTTACTCGGAGGAGGGTGAAGCCGATCACTCATTAGTTGGCCTGCCTTTCCCTCGGAGCAGTTGATGTGGAGAGTCTAAGCTATCCTGTAGTGGTGGACCAGTACGTGGATGTTTTTCCCAACGATGTTCTAGGACTACCTCCTCACAGAGAGGTGGACTTCTATATTGAACTGTACCCCGGTACGGCATTGATATCTACTCCAGCATATCGGATGGCTCCCGCGGAGCTTCTTGAGCTGTGGGTACAGCTAGAGGACTTGTATGGGAAGGGATTCCCTGGGCATCCCAGATTCTGTTCGCCAATAAGGAGGATGGAAGCTTGAGGATTTTTGTTGACTACATTCGCCTGAACCAGGTGACCATGAAGAACAAGTACCAACTCCTGAGGATTGAAGACCTCTTTGATTAGCTGAAGGGAGATCAGTGGTTCTCGAAGATAGACCTCATATCAAGCTATCACCAGGTCAGAGTTCAAGATGAGGATGTGTAGAATATGGCCTACATGTGTCATTACGGCCACTACGAGTTCTTTTTTATGCCTTTCAGCATAACCAATGCTCCAGCGGTGTTCATGGACTCATGAACAGGATCTCCCAGCCATACCTCGATCGCTTTTTCGTAGTCCTCATCGACGATATTCTGATCTACTCGACTAATGAGGAGGATCATGCCTACCATTTTCAGGTAGTACTGGACACACTTCGAGAGAACCAGATTTATGGTAAGCTCTCAAAGTGATATTTTTGGATTTGAGAGGTTCGCTTTTTGGGACACGCCATCTCAGAGGATGGAGTTGCAGTGGATTCTACAAATATTGAGGTGGTACGTGCTTGGGAGCCACCCAGGAGTGTGACAGAGGTACGGAGTTTCCTGGGTTTGGCTAGTTACTACCAGAGATTCATTCCAGACTTCTCCAGAGTTGCATCACCCCTATCAGCCTTGATGAAGAAGGTTAAATCCTTTGTGTGGTCGGAGAGATGCCAGCAGAGCTTTCAGGAGCTAAGGAAGAGGGTGACTAGTGCCCCCATCTTGAGGCTTCCAGAGGAAGGTGTAGGGTACGTAGTCTACTGTGATGTATTAGGGACCGGACTCAGGTGTGTCCTGATGCAGGAGCGAGTAGTGATCGCATATGGTTCTCGGTAGATGAGACAGCATGAGCAAAACTACGCTACCCATGACCTGGAGTTAGCAGCAGTGGTCTTCTCCTTGAATATGTGTTGACACTATCTGATGGGCGAATGTTTTATCGTGTAATCTGATCACAAGAATCTTAGGTATATCTTCTCTCAAAAGGACCTGAATCTGAGACATCGGCGATGGCTTGAGTTCCTCTAGGACTATGACTTCGAGATAGTCTATACTCCTGGGAAGGGGAACGTTGTAGCAGATACTCTTAGCAGGATATCTATTATACAGCTGCTCGGAGAGGTGAAAGAGTAGCGTTCTGCCTTACAGATATCCTTTGTAGATAGAGACAGAGCAGCCTTTATATAGTCTCTTATATTCACTCCCCCACTCCTACAACGAGTCAGGGAAGCACAGCATGGGGACACTGACTGTGAGACACGACGTGCTCAGATATCCACAAGACAGGCACCTGATGGATTTTCTGAAGGTGGGGAGCATGTCATCCTCTTTAGAGGAAATACTATGGTGCCAGTGTCACTTCAAGAGGAAGTGTTGAGGGAGTTTCACATGTCCTCTCTAGCGGTACATCTAGGAGTGGCAAAGATGTATCAAGACCTCAGACGATAGCATTGGTGGCCAGGTATGAAGAAGGCAGTAGCGGAGTTTGTCTCTCGATGCCTCACTTTTCAGCAAGTGAAGGTGGAGCACCAGGTACCAGCAGGCTTGGTATAGCCTTTAGACGTCCCAGAGTTTAAGTGGGATAGTATATCCATGTACTTCGTGATGGGTCATCCACATACATCTAGGGGTCATGACCCAATTTGGGTGATCGTTGACCGACTCACCAAGTCAGCCCACTTCCTACCAATCAGAGAGCAGGGTTCAGTAGAGAGCTTGGGACGCCTCTACATGCAGGAGATTGTGCGGATACATGGAGTACCTTCTTCTATTGTCTCTGATTGTGATGCATGCTTTACTTTCCAGCTATGGAAGGGGTTGTAGGAGGCTTTCGAGATGCAGCTACGTCTAAGCACCGCCTTCCATCCTTAGACAGATGGCCAGACTGAGAGGACTATTCAGACCCTCAAGGACATGCTACATTCTTGTGTCCTCGACGTCGGTCGCAGCTAGGAGTATACTTACCTTTGGTGGATTTTTCTTACAACAACATTTATCATTCCACCATAGGGATGGTACCCTTTGAGGTGTTATACGGGCGACCTTGCAGATCACCCTTGTGAAGGACAGACCCAGGGGAGTAAGCACTGGTGGGACCAGAGATGGTACAAGCTACCACGGAGAAGGTGAAAATTATCTAGGAGTGGATGAAGACTGCACAGAGTGGGTAGAAGTCATATGCTGATAGGAGAAGGAGGCCTCTGGAGTTCGAGGATGGTGACCATGTCTTTCTATGGGTCTCACCTAGACAAGGTCTATGGAGATTTGGTCAAGGCAGCAAGTTATCTCTGAGGTTCATCATACCATTTCAGGTCCTCAGCAGAGTAGGTGAGGTGGCTTACCGCCTGGCTCTTCTACCTCAGTTGCAGCCGGGTGCACAACATCTTTCATGTATCTCAGCTGAGGAGATACATACATGACCCTTCCCACATCATCGACCATAGAGATCTGGACATCGATGATGGGGCGACTTTCACGGAGGTTCTAGTGGAGATTGAGGATTGATAGGATCGGGTCCTACGTGGATGGTCGATACCTCTGGTGCACATTTGCTGGCAGCACGGAAACCTCCAGCAGAGCACATGGGAGCAGGAGGATCAAATGCATGCTCAGTACCCCCTTTTGTTCCATTAGTTTGAGTTGTAGCTTATGGGGGATGTAAAGCCTTGAGGTGGGGAGAATGTAAAGACCCTGAATTTCCATAGAAATTTTTTTTCTTAAATACATAGGAATTTTACGAGTTCGTGAAAATTTAACAATGCTTCATTTTGAGGCCCGGTGTGCCCAGAATCAAGTTCTAAAGTTTTGATCGGGTACGTTCAGTAAACGTACGAGCAGAATTTTATAACTTTTGAACCGATGCTCGAAATTGAAATCCAAGGGCACCGTTGAACTAGAAACGCGGTATTCTCTTAATAAGAATTTCACCTCGATAGTAGTTGGTCAAGAATAAAAGTTAGTTTTTGGATTTTGATAAAAAAAAAATAGTAAAATAAAGTGTACAACACTTTATTTTATTTTAAGCTTCCATGTGAGTGATTGTTGGTTTAAAACCTCCACTTGAGAGTTGGAGGTGGGACCGCCACACCCTATACCCTCCCCATGAGAGGTTATAGTGGTGGGGCCACTTGAACATAACCTCCTGCGATAGGTTACGACGTGGGGACCACTTGAGATCATAACCTCTCAAATCTCCCTCATTAATGAGGAAGATCCTCTCCACCTCCCCTAGTTTTTGAATTTGTGCCAACTCCCCAATTAATGCTGCCAAATTTCGTGGATTAATTAAGGGGGAGCCCACGTAATTTAATTCTCTATTTGAATTATGTGCCAACATCTAAAATAATAGGAAATCTATTATTATTATTTGGGTGGGCATTCTCTTTTGCTGGAATCTGGGGAGAAGGGAGAAAATCTCCCAACGAAGAACGAAGAACGCCAGAGACAATTCTTCTTCGACCACTTCCTCAAAGCATCCACTGACGTAGAGAATCTTCCATGAGCTGACGCAGATCTTGATTGGGAGTACGTGGCGGGACGCAATGAACGATGAGCTCATTTTTCTACCTTCCACAACTCCGTCAATGAATGAAGAATGATGAATCAATGGTAGGGGGGTTTATTACTTGTTGTAGTTGTACCTTTTTTTACCTTCTTCAAAGGATAATAAGGGATTGTTGCAGACGTATTATTGATCTTCTTCTTCTCATGATGAGCCAAATTATGTATCCCTAAACGCAGAGGGTGTGGGCCAACCTAGCAAGGCCTGATATCCTCTGTCGATCTCTCTCTTCTTGTGACGTTCTACGGCATGGCGACATATCAATGAAGAGGCGACGGAGGCGGGAAACGACAAAGGCCACGCAACCCGCGGCCTCCACGAATTGCACCGCCGGTCCGCACCAGCCCGAGCTCCGCCGAACCAGCCTACCTGCGGCCCCCTGGCGCACTGCCCGGACACCCATGCCACCTAACCCCCCCCCCCCCCCCCCCCCCCCCCCCCCCCCCCCCCCCGCACCCCTGCCTGGTGCCCAGCCACCTGCCCGCAGCCCCCCAGTGCCCTACCCAGTACCCAGCTGCCTGTTTGTGGCCATCCCAGTGTGCTTCCTGGTGCCCCCGGGCCGCCTGCCTGCCCCCCCCTCCCCCCTCGTGCCCTACCGTGGCCTGCCCGGCCACACCTGATTCAGCCTTCGCGCGTATCGCCCCGAATTGGCCGCCCCCGAGCCGGCCTCTGCGTGACCCGCACGATCTCGACTGAGTCGGCGTCCTGACACCCTCGTACCCTCCGGGCCGAACTGGCTCGGAGCCCGAGCCAAAACGCCCCCGCAGTCCGTTGGGTTGGGCCCAGCGGACCGGGCCAAACTTAGTAGGCTGACCTACCCAATGGGCAGGGTCAAACCCAATGGGTCTATCCGGGTCAACCCAGATCGGGTCGGCCCAGTCTGGGTTGGGCCGAGTCGGTCTGACCGGGTCAGACCAGGCCCAGGCCCATTACCGACCTTGTTACTTCCTTTGGCCGTAACTTTGGCATCGGACGACCATTTGATGAACCGTCAGCGGCACTGGTTTCTATGGAGCACGACAGTCCCTTTGAGTATACCCCACTGGAGTTCGGGGTAATGTTGAGATACGGTCAGGTTGGATCAAACACGAATCCAACCGGGCCCCCGGGACTAAAAATCTAATAACTCAGAGATCGGGCGTCCGATTGACGTGTCATCTGTTATATTGAGACCCCTACGATGAGACTAACCTTTGAGATACTTCTTCGAGGGACTTGGTGGTAGTTGAAATGTCGACACTTAACTTGAGGAGCAGACCCTCCCAGAATCAAGCGTGCTTTGTGGAAACCCTATGGATGGTTGTGCACTGATGACTATTCCTGGATCATGTGTTGGTCCAACAGTTCTGACTTCTATTCCTGAATCATGTGTTGGTCTGACAGAATAGCTAGTCCTGGATTATTTATTGGTCCAACAGCGCTGATGACTGTTCCTGGATCATATGTTGGTCCAACAGTTCTAACTTATGTTCCTGGATCATGTGTTGGTCCGACAGAATAGTTGGTCCTGGATCATGTGTTGATCCGACATCTTAGATGATTCAGTGGCTATATGTGATCATCTCTATCTCTCTAAAAAAGTTGTATACCTGTGTGAGCTGAGTCAGTGACTTCTATGTTTTCCTCATGATTGAGATGGGTTACTTGATAACTTAGGTATATATATGGGCATATACCTAAGTAATAACTATCTGTTGATTTCATACTCTATGGTTTATCCTTGTTGGATTTTGTGAGACCTTGAGAGTCTCGAGGTCCCTACTGAGTATCATTATACTCACCCCTGAATGGGATATGCCCGCATCTCATTGTGTTGGATGCAGATGACGGACAATGCTGACTGAGGCTGAGCGTTCCAGGACTGGATGGTACCTGGAGGTGGACCTTACGACGTGTTAGTACATGGAGGAGACCGATAGACGTGGAGTGCTAAGAAGGTTGTATGTACCTACCCTTCAGGTAGGATCCGTGGTGGACAATCAAGGGGCTTCTTTCACCTTTCAACTGTTTTGTCCCTTTTTATTTGTACTTGTACTTTACAGTTGGGCTTGTATTTCTAACCCCTTTTACTTTCCAGCACTACTTTTGTATACAGCTTTACTTAGTGTTTACTTCTATCTTGTACTCTGTTGTGTGTTTTTTCAGTTTATAAACGCAATGCCTTCCTAGTTTTAGGGATATTCACCTTTGGTGCTTGTCGCCAGCCCCTGGCCTATAGAAGGTGGGCTTGGGGTAGTCACGACACGGGTCCTGGGGAACGGGTCATGACATACCAACACACACCACTAGGACAAGAATAAGTTAACACATTTTATATAAAATATGAAATAATCAGATGAGAAGTTTATATAAAAACCATAGGCAATTTCCACAAATTAAAATATTAAACAAGGTTTTCTTCCCTTTTTTGCAACTTGGAATAATCATTCCATTTCCACACCCCCCCCCCCCCCCACACACACTATGAATGAAACCATGGACCTACATATACTCATGAGTGGTGATCCATCCCTTCACCAAGCCATCGCTTTGTGAACCATTTTTATGGGGGTACTTTCAAGCCCTTGTTTCATCCCATTTTGACAGGGGTACTTTAATGCCCTTATTCTATCCCATTATCACATGAACACCTGTCGACACAATTATATTAGGATACCCATTAAAACATTTCTCAAAAAAAATTACCATTAAGTTTATTTTAAAATTAACCTTGTTTCTATTTTTCAAAACCAACCCCTTTGAAATCACATCAAAGTAAAGATTTTCTATATAAACATTCTCAGGGTCTTTCCAAGAAAAGTATAAGGAAAGTTAGGAATACTCAAGACAATAAGTTCCAAAACATTAGAGTGGGATAGAATCCTCTTACATTTAGTTTTTTTGGTATGATAGATCTAATATGATTCCATATACCTAACCTCTTCCTTTCATTTAGATTTTATTTTCACAATCAAACGCAAAAAGATTCATCAGAATCAGATTCTGGGTATTAAAGATCATTGGAAGTCATATAGGGTTTCCCTAGAAGTTGATAGGAGTAAGAAAAGAAAACATGTGAGTATTTTCCATAGTTAGACAGATTAAAACTAGTTGGTCCTATACTATTATCAATTTGAATTTCCCATTCACACTATAAATAGTCGAGATGCCACTTATTCTGATATTCACATCATCTAAGTTCTAATTTTTCTTGAAACCCATCTCACTTCATGAACTCATTTCATGTCATGAGTCACCTCAACCATCCACATAGAAAAAATCCTCCATTCTATGAAAAATTTCATGAAATATTCTTAGGCCTTATTCACATCGTGAATAACACATTCACAGTGTGAATAGTTATGATTAACAAATTCTATATTATTCTCTTTACTCGTCTGAACTCTTCTAACAAGGTATATTAATAAATCCAAAAATAAAATAACAAAGCATATAACAATGGTTTACCTCAATCTAGGGGTGATATAGAGCCCATACAGGGGTGAGTATATGCATATCTAGAAGGACACCATGAAAACACCAAAACATAATGCATCAAAATTCCCAAAATCAAAAAAAATAGGGTAAACAAGGAATATAAACCTAGATATGCTCAAAAAATAATCAATTCCTATAGTATAGTCTTGATCTTTTAGACATCTAAAAAAAATCTACATTTATAGATTTTGATCCATAATTCTCAAGAAATCTACATAGACCTTCCCTCAAATGATGTCGTAGGATTCCTCCCCCATGACTATAGGTGAAATACCAAATCCAATAGAGTATATTTATCTCGTATAAGCTCCATATATAGGTGAAATAATAACTCTATATATAAATGATCCCTTCCTCAGAAAGTGGTGAAATACCAAGTCTATCTAATTCTACAGGTAGTTGATCCTGGCCCTATTCTTACATGGGGGAAAATACCAACTCCCAAGGAGGATCTCAGTTACAATGGGTAAAAAATCTACTCCTCCTATAAATAATGATGGGGAGACCCACATTTGACCATAATATTCTTGTACAATAGGAATTACACAATGTTTACTAGGGATACAAAATGTGTTATCCCAAGTAAGACACGTGTTTGTGTTCTTTCATCCCACATGTCATGTCTCATCCCAACTACACAATATGTAGAGAGGTCACACGACATGAAATTTCTACAGAGGTATTCTAAATATACCTTTTTTGCTCAGATTGTGTACCTCCAAGGGTACATATAGCGACTGTTACTTTTCATGCACATACATTACATCACTTTTGAAGAATACTTAAAATATTACAAAAACATATTCCCAAATATTGTATTAGTCTAGTTCTTTTGTAAACATGGAAGCATAATCACTAGTACATATTTTAGCTACATTATCTCCCACTAGGTTCTTCATTATTATCACCCTTATTAAACACATATTAATTAATACATATCTTCATAACCTAAGGAAAGAAACATAAAAAGGGGTGAATTAAGATGCTCAGTAAGGGTAAATAAGGGATACATATAAGCATAATCATGAGAATTGGGGTATGATAATGTGATCATAACATTAGAAGATCATACCCTACATATCATAAGATCATAAACATGAATCATTGAATAAATATTAGAAGTTTATAAGACATGAATCATAAGGAAATAAAGAACATAATCTATGAAAACATAACATAGAAGTAAGACATAGAATTGTGGAAAACACATAAGCACATAAAAATGATTTCCATAGTAGTCAAGGCATCACTGCCAAGGCCATCTTAGTAGTATGGGTTCACTCTCATGGCCATATTATTAGCATGATTTCACTCCTCATATGATATTAGTACTCATGGTTCACTTTGATGGTCATCTTAGTCTATCACATGAGATATAAATTTTTACCTAATGCACTAGAGGGAGATATAGGTCTCACCCATCTCATAATTAAATCATACAAACATGTGCAACAAAATCATCAATAATCATATCATAACCCATGAAATGAAAATGGGTATTATAAACATGTAATCATATCTTAACCAGTGGAAAAAGATACAAGTTATATAATAATTTCATTAAAAGCATAACTCATGGAAAGAAGCGGGTTTCAAAAGCATATAACCCATGGAAGATAAATGGGTTTCATAAGCAACATTCCATCAAAACATAAACCATTTAAGAAATAATATTAATGGAACATTTGGATAATTTCCTATAAGGGAATGATTAACATCAAAATATGTCATCTTAGATGGAAAATAACTTGTAAATATATTTTCAAAATATTTTATGAGGAAAACATCCTTTCTCCTTTGAAAAAGGATCTTTAAAACATAAAAACCTTCTGAAAACCATTTTCTTGAATATAAACTTGAAATATTATAAAAAAAGATTTAAAAACCTTTTGGAAACCTTTTTCTTTGAAAACATATAAGTAGATCTTGAAAATGTTTTTAAAACCATTTTCTTTGAAAACTTATAAAAGTATCTTGAAAACATTTTGAAACCCATTTCATTGAAAATACTTTTTAAACATATAAATAAGGCTTGAAATCATTTTGAAAATAGTTTTCCTTGAAAAATTATAAAAGAATCTTGAAAACATTTTGAAAACCATTTATTTGAAAAGAATTTGAAAACTTATAGAGAAATCTTGATTTTTTTTTAAAACCATTTCTTTGAAAATACTTTGAGAACTTTTAAAATAATCTTTGAAAATCATTTAAAATAATAAAAATATTTCTTGAAAGCATTTTTCATAGAAAATAACATAAAAAAATGAATTTACAAAATATTAGGAAACATTTTTCTGTTAAAAATTAACTTTGTAATATTGTAAAGGAATATTCAAGGTAATGAAGGTCATGATGGTGGGTAAATCAGTACATGTTGAACATTCTTTTTTGCACCATAAAAAGTTTAAAAAAGTTCCTCAACTAGAAAATGATAAGAGGATTACTTTTTAAGAAACCTTTTGTATAAAAAGGTAAAACATGGGTAATTTTTTTAACATCATAGGATAATAGTAAAACATTTTTTAAAACACTTTTAGAAATCGTGATTTTGAAAGGACCCCTATTTCAAACCGAAAGGAGAATTAAAGTCGGACTTTCATAAAAACATTTTCATAGTTATCTTAAGTAAAAAAGAGTGGGAATGGTACTAATACATAAATATATCATTTAAAACCATAGTATAAGATACTTAATGAGTGTTCTTGAGATATGGATCATAATATTTCAACAAAGGAATCATAATCATAAACAATCTCGAAAAAACTATGAGATTATTTCAATAAACTCTTATCACTTGGTAACTTTGAACCATACTACCCATGTAAGAAAGTGGAATTAAATTAAGCTTAAAATATAATAAAAATAATTATATTAATGATATAACATTTCAAATTCATTATTTACCCCTCATATAAAAATACAGGTGCATAACATGGCATGTGTCTCAAAGAAGGTAAATTGAGACAAAACTATCTTATTAATTCGGTAACTTTTGAAACATAAACCCCATGAATGAAAGATAATAGATGGATATGTAAATCCATATAAATTTAAGAATAATAATCATAGAATACTTTCATGGTCAGTATATACACCACACAAAAGAAAAGAGTGGTGAACATGGCATGTATCTCATGGAAATAAAAATTGAGGTGAAATCCCCTTACCTTGTGTCTTGACTCTTGTTGTACTCATACAAACCTCATATATAATAAATATAATTTTATTATAAATCAATATAAGAACCATATTATTATATATAATAACATATATGGTTTTATTATGACTTTATATTACCCACTTGTCAATAATTCATTGTTAAGGTTTCACTTCGTGTAATATCTGTTTTTGTTCTTCGCATGTGTCTTAATTTGTTATATCTTTGGTCCTTATAATTATATCATGATTTACAGAATTTAAAAAATGATATAAATATAATTCATATTAATTATATATTTATTATAATAATATATATAATATAGAAGTATGAAATGGAATACACCATTTATGGAGACGGTAGGTCATACGTACGCATGAACGTTGTTTCTGTTTAATTGTCGCATTGAAAAAAAGAATGTAAATGAAATATATGTATATATATAATTATTACAGTATCATTATTATATAATATATATCATATAATTTCACTAATCCTATCCTTATTACATTTCATGTAATGTTTTAATGAATCACATTGCTTTCAGGGGGCGGTAGTCCATACTTCCTCAAATGATATTATCGTATTTACACAAAATGGAAAGTATAAATATATGTGTTGTAAAAGAATTACAGAAGAATAAACACATAATATTTATCATATATATCATAAATAAATATAATTTTCATCATAATTCCCAACCATGAAATGTGGTAAAGTAAAAAATGAACAATCATCATTTCATGTGGTGGTAGTTCACCGTACACATAAACAGTATGTTCATTACCCATTAGATGGAAGTGTATATAAGTGTAGGTATAAACCTTATCATAAAAATATATCAGTATATTTAGGATATTGTTTTTATTGTATAATCATGTAATAAGATGAATTGATCTGGTGGAGAGAAAAAAATAAAGGAAGTTGAGGGAGGGTGTTACCTCTTAATTGGGTGACTCATTTTGGTTTGCACCAAAGGGCTTCCTTGGATGGATTTATGACCAAGGGTACACTTCAAGGAAGAAGGGATGGTTTTTGGAAAGTGAAATATACAGATATTGGTCAACCCAAAGTGTCTTTATAGGTGTGAGGAAGTGGGAGGAGAGGAGTCCTTTTATGGTGGTGGAGGAGTGGCACTCTTATAAATTTTGGGAAAGGGAATTCCACCCATATTTTTCCCATGAAAATTGGATCCCATAATGGAAAAAATTAGATAAAATGGAATATTTGATATAAATATGTCCATAAAAAGGGTTTTGGACAAGTTTCTATGTTGTTTGTGCCCTTAATATTAAGGTTTAGTCCCTTATTAAGCTTAATTTTACCCTAATTATTGTAATTAATTTTAACTGTATTCACTAAACTTTTTGGTTAAAAACTAAGTTTACCTTATTAGACATTATAAATTATTATGATTCCAAATATGGAATCAATTTTTCCAAATTCCAAACACCTATGTTGTTTAAATTAATTTAAAATTAATCCCGCAGATGAGATGACAATGTGGGTTTTAAAAGTAAAAATATCTAAAAGTTTGCTAAGTTTTTATACCTAGTTTCAAAGTGAAATTGATTATAATGACCTATATTGGATTAATTTATAAAAAATTCATCTAATTAAAATTTTAAACCAATTTAAAATGTAAATTATCCTTATAAATAAATGAGATAAAAAACCATTTTGAATTAAAATTCAGTATTTTTAACTATTCATCAAAAAATGAAACTTTACAGAAAAATTCCAAAAATTCACCCTAACCTTATTTTTATGATTCTATTTCAAAGATAAAGTTTATTTTGACATATAAATTCAATAAAAGTACCAAAAAAATTATTTAAAATAGGTTCTCTATTAAAAGGCGGTAAAACTACCTTTATTAAAATATAGGTTTTAATGCATAAAATTGGGGTTGTTCTTATCTTATGCCTATAAAATATATTGGATGAGTATAAAAAATATTTGATTGAATATATTTCATTAATATAATTCATTAATATTAATTTATTTATTTTATTAGGATAAAACACCTTTGTGAGCATAAAAAGTAATAATATTTTCCTTTATATTCATTTCTATTTAATTGGTAACCAATGATTTCATATTATATTTTCATAAACCATTTATTTTCATAAGTTAGTTAATAATATTCATAAATACTAATTTAAAATCTAGGTTATATCTTATTATATTAAATAATAATATTTTAATAATATATTATTGTTCGGTAAAACTCGGTCTTGTGTGTTACGCAAGATATCGAGAAAATTCATTATTGCGTGTAACACAAGCTATCATCAGTTATTCCATGTAGAAAAATATAAAATTTATGATGCATATAGTGAATGATTAACTTGGTTTTGTGTATAATGCAATCCAAACATAGTTCTTTAATATAAAATAAATTATTTTTTGTATTGCATGTAATGAAAAAAAGATCAAAAGATTAAATTAATTCAAAAAAATCACAAAATCATGGGGTGTTTCATTTGACCCCCATTAAAATGAATTTCACCATCAAGATTCATCTGGGTTATCAAATTTTTAATACTTTAAAGTTTCATTCATGGAAACCCACATTGTAAAAATGAATACTAAAACTTCCATTAAAAAGGGAAATGTTAGAACCATAATGGTTGCTCAATGTAACATATAACTAGGTTTCCACATAGGAAAACATAGGTTGGGAGTGAAGAATGGAAATAGAGGAAAAACATAAATATTTATAGGGAGTGATTGTGTTCATCAATCACAAACAAGTGAATGATCAAAGAAAATGGTTGTTCAAAAAATAACTTTGATGCTTAAAGTACTAAAAACACTTTTACCAGATCTTAAGGCCCATTAAAGAATGAAAAGCATAAATATTTCTCTCAAACTATTATTAAAAATAAATATGGTTAACAAATTAATCCCTAAACATAAAAAGTAACTCTATCGGTTCATCATTAACATTTATTCATAAAAAATAATTATACATTAACCACGACATCATGTAGGTTAGTGGTAGGTATGAAACCCTTATCATCCTTAGGTCATGGGTTCGAGACCCTGCAGCCTTGACAAACATGATTAGTTGTCACCCGACATACATGATGTTCTTTTCTAAAACCACACTAATATAACTTCCAAAATAAATATGATGGACATACTTGAAATAAGGTTAATCACTAAGTAGGCTTTTAACCAAGGTTTTCAATACAATCTCATTAGATAAATACTTCCTCTGAAGTTTAACCTAAAATTTTCATGAATGGTTAACCTTATAACCCTTATAAAAGATAAAAATCCAAAAAAGTATAAATAAGGTCACGAAATTAGCTTAACATTGATCCCCCATATATCATAAAGTATATCTTGGTTGTTAAATTCCAGACATGTGAATAACTTCTTCAAGTATTCTCTTAAAACATGGTATTAACCTTAACTTCCATAAATTCTTATTGAAAATGTGCTCGTTTCATTATTCCAAGGTAATCAATACCATAAAATTTACTTATTCTTATTACACATATCTTTATCCAAACAATATTATCTTAACATAAGGAACATATTAAGGGTTTTATTTCCCTTAATCATGTGTTTTCCATGGACATCACATTTTCATTAAATCACTTTTTGATGTCTTCATAACCATTCAACATATCATTTTCAATCCTTGATGAAAAATTATATTGAAAATACTTATATATTCCATGATTCATATAACATAATCATTGAATTCCAAAACATAAATACTTCATTCATCCAACTTTATTCTTAAACCATTACTCATAGTTCATCAACTTATTCCTTAATACCACTTTCCTAGAATATGAAATATTAATCATGTATTAAGGTTCCTCAACCACAATCTAATCATGATTATTAAGTTTAATGTAAAAAATACTAGAATAACATCACATACCTTTCACATGTCCTTCATAGTCTCGTTATCTTCAGAAGTATAACAATTACCCACATCACCTTCCTGATTTTTTCATGATATTTCCACTTAGGAAATCAATTTTCATAATGCCTATATTTTCCACATATGAAAAATTCAATGTTAACCAAGTTCTATTGACTAAAACCATAAATCATAGTGTCATCTTTACTTATCATAGAATAAAACCACATATTCATAAAAAGAATTACTTATAGGATGTCTAAATCATGACACCTTCCTTAATCTATGAAACCCTAGATTAATCCTAGGTTATTCATAGACAACTTATATTTAAATCCTTAAATACGGTTTGTGAAGGTTTTTTTAATTCTCAAAGCATATCCCCCAGGAGTGTCAAAAAAGTTGTACAACAAGGCTCGTTGTTATATACCAGATTACCCTGAGTGAGCCTCGAAACATCTTATCAGATTTTTTACTCCTAAGTAAATCTATGCCAGAAGAATATCTACTTGTAGTATCCAAAAAGGATGTATTTCTAGAAAACAAATCACTCTAACATTTACCAAAATTTCATGACATTTTTCTATACTTTTACTTATCCTTAGACTTATCCTTATACATGTCCCTAGGGTTCTCACTAAGGTTTTCTCATCCTAGCTTCCAAAGGTTAAATAAAATGTTAATCTGATACAAACTATAGTAAACCTCTCTTTTCATGCATAGAAATTACATCTATTTTGCGGAATACTTAAAACATTACAAAAATAGACTCCCAAAGACCGTATTAGTCTAGTGCCTTTGGAAGCATGGAAACATAAACACTAGTATATATGTGAGCTAAGTTATCTCCCACTAGGTTCTTCATGACTAGAACCCTTATTAGACACATATTACTTAATAAATATCTTCATAACCTAGGAAAGGAAACATAAAAAGGGGGAGCTCATATGCACAGTAAGGGTAAACAAGGAAGACATGTAAGCATAATAATGAGAATAGGTGTTTGAGAATGTGATCATAACATTGAAAGATCATACCCTGCATATCATAAGATCATAAAAATGAATCATGGAATAAAGCTTAGATGTTCATAAGATATTAATCATAAGTAAATAAAGAACATAATCCATGAAACCATAACATAGGAGTAATACATAGAATCGTGGAAAACACGTAAGCACATAAAAATGATTTCCATAGTAGTCAAGGCATCATTTTCAAGGCCATCATAGTAGTACGGATTCACTACCCATACCATCTTGGTAGTCATTGTTCACTCCTACAGCCATCTTAGTAGCATGAGTTCACTCCTCATACCATCTTGGTAGTCATGGTTAACTCCAATGGCTATCTTAGTCTATCTCATGATATATAAATATTTACACAATGCATTGGAGGAAGATATAGGTCTCAACCATCTCATAATAAAATCATACATACATATGCCAAAAAAATCATAAATAATAATATAATAACCCAAGAAATAAAATGGGTATCATAAACATGTAATAATATTATAACTTGTGGAAAAAGATACAGGTTTCATAATCATTTCATCAAAATGATAACCCATGGAAAGAAGGTGGTTTCAAAAGAATATAACCCATGGAAGAGAAATGGGTGTCATAAGAATTATTCCATAATTACATAAACCATTCAAGAAATAATATGAATGGAACCTTTGGATAATTTCCTATAAGAGAATGAGTAACATCAACAGATTTCACATTAGATGGAAAATAACTTGGAAAGAAATTTTGAAAATATTTCTTAAGTAAAATATCCTTTATTTTTTGAAAATGGATATTTAAAACATAAAAACATTTTGAAAACCATTTTCATAAAAATAAACTTGAGAGATTATAAATAAATCTTTGAAAACCTTTTGGAAACCTTTTTCTTTGAAAACATATAAAGATATATTGAAAACATTTTGAAAACCATTTTCCATAAAAACTTATAAAAGGATCTTGAAAACGTTTTAAAAACCATTTCATTAAAAATAATTTTCAAACTTATAAATAAGTCTTGAAATAATTTTGAAAACTTTTTTCCATAAAAACTTATAGAATAAGCTTGAATTTTTTTTGAAAACAATATCTTTGAAAATACTTTTAAAACTTTTAAAAGAATCTTTTCAAATAATTTAAAACAATAAAATATTTTGTAAAAACTTTTTTCATATAAAATCAATTTAAAACAATGAATTTATAGAATTTTAGGAAAAAATTATTTAAAAAATATCTTTGTGATATTATAAAGGAAGCTTCAAGGAAATGATAGTCATGAAGGTGGCTAAATCAATACATGTCAAATGAAAGAATGAAATGAAAAAAATACAATCCCATCAGAAATTCAAAAAAGCATCCAACCTAATCAAAAGGAGGGGAATTCTGTCAAATGAAACCATCAGTACACACCTCGATCTATCTTTCTCACTATGCTTCGCCTACTCTAGACCCTCCCAGGACTCTGTCAAAAGGTCTATCATTTTTATAAGACATGACATGTATGGGTAAATATCATGCAAGGTTGAGTATAACAATACCCACTAAGCTCCCTAAAAACCAAAAATAAAAAGGGAGAAACTAAAATACAACAGTCCAATAGAAGCATAGCTAGAGGTTACAAAAAATCCCAAAAAAGAGAGAGAATAGAAATCTCTATATTCACCACTCAGTTATAAATGACTAGTTAGTTCATCAACATATGATATGTCAATCAAGATTTGATACATAACCGTAAAGACTCCCATAATAACCCAAATATACTCATTACAAACTCCAAGTCTCAAGGTCTCAACCATAGAACCAGACATAGGATTATAATTAAGACTCAAAGGTATCAATCATATGAAATTACTCATCCCACTAACCCTAAAATCCCTTATGGAACTCATATGAGCGATCTCACTCATCAGTTATCATTAAGTTGATGACACATCCTCATCATCCCTGATAGAATACAACTGAGAGAACATGCTCTTTTGGTCTTTCTATGAATAAAGTCACATTGGGACCTAACGGATCTTGATACTCAGTTAGGGGATCACCCCCATGTCTCATGGGGGACTTCATAAACCCTACTGGAACTTAGAATATCTCAACACAGATATAGGGGATCACTCTCAGGACCACTGGGGGATGCCATGAACCCCATATAGAACTCTGGAGATCAAAGTGCTTAGATAGGGGACCACACACAGGACCAATGGGGGCATCAAAAACCCTACCAAGTCTCATAACCTTGATACAAAATAGGTTATTACATAAAGGACCACTGGAAAATACTGAAAATCCTATCTAAAACTACCCACCAAGTAGGGGATCGTATGCATGAGGATATCGTGAACCCTGTTGGGATAACACGATAAGTGAGAGATCAACGCCTGTATATGTTGGTCTTGATGATACCATAAACCCCATATAGGGAAGATGATATGATATAGAATCCCACCCTGATATTTCTGGCGGGTACACAAACTCTATCTAAAATAGTCTCATCGAGGGGATCACAATATTATGCTCAGAACATAATTTTGAATTGTACCCTCTAAGGAACGTACCAAGGAAACACACCCACCTAGTATTGATATACACATTTCTAACAGAAGATCACCACAAGAATCACCTCATGTTGTATCTCTCACACCAAAACCATGTCCACCATCATGTTCTATAAGGAAAACTATTTGGGATAGGCTACTCACGGGCCTCTATCTGAGTCATGAAGACTGAGATTCACAAGGGACAAGTATTTGAGGGGAATACATGATGTTTACTTCTAGGTTAATGGCATGTCTCTCAAGGCCGAACCCTGGTTGTGTCCCCTCGTAGTACTCAATGTGTATTAAAGTACATGGCATGTACCTAGGGTTACACAATGTGTAACCCCACCTGATTACCTAGGTGTGTCCTCACCCGCACATGGAATGTCTTCACATGTAGTCGTACATGGTTTTTACACCGAGTATGTGCTTTGTATATAATATTGATCACAGAAGAAGAAAACCTTTCCCACAATGCCTAGTTAGACATGCTACCCTACATGACATATACCTCTTGGCCCAGACCCAGACCAGTTTCCTTAGTTATGCCCATGTACGGGAATTTGTTCCCATGTACGGGAACCTATGACTATATACCATGGCATATTCCTATATACCTAGTTGTTTCCTTTGGCCCATGTACACCTAGGGGTTTGTTCCTACACTTCCACATGGCAATGTCCCCTTACATGGCGTGTATGCCCATGTCCTTTCCTACATAACTAAACCTCACTACACAGTATGTACTCCCAGTACATGAAATGTAGTTTCAAAAGTTTAACTTCCCCAAATAGGAAGAACACACGATGTGTGACCCTATATGACACACCATTTTATTGGGGTTTCTAACTAGGAAATCCCTATGATCCTCCTAAACCCCCCTATTTTCACTAATTTCCCACAAATCAACCCCCAGGAGATCTCTAGAAATCATACCAGCACTATAAAAACTTAAAAAAATGCATAAATGGAGATGAGGATGTAAAGATCATAAATCTTACTACCTCATGAAAAACACCAAATATTTGGGTCCAACACAATTTCCAAAACCTACTGCCCCTCGATCCGGTGTCGATCATCATCAAGGACGGAGTCCAGCGGTGCCTCCTCTATCCATCCCTCAGTCTTCTATCACTTTACGGGGGTTATCCCCTTTTCTATACACATGGGAAGCGATACAAGTGGAGGGGTATATTTTTAGGTTTATTAATTAAATTTCATTTAATTAATAAAACCTCCATCATTTAATGCTCCACCAACAGTTTCCTTCAACTGAGCATCCGACATCGACAAACTTTATGTTGCGTATAGGGTAAAATCCCCATTTTGAACTCAACTATGGTCTCATATTTCCTATTTGATACTCTGGTCGGGATTTATGCCACATTTCCTGAAAATTGTGCTTATGTGATATAATATATTTAATATTTTTAATATCATCGTACTAAGGCTCTCTAGGTCCCAGAATTCCATGATGACTTAGAGACTGACTTTAAAAATATTCATATAAATATTCTAAAGTCTAATACATAAAAACTAGAGTTATTACACCCTTTGTAAAAAATCACATACCTTATGCCCCCTGTATCACTCACACATCCTACTCAAAAATTTACCATCAACTGATCCTTCATCTGATTCTCATCACTGACAATGATCCACTAATATTTCACAATCTCCAACACCGATCTGAAAATAATGATCCATGGAGCTGATAATCAATCACGCAATGAAATGGGTTTGTGAAAAATAATTAAATCTTTATCCAACCAAATATCAATGATGGACACACCTAGAATAGTGGTGGGAAACCATAAAATATAAAATTGAGAAATAAAATATGGTCATGTTCGACTTGTACATCATCCGCATATGGGAATTGAAGAAATAAAGAGGGAAACTCAACAATTATTGGTGAATAATCCGCAATTACTAAATTTAGGGGGGAAATTTAATGGGTACATGTGATAATTCGAACATGGATTCAACATGAATGATTTAATCCATGTTCATATCAAAATTAAGAAAAATTAGAAAATTCAAATAATCAAAAAATTGTACCTCAAAAGAGATTGATCATTGATGAAGAACATACTCAGAGTTGATGTCATTGATGATATCACTACATTCATCATTAACTCCATGAATCTATATGATCATTGATGAAGAATTTCGTCACTCAAGTCTCTCCCACCCCCTATCAAATTCTTAGTATTATTTGGTTAACCTTATGGGTTTACACAAGAGATGATTTTAGAGAGAGATCCTACGTCAAAAATTAAATTAAACATTTAATTCATTTATTTATAATTTACTTGTTTTATTTTTTCAATGATAGTGTTCCACTGAAGCATCCCAAGAAAACAAAACTTATGTCGCATCTAGGGTAAAACTCGCATTTTATATTCAAGTACGGTCTCGATTTTTTTTGCCTAAGGCTCCATTTAAAGGGAAAAAATATTTTTAAAATTATGAACATGTGTGAGTTAAGATATTTATTATTTTTAATATATCAATATTGGGGCTATAGGATTTTGAAAACACAATTTCAACCCCATGACTTGCATTGAAAATATTATTTAAAATTTTCAAAGGGTTCAAAAACAAAAAACAAAACCATTAAAAACTTACTTTTTCATCCTTCGACCCATAATAGTTACGAACAATACAAGTATTTAGGTAGGTGTAATATTTTCTATGTAGTATGAAAGTTTTTGGAAACACATTTATGATCTCATATGTAAAACCTAATATTTTGATGAACTTGCAGACATGATAGTATAAGTTAGGATTCTTCATACCAATATAGTACCTTTTAAAATAATAATAATAGAATATCAAACACAATATTATTTGACTAATTCAAAGATTTAAAGTGAAACATATTCATGATAATTATACTAGTCTGAATCAATTTTACTTATAAAGGTCGATTCAAAGGCTCTATTTACTTTTCCCGCTCTTCTAAATTACTATTTGGACTATTTTATTCAAATTCAAATTTTTTATTTTCAAAGAACTGATTTTATGGGTTTAGTGAGAACCCTCATAGAATCACCATACTTTCAAGATTTCTTAAACTATGTAGGACATCATAAGATCAATTCAAAGATATTTAAATATACTAGAGTTATACACCTTATGTAATATCCTTTCAACGAAAAATTATCTCTTCTCTTGGTCACCTTCTATAAGGTCCTTGAAATAGAATTTTGTCTTCTCTCATGTCTTGATTTACTCTTCCATTTCAATATTCATTAAACTTATATATGATTCATCCCATTTTGATATTCATAAAATTCTTTTTTATGCTTCCTCTATTTATTCTCATCCCACTCATTCTCACCCACTTCAATCTAATAGCTTCAATATGATGCTCTGTTTTAATAATGTGGAATGCAAGATATGTTATTTCATAACATACATTATGTCACCAACGTAGGTTATCTTATCTCATAGTGTAATGTAAACAACCCCAACACATCTTATGTTATCGCATAACCTAACATCAGGGACCACTAGCATAGGTTACATTATTATATAACATAATGTCAAAAGACCTCAGTGTAGACTATGTTATCGCATAACATAATATCAAGATATTTATTGATATTAAATTATCTTATAACATAATGTCAGGATCTCGGCCATGGTTACATTATCACATAATGTAGTTTTAGATATAGTTATTTGTTTTAGAGACATGGTTTCAAGAATCAAAATATAGGGCATGCTCTGATACCACTAAAAGGTTTCTAAGAATTGATTACCCATTAATCAAAGTAGAGAAATCGAATAGAAACCATAAAACCCAATATCCTTATGCCTTTGAAACTGAAATCATATGAAACTGGAAATTAATGGTGTATACCTTGAACTATAGAACATTATATCCATTGCCTTCATTCCATTCTTGATGAAGATCACTAAGGAATAATCAAAAGTATCTTCCCTCTAAAGTGTATCCATGGTCTACACTGAATCACACAAACACTTTGGTAATGACCTTCCAACCTTCATGATATTCCAGTATCACAAAATAAAATAAGGAAATAGGAAGAGAGATTCAAGAGAGAGGGAGTTTTAGCCATATGTTTCTAGAGGAAATCACATATAGAACCCATATACAAGACTCCTTTATATAGGATACATGGACTCACCCTGAATCTATGCGATTAATCATATATTTCACAAATTGATAAGTAATGTTTTTAATTATATCTCATGTAACCCTTGGTAATAAACTCTCTCATTTTTTTATCTCATGAAATGACTTAATAAATGATATCCATTGTGTAGGAGATTTTAATGTCAACTCCATAGAATTTAGATGGTTAAATGAGTCATGGCGATGTCAAATGAATTAAACCATTCAATTCATGTAACTATGACTCAACCATGTTGTACAATATGACTTGATCAAACTACCAGTATGCAATATCACTATATTATAAAATTTGATATACCCATAGGCTTAAATATAATCCTTTTTCCCATATGTATGTCATACTATACAACATAACATATCATACCATAAAATATAACACGTCTTTAGGGCATATTCCTCTCAATTATATTAGACAAAAATGATTCTATTTTCCCATTTGATCTTTCATTTTCATGGATATTGCATAGAAAATATGAAAGAGGTTGTTTTTCATGAAGAATAAAGAGGAATCTATGAAGTGGATCCAACATACCCTAAAATATACTCAACGAAGCAAATTAATTAGCTTGAATGATCAGATTAATATGAAAACTCATTATAAACCAAAATCAACTCATTAAAACAAAATACATGTGATCATACTAGCATAGGAGAAATGGAACAAAGAACTAAGTTATTACTTATCTGAAACCAATTACATGATTTTTAGAATTCATATTTGGAATAATACCCAAATCAAGAAACCAATTAGCCTCATACAGGATCCCACCATTTCCCATATTTCACAAATTGAAATTGTTCCAAAAAAATTGTTTACTTCCAAATACAACAAAGATAAATGATATGTGTAAGAACCCGGTTCTTCCTTTGAGGTACGGATATTTCTTTTTCCATTTATACTTACAAAAATGGAGTAAAAGAGGTCAAGGGCTGGCTATAGTCCAGTTACATGACGTGACTGGGGACTACATGCCATGTACTTATAAGTACACGCCGTGTATGGTGGGATGCACACCATGTAATCCCAGTACATAACCATGTAATGGTCTGGACAGAAATTGTACAGACATTACATGTAGTTTCAAGTATAGGTCATGTCATTTTATTTTCTTTTTTTTTATTAAATTGGGTAGTAACATCATTTTTTGCTGATGGATAGAAATGAGCTCTTTCAATGAGCAGCGCACCTAGGAAAAATCTGAGTGGGAATTCTTCTCTCGTTTCATTGTTCATATTCCAATTTAAACATTATCAAATCCATTGAAACCCTCTTGATCTAATCTGATTTAGGTTGATTTGAAATCCAAAACTAGAAAAGGAGAGTCATATGAACATGAGGTAAGCGGTCTTGTGCCTTTCGTTGATTTTCAAGTTGATTATATATTCTGAAGTGTCACATGCCCACTTTTAGGGTTTTATTTATTGAATAATGAACCATGTTATTTCCTACTGATGATTAGGTAATTAATTATATGATTTTAAAGAATTTTTAGGGTTGTGAACCTTGATTTAGGGCCACCCCATGGGTGTGTTTCCCTTGGATGGTCGTTTGGACGAGAATGCCTATGAGGCTTGACTTGAATTTCCATTCTTGGGTTGTTAAAAATGTATTTATCATTATAAGAATTTACCACATGAGATACTTGTTATTTTAAGCCTTTTAAATGATTAAATTTCATAATAGGATTGTTATATGGTTTTCCCATGTGATTTATCCTTATTTAACCATGTAATAGTTTAATTTACATGTGTTGGTTGTTATGTAAAGTGTACCCCCGTGAGTTGATTATGTTAAAGCCATGTGATAGTTTAATTTACATTTGTTACTTTTGATATGGAATGTGTAATTGAATTAAATGATAAAATGGGGTAATTATCAATGGGTGAGCCATAGTCTCGATTAAAAGACAAGGTTGGGATCATGTGACTAATTGAACCTTTTATACCTTGGGTGAACCATTATCTCGGTTAAAATACAATAGATGGGATCAAGAGGTTAATTATGTAAAGACCATGAGTGAGCCTGGGATAAGGTGTTCAGGCTCATTGAGGCTTATTTAAAATTTCAATCATACCTATGATCCATTGAGGGATGATCAGGTTGGGTTCTATTAGAAATTGATCAAATGATTATTATTTCATGAGTTGACGGTTACTTCTATACAGGGGTTCGTCAAGCCTAGGCCATACCTCTATACTTTTATATAATACAATGGAATTTAATAATGAAATATAATGACTAATGATGCGTCTTCAAAGACAAAGCATAATCTTGGATTTTTTTCTTCACTTATACTCGGTTACATTATCGTCTAAGACATCTGTTGTGCTTACTTTCAAGTACCTTCTGGTTTACTGCTTTCACTATTGTACACTACCTTTTATATATATCCACTGATAGATTGGAATGGACATTGGGTTGTTGCCTACTAGGATTTAGTCTCACACCTTGTTTAGGTCATTCTTTTTGGCCCAAAAAGATTATATGATTACAAATGTTGATCAGGGAAAGCGCCCTGCTATAGGTACTTAATGTGTTGCATAGGAGTAAGAGATAATGGGACCGAGCTGAGGCTTGCGATTCTTCTTAGTTTTCTTTTTTTCTTTTGAGATTTTGGAACGTACATTGTGGATCATTGCAGTGTACTTTTTTTGGCTATTTTCTAAGAATATAACAATGTGCATTATCTTTTTTATGGAACGATGCTTGGTTATATATCTTATCAGTCTTCCGCTGTTTATTTAATTTGTATGTTGTTTAATATTTATAATATTTTATTATTATTTATTACACTATATTACACTCTGTTAATGAGGGAATAGTTTACCCACTATCACACCCTAGGCCCTCGCTACTAGTCGGCTGCCTCTAGCACTTTGGGAAATGCACTTGAGACCATGTGGACAACAGAGTACTGGGGAACTTTTGAGTGGCTTCCAGATCCGGGATATTAAAAAGTGGTATCAAAGAGTTTCTTTTCTAGTTTTATTTATTGTTTGGTGATAATAGGAAGATATAGAGATGAAATGGGATTTGGTGTTAAGTTGTGCTCAGGAGTAGCTACCCCGCATATAGGAAAAAGACAAATCACCTCAAATTGAATGGTGATTTTTGGATTTTGAGATATTACTATTGATTTGATTTCATTTTTGGGTGACACACTTGTATTTGTGATGTTATTATTGATATCATTGTGGTTTTTGTTTTTTTTAACCCGATGAGATGAGGGTACACCATCTCATGCATCATATAGGCACTTATTAGAAATCACATGTCATGCATTCTTGTCATGCCATTTAGAGAGAATTACCGTTTGCATGTAATTGTGATAGATGTTATACTAGACATGCATGATGTTGTAATAGGTGTCTTGATAGATACGTCTGCTGTTGTGATAGGTGTATTGGTACATGTCATGGTTAAATTGTATGGACATCGAAATTTGGTCCCTGAGGAGTATGGGTGCTCTTGTATCAGAATTTGGCAGATCATGTTTCAACGGTGAGATGAAATTGTGTATTTATGTGATATATGTGATGAAAAACTTTGATTCGTGGGGAGTATGGGCCCCCACGGGTCGTAATTTGGAACATCGTTGCTTTATTTTGCAAAAATAGGGGTTTTGTGGAATTTTTTGAGGCTTACTGTCCAGAAACCCAAACAACACAATGTGTGGTCCTATGAACATATGCCAGGTGTTCTTCTGTTTAGGAAGAAATGACTTTTTTTCATGTACATGTTGTGTACCCTATGTAAACACCATGTGGTAGCTGACAGTGTGTCCGACCGTGTGAGAAGGAACACAGGATGTACACAGCCATGTACTTTTGGTACACATCGTGTAGTCTTACTCAAGCAGAAATCGTGTGAATCTGGTTGTGTGGGAGTACATGTCTAGGAGGTGAGGCTTATGTACACACCGTATGCATGTCTAACATGTCATGTACCTAGGTTAGTTACATGACCATGCTAGTGTAAGTACATGCCCAGGTAGGAGCTTTAGGGTACACGTTGTGTATGGTTTCTACATGTCGTGTACTCCTCTTTTGGGAACCTTTGAGGGTTTTCTTAGCCTGTTTAGTTCTTATTCTCTTGAACTACAAACCTCAACGATCTTGAACTGAGGTGTGTTCTTGACCTTGTAGAGTCATTCTATAACAACCCTGCTCTTTATTTCACACTAAAACATATTTTATTACATAAAACCTTTACTTGATACAATATAGAAGATCGAGAGGTCTAGTGCCTTTGGGGCTTAGGATCAATACATAACAACTTAAAACATGAAAAAACACATCTTTATTGAAAACTTATTTTATATGACCACACACATTCCTTCGTACTTAGAATTGCATGGGATAACCTGAGAACATGCAGAAGAAAAGGGTGAGCTATAAAGCTCAGTAAGGGAGTAAACAAGGTATAACATGAAGAATATAGTGCATGTTAGGAAATAGGAATATCAATGAAGCATAAGAGAAACATGAACATAAAGGAATGACATAGCATGATTATCATAACATGGGAATGTGGCAACAACATTTAACATGATATTAGCACAATCCAAGGATCATTGTAAATGGAGCATGAGTAAAACCTCATTGCACTTGAATTATAATTAGTAAAACCTCATTGCACTTGATGTATCATGATACTAATCTTTACCCAAAGCATTAGAGCGCTATCAAGGTTCACCCTTCTTAAACATTTCATTTCATGCATAAGTGTGCCACATGGATCATACAACATATAATTATTCAACATAATCATTTATTCCATGATGAATGAATGTGGAATACATACATGAAACTATATAATCAATAATTAAATGTGCATCAAGGTGAATACCCTTGATAGAGAAATAGGAAAGGTATTCACTGCACAATGACTTTGGTTTGGAAATCATGGTGCAATTTCGGCAGCATAACGACATGACATGAGAATTCATAAATATGGTTAATAATAAAGAAATGGGTGTATCATAATATGTACATAAAATGGATAGTAATGGGGTAATATATATACATGTCCCAACATATTTAATATAATTTAGATTCATAATACAAAAGAATTTCTTGAATGTAATTGAGAAAAGAGAAATTCCTTACGAAATTCGGCATGGTAACGGGTGTACATGGGAGGAATTAATGAGAGATAAAGAGGTATCTCATCATTAAAAAATAAATAGGAAATTATAGTGGAGGTTCGAAATCATACCCCAACATTTGTAATTAAAAATACAAGGGTATATCAATATAAAGAAACTTGGACAAAATGAGAGTGGAAGAAATCCCTTACTGGGAAGTGTGATCCCAAAGGCTTGGGAGGGTCTTGAGAGAAGATTCTTGGGATCTTGGGGAACCTTGGAAGGATTCTATAGATAGGAGGAAAGATTTTGGTTTAGATCCAAAGGCTTTGAGTTAAGAGGAAGTAGGATCTTGGGTGGGTTTATATAGGAAAAGGAAGGGAATTCTTTATTATTTAGGTTTTGGACCCTACACATTAAACTAATCAAAACCACAAACCATACCATGGTTTTTGCTCATGTTTTTTCCCAAAAGGTAGTGGAAAAAATTATTTTATAAGGCCAACAGCCGAAATTATTAAAATATTAGGCCTTCTTATGTGGAGGTGAGTCACACTCTCAAGGAAATCATTTTAAAAGTTAAAATGTTTTATAAGTCTTGGAGGGTCCACTAAAGCTTTGTAAAATAAATCAAACAAACCTAAAATCAAATTATTTTAATTTTAAAACATATATTGGCTAAAAATACCATTTATATTATTTTATTACATCACTATTGGGTCATTATAATTTCATAAAACACATTATATTATTAAACAGTATTTAATTTTTACCAAAAAATTCGACTCTCTTAGAAAATTTACGAAAAATTCACCATTGGATAATTTCAACATCCTGATTCCAAAAATAATTTTCATTTTATCTAAATAATTTTATAAATATGTAAAATTTTACTTTTAAAATAAAAACTGACATTTATTGAAAATTCATGGGTTTTGACAAAAACGACTTTCAAACCTTAATAAAAAAAATCGCTATTGTATTCATAAAAATTATAAGATAATTTATATTTAATAAAAATTAATTTATTAATAATATTTTATTAAAATATTATTTAATTCAAAAATCTATTAATTCATAAAAATATATTTTATAATCGAATATTAACTAAAAATACTATTTGTGCTTTAAAAACTATTTACAAAGTAACAATAATAAAATTAATGTATATTTTATATACAAAAATAATGAACAAAATCATAGTGCTAGGGTATTCTAATATAACCCCTTAAAAAACTCACATAAGACTGAAGGGTAAGGTGTGCGATGGTGACAGAATCTTGGGGTGGCTCGAATAACACCGCTCGGGTGGTAATCTCTATCAACTTCCACTTCTCCCGTAGATGGTTCTATTAGAGATTAACGTGTTGAAGCTCAACTTGTGATTGGTCAAGAGAAAATCCCAGTAATACCACCTCCTTTCTGAGCTCCGAAAAATGGGCTTCGTATAGAGAAATTCTACTAGATGAGTTCATCACTTCCTTTGTCTGAGTAAATTGGATTTGTTAAAGCCCTATATTTATACTAATCGTGTGATCACTATTCAACGAGTATATTAGAAATGGTCACAATTCTTAACGGTATTTTAAAATCAAAATACATAAAACCAAGGAAGTGCATATGTTATATAACCATTTTATATAACAAGACATTTAATTAGATCAAGGAGAATTTTCATTAATAAAGTTTTGGGTCCTTACACATGTCTCTATGACGACCTCCAGTTGTGCACCAGGAGAGTGAAGATGATCATACCCTGGAGGTGGTAGGCCATGGGCTACCAGTGGACCCTCCATTCATTCCAGTTATGGCACCAACTGTTATACCGGATGCAGGTTCTGATGCACAGTTTCATGAAGTCTTTATGAGGTTCATACAAACCTTTTAGGGAGCACCAAAACCTGCCATGTCTATGAAAGAATTGACACGAGTGTTCCAGTAGCAGCATCCACCCACATTTTTTAGGGAAGGTGGGCCATAGGCTATAGAGTCAGGGATATATTCTATGTTATAAATCTTAGAGCATCTTGATATGCCTCCTAAGAGGAGGGTCAAGATCGTGACTTATATGCTGCGTGATTCCGCCAAGAGGTGGTGGGATGTTACCACATAGACATAGAATTAGCAGGACATGGTATGGGAAGATTTTCAGATAGTCTTCTATGACTACTTCTATCCTGATACACTGAGGGCCGACAAAGTCTGTGATTTTATGCATCTAGAGCAGGTCACACTATTAGTTATGGATTACTCTTCATACTTTACTGAGCTCTAGAACTTCACACCTATTCTTATGGGTGATGATCTATCAAAGGCTAGGCGATTCGAGGATGGTATCAGGTATGACATCCGCTCACAGGTGAATATATTCTAGATAACTACAGTATCTGTTATAGTGAACCATGCACTGATTACCGAGAAACATCAGAGGAAATCTGTAAGTGAAATCCAGGGTGTTTCATCACCAAGATCTGGTATTGTTTCGACTGGTAGTAGGAAGCATCATCTAGAGAATACTCACAATGAATATAGTACTCAAAATGTATCTTTTGGTAGCCAGGTAAGGGGCTTCCAGTGTGGAAGAATTGGGAATACTAGGCCAAATTTCCTGATGGACCCAGTCGAGTGCCAAGATTACGGCAAGATGGACCGTCTTCTATGTTTTTACATGATGTTTCCACCAGCGGCTAGTGAGAGAGGGTTTTCATAGACTCCACATTCAGGAATAGGGCCAGCAACTTCTCACCAATCAATGAATTGGAATACATCAGGCTGCTCTGATTGAGGTGGTGGTCATGGCCGTAGTATCCAAACTCCATGTTTTCAGAGACATCAGAGTGGATCAGCTCAGGGTATCCAAGAAGTGTCATAGGGCCACAATATAGGACAGGCTTATGAAGTGAAATAGACCCAGTAGGAGAAAGATCCCAGACCTTCTACTGTTTGAGGTACTATTCTAGTCACCTCCACTTTAGCTTCTGCACTTTTTGATACAGGGGATTCACATAGTTTCATATTTTTGCTTTTTGTGGAGATCCTATGGCTCTATGTTTTTACTTATGATGATGTTATGATGCTAGAAATTCTGTTAGGGATTAGAATGACAGGTGTACGTCAGTGAAAGGAGTTCCCCCTTGAGGTTGGCAGGTGTCACTTAGTATGGGACCTCTACGTCTTAGAGATGACAGGATTTGATGTCATTCAAGGAATGGATTGGTTGGTCTACTTTAAATCCTTTTTTGATTGTTATTGTCACAGGGTGAGTTTTACATCACTAGAAGGTAGATCGTTTCTACATAACGGTGAATGGGATGTCCAGGCGAGCTGAGATGGACCCTAGCATCATGGGTTGGGTGGGATGATAGCCCATATTGTAAGTTTGTATCTAGATGACCAGGGGACACATTAGGAAGATTTCCCTCCAATATTTGACTATTTCAGGGACATCTTCCCAGATGACCTTTCAAGCCTACCTCCAGTGAGAGAGGAAGAATTCTCTATCAATCTAGTACTAGGAGCTACACTAATATCCATTCCTCCTTATAGTATGGATAGAACGGAGTTTCAAGAGCTCAAGATACAGCTAGAGGATTTGGAGGATAAGGGTTTCATCTAACCTAGTACTTCTTTGTGGGATTTTCCGGTCCTTTTGTAAAAAATGTGGATAGTACCCTCATGCTATATCTGGATTATTAGAAATTGAACTAGTTGATGGTTAAGAACTGGTATCCTCTCCCATTAATTGATGATATCTTCAATAAGCTATGAGGATATCATGTATTTTCTAATATTGATTTGAGATCCGGTTATCATCAGTTGTGTGTTAAACCATCACACATACCTCACATAGCCTTTTGAAGGAGGTATGGTATGCACGAGTATCTTGTTATGTCGTTTGGTCTCACAAACACACCAGTGGTTTTCATGGCACTGATGAACTGAGTGTTCCATCATTATCTTGATTCGTTTTTTGTGGTTTTCATGGATGATATCTTGGTGTATTCTCATAATCGACATGACCATTCCACACATCTTGAGATCATTTAAATACATTGAGAGAGCATCAGTTATATATTAAGCTCACAAAGTTTTACTTCTAGATAGATCATATTCACTTCCTGGGTCACATCATCTCAAAGACACAGTGGACCCAGAGAATGTGAGAGCAGTAGTTTCCTAGGAACATCCCAATAATGTCTTTTACATACGAATTTTCTTGGATAGCTAGTTACTACAGGCACTTCATATAGTAATTATCATGTTTAGTAGTGTCACTGACGGTCCTGACTAAAAAGGGCATGATGTATGTATGGATAGATTCCTACGAGGTGGCCTTTTAGGAGTTGAAAGAAAGTTTGACTTCAGCACTGATACTGATTTTTCTAGATTTGGGAAGGAGTTACATTGTGTACTGAGACACATCAGGTGTTAGTCTAGGAGTATTTCTTATGTAGGGGTATCGAGTCATTACATATGGATCTTGGCAGTTGAGGCCACATGAAAGGAATTACCCAATGCATGACCTTGATTTAGTTGCGGTTGTTCATGCTCTACATTGTTGGAGACATTAATTATTGGGAGATCATTTTTTGGTGTACATGGAACACAAAATCCTCAAGTAGAACTTTATTCAGTGTGATATGAATTTGAGACAATGAAGGTGGGTGGAATACCTTCAGTATTTTGACTTTGAGCTTGCCTACATGCCTATGAAATGTAGTGAAGTGGATAAAACTTTGAGCATAAGGTCTCAAATATAGGTAGTAAAACAGGCCAGTAGTGAGTGGCAGCTTATGGAATTATTCTCTGAGATGCATTTGGAGGTGCATGATAGGCAGGGATAGACTTTTCTTACATCCTTAGCTATTAACTCTACCTTACTGGACATAGTGAATATGAGGTAGCTATTGGATTCTGAAGGCCTAATTTTATGGGAGAGTATGTCAGGAGAGGAACCTCCTCCTAGATCATAGTAAAGGATGAGGTTATGTAGTTATAGGGTTACGTATGGGTTTTGACAGACATGTGCAAGGAGCTGATGCAGGATTTTCATGCTTCGGTATGGGCATTGTATTCTAGTGTCACCAAGATGTATCAGGATTTACAACTTCAGTACTAGTGGCCAGGTATAAATGGATATGTAGCTAGTTTTTTCATGAGATGTTCCACCTATCATCAGGTGATGTTGGAGCATTAGTGACTAGCCATACTTTTATAGAAGCTACCCATTTTTGAGTGGAAATGAAATGACATCATGATGCATTTTGTAATCGGTTTACCGAGGTCACCCTGAGGTAATGATGTATTATGGGTTTTTTTTGACAGGATTATGATTGTTTCACATTTCTTACCGATCAAGGAAACCTTTTATGTTGATGAGATTGGAAGATTGTACACCCATGAGATTTTATGACTGCATGGGGTCCCATATTCTATCATTTCAGATAGGGACACTCGGTTTACTTATTGTTTCTATAAAGGTCTACAGAGGGCCTTGGGTACACATGTGCTTCTAAGCACAACTTACCACCACCATACAGATGGCCAAATAGAGCGCACGATTCAGGTGCTGGATAATATGCTTCGGACATACATCCTAGATTTCGGGAGTTCTTGGGAGACACACATACCCCTTGTTGAGTTTTACTACAACAATATATTTCAGGATACTATTAAGATGAAGCCATATTATGCTTTGTATGGTATCCCATGTCGATCACCACTATGTTGTCTAGAGGTAGGAGAGGCAGCTATGCTAGGACCTCATCTTTTTCAGGAGGCTATTGAGCAGGTTCAGTTGATTTGGAAGCAAATGTCTATTGCACAGTCTCGTCAAAAATCATACATTGATCTCTATAGATGACCTTTGGAGTTCAAGGTATGGGATCGAGTTTTCCTACATGTCGCACTTAGGTTGAGACACAAGAGGATCAGAAGATAGGGTAATAATTCATCGATATACGTAGGTCCGTTTGATATTCTGGGGAGGGTCAGGCTAGTTGCCTATCGATTGCAGTTACTTCAGAGGTATAGGTTCATGCATGACATCTTTCAGGTTTCTCAGTTGCGACATTACTTTTCAGACTCATCTCATACCTTTCAGCATGAGGAAGTGGAGTTGCAAGAATATTCTTCCTATGAGGAGCATCTCATTAGTATTGTGGATCATAGCACAAAGTTTCTTTGTGGTCGATATGTTCCTTTAGTATGGGTGTAATGGAATCATAGCCGAGTTCAGGAAGAGACATGGGAGAGCGAGGCTGACGTTCGATCACAATGGTTGGAGTTATTCTCTGATGTTCCTTCACCACCATTGTAAGGGAAATTCAGGGACGAATTACTTTAAGGGGGTAAGTTTGTAAGAACCTGGTTCTTCCTTTGAGGTATGAATCTTTCCTATTCAGTTTATACTTAATAAAATGGGGAAAACAGGTGACCGCGTTGTCGTGACGCGTCAAATTGATTATGTTTTTAAGGTTTATTTATAGTCTAGGGAATACCCTAGGTTGTCTCTCAAGGAACATTGATAGGTTTTGAGTGTGTATTTTTAATAAGAAGAACAAAAGAGGGGGTGATTTTGTAAACAGTTTTAAGAAAGTAACTTAATGTAAAGAGTTGTAAAGTTGAAAGAAAAAGTGGATTTTGAAAAATATGAGATAAATAAGTGATTTTAGCTAAGTTACTATATCACTTGAAGAGTTCCTCATTCTTAATTGATTATTAGGTTTTAGTGTAATCCTTTGGTTGAGGGTTAACCAAGATCTTGGTTCCCCTATTTCCTCTTAAAATGATGCAAAAAGAACCACCCCTTGACACAACAATCGTGTTTTCAAGGTTTGGACCACAAGCATAGAGTGAGGTCTGCCAAAGAATACTGAAATATCATGTATGTGTGGGAGAAAGAGGATGCTTGTGTTGTCCAATTGGAACAACCCAATATTATCACTTGAATCTCAACCCAATCGGCATTGAAATGAGAAATGTTTCACTTAATTAAACCAAATCAATGCATTCATAGAAGAAGCGTATAAAGATTATGCATAAGTGAAATAATTAACACACAAATTACACAAAACCAGTATAATATAAGGTGTTGTAAATCCCTCTTCAATTGTGTATCTCCCTCACAATGATCACCCACCATTTAGCTCGACATCGGGAGGAGGAGGAATCTCGGGTGGAACTCCTTCTTCGTTATTGATCCCCCTATGAGGATAGGGGCCACCAGAACTTCAAGGATGAGGGGGAGACTCCTCCAGGACTCCAAAATGGTAGAGCTTTACTTCTGGTTCGAACTCCCAAATGGGGTGCCCAAGGTGCCTTTTTATATCCAAAATGGGAAGTGGTTTTGGGCACCCAGATTTTGATAAACTACTTACAGGATGGTTTTCAGATACTAGATAGTCAAATATCCCTTTTGAAAAAATAGGAAAGTTGTTTACCCACGTATTTATTATCACCACCGAAATTTTGGAATCATTTAAACAATTAAATATCTAGATATTGACATATTATAGAACGCCAATTTTGACTTTGTTCATATTCAGTGGCTTGGACAGATTAGTTTGGATGGGCCCCTTAGAAGTCGAATCTGGATTGGGTTCCTTGAGATTAAATGTATCCTATTAAAATTTGGACCAGACCACAAAATCTCAACCCATTTTAATTCATGTTCTAGTGTTTTTGTGCGGATTAATCCACGGGAGTGCTTGGATCTTGCGCAGTTTGGCCTATATTTCTTGGACTTCATCATGGGTCCTCCAAATCACCTCCACCTTCAATGATATTATCAAAATAAGTAACATTTACCTCTTTAACCGTGATAAACATAAAATAACTAAATCAAAAATGAAGTTCATTTTTTTATTATATTTTGAATTTAAAATACAAATTCAGTTTAATACAATGGTGTAAGGGTGAAAATGACATAGTGAATCATGGTACGATCACACCACCACACCTAAAAATTTTGACTCCTGGGTAAAGTTACATTTTCAGAAATTATGCATGTAGATATTACCAACATCATTAATATTTAACATCTGAGGAAATTTTAATTCATTAAGTAATGTGATCAATGCACAAACCACGCCAAGGATTTCTTCTTAGTGAAAATGGAAAAAGATGTCTCATAAATCATATCACAGTGAAATTCAAAGAGATTCATGATACTAAATTGAGCAAGGAATTCAGAAGGCAACCATGCCACTATCTCTCCATGTTTGTGAAAACCATTCCATTTTATTCTTTCCACTTTTTATCCAATAAATATAGGTTATTTTAACATTTTTCAACTTAAAATATTTTGTCCAATGAACCTTCCCAACATCCTTTGCAATCATATTTCAAAACCCACTCACTTAAGAATTCTCAGAAGTCAAACCATAAGATCCTAACCTAGATATTCCCATATGTCACACATTTCATCACTCCCCTCATTTATTATTTTTGTTTTTTATAAGTTTCATTTGGAACAAATATCACACTCATCTCTCAACCCTTGTTTGATCTCCTCACGAAACTAATTGTAATAGTTATAACAAGATCAAAGGTTAAGGAGGAGTGGTTTTTGACCTGCCCAAGACACAACCCAATTTTGTTTTGATTTTAAACTTTTTTTAGGGCGTACAATAGTTAGATATCAGGTACACACACATAGGTCAATATTTTACAGTAATGAAACAGATCGGATAAGGAATGAATGTATATAAATATCACTTTAAGATAAAAAATATTAACCTAACATATATTTACCTTATATTAAGTAAGAAATATTCACACTTTTTTGGTTTGGTTCAAAAATGTGTGGAGATACTAGTGACATAGTTTTCCCAAAAACTACTCACACAAGGGGCATCAACCATCTCAGAGGTTTCACAGAGATACAGCTATTTATATCATTAACAGAAAACCAATTCACTAAAAATCACTTCCTGATGTTAAATTCATACAAACATTCATTACATAACAACATCAGGTTTTTATCAAATTTTAAATCAACATGGAATAAAAAATTTCAACATACATTTTCAGTAAGTTCCATGATTTTGTGACCATAAGGGGGGGAAGTAAAAATACCATAAATAAGGCAAAAAAGAGAAGAAATAAGAAAAACGATGAAAAATATAATTAACTAAAAATGACGGAGAAAAGTGAAAATACCATAAAGAAGACAAAAAAGATAATAAATAAGAAAGATGATGAAAAATCCTAACTAACCCAAAAATGTACCCCTCCCCCCACACCTAAAGTGCCCAGTTTCCTCATTGTAATAGAAGAGAATGTGGGAAGGAAGGATAAAAACTGGGGAGTTTCATTCATATATTGCTTCTTGAATATGGAGTTCCTCCATCGGGGACTCCAAAATGGATTCATGGAAGTGATTTAGCTGCTTCCCATTGACAATGAAGGTTTTCTTGGTTTCTTCATTTTGAACCTGGACAACACCAAATGGAGAGATGTTAGTAACGTTTTATGGTCCAAACCAATAGGAATGAAGATTACATGGATGCAACTTCAGCCTTGCATTGTATAAGAGGACCTTCTACCCAATTTGGAACTAGAGATGAAGGATAAGATGGTCGTGGGCAGCCTTGGTTCTCTCCTTATAAATCTTGGAGTTCTCACATGCATCTCTTATCATTTACTCCAACTGTTAAATATGAAACTTCCTTTGAGAACCTGCACCATAAATATTATAATTGCATCGTTTGATGGCCCAGTAGGCTCGGTGCTCAATCTCAACAAGCAAGTGACAACTCTTTCCAAACACTAGCTGATATGGTGACATGCCAATGGGAGTTTTGAAATCAATATGGTACACCCATAATGAATCATCAAGTCGAAGACTCCAATATTTTCTATTGGGTTGAACTATTTTTTCAAGAATCTATTTTACCTCTATATTTGACACCTCGGCTTGATCATTGGTCTGTGGGTGATAAGCAGTAGACACTCGATGACTGAACCCATACCGACACAAAAGTGACTTCATTGTTCAGTTGTAGAAATGATAACCCTAGTCACTGATGATGAACTTAGGTAAGCCAAACCTAGAGAAGATTTGGGTTCTCAAAAATTATACAACTACCTTAGAATCATCAGTATTTATATATCATGCCTCTACCCATTTTGACATGCAATCAACTACCAGAAGAATGTACAAGTTTCCAAAGGAATTGGGAAATGGCCCCATAAAGTCAATACCCCAAACATAAAAAATGTCATGAAAGAGAAATGGTTGTTGTGGAATTTCATTTATTTTAGAGACATTACCTATTCTTTGGAAATAAAGACAAGATTTACAAAAATCATGGGCATACTAAAAAAGTTTTGGCCAAAAGAGACCAAAATCAAGGATTTTGCAAGCAGTTTGTTGGGGTCCAAAGTGGCCCCCACAAGCAAGAGTGTGGCAGAATATAAGAACATACTGAAACTCTCTATCGGGGACACAACGCCTAAGGACTTGATCACTGCATGTGCGCCAGAGGTAGGGGTCATCCCAAATGTACCAACAAGACTAATGTTTTAGATGACTAGCTTGGTTTTTGTTGTAATCAGTAGGAATGGAAGATGCTACCAAATAATTTACAATTTCAGAATACCAAGGAATAGAATCTTGCACTCAGTACAATTGATCATCAGGAAACATGTCATTTATGGGAATACTGGGGGATGAGTCTATGTCTGAGGATGGTTGGATCCCTACTGATATGGTCAGCCACCACATTCTCTGCTCCTTTTTTATCTCTAATTTCTAAATTGAATTCCTGAAGGAGGATCATCCAGTGAATGAGATGTGGTTTGGATTCTGATTTATTAAAGAGATACCAGAGGGTTTCATGGTCTAAGAACACAATGACTTTGGACCCTAAAATGCATTACCTGAATTTGTCCAAGGAAAACACAATGGCAAGGAATTCTTTTTCAGTTGTGGTGTAGTTTTCTTGGGTAGGGTCCAAATTATGTGAGGCATAAGCAATGACATGTGGATCTTGATCAAAACTTTGTGAAAAGACTGCCCCAAATGCATAGTTAGAGGTGTCACACATGAGCTCAAATGGTAAATCCCACCGAGGTGGTTGGATTACTGGGGGTGATCTGAGACTCTATTTTAACTTAATAAAAGCTTCATCACATTCATTATCAAAAACAAATTCCTTTTCTTTTTGGATTAATCGGGAGAGGGGGGTGCAATTTTACTAAAGTCACGAATGAAACGATGGTAAAATACAGCATGAACTAGGAAAGACCGCACATGTAACGACCCAAAGTTTCATTAATGGAAATCCATCTTGATCTAATTAAATGTCCCTTTATGTAAAATGTTTATATAAAATGTCAACTTCTTTGGTTTTATATTAATAATTGTGACCGTTGCTTTTATAGTTGTTGAACAGTGATCAAATGATTAGTATAAATATAGGGCTTTAACAAATCCAATTTACTCAGACAAAGGAAGTGATGGCCTCATCCAGTAGAATTTCCCTATACGAAGCCCATTTCTCAAAGCTCGGAAAATAGGTGGCATCTTTGGGCTTCTCTCTTGACCAATCCCAAGCTGAGCTTCACCATGTCAAGCTCAAACGAGACCATCTACGGGAAAAGTGGAAGTTGATAGAGACTACCACTCGAGCGATGTTATCCGAACCACCTCAAGAGTCTGTCACCATCGCACACCTTACACTTAGGTCTTATGCAGCTATTTTTAGGGGTTATGTAACAAATTGCTAGTACTATGTTCATGTACATTATTTTTTTATATAATAATGAATATACTTTCTTGTCATTATTGATACATTGTAAATAGTTTTTAAAGTACAAATAGTGTTTTTAGTTATTATTTAATTAAGAATTCTATTTTATTAAATTAAGGGATTTTTGAATTGAATGATATTTTAATAAAATATTATTATTATTATTAAATTAATTTTTATTAAAAATAAATAATCTTATAATTTTATGAATGCAATTGTAATTTTTATTAAGGTTTCAAAGCCATTTTTGTCAAAACCTGTGAATTTTCGATAAATGTCGGTTTTTATTTTAAAAGTGAAAATTAACATATTTAGAAAATTATTTATATAAAATAAATGTTATTTCTGGAATCAGGACGTCGAAATTATCCAACGGTGAATTTTTCATAATTTTCTGAGACAGTCAAATATTTGGGTAAAAATTAAATACCGTTTAAGTATATAATGTGTTTTATGACATCATAATAACCCAATAGTGATGTAATAAAATACTATAAGCTTTATTTTCAGCCAATATATGTTTTACCATTAAAATAATGTAATTATTGGTTTGTTTGAATTATTTTACAAAGCATTAATGGACCCCTCAAGACTTATTAAACATCTTGTCTTTTTAAATTATTTTCCATGGGAGTGTGACTCACCTCCACATAATCAACCCCATTATTTTAAGAAGTTAGGACTTTGACCTTATAAAATATTTTTTTCCTCTTCCCTTTTCCAAAAAACATGGGCAAAAACCATGAGCTTATTTGTGGTTTGGATTAGTTTAATGTAAGGGGTCCAAAACCTAAATAATAAAGAATTCACTCACCTTTCCTATATAAACCCACCCAAGCTCCCACTTAATCCTCCCTCAAAGCCTTTTGAGTTCGTCCCACCTCTTCCATACTCTCTCTATAATCCTCCCAAGGTGCCCCAAGCTCCCAAGAAGCCTCTCTAAAGCCTCTCTCAAGCCTTTGGAAGCACACTTCCAAGTAAGGGTTTTTTCTTCCTTTCTCATTTTTGTCCCATTTTCTTTAAGTTGTTTTGCCCTTTTAATTTCAATTATGAATGTTGGGGTATGGTTTCTCACCTCCCTCATACTTCCCTCTTTATGTTTTAATTATGGGATACCCTTTCTCTCTCAGTAAATGCCTCCCATGTACACCCGTTACTATGCCGAAATTCCAAAAGGAACTTCTCTCTCCTCATTTACATTCAAGCAATACTTTTGTATCATGAATATAAATTCCATTAAAATTGTTGGAACATGTATCTATATTACCTCATTACTTTCCATTATATGTAAATATGATGAGGTACCACTTTCTCTCTCATCAACTGTTTTTATGAATTCTTATGTCACGCCGTTACGCTGCCGAAATGGCACAGATTTTCTAAGCCAATGCCATTGTGTAGTAAATACCATGCCCATTTCTCTATCAAGGGTATTCAAATTTATGCACATTTACTTATTGATTATAAAGTTTCATGTATGAATTCCACATTCCTTTATCATGGAATAAATGATTATGTTTTATGAATCCATGTTTTATGATTCATGTGGCACACTTATGCATGAAATGAAATGTTCAAGAAGGGTGCACCCTTATAGCGCTCCAATGCATTGGGTAAAGTATAGTATCATGATACATCATGTGAAATGAGTGTTGACTCATGCTAATTCAAGTGAAATGAGTGTTTACTCATGATTCATGTGCAATGACGATTTACTCATGCTTCATGTGCAATGGGCCTTGGCTCATGCTAATTCCATGTTAAGTGTTGTTGCCACATTTCCATGTTATGATTATCATGCTTTATCATGCCTTTATGTCCATGTTTCACTTGTGCTATATTGATATTCCTATTATCTAACATGTATTGTACTCGTCATGTATTCCATGTTTATTCCCTTACTGGGCTTTATAGCTCACCCTTTTCTTATGCATGTCCTTAGGTTATCCCATGCAATGCTAAGTACGAGGGAATGTAGTGGTCATGTAAAGGAAGTTTTAAATAAAGATGTTGTATTTCATGTTTTAAGTTGTTATGTAATGATCCTAAGACCCAAATACACTAGACCTCTTGATCTTCCATATTGTATCAAGTGAATAGTTTATGTAATAAATCATGTTTAAGTTTGTAATAAAAGAAGGGTTGTCATATCCAATCTTATATATTTTTTGAGAATGGTAAGGAAGAAATGACATCCACTTTTGATTTATCTACTTGGATTCCATCCCCAAAAATGAAATGTCCCAAAACTATACCTTTTCACACCATAAAATGGCATTTATCATAATTTAATATGAGATTCATTTCAATACAGTGAAGTAGGACTAAATCAAGACTACTCAAACATCCATCAAAAGATAATCCATAAATAGTGAAATTATCCATGAATACTTCCATGCAATTCTCCAGGTAATCTGAAAAAATACTAACCATGTATTGCTAGAAAGTACCTGGAGCACTGCACAGACCAAATGGTATCCTCCTATATGAAAATATGCCAAAGGGGAAAGTGAAGGTTGTCTTCTCCTGATCCTCAGGGGAAATATGGATCTGAAAGTATCCAGAATACCCATCAAGGAAACAGTAGTGGGAATTACTCGCTAGCCTCTCTAGAATTTGTTCAATAAATGGAAAAGGGAAATGGTCCTTCCTAGTGTGTTGGTTTAGATGGAGATAGTCTATGCATACATGCCAACTATTCTGCACACGAGTTGGAACCAATTCATTGTTTTCATTTTTTGATTACTGTAAGGTCAGTTTTTTTAGGAACTACTTGAAGAGGACTGAACCATTGACTTTAAAAGATGGGGTAAATGATTCCAGCAGCCAATAATTTTGTTACCTCTTTTTTCACAACTTCTAGGAGGTTTGGGTTCAGTCAACATTGTTCCTTCCTCACTTGTTTAGCCTCATAATTTAATAAAATATGATGTGTGCAAATTGATGGGATAATACCAGAAATGTCAGCAAGTTTCCATCCCAAAGCTTGTTTATACTCCCTCAAAAGTTCAAGAAGTCACAATTCATGCTTAGGAGGAAGTGAACTAGCAATGATGATGGGCAACTTATTTCCATTCTCAATATATAAATATTTTAAATCTTGAGGCAATTGTTTTTGTTCTAATTCAGATGGATTTTGGATTGATGGGATTATGTGAAAAATTGAGAGGTCACTGATCTCATCTAACTACTCAATGGTATCATCCTAAGATTAGGAATGAGCTTTTACAATCTTAGCAGTATCATCGATGGTCATCGGATCCTCAGTGTTCAAGAAATTATCAATTAATAAACATGCGTGACACTTTTCTAGACCACTACAACAATCAATGCATGATTCATTACCTAGAATTTCAATCAATGAAGAAAACTCTAAAAGGGGATTGGGGGAAAGAAAAGTTGTTTTTTCAGGGAAAGGGAGTACATCAATTGAATTAACAGAGAGAGGAATGTTCTTCTAAGGTATGCTTCATGGCATCAAGAATGTTGAAATGGACTATTTCACCCCCAAATTCCATAGATAATGTACCATTATGGAAATTAATTATGGATTTGGTGGTTTTCAAGAAAGGTCTCCCCAATATAATTGGGTCATTTCCATTCATCCTATCATCTTCCATTTTAAGAACATAAAAATCAGCAGTAAAATTTAAATTTTGAACCCTCATAAGAACATCCTCTAACGCACTAGAAGTCTGTATTGTACTCCGATTTTCTAGCTAAATGACTATCCCAGTTGGCTTCAATTCTCCAACCTGCAATGAAGAGTAAATGGAGTGAGGCATCACATTTATATAAGCACCTAAATCAAGCATGGCATTGGAAAATGAATACTCCCCTATGGTTCATGGAATCGAGAATATCCCAGGATTGTTAAAATTGGTGGGAAGTGATAGCTCTATAAATACTGATATGTTCCACCCCGAGCTCACCTTTTTATCTTCATGAAGTTGCCTTCGGTGTGTACACATCTCCTTCAGAAACTTTGCATATCTTGGAATTTGTTTCACAGCATCAATCAAGGGGATGTTTACCTACACTTTTTTGAAAGTTTCCAATATTTCCTTATCTAGTTCAGTTTTCCTTTTTTTCCTAGGTTGGGTGTCCCTTTGGGGAAATGGAATAGGAATGGGTTGGCTAGGAGACTCATCGGCATACACACTCTTTCCTTTGGAAGGTATTCTCTCAATACATGGTTTTTCAACATTTGGAACATTTTCAATGGCTGGGATGGAGGTTTCCTTAGGAATGGATGACTCTAATGGAAGATTCATTTGGTTTTTAAGTTTAGTTCCACTCCTAAGGGTGATGGAACTAACATTTCCTTTATCCCTAGGGTTAACTACTGGTTTAGAGGGTAGTTTACCCGACCTATGACTTTGAATTTCCCCCATCGAGTTTTTTAGTTGGTCTAATTGGGTTTTGAGGTCTTGTATGGATGCCTGGGTGGTTTTTTGGAATTTGAGATTGTTGGAAAACATTTGATTCGTCATATCTTATAGTATAGTCTCAGTTTTGGGAGGGGGCGGTTGGAAAGGCCTTTGGGGTGGTTGAGAATTTCTGGTTGGTGGTGGTGGATGACTACTCTAACATTTTTGGTTCCATGGTTGATGAGGTTGGTTTGAATACCCCCTTGACTGTAACCTTGGTTTTATTTCCACCCAGAGTTGGATGGATAGTATGGTTCTTGCCTAAAGGTTTGGTTATAGGGGCGTCCTGGGAAGATCACCTCACAACTCTCAGAATTTTCTCTTAATTAGGGGCATTGGTCAGAATAATGGGTGTCAGAAGAGCAGATTCCACAATGGATGGAAGTAGAATATTGATATTTCCCTTGGGAGAGAGCAAGTTGTCATATAAAGGTAATTACCTACTCAAACTTTTTTTCCACCTTCTTCTCGAATTCGGTACTTTTCACCCCATGGACACCTCGAACGGGTACACTGGACTTTGAACCAAATTGTTGAGTATTTTGTGCCATGTTCTCAATTAAGGTGCTTGCAGCAATTGGGGTCTTATCTACTAGTGCACCACCTGTAGCAACATCAATCATTTTTCTATCAATAGGGATTAAACCTTCATAAAAATATTGTATTAAAATTTGGTCATTTATTTGATGGTGCGGACAACTTGAAAATAATATTTTAAATATTTACCAATATTCATGAAGTGTTTCCCCTTGATATTGTCTTATACCACATATTTTCTTACTTATTGTTGTAGTTTGAGAGGCTGGGAAATATTTTTCAAGAAAAAGGTGTTTCATGTCTGCCCAAACTCTTTTTGGGGAATTAACATAATAAAGCCAGTCTTTTGCAGTGTCTTCTAATGAAAAAGGGAATTCCCTTAACTTTACTTGTTATTAATCCACATTAGTAGGTTTTAATGTTGAACAAATAGTATGAAATTATTTTAAATGCTTGTGTGGATCTTCTCCAGCGAGTCCATGGAATCTTGGAAATAAATGAATTATACTGGATTTTTGTTCAAAATTGGGTTCCTCACCTTGCATTTGAATGTATGTGGATTGGAAATCAACATCACGTGATGTTAGTTATTTTAATGTATGGTTATTTTCATCCATTTTATGTAATTTTATTTCAGTTTTGATGTTGGTTCTAGAATAAGAAGATGAAGGATCAAGAAGAGTGTCGTTGTCTTATGTGTCCTCCTTCAAAGGGTTCTCTTATGCGTCTTGGGGTCGCTGACGTAAGATCCTCTCCGGTTCAGGTTTGAAAGGTGGTAAATCTCCAGGATTAGAACGCATCATACAAAAAACCTACACAAGAAATAAATCAGAACACAAAAATATAGGTAAAGGTATAAGATAAAACAAATAAATATTCACAAAATTTACAAAAAATATTATCAAAAACACGCACTAAAAACCAAATCCCTTTCTGGAAACAGCGCCAAAATTTGACCGCGTTGTCATGATGCATCAAATTAATTATGTTTTTAAGGTTTATTTATAGTCTAGGGAAAACCATAGGCCATATCTCAAGGATAATTGATAGTTTTTGAGTGTGTATTTTTAATAAGAAGAACAAAAGAGGGGGTGATTTTGTAAACAATTTTAAGAAAGTAACTTAACGTAAAGAGTTGTAAAGTTGAAAGACAAAGTGGATTTTGAAAAATATGAGATAAATGAGTGATATTTTCTAATTTACTACATAACTTTAAGGGTTCCTCATTCTTAATTGATTATTAGGTTTTAGTGTAATCCTTTGGTTGAGGGTTAACCAAGATCTTGGTTCCCCTCTTTCCTCTTAAAATGATGCAAAAAGAACCACCCCTTGACACAACAATCGTGTTGTCAAGGTTTTTAGTACAAGCATAGAGTGAGGTATACCAAAGAATACTAAAATCTTGTGTATGTGTGAGATAAATAGGATGCTTGTGGTGTCCAATCGGAACAACCCAAGATTCCCACTTGAATCTCAACCCAATCGGTATTGAAATGAGAAATGTTTCACTTAATTAAAACAAATCAATGCATTTAGAGAAGAAGCATATAAAGATTAAACATAAGTGAAATAATTCACACAAAAATTACATAAAACTATTAGAATATAAGGTGTCTTAACTCTTTCGTCAAGTGTATAGCTCTCTCGCAATGATCACCCACTGTTTAGCTCGACATCGGGAGGGGGAGGAATCACGGGTAGAACTAATTCTTCATTATTTATCCCCCTATGAGGATAGGGGCCTCCAGAACTTCAATTATGTGGGGTATACTCCTCTAGGACTCCAAAATGGTATAGATTCACTTATGGTTCTAACTCCCAAATGGGGTTCCCAAGGTGCTTTTTTATAGCCAAAATGGGAAGTGGTTTTGGAAATCCAAATTTTGATAAACCACATGAAGGATGGTTTTAGGATACTATAAAATCGAATATCCATTTTGATAAAACTATAAAGTTGTATACACACATATGTACTATCACCACCGAAATTTTTGCATCATTTGGAAAATCACAGCTCGAGATATTGACATATTACAGAATGTAACTTTTGACTTTGTGCATATTCTGTGGCTTGGATAGATAAGTTAGGATGGGCCCATTATAAGCCGAATCGGGATTGGGTTACTTGAGATTAAATGTATCCTATTAAAGTTTTGACCATGACACAAAATTTTAACCAATTTGGATGCACATTATAGTAGAAGTGTGTGGATTAATCTACTAGTGTGCTTGGATCCTGCGCAGTTTGGCCCATATTTCTTGGACTTCATCATGGGTCCTCCAAATCACCTCCAACTTCAATGATATAATCAAAACAAGTAATATTTACCTTTTTAATAGTGATAAAAATAAAATAAATAAATCAAATGTGAATTTAATTTTTGTTATTATATTTGTAATTTATAATAAAAATTTAGTTTAATACAATGGTGTAAGGGTGAAAATGACATAGTAGATCATGGTACGATCAAGAGGTCAAGGGCTGGTTGTAGGCCTGTTACATGATGTGACTAGGGACTAAAAGTTGTGTACTTATAGGTACATGCTTTGTATGGAGGGATACATGCCATGTAATCCCAGTACACAACCATGTAATGGTCTGGCCAGAAATTGTATGGACACAACATGTAGTTTCAAGTACATGACATGTACTATTTCTTTTTTTGATTAAATTAGGCAGTAGTGTCGTTTTTGGCCGACAGACATAAACAAGATCTTTCGACAAGAAGTGTGCTTAGAAAAAATCTGAACAAGAATTATTCTCCTGTTTCGTCGTCCAGAACCTGATTCGAACGCCATCGAATCCTTTGAAACCCTCTCAATCTACTCTGATTTAGGTCAATTTGAAATTGACACTGGACGAGGAGAGTCATATGAACATGAGGTAGGTGGTCTTGTTCATTTCATTGATTTTCAAGTTGATTATATATGTCAGAGTGTCATGCACCCACTTTTAGGGTGCCACTTGATTGAATAATGAACATTGTTATTGCCTATTGATGATTAGGTAATTAATTAAATTATTTGAAAGCACATTTAGGGTTGTGAACCTTGATTTAGGACCACCCCATGGATGCATTTCCCTTGGATGGTCATTTGGCCGAGAATGCCTATGAGGCTTGAATTGAATTCCCATTCTTAGGTTGTTCAGAATGTATTTCTCATTATAAGAATTTCCCACATGAGATACTTGTTATGTTAAGCCTTGTAAATGTTTAAATTTCATAATAGTATTGTTATATGGTTTGACCATGTGATTTATCCTTATTTAACCTTGTAATAGTTTAATTTACATGTGTTGGTTATTATGTAAATTGTTCCCATGTGAGTTGATTATGTTAAATTCATGTGATAGTTTAATTCACATGTGTTACTTTTGAGATGGAATGTGTAATTGAATTAAATGACAAAAGGGGGTAATTAGCAATGGGCGAGCTATGGTCTTGGTTAAAAGATAAGGTTGGGCTCATGTGACTAATTTCACCCTATATACCTTAGGTGAATCATTGTCTCAGTTAAAAGACAATGGACATGCTCAAGAGGTTAATTATGTAAAGGCTGTGAGTGATCCACTGATAGGGTGGTCGGGATCATTGAGGCTTATTTAAAATGTCGAGAAAACCTAGGATCCATTGAGGGATACCTAGGCCATGATCTATTAAAAAATGATCAAATGATTATTATGTCACGAGTTGACGGTTAATTTTATATGGGGGGTTATTAGGCCTAGGCCAGACCTCAAGACTTTTATATAATCCAATGGAATTGAATAATTAAATAGAATGACTAATGACGCGCCTACCAAGACAAACCATAAGATTGGATTCAATCTTCACTTGTACTTGGTTACATTATCGTTTGAGACATCTATTGTGCTTACTTTTGAGTACCTTCTAGTTTACTGCTTTCACTATTGTACACTGCTTGTTATATATATCCATTGACAAATTGGCACAGACATTGGGTGGTTGTCTATTTGGATTTAGTCTCACACCCTAGTTGGGTCATACTTTTGGGCCCAAACTGATTATATTATTGTAGGTGTTGATCAGGGAAAGCACCCTGTTATAGGTACTTGATGTGCTTCTTAGGAGAAGGAGAGCATGGGACCAAGCCGAGGCTTGCAATGCTTCTTAATTTTCTTTGTTTATTTTTGAGATTTTGGAACATATATTGTGGATCATTGTAGTGTACCTATTTTGGTTGTTTTCTTAGAACATAACATGATGCATCATCTTTTGTAAGGAATGATGCTTGGTTATTTATCTTATCAGTCTTATGCTATTTATTTCAATTGTATATTGTTTACTATTTTCTATATTGTATTATTATTGATTCCATTGTGTTGCGCTCTTCCAATGAGGACATAGTTTCCCCACTATCACACCCTAGGCCCTCACTACTAGTCGGCAGCCTCTGGAATTTGTAGAAATGCGCTTGAGGCCATGTGGCCAACCAGGTATTGGGGAACTTTTGAGTGGCTTCTGGATCTAGGACGTTACAATATGCATCATGTGGTTTAAAAGGAACACATCCAAAGGACCAACTACAAATCAGATAATCATCACATAAACATTTATAAAAAGAATAATATAATGAAAATTTCCAAACAAAATTCTAGGAAATTGATATGCGATAGAAACTTAAAAAGGATCATGAGACCTCAAAAAATAATTTTGTATATATAAGTATACAAGGGTAGGGTGATGGATAAAACATCTATAATGTATCAATTAAAAAAACTGGGATGGCTAAAGAAAATTTAAAGGGATACTCAAATCCCAGAGTATATGCTCAAAACATAAAACATTAAAGTGATCAAAATCATAAAATAAGGGTAAACAAGGAAGAGAAACCTGGATATTCTCAAAAGGATACTAAAGTCCTAGAGTATAGTCTCAATTTTTTAGCCAGCAAGATAAACTCTGTATTTCTAGCTTCTGATCTAGAAGTTTCAAGAAACCTACACGATCCTCCCTTAGATGATGTCAGAGGATCCCTACCCCATGACTATGGGTGAAATATCGACTCGAGAGGAGGATCTATATCCCATATGAGCTCCATAAACTGGTGAAATATTGACTTTGTGGATAGCACTACTACAAAACAGGCCTTTAATAGTGTTGTCCTTTATCAGTGCTTTTATTTAGCACTAAAAAAAGGTACTCTTTATCAATGCTTTATTTTTAACATTGATAAAGGGTACCCTTTGTCGGTGCTTTATTTTTAGCACTGATAAAGGGATCTTTTATCAGTGATTTTTTAGAGCTAATAAAGGTCCCAAATAAAATTAAATAATTAAATAAATAAAAAATAAAAAATGAGTTTATTAAAAAAATATTACAATTTTATTAATCAAATAATTATTAATAAAAATGAATAAATTAATTATAATATATATAAATTATAAATACTAATAAATATTATATATTAAATATATAGATATATGTAAAATTAAATTTAAACAAATAAAAATTAAAAAAAGTAAATTAAGAAAAAATATTAAACATTTTATTAATTAAATAATTGTTGATAATATTAATAAATAGTATATATTAAATATATAGATATATATATATATGAATATATATAAATGTGATTTATATAATACAAAATATTTATGCTTTACATTAAATAGTCATATATATTTAGTGAAGAATGGTTTATAATTAAAAATTAATATGAATAAAAATTACTGACTAACTGCATCGAGTAATGGACATAATCGAATGTCATTTTATTTTTTAATTTAACATATATCAAACGTGTGTTATATTGATTTCACATAAATATATATAATTAATGAATTTTTATATACATTGTGCATACACAAATATTTATTGAAATCTTATATAGAAACACATACTCCTAATATTTATGTAATTTATTCAAATTTTAGTATTCATTTTATAATTTCATTATAACATGATACATATAATATATCATGTCTTTAATTGTTAAATTTTATTTATTTATTTTTTAATTTCATTACATTTAGGTATTAATTCATTTTTAATATTTTTTATTTTTTATTTTTTATTTTTTATTTTTTTGGGAATTTAATCGATTTCTATTATCAATTTATATATATTTATTTACTATGTTTTAATATTTTCAATATATATTCATCTTTATTTCAATATATATCCATATTTTTTTAATAATTTATATTTAATTAATAGAAATTATCTATTTGTTCAATATTGTTAAAGTGTAATCATTTTTAATTATTCAATTTCACTCATTTTTAACATGCATGCACTTAAAATTAAATATTCATTAATAATGTTAAAAATATATTTGTAAATAAATATTTATAAATAAATATATTTATAAATGTATATTTACCATATTTATACATTTATATATTTATAATTATAAATAAATAAATATTATTTTTTTAAAGTATTTATATATCTATAGATAAATAATTATATATATTTAAATAATTATAAAATTATATTAAATTTATTTAAATAATGAATATATTTAATATATTTATTAAATATATATATATATATGTAATTATATAAATATACATACTGGTATAAATATATAAATATTATTTTTTAAAAATTATTTATATAATTATAAATAAATAATTATATATTGAAATAATTATAAAATTAAAATAAATATATTTAAATAATGAATTTATTTATTATATTTATATTTGTATTTATTTATTAAGTATATATATAATTATATAAATATATTTTAAAAAATTAATTATAATTATAAATATAAATCATTTATCAGTGATTAAGTAATAAGTGTTAGCGCTGATGAAGATGGCTTTTATCAGTGATTTTTTAGCATAGATAAATATTTATTTTATAATTGTTTATTAATTTAGTGATAATAAAAAGGATATTTATCAGTTCTTTTTTGGAAGTGTTCATAAAAGTGTCTCGGTCTATTTTAAGAACCATATCCAGTCTCTAACTAGTCACGGTATCCGAAACTTTCCATAAAAGCCACCTGTTGTCGGTGCTCCTCCTTGTCGAATCCAAGCTTGAATCAAGGCTTGAATCAAATCTCAAACAATTTCAAGGCTCGAATCCAAAGCTCGAACGATTCAAGGGTCGAATGAATCCAACCCTCAACCAAATTCCAAGTTTGGCGATATATCTGCTTTCTCTCATATGATTCAAATCTTCAATCCAAGGTATGTTATTTTCTCCTCCTCCACACTCATTAATTTCTTTTTTGGAGATATCTATTTTCATTATTTATCATCATTCTTTCTGCTTCCACCCCCTATTTCCTCAGGTCACCCTCGATTTTTGCTACTCCTATACCCATGATTTATGCCACCCTGTTCCCCCAAATTTCGGCATATGATGGTGTGCCTTTACCACATCGGGCGCTATAGCACCTCTCAAGTTATAACATGCCTTTGGTGTGCCTTATTGAGGTCTCACTAGGTGAGCCACACCTCACCTCATGCTAAGGTGCACTAAGGCACACACCTTTCACAACAATGTCATAATCTAATATAGACTTTTTTACCACATAATGAAAATAATTTTTAATACTTCTTCTTAAAATTGTAATCCCCTTTAGAGAATTATATTTATATATATATATGACTAAAACATAATACATATGATATAAGTATAATTATAAATGGGTGAAATGAAATACTTATCATAATGCATTTATTTATACTTTGAGGGTCCATATATATCATAGTGAATAAACTCTAAGGGTTGCTTAATTTGAATCTCTAATTTATTATTTTAATTATTAACAATCTCCCCGTTCTAATTAGAAAAAAATATCTATCAAATTTATCTTGCCATCATAAAAACATCTCAACCCACATTTTTAAGTTAGTATTTAAATGTTTCATTACCTAATATGATCAATTTCTCACTACCACAAATCAATTTCCTCTTTCAAACATAATTACCATAAATTTTTATTAACCCCAAATTAGAATATGGTTTGGCTAGTTTTCTATACCTTAGTAAAAATATAGCCATCTTTGAAATTATAACCCACTCATTGATACTTCTTAAAAATCACTTCATATCATTCAACACACATCTAATAAACACTATGTATGTTTTACTTTAATCCATCTAAAAACATATCATTATTTAACATTGCCTTTTATTCTCAATATCTCTTAAATGAAAACAATTTATTTTAACAGATCCACCATTTCTAAAATAATAATTACCCTTTGAACTTGTCAAAGATATTCAATTACTATAATTTACCTATCATTTATGAGATGAACAACCAATATCTAATATGAAAGGGTGTTTCTTTTGTAAATCATTTAGTGTGACATCAATAATAAATTCCTCTTGCATTCCATTCGTTTTCATATAATACATTTCTAATTATTTCTTCACATTCATCTATTTTTTTAGAAAACCTTGACAATACTTCATACAAATGTTTAATTTGTCACATGTTCAATAGAGTTCATTCAATGATTGAAATTCATCATCCAGTTTTACTTAAGAATATTTGTCTCACTTAGAAACTATTTTTGTAAGAGTGGGTCATCTCCCCTTTAACTTAAAACCTATATATATTCCATAATAATTATTATTTGTCTCGTTATGACTAAAATTTTATACTATGTGCCCAAAATAACCATACAACCCCTAATGTAAATGTAAATGAAAATTAAATTTTCTTATAAAGTCTACTCTTCATCTTCTTGAAAATAATTCTTCTTTTCAACCTATCTAGACATAATTCTTGAATCAATTTATAAACTAAAAATTTTGAGATATTTAAAAACTTTATCATTATTAGGTATATTCTTTTCCTAAAATTATTTTTTCCATTCCCTATCATGTTTTAATTAAAATTTAAATTATAATTTTGAGATATTTTCAAATATTTAATATAAAATTAACATTAAATGTAATAATTCCTTAGGTTGTTACATCACTTGTTCCAAAAAATATAATTGAGGTTATCAAATTCTATATATGTTAGAAAAATTATTAGAAATTATTTTTAGGTATTCATCATTTTAGGTCTACATGTATTGGTTCCACCCCTAGGAATCACTTATTACCATCCATGTATATGAAATAACTCTTTATTTATTAAAACATTTTATCAATACATTTTTATATCTTCTAGTTGACAGAATGAGAGTTTATTATTATTGTTTATCATATTTGGGTTTCTTATTACTCCTTAATTACCAATATTATATTTTAATTTGTTTATGGGATTTAAGAAAGACTTGATGGATCATTTTAATATAGGTAGGACTAGTCTTAGTTAAAGGATTGAAAGTATTAAAAGTGGGATTTATCCTATAAATATATAATTTATAAAGGCCCCAAGGATTCTTATATCATAAAATGTCCCCACCGAGACCCCTTGAATCACATACAAGAATGTGAATACCCCCCAAATCTCACCTTCAATAGGCCATGAGTTAATAACTAGTGCCAATGGTTTAATTCTCACAAATGTGTGGCATTACCCCTTTTAGAGAGAACAATGGAGTGAAACTATCATCCTCGTCATCTTCATATCCCAAACAGGTATTATTGCAATTTTTTTCTTGAGACTCATCCCTCATCTCTTTTATATTTCTTTTACTACTCTGAGCAGTAGTCATCCCATTGATGAATACTGCTTAGAGTATTTTAAGAAACATAGGTGCATGTCCATAAGAAATGAAGGATGAGTGTCAAATAACAAAATGCAATGATAACTATTTGAGAGATGAGCTGATGAGGATGAAAGTTGTCTATAACTTTCATCATTGGATGAATTCATAGGATAACACCTACCTAGTGGAATAATTATTTTCTTAAATTCAATTACCCATTTTCTTCAAAGCATACTGAAATTATTTGAAATAATCAAATGTTGGGATTATATTATTAGAATTATCTATAACTTTCACCTTTGATAATGAATATCTTATGTGTGTTTATTTATTTATTATAAAAAATGAATTTTTTATAAACCCAATATGATGGATAGGAATCAAAAATGGATGCACACTAATCATTTGACAAAATAGTATGAATATAGAGTTAAAGAGTTTATCAAGTTTGTAATAGATCATTCATACGACCCTTCTCAAATCCTTTGTCTATATTTATGTTATTTTTTTCAATACAAATTACTTCAGAAGAGTTTAAAGGACATTTTATTTTTCATGGAATAGATCGGAGATATAAATTTTGGACTAAGTATGGGGAAAAACTGAATGTGTACACCGATTGGGATGATACTATGGTTTATGGATCATTTGATATGAGTACTAGTGTAAATTATGATGGATATCATATAGAAGAAATGAAAATGAAAATTTAAGTTGACCTTCATGATTGTCCAAATTTGTTTAAGAAGCTAAATAATTTTTCTAAGTGACCATTGTATATCAATTATACTAAATACACAACATTTTCAGCTATATTGAAGTTATATAATTTGAAAGCTAGCAGTGGATGGAGTGACACCGGCATTATAGAACTACTTGGTCTCCTGAATGATATAAAACTAGAAGAAAATTAACTACCATGTCGAACATATGAAACTAAACGAATGCTATGTTCAATGGGAATGATATCTAAAAAAATAAATACTTGTTCAAATGATTGCATATTGTTTCGCAAAGTCCGTGAATCACTTATAAAATTCCCAAGTGTGGCATGGATCAATACAAGAAAAATGAATCATGTATTTAGAAATATGTATGGTACTTTCCTATAATTCCATGGTTTAGAATACTATATGGATATCAGGAAACCACGATATAGTTGACATGGCAAGTAGATACAATAATTAAATATGGGAACCTATATCATCCAAAAGATTCTCATCAATAGAAGAAAATTAATTATGAGTATCTTGAATTTGGAAATGAGCTGAGAAACTTATGTTTTACATTATCTAAAGATGGAATAAATCCTTTTATTGTACAGAGTAGTACTCACAATACATGGCCCATCATGTTGTTAAATTATAACTTGCTGCCATGGTTATGCATGAAGTGAAAATACATTATGTTGTCTTTTCTTATATCTGGACCAAAGAAACCTGGTAATGATATTTATGTCTATTTGGATCCATTGATCGATGATATGAAATTGATGTGAGATACAGGTGTTACAATGCGTGATGCTCATAGAAGTGAATAATTCATATTAAGGGTCATATTACAAAGGATAATAAATGAATTCCCTGCTTATGGAAATTTATCGGGATATATAATTAAATGAATGTTGGGGTGTCCCATTTGTGAAAATTTCACACACTCAGTTTGGTTGAAACATTCCTCAAAGAAAGTGTTTTTAGGACATTGTAAATTTTGACCTCGATGACATAAATATTGATCATGGATGATAGCATTCGATGGGAATATTGAAAAAATACAATATCATCCCTAGTAATGGGTGATAAACTATTTGATAAAGTAAAATATATTGACACTATTTCTAGTAAACCATTTTTGAAAAACCTTACGAAATCATGTTGGAAGAAGAGATCAATTTTCTTTGAATTACCATATTGTAATTGTTTGTATTTCAAACATTTTATTGATGTCATGCATTTAGAAAAAAATGTATTTGATAGTGTTATTGTCACATTACTAAATTTTCCTAGAAAAACGAAATATGTCATCAAGGATAGGTTGGACATGATTGAAATGGAGATAATGAAGGAGTTGGCATCAGTGAAGAGTAAAGTGTGTACTTTTCTTTCTCCAACAGATTACACTCTATCTAGATAAGAAAAATTGCAATTTTTTCTTTTTTTTAATAGTGTAAAAGTTATAAAGGGGTATTCATTAAATATCATGAATCTTATTTCAATGACTAATTTGAAGTTACAGGGACTAAAATCACATGAATGTCATGTTTTGATGTAATATTTGATGCATGTTACTTTTTGTTGCATTATTCCTCAAAATGTATGGCATACATTAATCAAACTCTACTTATTTTTCAAATCCATATGCAATAAAGTTATAGACCCGATGAAGTTTCCAATCATGAATAAGGAGGTTTTAGTCATATTGTGTAAATTAGAGATGTTCTTCCCACCCTCATTCTTTGATATAATGGTCCACCTAATGGTTCACTAGGTTAGAGAGGTTAAACTATGTGGTCCTATCCATTATAAATGGATATACCCCATTGAATGGTATATAGATATTTTGAAAGGGTATATCAAGAATCGAATTCGGATGGAAGGTTGTATTAAAAAATAATATATTTTTGAAGAAGTTATTGAATTTTGTACCGATTGCCTATCAGATGTTAATAGACTCAGTCTCCTAAAGTATCATCATATTGACACCTTATGGGTGAAGGGATTTTCAGAAGATATGTTCTTACAATTACCTGAACAAAGTAAGAGCAAGAACACCTTTACATTTTACATAATAGTGAATATGTTAATCCATGCGTTAAAGCCCAAAAAGAAATTCTTTGAGATTTGAATCCATCAGGGGTTGAAGGATGGATATAAAATACACATAATCAAAAATTTATAGGATGGTTCTGAGATAAAATTTATAATAAGTTAACCAAAAATCTGAATTCAACTGCTAAAAGACTTCAATGGCTATGTAGGGGACCAAATTCAAATGTTATATCTTACATTGGTTTTGTGATCAATGGTTATACGTTCTATACAAAAGAACATGATGACTGCAGTATGATGAAAAATAGTGGTGTTATTCTTGTGGTTGAAGTGATTCACATATCTAGTTCCAAGTATAGAAATCCAATTTATAAAAATATATCATATTTCTACATTATCAAACAGATATACTAGTTGGATTATACAACATTTCAAGTGTCGATTTTCTGTTGAAAATGGGTTGACAATATGAGTGTAGTGAAAGTTGATGAAATGGGATTTATGAAGGTGAATTTTAGTTTGTGATGGAAAAAATACAAGCTATTCATAATGGCATCACAATCAATGAAAGTATTTTATTTTTTACATATAGAAAATAAGAATTGGTTGATTATCCTACTATAAACTAAAACAAATACTGGCTTAGATAAGAATTCAATCGAGGATGACCCTTTCATTGGTAGATCAAAATCAGTTCATGTCGGTCCCAATGTAGACAATGTATTGTATGTTATAGGGTACCACAAAGAGGGGATTTAGATTCTTGATAGATAAACCAAATCCCTAAAACCTTTAAAAGAATAAAGACAGTTCAATGAGAAGGTAAAAAAAAGTTTAGTATACTATGTTTTTCCTCATAATATTATCTATTATTTACTGTATTAACATAATCTAAATTAAATTTTTGACTAATCATGCAGACAATGTATTTTTCACATGATGATGTTACCAATACTGTGAAAGAACAGACTATAACAAAGGAAACCTTTTGGGAATATGTAAAGGTAACGTTATGATATACTTTCTATATTTTATCAAAAAATTATATAATGAAATATTGATTAAATTTTTATTATTCCTTGCATAATTCATTTATTTTAAAATATTTTTTTTTCATATGTCATGCCTTTCTGCAAAAAAAAATTCACAGACTTATTCTCCCTCAAAACCTTTTCACCCCTGTAGTGTTGAAATTTATCACTTTTCTTCAAGTTCCTTCCACTACCTTTGCGAGAAGAGCAAGGAGGCCACTTATACTCAATCACAGAGTTAATCTTGATGCTTTCACAGTAAAATAATTGTTCATAGAATTAATTTATTATTTCATATTTATTAATAATTTATTTCTTTTTAGTATTACTCATATAATAATTGTTTTCTTATACAGGTGGATTCTTTTGTTCAAGTTGGTGTGGTTTGTTCGAAGCAACTCATGCTCATGAGAGATTAGACTTTGAGACTTCAAATTAGATAATGAAAACAAGTAAATTCATAAATAATGCATACTACCATCATGAAAATTTGAATTATAACTACTTATTTAATTAATTTTCTCATCATTTTATCTACTATTTTTAATTTAATTTCCTTATCATTTTTATATAATACTTATTTTTTCCACAGATCTTTTAGAAAGTCGTATTTTTCTTTAAACTATATTAAAAAATACACAAAAGTGATAAAATATTTATTTCTTCTAATTTTACCATGCTTTCCATTTCATTTCTTTGTCCAACTGCAACACTGCATATTGAGTCGATGTTCTTAGCCAAAAAAGGTTTTTTGGATAATAACATTGAATCAATATGTAGTTATAGAAATTAGATAAAAAAATCCAATATAAATCATTGTAACATTGATATTTTAGATTTTTTTAAGAATTTGGGATGTGTAGGAATTAGCCTCACCTCAATCTAACATGTGGTGTGACTGGTATGATGCCAATTGCTTCTTTTTATTTAAAATTTTCATTAATTTTAGTAAAAAAGACAAATGACATACTCAAAACCAATAAAACATATTCATATTCTTTTGATACTTTATTAAAATAATCCATAATTCATTTTTGATGTGTACGAATCAACTGCACCTCAATTTGATACATGATGTACCTGGTATGACTCAAAGTGTCCGTTATCAGTTTAAAATTGATATTTTAATTCAAAAGGTGTCACTCACTGAAAACTAATAAAACATGCTCATATTTTCTTAATAATTTGGGACAAAAATTCATAAGTCATTTTTTACATATAGTAATCAGTCTCACATCAAACTAATACACGATGTGACTGGTATGACTCAAAGTACGTGTTTCTACTTTAAAATGACATTTTAGTAAAAAGAAAACGTGACATACTCAAAACTAATAATAAACATTCATATTATTTTCATACTTTATTAAAATTATCCATAAGTCATTTGAGATGTGTAGGAATCATTCACACCTCAATCTGATGCATGGTGTGACCGATATGACTCAAAGTGTGTCTTTTTATTTAAAATTAACATTAATTTTAGTAAAAAAAAGACAACTGACATACTCAAAACTAATAAAACCCATTTAGATTATTTTGATACTTTGGTAAAATGATTTTTAATTCATTTTATATGTGTAGGAATCAGTCGTACCTCAATATGATACATGATGTGTCCAGTATGAACCAAAGTTTTTGTTATCAGTTTAAAATTTACATTTTAGTTCAAAAAGTTCCACTCACTGAAAACCAAGAAAACATGCTTAGATTGTAGGATCCCATATATTTTTAAGGTATTTTTTTGTTTAATTTTTGGTTTAGACTCTTATTTTTGGACTAAATAAGTGTTTTCCAAAGTTCATTTGAAGAATTGGGGGTGTTCTAAGGGTTTGGGACACGAAAGAGGAAGAAAAAGGAATTTCTGGGCATGTTGCGTGATTTGCGCACAATTAGTGAAAACTATAAGGACCTGACCTTATTACATACATAATATTTAATTTAGTCAAGAAAACACTTCCTTTTAAATTAAATATCTTTTCAAGTTTAGAGCTTTAGAGAATTAGGACAGTACATTCATGACATTACACATTATTACAGAGTGGATACCATAAAAATAGTTTCCATTTTTTCTAAATATAAAACATTAAAACTTAAAACAAGACTCCTTGACCATTATTCAACATTTAAAGTGTCTTCCTTACTTTTATTACACATCCTTTAACATATGAAAAATCATTTAAAAACTTGGGATGAGCACAAAATCTCAGTAAGGGATGTAAAAGAAGGAAAAATCACATTAGTTCATGAATACTCATAACGTATGAAAGCATTTTCAAAAGACATTCTTGTCACCCATATATACTTACTTTGTGTAACATGAGATTTAAATAAGATCCATAAAAAACATGAGAACATAAATATAATCATAAATGTATCTTGGGGAATTACTTACATTATCTTGTAACCATTCTTGGCTACCTTATAATTTGTAACCCTCACGGCTACCTTACTTTGTGTAACCATCGCAGTTACACTTGGAGTAACCATACGGCCGACCTCCAACATACTCATACACAATGCATTGGAAGGAAATATAGGTCCCACCATTCATCATAAATAATTCCCAAGAACCAAAAAATAATCATAAAACATGAATAATTCCATAAAAACATTACTTTGGAATTTCGAAAAACTAAATTTAAAAAAAAAGTTTTTTAATGAAAAGTCCCTTATAAATATCATACAATTGAAGAGAGGATTAATAGAGTGGATGGATTATATATATATACTTTAAATACATAGAATAAAATATAATATAAACAGAACCCATCACACAAACAATTTTAATAGCACATAAATAATGAAGTAAAAGGTTAACCCAAAGAATGGAAATCAGGTTAAGAATTCCCTTATCTCGGGGTTGTCTTAATTCCAACTTGTTTAAACCTCCTGTATAATGGTTAAAAGAGTGTTATTAATATTTTACAGAAACATGTTCATGTTTATAACATCTCATATGATAATTTCATAACATCATTTCACCCTTTAATTGTTAGTATTTTGCCCCTTGCACTGTTTTTGGGTGAATTCTTTACATGATTTCCAATATTGGTTCATGATGGATGTTCTTGTCGATTGGAAGTGAAAATCCAGAATTGTAATGGAGTAAAATTTAAATATATCCAGTAACATAAATTATTCCATTCATCATTTTGAATTCTTACATGAGGATGATTCATAAGTTAGAACATTAATGATGTTCGTTTAGATCATTTTAGTGGTTATTTGATAATAACAACCTCGTTTTGTCTTATAAATTAGAACCATGAGTACAAAAGAATTACAGAACCATGGTTGAGTCATAAAACATATATCATAACCTGGTTCAACCATATAAATGGTTTCATGGCCATAATTGAAATAATTAATGGAAATTTAAATCACATCGTCCACGATGTTGATAATTCGACACAAACGGACAATGTTTTTATTCTTTAAATAAGTGGGAGAGGAGAGGGAGAGGAGAAGAATAATGATGATTAATTTTCCATAAACATGATAAAATATATAATATACATGATTTCTGGAGATTTCATTCCTCTTTGGTAAGGATATATGAATAAATAATAAGGAAAGAAATCAAAATAAAAGAATAATTTTGAAATCGCTTACAAAAATTCGGCAGTCTAACGGCTACGCAACATGGTTTTAGAAAATATTAAAAAGAGAGGGGAAAAGGGTCACCCATCCAGAAATAAATTATAATATAGATTATATCAATAATAAGAAGAAAATAAGAACATGGTATGAAAACTTGAAAGGTATACCACATAAAAGAGAACTTGAAAGGAAAAAAAGAAAGAAATTGAGAATTTTCTTACCTTGTAGAGTAACTCTTAGAAGTTGAATGTTGGGACCTTGGGGGCTTGAGGAAACCTTGGGAGGACTAATATGAAGGTAAGGAGGCCATATCTTCATTGAGGGAGAATTGGGAATGAATTCAATGAAGGGAAGAGTTGGTATTTATAGGAAAAGTGAGGGATTATTTTAATAATTTTCAAGGGACGCCTCATGAGTGGTATTTACAAAACCATGGGATTTCCCATGGTATTTGCCCATGGTATAAGCCACTTGGGACACCTCGTATATTATTTAACTATTCAAAATTAGACCAGATTTATTACATCATTATTATATCATTAATTATGTCATTAATACATCGAAACTAAAAACTGTTTTTTTACTATTCGCCAAAAAAATCAACTATTTCGGAAAAATTCCCAAAATTCACCCTAACCATTTATCAACGTGTAGAATTCAAAAATGAAGTCCATTTTTGGAAAAGAATTTTCTAAATATTATTAATATAATTTTTAAATAAAATCATTCTTAATTCAAAAATTAAGAATTCTAATTATGTAACTACTTCTATATCACAATGAAAAATTAACCTAGATGTTATTATCTTAAAGCCTTAATAAAATAAAATAATAATAAAATTTACTATTCATTATGTTCATATTACTATTCATATTACTATTCATAAGGGTATGTTACTATTCACCAAAAAAACAAGTTGGTTCTAATAGACTCCAAATAACATACTGAACACAATTGTAGATGATAGTTTATTGAAATTCAAAACATAGAAGTGGAAAAATTATGTTAAAAGGCTAGTTATAAATATAAACTTAAAACAAAGTTCCATGCATTTCTATTTATTTTTAGAAAAACTTTGGGTGTTACAAAAATAGTGCAGGGTATCCCAAGTAACCATGAAACCATGGATAGAGGATTATGCATGGTTGGTGTATGGTTAATCAAACCATGTGGGATTCCTAGGAAACCATGTGAAATGGGTGTTTTTTGAACAGTGTCTCACGCATGGTTTGCGCACGGTTTGGAAAACCGTGTGGATAAACCGTGTGGCCCAGAAACTTTAAAAAAATTACAAAAAATGCCACCCCAGGATTTTAAAACCCAACTCAGGTTTCTCCTCTATTTTACCCCTTCAACCCTAGTGATGAACTTGGATGACCCAAGCTTCCAAGAGGTGGTTCTCCTTCGATTATTGGCCGTTTGGAGTGTTGTTGGTTGTGGATCGAATCCCCGGGTAAGTCCAATCTCCTCCTTGCTTCCTCTTTTCGATTAGGGTTTTCATCTTTCTTCCATCTCTTTTTGAAGCTCTAAAACCCTCTATTTTGGGTGAGTTTTAGGGTGAGGCTTCAAGGGATGTTTGAATCCGAATCTAAGTCCATGAATAAGAGTGTGTTCATCAACGGGTTTGAGGTAGGTGGTTTATAAGTTATATCCCTTGAGTTTTATTTGGATTGTGCATGTAGTGTTTTGATTCTTACCCTCTTACGAAGAGTTCATTGTGCCATTATTGTGATGTGATGTTTAGGGTGTCTAAACAACTTAATGTAACCCTAATGATCTCCACGGGATTCATGGAGGACAATGTGACCTATGATAGGTCCACTCATGGGGTGTTCCCATGTTCCCAGACTTAGATTTTAGCTAAGTAAATGTAGGGCCATTGTGCAAGAACATAGAGCCCAAGGTGAATATGGTATTAATCTTTAAGGATGTGATTGGGAGTCCTAGTAACACACCTTGGTTAGGCAGTGACCTATGTGGGTGTTTGGTTGGCTTAAAAAGGGGTTGAGTGAGATAAGGGGAAATTCTAAGGGATTAGCTTTATATATGATTATGCTTAGTGAGATAATCATGGGAAATGGGAATTGGGGATGAATTTTTGGAATGGGTTAATACATGACAATTAGGTGGTACACCTAAATGATAGAATGTAATTAATGTATTGTGTTATGTGATATGAGATTTGTACTTGAAATTCATATGTGGGTAAATTCTTGTGAAGCAATGAATGGATAAATGGTTCAATATGTGGAAATGATTAAAGACCATAATGGAATGGATTATGAGCTCCGTAATGATGCCTAGTGAGTTAGGAATGATGAACAAAGCCTAGTGAGATAGGGACAATGAATGAATTCTTAGAGAGATAAGCGTAATAAAAGGGAATTGGGATAAATGGATAAATGATGTGAAATGTGGTAAATGTGTTAATGGGTTAAGGAATGGTATTAACTCCCATGTTATTGTTATGATTTATGTTTTCCTTGGGAAGTGGTTGTGATGTTGTGTGAATGGTTTATGGATATACATATATATAGCATGTGCACATGGCTTGGTATATTTGGGTATTGACATGAGGTTCTACGCCCACGAGTCGAGTTGGACTAAGGCTCTAAACTCCACCCCTAATGCGTGGGTTATGGAAGAGGACTGAGGCTATGTTCCCCTAATGGTTGCATTCCACCCAGAATGAGGCTTCGAGGTGAGGAAAATGTGTTTATGTGACATGTGGATCCCTAGTGAGATAGGGACTTGCTTTGTTTCCTTGATACATTGTGATCGAATGCATTAAACCCTTGTATAGATGATATTTATTCCTAACCCATGGAACATGTGATCAATATGGCTTATGTAATGAAGATGGTATAAGAAATGGAATTGGGATAAATGGTAGTCATGAATTAATAAACCTTGTTAACTAATGGGACCCGAACTATTCCTTGTTTACTTACCAATTATTTTGTACTTTCATGCACTATCTATTAGACTGGATATTTTGTATAAATTTTTGTTAGTGGCCTACTGAGTTTTGTACTCACACCCTACTCAGGCCACCATTGGGTACCCGAGAAGATCTCTTGGTTGCAGGTCTGGACAAGAGCAGAGGCCCTATACTAAGATATTAAGTTGCGCTCGAGACATACATGGAGAAGGATCCAGACATAGAGTTGGAACACATTGGGAATTTTTGTCTGTTTGTTTTATTTTGGGTTTTATTCGCTTGAACTATTATTATGGAATGGAGTTATTGTATTTGATTTCTGTTCTATACCCTATTTGGGGAACATTTGGTCATGCATGTTTATTGGTCGCATTTTATTGATTCTGTTATTTATATTGCATTATGTTTTGGATTACTCTGGTAAAGAGGGTATATTCTCCTCACATGACTTATTAGACCCTTTCTTCCAGTCGAAAACCTCTGGTGTACAACAAGGATCATTGTCATGTACCAGATTACCCCGAGTCAGCCTCGAAACTTCTTATCAGATTTTTTACTCCTAGGTAAATCTATGCCAGAAGAATATCTACTTGTAGTATCCAAAAAATATGTATTTCTAGAAAACCAATCACTCTAACATTTACCAAAATTTCATGAAATTTTTCTATACTATTACTTATCCTTAGACTTATCCTTAGAAATGTCCCTAGGGTTCTCACTAAGGTTTTCTCATCCTAGCTTCCAAAGGTTAAATAAAACTTTAATCTGATACAAACTATATTAAACCACTCTTTTTATGCATAGAAATTACATCTATTTTGAGGAATACTTAAAACATTACAAAAATAGACTCCCAAAGATCATATTAGTCTAGTGCCTTTGGAAACATGGAAACATAAACACTAGTATATATGTGAGCTAAGTTATCTCCCACTAGGTTCTTCATGACTAGAACCCTTATTATACACATATTACTTAATAAATATCTTCATAACCTAGGGAAGGAAACATAAAAAGGGGGAGATCATATGCACAGTAAGGGTAAACAAGGAAGACATGTAAGCATAAGCATGAGAATAGGTGTATGAGAATGTGATCATAACATTGGATGATCATACCCTGCATAACATAAGATCATCAAAATGAATCATGGAATAAATCTTAGATGTTCATAAGATATGAATCATAAGTAAATAAAGAACATAATCCATGAAACCATAACATAGGAGTAATAAATAGAATCGTGGAAAACACATAAGCACATAAAAATGATTTCTATAGTAGTCAAGGCATCATTTTCAAGGCCATCATAGTAGTATGGATTCACTACCCATACCATCTTGGTAGTCATTGTTCACTCCTACAGCCATCTTAGTAGCATGAGTTCACTCCTCATACCATCTTGGTAGTCATGGTTAACTCCCATGGCTATCTTAGTCTATCTCATGATATATAAATATTTACCCAATGCATTGGAGGAAGATATAGGTCTCAAACATCTCATAATAAAATCATACATACATATGCCAAAAAAATCATCAATAATAATATAATAACCCAAGAAATGAAATGGGTATCATAAACATGTAATAATATTATAACTTGTGGAAAAAGATACAGGTTTCATAATCATTTTATCAAAATGATAACCCATGGAAGAGAAATGGGTGTCATAAGAATTATTCCATAATAACATAAACCATTCAAGAAATAATATGAATGGAACCTTTGGATAATTTCCTATAAGGTAATGAGTAACATCAACAGATTTCATATTAGATGGAAAATAACTTGGATAGAAATTTTGATAATATTTCTTAAGTAAAATATCCTTTATTCTTTGAAAAGGGATATTTAAAACATAAAAACATTTTGAAAACCATTTTCATAAAAATAAACTTGAGAGATTATAAAGAATGCTTTGAAAACCTTTTAGAAACCTTTTTCTTTGAAAACATATAAGGAGAGATTAAAAACATTTTGAAAACCCTTTTCCATAAAAACTTATAAAAGGATCTTGAAAACGTTTTAAAAACCATTTCTTTAAAAATAATTTTCAAACTTATAAATAAGTCTTGAAATAATTTTGAAAACTTTTTTCCATAAAAACTTATAGAATAAGCTTGAATTTTTTTTGAAAACAATATCTTTGAAAATACTTTTAAAAATTTTAAAATAATCTTTTCAAATAATTTAAAACAATAAAATATTTTTTGAAAAAAATTTTCATATAAAATCACTTTAAAACAATGAATTTATAGAATATTGGGAAAAAATTATTTAAAAAATAACTTTGTGATATTATAAAGGAAGCTTCAAGGAAATTATAGTCATGAAGGTGGGTAAATCAATACATTTCAAATGAAAGCATGAAATGAAAAAAATACAATCCCATCAGAAATTGAAAAAACCATCCAACCTGCTCAAAAGGAGGGGAATTCTGTCAAATGAAACCATCGGTACGCACCTCGGTCTATCTTTCTCACTATGCTTCGCCTACTCTAGGCCCTCCCAGGACTCTGTCAAAAGGTCTATTATTTGTATAAGACATGACACGTATGGGTAAATATCATTCAAGGTTGAGTATAACAATACCCACTAGGCTCCCTAAAAACCAAAAATAAAAAGGGAGAAACTAAAATACAACAGTCCAGTAGAAGCATAGATAGAGGTTACAAAAAAACCCAAAAAAGATAGATAATAGAAATCTCTATATTCACCACTCATTTATACATGAATAGTTAGTTCATCACTATATGATATGTCAATCAAGATATGATACATAACCATAAAGACTCCCATAATAACCCAAATATACTCATTACAAACTCCAAGTCTCAAGGTCTCAACCATAGAACCAGACATAGGATTATAATTAAGACTCAAATGTATCAATCATATGAAATTACTCACCCCACTAACCCTAACATCCCTTATGGAAATCATATGAGTGATCTCACTCATCAGTTATCATTAATTTGATGACACATCCCCATCATCACTGATAGAATACAATTGAGAGAACATGGTCTTTTGGTATTTCCATGAATAAAGTCACATTGGGACCTAACGGATCTTGATACTCAGTTAGGGGATCACCCCCATGTCTCATGGGGGACTCCATAAACCCTACTGGAACTTAGAATATCTCAACAAAGATATACGGGATCACTCTCAAGACCACTGGGGGACGCCATGAACCCTATATGGAACTCTGGAGATCAAAATGCTTAGATAGGGTACCACACACAGGACCAATGGGGGCATCAAAAACCCTAATAAATCTCATAACCTTGATACAAAATAGGGTATTACACATAGGACCATTGGGAGATGCTGAAAATCCTATCTAAAACTACCAACCAAGTAGGGGATCGTATGCATGAGGATATCGTGAACCCTATTGGGATAACTCGATAAGTGAGAGATCAACGCCTATATATGTTGGTCTTGATGATACTATAAACCCCATATAGGGAAGATGATATGATATAGAATCCCACCCCGATATTCCTGGCGGGTACACAAACTCTATCTAAAATAGTCTCATCGAGGGGATCACAATATTATGCTCAGAACATAATTTTGAATTGTACCCTCTAAGGGACGTACCAAGGAAACACACCCACCTAGTATTTATATACACATTTCTAACAGAAGATCCCCACAAGAATCACCTCATGTTGCATCTCTCACACCAAAACCATGTCCACCATCATGTTCTACAAGGAAAACTATTTGGGATAGGCTACTCACGGGCCTCTATCTGAGTCCTGAAGACCGAGATTCACAAGGTACAAGTATTTGAGGGGAATACAAGATGTTTACTTCTAGGTTAATGGCATGTCTCTCAATGTAGAACCCTGGTTGTGTCCCCTCATAGTACTCAACGTGTATTAAAGAATATGGCATGTACCTAGGGTTACATAATGTGTAACCCCACCTGATTACCTGGGTGTGTCCTCACCCGCACATGTAATGTCTTCACATGTATTTGTACATGGTTTTTACACCGATTATGTGCTTTGTATATAATATTGATCACCTAAGAAGAAAACCTTTCCCATAATTCATAGTTATCCATGCTACCCTATATGACATATACCTCTTGGCCCAGACCCAGACCAGTTTCCTTAGTTATGCCTATGTACGGAAATTTTTTCCCATGTACGGGAACCTGTGACTATGTACCATGACATATTCCTATATTCCTAGTTGTTTCCTCTGGCCCATGTACACCTAGGGGTCTGTTCCTGCAATTCCACATGGAAATTTCCCCTTACATGGCGTGTATGCCCATGTCCTTTCCTACAGAACTAAACCTCACTACACGGTATGTACTCCCAGTACATGAAATGTAGTTTCAAAAGTTTAACTTCCCCAAACAGGAAGAACACACGATGTGTGATCCTATATGACACACCATTTTATTGGGGTTTCTAACAAGGAAATCCCTACGAGCTTCCTAAAACCCCCTATTTTTACCAATTTCCCACAAATCAACCCCCAGGAGATATCTAGAAATCATACCAGCACTACAAAAACTTAAAAAATGCATAAATGGGGATAAGGATGTAAAGATCATAAATCTTACTACCTCATGGAAAACACCAAATATTTGGGTCCAACACAATTTCCAAAACCTACTGCCCCTCGATCAAGTGTCGATCATCATCAAGGATGGAGTCCAGTGGTGCCTCCTCTATCCCTCCCTCAGTCTTCTGTCACTTTATGGGGGTTCTCCCCTTTTCTATACACATGGGAAGCGATACAAGTGGAGGGGTATATTTTTAGGTTTATTAATTAAATTTAATTTAATTAATAAAACCTCCATCATTTAATGCTCCACCAACGGTTTCCTTCAATCGAGCATCCGACATCGACAAACTTTATGTCGCGTATAGGGTAAAACCCCCATTTTGAACTCAACTATGGTCTCATATTTCCTATTTTATACTCTGGTCGGGAGTTATGCCACATTTCTTGAAAATTGTGCTTATGTGATATAATATATTTAATATTTTTAATATCATCATACTAAGGCTCTCTAGGTCCCAGAATTCCATGATGACTTAGAGACTGACTTTAAAAATATTCATATAAATATTCTAAATTCGAATACATAAAAACTAGAGTTATTACACCCTTTATAGGAAATCACATCCCTTATGCCACATGTATCACTCACACGTCCTACTCAAAAATTTACCATCAACTGATCCTTCATCTGATTCTCATCACTGACAACGATCCACTAATATTTCACAATCTCCAACACCGATCTGAAAATAATGATCCATGGAGCTGATAATCAATCACGCAATGAAATGGGTTCGTGAAAAATAGTTAAATCTTTATACAACTGAATATCAACGATGGACACACCTATAATAGTGGTGGGAAACCGTAAAATATAAAATTGAGAAATAAAATATGGTCATGTTTGACTTGTACATCATCCGCATATGGGAATTGAAGAAATAAAGAGGGAAACTCAACAATTATTGGTGAATAATCCTCAATTACAAAATTTAGGGGGGAAATTTAATGGGTACATGTGATAATTCTAACATGGATTCAACATGGATGATTTAATCCATGTTCATATCAAAATTAAGAAAAATGGGGAAATTCAAATAATCAAAAAATTGTACCTCAAAAGAGATTGATCATTGATGAAGAACATACTCAGAGTTGATGTCATTGATGATATCACTACATTCATCATTGACTCCATGAATCTCTAGGATCATTGATGAAGAATTTCATCACTCAAGTCTCTCCCACCCCCTATCAAATTCTTAGTATTATTTGGTTAACCTTAGGGGTTTACACAAGAGATGATTTTAGAGAGAGCTCCTACATCAAAAATTAAATTAAACATTTAATTTATTTATTTATAATTTACTTATTTTTTTCAATGATAGTGTTCCACTAAAGCATCCCAAGAAAACAAAACTTATGTCGCATCTAGGGTAAAATTCGCATTTTATATTCAAGTGTGGTCTCGATTTTTTTTGCCTAAGGCTCCATTTTAAGGGAAAAAAATATTTTTAAAATTATGCACATGTGTGAGTTAAGATATTTATTATTTTTAATATATCAATATTGGGGCTATAGGATTTTGAAAACACCATGTCAACCCCATGAATTGCATTGAAAATATTATTTAAAATTTTCAAAGGGTTCAAAAACAAAAAACAAATCCATTAAAAACTTACTTTTTCATCCTTCGACCCATAATAGTTACGAACAATACAAGTATTTAGGTAGGTGTAATATTTTCTATGTAGTATGAAAGTTTTTGGAAACACATTTATGATCTCATATGTAAAACCTAATATTTTGATAAACTTGCAGACATGATAGTATAAGTTAGGATTCTTCATACCAATATAGTACTTTTTAAAATAATAATAATAGAATATCAAACACAATATTATTTGACTAATTCAAAGATTTAAAGTGAAACATATTCATGATAATTATACTAGTATGAATTAATTTTACTTATAAATGTAGATTCAAAGGCTCTATTTACTTTTCATGCTCTTCTAGATTACTATTTGGACTATTTTATTCAAATTCAAATTTTTTATTTTCAAAGAACTGCTTTTATGGGTTTAGTGAGAACCCTCATAGAATCACCATACTTTCAAGATTTCTTAAACTATGTAGGACAACATAAGATCAATTCAAAGATATTTAAATAGACTAGAGTCATACACCTTATGTAATATCCTTTCAATGAAAAATTATCTCTTCTCTTGATCACCTTATATAAGTTCCTTGAAATAGAATTTTTTCTTATCTCATGTCTTGATTTACTCTTCCATTTCAATATTCCTTAAAATTATATATGATTCATCCCATTTTGATATTCATAAAATTATTTTTTATAATTCCTCTATTTATTCTCAGCCCACTCATTCTCACCCACTTCAATCTAATAGCTTCAATATGATGCTCTGTTTTAATAATGTGGAATGCAAGATATGTTATTTCATAACATACATTATGTCACCAACGTAGGTTATCTTATCTCATAGTGTAATGTAAAAAACCCGAACACATCTTATGTTATCGCATAACGTAACATCAAGGACCACAAGCATAGGTTACATTATTATATAACATGATGTCAAAAGACCTCAGTGTAGACTATGTTTTCGCATAACATAATATCAAGGTATTTATTGATATTAAATTATCTTATAAAATAATCTCAGGATCTCGGCCATGGTTACATTATCTCATAACGTAGTTTTGGCTATAGTTATTTGTTTTAGAGACATGGTTTCAAGAATCAAAATATAGGGCATGCTCTGATACCACTAAAAGGTTTCTAAGAATTGATTACCCATTAATCAAAGTAGAGAAATAGAATATAAACCATAAAACCCAATATCCTTATGCCTTTGAAACTGAAATCATATGAAACTGGAAATGAATGGTGTATACCTTGAACTATAGAACATTATATTCATTGCCTTCATTCCATGATTGATGAAGATCACTAAGGAATAATCAAAAGTATCTTCCCTCTAAAGTGTATCTGTGGTCTACACTGAATCACACAAACACTTTGGTAATGACCTTCCAACCTTCATGATATTCTAGTATCTCAAAATAAAATAAGGAAAGAGGAAGAGAGATTCAGGAGGGAGGGAGTTTTAGCCATATATTTCTAGATGAAATCACAAATAGAACCAATAGACAAGACTCTTTTATATAGGATACATGGACTCACCCTGAACCTATGTGATTAATCATATATTTCACAAATTTATAAGTAATGTTGTTAATTATATCTCATGTAACCCTTGGTAATAAACTCTATCATTTTTTTATCTCGTGAAATGACTTAATAAATGATAGCCTTTGTGTGGGAGATTTTAATGTAAACTCCTTAGAATTTAGATGGCTAAATGAGTCCTGGCGGCATCAAATGAATTAAACCATTAAATTCATGGAACTATGACTCAACCATGTTATACAATATGACTTGATCAAACTACCAGTATGCAATATCACTATATTATAAAATATGATATACCCATAGGCTTAAATATATTCCTTTCTTCCATATGTATGTCATACTATACAACATAACATATCATACCATAAAATATAACAAGTCTTTAGGGCATATTCCTCTCAATTATATTAGACAAAAATGATTTTATTTTCCCATTTGATCTTTCATTTTCATGGACATTGCATAGAAAATATGAAAGAGGTTGTTTTTCATGAAGAATAAAGAGGCATCTATGAAGTGGATCCAACATACCCTAAAATGTACTCAACAAAGCAAATTAATTAGCTTGAATGGTCAGATTAATATGAAAACTCATTATAAACCAAAATCAACTCATTAAAACAAAATCCATGTGATCATACTATTATAGGAGAAATGGAACAAAGAACTAAGTTATTACTTATTTGTAACCAATTACATGAGTTTTAGAATTCATATTTGGAAGAATACCCAAATCAAGAAACCAATTATCCTCATACAGGATCCCACCATTTCCCACATTTCACAAATTGAAATTGTTCCAAAAAAATTGTTTACTTCCAAATACAACAAAGATAAATGATATGTGTAAGAACCCGGTTCTTTCTTTGAGGTACGGATATTTCTTTTTTAATTTATACTTACAAAAATGGAGTAAAAGAGGTCAAGGGATGCCTACAATCCAGTTACATGACGTGACTGGGGACTACACGCCATATACTTATAAGTACATGTCGTGTATGGTGGGATACACACCATGTAATCCTAGTACATAACCATGTAATGGTCTGGACAGAATTTGTACGGACACGAAATGTGGTTTCAAGTATAGGTCGTGTCATTTTATTTTATTTTTTTTATTAAATTGGGTAGTAACATCATTTTTTGTTGATGGATAGAAATGAGCTCTTTCAATGAGCAGCGCACCTAGGAAAAATCTGAGTGGGAATTCTTCTCTTGTTTCATTGTTCAGATTCCAATTTAAACATCATCAAATCCATTGAAACCCTCTTAATATAATCTGATTTTGGTTGATTTGAAATCCAACACTGGAAAACGAGAGTCATACAAACATGATGTAAGCGGTCTTGTGCCTTTCGTTGATTGTCAAGTTGATTATATATGCTAAAGTGTCGCATGCCCACTTTTAGGGTTTTATTGATTGAATAATGAACCATGTTATTGCCTAATGATGATTAGGTAATTAATTAGATGATTTTAAAGAATTTTTAGGGTTGTGAACCTTTATTTAGGGCCACCCCATGGGTGTGTTTCCCTTGGATGGTCGTTTGGACGAGAATGCCTATGAGTCTTGACTTGAATTCCCATTCTTGGGTTGTTAAAAATGTATTTCTCATTATAATAATTTACCACATGAGATACTTGTTATTTTAAGTATTTTAAATGATTAAATTGCCTAATAGGATTGTTATATGGTTTTCCCATGTGATTTATCCTTATTTAACCATGTAATAGTTTAATTTACATGTGTTGGTTATTATGTAAAGTGTACCCCCGTGAGTTGATTATGTTAAAGCCATGTTATAGTTTAATTTGCATGTGTTACTTTTGATATGGAATTTTTAATTGAATTAAATGATAAAATGGGGTAATTATCAATGGGTGAGCCATAGTCTTGATTAAAATACAAGGTTGGGATCATGTGACTAATTGAACCTTTTATACCTTGGGTGAACCATTGTCTCGGTTAAAATACAATAGATGGGCTCAAGAGGTTAATTATGTAAAGACCATGAGTGATATTGGGATAAGGTGTTTAGGCTCATTGAGGCTTATTTAAAATTTCAATCATACCTATGATCCATTGAGGGATGCTCAGGTTGGGTTCTATTAGAAATTGATCAAATGATTATTATTTCATGAGTTGACGGTTACTTCTATACGGGGGTTCGTCAAGCCTAGGCCATACCTCTATAATTTTATATAATCCAATGGAATTTAATAGTGAAATATAATTACTAATGATGCGTCTTCCAAGACAAAGCATAATATTGGATTTTTTCTTTACTTATACTTGGTTACATTATCGTCTAAGACATCTGTTGTGCTTACTTTCGAGTACCTTCTGGTTTACTACTTTCACTATTGTACACTACCTTTTATATATATCCACTGATATATTGGAATGGAAATTGGGTTGTTTCCTACTGGGATTTAGTCCCACACCTTTTTTAGGTCATGCTTTTAGGCCCAAAAAGATTATATGATTACAGGTGTTGATCAGGGAAAGTGCCCTGCTATAGGTACTTCATGTGTTTCATAGGAGTAAGAGATAATGGGACCGAGCTGAGGCTTGCGATTCTTCTTAGTTTTATTTTTTTCTTTTGAGATTTTGGAACATACATTGTGGATCATTACAGTGTACTTTTTTGGCTATTTTCTAAGAATATAACAATGTGCATCATCTTTTTTATGGAACGATGCTTGGTTATTTATCTTATCAGTATTCTGCTGTTTATTTAATTTGTATGTTGTTTAATATTTCTAATATTGTATTATTATTGATTACACTATATTACACTCTGTCAATGAGGGAATAGTTTCCCCACAATCACACCCTAGGCCCTCGCTACTAGTCGGCTGCCTCTAGAACTTGGGGAAATGCACTTGAGACCATGTGGACAACCGAGTACTGGGGAACTTTTGAGTGTCTTCCAGATCTGAGATATTAAAAAGTGGTATCAAAGAGTTTCTTTTCTAGTTTTATTTATTGTTTTGTGATAATAGGAAGATATAGAGATGAAATGGGATTTGGTGTTAAGATGTGCTCCGGAGTAGCTACCCCGCATATAGGAAAAAGACAAATCACCTCAAATTGAATGGTGATTTTTGGATTTTGAGATATTACAGTTGATTTTATTTCATTGTTGGGTGACACACTTGTATTTGTGATGTTATTATTTATATCATTGTGGTTTTTGTTTTTTTTAACCCGATGAGATGTGGGTACGCCATCTCATGCATCATATAGGCACTTATTAGAAATCACATGTCATGCATTCTTGTCATGCCATTTAGAGAGCATTACCGTTTGCATGTAATTGTGATAGATATTATACTAGACATGCATGATGTTGTAATAGGTATCTTGATAGATAATTCTGCTGTTGTGATAGGTGTATTGGTACATGTCATGGTTTAATTGTATGGACATTGAAATTTGGTCCCTGAGGAGTATGGGTGCTCTTGTATCAGAATTTGGAAGATCATGTTTCAACAGTGAGCTGAAATTGTGTATTTATGTGATATATGTGATGAAAAACTTTGATTCATGGGGATTATGGGCCCCCACGGGTCGTAATTTGGAACATCGTTGCTTTATTTTGCAAAAATAGGGGTTCTGTGGAATGTTTTGAGGCTTACTATCCAGAAACCCAAACAACACAATGTGTGGTCCTATGAATAGATGCCATGTGTTCTTCTGTTCAGGAAGAAAGAACTTTTTTTCATGTACATGTTGTGCACTCTATGTAAACACCATGTGGTAGCTGACAGTGTGTCCGACCGTGTGAGAAGGAACACAGGATGTACACAGCTGTGTACTTTTGGTACACATCGTGTAGTCTTACTCAGGCAGAAATCGTGTGAATCTAGTTGTGTGGGAGTACATGTCTAGGAGGTTAGGCTTATGTACACACCGTATACGAGTCTAACATGTCATGTACCTGGGATGGTTACATGACCATGCTAGTGAAAGTACATGCCCAGGTAGGAGCTTTAGGGTACACGTTGTCTATGGTTTCTACATGTCATGTACTCCTCTTTTGGGAACCTTTGAGGGTTTTCTTAGCCTGTTTAGTTCTTATTCTCTTGAACTATAAACCTCAACGATCTTGAACTGAGGTGTGTTATTGACCTTGTAGAGTCATTCTGTAACAACCCTGCTCTTTATTTCACACTAAAACATATTTTATTACATAAAACCTTCACTTGATACAATATAGAAGATCGAGAGGTATAGTGCCTTTGGGGATTAGGATCAATACATAACAACTTAAAACATGAAAAAACACATATTTATTGAAAACTTATTTTATATGACCACACACATTCCTTCGTACTTAGCATTGCATGGGATAACCTGAGAACATGCATAAGAAAAGGGTGATCTATAAAGCTCAGTAATGGAGTAAAAAAGGTATAACATGAAGAATGTAGTACATGTTAGGAAATAGTAATATCAATGAAGCATAAGAGAAACATGAACATAAAGGCATGATATATCATGATTATCATAACATGGGAGTGTGGCAACAACATTTAACATGATATTAGCATGATCCAAGGATCATTGTAAATGGATCATGAGTAAAACATCATTTCATTTGAATTATAATTAGTAAACCCTTATTGCACTTGATGTATCATGATACTAATCTTTACCCAAAGCATTAGAGCGCTATCAAGGTTCACCCTTCTTAAACATTTCATTTCATGCATAAGTGTGCCACATGGATCATACAACATAGAATCATTCAACATAATAATTTATTCCATGATGAATGAATGTGGAATACATACATGAAACTATATAATAAATAATTAAATGTGCATCAAGGTGAATACCCTTGATAGAGAAATAGTCATGGTATTCACTTCACAATGACTTTGGTTTGGAAAATCATGGTGAAATTTCGGCAGCATAACGACATGACATGATAATTCATAAAAATGGTTAATAAGATAGAAAGGGGTGTATCATAATATGTACCTGAAATTTACAGTAATGGGGTAATATATATACATGTCCCAACATATTTAATATAATTTATATTCATAATACAAAATAATTTCTTGAATGTAAATGAGAAAAGAGAAATTCCTTACGGAATTCGGCATGGAAACAAGTGTACATGGGAGGAATTAATGAGAGATAAAGAGGTATCTCATCATTAAAAATTAAATAGGGAATTATAGGGGAGGTGCGAAATCATACCCCAACATTTTTAATTGAAAATACAAGGGTATATCAACATAAAGAAACTTGAACAAAATGAGAGGGGAAGAAATCCCTTACTTGGAAGTGTGATCCCAAAGGCTTGGGAGGGGCTTGAGAGAAGATTATTGGGAGCTTGGGGAACCTTGGAAGGATTTTATAGATAGGAGGAAAGATTTTGGTTTAGATCCAAAGGCTTTGAGTTAAGAGGAAGTAGGATCTTGGGTGGGTTTATATAGGAAAAGGAAGAGAATTCTTTATTATTTAGATTTTGGACCCTACACATTAAACTAATCAAAACCCCAAACCATACCATGGTTTTTGCTCATGGTTTTTCCCAAAAGGTAGTGTAAAACATTATTTTATAAGTCTAATAGCCTAACTTATTAAAATATTAGGCTTTTTTATGGGGAGGTGAGTCACACTCTCAAGGAAATCATTTTAAAAGTTAAAATGTTTTATAAGTCTTGGAGGGTCCACTAAAGCTTTGTAAAATAAATCAAAAAAACTGAAATCAAATTATTTTAATTTTAAAACATATATTGGCTAAAAATACCATTTATATTATTTTATTACATCACTATTGGGTCATTATAATTTCATAAAACACATTATATTATTAAACAGTATTTAATTTTTACCAAAAAAATCGACTCTCTCAGAAAATTATGAAAAATTCACCATTGGATAATTTCGACATCCTGATTCCAAAAATAATGTTCATTTTATCTAAATAATTTTATAAATATGTAAAATTTTACTTTTAAAATAAAAACTGACATTTATCGAAAATTCATGGGTTTTGACAAAAACGACTTTCAAATCTTAATAAAAAATCGCTATTGTATTCATAAAAACTATAAGATAATTTATATTTAATGAAAATTAATTTATTAATAATATTTTATTAAAATATTATTTAATTCAAAAATCTATTAATTCATAAAAATATATTTCTTAATCGAATATTAACTAAAAATACTATTTGTTCTTTAAAAACTATTTACAAAGTAACAATAATAAAATTAATGTATATTTTCTATCAAAAAATAATGAACATAATCATAGTGCTAGGGTATTCTTATATAACCCCTTAAAACACTCGCATAAGACTGAAGAGTATGGTGTGTGATGGTGACAGACTCTTGGGGTGGCTCGAATAACATCGCTCGGGTGGTAATCTCTATCAAATTCCACTTCTCCCGTAGATGGTTCTATTAGAGCTTAACATGTTGAAGCTCGGTTTGGGATTGGTCAAGAGCAAAGCCCAGTGACACCACCTCCTTTCTGAGCTCTGAAAAATGGGCTTCGTATGGAGCAATTCTACTAGATGAGGTCATAGCTTCCTTTGTTTGAGTAAATTGGATTTGTTAAAGCCTTATATTTATACTAATCATGTGATCACTATTCAATGAGTATATTAGAAACGGTCACAATTCTTAACGGTATTTTAAAATCCAAATACATAAAACCAAGGAAGTGCATATGTTATATATCCATTTTATATAATAAGACATTTAATTAGATCAAGGAGAATTTTCATTAATGAAGGTTTGGGTCATTACACAAGCCTACACGACGACCTCCACTTGTGCACCAGGAGAGTGAAGATGATCATACCTTGGAGGTGGTAGGCCATAGGCTACCAGTGGACCCTCCATTAATTCCAGTTACGGCACCAACTATTATACCGGATGCAGGTTCTGATGCACAGTTTCATTAAGGCTTTATGAGGTTCATACAAACCTTTTAGGGAGCACCAAAACCTACCATGTCTATGAAAGAATTGACACGAGTGTTCCAGTAGCAGCATCCACCCACATTTTTTAGGGAAGGTGGGCCATAGGATATAGAGTCAGGGATAGATTCCATGTTATCAATCTTAGAGCATCTTGATATGCCTCCTAAGAGGAGGGTCAAGATCGTGACTTATATGCTGCATGATTCCGCCAAGAGGTGGTGGGATGTTACCACACAGACATAGAATTAGCAGGACATGGTATGGGAAGATTTTCAGATAGTCTTCTATGACTACTTCTATCCTGAGACACTAAGGGCTGACAAAGCCTGTGATTTTATGCATCTAGAGCAGGTCACACTATTAGTTATGGATTACTCTGCCTGCTTTACTGAGCTCTAGAACTTCACACTTATTCTGATGGGTGACGATCTATCAAAGGCTAGGAGATTCGAGGATGGTCTCAGGTATGACATCTGCTCATAGGTGAATATATTCTAGATAACTACAGTATCTGTTATAGTGAACCATGCACTGATTACCGAGAAAAATCAGAGGAAATATGTAAGTGCAAGCTAGGGTTGTTCATCACCAAGATCTGGTATTGTTTCGACTGGTAGTAGGAAGTGTCATCTATAGAATACTCATGGTGAATATAGTACTCAAAATGTATCTTCTGGTAGCCAGGTGAGGGGCTTCCAGTGTGGAAGAATTGGGAATACTAGGCCAAATTTCCTGATGGACCCAGTCGAGTGCTAAGATTACGGCAAGATGGACCGTCTTCTATGTTTTTACAAGATGTTTCCTCCAGCAGCTAGTGAGAGAGGGTTTTCATAGACTCCACATTCAGGAATAGGGCCAACAACTTCTCACCAATCAAGGAATTGGAATACATCAGGCCGCTCTGGTCGAGGTGGTGGTCATGGCCGTAGTATCCAAACTCCATGTTTTCAGAGACATCAGAGTGGATCAGCTCAGGGTATCCAAGAAGTGTCATGGGGCCACAATATAGGACAGGCTTATACAGTGAAATAGACCTAGTAGGAGAAAGATACCATACCTTCTACTGTTTGAGGTACTATTCTAGTCACCTCCACTTAAGCTTCTGCACTTTTTGATACAGGGGATTCACATAGTTTCATATTTTTGCTTGTTGTGGAGATCCTAGGGCTCTATGTTTTTACTTATGATGATGTTATGATGCTATACATTCTATTAGGGATTAGAATGATAGGTGTACGTCAGTGAAAGGAGTTCCCCCTTGAGGTTGGTAGGTGTCACTTAGTATGATACCTCTACGTCTTAGAGATGACATGATTTGATGTCATTCAAGGAATGGATTGGTTGGTCTACTTTCAATACTTTTTCAATTGTTATTGTCGTAGGGTGAGTTTTACATCACCATAAGGTAGATCGTTTCTACATAAGGGTGAATGGGATGTCCAGGCGAGCTGAGATGGACCCTAGCATCATGGGTTGGGTGGGATGATAGCCCATATTGCAAGTTTTTATCTAGATGACTAGGGGACACATTAGGAAGATTTCCCTCCAATATTTGACTATTTCAGGGACATCTTCCCAGAAGACCTTTCAGGCCTACCTCTAGTGAGAGAGGAAGATTTCTCTATCAATCTAGTACTAGGAGCTACACTAATATCCATTCCTCCTTATAGTATGGATAGAACGGAGTTTCAAGAGCTCAAGAGACAGCTAGAGGATTTGGAGGATAAGGGTTTCATCTAACCTAGTACTTCTCTGTCGGATTTTCTGGTCCTTTTGTAAAAAATGTGGATAGTACCCTCATGTTATATGTGGATTATCAGAAATTGAACTAGTTGGTGGTTAAGAACTGGTATCCTCTCCCATGAATTGATGATATCTTCAATCAGCTATGAGGATATCATGTATTTTCTAATATTGATTTGAGATCTGGTTATCATAAGTTGTGTGTTAGACCATCACACATACCTCACATAGCCTTTTGAAGTAGGTATGGTATGCACGAGTATCTTGTTATGTCGTTTGGTCTCACAAACAAACCAGTGGTTTTCATGGCACTGATGAACTGAGTGTTCCATCATTATCTTGATTCGTTTTTTGTGGTTTTCATGGATGATATCTTGGTGTATTCTCATAATCGACATGACCATTCCACACATCTTGAGATCATTTTAAATACATTGAGAGAGCATAAGTTATATATTAAACTCACAAAGTTTTACTTCTAGATAGATCATATTCACTTCCTGGGTCACATCATCTCAAAGACAAAGTGGACCCAGAAAAGGTGAGAGTAGTAGTTTCCTAGGAATAGATCCATAATGTCTTTTACATACGAAGTTTCTTGGATATCTAGTTACTACAGGCAATTCATATAGGAATTCTCATGTTTAGTAGTGTCATTGAAGGTCTTGACTAAAAAGGGCATGAAGTATGTATGGATAGATTCCTGCGAGGTGGCCTTTTAGGAGTTGAAAGAAAGTTTGACTTCAACACTAATACTGATTTTTCTAGATTTGGGAAGGAGTTACACTATGTACTGAGACACATCAGGTGTTGGGCTAGGAGTAGTTCTTATATAGGGGGATCGATTCATTACATATGGATCTTGGAAGTTGAGGCCACATGAGAGGAATTACCCAATGCATGACCTTGATTTAGCTATGGTTGTTCATGTTCTACATTGTTGGAGACATTAATTATTGGGAGATCATTTTGTGGTGTACATGGACCACAAAATCCTCAAGTAAAACTTTATTCAGTGTGATATGAATTTGAGACAATGAAGGTGGGTGGAATACCTTCAGTCTTTCGACTTTGAGCTTGCCTACATGCCTATGAAATGTAGTGAAGTGGATAACACTTTGAGTAGAAGGTCTCAAATATAGGTAGTGAAACAGGCCAGTAGCGAGTGAAAGCTTATGTAATTATTCTCTGAGATGCATTTGGAGGTGCATGATAGGCAGGGATAGACTTTTCTTACATCCTTAGATATTAACTCTACCTTACAGGACATAGTGAATATGAGGCAGCTATTGGATTCCAAATGCCTAGTTTTATGGGAGAGTATGTCAAGAGAAGAACCTCCTCCTAGCTCATAGGAAAGGATGAGGTTATGTGGTTATAGGGTTACGTATGGGTTTCGACAGACATGTGCAAGGAGCTGATGCAGGATTTTCATGCTTCAGTATGGGCATTGTATTCTAGTGTCACCAAGATGTATCAAGATTTACAACGTCAGTACCGGTGGCCAGGTATAAATGGATATGTAGCTGGGTTTTTCATGAGATGTTACACCTATCATCAGTTGATGGTGGAGCATTAGTGACTAGACGTACTTTTATAGCAGCTACCCATTTCTGAGTGGAAATAAAATGACATCATGATGGATTTTGTAATGGGTTTACCGAGGTCACCCTAAGGTAATGATGTATTATGGGTTGTTTTTGATAGGATTATGAATGTTTCACATTTCTTACCGATCAAGGGAACCTTTTATGTTGATGAGATTGGAATATTGTACATCCATGAGATTTTATGACTGCATGGGGTCCCACATTCTATCATTTCAGATAGGGACACTCGGTTTACTTATTGTTTATATAAAGGTCTATAGAGGGCCTTGGGTACACATGTGCTTCTAAGCACAACTTACCACCACCATACATATGGCCAAACAGAGCGCACGATTCAGGTGCTGGATAATATGCTTCGGACATACATCCTAGATTTCGGGGGTTCTTGGGAGACACACATACCCCTTGTTGAGTTTTACTACAACAATAGATTTCAGGATACTATTCAGATGAAGCCATATTATGCTTTGTATGGTATCCCATGTCGATCACCACTATGTTGTCTAGAGGTAGGAGAGGCAGCTATGCTGGGACCTCATCTTGTCCAGGAGGCTATTGAGTATGTTCAGTTGATTTGGAAGCAAATGTCTACTACACAGTCTCATCAGAAATCATACGTTGATCACTATAGATGACCTTTGGAGTTCAAGGTATGGGATCGAGTTTTCCTACATGTCATACTGAAGCTGAGACATATGAGGATCAGAAGACAGGGTAATCTTTCATCGATATACATAGGTCCATTTGATATTATGGGGAGGGTCAGGCTAGTTGCCTATCGATTGCAGTTACCTCAGAGGTATAGGGTCATGCATGACGTCTTTCATGTTTCTCAGTTGCGACATTACTTTTCAGACTCATCTCATACCTTTCAGCCTGAGGAAGTGGATTTGTAGGAATATTCTTCCTATGAGGAGAATCTCATTCATATTTTGGATCATAGCACAAAGTTTCTCTATGGTCGATATGTTCCTTTAGTATGGGTGTTATGGAATCATAGCCGAGTTCAGGAAGAGACATGGGAGAGCGAGGCCGACGTTCGATCACAATGGTCAGAGTTATTCTCTGATGTTCCTTCACCACCATTGGATTGGAAATTCAGGGACGAATTACTTTAAGGGGGGAAGTTTGTAAGAACCTGGTTCTTCCTTTGAGGTATGAATCTTTCCTATTCAGTTTATACTTAATAAAATGGGGGAAAACAGGTGACCGCGTTTTCATGACTTGTCAAATTGATTATGTTTTTAAGGTTTATTTATAGTATAGGGAAGACCCTAGGTTGTCTCTCAAGGAACATTGATAGGTTTTGAGTGTGTATTTTTAATAAGAAGAACAAAAGAGGGGTGTGATTTTGTAAACAATTTTAAGAAAGTAACTTAATGTAAAGAGTTGTAAATTTGAAAGAAAAAGTGGATTTTGAAAAATATGAGACAAATAAGTGATTTTAGCTAAGTTATTATATCACTTGAAGAGTTCCTCGTTCTTAATTGATTATTAGGTTTTATTGTAATCCTTTGGTTGAGGGTTAACCAAGATCTTAGTTCCCCTATTTCCTCTTAAAATGATGCACAAAGAACCACCCCTTGACACAACAATCGTGTTTTCAAGGTTTTGACCACAATTATAGAGTGAGTTCTACCAAAGAATACTAAAATATCATGTATGTGTGAGAGAAAGAGGATGCTTGTGTTGTCCAATTGGAGAAACCCAATATTCTCACTTGAATCTCATCCCAATTGGCATTGAAATGAGAAATGTTTCACTTAATTAAACCAAATAAATGCATTCATAGAAGAAGCATATAAAGATTATGCATAAGTGAAATAATTAACACAAAAATTACACAAAACTAGTATAATATAAGGTGTTGTAACTCCCTCTTCAATTGTGTATCTCCCTCACAATGATCATCCACCGTTTAGCTCGACATCGGGAGGAGGAGGAAGCTCGGGTGGAACTCCTTCTTTGTTATTGATCCCCCTATGAGGATAGGGGCCTCCAGAACTTCAAGGATGAGGGGGAGACTCCTCCAGGACTCCAAAATGGTAGAGCTTTACTTCTGGTTCGAACTCTCAAATGGGGTTCCCAAGGTGCCTTTTTATATCCAAAATGGGAAGTGGTTTTGGGCACCCAGATTTTGATAAACTACTTAAAGGATGGTTTTTGGATACTATATAGTCAAATATCCCTTTTGAAAAAATAGTAAAGTTGTGTCCCCATGTATTAACTATCACCACCAAAATTTTGGAATCATTTAAACAATTAAATCTTAAGATATTGACATATTACAGAACGCCACTTTTGACTTTGTTCATATTCAGTGGCTTGGACAGATTAGTTTGGATGGGCCCCTTAGAAGTCGAATCTGGATTGGGTTCTTTTACATTAAATGTATCCTATTAAAATTTGGACCATACCACAAAATTTAAACCCATTTTAATTAATGTTCTAGTGTTCGTGTGCGGATTAATCCACTGGTGTGCTTGGATCCTGCACAGTTTGGCCTATATTTCTTGGACTTCATCATGGGTCCTCCAAATCACCTCCACCTTCAACGATATTATCAAAATAAGTAACATTTACATTTTTAACAGTGATAAACATAAAATAACTAAATCAAAAATGAAGTTCATTTTTTTATTATATTTCGAATTTAAAATAAAAATTCAGTTTAATACAATGGTGTAAGGGTGAAAATGACATAGTGAATCGGGGTACGATCACACCCCCACACCTAAAAATTTGCACTCCTGGGCAAAGTTACATTTTCAGAAATTATGCATGTAGATATTACCAACATCATTAATATTTAACATCTGAGGAAATTTTAATTCATTAAAGTAATGTGATCAATGCACAAACCACGCCAAGGAGTTCTTCTTAGTGAAAATGGAAAAAGATGTCTCATAAATTATATCACAGTGAAATTCAAAGAGATTCATGATACTAAATTGAGCAAGGAATTAAGAATCCAACCATGCCACTAACTCTCCATGTTTTTGACAACCATTCCATGCTATTCTTTCCACTTTTTATCCAATAAATATAGGTTATTTTAACATTTTTTAACTTAAAAGATTTTTTCCACTGAACCTTCCCTACATCCTTTGCAATCATATTTCAAAACCCACTCACTTAAGAATTCCTAGAATTCAAACCATAAGATCCTAACATATATATTCCCATATGTTGCACATTTTATCACTCCCCTCATTTATTATTTTTGTTTTTTATAAGTTTCATTTGGAACAAATCTCACACTCATCTCTCAACCCTTGTTTGATCTTCTCACGACACTAATTGTAATAGTTATAACAAGATCAAAGGTTGAGGAGGACTGGTTTTTGACCTCCCCAAGACACAATCCAATTTTGTTTTGATTTTGATCATTTCTTAGGGCGTACAACAGTCAGATATCAGGTACACACGCATAGGTCAATCTGGTACAGTAATGAAACAGATCAGAATAGGAATGAACGTATAGAAATATCACTTTAAGATGAAAAATATTAACCTAACATATATTTTCCTTATATTAAGTAAGAAATATTCACACTTTTTGGTTTGGTTCAAAAATGTGTGGAGATACTAGTGACATAGTTTTCCCAAAAACTAATCACACAAGGGGCATCAACCATCTCAGAGGTTTCACAGAGATACAACTATTTATATCATTAACAGAAAACCAACTCACTAAAAATCACTTCCTGATGTTAAATTCATACAAACATTCATTCCATAACAACAACAGGTTTTCATCAAATGTTAAATCAACATGGAATAAAAAATTTCAACATACATTTTCAGTAAGTTCCATGATTTTGTGACCAGAAGGGGGGAAGTAAAAATACCATAAATAAGGCAAAAAAGAGAAGAAATAAGAAAAATGATGAAAAATATAATTAAGTAAAAATGATGGAGAAAAGTGAAAATACCATAAAGAATACAAAAAAGATAAGAAATAAGAAAGATGATGAAAAATCCTAACTAACCCAATAATGTACCCCTCCCCCCCACCTAAAGTGTGCAGTTTCCTCATTGTAATAGAAGAGAATGTGGGAAGGAAGGATAAAAACTGGGGATTTTCACTCATATATTGCTTCTTGAACATAGAGTTCCTCCATCAGGGACTCCAAAATGGATTCATGGAAGTGCTTTAGCTGCTTCCCATTGACAATGAAGGTTTGCTTGGTTTCTTCATTTTGAACCTGGACAACATCGAATGGAGAGACGTTAGTAACATTTTATGGTCCAAACCAATAGGAATGAAGATTACATGGATGCAAATTCAGCCTAGCATTGTAGAATTAGACCTTATGCCCAATTTGGAACTAGCGATGAAGGATAAGATGATCTTGGGCAGCCTTGGTTCTCTCCTTATAAATCTTGGAGTTCTCACATGCATCTCTTATCATTTACTCCAACTCCTAAATCTGCAACTTCCTTTTAGAACCTGCACCATAAAGATTATAATTGCATCGTTTGATGGCCCAGTAGGCTCGGTGCTCAATCTCAACAAGCAAGTGACAACTCTTTCCAAACACTAGCCGATATGGTGACATGCCAATGGGAGTTTTGAAATCAATATGGTACACCCATAATGAATCATCAAGTTGAAGACTCCAATCTTTTCTATTGGGTTGAACTATTTTTTCAAGAATCTATTTTACCTCTATATTTGACACCTCAGCTTGACCATTGGTCTGTGGGTGATAAGCAGTAGACACTCGATGACTGAACCCATACCGACACAAAAGTGACTTCATTGTTCAGTTGTAGAAATGAGAACCCTGGTCACTGATGATGAACTTAGGTAAGACAAACCTAGAGAATATTTGGGTTCTCAAAAATTATAAAACTACCTTAGAATCATCAGTCTTTATATATCATGCCTCTACCCATTTTGACATGCAATCAACTACTAGAAGAATGTACAAGTTTCCAAAGGAATTTGGAAATGGCCCCATAAAGTCAATACCCCAAACATAAAAAATGTCATGAAAGAGAAATGGTTGTTGTGGAATTTCATTTCTTTTAGAGAAATTACTTATTCTTTGAAAATGAAGACAATATTTACAAAAATCATGGGCATACTAAAAAATTTTTGGCCAAAAGAGACCAAAATCAAGGATTTTGCAAGCAGTTTGTTGGGGTCCAAAGTGGCCCCCACAAGCAAGAGTGTGGCAGAATATAAGAACATACTGAAACTCTCTATCGAGGACACAACGCCTAAGGAATTGATCACTGCATGTGCGCCAGAGGTAGGGGTCATCCCAAATTGTACCAACATGACTAATGTTTTAGATGACTAGCTTTGTTTTTGTTTTAATCATTAGGAATGGAAGATGCTACCAAATAATTTACAATTTCGGAATACCAAGGAATAGAATGTTGCACTCAGTACAATTGATCATTAGGAAACATGTCATTTATGGGAATATTGGGGGATGAGTCCATGACTGAGGATGGTTGGATCCCTACTGATATGGTCAGCCACCACATTCCCTGCTCCTTTTTTATCTCTAATTTATAAATTGAATTCCTAAAGGAGGATCATCCAGCGAATGAGACGTGGTTTGGATTCTGATTTCTTAAGGAGATATCAGAGGGTTTCATGGTCTAAGAACACAATGACTTTGGACCCTAAAATGCATTACCTGAATTTGTCCAAGGAAAAAACAATGGCAAGGAATTATTTTTCAGTTGTGGTGTAGTTTTCTTGGGCAGGGTCCAAAGTATGTGAGGCATAAGCAATGACATGTGGATCTCGATCAAAAATTTGTGACAAGACTGCCCCAAATGCATAGTTAGAGGTGTCACACATGATCTCAAATGGTAAATCCCAACGAGGTGGTTGGATTACTGGGGGTGATCTGAGACTCTATTTTAACTTATTAAAATCTTCATCACATTCATTATCAAAAACAAATTCCTTTTCTTTTTGGAGTAATCGGGAGAGGGGGGTGCAATTTTACTAAAGTCACGAATGAAATGATGGTAAAATACAGCATGAACTAGGAAAGACTGCACACGTATCGACCCAAAGTTTCATTAATGGAAATCCCTCTTGATCTAATTAAATGTCCCTTTATGTAAAATGTTTATATAAAATGTCACCTTATTTGGTTTTATGTTAAGAATTGTGACCGTTTATTTTATAGTTGTTGAACAGTGATCAAATGATTAGTATAAATATAGTTCTTTGACAAATCCAATTTACTCAGACAAAGGAAGTGATGGCCTCATCCAGTAGAATTTCCCCATACGAATCCCATTTCTCAAAGTTTGGAAAAGAGGTGGCATCTTTGGGCTTCGCTCTTGACCAATCCCAAGCTGAGCTTCACCATGTCAAGCTCAAACGAGACCGTCTACGGGAAAAGTGGAAGTTGATAGAGACTACCACTCGAGCGATGTTATCCGAACCACCCCAAGAGTCTGTCACTATCGCACACCTTACCCTTAGGTTTTATGCGGCTGTTTTAAGGGGTTATGTAACAAATTTCTAGTACTATGTTCATGTACATTATTTTTGTATATAATAATGAATATACTTTCTTGTCATTATTGATACATTGTAAATAGTTTTTAAAGTACAAATAGTGTTTTTAGTTATTATTTAATTAAGAATTCTATTTTATTAAATTAAGGGATTTTTGAATTAAATTTTATTTTAATAAAATATTATTATTATTATTATTATTAAATTAATTTTTATTAAAAATAAATAATCTTATAATTTTATGAATGCAATTGTAATTTTTATTAAGGTTTCAAAGCCATTTTTGTCAAAACTTGTGAATTTTCGATAAATGTCGGTTTTTATTTTAAAAGTGAAAATTAACATATTTAGAAAATTATTTAGATAAAATAAATGTTATTTCTGGAATCAGGATGTCGAAATTATCCAACGGTGAATTTTTCATAATTTTCTGAGACAGTCAAATATTTGGGTAAAAATTAAATACCGTTTAAATATATAATGTGTTTTATGACATCATAATAACCCAATAGTGATGTAATAAAATACTATAAGCTTTATTTTCGGCCAATATATGTTTTACCATTAAAATAATTTAATTATGGGTTTGTTTGAATTATTTTACAAAGCATTAATGGACCCCTCAAGAATTATAAAACATCTTGTCTTTTTAAATTATTTTCCATGAGAGTGTGACTCACCTCCACATAAGCAACCCCATTATTTTAAGAAGTTCGGAATTTTACCTTATAAAATATTTTTTTCCTCTTCCCTTTTCCAAAAAACATGGGCAAAAACCATGAGCTTATTTGTGGTTTGGATTAGTTTAATGTAAGGGGTCCCAAACCTAAATAATAAAGAATTCACTCACCTTTCCTATATAAACCCACCCAAGCTCCCACTTACTCCTCACTCAAATCCTTTGGAGTTCTTCCAACATATTCCATACCCTCTCTATAATCCTCCCAAGGTTCCCCAAGCTCCCAAGAAGCCTCTCTTAAGCCTCTCTCAAGCCTTTGGAAGCACACTTCCAAGTAAGGGTTTTTTCTTCCTTTCTCATTTTTGTCCAATTTTCTTTAAGTTGTTTTGCCCTTTTAATTTCAATTATGAATGTTGGGGTATGGTTTCGCACCTCCCTCATACTGCCCTCTTTATGTTTGAATGATTGGAGACCCTTTCTCTCTCATTAAATGCCTCTCATGTACACCCGTTACTATGCTGAAATTCCGAAAGGAACTTCTCTCTCCTCATTTACATTCAAGCAATACTTTTGTATCATGAATATAAATTCCATTACAATTGTTGCGACATGTATCTATATGACCTCCTTACTTTCCATTACATTTAAATATGATGAGGTACCACTTTCTCTCTCATCAACTGTTTTTATGAATTCTTATGTCACGCCGTTACGCTGTCGAAATGGCACTGATTTTCTAAGACAATGTCATTGTGTAGTGAATACCATGCCCATTTCTCCATCAAGGGTATTCACCTTTATGCACATTTACTTATTGATTATAAATTTTTATGTATGAATTCCACATTCCTTTATCGGGGAATAAATGATTATGTTTTATGAATCCATGTTTTATGATTCATGTGGCACACATATGCATGAAATGAAATGTTTAAGAAGGGTGCGCCCTTATAGCGCTCCAATGCATTGGGTAAAGTATAGTATCATGATACGTCATGTGCAATGAGTGTTGAGTCATGCTAATTCAAGTGAAATGAGTTTTTACCCGTGATTCATGTGCAATGAGGATTTACTCATGCTTCATGTGCAATGGGCATTGGCTCATGCTAATTCCATGTTAAGTGTTGTTGCCACATTTCCATGTTATGATTATCATGCTTTATCATGCCTTTATGTCCATTTTTCACTTGTGATATATTGATATTCCTATTATCTAAAATGTATTATAATCCTCATGTATTCCATGTTTATTCCCTTACTGGGATTTATAGCTCACCCTTTTCTTATGCATGTCCTCAGGTTATCCCATGCAATGCTAAGTACGACGGAATGTAGTGGTCATGTTAAGGAAGTTTTCAATAAAGATGTTGTATTTCATGTTTTAAGTTGTTATGTAATGATCCTAAGACCCAAAGACACTAGACCTCTTGATCTTCCATATTGTATCAAGTGAATAGTTTATGTAATAAATCATGTTTAAGTTTGTAATAAAAGCAGGGTTGTCATAGCACATCCCGTATATTTTTTGAGAATGGTAAGGAAGAAATGACATCCAGTTTTGATTTATCTACTTGGATGCCATCCCCAAAAATGAAATGTCCCAAAACTATACCTTGTCACACCATGAAATGGCATTTATCATAATTTAATACGAGATTATTTTCAATACAGTGAAGTAGGACTAAATCAAGACTACTCAAACATTCATAAAAAGACGATCCTTAAATAGTGAAATTATCCATGAATACTTCCATGAAATTCTCCAGGTAATCCGAAAAAATACTAACCATGTATCACTAGAAAGTACCTGGAGCACTGCACAGACCAAATGGTATCCTCCCATATGCAAATATGCCAAAGGGGAAAGTGAAGGTTGTCTTCTCCTGATCCTCAAGGGAAATATGGATCTGAAAGTATCCAGAATACCCATCAACGAAACAGTAGTGGGAATTACTCGCTAGCCTCTCTATAATTTGTTCAATAAATGGAAAAGAGAAATGGTCCTTCCTAGTGTGTTTGTTTAGACGGAGATAGTATATGCATACATGCCAACTATTCTGCACACGAGTTGGAACCAATTCATTGTTTTCATTTTTTGATTACTGTAAGGTCAGTTTTTTTAGGAACTACTTGAACAGGACTAACCCATTGACTGTCAAAGATGGGGTAAATGATTCCAGTAGCCAATAATTTTGTTACCTCCTTTTTCACAACTTCTAGGAGGTTTGGGTTCGGTCAACATTGTTCCTGCCTCACTTGTTTAGCCTCATAATTTAATAAAATATGATGTGTGCAAATTGATGGGATAATACCAGGAATGTCAGTAAGTTTCCATCCCAAAGCTTGTTTATACTCCCTCAAAAGTTCAAGCAGTCACATTTCATGATCAGGAGGAAGTGAACTAGCAATGATGATGGGAAATTTATTTCCATTCTCAAGATATGAATATTTTAAATCTTGAGGCAATTGTTTTAGTTCTAATTCAGATGGATTTTGGATTGATGGGATTATGTGCAAAAGTGAGAGGTCACTGATCTCATCTAACTACTCAATGGTATCATCCTCAGATTAGGAATGAGCTGTTACAATCTTAGCAATATCATCGATGGTCATTGGATCCTCAGTGTTCAAGAAATTATCAATTAATAAACATGCGTGACACTTTTCTAGACCACTACAACAATCAATGCATGATTCATTACCTAGAATTTCAATCAATGAAGAAAACTCTAAAAGGGGATTGGGGGAAAGAATAGTTGTTTCTTCAAGGAAAGGGAGTACATCAATTGAATTAATAGAGAGAGGAATGTTCTTCTAAGGTATGCTTCATCGCATCAAGAATGTTGAAATGAACTATGTCACCACCAAATTCCATAGATAATATACCATTATGGACATTAATTATGGATTTGGTGGTTTTAAAGAAAGGTCTCCCCAATATAATTGGGTCATTTCCATTCATCATATCATCTTCCATTTTAAGAACATAAAAATCAGCAGTAAAATTTAAATTTTGAACCCTTATAAGAACATCCTCGAATGCACTAGAAGTCTGTATTGTACTCCGATTTTCTAGCTAAATGACTATCCCAGTTGGCTTTAATTCTCCAACCGGAAATGAAGAGTAAATGGAGTGAGGCATCACATTTATATAAGCACCTAAATCAAGCATGGCATTGGAAAATGAATAATCCCCTATGGTTCATGAAATCGAGAATATCCCAGGATTTTTGCACTTGGTGGGAAGAGATAGCTCTATAAATACTGATATGTTCCACCCCGAGCTCACCTTTTTATCTTCATGAAGTTTCCTTCAGTGTGTACACATCTCCTTCAGAAACTTTGCATATCTTGGAATTTGTTTCACAGCATCAATCAAGGGGATGTTTACCTGCACTTTTTTGAAAGTTTCCAATATTTCCTTATCTAGTTCAGTTTCCTTTTTTTCCTAGGTTGGGTTTCCCTTTGGGGAAATGGAATAGAAATAGGTTGGCTAGGAGACTCATCGGCATACACACTCTTTCCTTTGGAAGGAATTCTATCAAGACATGGTTTTTCAACATTTGGAACATTTTCAATGGCTGGGATGGAGGTTTCCTTAGGAATGTATGACTCTAATGGAAGATTCATTTGGTTTTTAAGTTTAGTTCCACTCCTAAGGGTGATGGAACCAACATTTCCTTTATCCCTATAGTTAACTACTGGTTGAGAGGGTAGTTTACCTGACCTATGACTTTGAATTTCCCCCACCAAGTTTGTTAGTTGCCCTAATTGGGTTTTGAGGTCTTGTATGGATGCCTGGGTGGTTTGTTGGAATTGGAGATTGTTGGAAAACATTTTATTCATCATATCTTCTAGGCTAGTCTCAGTTTTGGGAGGGGGCAGTTGGAAATGCCTTTGGGGTGGTTGAGAATTTCTGGGTGGTGGTGGTGGATGACTACTCTAACCTTGTTGGTTCCATGGTTGATGAGGTTGGTTTGAATACCCCCCTTGACTATAACATTGGTTTTATTTCCACCCAGAGTTGGATGGATAGTACGGTTCTTGCCTAAAGGTTTGGTTATAGGGGCGTCCTGGGAAGATCACCTCACAACTCTCAGAATTTTCTCTTAATTGGGGGAATTGGTCAGAATAATGGGTGTCAGAAGATCAGATTCCACAATGGATGGAAGTAGAATATTGATATTTCCCTTGGGAGAGAGAAAGTTTTCATATAAAGGTAATTACCTCCTCAAACTTTTTTTCCACCTTCTTCTCGAATTTGGTGCTTTTCACCTCATGGACACCTCGATGGGTACATTGGACTTTGAACCAAATTGTTGAGTATTTTGTGCCATGTTCTCAATTAAGGTGCTTGCAGCAATTGGGGTCTTATCTACCAGTGCACCACCTGTAGCAACATCAATCATTTTTCTATCAATAGGGATTAAACCTTCATAAAAATATTGTATTAAAATTTGGTCATTTATTTGATGGTGCAGACAACTTGAAAATAATATTTTAAATCTTTCCAAATATTCATGAAGTGTTTCCCCTTGATATTGTCTTATACCACATATTTCCTTCCTTATTATTGTAGTTTGAGAGGCTGGGAAATATTTTTCAAGAAAAAGGTGTTTCATGTCTGCCCAAACTCTTTTTGGGGAATTAACATAATAAAGCCAGTCTTTTGAAGTGTATTATAATGAAAAAGGGAATTACCTTAAATTTACTTGTTATTAATCCACATTAGTGGGTTTTAATGTTGATCAAATAGTATGAAATTATTTTAAATTCTTGTGTGGATCTTCTCCAACGAGTCCATGGAATCTTGGTAATAAATGAATTAGACTGGATTTTAGTTCAAAATTGGGTTCCTCGCCATGCATTTGAATGTATGTGGATTGGAAATAAACATCACGTGAGGTTAGTTATTTTAATGTATGGTTATTTTCAGCCATTTTATGTAAGTTTATTTCAGTTTTGATGTTGGTTCTAGAATAATAAGATGAAGGATCAAGAAGACTGTTGTTGTCTTATGTTTCCTCCTTCAAAGGGTTCTCTTATGCGTCTTGGGGTAGCTGACGTAAGATCCTCTCTGGTTTAGGTTTGAAAGGTGGTAAATCTCCCGGATTAGAACGCATCATACAAAAAACCTACACAAGAAATAAATCAAAACGAAAAAATATAGGTAAAGGTATAAGATAAAACAAATAAATATTCACAAAATTTACAAAAAAAATATTATCAAAAACACGCACTAAAAACCAAAGCCATTTCTTGAAACAGTGCCAAAATTTGACCGCGTTGTCATGAGGAATCAAATTAATTATGTTTTTAAGGTTTATTTATAGTCTAGGGAAGACCATAGGCCATATCTCAAGGAGAATTGATAGGTTTTGAGTGTGTATTTTTAATAAGAAGAACAAAAGAGGGGGTGATTTTGTAAACAATTTTAAGAAAGTAACTTAACATAAAGAGTTGTAAAGTTGAAAGACAAAGTGGATTTTGAAAAATATGAGATAAATGATTGATATTTTCTAAGTTACTACATCACTTTAAGGGTTCCTCATTCTTAATTTATTATTAGGTTTTAGTGTAATCCTTTGGTTGAGGGTTAACCAAGATCTTGGTTCCCCTCTTTCCTCTTAAAATGATGCACAAAGAACCACCCCTTGACACAACAATCATGTTCTAAAGGTTTTTAACACAAGCATAGAGTGAGGTATACCAAAGAATACTAAAATCTTGTGTATGTTTGAGATAAATAGGATGTTTGTGTTTTCCAATCGGAACAACCCAAGATTCCCACTTGAACCTCAACCCAATCGGTATTGAAATGAGAAATGTTTCACTTAATTAAACCAAATAAATGCATTTAGAGAAGAATCATATAAATATTAAACATAAGTGAAATAATTCACACAAAAATTACACAAAACTAGTAGAATATAAGGTGTCATAACTCCTTCGTCGAGTGTCTAGCTCCCTCGCAATGATCACCCACTGTTTAGCTCGACATCGGGAGGGGGAGGAAGCTTGGGTAGAACTAATTCTTCATTATTGATCACCCTATGAGGATAGGGGCCTATAGAACTTCAATGATGTGGGGTATACTCCTACAGGACTCCAAAATGGTATAGATTCACTTATGGTTCAAACTCCCAAATGGGGTTCCCAAGGTGATTTTTTATAGCCAAAATGGGAAGTGGTTTTGGCAACCCAAATTTTGATAAACCACATGAAGGTTGGTTTTAGGATACTATAAAATCAAATCTCCCTTTTGATAAAACTATAAAGTTGTATACACACATATGTACTATCACCACCGAATGTTTGGCATCATTTGGAAAATCACAGCTCGAGATATTGACATATTACAGAATGTAACTTTTGACTTTGTTCATATTCGGTGGCTTGGATAGATAAGTTAGGATGGGCCCATTAGAAGCCGAATCGGGATTGGGTTCCTTGAGATTAAATGTAGCCTATTAAGTTTTTGACCATGATACAAAATTTTAACCAATTTGGATGCACATTATAGTAGAACTGTGCGGATTAATCTACTAGTGTGCTTGGATCCTGCGCAGTTTGGCCCATATTTCTTGGACTTCATCATGGGTCCTCCAAATCACCTCCACCTTCAATGATATAATCAAAACAAGTAACATTTACCTTTTTAATAGTGATAAACATAAAATAAATAAATCAAATGTGAATTTCATTTTTGTTATTATATTTGTAATTTATAATAAAAATTTAGTTTAATACAATGGTGTAAGGGTGAAAATGACACAGTGGATCATGGTACGATCAAGAGGTCAAGGGCTGGTTGTAGGCCTGTTACATGACATGACTAGGGACTAAAAGTTGTGTACTTATAGGTACATGCTTTGTATGGAGGGATACATTCCATGTAATCCCAGTACACAACCATGTAATGGTCTGGCCAGAAATTGTATAGACACAACATGTAGTTTCAAGTACATGCCATGTACTATTTCTTTTTTTGATTAAATCAGGCAGTAGCATCGTTTTTGGCCGACAGACATAAACAAGATCTTTCGACAAGAACTGTGCTTAGAAAAAATCTGAACAATAATTCTTCCCCTATTTCGTCATCCAGAACCTGATTCGAACACCATTTAATCCTTTGAAACCCTCTCAATCTACTCTGATTTAGGTCAATTTTAAATTAACACTGGACGAGGAGAGTCATATGAACATGAGGTAGGTGGTCTTGTGCATTTCATTGATTTTCAAGTTGATTATATATGTCGGAGAGTCATGCACCCCCTTTTAGGGTGTCACTTGATTGAATAATGAACATTGTTATTGCCTATTGATGATTAGGTAATTAATTAGATTATTTGAAAGCACATTTATGGTTGTGAACCTTGATTTAGGACCACCCCATGGATGCATTTCCCTTGGATGGTCATTTGGCCTAGAATGCCTATGAGGCTTGAATTGAATTCCCATTCTTGGGTTGTTAGGAATGTATTTCTCATTATAAGAATTTCACACATGAGATACTTGTTATGTTAAGCCTTGTAAATGTTTAAATTTCATAATAGGATTGTTATATAGTTTGACCATGTGATTTATCCTTATTTAACCTTGTAATAGTTTATTTTACATGTGTTGGTTATTATGTAAATTGTTCCCATGTGAGTTGATTATGTTAAATTCATGTGATAGTTTAATTCACATGTGTTACTTTTGAGATGGAATGTGTAATTGAATTAAATGATAAAAGGGGGTAATTAGCAATGGGCGAGCTATGGTCTTGGTTAAAAGATAAGGTTGGTCTCATGTGACTAATTGCACCTTATATACCTTAGGTGAACCATTGTCTCAGTTAAAAGACAATGGACATGCTCAAGAGGTTAATTATGTAAAGGCTGTGAGTGATCCACTGATAGGGTGGTCGGGCTCATTGAGGCTTATTTAAAATGTCGAGAAAACCTAGGATCCATTGAGGGATACCTAGGCCATGATCTATTAGAAAATGTTCAAATGATTATTATGTCACGAGTTGATGGTTAATTTTATATGGGGGGTCATCAGGCCTAGGCCAGACCTCGAGACTTTTATATAATCCAATGGAATTGAATAATTAAATAGAATGACTAATGACACACCTACCAAGACAAACCACAAGATTGGATTCAATCTTCACTTGTACTTGGTAACATTATCGTCTGAGACATCTATTGTGCTTACTTTTGAGTACCTTCTAGTTTACTGCTTTCACTATTGTGCACTGCTTGTTATATATATCCACTGACAAATTGGCATAGACATTGGGTGGTTTTCTATTTGGATTTAGTCTCATACCCTAGTTGGGTCATACTTTTGGGCCCAAATTGATTATATTATTGTAGGTGTTGATCAAGGAAAGCACCCTGTTATAGGTACTTGATGTGCTGCTTAGGAGGAGGAGAGAATGGGACTAAGCCAAGGCTTGCAATGCTTCTTAATTTTCTTTGTTTCTTTTTGAGATTTTGGAACATATATTGTGGATCATTGTAGTGTACCTATTTTGGATGTTTTCTTAGAACATAACATGTTGCATCATCTTTTGTAAGGAATGATGCTTGGTTATTTATCTTATCAGTCTTATGCTATTTATTTTAGTTGTATGTTGTTTACTATTTTCTATATTGTATTATTACTGATTCCACTGTATTGCACTCTTCCAATGAGGATATAGTTTCCCCACTATCACACCCTAGGCCCTCACTACTAGTCGGCAGCCTCTGGAATTTGGAGAAATGTGCTTGAGGCCATGTGGCCAACCAGGTATTGGGGCACTTTTGAGTGGCTTCTGGATCTAGGACGTTACAATATACATCATGTGGTTTAAAAGGAACACATCCAAAGGACCAACTACAAATCAGATAATCATCACATAAACATTTATAAAAAGAATAATATAATGAAAATTTCCAAACAAAATTCTAGGAAATTGATATGGGATAGAAACTTAAAAAGGATCATGAGACCTCAAAAAATCATTTTGTATATATAAGTATACAAGGGTAGGGTGATGGATAAAACATCTATAATGTATCAATTAAAAAAACTGGGATGGATAAAAAAAATTAAAAGGATACTCAAATCCCAGAGTATATGTTCAAAACATAAAACATTAAAGTGCTCAAAATCACAAAAGAAGGGTAAAAAAGGAAGAGAAACCTAGATATTCTCAAAAGGATACTAAAGTCCTAGAGTATAGTCTCAATTTTTTAGCCAGTAAGATAAACTCTGTATTTCTAGCTTCTGATCTAGAAGTCTCAAGAAACCTACACGATCCTTCCCTTAGATGATGTCAGAGGATCCCTACCCCATGACTATGGGTGAAATATTGACTCGAGAGGAGGATCTATATCCCATATGAGCTCCATAAACTGGTGAAATATTGACTTTATGGATAGCACTACTACAAAACAGGTCTTTAATAGTGTTGTCCTTTATCAGTGCTTTTATTTAGCCTTGAAAAAAGGTACTCTTTATCAACGCTTTATTTTTAGCATTGATAAAGGGTACCCTTTGTCAGTGCTTTATTTTTAGCACTGATAAAGGGATCTTTTATCAGTTCTTTTTTAGAGCTAATAAAGGTCCCAAATAAAATTAAATAATTAAACAAAAAAATAAAAAATGAGTTTATTAAAAAAATATTAACAATTTTATTAATCAAATAATTATTAATAAAAATTAATAAATTAATTATAATATATATAAATTATTAATACTAATAAATATTATATATTAAATATATAGATATATGTAAAATTAAATTTAAACAAATAAAAATTAAAAAAAAGTAAATTAAGAAAAAATATTAAACATTTTATTAATTAAATAATTGTTGATAATATTAATAAATAGTATATATTAAATATATAGATATATATATATGAATATATATAAATTTGATTTATATAATACAAAATATTTATGCTTTACATTAAATAGTCATATATATTTAGTGAAGAATGGTTTATAATTAAAAATTAATATGAATAAAAATTACTGACTAACTGCATCGAGTAATGGACATAATCGAATGTCGTTTTATTTTTTAATTTAACATATATCAAACGTGTGTTATGTTGATTTCACATACATATATATAATTAATGAATTTTTATATACATTGTGCATACACAAATATTTACTGAAATCTTATATAGAAACACATACTCCTAATATTTATGTAATTTATTCAAATTTTAGTATTCATTTTATAATTTCATTATAACATGATACATATAATATATCATGTCTTTAATTGTTAAATTTTATTTATTTATTTATTAATTTCATTACAGTTAGGTATTAATTCATTTTTAATATTTTTTATTTTTTATTTTTTATTTTTTATTTTTTTGGGAATTTAATCGATTTCTATTATCAATTTATATATATTAATTTACTATGTTTTAATATTTTCAATATAAATTCATCTTTATTTCAATATATATCCATATTTTTTTAATAATTTATATTTAATTAATAAAAATTATCTATTTGTTCAATATTGTTAAAGTGTAATCATTTTTAATTATTCAATTTCACTCATTTTTAACATGCATGCACTTAAAATTAAATATTCATTAATAATGTTAAAAATATATTTGTAAATAAATATTTACATATAAATATATTTATAAATATATATTTACTATATTTATAGATTTATATATTTATAATTATAAATAAATAAATATTATTTTTTTAAAGTATTTATATATCTATAGATAAATAATTATATATATTTAAATAATTATAAAATTATATTAAATTTATTTAAATAATTAATATATTTACTATATTTATTAAATATATATATATGTGTGTAATTATATAAATATACATACTGGTATAAATATATAAATATTATTTTTTAAAAATTATTTATATAATTATAAATAAATAATTATTTATTGAAATAATTATAAAATTAAAATAAATATATTTAAATAATGTATTTATTTATTATATTTATATTTATATTTTTTTATTAAGTATATATAATTATATAAATATATTTTAAAAAATTAATTATAATTATAAATATAAATCATTTATCAGTGATTAAGTAATAAGTGTCAGCGCTGATGAAGATGGCTTTTATCAGTGATTTTTTAGCATAGATAAATATTTCCTTCATAATCGTTTATTAATTTAGTGATAATAAAAAGGATATTTATCATTACTTTTTTGGAAGTGTTCATAAAAGTGTCTCGATCTATTTTAAGAACCATATCCAGTCGCTAACTAGTCACGGTATCCGAAACTTTCCATAAAAGCCACCTGCAGTCGGTGCTCCTCCTTGTCGAATCCAAGCTTGAATCAAGGCTTGAATCAAAGCTCAAACAATTTCAAGGCTCGAATCCAAAGCTCGAACGATTCAAGGGTCGAATGAATCCAAGCCTCAACCGAATTCCAAGTTTGGCGATATATCTGCTTTCTCTCAGATGGTTCAAATCTTCAATCCAAGGTATGTTATTTTCTCCTCCTCCTCCACACTCATTGATTTCTTGTTTGGAGATATCTATTTTCATTTTTTATCATCATTCTTTCTGCTTTCACCCCCTATTTCCTCAGGTCACCCTCGATTTCTGCTACTCCTATACCCATGATTTATGCCACCCTGTTCCCCCCAATTTCGGCATATGGTGGTGTGCCTTTACCACACCAGGCGCCATAGCACCTCTCAAGTTATAACATGCCTTTGGTGTGCCTTAGTGAGGTCGCACTAGGTGCGCCACACCTCACCTCATGCTAAGGTGCACTAAGGCACACACCTTTCACAACAATTTCATTATCTAATATAGACTTATTTACCACATAATGAAAATAATTTTTAATACTTCTTCTTAAAATTGTAATCCACTTTAGAGCATTATATTTATATATATATATGACTAAAACATAATACATATGATATAAGTATAATTATAAATGGGTGAAATGAAATACATATCATAATTCATTTATTTATACTTTGAGGGTCCATATATATCATAGTGAATAAACTCTAAGGGTTGTTTAATTTGAATCTCTAATTTATTATTTTAATTATTAACAATCTCCCCATTCTAATTAGAAAAAAATATCTATCATTTTTATCTTTTCATCATAAAAACATATCAACCCACATTTTTAAGTTAGTATTTAAATGTTTCATTACCTAATATGATCATTTTCTCACTACCACAAATCAATTTCCTCTTTCAAACATAATTACCATAAATTTTTATTAACCCCAAATTAGAATATGGTTTGGCTAGTTTTCTATAACTTAGTAAAAATATAGCCATATTTGAAATGATAACCCACTCATTGATACTTCTTGAAAATAACTTCATTTCATTCAACACACATCTAATAAACACTATGTATGTTTTACTTTAATCCATCTAAAAACATACCATTATTTAACATTGCCTTTTATTCTCAATATCTCTTAAATGAAAACAATTTATTTTAACAGATCCACCATTTCTAAAAGAATAATTACCCTTTGAACATGTCAAAGATATTTAATTACTATAATTTACCTATCATTTATGAGATGAACAACCAATATCTAATATGAAAGGGTGTTTCTTTTGTAAATCATTCAGTAAGACATCAATAATAAATTCCTCTTACATTTCATTTGTTTTCATATAATACATTTCTAATTATTTCTTCACATTCATCTATTTTTTTAGAAAACCTTGACAATACTTCATACAAATGTTTAATTTGTCACATGTTCAATAGATTCCATTCAATGATTGAAATTCATCATCCAGTTTTACTTAAGAATATTTGTCTCACTTAGAAACTATTTTTGTAAGAGTGGGTCATCTCCCCTTTAACTTAAAACCTATATATATTCCATAATTACTATTATGTGTCTCCTTATGACTAAAATTTTATACTATGTGCCCAAAATAACCATACAACCCCTAATGGAAATGAAAATTAAATTTTCTTATAAAGTCTACTCTTCGTCTTCTTGAAAATAATTCTTCTTTTCAACCTATCTAGACATAATTCTTGAATCAATTTATAAACTAAAAATTTTGAGATATTTAAAAACTTTATCATTATTAGGTATATTATTTTCCTAAAATTATTTTTTACATTCCCTATCATGTTTTAATTAAAATTTAAATTATAATTTTGAGATATTTTCAAATATTTAATATAAAATTAACATTAAATGTAATAATTCCTTAGGTTGTTACATCACTTGTTCCAAAAAATATAATTGAGGTTATCAAATTCTATATATGTTAGAAAAATTATTAGAAATTATTTTTAGGTATTCATCATTTTAGGTCTACATGTATTGGTTCCACCCCTAGGAATCACTTATTACCATCCATGTATATGAAATAACTCTTTATTTATTAAAACATTTTATCAATACATTTTTATATCTTCTAGTTGACAGAATGAGTGTTTATTATTCTTGTTTATCATTTTTGTGTTTCTTATTACTCCTTAATTACCTATATTATATTTTAATTTGTTTATGGGATTTAAGAAAGACTTGATGGATCATTTTAATAGAGGTAGGACTAGTCTTAGTTAAAGGATTTAAAGTATTAAAAGTGGGATTTCTCCTATAAATATATAATTTATAAAGGCCCCAAGGATTCTTATATCATAAAATGTCCCCACCGAGACCCCTTGAATCACATACATTAATGTGAATACCCCCCAAATCTCACCTTCAATAGGCCATGATTTAATAACTAGTGCCAATGGTTTAATTCTCACAAATGTGTGGCATTACCCCTTTTAGAGAGCACAATGGAGTGAAACTATCATCCTCATCATCTTCATATCCCAAACAGGTATTATTGCAATTTTTTTCTTAAGACTCATCCCTCATCTCTTTTATATTTATTTTACTACTCTGAGCAGTAGTCATCCCATTGATGAATACTGCTTAGAGTATTTCAAGAAACATAGGTTCATGTCCGTAAGAAATGAAGGATGAGTGTCAAACAACAAAATTCAATGATAACTATTTGAGAGATGAGCTGATGAGGATGAAAGTTGTCTATAACTTTCATCATTGGATGAATTCATAGGATAACACCTACCTAGTGGAATAATTATTTTCTTAAATTCAATTACCCATTTTCTTCAAAGCATACTGAAATTATTTGAAATAATCAAATGTTGGGCTTCTATTATTAGAAATATCTATAAATTTCACCTTTGATAATGAATATCTTATGTGTGTTTATTTATTTATTATAAAAAATGAATTTTTTATAAACCCAATATGATGGATACGAATCGAAAATGTATGCACACTAATCATTTGAAAAAATAGTATGAATATAGAGTTAAATAGTTTATCAAGTTTGTTATAGATCATTCATACGACCCTTCTCAAATCCTTTGTCTATATTTATGTTGTTGTTTTTCAAGACAAATTAGTTCAGAAGAGTTTAAAGGACATTTTATTTTTCATGGAATATATCGAATCTATAAATTTTGGACTAAGCATGGAGAAAAACTGAATGTGTACACTGATTGGGATGATACTACGGTTTATGGATGATTTGATATGAGTACCAGTGTAAATTATGATGGAGATCATATAGAAGAAATGAAAATGAAAATTTAAGTTGACCTTCATGATTGTCCAAATTTGTTTAAGAAACTAAATAATTTTGCTAAGTGACCATTGTATATCAATTATACTAAATACACATCATTTTCAGCTATATTGAAGTTATATAATTTGAAAGCTAGCAGTGGATGGAGTGACACCGGCATTATAGAACTACTTGGTCTCCTAAATGATATAAAACCATAAGAAAATGAACTACCATGTCAAACATATGAAACTAAACGAATGATATGTTCAATGGGAATGATATCTAAAAAAATAAATACTTGTTCAAATGATTGCATATTGTTTCGCAAAGTCCATGAATCACTTATAAAATTCCTAAGTGTGGCGCGGATCAATACAAGAAAAATGAATCATGTATTTAGAAATATGTATGATACTTTCCTATAATTACATGGTTTAGAATACTATATGGATATCAAGAAACCACAATATAGTATACATGGAAAGTAGATACAAGAATTAAATATGGGAACCTATGTCATCCAAAAGATTCTCCTCAGTAGAAGAAAATTAATTATGAGTATCTTGAATTTGGAAATGAGCTGAGAAACTTATGTTTTGCATTATCTAAAGATGGAATAAATCCTTTTAGTGTACAGAGTAGTACTCACAATACATGGCCCATCATGTTGTTAAATTATAACTTGCTACCATGGTTATGCATGAAGTGAAAATAGATTATGTTGTCTCTTCCTATATCTGGACCAAAGCAACCTGGTAATGATATTGATGTCTATTTGGATCCATTGATCAAATATATGAAATTGATGTGAGATACAGGTGTTACAATGTGTGATTCTCATAGAAGTGAATAATTCATATTAAGGGTCATGTTACAAAGGATAATAAATGAATTCCCTGCTTATGGAAATTTATCAGGATATATAATTAAATGAATGTTGGGGTGTCCCATTTGTAAAAATTTCACACACTCAGTTTGGTTGAAACATTCCTCAAAGAAAGTGTTTTTAGGAAATTTTAAATTTTGACCTCGATGACATAAATATTGATCATAGATGATAGCATTCAATGGGAATATCAAAAAAGATACAATATCATCCCTAGTAATGGGTGATAAACTATTTGATAAAGTAAAATATATTGACACTATTTCTGGTAAACCATTTTTTAAAAACCTTACAAAATCATGTTGGAAGAAGAGATCAATTTTCTTTGAAATACCATATTGGAATTTTTTGTATTTCAAACATTTTATTGATGTCATGCATGTAGAAAAAAATGTATTTGATAGTGTTATTGTCACATTATTAAATTTTCCTCGAAAAATGAAAGATTTCATCAAGGATAGGTTGGACATGATTGAAATGGAGATAATGAAGGAGTTGGCATCAGTGAAGGGTAAAGGGTGGACTTTTCTTTCTCCAACAGATTACACTCTATCTAGACAAGAAAATTTTCAATTTTTTCTTTTTTTTAATAGTGTAAAAGTTATAAAGGGGTATTCATTAAATATCATGAATTTCATTTCAATGACTAATTTGAAGTTATAGGCACTAAAATCACATGAATGTCATGTTTTGATGTAATATTTGATGCATGTTGCTTTTTGTTGCATTATTCCTCAAAATGTATGGCATACATTAATCAAACTCTACTTATTTTTCAAATCTATATGCAATAAAGTTATAGACCCGATGAAGTTTCCAATCATGAATAAGGAGGTTTTAGTCATATTGTGTAAATTAGAGATGTTCTTCCCACCCTCATTCTTTGATATAATGGTCCACCTAATGGTTCACTAGGTTAGAGAGGTTAAACTATGTGGTCCTATCCATTATAGATGGATATACCCCATTTAATGGTATATAGATATTTTGAAAGGGTATATCAAGAATCAAATTCGTATGGAAGGTTGTATTAAAAAATAATATATTTTTGAAGAAGTTATTGAATTTTGTACTGATTACCTATCAGATGTTAATAGACTCAGTCTCCTAAAGTCTCATCATATTGACACCTAATGAGTGAAGGGATTTTCAGAAGATATGTTGTTACAATTACCTGAACAGAGTAGGAGCAAGAACACCTTTACATTTTACATAATAGTGAATATGTTAATCCATGCTTTAAAGCCCAAAAATAAATTCTTTGAGATTTGAATCCATCAAGAGTTGAAGGATGGATATCAAATACACATAATCAAAAATTTATAAGATGGTTCTGAGATCAAATTTATAATAATTTAACCAAAAATCTGAATTCAATTGCTAAAAGACTTCAATGGCTATGTAGGGGACCAAATTCAAATGTTATATCTTTCATTGGTTTTGTGATCAATGGTTATACGTTCTATACAAAATAACATGATGACTGCATTATGATGAAAAATAGTGGTGTTATGCCTGTGGTTGAAGTGATTCACATATCTAGTTCCAAGTATAAAATTCCAATTTATAAAAATATATCATATTTCTACATTATCGAACAGATATACTAGTTGGATTATACAACATTTCAAGTGTCGATTTTCTGTTGAAAATGGGTTGACAATATGAGTGTAGTGAAAGTTGATGAAATGGGATTTATGAAGGTGAATTTTAGTTTGGGAGGAGAAAAAGACAAGCTATTCATAATGGCATCACAAGCAATGAAAGTATTTTATTTTTTACATATAGAAAATAATAATTGGTTGATTATCCTACTGGAAACTAAAACAAATACCGGGTTAGATGAGAATTCAATCGAGGATGACCCTTTAATTGGTAGATCAAAATCATTTCATGTCGGTCCCAATGTAGACAATGTATTGTATGTTATAGGGTACCACAAAGAGGGGATTTAGATTCTCGATAGATAAACCAAATCCTTAAAACCTTTAAAAAATAAAGATAGTTCAATGAGAAGGTAAAAGTTTTTTTTAGTATACTATGTTTTTCCTCATAATATTATCTATTATTTACTACATTAACATAATCTAAATTAAATTTTTGACTAATCATGCAGACAATGTATTTTTCACATGATGATGTTACCAATACTGTGAAAGAACAGACTATAACAAAGGAAACCCTTTGGGAATATGTAAAGGTAATGTTATGATATACTTTATCTATTTTATCGAAAATTTATATAATGAAATGTTGATTAAATTTTTATTATTACTTTCATAATTCATTTATTTTAAAATATTTTTTTCAATATGTCATGCCTTTCTGCAAAAAAAATTCACAGACTTATTCTCCCTCAAAACCTTTTCACCCCTGTAGTGTTGAAATTTATCACTTTTCTTCAAGTTCCTTCCACTGCCTTTGCGGGAAGAGCAAGGAGGCTACTTATACTCAATCAAAGAGGTAATATTGATGTTTTCATAGTAAAATAATTGTTTATAGAATTAATTTATTATTTTATATTTATTAATAATTTATTTCTTTTTAGTATTACTCATATAATAATTGTTTTCTTATACAGGTGGATTCTTTTGTTCAAGTTGGTGTGGTTTGTTCGAAGCTACTCATGCTCATGAGAGATTAGACTTTTAGACTTCAAATGAGATAATGAAAACAAGTAAATTCATAAATAATGCATACTACCATCCTGAAAAGTTGAATTCTAACTACTTATTTAATTAATTTTCTCATCATTTTATCTACTATTTGTAATTTAATTTCCTTATCATTTTTATCTAATACTTATTTTTTCCACAGATCTTTTAGAAAGTCATATTTTTCTTTAAACTATATGAAACAATACACAAAAGTGATAAAATATTTATTTCTTCTAATTTTACCATGCTTTCCATTTCATTTCTTTGTCCAACTGCAACACTGCATATTGAGTCGATGTTCTTAGCCAAAAAAGGTTTTTTGGATAAGAACATTGAATCAATATGTAGTTATAGAAATTAGATAAACAAATCCAATATAAATCATGGTAACATTGATATTTGAGATTTTTTTAAGACTTTGGGATGTGTAGGAATTAGCCTCACATCAATCTAACATGTGGTGTGACTGGTATGACACCAATTTCTTCTTTTTATTTAAAATTGTCATTAATTTTAGTAAAAAAGACAACAGACATACTCAAAACCAATAAAACATATTCATAATCTTTTGATACTTTATTAAAATAATCCATAAGTCATTTTTGATGTGTAAGAATCAACTGCACCTCAATTTGATACATGATGTACCTGGTATGACTCAAAGTGTCCGTTATCAGTTTAAAATTGATATTTTAATTCAAAAGGTGTCAGTCACTGAAAACTAAGAAAACATGCTCATATTTTCTTAATAATTTGGGACAAAAATTCATAAGTCATTTTTGACATATAGGAATCAGTCTCACATCAAACCAATACACGATGTGACTGGTATGACTCAAAGTGCGTGTTTCTAGTTTAAAATGACATTTTAGTAAAAAGAAAACGTGACATACTCAAAACTAATAAAAAACATTCATATTATTTTCATACTTTATTAAAATTATCCATAAGTCATTTAAGATGTGTAGGAATCATTCAAATCTCAATCTGATGCATGGTGTGACCGATATGACTCAAAGTGTGTCTTTTTATTTAAAATTAACATTAATTTTAGTAAAAAAAAGACAACTGACATACTCAAAACTAATAAAACCCATTTAGATTATTTTGATACTTTAGTAAAATGATTTTTAATTCATTTTTTATGTGTAGGAATCAGTCGTACCTCAATATGATACATGATGTGTCCAATATGATCCAAACTTTTTGTTATCAGTTTAAAATTGATATTTTAGTTCAAAAAGTTCCACTCACTGAAAACCAAGAAAACATGCTTAGATTGTAGGATCCCATATCTTCTTAAGGTATGTTTTTGTTTAATTTTTGGTTTATACTCTTATTTTTGGACTAAATAAGTGCTTCCCAAAGTTCATGTGAAGAATTGGGGGTGTTCTAAGGGTTTGGGACACGAAAGAGGAAGAAAAAGGAATTTCTGGGCATGTTGCGTGATTTGCGCACAATTAGTGAAAACTATAAGGACCCGACCTTATTACATACATAATATTGAATTTAGTCAATAAAACACTTCCTTTTAAATTTAATATCTTTTCAAGTTTATATCTTTAGATAATTAGGACAGTACATTCATGACATTACACATTATTATAGAGTGGATACCATAAAAATAGTTTCCATTTTTTCCAAATATAAAACATTAAAACTTAAAACAAGACTCCTTGACCATTATTAAACATTTAAAGTGTCTTCATTACTTGTATTACACATCCTTTAACATATGAAAAATCATTTAAAAACTTGGGATGAGCACAAAAGCTCAGTAAGGGATGGAAAAGAAGGAAAAATCACATTAGTTCATGAATACTCATAACGTATGAAAGCATTTTCAAAAGACATTCTTATCACCCATATATACTTACTTTGTGTAACATGAGATTTAAATAAGATCCATAAAAAACATGAGAACATAAATATAATCATAAATGTATCTTGGGGCATTACTTACATTATCTTGTAACCATTCTTGGCTACCTTATAATTTGTAACCCTCACGGCTACCTTACTTTGTGTAACCATCACAGTTACACTTGGAGTAACCATACGGCCGACCTCCAACATACTCATACACAATGAATTGGAAGGAAATATAGGTCCCACCCTTCATCATAAATAATTCCCAAGAACCAAAACATAATCATAAAACATGAATAATTCCATAAAAACATTACTTTGGAATTTCGAAAAACTGAATTTAAAAAAAAAAGATTTTTAATGAAAAGTCCCTTATAAATATCATACAATTGAAGAGAGGCTTAATAGAGTGGATGGAGTATGTATATATACTTTAAATAAACATAATAAAATATAATATAAATAGAACCCATCACACAAACAATTTTAATAGCACATAAATAATGAAGTAAAAGGTTAACCCAAAGAATGGAAATCAGGTTAAGAATTCCCTTACCTCGGGGTTGTCTTAATTCCAACTTGTTTAAACCTCCTGTATAATGGTTAAAATAGTGTTATTAATATTTTACAGAAACATTTTCATGTTTATAACATCTCATATGATAATTTCATAACATCATTTCACCCTTTAATTGTTAGTATTTTTCCCCTTGCACTGTTTTTGGGTGAATTCTTTACATGATTTCCAAGATTGGTTCATGATGGATGTTCTTGTCGATTGGAAGTGAAACTCCAGAATTGGAATGGAGTAAAATTTAAATATATCCAGTAACATAAATTATTCCATTCATCATTTTGAATTCTTACATGAGGATGATTCATAAGTTAGAACATTAATGATGTTCGTTTAGATCATTTTAGTGGTTATTTGATAATAACAACCTCGTTTTGTTTATAAATTAGAACCATGAGTACAAAAGAATTACAGAACCATGGGTGAGTCACAAAAAATATATCATAACCTGGTTCAACCATATAAATGGTTTCACTACCATAATTAAAATAATTAATGGAAATTTAAATCACATCGTCCACGATGTTGATAATTCGACACAAACGGACAATGTTTTTATTCTTTAAATAAGTGGGAGAGGAGAGGGAGAGGAGAAGAATAATGATGATTAATTTTCCATAAACATGATAACATATATAATATACATGATTTATGAAGATTTCATGCCTCTTTGGTAAGGTGATATGAATAAATAATAAGGAAAGAAATCAAAATAAAAGAATAATTTTGAAATCGCTTACAAAAATTCTGCAGCCTAACGGCTACGCAACATGGTTTTAGAAAATATTAAAAAGAGAGGGGAAAAGGGTCACCCATCCAGAAATGAATCATAATATAGATTAGATCAATAATAAGAAGAAAATAAGAACATGTTATGAAAACTTGAAAGGTATACCACATAAAAGAGAACTTGAAAGGAAAAAAAGAAAGAAATTGAGAATTTTCTTACCTTGTAGAGTAACTCTTTGAAGTTGATGTTTGGGACCTTGGGGGCTTGAGGAAACCTTGGAAGGACTAATATGAAGGTAAGGAGGCCAGATATTCATTGAGGGAGAATTGGGAATGAATTCAATGAAGGGAAGAGTTGGTATTTATAGGAAAAGTGAGGGATTATTTTAATAATTTTCAAGGGACACCTCATGAGTGGTATTTACAAAATCATGGGCTTTCCCATGGTATTTGACCATGGTATAATCAACTTGGGACACCTCACATATTATTTAACTATTCAAAAGTCGATCAGATTTATTACATCATTATTATATCATTAATTATGTCATTAATACACCGAAACTAAAAACTGTATTTTTTACTATTCACCGAAAAATCAACTGTTTCAGAAAAATTCCCAAAATTCACCCTAATCATTTATCAACGTTTAGAATTCAAAAATGAAGTCCATTTTTTGAAAATAATTTTCTAAATATTATTAATTTAATTTTTAAATAAAATCATTCTTAATTCAAAAATTAAAAATTCTAATTATGTAACTACTTCTATATCACAATGAAAAATTAACCTAGATGTCATTATCTTAAAGCCTTAATAAAATAAAATAATAATAAAATTTAATATTCATTATGGTCATATTACTATTCATATTACTATTCATAAGGTTATGTTACTATTCATCAAAAAAACAAGTTGGTTCCAATAGACTCCAAATAACATACTGAACATAATTGTAGATGACAGTTTCTTGAAATTCAAAACATAGAAGTGGAAAAATTATGTTAAAAGGCTAGTTATAAATATCAACTTAAAACAAAGTTCCATGCATTTCTATTTATTTTTAGAAAAACTTTGGGTGTTACAAAAACAGTGCAGGGTATCCCAGGTAGCCATGCAACCATGGATAGAGGATTATGCATGGTTGGTGTATGGTTAAGAAAACTGTGTGGGAATCCTAGGAAACCATGTGAAATGGGTGTTTTTCGAATAGTGTCTCATGCATGGTTTGCGCACAGTTTGGAAAACCGTGTGGATAAACCGTGTGGCCCAGAAGCTTTAAAAAAATTACAAAAAATGCCACCCCAGGATTTTAAAACCCAACTTAGGTTTCTCCTCTATTTTACCCCTTCAACCCTAGTGATGAACTTGGATGACCCAAGCTTCCAAGAGGTGTTTCTCCTTCGATTATTGGTCGTTTGGAGTGTTGTTGGTTGTGGATCGAAGCCCCGGGTAAGTCTAATCTCCTCCTTGCTTCCTCTTTTCGATTAGGGTTTTCATCTTTCTCCCATCTCTTTCTGAAGCTCTAAAACCCTCTCTTTTGGGTGAGTTTTAGGGTGAGGCTTTAAGGGATGTTTGAATCCGAATCTAAGTCCATGAATAAGAGTGTGTTCATCAACGGATTTGAGGTAGGTGGTTTACAAGTTATATCCCTTGAGTTTTATTTGGATTGTGCATGTAGTGTTTTGATTCTTACCCTCTTATGAAGAGTTCATTGTTCCATTATTGTGATGTGATGTTTAGGGTGTCAAAACAACTTAATGTAACCCTCATGATCCCCACGGGATGCATGGAGGACAATGTGACCTATGATAGGGCCACTCATGGGGTGTTCCCATGTTCCCAGACTTAGATTTTAGCTAAGTAAATGTAGGGCCAGTGTGCGAGAACATAGAGCCCAGGGTGAATATGATATTAAGCTTTAAGGATGTGATTAGGAGTCCTAGTAATACACCTTGGTTAGGCACTGACCTATGTGGGTGTTTGGTTGGCTTAAAAAGGGGTTGAGTGAGATAAGGGGAAATGCTAAGGGATTAGCTTTATATATGATTATACTTAGTGAGATAAGCATGGGAAATGGGAATTGGGGATGAATTTTTGGAATGGGTTAATACATGACAATTAGGTGGTACACCTAAATGATATAATGTAATGAATGTATTGTGTTATGTGATATGAGAATTGTACTTGAAATTCATATGTGGGTAAATTCTTGTGAAACAATGAATGGATAAATGGTTCAATATGTGGAAATGATTAAAGACTATAATGGAATGGATTATGAGCTTGGTAATGAGGCTTAGTGAGTTAGGCATGATGAACGAAGCCTAGTGAGATAGGGAAAATGAATGAATTCTTAGAGAGATAAGCGTAATAAAAGGGAATTGGGATAAATGGCTAAATGATTTGAAATGTGGTAAATGTGTTAATGGGTTAAGGAATGGTATTAACTCTCATGTTATTGTTATGATTTATGTTTTCCTTGGGCAGTGATTGTGATTTTGTGTGAATGGTTGATGGATATACATATATATAGCCTGTGCACATGGCTTGGTAGATTTGGGTATTGACATGAGGTTCTATGGCCACAAGTCGAGTTGGACTAAGGCTCTAAACTCCACCCCTAATGCATGGGTTATGGAAGAGGACTGAGGCTATGTTCCCCTAATGGTTGCATTCCACCCAGAATGAGGCTTAGAGGTGAGGAAAATGTGTTGATGTGACATGTGGATCCCTAGTGAGATAGGGACTTGCTTTGTTTCCTTGATACATTGTGATTGAATGCATTAAACCCTTGTGTAGATGATATTTATTCCTAACCCATGGAACATGTGATCAATATGGCTTATGTAATGAATATGGTATAAGAATTGGAATTGGGATAAATGGTAGTCATGAATTAATAAACCTTGTTAACTAATGGCACCCGAACTATTCCTAGTTTACTTACCAATTATTTTGTACTTGCATGCACTATCTATTATACTGGATATTTTGTAGAAATTTTTGGTAGTGGCATAATGAGTTTTGTACTCACACCCTGCTCGGGCCACCATTGGGTACCCGAGAAGATCTCTTGGTTGCAGGTATGGACAAGAGCAGAGGCCCTATACTAAGATATTAAGTTGCGCTCGAGACATACATGGAGAAGGATCTAGACTTAGAGTTGGAACCCATTGTGAATTTTTGTCCATTTGTTTTATTTTGGGTTTTATTCGCTTGAACTATTATTATGGAATGGAGTTGTTGTATTTGATTTCTGTTCTATACCCTATTTGGGGAACATTTGGTCATGCATGTTTATTGGTCGCATTTTATTGATTCTGTTATTTATATTGCGTTATGGTGTAGATTACTCTGGTAAATAGGGTATATTCTCCTCACATGACTTATTAGACCCTTGCTTCCAGTCGACAACCTCTGGCGTACGGGGTGACACACTTGAGGTCATGTGATGACCCGTCTCGGGGCACCGGTTTAGTGGATTTCGGGTCAGAGACGTTACAAAGTGGTATCAGAGGAGTTCTTTTATCCTTATTACTATTTGGAAATGGTATATAGGAGATTAGTATGTGTTGGGCCTTGGTAATGTGTTTGTGCTTAGGATTAGCTAACCCATGTATGAGGTAAAACCCAAGTCACCCTGGGTGGGAATTGTTATCCTTGATGTGTGTTGTTACAGTTGAATGATATTTCCCCATTGGGTGATGTTCATGTTGTGTGATTTGACTGATTTATGATACTCTTCTCATTGCTGGTATGGCATGAGGGTGTGCATTCATGCATCATTTTAGGCACCAAAGGATATAGGTGGCATGCATCATCATAGGCACACACACGGGATGGGTGTGCAGGGCATAGAGAGTAGAATGCATTTACTTGATGAATCTGAAAAAAATGATGCCTAATAATGGTAATGTAAGTGGGTGAATGAAAATAATGAAATTGAATGGTTAAAGAATATAGTGTATAAAGAAATGTTATGATTAGGTTAACATTTTGGGTGCTGATAAATTTTAAAGGTTGATTCAGTGTCTAAAAGAAAAAAAAGATTGCATAATGATGGTAAAATTGTTAATGAATTTTGTCTAATGAAAGGTCTAAATGAGTTAAAATGATGATTTTAACATGTTGGTGAATAGGAAATGTGACCGAGAGGAAATAGGCATATTGAAAAATAAAAATTGGTTTGAATATGTGTTGATGGAAGACTTGTTATTAATTAAATTGTTTAGCCCATGTTGACCATGACCACAGTAGGTATGGTATGGGATAGTGTTCTAAGTGTAATTTTGACCGTTGGGATAGAGTATAAAGAATTGTTTGTTAAAGGTTGATAGCGTGGGATTTTTCCATATGTGGTTAAACCCTGTTGGTCGTTCTCCAAATTTTTGGGTGAGTGATAAGTTTAAAATGAGAATGTTTGGGTTCAAAGGTGGGTATCCTTTGTGTTTTCAGTTTGACCCTTATATGTGTGGGTTGGGGTAGTGAGAGTACCCTACTTGAGACTTTGGGTTGGATTGTAAATCATTGTCAGTTTTGATATGGCCTAGGTGGTGTGTTTAAGGAAACCTTGGTAGGGTTGTGGGATTTGGGTTGTGAGGCGTTGTGCGGTAATGTGAGTGAAGAAACTCTTGTGGTTCGTGACCGTATGGAGTGCATGCTGGACCTTAAGGATAGTGTCTAGGTCTTGGTAACCTTGTAAGTAGATATCTTACGAGTTGTGTTTTGAATCCTGGAGAGGATTTTTGTTCGTGGTGCCGATGAATGTGTACACCTTCAGTAAGGAACCTAGAGTAAATGGTTGTTTGGTGCGCTAGGTATAGTGTGCATCGGAATGGGAGTGAGAGTTCCATTCATGAGCATTACTTTGTTTGTGTCATGATAAGTATGGTTTGGAGAGAGTACCAATGTCTTCTCCTGGTTGTGACTCTAACCTAGGTATTTGGTATCATTCAACCTTCAAGGTGACCTATGAGAGAGGTTGGATAGGGTTTTTAGTGCTTTGGGGGGGGTGTCACACATGTAAATGTGTTAGACTTTGATAGTGGGACTCAGAGTGTTTCATGGTGTAGGAATGGCCTTGAGGGATAAGTGGGAAGGTTTATGGTTGGTTTTTCCCCTAGATTTGTGGTTATGCTAGGATAGTTCCTGAAAATCAAGGGTGACCTCGTGGCAGGTTAGGCCAGCAGTGCAAGTACCTTGGAATATGAAGCATGGGAGATAATTCGTAGGTGGTGTCAATGCATAATAAGTACCCCAAGTTTTAGTGGATGGTATATTTGTGCCTGGTTCTTTCATAAGGGCACCTTATTACTTCTGATAAGAGTTCTGGAAGTTGTTTTCGAGCAGAAAAGATAAGGGTGGTGGAAGTGTGGTTATATGATTTCGCTCGATGGTGACACCCATGGTGAGGGTGTTCGCGTGGATGAACTTGTTGGTATGAATGGTTAAGTTGTTGGGTGAGATGAAGGGGATACCTCAGGGATGATGAGGCTGACTAACCAAGAGACATGGTTAGGTAAGTAAGAAGGTGATGGGATATACGCAAGTTGAGGTTGTTTTGTGAGAGATCGTTGGGTTGATTGGTGTGGTAGATCATTGTACAATAGTTGTTAGCTGACAGTGACACAACAAAAGAACTCGAGTAGTGTGGTGGTATTAGTTCCACACGAAATGTTGGTTTACCACTGCTTGGTGATTTGGTCATGGAGCGATGGTTAAACTTGGTTGGTAATCACTCCCGAGTGGTGGTGGTTAATTGTTGATGAGATGCATCTGGCAGGGAGGCCTGAAATCCTTGGAAGGTCATAGTGTCCCATAGTTCAACATAAGAATTGGATAAGTTGTTAGTGGTGTTCTTCGAAAACTTCTTAGCATACCTCATCTAGTGACGAGCATGCCCAATATCTTGATATCATCCCAGGTACATTGAGAAGCTCTGGCTTGCGCCAAGAGATATAAAGGTGTTTGGTTGGATGAGGGACATAATGGAGTTTATTCTCATGGAGATGGTATATGTGGAGCCTGATGAGGATATGTAAACCCACCATGGATTGGGGTGAGGTCCTCAGGATGGACCGAATGTCGAAAAACGTCATGGGTGTCATTCACGGAAGCCAGGAACGGGCACTAGGTGATATTCATTTTCTTGTTTTGGGAAAAGCTGGATGGCCTTGTCTAAGTATGGGGTTCAGTTTGTGATTGGGTATAATATGTGGTGGTTGGAATCCCTATTTAGATTAGTGGTAACAACACTCCTAAGTTGGGAAGTGATGAGTCAGTCCTAGATGAGGAGAGGAGAACGTCGAACTAATATGGTGGCACTGGGATGCTAATGAGGAACCTATAAGGTGCTTGTTAGGTTCCTCAGAGAAGCAATGTGGGACTTGGAGTTGGTGACTGGTGATCCAAGTGTTGGCTTGAGCTTAGGGAGGTTCCAATGGAGGCTTGTGATGTATGTGTTGAGTCATAAGAGGGTTTGGGTGGACCTGAAAACAGGTTGTGGTAAGAGAGGTTGGGTTCTATAACTCCAATGAAGATTGGGGTTAGACTCTGGTAATTATTCCTTGTGTGGTTTTGGAATTTCATGAAGTTGAATGAACCTTGGACATGTGGTGTGGATTCATTCCAAGGGTGTAGCTCGATGATGGTCTGAAGGGTGGTAATGTCTTGATGATGGAAATCTACTGGAATTTAGAAAATGACCTTAGTGGGTGTGTGAGATGATAATGAAAGGCTTCAAGTCAATAAGCACCTTAGGAAGGTGACTGAGTGGTAGCATACCATTAGTGGAAGGTGGATGTTTTGGGACAAGCCAATCAGATGTGGTTTGGCCTGAGATGGTAAACTTGAATGGGCGTGGTGAGAATGACCCACCTACGGGTTCATGTTATTGCGGAAAGTGAATTTTTGAAATTAATTTTTACCTGATTGAGGTCAAGTTGATCTTAGTCCTTAAATGGATAGTGTAGTAATGTCCTCCCAAATGGTTTCGGTGGTGTGTTTGGATACCATGGTAGGGTAATGCCCATATGGATGCTTGGGTGCGGTGAGTTGGAACATGTTAGGTAATGGTAAGGTTGGGTTGAGATTTGGGGGTCTTTCATCATAAGTGGAGGTGACAGTTATCCAAATATGGTGGAGATATCCATATTGGATAAATGGTTGGTTGGCAATGTGACTGGAGTTATGGGTTGGAATGACTCGAGTGGTCACTGTTTAGGTGAGTTGGCCCTGGTAGAGAGTTTTGGCATGGGTTGCTGGTCGAGTAGTTGAGATTTTTGAGTTTCATTTGGATGTATAGTTGTGGAATGAAATCTTTATAAAATTTGGTTGGAAGGGTTGTGTTTTTTCCTCCGGGTGATACCAGGTTTGGTCACCGTTAGAGTTAGGTGAACTGAAAAATGACACCAAGTGATTTGGGTCATGAGTTGTGCATAGGATCAGGCTGATGAGGTGAGAATTGGTTCGTCCATGATGATGTGATGTTGTGTGTTAAGTTTACATGTGTTGTGAGTTGGTTGTTATCACCTAAGTTTTCCCCATGAAGTTATCATGGTGAGAACAGTTGAAGTTGATGAATCCTTGAGGAGTTTTCAGCTCGTGTTATGGTTGTGGTGAGGAAGGCTTGTGGGGAAAGTTTGTGCCCTTGATTCGTGTTTGGTAGGAATTGTGATGTGCAACCAGAAACTTGGAAAGTGGGAATGCATAGGCAGTCCTTGTGTCATGATCCCTTGTTGCGGATGTAGTGATGCTTAGAAGAGCGGCTCGAGGACAAGCCGTTATAAGGTGGGGAGGTTGTAAGATCCTGGATCTTCTTAAGGTGTGTTTTTATTTAATTTTTGGTTTGGCCTCTTCTTTTTGGGATAAATAAGTGTTTCCAAAAGTTCATGTGAATACTTGGGGGTTTTCCGGGGGTTTGGGACATGAAAGAGGAAGAAAAAGGAATTTATGGGCATGTTGCATGATTTTTACACGGTTAGTGAAAATCGTGCGGGGTATCCCAGGTAACCATGTAGCCATGGACATAGGCATATGCACGGTTGGTGTATGGTTAAGAAAACTGTGTATTAATCCTAGGAAACCATGTGAAATGGGTGTTTTTTGGACAGTGGCTCACATACGATTTACGCACGATTTGGAAAATTATGCAGGTAAATCGTGTGGCCCAGAAACTTTGAGAAAATTACAAAAAATGCCACCCTGGGATTTTAAAACCCAACTCGGGTTTCTCCTCCATTTTACCCCCTACAGCCCTACTAATGAACTTGAACGACCCAAGCTTCCAAGATGTGGTTCTCCTTCGATTCTTAGCCGTTTGGAGCACCGTTAGTTGCATATCGAAGCCCCGGGTAAGTCTAATCTCCTCCTTACTTCCTTTTTTTTATTAGGGTTTTCATCTTTCTTCCATATCGTTCTGAAGCTCTAAAACCCTCTCTTTACAGTGAGTTTTAGGTTGAGGCTTCAAGGGATGTTTGAATCCAGATCTAAGACCATGACTAAGAGTGTGTTCATCAATAGATTCGAGGTAGGTGGTTTACAAGTTATATCCCTTGATTTTTATAGAGATTGTGTATGTAGTGTTTTGATTCTTACCCTCTCGTGAAGCGTCCGTCAAGCCATTATTGTGATGTGAAGTTTAGGTTGTCTAAATAACCTAATGAAACCCTCATGATCCTCACATGATGCATGGAGGACGATGTGACCTATGACAGGGCCACCCATGGGTTGTTCCCACATTCCCAGGCTTAGAGTTTAGCTAAGTAAATGTAGGGCCATTGTGCGAGAACATTGAGCCCAGCATGAATATGATATTAATATTAAAGGATGTGAATGGGAGTCCTAGTAACACACCTTGGTTGGGCGGTGACCTATGTGGGTGTTTGGTTGGCTTAAAAAGGGGTTGAGTGAGATAAGGGGAAATTCTAAGGGATTATCTTTATACATGATTATGCTTAGTGAGATAAGCATGGGAAATGGGAATTGGGGATGAATTTGTGGAATAGGTTAATACATGAAAAATAGGTGGTACACCTAAATGATTGAATGTAATGAAGGGATTGTGTTATGTGGTATGAGAATTGTACTTGAAATGCATATGTGGGAAAATGCTTGTGAAATGGTGAATGGATAAATGGGTAAATATATGGAAATGATTAAAGACCATAATGGAATGGATTATGTGCCTGGTAATGATGGCTAGTGATTTAGGCATGATGAACGAATCCTAGTGAGATAGGCAAAATGAATGAATGCTTATAGAGATAAGCGTAATAAAAGGGAATGGGGATAAATGGATAAATGATGTAAAATGTGGTAAATGTGTTAATGGGTTACAGCATGTTATTAACTCTCATGTTATTGTTATGATTTATGTTTTCCTTGGGAAATGTTTGTGATGTTGTGTGAATGGTTGATGGATATATATATATATATATATATATATATATATATATATATCTAGTGAAAATGGCTTGGTAGATTGGGGTATTGACTTGAGGTTTTACGTCCATGGGTCGAGTTGGACTGAGGCTCTAAACTCCACCCCTAATGAATGGGTTAGGGAAGAGGACTGAGGCTCTGTTTTCCTAATGGTTGCACTCCACCCGGACTAAGGCTTAGAGGTGAGGAAAATGTGTCGATGTGACATGTGGATCCCTAGTGAGATAGGGACTTTCTTTGTTTCCCCGATACATTGTGATTGATTGCCTTAGACCCTTGTGTAGATGATATTTATGCCTAACCCATGGAACATGTGATCAATATGTCTTATGTAATGAAGATGGTATAAGAAATGGAATTGGGATAAATGTTATTCGTGAATTAAATAAACCTTGTTAACTAATGGAACCTGAACTGTTCCTTGTTTACTTACCAATTATTTTGTACTTGCATGCACTATATATTAGACTAGATATTTTGTAGACACTGTTGGTGGTGTCCTACTGAGTTTTGTACTCACACCCTACTCGGGCCACCATTGGGTACCCGAGCAGATCTCTTGGTTTCAGGTCTGGACAAGGGTAGAGGCCCTATACTAAAATATTGAGTTAGTCTCGAGACGTAAATAGAGAAGTATCTAGACCTAGATTCATAACTTGTTGAGAATTTTTGGCCATTTTTTTATTTTGGGTTTTATTCGCTTTCATTATTAGTGTGGCATGGCATTGTTGTATTTGATTTGTGGTTTGTACCCAGTTTGGGGAACATTTGGTCATGCATATTTATTAGTCACTTTTTATTGCTTCTATTATTTATATTGTGTTATGCTATGGATTACTCTAGTAAAGAGGGTATAGTCTCCCCACGTGACTTATTATACCCTCACTTTTAGTCGGCAACCTCTGGTGTACGGGGAGGCGCACTTGAGGTCATGTGACGACCCGAATTGGGGCACCAGTTTAGTGGCTTCCGAGTCGGGGAAGTTACATAGATTGTCTTGATAATTTAGGAAAATGATTCATAAGTCATTTTTTATGTGTATGAATCAGCCTCACGTCAAACCAATACACGATGTGACCGGTATGACTCAAAGTGCATGTTTCGAGTTTAAAATGACATTTTAGTAAAAAAGACAAGTGACATACTCAAAACCGAGAAAAAACATTCGGTTTGTTTTGATAATTTATTATAACAATCCATAAGTCATTTGAGACATGTTGGAATCAGACACACCACAATCTGATGCACAATGTGACCAGTATGACCCCAAGTGTGTCTTTTTATTTAAAATTGACATTAATTTTAGTAAAAAATACAAGTCATATACTTAAAACTAAGAAAATGAATTTGGATTGTTTTTATACTTTATAAAAATGATATATTAGTCATTTTTGATGTGTAGGAATCAGTCTCGCCTCAATTTGATACATGATGTGACCGGTATGACTCAAAGTGTCAGTTATCAGTTTAAAATTGACATTTTAGAGTGTCACTCATTGAAAAACAAGAAAATACACTTGGATTATCTTGATAATTTAGGAAAATGATTCATAGGTCATTTTTGGTGTGTAGGAATCATTTTCACATCAAACCAACACATGATGTGACAGATATGACTCAAAGTACGTGTTTCCAGTTTAAAATAACATTTCAGTAAAAAAGACAAGTGACATACTATCACGACCCGCCTTCTCCAAGATGAGGGAAAGGACAGAAAGGTGCCCCGCCCTTACTTCTTCAAGGTGAAGGAGATATAATAACTCTTGAGTCTCGTCTTCAGTAGGCCCTGGAGTGGTAACTAGCACCAAGGGTATAGAATCACACATAAATGGAAGGCATTACCCTTTTTATAGAACAAGATTGAGAGATAAGATGGTAAATACCAACAAAACCAAGGACTAAAGATAAATATAAAGCTGAAAATCCATTACTATATGTGTGTCCATAATAAACCGATACAAAGTACATGAAAAATATGAAGGAAAGTACCAAAAGAAAAGAAAAGCAGCAACGACAACTGTCCCGATACCCGAGCTAGTAAGGTCTGACACAATCTTCAAAGTCCTCATAGAAACCTAAAAGTAGTTTTATAAATGTAGGGTGAGTATACAGTTATACTCAGTAGGGAAACCAAAATATCTTGTGCACAAGTGGGGAGACATTATAATGCCCCATGAGAAATAGAGGTAACCAAAACACCTAGCAAGGAAAACTATCCACACAGCCTCACCAAGGCACACTCCCCAAATAACAAAAGTTAGGTAAGATATAAGTAATATGACATCAATATTTGGGTACCCTGCACCGCTTTCCCACTGGTTATTTATAACATCCTATGCATCAGAACTCCCCAATAGATCCCACTGGAGTCCCACTACCACCCCCAACAACAACCATATGGGTTATACCAACCGCACATCTATCTCGCCCGCAAACACCTGGGCCACCACAACCACACATCCCACCCGTAGACACCTGGGCCATCACAACCACACATCCCTTCCACAGACACCTGGTCTATCACAACCACACTTCTTACCCACAGACACCTGGTCCACCATAACCATACTTCCTACCCACAGACACTTGGGCCTCATCCCAAAGACACTTGGGAAACAAACTTGCCTGCACACACCTAGTCCAACCCACCACAACACACCCTGCCCGAAGAGTCTTCGTCTATAATGATCCACTACCACAAAAACAGTTTTTCCCAGCGCCCCCCCCCCCCCTTATCAGTTCTTTTTTTAGTGCTGATAAAGGGACCCCCTTTATCAGCGCTTGTTTAGTAGCGCTGATAAAGGGTTGAATTAAAAAAAAATTAAAAAAATATATATTAATATATAAATATAGTTATATTGATATAGATATAATATATAATTTTTAAATATATTTTAGATAAGTATAAATGTACATTAACACTTAATATACTTAATATTTAAGATATTTAGTGAAAATGGATTTAATTAATAATTTTCTAATTATTATGGAGTAGTAGTCATTTAATAACAATTTGAAGACTAAAAAAATTAAAAAAAATTAAAAAGATCCAAAATAAGTTGAAAACGCAACTCAAACTTCAAACGGCCATAACTTTTGATCTGGGTGTCTGTTTGAGCTCTATCACATATCAAATCGAAGCCTGCGACGGGCTCTACATTGTTGTGACTCGGGGGAACCCTGGTAAAGCGTTTTCTGAGGCCAAAAGAGGCCCATAAGACCTCCAAAACTGAGTTTTTAGTCGGGGTACCCCGATTTTTTAACATTTTGTGGATTTTCATCCTTGTTTAAGGGGGTATTATTGGCCTTTTTTGGTGGGGACTGAATTTATTCCAAGGTATTACATTCATATTGATATTATGTATTTGAAATTTTATTGTTTTTTATAATGCACTGCTATTTATAATCAAATATATAACTATATGTACATATTTTTTATATATTCACACCTAAAAATTAAATTTTTAAAATAAATAATTAAACATATTTACATATAAAATATATTAGCTCTATTTAAATAATAACTAATCTTCATTTTATTTAAAATACCAATATATGAATATTTATATAACTACTATATATTAATATAACTATATATATATTAATCTAGCTATATATATATATATATATATATTAATATAACTACATATATATTAATATTACTATATATATATATATATATTAATATCACTATAAATATATATATTAATATCACTATAAATATATATATTCATATAACTATATATATATATGTATATTAATATAAATATATATTACTATACGAATAAATATAACTAAATATATATATATAAATAGAGATATATATTAATATAACTATATATAGATATATTAATATAACTATATATATATATTAATATAAACATATATTACTATAAGAATAAATATAACTATATATATAAAAATAGAGATATATATTAATATAACTATATATATATATATATTAATATCACTATATATATATTAATATAACTATATATATATATTAACATAACTATATATATATATATATTAATATAAATATATATTACTATATGAATAAATATAACTATATATATAGAGAGAGAGATATCATGAAATAACAAACAAATCAAAATAGAGTAGTGGTAAGGTCTTAGGCGCACAGGGGGGAGGTCTCGAGTTCAAAACCTTATGGAGGCAGAGGCGCGCGCATGGGGGTGGATGTGGGGGGCTAGTGCTGATAAAGGGTGGAGGGGGTGTGTGTGGGTGCTGGAGGGGATAAAAAGCGTTGTTAAAAGGGTGGATCAAGTGCTATAAACCCCCCCTGATTGGCATGATTTTTTTAATTTTTTGTAATTTTTTTGTAATTTTTTTTAATTTTTTTAAATTTTTTTATTTTTTTTAACTTTTATCAGCGCTTTTTTAAAAGTGTTGATAAGCGGGTCCTTTATCAGCACTAAAACGAAAGCACTGATAAAGGAAGCAGTGATATAAGACCCCTTTATCAGCGCTTTTTTTGAGAGCTGATAAAGGGGACCCCCCCCCTTTATCTTCGCCGACTTTAACAGTGCTTTTCCTAGCGCTGTTAAAGGCCCTTTTTAGTGCTGATAAAGGACGTATTTGTAGTAGTGATCCTTAGGCCATAACAGCCTGCTCGAAGAGTCTTGGGCTACTTGGGAGAGGGATCATAAAATATCTAATAACCATCCAGTCATAGGAATGTTGTGAAAAACACCCTCTTCCATGAAATGGGGGTATTCATTATGAAGTGCTCAACATGGGTGGGGTTCATACAAGAAACAAAAGAACTAAATTTTATACTTATAGGTAATCAAGAACTCATCCCAACCTAAGGGTCCTAAAACTAACAACCAGCCCACACACAACCACTCTTGCTGCTACCCCTACATGCACAAGTACACAACAACTACAACCAGAGCACAACCCACTTCTGGAAAATAGTTCCCCATTATACTCATGATTCCATTTAAATATTCCTTCACTATCATGAAACTAATAGGCATAACCATAAGACAAAACAATAACTGAAAGAAAACAGCAAAGCGGGTATTCAAGCATTCACTCCTGGTTCTCTTGTAAATAACAACATCAAAATGGGATCCTGTGAGATCCCTCAAAGTACTGGAACCTAAAAAATCCCCAACTTAATGCATCCATAACATTTACTGTTGGCACCAAACGGCCTCAGATTCACAAACCAACAACCTCTCAACCAGATATTTTATTCCCCTCTATGCCACCCCAAAAACATCAACCAGAACAACCATGCATATCAACAGAATAGAGAAATGAAGTTTTCATATTTATCCAACACCATTCATTAAGTTCCTTCTTTCCATTTGGTTAAATGGGGTGATCACACAAGGGTTATTATTCATCAGGCATCCATTTAATCAACCAATTTTACGTGATTAATCGGGTTCCATGTTACAGTCATTCAATCACAAGATTATCCAAAAAATAATTCTTTATTAGTGTACAAGAAAGGACCACCAACATCTACAATTTTTAGTGGACATGAGCCCATACAATTCACAATATAAAAATGAAAGTAAAATACAACAACATAATCATATTCACCACCCCTTCATTCATTAAAATTCTATTTATTATCTTTGTTAAAGTTGGTTTCATCTACGTCCTGAGGGAACATCATCATACCCACCCCGCATGATGCGCAGTAAAGAGAGATGAATGAAGAACCCCTACCTGGATGATCAAGGATCTAAGTTTTCTTCTTGCGCCAAGAACTGGGGATGACGCAACTTGCAGGAAAAGAAAACTCTAAAGCTGAGAGGGAAGGGCTCCAGCATGGGCGTACAACTTGTCTTAGGAGTAAGTCTCTAGGTGCACCAAGAGAAATGAAAAGGAATAAGGAAGAGGGAATCTTGGCTTAAGAATAGGCCAGATCCTAAAATCAAGGAGAACATTTCGAAGTACTTAAAAGTAGGATCATGTGTTGACCATGCCACTTGACAGTTTCAGACATTTTAATTAATTGGGATTTAATAATTCTCCATGGAAATGGTGGAGATAGAATAGTGGATGAATGTGAGTTGATAGATTTCCTTTAAATAGAGAAAACATAAAATAGGGGTGAAACTGGAAAAACTGGGAAAAATAGGAACATGGGGCAAAGGGTGGAAACCAATAAATAGCCACACATTTTGGTAAGTCAAGGGTCTCTTGACTCTTAGAGGATTTAAAAAATCTTTTTCAGGCCTTAAAATGGCCTTAAATCACTTTAAAATAGGCATTAACACACTTTTACATTAAAAGAGGCATTACAAGAGTGAAACTAGAAAGTCCTGGAAAAACTAGAAATGACTCACCGATGGGTGAGTCACCGACACCCTGGAATCGATGGTCGATCGGTGCCACTGATGTCCAATCGGTGCCACTAATGGCCAATCAGTGCCATCGATACCCATCAGTGCCACCGATGGCTGATCGGTGCCACTGATGCCCATCGGCGCCACCGATGCTCATTAGTGCCATCGGTGTCGATCGGTGCCACAGTTGGTTCAACCTAAAATTTGGAAAACTCCTCAACGAGCCACCGCTATTCCCTAGGATACCTCAAACATTAGGATTTGGCAAAGTAGTGGACCAGGAGAGTCTGGGCCATTACATCAGATACCTTTCAAAATATTCTCACCCTCGAGAATTCGTAAACCCGACGAAAATAGAGGGGTCTGAACAATCACCTTATAAGATACCTCTCAGGAAAAAACCACCCTATAATTGTTCAAAAGATGGAATAAAAACTCAACATCCAGGGACATATCTCTCACATATATCTCCTGAACAACTGGGGAGACAGTAAGGCTCCATTGTCCCAAGAAACCACACAACCTCAAAATAGTCACACCATCTAGACACATGGATTAGGGAACTCCTTCCTCCTTGTCAATATACTATCTTCTTTGGGCGGCACTAACTCATTTGCATGGGTTTAATCACATCCACATTAATGCATATTTATTAGGGATTAGGTTATCCCCTACCCATAGTCAGGACTTTTCACACAAAATAGAGAAAAAGGAAACAACTTATCATACAACAAGTGAGGTTTAAACATTACATCATAAGCAAGGAAAAAAGAAAACACAATATCAAAACTCAGAACATCTCTGGGTACTAGCTATGCATCTATTCCTCCCATTACCAGGTACTCTCATTGAGGCCACCATGCCTCCACAACACACAAACCAAGGGAATGGTCCATCCACGAATCACCTTCTCCTTATGATCCTTGATTCTTACCAGTCGCTCCACAAACATCAAATCATCTTCAATATCCAACTCTCCCCAGTCAAGGATGTGAGAGTCATCATGTAGATACTGATGGAGATGAGATTCATGGAAGACGTTGTGGATCCTCTCCAACGGAAGTGGTAATGCCAGCCGATATGCCACCTCACCGACTCATCCCAACACCTCGAAGGGTTTGATGAACCTAGGATAAAGCTTACTCCCCCTGCCAAACATATGTTGTCCATGCTGAGGGGAGACCTTTAAGAACACATGGTCCCTAACCTCAAACTCCAAGGGTCTCCTCCTATGATCGGTATATGACTTATACCGGTCCTGAGATGCCTTCATCCTTTCACGCATAATATGAACCTTCTTTGTCATGCTCTGCACCACCTTTGGGCCAAGAACACCTACCTCCCCTACCTCCATTCAACACACGGGTGAACGACACGGTCTTATGTACAAGGTTTCAAATGGTGCCATGTCAATGGTAGAGTCATAGCTATTGTTGTGGGAAAACTCTACCAGAGCCAAGTGTCATACCCATGATCCTCCAAAGTCCAAAACACATGCTCGCAACATACCCTTCAATGCCTGGATGGTCCTCTATGTCTACCCATCTGTCTGAGGATGGAAAACAGTGTTAAGGCATAGCTGGGTGCCAAAAACATGCTGAAATTCCCTCTAGACTCATGAAGTAAATTGTGTATCCTGGTCTGAGAAAATGGTTCTAGGAACACTATGTAGACTCACAACTTCACCCATGTACGTATGTACTAATACATCCACTACAATCGACTCCTTAACCGCTAAGAAGTGAGTCGATTTCTTCAATCGGTCCACCACTACTCATATGGAATCACAGCTTCCCATAAACCTGGGTAGTCCAGTGACGAAATCCATTGAGACGTCATCTCAATTCCACTCAGGAACATTTAAGGGATGCAATAGACCGCTAGGAACATGGTGTTCATCCTTAACCTGCTGACACATGAGGCATTTTGCCACAAACTCCACCACTTCCCACTTCACTCCGAGCCACAAAAACTAACCTCTCAAGCCCTGGTACATCTTAGAAACTCTTGGGTGTGACACTAGGGCTGATCCATGGAACTCATAGAGAACTCCCTCATGCATCGTCTCTGGGACAAACAACTTTCCGTGGAAAATCATCTGATTTTGGCTATCCTCCAACCATCCTTCTAGAGCATCACCCTAGATAATGTGATCACACATCATTTCAGCCTTTGAGTCTCCCCATTGAGACTGATCCACCTACCGTACCAAGGAAGACTTCAATATCATCTGAAATAGAAAGCCTCTACCATCCTCCACTCTCATGCCTAGATGTAAAGTATCCAACTCCTTCATTGCCTTCCAAGCATCCACAAGCTCCCGAACCACTTCCCTATATGATTTCCTACTCAAGGAATCAGCAACTATGTTCCCCTTTTCTGAGTTGTAGGAGAGCTCAAAGTCTTAGTCCTGAATAAACTCTATCCACCTTCACTGTCGCAAGTTCAGGTCTCACTAGGAGAAGATGTACCTCAAGATTTTGTGATTCGTGAAGACTACGAAGCATTCCCCAATGAGGTAATGTTACCACAACTTTAGTGAGAACACCACCACTGCAAGCTCTAGGGTGTGGGTGGAATAGTAACGTTCATTAGGACGTAACTACCTAGACCCATAAGAGATCACTCCCTGCCACTGCATCATCACACACCCCAATCCTAGACAGAAAGCATCACAGAACACTTTGAATTCCACCCCTTCCTATGGAAACCTCAGCACTGGGGCATTGACCAGCTTCCCTTTTAGATAATTGAAATCTGACTGGAATTGCTCACTCTATACAAAAGCCTGGTCTTTCTTGGTCAAAGCCTTCAAAGGCACTGAAACTCGAGAGAAGTCGGGTACGAACCTTCGATAGTAACATGCCAGACCCAGGAAACTATGAACCTTTGCCACGTTCTTGGGAGGTACCCAAGAAAAAAAATCCTTATCCTTCGATGGGTCTACTACTATTCCCTTCTGGGACACCACGTGTCCAAGTAAGTGCACCTCTCATGTCCATAACTTGCACTTGGACAACTTCTCGTAGAGATGGTGGTGTCGGAGGACCTTCAAAACTATCCTTAGATACTCAGAGTGATCCTCCTATGATCTTGAGTAGATTAGGATGTCTTTGATGAACACGACCATGAATTAGTCTAGATACTCATAGAAAACAGATTTCATGAGCCTCGTGAACACAGATGGTGCGTTCATAATGCTGAACAACATGACCATAAACTTAAAGTGCCCAAATTTTCACCTAAAATCAGTTTTAGGGATGTCACCCTCCTTCACCCTCAACTGGTGACATCCAGAATGCAGGTCGATCTTATAGAACTAACATGCTCCCTTCAACTAGTCAAAAAGTTCATCAATCCTCAAGAGGGGGTAATGGTTCTTGACCATCACCTAATTCAGTCTTCAGTAGTCTATGCACAGCCTAAGACCACCATCTACCTTCTTTGCGAACAAGACTAGAGCACCCCATGGAAACATTTTTTGTTAGATAAAACCCTTCTTCATCAGTTCATAAACTTGAATCCACAACTCTCACAAATCATAAGGTTTCATCTGATAGGGAGACATCTAAATCGGATGGGCAACGGGTTGTAAGTCTATCCCAAACTCAACATCACGTCGGAGGGGGGGGGGGGTAGAGTCACAACCTCTTCAGGGAAGATGTACAGAAATTCACTGACAATCCTAGAAACTTCCACCATCTCTGAGTCTATTGATTCTACTGATAGCTCGGCTAATAATGAAATAAGGGGCTCCACATGCTGGCCGCCCTCCTAGAAACTCCTCTTTCCAACAAAAGCTACACATTGGACACCCATGTCTAAGAACACAACCCTTCTCCAAAATTAGTCAATAATAGTGTGCATGGAAAACAGCCAGTTGATTCCTAGGATGACATCGTATAGCTGCATTTGTAGTAGAAGAGGATCCCCACTGGACTGATGTGACCCCAACATCAGACTATATCCTCGACAAATGTCAAACAGGCTGGTCTGACTTCCAACTGGAATACTCAACACCAAGGGCATGGAAAGTCTCTCTATGTCTAGACTCAAGGCATGGGATAGACTGGGTGAAACAAAGGAGTGCAAATCTCCTGAATTAAATAAGGCATAGGCAATAGTACTAAAGAGATTGATCATACCTCGAATGAACTCTAACCTTAATAAAACTGCTACCTCTATAGCGTGAAACTTCCCACTCCCAAATCCTATACCCAATGACTATCGACCACCTCCTCAACCAATCCTCAGTCAAGGTCCCTAAGGAGAACCCTGAGGTCGCCATCCCCCTACAACATTTTCTCTCAGAGGTTGCTGCTACTGTTGGAAAGGTTTGGCTGCAAACTGTTGCTGCTGAGGTGGGCGCGGAACCTTCCCACCCCCACTATAGTGTACTCGAAAAGGTAACTAATTCTGAAGATTCCCACAGATTCCACAGATAAAACACCTTGGTCTTAGTCCCTTGGAGAAAGGGAGAAGACTGGGAGATCGGAATTGGAACTGTTGAGGACTTATCCTCGCCGGTCGAAACCTGGAACGCCCTGATGCTGGAGGCCTACTGTTGATGGCCTTCCCCTTTTATAAACTCAGCCGGATCCCCTCTCGCAGTACACCTCCCAGTGTGTGCATCATATCCACTACTTCAGCCTTCTTCTGAACCTCCAAGTACGCTGGTAGAGTGTAGGGAGTAACAACATACTGAAGAGAAGGTCAGAGTTCCTCCACTAAGTGTCTTGCCCGTAACTCCTCATCTAGGAAGAGGTATGGAGAAAAATGAAGGATATCTTTGAACCTAATCCCCAATTCTCTCATCATTAAACTCCCTTGCTATAGGGAGAGTATCTCTTGCCTCTTTTAGGCCTTCATCATGGAAGAAAGGAATTCTTCTAGAAACTTCTTTTCAAAGTCAGTCCATAAAACCTCAATTTCATTCTTCTCCTCAAGAAAAAGCTTCCACCACCGACACGCTATTCCCTGCATCTATCTCACAGTCAAAGAAACACAGTACTCTGTTGGATCCCAAATCAAGCTGAAAGCGATCACCAGATCCTCAAGCTAGTTCTTTGTCTCCATATCTGAGATGATGCCCTCGTACTTTCCGAGAGTATGCCACTCAAAGTCACGAAACATTTTCTACCACTGGTCGTCCTCCTCCTCTCCACTATCCCTCTGATAATCAATCATATCAACCTATTGGGCCTTGACTACCCTCACTACTCATGGATTTTGTCCAGGTGCCATAGCTGAAAAGATAAAAAAAGATTTTCTAAGCCCGAGTAGTTTCAAAAATTCCTTTTAAACTTTGTTTAATTTTTTTTAATTACTAAAATACCCAAGACACATAATAGTACAAATCATTATGATGCATGTACCTTTCCTATGGTTCTACCTTGCAATTGGTGTAGTCTCACTTGGTCATTCAGTAGGTCCAGAGTCCTTGCATCGGATCATGGGGGGGCCAAAAATTCAGTGTCCTAGTTGGTCTTCCCTGTCCTATTTCACACACCAAGATTTCCTAACATTTTTACCCTAACATCCCATGCAATCCTCACTATGCCTAATACCTAACTCCATCTTATCTCACAACCTCCCTATGATACCATTCTATAACGACCAACCTTCTCCAAGATGAGGGAAAGGATGGAAGGGTGCCCTACCCTTCCTTCTTCAAAGTGAAGGAGAGATAATGACCCCCAAGTCCTACCTTCAGTAGGCCCCAGAGTGGCGACTAGCACCAAGGGTATAGAATCTCACATAAATGGAAGGTATTACCCTTTTTATAGAACAAGATTGAGAGATAAGATGGTAAATCCCAACAACACCAAGGACTAAAGATAAAAGTAAATCCCAAAATCCATTCCCATATGCATGTTCAAAATAAACTGATACAAAGTACATGAAAAACTCTAAAGGAAAGTACCAAAAGAAAATAAAAGCAACAATGACAATTGTCCCGAAGCCCAAGCTAGTAAGGTTCAACATGGTCCTCAAAGTCCTCCTGGAAACCTAAAAATAGTTTTATAAGCATAGGGTGAGTATACATGTATACTCAATAGGGAAACCAAAATATCTCATGAAAAAGTGGGGAGACATTTTAATGCCCCATGAGAAATAGAGGTAACCAAAACACCTAGCAAGGAAAACTATCCACCCAGCCTCACCAAGGCACACTCCCCAAATAGCGCAAGTTAGGTAAGATATAAGTAATAGCACATTGATATTTGGGTACCCCGCACTGCTTTCCCACTGGTTATTTAGAACATCCTACACATAAGACCTCCCCTACAGATCTCACTGCATTCCCACTGCCTCCCCCAACAACAACCATATGGTCCATTCCAACCGCACGTATATCCTTCCTGCAAACACTTAGGCTACCACAACCACACATCCCTCCCACAGACACCTGGTCCATCACAACCACACTTCCTACCCACAGACACCTGGGCCACCACAACCATACTTCCTTCCCACAGACACCTAGGCCTCATCCTGATGACACTTATAAAATAAACCCGCCTACACACACTTGGGTCAACCCACCACAACACACCCTACCAGAAGAGTCTTGGGATATAATGATCCTCAGGTCATCACAGTCTGCCTGAAGAGTCTTGGGGTACATGGGAGAGGGAGAAGAAAAAAGCTAATAACCATCCACTTATAGGAATGTTCGGAAAAACACTCTCCCCCATGAAATGGGGGTGTTCGGAACAAGTTTATCAACATGGGTGGGGTGTGTATAAGAAATACAAGAACTAAATTTTATACATATAGGTAATCAAGAAATCATCCCAACCTAAGAGTCCCAAAACTAACAACCAACCCACACACAACCACTCTTGTTGCTACCCCTACATGCACAAGTACAAAATAGTCACAACCAGAGCACAACCCACTTCTGGAAAATAGTTCCCCATTATACTCATGATTCTATTTAAATATTCCTTCAATACCAGGAAACTAACAGGCATAACCACAAGCCAAAACAACAATTTAAAGAAAACTACCAAGAAGGTGTTCAAGTATTCACTCCTAGTTCTCTTGTAAATAACAACATCAAAATGGGATCCTATGAAATACCTCGAAGTACTGAAACCAAAACAATCCCTAACTTACTAAGTCCAGAACATTTACTGCCGGCTCCACACGGACTCAGATTGATAATCCAACAACCTCTCAACCAAAGATTCCATTCCCCTCTATGCCACCGCACAAAAATCAACCAGAACAACCATACATATAACCATAACAGATCAAGGAAGTTTTCAGATTTACCCAACACCATTCATTAAGTTCCTTATTTCCATTTGGTTAACTGGGGTGATCACACAAGGGTTATTATCCATCAGGCATCCATTTAATCAACCAAATTTACATGATTAATCGGGTTCCATGTTACAGTCATTCAATCACAAGATTGTCTAGAAAATAGAAATTCATTAGTGAAAAATAAAGGACCACCAACGACCATGATTTTCAGTGTACATGAGCCCATAAAATTCACAACATAAAAACAAAGGTAAAATACAACATCATCATCATCTTCCCCACCCCTTCATTATTTAAAAATACATTTATTATCTTTGTTAAATTTGGTTTCATCTATGTTATGAGGGAACATCATCATACCCACCCCGCATGATGCACAGTAAAGAGAGACTAAGGAAGAACCCCTACCTGGATGATCAAGGATTGAAGTTTTCTCCTTGCGCCAAGAACTGGGGATGATGCGACTTGTAGGAAAAGAAAACTCCAAGGATGAGTGGGAAGGGCTCTAGAATGGTAATATGACTCGTCTCAATAGGAAGACTCCAGGTGAACTAAGAAAAACAAAAAGGAAGAAGGAAGAAATAATTTCAACTTAAGAATAGGCCAGATCCTAAAATTAGGGAGACCATTTTGAAGTACTTAAAAGTCAGATCTTGGGTTGTCCACGCTACTCAGTGGTTTCACATGTTGAAATTAATTGGGATTTAATAATTCTCCATGGAAATGGAGGAGATAGACCATTGGATGGTTGTGAGTTGATGGATTACCTTTCAACAGAGAAAACACATAATAGGGGTGAAACTGAAAAAATTGGGAAAAACAGGAACATGGGGAAAATGGTGTGACACCGATAAAATGCCACACGTTTTGGTGTGTCGAGGGTTTCCTAATACTTATGGGATTTAAAACATATTTTAAGGGCCTTAAAATGGACTTAAATCACTTTAAAAGACGCATTAAAACACTTTTACGTTAAAAGAGGCGTTATAGGAGTGAAACTGGAAAGTCCTAGAAAAACTGGAAATGACTCACTGATGGGTGAGTCATCGACACCCTGGCACAGGTCGGTGTGGTACCAATGCTGATCGGTGCCACTATTAGCCAATCGGTGCCACCAATGCCCATTGGTGTGATCGGTGTCGATTGGTGCCACTGTTCGTTCAACCTGAAATTTGGAAAACTCTTCAATGAGCCACTACTGGTCCCTAGGATACCTCAAATATCAGGATTTGGAAAATTAGTGTACCAGGAGGGTCTGATCCATTACATCAAATACCTCTCAAACTATTCTCATCCTTGATAATTCAAGAGTAAAACCAACAAAAAGAGAGGGGTCCGAACAACCACCTTGTAAGATACCTCTCTGGGACAAACCACCCTAGAGTTATTCAAAAGCTGAAATAAAACCTTGACATCCAGAGAAATCTCTCTCGCATCTATCTCCTGAACAACTAGGGAGACACTAAGGCTCCACTGTCCCAAGAAACCACACATCCACAAAAAGGTCACACCATCCAGACACATGGATTAGGGAACTCATTCCTCCTTCTCAGGATACTATCTACTTTGGGCGGCACTGACTCGTTTGCATAAGTTTAATCGCATCCAAATTAATGCATATTGATTAGGTATTAGGTTCTCCCCTCCCCATAGTTAGGACTTTTCTCATGAAATAAAGAATAGGTAAACAACTTATCATACAGCAAGCGAGGTTTAAACATTACATTATAATCAAGGCACAAATAAAACACAAGATCAAAACTCAGAACAGCTCTGGGTACCAGGTACGCATTTGTGCCTCCCATTCCTAGGTACTCTCCTCGAGGTCACCATGCCTCTACAACACACAAATCAAGGGAATGGTCCATCCATGAAGCACCTTCTCCTTACTATCCTTGATTCTTATTGGTCGCTCCACGAACGTCGCATCATCCTCGATATCCAACTCTCCCCAATCGAGGACATGAGAGTCATCGTGTAGATACTGACGGAGATGAGATACATGGAAGACATTGTGGATCCTCTCCAGCAGCGGTGGTAACGCCAGCTAATATTTCACTTCACCAACTCTTCCCAACACCTCAAAGGGTCTGATGAACCTAAAATAAAGCTTACTCCCCCTTCCAAACATTTTTTTTCCACGTTGAGGGAAGACCTTTAAGAACACGTGGTACCCAACCTCTAACTCCAAGGGTATCCTCCTATGATCTTCATATGACTTCTTCTAGTGTTGATCTTCCTTCATCCTTTTACACACAAGTTGAGCCTTCTCCGTCATGCTCTGCACCACCTCTTGGCTAAGAACACCTACCTCCCCAACCTTCGTCCAGTACATGGGTGAACGACATGATATTCTATACAAGGCTTCAAATAGTGGAATTCCAATGGTAGAGTGATATCTATTGTTGTAGGAAAACTCTACCAAAGTAAAGTGTCATACCCATGATCCTTTGAAGTCTAAAACACATGCTCGCAGTATATCCTTCAATGTGTGGATGGTCCTCTCTGTCTTCCCATCTGTCTGAGGATGGAAAGTAGTGTTAAGGCATAGTTGGGTGCCAAAATCATGATGCAATCCCCTACAAATTCATGAGGTAAACCGTGTATCCTGATCTGAGACAATGGTTCTGGGAACTCCATGCATCCGCAAAACTTCACCCATGTACTTCTATGTTAAGGCATCCACTGTGCTCGACTCCTTAACCGCTAAGAAGTGAGTCGGTTTTGTCAATCAGTCCACCACTACCCAGATGGAATCACAACCTCCCTCATCCCTGGGTAGTTTGGTGATAAAATCCATCAAGACATCATCCCACTTCCACTCAGGAATGTCTAAGGGCTGCAACAGACTTCTGGGAACACGGTGTTCAGCCTTCACCTACTGCCACACAAGGCACTTTTCCACAAACTCCTCCACTTACCACTTCACTATGGGCCACCAAAACTGACCTCTCAAGCCCCGGTACATCTTGGAAACTCCCGAGTGTACCACTAGGGCTGATCCATGGAAATCATGGAGAACTCCCTCATGAATTGTCTTTGGGACAAACAACTTTCCATGGAAAAGCATCAAATTTTGGCTATCCTCCGACCATCCTTCCAAAGCATCACCCTAGATAACACAATCACACATCGCTTTAGCCTCTGAGTCTCTCCACTAAGACTCCTCCACCTGTCATAACAAGGAATACTACACTGTCATATGAAACTAACAGCCTCTACCATCCTCCACTCTCATACCCAGATATAAATTAGCTAACTCCTCCATTACCTTCCAAGAATCCGCAAACTCCCTAACCACTTCCTTCTGTGACTTCCTACTCAAGGAATTAGCCATGACATTCCCCTTTCCTGAGGTGTAGTAGATCTCAAATTTTTAGTCCTGAAGAAAATTCATCCACCTTCATTGTCTCAAGTTCATGTCTCACTGGGAGAAGATGTACCTCAAGATTTTGTGATCCGTGAAGACTACAAAGCGTTCCCTGATGAGGTAATGTCGCCAAAAATTTAGTATGAACACCACCACTACAAGATCTAGGTAATGGGTGGCATAGTTAAATTCATGAGGACGTAACTACCTAGACCTATAAGAGATAACTCCCCACTACTTCATCAGCACACACCCCAAGCCTAGACCTGAATCATCAAATAACACTTCGAACATCACCCCTTCCTCTGGAAACATCAGCACTGGGGCACTAACCAGCTTCCCTTTCAGATAAGTGAAAGATTCCTGGCACTGCTCACTCCACACAAAAGTTTGGTATTTTTTGTTCAAAGCCTTGAAAGGCACTTCAACTCGAGAAAAGCTGGGTACGAACCTTTGGTAGTAAGCTTCCAGTCCTAGGAAACTACGAACCTCTGCCACGTTCTTGGGTGGTACCCAAGAAACAACCTCTTTTACCTTTAACGGGTCCACTTCTATTCCCTTTTGGGACACCATGTGTCCAAGGAAGTGCACCTCTTGTGTCCAGAACTTGCACTTGGACAACTTCCAGTAGATCTGGTGGTGTTGGAGGACCTCCAAAACTATCCTTAGATGCTCAGCATGATCCTCGTCTGATCTTCAGTAGATCAGGATGTCATTGATGAACATGACCATGAACATGTCTAGATAATCACATAAAACAGAGTTAATGAGCCCCATGAACACATATGGTGTGTTCGTAATGTCGAACAACATAACCATGAACTCAAAGTGCCCATATCTGTACCTGAAAGAAGTCTTTGGGATGTCACCCTCCTTCACCCTTAACTAGTGATATACAAACCATAGGTCGATCTTAGAGAACCAAATTACTCCCTTCAAATAGTCAAAAAGGTCATCAATCCTTCATAGGGGGTAATGGTTCTTGACCATCACCTGATTCAGTCTTCAATAGTCTATGCACAGCCTATGACCACAGTCTTCCTTCTTTGTGAACAAGATTGGAGCACCCCATAGCGACGCGCTTGGTCAGATAAAACCCTTCTTCATCAGGTCATCAAATTGAATCTGCAAATCCTGCAACTCAGAAGACATCATCTGATAGGGAGCCATCAAAATCAAACAGGAACCGGGTTGTAAGTCTATCCCAAACTCAACATCACGTCGGGGGTAGAGTCATAACCTCTTCGGGGAAGATTTTCAGAAACTCACTGAAAATCCCTAGAACTTTCACCATCTCAGATTCTATTGATTCTACTGATAGCTTGGCTAACAAGGAAAAATGGGGATCTACATGCAAGATTCCCTCCTGGAAACTCCACTCGCCAACAAAAGCTATACGTTGGTCGCCCATGTATGAGAAAATGACCCTTCTCTAGAAGTAGTTGATAATGGCATGCATGGAAAATAGCTAGTCGATGCCTATAATGACATCATATGGCTGCATTTTTAGCAAAAGAAGATCTCCACTAGACTTATGTGTCCCCAACATCAGCCTACATCCTTGACAAACATCAAACAGGATGGTCTAACTTTTAACTGGCGTACTCAACACAAGGGGTATGGAAAGTCTCTCTATGTCTAGACTCAAGGCATGGACTAGACTGGGTGAAACAAAGGAGTGTGAATCTCTTGAATCAAACATGGCATAGGCAAGAGTACTGAACAGACTGATCGTAGCTCGAACGACCTCCGGCCCTACTGAAACTGCTACCTCTACGGTGTGCAACTACCCATGCCCAAATAATTTTCCCCTAGTTTGTAGACTGCCTCCTTGACCACACCTTAGTCAAGGTCCTTGAGGATCACCCTAAGGTCGGCCTCCCCCTGCAACGTCTTCTCTCAGAGGCTGTTGCTGCTGCTGAAAAGGTCTGGATGGAAACTCTTGATGTTGAAGTGGGCACTGAACCTGCCCACCCCCACTGTACTATACTCAGACAGGGAACTTATTTTGAAGATACCCACATCTAGAAAAGATAAATCACCTTGGTTCTAGGCCCATGGAGAAAGGGCAAGGACCGAGAGATCGGAACTGGAACTATTGAGGCATGCTCTCTGTCAGCCGAAACCTGGAAGGCCCTGATACTGGAGGCCTACTACTAACGGCCTTCACCTTTGATGAACTTAGCTGGCTCCCCTCTTTTGGAACACCTCCCAGTATGTGCATCCTCTCCACTACTTCAGCCTTCTTCTAAACCTCCAAGTACGTTGGTAGAGTGAATGGAGTAACAACATACTGAAGAGAAGGTCGCAGTGCCTCCTCTAAGCGTCTTGCCCACAACTCCTCATCTGGGAAGAGGTTTGGAGAAAAATAAAGGAGATCCTTGAACTTGATCCCTAATTACCTCACCGTCATACTCCCTTTCTAGAGGGAGAGCAACTCTTACCTCTTTTCAGCCTTCATCATGGAAGAAAGGAAATCCACCTGGAATTCCTTTTCAAATTCAGTCCATGAAACCTCAGTTTCCTTCTTCTCCCCGAGATAAAACATCCACCACTAACACTCCACTCCCCATATATAGATCACATCCAAAGGAACTCAGTACTCTGTCAGAGCCCAGATTAAGCTAAAAGCGATCACCGGCTCCTTGAGCCAGTTCTCCATCTCCATGTCTGAGACGCTGCCCTCGTACTTTCCGAGAGTCTGCCACTGGAAGGCATGAAGCATTTTCTAGCACTGGTTATCCTCCTCCTCCCAACCAGTCCTCCGTTGATCAATCAAATCAACTTGCTAGTCCTTGACTACCTGCACTACTCATAGACGTCATCCGGGTTCTATAGCTAAAAACAAAAATAAATAATTTCTAAGCCCGAGTAGTATAGAAAATTCCTTTTAAAATTTGTTTCAAATTTTTTTTAAAATTCCCAAAACACCCAAGACACACAAGAACACAAGTCATTATGATGCATGTACTTTTCCTAGGGTCTCTACCCTGCAATCGGTGTAGCCTCACTTGGTTGTTTAGTAGGTCCACAGTCTTGGCATCGGATCATGGGGGGCCTAAAATACCATTTCCTAGTTGGTCTTCCCTGGCCTATTTCATGAACCAAGATTGCCTAACATTGTTTCTCTACCATCTCATGAAATCCTCACTATACATAGCCCCAAAATCTATCCTATCTCACAACCTCCATCTGATATCATTATGTCACAACCCTTTTTCTCCAAGATAAGGGAAAAGATGACAAGGTGCCCCGTCCTTCCTTATTCAAGGTGAAAGATAGATAATAACCCCTGAGTCTCGCCTTAAGTTGGCCCTAGAGTGGTGAATAGCACTACGTGTATAAAATCTCAAATAAATGGAAGTCATTACCCGTTTATAGAAAAAGATCGGGAGATAAGATGGTAAATCCCAATAATACCAAGGACTAAAGATAAAAGTAAAGCCCAAAATCCATTCCCATATGCATGTTCAAAATAAACCTATACAAAGTACATAAAAACCCTAAATAAAAATACCAAAATAAAATAAAAGTAGCAACGAAAACTGTCTTGACGCTCGAGCTAGTAAGGTCTGGCACGGTCCTAAAATTCTTCATGGAAACCTTAAAGCAATTTTATAAACGTAGGGTGAGTATACAGGTATACTCAGTAGGGAAACCAAAATCTCTTATTCATAAGTGGGGAGACATTCTAATGCCCCATGATAAATAGAGGTAACCAAAACACCTAGTAAAGAAAACTATTCATCCAACCTCACCAAGGCACAATCCCCAAATAACGCATGTTAGGTAAGATATAAGTAATTGCACATCGATATTTGGGTACCCTGCACTACTTTACCACTTGTTATTTAGAACATCCTATGCATTAGACCTCCCCCAAAGATCCCACTTCAGTCCCACTACCACCCCCAACAACAACCATATGGGCCATCCCAACCACACGTCTATCCCGCCCGCAAACACCTGGGCCACCACAACCACACATCCCGCCCGTAGACACCTAAGACATCACAACCACACTTCCTACCCATAGACACCTGAGCCACCACAACCATACTTCCTTCCCGCAGACACTTGGGACTTATCTTGAAGACACTTGGGAAACAAACCTTCCCACGCACACCTGGGCCAACCCACCACAACACACCCTGCCCGAAGAGTCTTGGGCTATAATGATCCTCAGGTCATCACAGCCTGCCTGAAGAGTCTTAGGCTACCTGGGAGAGGGAGTATAAAGAAGCTAATAACCATCCACTCATAGAAATGTTGGGAAAAACACCCTCCCCCATGAAATGGGGGTGTTCGGCACAAAGTGCCCAACATGGGTGGGGTGCGTACAAGAAACACAAGAACTAAATTTTATACATATAGGTAATCAAGAAATCATCCTAACATAAGGGTCCTGAAACCAACAACCATCCCACACACAACCACTCTTGCTGCCACCCCTACATGCACAAGTACACAACATCCACAACCAGAGCACAACCCACTTCTGGAAAACAGTTCCCCATTGTACCCATGATTCCATTTAAATATTCCTTCAATACCAGGAAACTAACAGGCATAACCACAATCCAAAACAACAACCTAAAGAAAACATCCAAGTAGGTTTTCAAGCATTCACTCCTAGTTCTCTTGTAAATAACAACATCAAAATGGGATCTCGTGAGATCCCTCAAAGTACTGGAACCAAAACAAGCCCCAACTTATTGGGTCCATAACATTTACTATTGGCTCTACACAACCTTAGATTCACAAACCAACAACCTCTCAACCATATATTTCATTCCCCTCTATGCCACCCACAAACATCAAACAGAACAACCATGCATATCACCAGAACAGAGCAAGGAAGTTTTCAGATTTAGCCAACACCATTCATTAAGTTCCTTCTTTTCATTTGGTTAACTAGGGTGATCACACAAGGATTATTATTCATCGTGCATCCGTTTAATCAACCAATTTTACGTTATTAATCGGGCTCCATATTACAGTCATTTAATCACAAGATTATAGAGAAAATAAAGCTTCATTAGTGCGCAATAAAGGACCACCATTGACCATGATTTTTAGTGGACATGAGCTCATACAATTCATAACATAAAAACCAAGGTAAAATACAACATCATCATCTTCTTCACCCCTTCATTTTTTAAAATTACATTTATTATCTTTATTAAAGTTGGTTTCATCTACATCTCGAGGTAACATTATCATACCCACCCCGCATGATCCACAGTAAAGAGTGACGAAGGAAGAACCCTGACCTGGATAATCAAGGATTGAAGTTTTCTCTTTGTGCCAAGAATTGTGGATAAAGCGACTTGTAGGAAAAAAACTCCAAGGCTGAGTTGGAAGGGCTCCAGCATTGACGTAAAACTCATATCGGGAGAAATTCTTCAAGTGCACCAAGAGAAACAAAAAGGAAGAATGAAGAGACAATCTCAACTTAAGAAGAGGCCAGATCCTAAAATCAGGGAGACCATTTCGAAGTACTTAAAAGTCATATTGTGGGTTGGCCACACCGCTCGACAGTTTCATACATTGGAATTAATTTTTATTTAATAATTCTCCATGGAAACGGTGGAGATAGACCATCGTACGGTTGTGAGTTGATAGATTTCCTTTAAGCAGAGAAAACATGTAACAGGGGTGAAACTGGAAAAACTAGGAAAAGATGGAACTCAGGGGAAAGGGTGTGAAACTGATAAAAGGCCACATGTCTTAAGTCAAGGGTCACTTGACTCTTAGGGGATTTAAAACATATTTTACTGGCCTTAAAATGGCCTTAAATCACTTTAAAAGAGACATTAAAACACTTTTATGTTAAAAGAGGCATTACGGGAGTGAAACTGGAAAGTCCTGGAAAAACTGGAAATGACTCACCGATGGGTGAGTCACCAACACCTTGGCACCGGTCAGTGTGGCATCGATGTCGATCGGTGCCACTGATGACTGATCGTTACCACTGACACCCATCAGTGCCACTGATGGTCGATCGGTGCCACTGATGGCTGATTGGTGCCACTGATTCCCATTGGTGCCACCAGTGTCGATCGGTGTCACCATTGGTTCAACCTAAAATTTGGAAAACTCCTCAATGATCCACCGCTAGTCCCCAGGATAACTCAAGCATCGGTATTTGGCAAAGTAGTGGACCAGGAGGGTTCGGGCCATTAAACATGCTCAAAACCAAGAAAACAAATTCATATTATTTTAATACATTAGGAATGTGATCCATAAGTTATTTGGGACGTGTAGAAATTAGCCACACCTTAATATGATGCACGATGTGGCTGATATGACTCCAAGTGCTTCTTTTTATTTAAAATTGACATGAATTTTAGTTAAAAAGAAAACTGACATACTAAAAATTGAGAAAATTCATTCAGATTATTTTGATACTTTAGGATAATAATATATAAGTCATTTTTTATGTTTAGGAATCATTCTTACCATAATCTAATACATGATGTGCCCGGTATGACTCAAAGTGTCCATTATCAAATTAAAATCGACATTTTAGTTCAAAAAGTGTCACTCACTGAAAACTAAGAAAACACACTCTTATTGTCTTTATAATTTAGGAAAAAGATTAATAAATCTTTTTTTATGTTTAGGAATTGGTCTCACATCAAACTAATATATGATGTGACCAATATGACTCAAAGTATGAGTTTTTAGTTTAAAATAACATTTTAGTAAAAAAAGTCAAGTGACATACTCAAAATTGAGAAAACACATTCATATTATTTTGATAATTTAGTAAAATGATCCATGTTTCATTTGGGACATGTAGAAATCATCTGCACCTCAATCTGACGCATGGTGTGACCGGTATGTTTCCAAGTTCATCTTTTTATTTAAAATTGACATTAATTTTAGTAAAAAAGAAAACTAACATACTCAAAACTGAGAAAATGCATTCACATTATTTTGATACTTTAGTAAAATGATCCATAAGACATTTTTTATGTGTAGTAATAAACCACACCTCAATTTGATACATGATATGTCTGGTATGACTCAAAGTGTCCTTTATCAGTTTAAAATCAACATTTTAGTTCAAAAAGTGTCACTCACTTAAAATCAAGAAAATGCACTCAGATTGTCTTGATAATTTATGAAAACAATTCATAATAAATTTTTTATATTTAGGAATTATTCTCACATCAAACCGATACACAATGTGACCGGTATGACTCAAAGTGTGTGTTTCTAGTTTAAAATGACATTTTAGTAAAAAAGACAATTGATGTACTCAAAACTGATAAAACACATTCGGACTGATTTGATACTTTATAAAAATGATCCATAAGTCATTTGAGACATGTATTAATCATCCTCACCTCAACCTGATACACATTGTGATTGGTATGACACCAAGTGCATCTTTTTATTTAAAAATGACATCAATTTTAGTAAAAAAGACAACTAACTACTCAAAACTGAGAAAAATCATTTGGATTGTTTTGATACTTTAGTAAAACGATACATAAGTCATTTTTAAAATGTAGGAATTGGACTCACCACAATATGATACACTATGTTTCCGGTATGACTCAAATTATTCGTTATCAGTTTAAAATTGACATTTTAGTTCAAAAAGTGCCACTCATTGAAAACCAAAAAAACGTGTTTGGATTATCTTGATAATTTAGTAAAATAATTCATAATTCATTTGTGACATGTATGAATCAGTCTCATGTCAAATTGACATGTGATGTGACTGGTATGACTCAAAGTGTGTAGTTCCAATTTAAAATAACATTTTAGTAAAAAAGATATGTGAAATACTCAAAATTGAGAAAACACATTCAGATTGTTTTTATAATTTAGGAAAATGGTCCATATGTTATTTGGGATCTATAGGAATCAACCACACCTCAATTCGACGCATGGTGTGACCAGTATGAAAGTTTCATTTTAGTTTAAAACGCGCATCATGTTGCCAAAACCAAGAAAATGATCCTAGATTGTTTTCTCATCATTCTATCTACTATTACTTAATTAATTTCATTATCATTTTTATCTTATACTTATTTAATTAATTTTCACAGATATAATGATTGGAGATGAATATGAAATGGTGTGATGTGCAAGAATCAACCACAACTCAATCTGATACATAGTGTTCCTGGTATAACTCAAAGTTTAGTTTAAAATTAACACTTTCTGTTAATTTATTTCTTTATATTATTACTAAAATATGAATTTTTTTCTTACATAAGTACGTTATTTTGCTCGAGCGGGGATTTTTTGTTCGCTAACAGCATGAGTTGGGGTCAGGATCAAAATAAAACGGAACATTGATGTTTTTGAATGTATGTAATAATTTTTACTTATGTAATTGTATAAACCAATGTTTAAAATTTCTATAATATAGTGTTTTTATTTTCTTGTATTTGTGTTGTAAATTTTATTTCATTTAAATTTTGTATTGTTACTTGATTTTGTTGATTTCTGGTGGTTTTTCTGGTGCTGCAGTGTGATGCTGCATCACACTGCATCGGTGTTGCAGTGTGCTATTACAACACACTACAGTATGCCCCTTTATTAGTGTTTTTAAAAGTTCTCATAAAGGGGTCCTTTATCAGTACTTTTACAAGCACTGATAAAGGTACCATTTACCAGCGCTTCTATAAGCACCGATAAAGGTCCCCTTTATCAGTGCTAAATAAAAGTGTTGATAAATATTGTCCTTTATCAGCGCTTCTAAAAGCATTGATAAATGTTGTCCTTTATCGGTGCTTCTAAAAGCGCTTATAAAGGCATAGGGATTTTAATCTTTCTTTGATAGTCAGTGATTCTATAGCATTGATAAATGAATTTTTTAGCGCTGTTAAAGGACTACTTTGTAGTAGTGTAGAGGATCCATGCCCCATAAAGTGGTGAAATACCAACTCTATCTGATTCTACAAGTAATTGATCCTGGCCCCGTGCTTTCATTAGTGAAATACCGACTCCCAAGGAGGATCCCAGTCCCAACGGGTGAAAAACCTACTCCACCTAGGAATAATGAGGGGGAGACCCACGTCTAACCATAATATTCTAGTCCAAGGGGAAGTACATGGTGTGTCCAAGGGTTGCATGATGTGTTATCCCCAATAAGCCACATGTCTGTGCTCTATCATCCCACATGGCGCATCTTAGCCCAACTGTAGGGCGTGTAAAGGGGTCACATGGCGTGCCATGTCTATGGATGTACTCAGCATGTACCTCATCTACCCGAGTCATGTACCTCCAAGGGTACATGTGGTGTGGACTAGCAAACACGACATGTAGGGTCACATGGGTCCCTGTGTGTGTACTTCTAGTACACATCGAGCTGTTCAGGGTAGGGGTCACATGAGTGTTTATTAGTCACATGGTCATGTGATATTTAACTCCATCTTGAAACCCTAGCACCACATCAAAGTGGCTACAAAAAGTGTGTTCTTCTAAACTACACGCTCTATAATCAAGAAATTTTTAGAATCCCAGTTATGTGATGCATATTCTGATTCTTGTGCCACCTCCACCAAATCCATTGAGAATCATGCCCGAAACACTCACCTCTCGCATTTATCGTGCTAATGTCACTGTTGGTGGATGAATTTCAACCACCCTTCATTGGAAATCACATCCTTTATGTCGAGTGTATCGCTCGCACGTCCTACTCGCAAATCCACCATCAACCGATCCTTCCTCTGATTCTCATCACTGACAATGATCCACCACTAGTCACAATCTCCAACACTGATCCCACAACAATGATACATGGATATGATAATCAATAATGCAACGAAATGGATCTGTGAAAAATAGTTGAATCCCCAACCAATCGAATATCGATAATGAACACGCCTAGAGGGAAACTAAACATTGATGGTTGTGTTTGACTTGGCCATCGTTCATGAATGGGAATCAAATAAATCAAGAGGGAAACTGAATAATTATCAACGAATTGTGAAATATGGCACTTAATTTATGTTTTCATATTGAATTTTCCTTCATTATAATATGCCTATTTGATTTGTTAATTCCTCATGCAGGCACAAATTTTTTTCATTTGTAGTTCCTTTTTATGCTCAAATATTGTTGATGGACTCCTCGCCTGGGCTTAGCCATTTCTATGTGGGCCTCTTTGAGTGGGCCTTACCCTTCGGCCAGCCCGTTGGTTGTCCCGTGTTGATTCAGTGATCTGCAACATCATCTGATCATTGTTCATTGATTACTTTACCACCCTTTTCATTTGTGCCATCCATTTGTTTTTCTAGTTTACCATTATGCTGCTGACATTCTGTTGTGTGTGGCTTCATGGAATTCTTTGGTTGGATATACAGTTATGACCAACAGGCGTTGTCAGGGGGAATTGATTACCCCTTATGCTGGATTGATCCGTAGCAATTCACTTCATTCTCCTTGGTGTTGTGCTACTCTCCATTCCCAGACTCTGGATCTCAAACCCTAGGTTGGGTTATTCACATTAGTAATTCCATGTAACTGTTGATCTTCCCGGTACACTACTGGCGTACCACTTCTGGTGAAGCATCGATGACAGCTTCGTTTCGCTTGGAAGGTACAAGGGTGAGGACTCGACTTACATCGATCTAGATCTGGGAAGAGCTTCATGATCACCTGGTTTCTCAGTGAGAACGAAAATCCAATTCACCACTCATGCGAAGCTTGAAGAGATCCGGACTGTCGAGCCTCTCTGTGTTTGGCGCTATAAGTTTCTTGTTTACTTTTTTCTGATTCGTAGTTTGTAGTAGCCTTTTCTTATGCTTCTATCAATATTTGTTCACTATTTGTATGTTGTAATCCATTTTACTTTTGAGCTTAAATAAAAGTCATGAGTGGGAGGTGTTCTTGTCGTGCACGTAGGTCCCCAATGGGGCGAAGCATGTAAATGTCTATGTTCTTGTTCTTCCTTTACTTTCTTGCATCTTATTGGTTTGGCTTTGTGTTCTCGACTTCTGCTTTGCAATGATCCAGTTCGATCCTTATTGGGGTTTGGCTTTCTGATTATGTTTGGATCCATCTCTCCCCTCACAAAGTGGTATCATAGCCTATACTGGTTTTCTTTTGTTGTCGATGTTTGATTCATGATTCCTTCTTTACAGTTCTGATTTATGTTTACTTTTCACACTTTCTTCTTAAATTTCCATTGTTTCACTATTGTGTATGATTAAAGTTTATCACATATATAATTACTCCTCATTTTGTATCCCTTTGGATAAACATAGTTTACCCAAGATATTAGTCGGTTGTTGGGGGAGTACGCTTAACGTTGTCTGCAAGAACTGGACATCTACTCTATGGGTAAACATGTCAAAATGAGATGAAATCGAGAAATTTGATGGCGATAACAACTTTAACCTATGAAGAATTTAGATGAGAGTCTTGCTTGTACAGTAGGGCCTAATTGATGCCCTCTGCGGGCCTAAGAAACCTCTCATTACTGTAAGTGAAACCGGACAAACCACTACTGAATACATAGATGTGTCCCCTAATGTGTTAGTTAAAGCACATAACTCTTTGTTGCTTTCATTAGGTGAAAGTTCTAAGAGAAGTTGCTTATGAGTCTACTGCTGCTGGTATTTGGCTTAAGCTAGAGAAGTTATACATGACTACTTCATTGATTGGTAGACTTTATAAAAAAACATCACATGTTTACATTTAAAATGAAATCTGGTAGTTCTATTAAATCCCATCTTGATGAATTCAACAAGGTTATGTTAGATTTAGCCAACATTGATGTTACTATTAATGATCAAGATCAAATAATGATCCTCTTAATTTCTCTAGATAACACTTACAACACTTTAGTTGAGACTATGATGTATGGTCGAGATTCATTGACTCTTGAAGAGGTTAAGTCAGCCCTTCTTTCTAAAGAACTGCACTCTAAACCTAGAATCAAAGGTGTGGCAAAGAGCTTATTCTCTAAGTGAAGACCACAATCTAAAAATAAGAAGAAATGGTTTACTAAAGATAAAAGTAAGAACATTAAGCACCCTAAACCTAGATTTGATTATAAAGAAAGAAAGGTCACTTGCTTTCATTGTGGAAAACTAGGGCATATTAAGCCCAAATGTAGGAAACTCAAACATGAGCTAGAGTCCAAACAACCCACTAACCAGTCCCTTATTAAATATATTCATTCTGACCTGTGGGGACCAACTAGAACTACCACCCAAGGTGGAGGATCTTATTTTGTCGCCTTCATAGATGACTTCTCCAGAAAAGTCTGGATTTCCATTCTAAAAAATAAATAAGATGTTTTCAAAACTTTTAAAACCTGGAAATCTTTGATTGAAAACCAAATTGGGAAGAAAATTAAAACCATGAGAACAGATAATGGGTTAGAATACCTATCCACTGAATGCATTCAATATTGTGAATTTGAAGGTATAAAAGGGCATATAATTGTTATGGAAACTCCCCAACAAAATGGCACAGCAGAAAGAATGAATAATACCATCCTTGAAAGAGTTTGAAGCGTGTTTGCATGTTCGAGCCTCCCCAAATCCTTCTGGGCAGAGGCTGTTACCATTGATGTCTACCTAATTAATAGGTGTCCCTCTACTGCTAATTAGTTTACAACACTTGAATGGTAAGTCTCTCTTCTATACCTACTTAAAGTCTTTGGTTGTACAGCTTATGCACATGTTAAAACTGATAAACTGGAACCAAGAGCTCTAAAATGCATCCTTATTAGGTGTCCTGAGGGTGCTAAGGGGTATAAACTCTAGGTAGATAAACCTAGTTATCAAAAGTGCATTATAAGTAGGGATGTTGTCTTCTATGAGTCTTCTTCACCTAAACTCAAAGTTGTCACATATGGCAGTAGTGATACAACCCTTAAACAGACTGATGAAACTGAGCCTACGACCCAGTTTGAGGATCCTGTCCAGCCCACTCCACTGGATGAACAACCCACTAGGTGGGACATCATAAGATCAATTTAGAGATATTTAAAGAGATTAGAGCCATACGCCATATTTAAACTTCATCCAATGAAAAAATCTTTTCTCTTGGTACTCAAAGCAATAAGTCATCTTGTCTCATGTCTTAATTTACTCTTCCATGCCAATCTTCATTAAACTTCGATATGATTCAGCCCATTTTGATATTCATCGAATCCTATTTTACGCTATTCCTTCGCAGCCCACTCATGTTCATCCACTTCGATCTAATAGCGTCAATGATTATATATAGCTGAACCGTTTAAAAATTGATTGTCTTACCCCTAAAGATTTCTCTATCCGCTCTATTACCTGGCATCCCCTTAATCTGGGTGCATTAAAATTTAATTTTGACACCGCGTTCCTAATGGATATGCGGGTGTTGCAAGAGATTTCAAAGGTCGGTTTCAAAGGTCAGGTGTTGCTACCATTTTATATATGTCACGTCGCGTTGCGATGGTTCAGGTATACAAGTATGAAGGTAATTTGATTATGGAAATTGACTCTCACACGACACTTCGCCCCAGACCGTCTATTTTCTTCTTGATACTTTGATCCATACATGGTACAGGGTAAAAAATAATCTTTTTTTAAATAATTATACAAAAATGATGAAAATTATAACTATTTAATTATTATCAGTAAATAATTATTATGATTATTCAATAATAATTACTGATTATTAATATTAATGTTAATAAATTAATTAATTAATATTATTTAATATATTCATAATCAATTTATTTGAATGTCATTTAATTGAATATAATTAAAATTACAATTATAATTTAATAAGAATAATTATTAAAACTACAACAAAAACATAAAAAATACATAAACAAGAATGCAACTGAAAGTATAATTGTTTTTACTATAGTTTTATATAATTATTGGTTTTAATAAAGTCACAATGATCCGAGGCAGGCAGGGTTGTCCTGATCCACTCTAGAACGGCACGACAATCTGCATCCCTGATGAAACGCCTGCAAAAAGTCATCTACCACCAGTAAAACCACAAGTTCGATTGCATCTTCTCTACAGGGCTTTCAACTTCATACCTGTTTGTCGTTTGATAAGCTTTCAGCTCCGACGTCACTTTGCGCCCCGATATATATTTCTCCATTTGAAGCCGTGCTGGCACGGCCATGGTTCCGCCCTGCGCATGGTAAGCATCGTGAATGAAGCTCACCACTTCATCCGTGGGTCTAGAAGCATCAAGCCACTGATAAATTAACTCGTTGCGAAACCATGTCATCTGCCTTTTAGCAAAATTTCTGCACCATCACCCACACAAATATGTTAATAAAACTCCTTTTTACAGAATCTTGATGAATATCCGTATCCAGGTTAATGCACAGTAACCTCAGAATTTTGTAATGCCAAACAAAATCAAGAATTGATAGATAAAATTAACTAATAAGACTGAAAAAAAAAACATGAGATTTTAATCAGCAAAATATTTTCAATGCCAGGATGTGAATTTTAAAGACATTCCCATTTCACCATACAGTTTTATAACAAATAAAGAACACGAAATATATCACCCGGTAAGTCCAATGAGAAATGAAACCAAGAAAAAAGTAAAAAAAAATCTTCCCGGTTATGTTTGGCTTCTCTGTGCGTGAAGGAATCCGGGCACACAGGAAGGGTATTTTTAAAAAAATTCAACCAGATCTGTGTCATAACACAAGATCCAGCATAGCAATCTCTGTTTTCTTCAATGGATCGTGTACGACAATATTTAAGCACAGAGAAATTAAATGAAACAATACAACATTCGTTCATGTGATCCCGACGTATCCCATTCATCGCCGGTGTGTTGTGGCTTGAAGGATACAACCAAGGAGCCCTCTTACAAAAAATTTGGTGCAACCGCAAATGTGGCACACGACGCAACAAACAAATGACAAATAAACCGCTGGTCGGGGGAGCCCTCTTGATCGTCCACATATGTTCCACAAAACTCATATACTTGAGATCACTAAATACGAACTTCATCCGTGTCCCGTTAAATTGATATGTATAAACTATAAGATATACATTTAAGATTAATGTCATAGTACTGTGAAATTCTCATTACAGTTGAGAACCGTTGCGTAATAACACTATCATGGTAAGAGAAATAAATGTAACTTGATCTCAGGCACCCACTCTCATAACAGCGAGGACAAAACCAATTTCCTATCAAGATTGCAGGAATATTTGAAGTAACAACATGCATGTATAGTATGCAATGTGGTGGGGGAGGGGAGACGGGCTCTCATGAAACAAATTTTCAAGAATTAATCATGTTTTCTATATTAGAAAAGGAGGACCTTTTATAGTTTCATTTACTGTTTGGTATGGATAAATAAAATTAAAATAAACAAATTGATCAATTTTAATTCAAATTAAAAATAAAATTATAATAAATAATTATAATTTTATTTAATGACGATAATTACAATATTTATACATCTAATAAAATATTAAATTATTTTTCCATTATATTATATTTATAATAAATATATCGAATTATTATAATTACAGTAATTATAACTATAATTTTTTTTTCATTGGCCGTGACTACTGAGAGATCCTGAGAGCAGGTAAATTAGGATGTGACTACTTTTAATCCAATTAATTTACCCTTTTTAATCTCTTTTAACTTGATTCACCCTCATTGCAGAAAGATAAATCAAGCACACAAGGACAACTCGCTATTATCATGTACAAATCACTAATCCACCACCATGATAACCACATTATTCTTAACAGATTGGCAATGAACTACCTCTCCTTTTCTTCACAAATTTCCCTAATTCAAAGATTAGCAATGTGCTCACTTTATTCTTGAATATTCAATATCAGCACTGTCTCTCTATTCTATGAGTTATCTTCTTTTTATTAGGCACAACTCATTTTTTCTCTTACTTCTTGTGTAATGCCAGTTTTGGCGAGTAAGTCCTTGGCTTGAGTTTTCGGAGTTTTTGGGAGAAAATGAGAGTTTTTGAGGAATCTGGGTGATGCGCACGGTTGACGCAAGGTTAAGACAATCCATGCAGGCAAACCGTGTGGGCAAATTGTGCGTGTTGGAAAGGTTTATACAAAAGCTTTTGCACGATTGATGCACGATTTCCCAAACCGTAAGTAGCTTTTGCAACCCAGAAAAAGTTCACACAATTTCCCAAATTGAGCAGAGTAACTGTGCATCATTTTTTTCAAGCATAGAAAGAGGCACACGGTTTGTCAAACTGTGCGGACTAACCATGCAACGATGGAAAAGTTACGTGTTTTCAGTTTTAAATGCCCGGTTTGACTCCTTTATACCTCATTAACCCTCTCATTTGACCTAGGGCGGCTCTAGGCTTCATTGGAGGCAATTTTGGGGCTTCTTCACCTTCGAACAATGCCTTTCTTGTGGTGATCGATCGTTGCGATGTTGGATCTAAGGTTAGGGCTTCTCTCTCCCATGTTGGGATTTCTCTCCCTAGATCCCTCTCTCTTGGATTTGAGGAGGTTGATATCAAATCTGTAAATCTCTTTGGTGGAGGATTGAGAGTTTGTGTTCGTCTTGGATAGGGATTGAAGGAATCAATGTTGCGAAAACGCCGGGAGTCACAACGACAGAAAGAAACGATTCACAGAAGAGTAAAGGGAAAAAACAAAAGAATAAGATCTTTGACACAGAGATTTATGTGGTTCAGGAAATAATCTCTACGTCCACGGAGAGACAGAAGTTTTATTATATGTCAGGAACACAATTACAAAGAGAGAATTAGAGTTTCTAACACCCAGAAACCCTAGCCCAAAATGGGCTAATAAGGAGGACGAAACACTATTCCACTAACCGCACAAAAAGTCTGTTGTGCTACAGTAAAAGGCGTCTGAAAGTCCACATCGCAACAGTGTCACGGCCACCTAAGTCTAAAGTGCTACAGTGGTCTGCGGCTGGAAGTTCGTGTCGCTACAGTACCGGTGTCTCCAAAGTCCGACCTACTACCATAGTCGTGTCAAAGTCCGCAATGCTACAATGCCTTGTCGATGTCGGCCGGCCAGCTTGCTACAGTCGGTCAGAGATGCTACAGTGCCCCAAAATTTGGGCCGCGGCTTTCGGCCTTCGTCCCCCGGATCCCCGAAGCAGGGGTGCGTTGCTCCCTGCAACCCCCAATGAGTTCACTGCGGAGCTCGACCTGCGGAGTTTGCTTGGTGTGCAATATGGGCTGGAAGCATTCGCTCCAATCATCATCCGAAACAGATCGGGCTACACCAATCCAACAATCAATTCCGTTGTGGTGATTCGTGTGTTGTAAACTTGGGAATTTCCAAAAAAAACTACATGACTGGGTAGGTGGCTGAGATCTCATCTATGAACTGGCTAATTTCTTTTGTGTTGAATTGTGATTGATTGAAGATTGCCTCATTTGATTTCTATAGAGTTGCAATTTTTGTGCAAAACGGGGTTTCTGCCATGAATGGATTTTGATGGAAAATTGGGGGGTTTCTTCACCTTGAATTTTAATTAGAATCGATGATTTGAAAAGTGATTCTTTCAAATAGATTGATGAAATTTGATTTGTGTTTTGAAAATGGAGTTTTCAAAGACTTGGCCTGCCTGGAATAACTTGACTTCATGCAAATTGTCAGAATTATACGATTAATTTAAAATGCATAAATTGATTTTGTGGATTAAATTGTTAATGCGGTTTTGATCTTGGATTTTATGATTTATCGCGTTGGGTGTGTTTGTGTTTGTGTTGGAAATTAATTTAGTGAGACCTTGTTTTGAAACCCTTGAGCGACATCCGCGGGAATGGATAGGTTAGAAAGCGTGCGTTAAGGCAGAAAAAGGGTGTCGCTCACACAAGAGTCATAAGATGTAACGGGTGACGACCAGTATACACCGTGGAAGCTAGGAAGCGATTGGAAGTGGTGAACGGGACGTTCTGACTTATGGAAACCCAGAACCCTTAACAAAAGGCATTGATCTTACTTTCGGATTGTAAAGAGTACTTTGGTTTTACGAACCTCAATAAATCAATTGTTTTAGTTTTAAAACTTTTTTCAACTTATCATGATTGTTGGCATTGCATTTGAAATTCCTTTTGCATGGATGCGTATTGAAGTCTTGGGGAAATCTGTAACGGCCCGTGCCTTCCCAGCCAGTTACTTTTCTAGTTTTGGGTTTTGGAGGTGTTCAGGAGGAGGCTTGAGGAGGTTATGTGGTGGTTTGGGGTGCAACAGGGCTGTTGCGGGATATTCACGTCGTGAAAGGTTTACACGACTTGAATTGGTGTTTCACGGCTTGTGTAGCCGACTGGATTCACAGCCTGTGTGCAAAGATGGAGGAATCCATGAAACAGATTCAGGTCGTGAAAGTAATACACGACGTGTAATTAAATCAGGCTGAGGCGACACGAATTCGGTGAAAGTTGGTTTTTTAGGGAAAACCCGAGAAATTCACATCGTGAATGGGCTACACGACGTGAAAGTGTCGGGTTCCAAGTTATTTTTTAACCCTTTCAACCGATTTCTTTTCATTCGAACGTTGCTTTCCTCTCTTGTTTTGGGAGAACCCTAGACGACTCTCGAAGGATCTTCAACCTCCTTCCTCCTACTTCGATTCGTTGGTTCTGATGGATCCCTGTTGGAGTCTGCATCCCACATCGGACTTGAGGTCCGGTGTGGTCTTTAATATTCATTATAAATTAACCCCAAGAGCTCCTTTAGAGAACACACCTTGGGGGTTCGGTTTCTCCTATTTTCCGTTTCTACATGGTATCAGAGGAGGTTTGATCCAAACGGACCCCTCTCTCGTATTTTTTTTTATTGCCATTTAGGGTTTCTATTTTTTTTTTTAGTGCGGGGGCGGCGGCTCTCAGAATGGGTCGGCCGCCCCCCGCCCTCCGCTGCTCCTCCCGGTCGCGCAACCCTCCCCTCCAGCGCCGCTCCTACCCTCGCCGACCTCCTGCGCAACCGCGGCTCCCGCTTCCCCCGCCGCGACTCCAGTTCCCGGCGACTTCCTCACTGCGGCGTCTCTCCAGTTCCCGGCGGTCTTCCCCGCCTCCCGCAGATCTTGCGCCCGACTCCTCCAGCAGCGTGGCTCTCCCCGGCGCGGCTCTTCTCCAAGTTGCTCTCCCGACGCGACGGCCCCGTCCTCGGCGCGGCTCTTCTCTTCCCGGCAGACCAACGCGATTCGCGTTCCTCCGCTCCCGACCCAGGCGCAGTGACGACATCTCTTCCCGGCGGATTCCCTGCGCCGCTCATGCGCGTCGCCCCACCTGAGCGGTCCCCTGCACAACGCCCGACAGCCGACGTCTCCACCTTCCTCCCGCGCCGGCCCCTCTACGTCCGGCTGCTCCCTTCCCGGCGGCTCCCAGCGGCTCCCTACTCCAGCGGTGCACCCCGGCGGTCCCGCTTCCGACGGATCCCTCCTGGCGGCGCGTCCTTTCCCGGTAGTTCTCCCGCTTTCCCCGGCGATCCATCCGGCTCCCGCAACTGTCGGCACCCGCTCCCGCTTCTCCAGGCGAGCAGATCGGCCGGCTCCCGCCTCTCCCGCCTCTCCCGCTATGCACGAGCCGCCCTCCTGTTCCAATGGTTTCTGGCGCGACGGTCCTCCTGTGGTGCTCCTTCCCCTCCCGATCCCAGCGTCGCGTCCTTCCTGCGCGCCTCCTGTGCGGACATCTAGCCCCTCCTCCCTATTCTGCCGACAGCCCCCCCTGTCCGCGCCTTCGACAGCCGGCCTCCATTCCTGTCGGATCCTCCAGCAGCAGCCGGCCTCAAGCCTCGTCGGCCCCTCTCTGCGCGACAGCCGGCCTCCATTCCCGGCCGGCTTCCAGCGCCGCCTCCCGTTGTCCTGCTCCCTCGCCGGCCTCCTCCTGCGCTCCTCTTCCGGCAGCCAGCTGACTCCAGTTTCTCCCAGCGGCTTCCCTGCTTTATGTTTCGGCTCTCCGGCATCCCCGCCTCGCCAGCATCTCCCGACGACTCCCGACAGCCGCATCTCTATCCGCTGGCCCATTCACTGGCGCAGCAGCTCGACCACCTAGGATTTGGGCCCCGTTGGCGCCGCCAGATCCCGCAACAATTCTGCGGAATCCCCGCCTCCCGTCACCGGTCCCGCAAGTGCGGTTTTCCCGGTGCTAGTTTGGATTTCCCGGCGTTTCATCGACCGGGCCCCACTAGTGCGGCAGTCCTGGCGTTCCGTCAACCGACCCGGTCTCTGTGTGGTTCATCTGCTGTGCCCGTAACATCATCCATCCATCATTTTGAGGGGAGCTGCGATCGTGAGGGGGAGCATCAGTGTTGCAGTATTTTCCTTTATTTTCTTTCGTCTTGTTTTGTCATCAAGCTGGGTATGTCCAGCTTGAGGGGGAGTGTTTGCAGCTTGTTGCTTGCTTTGTTTTTTCTTTATGTGTCCAAGCTAGGTACACCTAGCTTGAGGGGGAGTGTTGGAGTCTGCATCCCACATCGAACTTGAGGTCCGGTGTGGTCTTTAATATTCATTATAAATTAACCCCAAGGGCTCCTTTAGAGAACACACCTTGGGGGTTCGGTTTCTCCTATTTTCCGTTTCTACAATCCCCATTGGCAATTTGTGATTAATTATCCTCTCTTCCTTGTGGTTTTCCTTCTGTTCTTTGGGGATCCGCTACGGTGGTGCGGTTTTGGTTTGGGTTGTGAGTTGGGCTGCGTTTCTGATAATCCTGGTGTAGGTTGATCTGTGGGTTTTGCGTGCGATTGTGGTTTGCGGGCATTTCTTCTTTGCTCTGTAGTGTGCAGTGAGTTGACAAAGCTTCTTTGAGGTAGGGAATCTCTCGTTTCTCACTTTTGTGTATCATTCGAGACAGATTTGCTCATGTTTATCTATGAGGGATGGTTTGTGCTGGCCTAATCAAGGTAAATGAATCGGTTAATTAAAATTGAAAGGGAAGGGGGGATGTTTCACATGCTTTTACAGCTTTGATCTTATATATTGTGTTTGTACGGACTGAATGTCCCGCTGAAAATTATGGTCGTTGGGGGCTTTGTCTGTGTTGATCTGACATGAGTTGTGGAATCCTGGCTTGTTGTGATTGTTTGGCATCACCTTCCCAGCACCTCGAGTGCACCAAAACCCTTAAGCGTCGGCCCCCCTTTGCTCCGCTTCTCTGCGAGCCGCCCTCACCTGGCGCACCTCCTCCCTGTCGGACGCTCCCTTCACGTCGCTCCTCCCTGACGAAGCCCCCCCTCGCAGCGCCCTCCCTTCGCATCGCACCTCCTGGACGGAGCCCCCCACCCCCCTTCACGTCGCTCCTCCCTGACGGAGCCCCCCCCCCTCGCAGCGCCCTCCCTTCGCATCGCACCTCCTGGATGGAGCCCCCCCCCCTCGCGTCGCTCCTCCCTGACGGAGCCCCCCCCCCCTCGCGGGGCATCTCCTGGACGGAACCCCACTTCGCGACGCCCTCTCTCCGCAACCCTCTCACAACACCCCTTCTGGGCAGCAGGCCCCATCGTGGCACCCCTCCTCTGCAGCAGAGCCCCTTCACGACGCCCCTCCCTGGGTAGCAGCCCCTTGCAACCGGCCCCTTGTAACCAGCACCCACTGCAGACGCAATCCTCATGCACCGCCTCATACTGCATAGCGGTGCCCCTCCGCCATTCCTGGTCCTTCGCCAGTGACCTAATTGAAACCCAAATATTTCGGATGGCCATTTTCAGCACCTACTATTTGGCCTTCCACTGCCATGATTGATCGTCGTCAATAACAACTCAGACCCTTTTGTGCACCTTCAGCACCTTGTCAACGTGCACCTTCAGCACCTCCTCCCTGCCGGACGCTCCCTTCGCGTCGCTCCTCCCTGACGGAGCCCCCCCTCGCAGCGCCGTCCCTTCGCGTTGCTCCTCCTGGACAGAGCCCCCCCCCCCCCTCGCGTCGCTCCTCCCTGACGGAGCCCCCACTCGCAGCGCCCTCCCTTCGCATCGCACCTCCCTGACGGAGCCCCCCCCCCTCGCGGGGCATCTCCTGGACGGAACCCCACTTCGCGACGCCATCTCTCCGCAACCCTCGCACAACACCCCTTCTGGGCAGCAGGCCCCATCGTGGCACCCCTCCTCTGCAGTAGAGCCCCTTCACGGCGCCCCTCCCTGGGTAGCAGCCCCTTGCAACCGGCCCCTTGTAACCAGCGCCCACTGCAGACGCAATCCTCATGCACCGCCTCATACTGCATAGCGGTGCCCCTCCGCCATTCCTGGTCCTTCGCCAGTGACCTAATTAGAACCCAAATATTTCGGATGGTCATTTTCAGCACCTGCTATTTGGCTTTCCACTGCCATGATTGATCGTCGACAGTAACAACTTAGACCCTTTTGTGCACCTTCAGCACCTCCTCCCTGCCGGACGCTCCCTTCGTGTCGCTCCCTGATAGTGGAGCCCCCCCTCGCAGCGCCCTCCCTTTACGTCGCTCCTCCCGAACGAAGCCCCCCCAAGCGTCACTCCTCCCTGATGGAGCCCCCCCTCGCAGCGCCCTCCCTTCGCATCGCACCTCCCTGACGGAGCCACCCCCCCCCCCCCCTCGCAGGGCATCTCCTGGACGGAACCCCGCTTCGGGACGCCCTCTCTCCGCAACCCTCTCACAACACCCCTTCTGGGCAGCAGGCCCCATCGTGGCACCCCTCCTCTGCAGCAGAGCCCCTTCACGGCGCCCCTGCAGACGCAATCCTCATGCACCGCCTCATACTGCATAGCGGTGCCCCTCCGCCATTCCTGGTCCTTCGCCAGTGACCTAATTGGAACCCAAATATTTCGGATGGCCATTTTCAGCACCTACTATTTGGCCTTTCACTGCCATGATTGATCGCTGTCAGTAACGACTCAGACCCTTTTGTGCACCCTTCAGTACCATGTCAACGTGCACTTTCAACACCCAATCTATGGCATCATCCACCACCACTGTTGCTCATGGTGATACTCCAGCAACATGTCTGTCCAACGGTCCACCTCCTGGATTCTTGCCTCTGGTGCCTCAAAGCACATCACTGAGGATGCAGGTATTCTTCGGTCCTACAAATCGACTTCGACTGGAGGTAATATTATTGTGGTCGATGGCCAGACAGTGCATATTGTTGGGTATGGGAGTTGCTCAATTACTCCTACCTTGACATTGTCCGTTGTTGCTTTTGTTCAGAGTCGTCCCTTTAATTTACTATCCAATAGTAAACTTACAGCTGACTTACAGTGTCAGGCCATCTTCTCACCTGTTTCGGTTATATTTCAGGAGCATTCGATGACTCGAGTGCTTGGTAGTGGATGACTTCAGGGTGGGGTGTATGTGCTTGACTCGGCCCGTTCTTGCTTGTCCTGCCACGTCAACTCATGCCCTCCAACTTCATTATCAATTTGATCATCCACCAGCCCCCTTCTTCAGAAACTTTTTCCTGGGTTGGGTTCCCTTCTTCCATTTAACTGTGAGTCATGTCATTATGCAAAGCATCATCGGGTCACTTATGTTCCCCGTGCAACCCCCCGTGCATCCACTCCTTTTCATTTGGTCCATTTTGATATCTGGCAACCCAGTCCTAGTCCATCCAAACTGGGCTATCAATATTTTGTTGCTTTCATGGATGATTTTCACGAATGACTTGAGTCTATTTGTTGAAGAATCATTCCGAAATCTTTCCCATGTTCCGTTCCTATCATCAAGAAATCACAAACCAGTTTTCTACTAAACATCATTACTTTCGTTCTGACAATGGTTGTGAATTTTTATCTAGACCTTTCCAGTCTTTTCTTGATGATCATGGCATAATTCATCAAACTTCTCATCCCGATACAGCTCAACAAAATGGTGTTGCAGAACGAAAGAATCGTGATCTGTTAAAAGTTGCTCGTGCACTTTTATTTCAGAAAAAAGTTCCAAACGCTTTTTTGGGAGATGTCATTCTCATATCCACCTATCTTATCAACAGACTTCCACCGTCTGTTCTTCGGGGGAAGACATCATTCCATTCTTTACTTCCAACCTCACCATCTCATTCTCTACCTCTCCGCATTTTGGCTGTCTGTGGTATGTTCGGGATATTCGCCCATCCATTACCAAGTTTGATGCGCGCGCTCTAAAATGCATTTTTCTTGGTTATTCCCACACCCAACGCATATATCGATGCTTCTCTACAGATTCGCGTCGAAATATGTTGGCTCCGCCGATGTTTCCTTTGTTGAATCCTCAGATATTTCTATTCCTGAGTTCTCACCACAATCACTTATTCCTGATTTCGAGGTTATTTTACCATATTCTCTCAATACCCACCCCCCTCTTCCTAGTGATGTTATTGGCTCTCGCTTTGGCCAGGTATATACTCGCCGACCTAGCACACCTGTCACTCCGACACCTGAGGCTGCTAACACACCTGATGACTCGTCTGCTCCTGATCCTCCATCACCAGAGTTGCCTATTGCGCTTCGCAAAGGTTCACGCTCCTGTGAGTCTTATCAGGGATTATTTGCGGCTACTTCATGAGTTGTAAAGACACTTGTTGCTCACTCCATACTGCGCACTGTTGCTGAGGTCATATCTCATCCCGACTGGTTACAAGCTATGCAAGATGAACTTCAGGCTCTGAACGTCAACCATACTTAAGATCTTGTCCCTCTTCCTTCGAATAAGCAGGTAGTCGGCTGCAAATGGATCTATACAGTACGCGTCAACGCCGATGGCTCGCTTAATCGTCTCAAGGCTCGCCTTGTTGCCAAAGGTTATGCACGGATATATGGGGTTGATTATTTTGACACATTCTCCCCAGTAACAAAAATGGCATTTGTTCGCCTACTTATCTCTCTTGCTGCCTCCTCTCACCGGTCTCTCCATCAGTTGGATGTTAATGGTTTTCTTAATGAGGAAGTTTATATGGAGCAACCACCCGGGTTTGTTGCTCAGGGGGAGTCCTCCAAGGTTTGTCGCCTTCGTCGATCGTTGTATGGACTCAAGCAGTCGTCACATGCTTGGTTCGTCCGTTTTTGCACTGTTGTACTTAGTTTTGACATGTCCCAAAGCATAAAGGATTCCTCTATTTTCTATCATCACTCTGCGGCAGGAAGCATCCTTTTGGTGGTCTATGTGGATGATATTGTTATTACTGGCAGTGATTCTGCCGGCATTGATCGACTCAAATCTTTTCTTCATCAAAATTTTCAAACAAAAGATTTGGGTCCACTCCAGATGCAACAAATGAACCTTTTTATCTCAGAGAAAATATGTTCTTGATTTTCTGCAGGAGACTAACATGACACAAGCTGACTCGGTTGACTCACCTCTCGAACCTGGAGAAAGGTCACTTCATACTGACAGTGAGATTTTTTCATCACCTAACAGATATAGACGACTTGTTGGAAAGCTTAACTATCTGACAATGACTCGACCGGATATTGCTTGTGCGGTTAGCAAAGCGAGTTAGTTCATGAAATCTCCAACAAAAACGCAGTGGGAGACTGTTCTTCGCATTGTTAGATATGTGAAAAAAGAACCAGGTTTAGGTCTTCTATATTCTGATTATGGGCATACAGATATTGAGGCATTTTGTGATCCATATTATGTTGAATGTCTCTCTTCTAGGAGATCAACGTCTGACTTTGCGGTATTTATTGAAGAAAATTTGATCTCATGGCAAAGCAAAAAGAAGACAGTTATCTCCCGATCTAGTGTAGAGTCGGAATATTGTGCAATGGCATATGTAACTGCAAAGATTATTTGGGCACAACAAATTTTACAAGAGATCGGGTATCCTGTCAAGAAACTGGCACATATCTGGTGTGACAATCAAGCTGTTATCAAGATTGCCACAAATCCAGTCTTTCATGAGCGGACCAAGCATATTGAAGTTGATTGTCATTTTGTTCGAGAAAACTTTGAGAAGAAGAAGATCACCTTCGGCCATGTTCACACCTCTGATCAACTTGCAGATGTTCTCACAAAGGGGGTGTCTGGACCACATGTCCAATTTTTATGTAACAAGCTGGGCATGATAAATATATATGTCCCAACTCGAGGGGAATGTTAAGAGTTAAATGTTTTTAATATTTGTATCCCACATCAGTGTGGGTAACCCATTGTACTCCTTTTCTGATCTATATATTGAGCACTCTACCTCATTGTAAGGTACAAGTTTCTATTGTAACATATATATATATATATACTTGTATATTTCTTGTGATTTCTATACGCACCCCCCACCTGCGTCGAGCATTATGTTTTGATACCCGTATATTCACACGAGGGTGTTTTCCCCAATACCCTGGTGATGGGGTGGTGGCCCAGGTGTTTGCGGGCGTGATGTGATGTGACCGTGTTGTGGGGCGGTGGTATGTGTTATGCATCTCCCCCAATTTGACGAGCAATTTGAGAGAACTAGTAAGTGGTAGTCCAAGCAATTGGACCAACTTGGGGGCTAAAAAATTATGAGGCGCCACTGTCTTGCAATACCAAAACGGGAATTCCCCCTATACTGCCTTCAAATTTCATGGATGTCACGGTAGTGGAGCTGTGTTTGTGGTCACTATAATAGGTCACCACACTCTGGAAGTTTGCTACTTAGCATTTGATGCTCAGATTAGGTTCCATCGGCTCACTGGAGTCCTCTGCCTCCCCTGCCAGTTCGGAGTCGTCGGGTGAGGCCGCCTCACCATCCCCCAATAAGAACACCCGCAACTTTGGATCAGCACATTTGTGCAAAGGGTTGTAAGGCATGCCACACCGAAAGCATATGACCTTCCGTCGGCGGTCTTCCCACTCCTGAGTCGTTATGTGGCGTACTTGTTTGGCGCTGAATGGGTTTGGTTTTGGAAACTCTCGAGATGGCCCCCTCAGTGGCTCATCGAGTTTCCGAGGGAGGCGAGGGGTGTAGCCGCGTAGTGGCGATGGACCCAATCGCGTTGGGGGCGGCCAAGCCTCGTGGTCAGAGACACAAGAGCCTCCTCCCTGAGGTTGCAGTCCAATGCCCTTCCAGACGGCAAGCACCACATATCTAGACAATCGCATTACTTGCAAACGTGTCTCCGGATTATGAATGCAGACCCAATTCCGGATCTCCTGTAATCCTTGTAAAAAATAGCCGACATATTGTGTTTCCAGTTGTCGCGGAATCAGAGCCGCCAGATACTCAAACTGTTCAATGTATTCTTGAACTGTTCCAAGCTACCGTAATGCAGCGAGTTCTTCATTCGGATTATGTACCTCGATTTCACTGAACCGCTCAATGAGTTCTTTGAATATTTTCCACGATAAATTTGGATGCACCTCCTGTAAAACTATAAACCAATGTATCGCTACCCCCTCCATACAGACTTGGGCTAAGGCGATTTTTGTGTCGTCAAGCGTGTGATTAATTCGGAAGTAGAGCTCGGCTCAATTAAGCCAGTCGTGGGGATCTTGACCATCAAAAGTCACCAGTTCAACATGACACGTGGAGAACAACGCCTCTGATGTATTGTTCGAAGTCTTGTTGATCGCATTCAGGCCGTCGTCACCCTGGCCATGGCCAACGAGTCCAGACGTGCACGCTGCAGAATCGTACAGGAAGTCAGAGGATGGCATCTCAAAGTGTCCGGGCAACTTTTCCAGGCATCGCAACAGTTGAGTCGTAGAATTCTGAAAGTCGGCTAAGTCTGATACCTCCTGTTTGAATGAGCCCACAGAGGTTGGGAGGCCCATTACAATTGATTTGAGCCGCTCCGTTCATTGATCCATTCCCTCCAAGCGAGATTGCAGTCGAGTTTCCATAGTTATCGTCGATGGATCATCACACCCCGTCCGACGACGTTGAGAGTGTATGGGCGCCTCGTTGGATCGCGAAGTAATGGTAGGTCGGACTAGAAGTGATAGAACACTAGAGGAAAATCAACAGGTATGTATCTATTATCCAATTCGTATGAGAATTTCAGTAGAAACAAGAAGAGGGAGAGAGAGAAAATTGAAAGTAAACAAGTACACGAGAGGACTTCCCTGCTCTCCCTGCTCTCCCGCCCAAGCGCTCAGCTGGTTCCAACAGAAAGATTCCTTGCCCAACACTTCCCCACTTCCCCTCTTAACAACTAACCTCCTCGCGCACCCCCTATGGGCCCCTCTCCCCCCTGCGTGTATACACATGCCACACGCCTGGGTTATCCGGGGATCTATTAGTTTGAAATTGGATTTTGTGTTTAAAAAGTGTTCAATGAAACAAATTTTCAAGTAATCTTAAATATGTTAGATTTAAGATTCGGTTTTTGTAACACCTCGGACCTTCTGGCCCGTTACTTCATTAGATTTCTGATGTTTGAGGTGTTCGGGGGTAGTCCGGGGTGTTTTTGGGACATGTGAGTCATTCCAACAGTGACTCGTTTTAACAGCCTGTCAAATTTCCAGTTTTCCAACGGTAGCTCATTCTGACGGTAGCTCATCCTGGCGGTAGCTCATTCTGCGGTAGCTCGCTAGCGGTGACTCGAAAGGCGGTGACTCGCTGGCGGTGACTCATCTGGCGATGACTCATCCTAGCGGTGGCAGAGACTCACTTTAACAGTTTGCCAAATTTCCAAAATTTTCCAATTTTTCCAATGTTGCCCTTTTGATGTCTTTTGATGTCTTTCTTTGACGTAAAATGAGTTTAATGTCATATTTAAGAAGTTTGGAAGCCGTTTCAAAAACTATCAATCATATCTTTAATTTCTAAAAGCCTGGGGGCTTTTAAATGGTCAAAACGAGTGGTCTTCATCAAATCCGCCTTTAACGGCAATTCAAACTGTACCCAATCCCTGTGTCTCGGATATGATCTTTCTAAAACCGAGATATCCTTCCCTTCGTTCTTTCGGTCTGGCTTTCTCTTGAGACTGGACATCCCTAAGACCTTCCTTGGAGAATTTTCCAATAGTTGATTCGTATTTCCCTGGAGAGCTTCATGTTGTACGTGTCCCTGTTTTTGGTGCAGCAAGGTTATGTCGATCGTCTTTCTTTCAGGTAGGATTTCCTTTGTCTTTCTTATTTGTGTATCATGCGAGATGGGTATATAAATGTTCATCTTTGTGGAGATTGTTGATTTTTGGATTAATAAAGATAATGAATTGATTTAAAATCATATATAAAGGGGCTGGGGAATGTGTCATATGATCTTACTGCTTTTATTTGATTTGATTCGTTTTGTTTTGATGTTATGAATTGTATGGGCTAAATTACCCATTGAAAATTGTGGTCGTTGGAGGTCTCTACTTATGAATATGATGATGTGAACTATAGAATACATATTGTGTGGCTATTGACGTCACTTATTATGAAATTGGTTAACCACGTACATTCGATTAATAAAATGGATGCCCTAGGATCATATGATTTGTGTGATAACACCCTTAATCAATAAAGTGAAATTAAACAAGGGATGTCTTGCTAAATCTGAAAATATGTTATGATGGGATATGACTTTGTTGTGATATGCGCGGGGGTGGGGTGCAGTAGATGAGACGTTTTATGCAGCGGAGCTGCAATGATGGTTGTTGTGATGTTGTTATGCAGCGGGGCTCTGGTGGAAGGTGTGATTGGTTTTGGCTGTTGGGTTGTTGTTTTTACTGTGCTGCTTGATATGTGTTGTGTTGTGATAGTTGTCTGGTTGGTATGGATGGCGAAATGAATAATGATCATGAACTGGAATTATTACATTATAATGATTTAAACTACATGTTTAACGAAACGGATTGGTAATAGAGAATCTGGAAAATGGTCTAATATTAATTAAAGACTGAAAAACAACTGTGGCTTGTGTTTTGCATGTATGGTGTTAGGCATTTAGAGGTGGCAGCAAAGTGGGGAAGTCATGAGTAGGTTGGTGTTTTGTTTGTGAACTCATAGGTTGGGTTTGTGTGTCTTTCTATATATATGTGCATAAACATTGTATGTTCCTGTGATTTCTATACACACCCTACCCTTGTCAAGCATTATGTGCTGACACCCACATAGTCGCGTGGGAGGGTGTCTTTCCAAACAACCTGGTGGGAGGATGGATGACTGACCACCCGCACTTCCCTGCTCCCTCTTCCAGGCGATAGTGGTCCAGGTGTCTTTGGGCGAGTTGTGATATGGTGTCCCAGGTGTCTTCGAGATGAGTTGTGGTGTGTTGTCTCAGGTGTTTTCGAGATGAGATGTGTTGTGTCGTCTCAGGTGTTTTTAAGATGAGATGTGTTGTGATGGCCCAAGTATGCGGGCGGGATGAGATATGTTGTGATGGCCCAGGTGTGTGTGGGCAGGGTGTGATGTGTTGTGATGACCCAGATGTGTGCGGGCGGGATGCGATGTGATATATTCGGAAGGGGTGGGAGCGCCAGGACATTTGCTCTTAGGGTGTGAGAGCGGCTAATCAGTGGAAAAGTGGTGCGGGGTACCCTATCATCGATGTGCATTATATTATATTATATTACTTGGATTCATTATTTGGTGAGCGAGCTTTGGTGAGGTTGGGGTTATGGTTAGTCGACCTATTAGGCGCTGTTTGGTTTTACTGTTTTCTCACGAGTGCATTGGTACGCTTCTTTCACTTGTGCGCGAGAGACTTTGGTTTCCCTACTGAGTATACCTGTATGCTCACCCTACGTATATAAAACTGTTTTTAAACTTCCAGGAGGATTACGTGAACCGTGTTGGGCATTACTAGCTCAGACCTTAGGACAGTTGTTGTGTTGCTGCTCTAGTTTGTTTTTTTGAGTATTTACCTTGGAGATTTTTATTTGTATCAGTTCTATTTACACATGCATTGTGGGATGGTTTTGGTTTTTCTTATATATATGTCGTGAAGTTGATTTTGGTTGACACATCCTATCTCCCGATCTTGTTTCCTTATAAAGGGTGTAGGTTGAGAAAATAGGAGAAACCGAACCCCCAAGGTGTACTTTCTAAAGGAGCCCTTGGGGTGCTTTTATAATGAACAATTAAGACCACACCGGACCTCAAGTCAAGTGTGGGATGCAGACTCCAACACTCCCCCTCAAGCTAGGTGAACCTAGCTTGGAAACATAAAGAAAAAACAAACCAAACCAATGAAAACAAAGCAATCAACAGACTGCAAACACTCCCCCTCAAACTGGAGGGGCCCAACTTGATGATAAAAACAAGACAAAACATAATAAAAGATAAAGCTTCAACATTGTTGCTCCCCCTGACGATGTTGATATGATGCCGCTGAAAAAGGGTGGGTAAACGCCGAAAAAGTGCGGGGCCGAACAACAGAGCGCCGGGAAATCCACATCGGCGGGTCGGTCGTCAGAGCGTCGGGAAATCCGCACTACGAGTCGGTCAGTCAAAGTGCCGGGAAATCCGCAATGTCGGGCCGATCATCAAAGCGCCGAGAAATCCGCACGGGAGGGCCGGTCATCAAAGCATCGGGGAATCTGCAGGAGGCACCGGCGATGGGATGCGGGGATTCCGTAGGAGGCGCCGAGCAGGAAGGCGGGGATTCCGCAGGAGGCAGGAGGAGGCCAGCAAGGAGGGAGAGCAGTGGACGGGGAACCTGGTCCGTCGGAAGTCGCGCACAGGAGGAGCAGCGGTCCGATACGGTGCCGCTTCGAAGGCAGAGGGCCGGCTTCTGGAGGAGCCGGCAGGGATGGAGGCCGACTGCTGGAGGAGCCGGCAGGGATGGAGGCCGGCTGTCGCGCGAGAGAGGTGTCGGGAGTCGCGAACTGGGCCGCGTAGGGCTGCCTGTCGGGATGCCGCAGAAGGAGATGCCGGCAGGGGGAGGAGATCCGGCGCCGAGAGGAGGGAGGTCCACCGCCTGGGAAGAGCCCGCACACCTGCTCGGAGGGAGGGCCGTCGCGCCGGCAGGAGATCTGGATCGAGGGGGCGGCACTGCGGAGGAGGCGAGGCGGAGGAGCCCCCCGCGTAGGGCAGAGACGGCTAGAGCCCGTCACACAGGGGAAGCGCGCAGGGAGGAGCCGAGATCGGGATCTCGGGAGGGCGCCGGAGGAGGTCGACTGGACAAGGGCCGCCGCGTGCGCAGAGGCGGAACCAGGATCGGAACGACGGAGGGGCCGCGGGCGGAAGTGTCGCGCGAGGGAGATGCCGGCAAAAGAGGGGAGGTCCGCCGGAAGAGGGAAAGAAGCACCGGCAGGGGGAGAGACGTCGTCGCGCGCAGACGGGAGTTTGGTCGGCGGGAGGACCTCCAACCGCTAGAGGGAGGCGCGTGCAAGAGAAGCCCTCGCACGAGAGGGGTCGTCGCACCGGGAGGGGGGAACAACGTCGGAGGGCCCCAAGGAGGAGGTCGACGCCCAGAAAGCCGACAGTAAGGATCTGCCCGAAGAGCGGGAGTTGCCGACGCGGGAGGACCTTTAATCGCGGGAGGGAGGCGGAGCCGGGAAGCCGCAGCAGGAGGCGGGGCCGGAAGTCCGCCGTCAAGAGTCCGCGCAAGGCCTCACCGGAAACAGTCACGTATGAGGGGGCGGCGGTAGGGAATTACGGCCATGTGCCCGCCACCCCCCCTACGGAGAGGGAAATAAAAAAAATGAACCCTAAACAGGAAAGAATAAAAAATTGGAGGGAGGGGTCGGGTTAAACCTCCTCTGATACCATGTAGGTTGAGAAAATAGGAGAAACCGAACCCCCAAGGTGTACTCTCTAAAGGAGCCCTTCGGGTGCTTTTATAATGAACAATTAAGACCACACCAGACCTCAAATCTGATGTGGGATGCAGACTCCAACAAAGGGTAATGTCTCCCATATTGTGATATTTGTACACTCTTGGTGCTAGTCGCCAACCTGGGGCCTACTGGAGGTGGGACACGGGGATCATTATCTCTTTTTCTTCATTGTCACCCCAAAAGGGGTATCTTTTGAGGGAGGGGGTCGTGAGAGTTTTAATGGCTTGTTTTGGGTAAACCATTTTCAGGAAGTAAAACCGGTTTGATTAATTGAACTTGTTGGGTATGAGCAACGACCAAAGTGTCAATTACGGATGGAATGGTCATGTAGTTTGGATGGACAGGAGGTTCCAAAATTTGAGTGTGATACAAACGGGACGAGCTGTGAAATTCAGGAACCACTCGGGTGGGTGACGATCCATAGCGAGTGTATGCTATAATCATAGATAAGAATTTATGTTATATGTTTATTTATTGTTGATGCCTCCTTTGGTTATATTGGTTGTTATTTGGGTGCATGATGGGGTGGAACTGCGAAATGTTACCTTGTTGGGGAAATAATTGGGAAATGTTACCTTGTTGGGGAAATAATAGATTGTATTATTTGATCTGCTTCTTTGGTTTTATCAGGATTTGTGATTAACTGTTCTTGTTTAAAACATGCTAACCTGTTTTCATGGCATCGGTCAAATGTTTGGGAATTGGTCCGCATGGGATTGCATGAGAGTGATTTGAGGAAATCCTAATGAGTATATGTACTCACCCCTACCCGCACATCTCAGTGTGCATGTATATGTCTTATGTCGTGATGCATGTAAGGGCAAGGCTCTGATGTTCTTGGGCGATGAATCTTAGGAGCTGAGTTCATGAGGAACATGGCATTGTTTGGCCGTAAGTTGGAGGAGTTCGACCATTCACTTCGGATGGGCGTCGAAGTTGTCATGTCGTGTCAGGAAATGAGTATGTTTTGATTTCTGCTGCACTCTGGTTTTCGATTTACTTTAAATATTGTTTTAAAGTTGGTTTTGGATTTTAAATGAAATTGCATTCTGGTCTCATGTAGTTGGTTGTCTACTTCAGGGCAAATCGCTCCCCAATGATTGTGTTTATCTCTCGGCACTAGTTATCAATCTCTAATGCTTGAGGCCATGTGGCGAATCCCGGCCCGATCTCGGGTTTTGCGGGCTCCCGGGTCGTCGGGGTCATCACACAACATCAAACAAAATCTCTCATATTTTCCTCCTTGAATTTCTCTCATTTAAAAACTCTTAAATGACCATCATCTTCTGTGAAACTTCTCTATCTTCTCTCTCTTCTCATAATGGCTTGGTCAATCCTCTTCATGCCCTCAGGTTTTTAGCCAATGAATAGGTTTCCTTAATTTTCATCATTTAAATCCACTTTAAATGACTCATATCTTCTTTCAAAATACTTTCCCAAAGCCCCTTAGAATATCTCAGCTAAATCTCCGATTAAACAAATATTCCATGAGGGATCGTATCATCCCTCCCAAGAAAATAGTCGTTTCTTTGACTCAAATTATGGAGACCTTTTACTTTCAATAAATCTTACTTTTGAATGCATATCTTCCAGATATCCCAAAAGAGATTCTCACATCATCTTCCCAAATCACCATAGCCAAATATGCATCAGTGTATCATATCATAAGATATCTGTCATGGCTTCTGTTTCAGTCAGTCACTCTACTGATAAGTTTTTTCACCTTTGTCTTCGCCAGCCACTCGTCATCTTTGATATCCAAAACAGCTTACGATATCGCCATGTCATAGCATACAGTATAGCCAAACTCCTTGCATTCTGATCTTCCTCATGTTGCTTCTTACGACATCCAACTGCAGCTTCCGACTGTTACATTCCACCCGTTGTGTACGATACAACACACTTCTCATCTTCATTTAATACTTAAGTCAACTCAAAATATCCCAACCAAAAATTTGTTTCTTCGTTTAACACACACTAAACCATCATATCTTCCATTTAAATAATTTCCAAAAATAACAAAAAATTTGGCCATATCATCATCCAAAGAACATCACGTGGGGCCGTCGATATTTTCCTTGAAAAATTTGCCGCCACTCAGACCAAATAAAAGATGGATTTATTTCTTAATCTACCCTCTACATAAAGTTCATTAAATCTTGTTAATGGTGAATTCCCCTTACCTCAATGTGAGGTGAGAAGGTTCTTTTATAGATGAGTAAAACTAAATACAGAGAGGGTAAGTCCGATGTGGGACTCAGAAATACCCAAGTAAAGAAATGGGGTCCAACACTCCCCCTCAAGCTGGACATGCCCAGATTGGATTGAGTCCCACAAAGAAAAAATAGAAAACAAGACAGACGAACTCATACTCCCCCTCAAACTGGGCTATGGAGGCTGTGAAGACCCAGCCTGGTAATGAGAGAGTCAAGACGAGCCCCTGAGAGGCATTTGGTGAAGAGATCGGCAAGCTGATCTGTCGTTGGTACACGGTCAAAGCTGATATGGTGCTGCTCCAGATGGTGACGGAGGAAGTGGCAGTCCACCTCGATATGCTTCATCCGTTCATGGAAGACGGGATTCGAGGCAATCTTCGTGGCGGCCTGATTATCACACCAGATATGAGCAGGGGCGTGTGCCGGGAAGCCGAGCTCATGTAGGAGATGACGAAGCCAGAGGATCTCAGTGGTGACGGTGGCCATGGCGCGGTATTCAACCTCGGCGCTCGATCGGGAGACGACAGTCTGCTTCTTGCTACGCCAAGAGATGAGGTTACCGGCGAAGAACACGGCGAACCCCGAAGTAGACTTGCGGGTCGCGAGGCAACCTGCATAGTCGGCATCACAGAAGGCCTCAACATCCAAGTGAGCATGACGTGAATACTGAAGGTCACGTGCAGGGTCTCGCTTGATGTATTTGGCAATGCGAAGGACAGCATCCCACTGAGATTGGGTTGGATGCTCCATGAACTGGCTGACTTTGCCAACGGCGCAGGCAATGTCGAGTCGCGTCATGGTGAGGTAGTTCAGTTTACCCACCAGACGTCGATAGCGCTCGGGATGAGGAAATGGTTCCGAGTCGGAATGGAGAGAACGTTCGCCAGGCTCAAGTGGGGTGTCCACGGCAGTGGCGGTGCTCAGACCGGCATCCTGCAAGATATCAAGAGCATACCTACGCTGGCAGAGAGAGATCGAGTCCTCAAAACGGGAGACCTCGATGCCAAGGAAGTAAGTCAGGGAACCAAGATCTTTGGTATGAAAGTTTTGGTGAAGGTGCGCCTTGAGGCTGGCGATCCCTCTGGAGTCGCTTCCTGTGATGATGATATCATCAACATATACCACGAACAAGATAGTTGTGCGGTGTCGTACGGAAGAAGACGGTGTGGTCCTTCAGACTGCGAGAGACGCCAAAGGTCGTGACGACAGTGCTGAAGCGGCCGAACCAAGCTCGAGGAGACTGCTTGAGGCCATAGAGGGACCGACGGAGGCGGCAGACATGGGAGTCGGCACCGGAGGCAGAAAAACCAGGGGGCTGCTTCAGGTAGACTTCTTCCTCAAGAACGCCATGGAGAAAGGCATTCTTGACATCCAACTGATGAAGTGGCCAGTGATGATTAGTAGCCAGAGAGATGAACAGGCGGACAGAGGCCATCTTGGCGACCGAAGAGTAGGTCTCAAAGTAGTCGATGCCATATGTCTGAGCAAACCCCTTCGCCACCAGCCGGGCTTTGAGGCGGCAAAGAGGGCCGTCGGGATTGAGACGGATCGTATAAATCCATTTGCTGCCCACTGCCTGTTTGCCTGCTGGAAGGGGGACAAGATCCCAAGTATGGTTTTCCTCCAGAGCCTGCAATTCATCCCGCATTGCGGCTAGCCACCCGGGGTGAGATTTGGCTTCACCAACCGTGCGAGGTATAGAAACTGTCTCCAGAGCGGACAGACCCCTATATGAAGATACAAATAGAGTACTCTGGCAGGAGCGAGTACCTTTCCGTAGGGCAATGGGCAAGTCCTCGGGTGGCGGAGCAGGAGCAGCGGACGAAGCGGGAGCATCAGTGTCACTGGCCGGAACGGGGGATACAGTCGAAGGACGGCGGGAGTAGACCTGACCAAAATGGGTGTCAACAGGGGTTGACGCCGGTGGAGGATGGATGATGAGAGGAGGACCATCATCAATAGCAAAGTCAGGATGAGAAGAGGGAAAGGAGAATGGAGAACTCTCAACAAAGGAGACATCCGCTGAGATGACATACCGGCGAAGGTCCGGGGAGAAGCAGCAGTATCCGTGCTGAGTGCGGGAATAACCAAGGAAGATGCAGCGGAGGGATTTGAGAGAGAGTTTGGTGCGGCCAGGGCGAGTGTCACGAACATAACACAAGCGGCCAAACACTCGAAGAGGGAGAGAATGAAGAGGGAGAGTGGGGAAAAGAGCCCGAAAGGGAGTCTCCCCCTTAAGGATAGAAGAAGGAAGGCGATTGATGAGGTAGGTAGCAGTGAGAATGGCATCTCCCCAAAAGAGCAGAGGCACCTGTCGGTGGAAGATGAGGGCACGAGTAGTCTCCAGAATATGTTTGTGTTTCCGCTCGGCCACGCCGTTCTGCTGGGGTGTATCAGGACAGGAGGTCTGATGAAGGATGTCATTCGTCTAGAGAAACTGCCGAAAGGAAGTGGAGAGATACTCGCGCCCATTATCCGAGCGGAGACATTTGACAGAGATAGAAAAACGGTTCTTAATTTCATTGAAAAAGGTTTGGAAGGTGGAAAACACTTCGGAGCGCTCTCGAAGAAGGTAAAGCCACATCATTCGCGAATAGTCGTCAATGAAAGATATATAGTATTTATATCCCAAGTGACTCGGAATGGTACACGGGCCCCAAACATCTGAATGAACCAGATCAAAGGGGTGGGAGGCCCGTGTATCCGTGCGAGGAATGTAGGAAGAGCGATGATGTTTCGCAAAAGAACAGGACTCACAATGAAAAGTAGGAGTCCGACTGAAGTCTGGAAACATTTGATGAATGGTGGATGCAGGCGGGTGTCTTAATCGGGAATGAAGATCTAGTGCCCGAGAAGAGGAAGACGTGCACGCAATGGGTGCTGGTCCTTCGAACATGTAGACCCCGTCTCGAAGCCGGCCTCGACCAAGTTCTCAGTTCGCAGTCTGCTCCTGAAACACAACACCAGAAGAGGTAAATATGGCCGCACAGTTATAATCCTTAGTCAGTTTACTGATGGAAAGCAGATTAAAGGGACTGCAGGGCACATGTGCCACAGAGGGTAGGTGTATCAATGGAGTGAGGGAGCATGCGCCGAAGCCTGCTATGGGGATAGTGGAGCCATCAGCGACAGTGATGGCCGAAGAACTGGCATATGTGCAGTAAGACGTCAGCATACCAGCATCACCGGTGAGGTGGTCGGAGGCACCTGAGTCCAGCAGCCATGCAGGGGAGCAATGGCTGACAAAGGCAGTGGGGCGAACAGTACGGGCCAGAGAAGCCGAGGAGGGACCGGTGCGGACGGAGGCCGGAGGATCATGAGGCCGCCTGAGGTCGGCCATAGAAAGGGCCAGAGACGGGGAAAAGAGGCGACAGTCGAGGACGCGTCCTGGACCGCGGGCTGTCCCTGCCGCGGGTGCTGAGATGGTCGTCCATGCAGGACCCAACATCGGGCAATCAGGTGGCCAAACTTGCCACAATGTTGACAGAAGGGACGTGGACGACTTGAAGCACGGCCACGTCCCGAGGAGTCTGCCATGGAAGCGTCGGGTAGCTGATGCAGCGGGCCGGTGGGACGACCGTGCGCGTGCTAGAAGGGCCGCCGGAACGAGGGCGCGCTGCCGGGACGAGGGCGCGCTACCGGGACGAGGGCGCGCTGCCGGGAGGGTCCGCCAGGACGAGGCCGAGGGCGCCAGGACGAGGGCGCCGCGGGATGAGGACGCCGCTAGGTGAGGGGAGCCGCGCCTGCTGGGGTGAAGGCGGCGGAAGGGGAGCCGTTGGGCGAGAGCAGCGCGAGCGCGCGGGAGGCGCAGGAGCAGCGGGAGGCGCGGGAGGCGCTGGAGCAGCGGGAGGCGCCGGGAGCAGCGAGAGGCGCCGGGCGAGGGTGGCCGGGAGCGCGCCAGGCGAGGGTGGCCGGGAGGCGCGGGACGAGGGCGCTGAGACGGGAGCGCGTTGGGGTGGAACCCTAGCGCGAGCGGGACGTTGGGGAGCCGGGACGCCGGGAGCCGCGCCAGGAAGGAGGGTCGTCGGGGAGGGCGTCGCACCAGGAAGGAGGGCCGCCGGGCCATGGGAGGGCGCCGGAAGCCGAAGCCGGGAGCCACGCCGGGAGAGGGCGCCGGGAGGGGAGCCGCTGGGGCTAGGGTGCGGGCGCCGGGTGAGAGCGCCGCTGGGTCGAGGGCGAGGGCGCCGGGGCGAGGCCGAGGGCGAGGTGCCGGGGCGAGGCCGAGAGCGCCTGGGCGAGGCGCTGGCGAGGGCACCGCTGAGCGAGGGGAGTCGCGCCGGCAGAGAGGGCCGCCGGGAAAGGAGTCGCGCCGGTAGGGAGAGCCGCCGGGAGAGAGGGCCGCCGAGAGAGAGGACCGCCGGGAGAGAGGGCCACCGGGAGATTAGGGCAAAGCCAGAGGGGGGAAGAGAGACGGGGCCGAACAGGGCCGGGAATCCGCTGGGAGGGAGGGTCGGGATTAAGATCTCTTTGATACCATGTTAATGGTGAATTCCCCTTACCTCAATGTGAGGTGAGGAGGTTCTTTTATAGATAAGTAAAAACTAAATACAGAGAGGGTAAGTCCGATGTGGGACTCAGAAATACCCAAGTAAAGAAATGGGGTCCAACAAATCTCTTTAAAATATCCCACAAATTTTTCTCATAAATGCTCCTTTGATTGTCTTCTGCAACCTACAACATGTCCGTGTCACCATATGCGGTATGAAACACGTATGATGATGTAGCCTTGTTGCTGCCGCCGATATGAGGTTTTCTTCTTCTATGTCTTACTGCATTTTATAAACCTAGGGCATCTTCCGCATCCTTCAATGTTTCATTGTCATACAATATGACTGTTGTGTACAATAATATTCCCTTTGCAACAACCAGATAACAACTTCCAGTACACTCAAGTTGTATAATTCGACGTGTAAGCAGAATATTCCATAATCATATACAGCCTTCCAAACATCTTCAAATCACTTCCAAAGTCATTAGATATCCTCAAAAACATATTACCAACAAGATCTCATTCCTTCAACCAACCTCCTCTGGACTTCGAAACAAGTTCTTCAACTCTCAACTTCTTCATCATCTTACTTCATAAGATGAACATTATCACTGTGGTTGACAATAAATCCAAAACAAACCCAATGGGCGCAACAGTTTTAATAATATTTTTGATCAAATTATATTTATAATTTTATAATTAGATTGAGTTATCACAATTAATCACTTAAATAATTATTTCAATTTTAATAATTTTTTATAATAATAATTTTTATAATTTGAATTATAAACAGATGAATGTGGCTTTCTATCAGCCCGACAATGGGAGACTATTTCCATCCCGAAGCAGACTTTTCATGAAGGGGCCTCCTGCATGCCAAGCATGAAGTCGATGAAAGCTCCTTGCTTTGACCCTTCTGAAAGGTCGGTTCCAACATACCAAACATGACCGACATGTTCCCCCTACCAAGATTGATGGCAAAACATCATGCATAACAACGACATGCGTCCCATATCTCTGGCCCCAAAGAAAAGATAACTAGAGCAAAAAATTTACCAAGAGCCAATGACAATGCACTAAACAGGCTGTAGAGATGGGGAAAAAACACCTTTTTCCACAACTACATCATTCAGTGTGAAGCTTAACATCAAGCAGCACAATCTGAAAGCCCTTAAGAATAAATTTAAAGAATACATGAGAGACATCTTACATGGAGGCAGTGTAGGGGGTTATTAATATGAAAACAGTAGCACGTGCAGAAAAAAAAAGGTAAAAAAACGGACTAGAAAATTCTTACCTAGATGCTTTCTGAAAATCACTTAAAAAGGCAAAGAAATCTTGCGATGAACTGGCGCCCCCTTGATGTTGACATTTTAAAAGGTAGTCCATGGCCTGTATGCAAAAAAACAAAATTAAACTGAATAATGATAAAGAGAACCCGGAGACAGCGATCAAGAGTAGCAAAAAGATGTCAAAGCATTGTCAATTATCAATGCAGTTTTATAAAAAATTTATAACAAAAATTGCGTGGTTTGTTTGTTTGTTCATAATAATTTATACTAATATGTGTAACTGACGTTTTGACCCTATCAGTGTGCAATATTTAATCTTTAAGATGAAGTTTGCATCAACTGACAGAAATAAAATTGTTTCATTTGATCATGCGATTGAACATCACTGTTTTTTAATTCATTGACTGTCTTTAACTCAGACGTGGTTGCCCAACATTTTTCACACATCTTTTTGTTTGTAGTTTTAGGTTGTGGCGACTATTAATGGCTGGAATTTCTATAGCTTACATGACGCATCTATCCAATTTGTATGCACTCCAGTAAGGAATTTTCCTTACTCTAGTCATCTAATTTATCCATATATTATTTAATTTTGGTAACAAGAATTACAAATGTGTAGGAAATGTAACCATCTGGATTGACCCACATCATAGTTCAATTTTTCTCCACTTTCAAATACTATTATATGTTTTTTCTTAATTAAATTTAGTCAAATAAGGTTGACTCATTAGTAGAGTTCCCGCATTTCTTTAGTTAACAAGTGGTGCCTTGAAGTTCACTCTAACTTCATGATGCGCAGGAATGGGGCTTAAAACCCTTTCATATGCCAGACACATTGGGCTGGAAATTTTATTCCAGGAGGGCCCAAGGAAATACAAAGAAGCAAAACAGCAACGGGGTAATTAGAAAACATCGGCCTTCAAAAATCAATAGCAGCATGGAAATAGAAGCAATTAGAAAACGTTTGGGGTTTTAATAAGGGAGGGGAGGAGGTAATTTGTTAGGAGCAGTCATCTTTTTTGGCGTTTTAAGAGTCTTTGGGCCTTGGGTGGAGCCTTTTGTTCGGAGGGGATTGCCCCTGGGCAGCAGGAAGGGAAATCTTCGAGCTCTCTATTTGGGGTTGATACTTGGGCAGGAGGAGGAAGGTCCTTGTCCCAATGTTACGTGTTAAGGCCTTGTTTGCTTGCAGAAATGAGGACCAGAAAAGGGAAAGGGAACTCAGTTTTTTGCGGGTTTGGAACACTAGAAGAAGAGTTCAAGGGAATGGAAAATTCCATCATATTATGAATCGGGCGGGAGGACTATGGAATGGGAAACTAAATTTTCAGACAAAAATACCCATGGAAAATTATTTGAATTCCAAACAAGCCCCATCAACTCTCTTCGCCCCGTCATCCGCCGCACCCATGCCCGGCCACCCCTGTCTCTGCTCCCGCTTCTGTCACTGCCCTCCCACGCCTGTCGCCACCGCACCCTGCCACCCTCACCTGCTCATTCTCCCACCCTGCCTCCCCAACCTTGCCCTTGCTCCAGCTCCTGCCACTGTGTCCTGCTGCACCGTGCCACTCCCTGCCGCAGCCGCACTTTCCACCCACACCCTGCCACCCCCACTCTGCTCCTTCCGCCACGGATTTGCATAAGGGAGGACTGATTTGCAGATGGGGACACTTAAGTGTTTTTTTAGCTTTTTTTTTTAATAGTTTCCCTTTAATTTTCTGGTTATACCAAATAAGAAAATGGAACTCAATTTCCATTTCCACTTCCTTTCTACTCTCACTTTCTCTTTCCCAGTCACCGTTTCCGCCATACCTGAAGAGCCCTTGGGAAGATTGAAGAGTGCTTGGTGCTTGAGGGAGTTGATCAAGTATTAAGAATTGAAGCGCTCTCATGAATTCAATTGACAAAGTGGGGGCTGTAAGTTGTTCTCAATTGAGACACATCAATGTAGCGTTGGTCTTTACACTGAGGGGCCGGAGAACTCTCGAATAAAGATGCCTTGAACCATTGGTTCCTTCCAAAAGGCTATGATCAGGTGCTGTATCAGCGATACTAAGATTGTCGGCAAGGCCCCCGGACCATCCAGCAATACAGTCAAGATTACCACAGACTATCAGCATGGAATAACCTATAGATGGAGGGAGAACAAATTTTGAGGTTTATCGGAGGCCTTCAGCCCGCTATTCAGGGCCAGGTTCAACTGATCACCATGTTCAGCCTTGATGAGGTCAGTACTCAAACCCTACGGGTCGAGGCACAAATGCAACGACACCCTCACTCAAGCCCTTCAACGACCCAAACTTAGGACTTATCTAGGCAGCAGAACTCCAGGTTCAGGCCCCAGGCCCCCAGCCCGCTGCAGGCACTTTTAATAATCGCAATCAGCCTGGTCAGCACCCCAACCTCGATAAAACAACCCATATGCCCGAAAGTTCAGTGATAGGTGCTACCGATGCCAACCGAGATACTTTTCAAAAAATGGTCAGAATCGAGGCAGAGTTAATTTAATAGAAAAAGCTGAAGAAGAGGGTACAACTGATTGAGAACAAGAGGAGCGGTACTATATTGATCCCAAGGACATCATCAAGGAAGAGCGGGAGGTCTCAGTTGTGTGACGCTTGGTGATGACCACCGAGTCGACCAAAGAGGATCCATAATGACAAAATCTCTTCCACAGTCATTATCGGGTGAATGGATACGTGCTCAAAATTATTATTGATGGGGGAAGCTAGGAAAGTTTTATCTCTCATGATGCAGTAAGCAAGCTGCAACTGAAGACAACCAATCATCCGCCACCCTATCGTGTTGGATGGAAAAAGTCGATATGAGACATTCGAGTGACAGAACAAAGCAATGTACCATTCTCGATCGGCCAATACAAAGATCGTGTGATGTGGTCGAGATGGATGTGTGCCAACTTATGTCGGGATGATCATGGCAATTCGATCTTGATGTCCGCCACAATGGTCGCACCAACATCGTGGAGTCTAGCATAGAAAAAGCTCATTACATTTTGTCACTTCTGATGAAGCACCCGGACACCCAGGTACAGAGAATATCAGTTATTTCTTTAAGTACAACTGATGATTTCAAGGGGACGGGAGAGGCCGGTTACATCTTGGTCGTTGCATCCCAACCGTTTTCAAACAACACTACCGTCATACCACCACCCCTCCAAGAGCTGCTCGATGAGTTTCGAGATATTATGATGAGGTACTAGCCAACTTACCGTCAAACAAGGATATTCAACACCAAGCTGCTCCTAGGAGCTTTTCTGCCAAAATTTTCCACACTAGCACACGAGTCCAACGAAGCATGAGATCTTTTAGAAACACGTACTAGAGTTTCTCAACAAATGCTTCATGCGAGAAAGCATGAGTCATTGTGTTATTCCAGTTCCATTGGTTCCCAGAGGAACCTCCACAGGATGAACGCTCGGTGGGTCACCTTTTTGTAGCAATTCACCTTTATGATAAAGCACGGGAATAGTTGAAAAAATCAGGTGGCAAGCACATTAGGTAGGTGAGCCCATACACTCATCATACACTCATCACCATGCGGAATGAGGTTATGGGATTTGATTGTTTAAAAGATCAATATCCGGAAGATGTGGATTTCATCAAAGAATGGGCACGTTACCAATAAGGATCGTCTGTTGACCCTTTTATACCGCAGGACAAATTTCTTTTCCTCGAGACCGTTTGTGCTTCCCTTAAGGGTTGTTATGAGAGAGCATAACTACCGAGTTGAACTGTAATGGTCACTTCGGGAAAGACAAAACTATTTCTTTAGTGGGGAGAGAATTCTTTTGGCCACAGTTGAAACAGTATGTTGCTAAAATGGTGAAACGGTGTATGGCCTTCCAAGAGAACAGGGGGAAAGCACAAAATAGTGGTCTATACACTCCCCTACCCGTTCTGGAAGCTCCCTAGGAAGACATCTCCATAGACTTTATTTTGGGATTACCCCATACTCAACGGTCCCATGATTGCATATTCGATGTAGTCGACCGATTCTCAAAGATGATGCACTTCATTCCTTGCAAAAAACGGTTAATGCTTTTTATGTGGCTACGTTGTTCTTTCGGGAAGTGGTATGATTCCATAGAATTCTGAAAACCATCACATTTGACCAAGATACTCATTTCATTAGCCACTTTGGAGAATGTTTTAGACAAAGTTGAATTTTAACACCTTCTTCCACCCCCGAACAAATAGACAAACATAGGTTATTGTAAGGGTATTAAAGTATTATATATTTTTAATATTCACATTCCACATCAATGTGAGTTATCTGTTGTATTCCTTTTCCCATCTATAAAATAAGCACACTACATCGTTGTGAGGTACGAGTTTCCATTCTAACATGGTATCAGAGCGATAGGTTAAGGCTTCGCTCCTTCGGCGCGATGCACCTCTAACGCGTCGCTCCTCCTTGCGCGAAGGCCCCCTGGTCGTCCGCTCTTCTCTTGTGTGACGCCCCAAGCCCCTGCGGGACGACCACTCATGCGACAACCTCCCTGTGCGACAGCTCCCTTCCGTACCGAGCCCTTGTGCGACGGCTCCCTTCCGTACCTAACATATAGGATCACCCATACTGAATGATCGAGTTTTTGACAAGTGTTGCTTTGAAAGGAAATCTAACACTTAGTATTTCAAAGGGGTTTTAATCGCACTATTTTTTCTCATGTTTTCCCTTGATGTATGATTTTAATGATTTAGTTTTGGAATCCGTATTTCATCCGCTAAGTTAATATGTCCATACCATATTAATGTATAACTCTTTACACAACCCACAACTTAAATCACTTAAAATTAAAAGCTAAACATATCCACACATATCTAAATGCATCATATGCATAAAGTACATGAACTTTTGATATAAATGTTTAGCATTATATGATATTGATAATCACCGCATGAGTAAGCCTAGAGGCACAGATAGTCAACCCCCACTTTTCTAGGACAAGGCTTCCAAACCGGTGAGAAGTCTGACCCAAAGTCCTTAGATCTCAATTAATCATAACTCCAATACCTAATATGTATAAACTATATTCAACAAATAAATTCAAGCCAATAACTTTAATTATAAATCAAGGTCAAGGTAGATTAAAACTAAATCTTATGTTGTCGTACCCAACATGTAATGCATGACATGGCGATCTATAAGCAATTTATCACACAAATTAAAGCATACACAATATTTACATTTCATAAACAATTTATAAACATGAATATTCAAAAGGTATAAACAAATAAATAAACATTTTATTTATTTTTCAAACATGAGATGTACATTTATGAACAATTCATAAATCAAAAATTATAAACATTTTATAATTCATTATGGACATTTCATAATTAGATAAATATAAAAACATATATTTATTCTCAATACAAATTCCTTCATATTATTCATTAAATGACATTTGCTTTAAATATATGATATTTCATGAAATATAACATTTTATATTTCAATATCTATTATGTAAATATTTTACATAATCTAAATATCACATATTAAAATTATTTAAACTTTTGAACAAATCATTTATCAAAACTTTTCTGATATAGTACAAATAACTTCTTTAAATAAGACCCTTTTAATTTGAACAATTAAAATTAAACATTATGAACAATTCGTAATTTTAAATATAAAAAGTTTATATTGTGCTGTATTTTTGTAATTTATAAGCCTTTTGTAAATTACACTTATAATTTTCCATATGAACATATACATAAATTATAAGTCATATCATATAATTTTAAAAGGTATTTTAATATTAACACTTATATTATAGAATATTTATTAATAAATGTTTCTTAAACATTTAATTAACTAATTATAAATATTTTATAATTAATTGATTTAAAAAACACTTATAAATTAATAAATATCACAAAATACTTATTATCATAAATCATAAACAATTTATAAATTACATAAATCAATTCATAATAGAATTTTAAGAAAAATATTTTTTATATTCAAGTCGCTTTTAAAGATATATTGGAAATCGCAAAATACGATTGATAGGCTAGCAACGCTTAAACCATTTAAGCGCTTTCAATTGCATTCTACGACAGGCACTGATATCGTATTTACAATACGATGCTCTGTTTTAATAATGTGGAACGCAATACATAACGTACGTTGCGTCACCAACGCAGATTACATTATATCATAGCGTAATGTCAGAGACCCCAACACATGTTACGTTATCGCATAACGTAACGTCAAGGACCACTAGCGCGGGTTACCTTATCGTATAACATAATGTCAAAAGACCTCAATGCAGACTACATTATCGCATAACGTGATATCAAGGTCTCCATTGAGATTACGTTATCTGATAGCGTAATGTCAGGCTCTCGGTCATGATTATGTGATCGCATAACGTACTATCGGTCGCGGTTCTTCATTTTAAAGACACGGTTTCAAGAATCAAAACGAGGGGCATGCTCGGATACCATGAAAAGGTTTCTAAGCAATGATTACCCATTAATCAAAGTAACAGAAGCGAATGGAAACCATAAAACCCAAGATCCTCGTGCCTTTGAAACTGAAATCATATGAAATTGGAAATGAATGGGGTGCACCTTGCACCATAGAACGACACAGTCGTTGCCTTCATTCCATGCTTGATGAAGATCACTAAGGAACAACTGAAAGGATCTTCCCTCCGAGTTGTATCCACCAGCTGCACCAAATCACCGAAACGCTTTGAGCAAGACCTTCCAACCTTCACGATATGCCAGTATCTCAAAAGCAAAGGAAAGAGGAAGAGAGCTTCAGAAGCGAGGGAGTTTTGGCCAGAGGTTGCTAGAGGAAATCACATATAGCACCTGTGGCCAAGACTCCTTTATATAGGCTATAGGGACGCTCCCTGAACCCATGCGATTACTCGTACATTTCACAAACGTATGAGTAATGTTTTCGGTTTTATCTCATGTAACCCTTGGCAATAAACTCTATCATTTGTTTCAACTTATGAAATGGCTTAATAAATGATAGCCTTCATGTACGAGATTTGAACGTCAACTCCTTAGCATTCGGATGGCTAAATGAGTTGTGGCAGTGTCACATAAATTAAACCATTCAATTCACGGCACTACGACTCAACCATGTCGTACAATATGACATGCTCAAACAGCAAGTACACGATATCACTATACTGTATGTTGGACCCCATTTAAGGTTAAAGGGGTATTTCTGTTCTGAGTCCCACATTGGACTTAACACCATGTAATTAGTGTTTACTTCTCTATAAAAGAGGATCCCCACCTCACATTGAGGTAAGGGGAATTCACCCACTACATGGTATCAGCGGGATTTTTATCCCGAACCCTCCCTCCCTTGCGGCTTCCCGGTGTTCTCCCGGCCCCGCCTCTCTCCCTCCTGCCCTAGCCTTTCCCGGCACACCTCTCCTCCCGGCGCACCTCTCCTCTCCGGCCTGCACCCTCCCGGCGGTCGTCCCTCCCGCTCCGCCTCCACCTCCCGACGCCCGCGGTTCCCGGCCCTCCCGTCGCACCGCCCTCCATCCTCCCGGCTGCCCTGCGCGGCTTCCCGGCGCCTCTCTGGCCCCCGCCCGACGACCTTCCTCCCCGACAGCGCTCCCTCCCCGCGGCTTCCCGCGGCTCCCGACGCCATCACCCGCGCGCCCCGCCGGCGGCCTCCCGCTGCTCCCGGCGCCTCCCGACTGCTCCCGACGGCCTCCCGCTGCTCCCGGCGGCCTCCCGCTGCTCCCGACGCCATCACCCGCTCGCCCCGCCGGAACGCCCTCGGCCGCTCTGCCCTGCGCGGCTTCCCGGCACCTCCCGCTGCTCCAGCGGCCCTCCTCTGCGCGCTCCCTCCCGGCGACCTCCTGCTGCTCCCAGCGCCTCCCGCGCCTCCCTCTGCTCCCGCGGCCTCTCGCGGCTCCCGGCTCCCGGCGGCATCTCCCGGCTCCCGGCTCCCCGGCTCCCGGCTCGCCCCGCCGTCCCGGCGCACCTCCTCCCGGCGTCGCGCCCTCGCGCCCAGCCCTCCGCGCCCCGCCCAGGAGTCTCGCCCTCGGCCTCGCCCCGGCGCCGCGCCCTCGCCCCCCCCAGCGGCTCCCTTCCCGCTGCCCTCTCCCGGCGTTGCTCCCGGTTCGGACTTCCGGCGCCCGGCGCGCCCAGGTCCAGCCCTGCTCTCGGCCCTGCGGCGCTCCTGCCCCGAACCCGCGCCCCAGCACCCGCGCCGCCCCTGCCGGCTGCACCATCCTGAGCGCGACCCCCTGTCGCTGCTCCCTCCGGCCGCATCTCCGGGCCGCTTCCCTTCCACCGCCCGACTCCCGGCGAACGGGTCCAGCGCCCGCCCTCCATGGACGCGTCCTCCGTTCTTCCGTCCCTCATCACGGCCTCCTCCCGGCTTGTCGATGACCGGCTGGATGCCACTAATTTTTCCGTCTGGCGGAAGACGGTCTTGATGTCCCTCCGCGGCATGGGGCTTCATTCTCATCTTGAGAAACCCCCACCTGAACTCACTGACCCTAAGTTCGACTCTTGGCAGCTGGCGGACAGCAAAATCTTCGCCCTACTGGTCAACTCCATGGACCGCTCCGTGAAAGATGTCACCCGGACTGCCAACACCGTCAAAGAGCTCTGGGATTCCTTGATTGTCATGTTCTCCGAGACCAATAACTTGGTCCGGGTCTCTGACGTTCTACAACGTCTCTCCCATATCCGCCAGCAGGATCGGACCTTCCCCACCTACTTCATGGAATGGAAGGGTCTCTGCGATGAACTACAGGAACTCTGGCCGATTCCTCAAACTCCGGCCGAAGCGCAGACTCAGCGGGACCAGCTCTGCCTATTCAATCTCCTGAATGGCCTCGCACCGGACTATGCCACGACGGCCACCGAGATGCTTGCCAGCCCGTCTACACTGGATATCCCGCAGGTCTATCATCGCCTGCAGAAGGCACATCGGGCCCTTGCACCACTCGTCCCCCTTCCTGATCACACTGCGCTCCTCGGACGTGGCGGTAGTCGTCCTACCGGCCCTCGTGGGCGCGGCCGTGGGGACGGCCGACCTCGCCCCCTCTGCCAGCATTGCGGCAAGCTCGGCCATCTGGTAGACCGTTGCTGGGTCCTGCATGGTCGTCCTGAGTCGCACACCCGCCGGGGCCAGACTGCGCTCCGTGATGCACCCTCACCTGCTGCTACTCTTCCCTCGTCGTTGGATCTCTCCTTGGCTGAGCTCCAGCTGATTCACGATTACCGGTCCACCTCCATTGCGGGCTCTTCGTCAGCTTCTCTTGCCCATTCCGGTGGTCACACTGCCCTTGTCAGTCATCGTTTTCCGGCATGGATGCTTGACTCTGGTGCGTCCGACCACCTCACCGAGGATGCAGGTATGCTCTCCCACTACCGTCCCTATAGTGGATCCTCTGCCATCACTGTTGCTGATGGGTCCACTCTCCCCATAGCCGGCTTTGGCTCCTGTTCCCTCACCTCCTCCCTTCACCTCTCCTCGGTGGCTCATGTACCCCGGAGTCCTTTCAACCTGCTTTCCATCAGCAAACTGACCAAGGATCTCAATTGCACTGCTCTCTTTTCCTCGTCTTCTGTTTTGTTTCAGGAGCGGACGACGAACCGGGAACTTGGTAGAGACCAGCTTCGGGATGGAGTGTACATGTTCGCTGGCCCGCCTTCCATCGCCTGCGCGACTCTCCCTGCTCATGCCGTTGACCTCCATTCCCGGTTGGGCCACCCTTCCGCCTCTGCACTTCATCGATTCTACCCCGATATTAGTCCCCGTTTTTCCTTTCCTTGTGAGTCGTGTCGTTTTGCGAAATATCATCGCACCTCATATCCTCCTCGAGTTGACACACGGGCCGCCAAACCCTTTGATTTGGTTCATTCTGATGTATGGGGTCCCTGTGCTACCTCGAATCAATCTGGGTATAAATATTACATTTCCTTCATTGATGATTATTCCCGGATGACATGGCTTTATCTTCTTCGAGATCGGACAGAGGTTCTCTCCACCTTCCAGACATTTTTTCATGAGATCCAAACACAGTTTTCTATCCCTGTCAAATGTCTTCGATCTGACAATGGGCGGGAATACTTATCAACTCACTTTCAGCAGTTTCTCCGCGCCCACGGCATCATCTACCAGACCTCTTGTCCTGATACCCCTCAGCAGAATGGGGTAGCCGAGCGGAAACACCGGCATATTTTGGAAACCGCTCGTGCCCTCCTCTTCCACCGCCCGGTCCCTCTTCTCTTCTAGGGGGATGTCATCCTCACTGCTACTTACCTTCTGAATCGTCTTCCCTCCTCCATACTTCAGGGGGAGACTCCCTTTCATACCCTGTTCCCCTCTATTCCTCCTCACTCCCTTCCACTCCGCGTCTTCGGATGTCTATGTTATGTCCGGGACACTCGCCCCAATCTCTCCAAACTTTCTCCCAAATCTCTTCGCTGTATTTTTCTTGGATATTCCCGCACTCAGCGCGGGTACCGATGCTTCTCTCCAGACCTCCGCCGGTATATCACCTCTGCCGACGTATCGTTTGTTGAGACTTCTCATTTCACTCTCCCCTCTCCTTCTCCTTCTCCTGACACTACCATCGATGACTGCCTTCCGCTCTTCGTTCACCCGCCTCTGATATCTCCCCCTCTCGGTCATCTCTTTGGCCAGACCTACTCCCGTCGTCCATCCGCTGTACCTCCCATCCCGGCCGAGGACCACCTTGTTCCTGCTTCGTCCGATGCTCCTGTCCCCGCTCCCGCGGACGAGCCGATTGCACTTCGGAAAGGTACTCGCTCCTGTCAGACTACTCCTCTCTTTGTATCTTCCTACAGGGGTCTGTCCGCCTTGGAGACCGTGTCGCTTCCTCGGACAGTCGGTGAAGCAAAATCTCACCCCGGGTGGCTTGCCGCCATGAGGGATGAATTGCGGGCTCTGGATGACAACCATACATGGGATCTTGTTCCACTTTCGGTGGGCAAACAGGCGGTCGGGTGTAAATGGATTTTCACTATCCGTCTCAATCCCGATGGCTCTCTTTGCCGCCTCAAAGCCCGGCTTGTCGCCAAGGGGTTTGCTCAGACGTATGGCATCGACTACTTTGAGACCTTCTCTCCAGTCGCCAAGATGGCCTCGGTCCGCCTTTTCCTTTCGCTGGCTGCTCATCATCACTGGCCGCTTCATCAACTGGATGTTAAAAATGCTTTTCTCCATGGCTTTCTTGATGAAGAAGTCTACCTCCAGCAGCCTCCTGGTTTTTCGGCCTCTGGTGCCGACCGCCATGTCTGCCGTCTCCGTCGCTCCCTCTACGGCCTCAAGCAGTCTCCTCGGGCTTGGTTTGCCGCTTCAGCACGGTCGTCACAGCCTTTGGCCTCTCTCGTAGTATGAAGGATCACACCGTCTTCTTCCGTACGACGGCGCATGGCTGTATCTTGCTTGTGGTTTATGTGGATGACATCATCATCACAGGGAGCGACTCCAGAGGCATCGCCAGCCTTAAGACGCATCTTCACCAGCACTTTCACACCAAGGATCTTGGTCCCCTCACTTACTTCCTTGGCATCGAGGTCTCCCGGACTGCGGACACTATTTCTCTCTGCCAGCGCAAGTATGTTCTTGATATCTTGCAGGATGCCGGGTTGAGCACCGCCACTGCCGTGGACACTCCCCTTGAGCCTGGGGAACGCTCCCTTCATTCCGACTCGGAACCATTTCCTCATCCCGAGAGCTATCGCCGCCTGGTCGGTAAACTCAACTACCTCACCATGACGCGTCCTGACATTGCCTGTGCCGTTGGCAAAGTCAGCCAGTTCATGGCACATCCCACTCGCTCTCAGTGGGATGCTATCCTTCGCATTGCCAAATACATCAAGAAAGACCCTGTCCGTGGCCTTCAGTGCTCCCATCATGCTCACATGGATGTTGAGGCCTTCTGTGATGCGGACTATGCCGGATGCCTCGCTACCCGCAGGTCTACTTCGGGTTTCGCCGTGTTCTTTGCCGGCAATCTCATCTCTTGGCGCAGCAAGAAGCAGATTGTCGTCTCCCGGTCGAGTGCCGAGGCCGAGTATCGAGCCATGGCCACCGTCACTACTGAGATCCTCTGGCTTCGTCATCTTTTCCATGAGCTCGGTTTCCCCGCATCGACTCCTGCTCATATCTGGTGTGACAATCAGGCCGCCACGAAGATTGCATCGAATCCCGTCTTCCATGAACGGACGAAGCATATCGAGGTGGACTGTCACTTTCTCCGCCACCATCTGGAGCAGCACCATATCGGCTTCGGCCATATCCCGACGGCCGATCAGCTTGCCGATCTCTTCACCAAAGGTCTTCCAGGAGCTCGCCTTGAGTCTCTCACTACCCGGCTGAGTATTCACAGCCTCCCTGGCCCAGCTTGCGGGGGAGTCTGAGATGGTCCTGTGTCTTTGTTGTCTTTTTCTCTTTGTGGGACTCTATCCAATCTGGGCATGTCCAGCTTGAGGGGGAGTGTTGGACCCCATTTAAGGTTAAAGGGGTATTTCTGTTCTGAGTCCCACATTGGACTTAACACCATGTAATTAGTGTTTACTTCTCTATAAAAGAGGATCCCCACCTCACATTGAGGTAAGGGGAATTCACCCACTACACTGTAAAATACGATATACCCACAGGCTTAAATATAAGCCTTTTGCCATATGTATGTCATACTCTACAACATACCATATCGTACCATAAAATATGACAAGGCTTTAGGGCATATTCCCTTAAATTATATTAGACAACAATGATTCTATTTTCCCATCAAATCTTTCATTTGCATGGACATCACACGGAAATTATGACGGGGTGTTTTTCATGAAGAACAAAGAGGTATTTGTGAAGTGAGTCCAACATACCCTAAAATGTACTTAATGAAGCAAAATAATCGGCTTGAATGATCAGATTAATAGAAAAAACCATTATAAACCAAAATCAACTCATTAAAACACAATCCATGTGATAATACCAGCACAGGAGAAATGGAACAAAGCGCTAAGTTATTACTTGTCTGTAACCAATTGCACGAGTTGCAGAATTCATATTTGGAAGAAGACCCAAATCAAGAAGCCAATTGGCCTCATACAGGATCCCGCCATTTCCTACATTTCACAAATTGAAATTATTCCAAAAAAATTGTGTACTTCCAAATCCAGCAAAGATGAATGATATGTATCATGTGGTTTAAAAAGAAAACATCCAAAGGACCAACTACCAATCAGATAATCATCACATAAACATTCAGAAAAGGAATAATATAATGAAAAATTCCAAACCAAATTCTGGGAAATTGATATGGGATAGCAACTTAGAAAGGATCACGAGACCTCAAAAAAAATCATTTTGCATATATAGATAAGTATACAAGGGCAGGGTGCTGGATAAAACATATATAATGTATCAATTAACAAAACTGGGATGGCTAAAGAAAATTAAAAAAAACGCAATGAATGAAGTGAAGGCGGCAAAAAAAAAATCCAGCAGATTGATAACTATAAGCATCATTTTCTGCTATCAAAGCAGGGGCATGGTTTTGACCAATCAACGAAAGAAAAACCTGTTGTGTTGTGATAGTAGCACGTAGCACTACCTTTTCATGCTGCATGTTTTCTTATTTGCTTCTTTCTTTTTGGGAAGTTCAGCGCCCAAATAATCCACGTTCAATTTTTTTTTTTTTTAATTTGTTTCATTACATGATAGCGACAACAAAATGGAAAAAATAACAATCACCCACACCAAGTTTAACATGGCATAATAGCATATCTAAGAAAGTGTGATTTCAAAAAGTTACCTGACATCATTTCCTCACATCGGGCATCAATTGATCTATAGAGATCAAGTCTTTGGCTGGCAAGGAAAAAACAAATAAACTCATAGTCCAAATCCTTCAATGTAACCTCCTTGTGTTCAGTGGCAGAAGAGTTTAGACCATGTGAATATTCTGCTCCACTAGAAACCAACTGTTCTCTGAAAAATTCATATGGAACTGGAAATGCTGAAGGAGGTGAACCAGTTTCCTACAATAACAAAAAAAAAATCAGGGAATCTAATTATATAAATTTTTCACAAGCTAAATCAGATTCAAGAAAGAACAGCATTCTAAGCAAAAGCAAATTTTGAGTAAAACACAATGCTCTTTAAGATATGTAATGCCAATGTCATGGCTTAGATCATATATATTGCTTATCCTTCAATAAATGAAAAAGAACGATTGATAGGGAAAGAGGTGGTCCGGTTCGGGTAAGGCCACCTATTCATTATACTTACCAGCGTAGGAAGCACCCTGGGTAAAGTGTTGGGATGTATCTGTGTAACTGCCTGGGTTGGGGTGTAACTGCCGAGGGGCAGTTTTGTAATAATTAGTCTAGTTAGTTTTGTTTGGTTGTTAGTTCTGTTTGGGCTATAAATAAAGGGGGTTGGTGCCTAGGGGAGGGGCATCGGGACTTTGGATGAGTAGTGTTGGTTGTAGCCGGGGCCTGGGAAGATAACATTCTTCTAGGAGGAGCAACTGAAGCTCCAGTCTGTTTTAACAGATTTTCTACCGAATTAATCAAATGAAACTCTTCTTTGAAATTCTATCCTTTATATTTAAAAATCACCTATGGATAGAGTGGTTTTAGAGAGGGAATTTTCTAGAAGAGAGAGAAGTTGGAAGCCGATCTGTCTTCGGATGTCCACACGCATGGAAAACAAAGTAACACAATTGGAGGCAACATCTGCTGATCTGAAAACTGGAATGCAACGCCAGGAAGCTGGAAGACGCATATCAACGGCGAGAAGATGAATATCGTCGGCAAGGACTCCAGCTTCAGGAATTAATCACAGTGGTAGCTCAACACAGGCCAAGCCAATTTGAGAGTTCAGGATAGGGAGACGACAAAGGTAATGCAGTAGAATTAGTGGAGGGAGAAAGTAGACTGAAATCTGATATTGAAGGAGGGAGTCGGAAGAGGAACCTGATTTTCGAGTAGCTAAACAGGGAAAATTACGTGTCATGACAAGGCAGACGGAGATGCCATTGTTTTCTGGAGAGGATCTAGTGCATGAATCACGCGAGCAGAGTTATTCTTCGCGATCCAACATACACGGGAGGAGCTTAAGGTGCCACTTGCACAGCTCAGCATGGAGGGAATGGTTCAGTATTGGATCATTTCGCTAAGATCAGTCCAACCGGAATTAACTTGAAAACAGTTAAAAATGGAGTTAATGGGCTGGTATGGTAACGCTGAAGAAGAAGATCCCAGGGTTTTCCTGAAGGGGCTGCATCAAACAGGGACAGTGGATGCCTACGTAGATGAGTTTGAACGGGTAGCAATGCGGATACCAGATTGACCGAGGGCTGATACATGAGCATGTTCATTGGGGGTCTAAAACCAGAAATTAGTATAACTATGACACACGAGCCAAAGACGAAGGTGCGATTGTTAACATCGGCGAGGCGTGCGGAGCGGGAGCAGTTAATCAAGGGAATTATCAAAACTACAGAACCACGAAGCAGGAATTTAACTACTGAACTGAACAAAGGATGGATTCCTAGTTCTGCTAAAGCAGTGTCTTCTGTTGAGATAAGCGAGCAAGAAAGGAAAGAAGGAATTGGAACTAAATTTCGGGGGATTAGAAACTTATCCTCGGAGGAATTTGAGAATCGGAAGTCCAAAGGATTGCGTTATTCTTATCGACAGAAGTATAACCCTGGACATCGCTATTCTGAAAAAGGGTATAAACTAATGGTGTGGGAATGCATAGAGCCTCGGAAAGAAGACGAGGAGGAGACAGAAAATGTAGCCACAAAGGGGAAACAGAGAATTTATGGGAACTAGAATTGGGAACCACAACAAGTGACATGAAAAAAAACATAGGTTCCAATCGATGTTGATAGAAGGAAAAGTGAAAGGAATACCTTTGATGGTTTTGATTGACAGCGGGGCAAGTCATAATTTCATTTCAAGAAAGCTCACAAGACAGTTTGTTGCCCAAGTAGATGTGTAATGGCCTGGACCTCTCTGGTCCATTCCTTTGCTGAAATCTGGTGTTTGAGGTGTTCTGAGAGGTCAAGGTGACTCATCCCCAACACTTTTCCAAATTTCAAGTTCTGTGAACAGTATTTCCAGTTTTATGAACAGTGTCATGGTTTCACAGAAACAATGTCACAGAAACGGTGTCACAAAAATGGTGTCACATTCACGGTGTCACAATCACAGTGTCACAGAAACGGTGTCACATAAACGATGTCACAGTCACGGTGTCACAGAAACGGTGTCACAGAAACGGTGTCACAGAAACGGTGTCATATTCACGGTGTCACAATCACGGTGTTACAGAAACGGTGTCACAGAAACGGTGTCACAGAAACGGTGTCATGGAAACGGTGTCATGGAAACGGTGTCAGCGTCACGGTGTCAGGGTCACGGTGTCACGGAAACGGTGTCACGGAAACGGTGTCACGGAAACGGTGTCACGGAAACGGTGTCACGGAAACGGTGTCACGGAAACGGTGTCACGAAAATGGTGTCACGGAAACGGTGTCACGGAAACGGTGTCACGGAAACGGTGTCACGGAAACGGTGTCACGGAAACGGTGTCACAGAAACGGTGTCACAACTCATGAACAGCGTTTCCAGAACTGTTTCATATTTCCTTTTCCAAATTTCCAGATTTTTCCAATTTTGCCGATTTAACGTTTTCTTTGACGTTAAACGCATTCAAAGCCTTATTTTAAGGGATTTAAGACCGATTCAAAACCCATAACTCCTATATTAATTTTTCTAAGGCTCAGGATGCCTTTACTTGGTCAAACCATGTAGTTTAATGCGATCCACTTTTAATGGAAAATCCAACGTATCTTAAATCGCTGCTCTGTTAAATCTTCTAAAGGGACGAGATATCTTCCTCCCTTGTTCATCTTCCTTGTTCTCTAGTGCGAGATGCTCGAACCTTTCCTTCCTTACCATAAGAGTTGTGCGATCAAACTTTCCTCCTTGGATTGGTTCCCCTCTGCTTTTTATGCAACCAAGCAGTATCAATCAATCTTCGATATAAGGTATGATCTATCGTCATTCTTTTGGGTTAATCTCCTTCTGTTTCTCCTTGCCCTTTTATGGAATGCTATCTCCATGTCCCTAATTGACTTTTCTTGGGTGTTGACTGGTGTGGTGGTGTCTATGTATCCTCGGGTGGATACAGTTGTCACGGGGGGAGGAGATTGTAACCCGTTGTGTGGCTCGTTCTCGTATAAAGAACGTCAAGAACCATTTGAGGTAGGGGATTCGTTGCTTCTCTATTCTTTTACGTGCAACTGTAGAGTTAGCATGTTTTAGCCCACTAAAACACAATGGAATTGACATATTAAATATTTGAACTGGATAAATAAATTGATATCGATCGTAGGTTATTGCCTCTTGTTTTGCTAGATAGTGTGATATCTATGCTTGCTTTGTTAGCTTTTCATTCTTGATGGAAATTGGTAATGAACGTAAAGCTAAAATAAATTGATAATTGTTTGGCTAAAGATAAAGAGGCATGTAAATGAATCTGGTTGTTGTTGTTGTAATTTGATGTTAATCAAATTGATGCAGTAAGCATGTTTAATCAATTTGTGATAGCTTACTGTTTAGGTTTCCCAAAGTTAGAACCTACGAATAATAAATCGGTTAATTCAAGATGGATTAAAGAACTAGTTGTTTGATAAAAGATAATTCATTGTAGGGTTCTGAGTTACCCTCTTGCTTGTTTAAGGGTCAAGAGCTCAATGCTTGTGTTGTGATGTGAGCCTGGAAGGCTGTTGTGATATGTGGGGGCAGGGAGACCTATTGGTTGTGGCAGCAGTTGACGCCTAGACTGGCGAGATGCATCAGTTTATGCATGTTGGTGTCGGGGAGGACACCGAAGATGATAGAACGGGTTGGATGTGAATGTTTTGATGTTTGCTGTTTCTTGTTGGTTGTTTATCTTCCTTACTTTCCCCACTACTCCAGGTAGCTGGTTTGCTTACCTCCTTCCAAAAGGGGCGAAGACGCGCGGGGTATGCCACATGCTTCCCGTGTTTAGCTTCCTGAGGGAGGATGGGTCTACACTCTTGTTATAGGCGGCAAAGACACGACGGGTAGTTCATCTACTCACCGTGTTGAGCCCCTTGTGTTTAGTAGCTTGAGCCCCCTTGTGTTTAGTAGCTTAGAATGTTTTTCTAAAATGTCTGGGAATATGGGAAAGTAATAATGTTGTTAATAAATAATTGAATAAATAATGTTAACTCATGGGGTTGGAGCTTGCTGAGATACAATGCTGAGGTTGCAATTTAAAGGAACAGTGAACTTTGGGTGTGATGCTAATGAAATATAATGTGGAAATTATTAATAGTTAATTAATGTTTAAAGAATTAATTAACGTGCAACTGATAAAAAAGGAATGAAGTAAAGTATTAAAGCTCTTTAAATGGTTGTGTGCTTATAGGATACCTAGTCTTAGAAGTGGCAGCCGGGAGTCCGAGAGACGTTAGATGCAGTTGAGTCTAAGACTAGGTTATGTCCATAGTGTGGTTGTGAGATATAGTATATTCTGTACTTTTTGTGTTTCTAGACGCTACTCCACCCCGTCAGTTAGGGCAACTGACACCCTGGGAATTCTGAGCCCTGGGGGGTGTTTTCCCCACCATTCCGGTGGGAGGATGGATGGCTGACTACCCCATTTGGCCCCGCTCTCTTCTCTTGGTAGTTACTTGTGCTGGTAGGCACAGTGGTTAGTTTTACCCATATATGTGTGTAGAGGGCTGTAATGGCTTGTAGTTATTCGCACACATATATTCTGGATATAGTTTCTTATGGACTACTATAGGTGTAACGTGTATAGGTTGTGATGGCTTGAGGATCCTTACTCGGTGTATGGGTTGTGATGGCTTGAGGATCCTTACTCGGTGTATGGGTTGTAATGGCTTGAGGTATAATGTCCGACGTATGATACACGTTATGCAAGCTGTGGTGGCTCCCGAAAACTACCTGGTTACTTTGATTACGTGGACGTGGTGGTTTTGTTGCACGAGGTGCATGTTGTGGTGCTTCGTCCAGGTGTCTGCGGGCAAGCCTTTTTGGAGAGAGATGCTTAGGACATGCGACATTGAGGCAAAGCGACAAACCAGTGGAGTAGTAGCGGGGTACACTTGATATTCTTTATTATATTATATATTCTTGTATGCGTTACTTGGTGAGAGTAGTCATGGTGAGGCTGAGAACTTAGTATACCTGTTTAGGTGATGAGTTAGTTTCACTTGTTGTTCACTGTGTTTTAGCATGCTTTCATTACTTTTGCACAAGCGGCTCCGGGGAGGATCCTACTGAGTATACTGTTATACTCACTCTATGTATATATAAACTGTTTTTTCAGGTCACTTGGAGTAGGTTGGAGATCCAGCTGGTTTCTACTAGCTTGGGGTTGCAGGAGCTGTTCGGGCTTGTGGTTGCTGCTGTTTTTACTTCCCTTTGGTACCTGCAGTTTTCCCTTTTCAGTTGTAGTAGTTTTGCATAACATTACATATATGCACTTGTGTTTTTTTTGTACTTCGGTTTGAGTTGGTGTTGACTGGTGTCTATCTTATCTCTCTCTTTCGGATGTGTTCTCTTAGAAGGTAATGTCTCTCATTTGTGTGTTTACTATACCCTCGGTGCTAGTCGCCAACCCAGGGCCTACTGGAGCCGGGACTTGGGGGTCATTATCTCCCTTCTCACATAGCCGACCCAGGAGGGGTACACCTTGTGGGGAGGGGGTCGTGACAAGATGAGAGAAGACCGTTTTATAGATGGTTCGGCGATGGTCACCGTGTAGCATCCAGCAGGTTATGTAAGTCTTTACAAATTGAACTTGGAACTGAAAAGTTTTGGGTAGATGATTAAAAATTTGATACAACGGGGCCGAATTTAGTTTTGGGAATTTCGTGGCTGGAGACCCTGAGATATGTGACAACTAATTGAAAGGAAGTGACTGAAGTTTGTTTTGAAATAAAAACAAGTGGCTCTGCAGGGAGCTCGTTCCTCACAGAATATTCCAGGAGCTTTACAGGAATATTTGGGAAAAGGGAAAGTTGGAGGGAATTTAGCGGGCAACGTCAGCAAAGGATTCTGATGATACACGGTTGGACTCTCTTCGGCAACATCAGTTACAAAAAAAATTGGTACGTTTCAACACTGTGTTTGATGTACCTAGCAGATTACCTCTGATGACGGAGACTGACCATGCAATGAAGTGGAAGGTAGGGGCTGAACTTGTGAATATTAGGCCTTACAAGCATGCTTATCACATGAAAAATGAGATTGAGAATCAGGTACAGTTGCTGTTGGAATTAGGATTTATCAGATATAGCTGCAGTCCTTATTTGAGCCCAATAATAATGGTTAAAACGAAGGATGGAGGGTGGCGAATGTATGTTGACTTTTGTGCTTTAAATAATATAACAGTGGCTGATAGGTATCCTATTCCGGTGATTGAGGAATTGATGGATGAATTGCATGGAGCAACTTATTTTACTAAATTGGACCTCAAGTCGGGATTTCATCAGGTTCAAATGAAGAGTGGAGACATTTGTAAAACAACATTTAAGACTCATGAAGAGCATTATGAATACGTAGTTATGCCTTTTGGGTTGATGAATGCGCTGACACCTTTCCAAGCTACGATGAACAATATTTTTCAACCAATGTTAAGGGAGTTGGTATTTTTTTATGATATTCTACTCTATAGTAGAGGTTGGGAGGAGCATTTAGCTATGTTAAAGCAATTATTACAGTTGATGGAAAGTAATTCGCTGCATGCCAACAGGAAAAAATGCTCTTTCGGGAGGCAGATGGTAGAGTATTTAGGACATATAATTTCTGCTAAAGGCACCCCCATGGGTCCTATGAAGGTAGGAGTGTTGAATTGGTGTTGCCCGATCCGGTTGGACCGAATGCTTGTGGCCCGCAACTGTTGCGACGCGGTCGGAGTCAACTTCAGGCACTGTAGCAGTGCGGACTTCGGAGTCAACTTCACTGTAGCACTTTTGACTTCCAACCGGCAGTCACTGTAGCGCTTTTGACAAAGTCGGTCGTCGTTCACTGTAGCGACGCGGACTTACCTTTTCGGAACAGTGATCGTCTTCTTCATTTTATAGCCCATTTTCGGGATAGGGTTACTACTGAAAAACCTCTGTAATTTGTTGCTCCCAAATAGTGAAATTCTGTCTCTCCTGTGGACGTAGGGATTATTCCCGAACCACGTAAATCGTTGTGTCCTTATTGCTTTCTTTCTTTCGTTTTCTCGTTTCTATCGTTGTGTCTCCCGACGATTCCGCAACAACTGGTATCAGAGGAAGGTTTCGGAATTCTCCAACGATGGCTCTGGATGAAGGCAAAGTGAAGATCGATCGCTTCGATGGAACTGATTTCAATTTCTGGAGGATGCAGATCGAGGATTATCTTTATCAGAAAAAGATGCACTTGCCACTTTTGGGTGTGAAGCCAACAGACATGGAGAAGTCAGAGTGGGAGCTACTGGACCGACAGGTTCTGGGTGTTGTGCGCCTGACGTTGGCCAAAAACGTGGCGTTCAACTTCAGAGAGGAGAAGACGACGGTGGACCTGATGAAAGTCCTCACAAATATGTACGAGAAGCCTTCTGCGACAAACAAGGTACATTTGATACAACGATTGTTCAACTTGAAAATGGTTGAAGGGAGACCTGTTGCAGATCATATCAACGAATTCAATACCATCATAAGTCAGTTGTCATCGGTGGACATTGATCTTGGTAATGAGGTATGTGCTCTGGTTTTACTATCTTCGTTACCAGAGAGTTGGGAAGCAACTGTAACAGCTGTGAGCAGCACTTCGGGGAATACAAAGATGGCTCTGAAAGATATACGGGACCTAATCCTTAGTGAGTATGTTCGAAGAAGAGAATCAGGAAGATTCTCTGGTTTTGCTTTGAACGTTGAAGGAAGAGGAAGGTACCCACAGCGGGACAATCGCAGAGGACGATCAAAGTCAAGAGGAAAGAGCAGAGACAAGGCAAAGGGGCCTGGTCCTACCTGCTGGACATGCGGGAAGAAAGGACATGTCAAGGAGTGCGGAGATAACCGGAAGGGACCTGAAACCAGTGGAGCAAACACTGCAGCTGAAGGAACTGATGACGTGTTGCTGCTGAGCGTGGACAGCCCGATGGAGTCTTGGATTTTAGACTCTGGGGCGTCTTTCCATTCTACATCGGAGAAGAGTTTCCTGAACAATTTTGTTTCTGGAAATTTTGGCAAGGTGCATCTTGCTGATGACGAGCCCTTGCAGATTGTCGGTAAAGGAGATGCACGGATCAAGACCAACAATGGGAGTTTGCTGGTTCTGGTAAACGTGAGGTATATCCCTGACTTGAGAAGAAACTTTATTTCTGTTGGACAACTTGATGATGCGGGGTTGAATACCACATTCACTGGTGGCGCATGGAAGATCACCCGAGGAGCTATGGTCATAACTCGGGGAGCAAAGAATGGCACCCTGTACAACATGACAGAAACTTGCATGGACATGGCTACATCACTGGAAGCTGTCGGGGGTTCTCAACTGTGGCACTACAGACTCGGCCACATGAGTGAAAATGGGATGAAGGTGCTGGCAACAAAAGGGTTGCTACCAGAGCTGAAGTTAGTGGAAGTAGGCTTATGTGAAGATTGCATCTTTGGAAAGCAGAAGAAGGTGTCCTTTGCAAAAGGAGGCAGAACACCGAAGGCTGGAAAGCTGGACCTGGTGCATACAGATGTTTGGGGGTCTGCACCAGTACCATCCCTCGGAGGGTCACAATATTATGTGACATTCATCGATGACTCAACAAAGAAAGTATGGGTTTACTTTCTGAAGAATAAATCTGATGTGTTTAAGATGTTTCAGAAGTGGAAAGTCATGGTAGAGAACGAGTTAGGAGCAAAGCTGAAATGTTTGAGGTCTGACAGCGGTGGAGAGTATGGCAGTCAGGAGTTCAGGGAATTTTGTTCTGAAAATGGAATTCGATGGGAGAAGACAATTCCAGGAACACCACAACAGAATGGTGTGGCAGAGAGGATGAATAGGACACTGAATGAACGTGTCAGGAGCATGAGGCTGCATTCGGGGTTACCCAAGACCTTTTGGGCTGATGTAGTGAATATGGCAGCATATCTCATAAACAGGAGTCCTCTGTGCCAATGGGAGAATGTCTACCCGAGGAACTCTGGTCTGGTAAAGTGGTAAGACTCTCACATTTACGAGTCTTTGGCAATTTAGCATATGTTCATGTTGATGCTAATGCAAGGGACAAGCTTGATGTCAAGCCCAAAAAATATTTCTTTATTGGCTATGGTGGTGAGGAGTTCGGGTATCGCTTTTGGGATGATCTCAACATGATGGTCATCAGGAGCCAAAACGTGGTATTCAATGAAGGTGTCATGTACAAAGATCGGCATGCAGTTGAAGATGAAAATGGGAACATTGAATCAGAGTGCAGAGAGCAAGTGGAGCTTGAAGGTGTGTCTAAGCATGAGAGATCCGAACCGGTGGAACCTACTACTCCAGTGGAGTTGAGGAGATCAACAAGGGTGCGAAGGCCTGTGCAGAGGTATTCGCCATCTTTACACTATTTATTATTGACTGACGGTGGAGAACCAGAATGCTTTGAAGAAGCAATGCAGCTGAAGGAGTCGAGCAAGTGGGAGCTGGCTATGAAGGAGGAGATTTCCTCATTGCATGAGAACAACACTTGGGAGCTGACACCTCTGCCAAGAGGAAAGAAAGCATTGCAGAATAAGTGGGTCTACCGGGTCAAGGAAGAACATGATGGCAAGAGAAGGTTCAAGGCAAGGCTGGTGGTGAAAGGTTTTCAACAGAAGGAGGGAGTAGATTTCACTGAAATCTTATCACCTGTAGCGAAACTTACCACCATCCGGGTGGTTCTCAGCGTTGTGGCGTCAGAAGACTTGCATCTTGAGCAGCTTGATGTCAAGACTACTTTCCTTCATGGAGATATGGAGGAGGACGTCTACATGCAGCAGCCAGAGGGATATGTAATGTCTGGAAAGGAAGACCTGGTGTGCAAACTCCAGAAGAGCTTATATGGAATGAAGCAGGCACCAAGGCAGTAGAACAAGAAGTTTGATTCATTTATGTCTAAAAATGAATATAAACGATGTGGCATGGATCAGTGTTGCTACATCAAGTCCTTTGGTGATGAATACATTATATTGCTTTTGTATGTGGATGACATGCTCATTACAGGATCATGTATGCAGAGGATTAATGAGCTGAAAGGACAGTTGGCTGAGGAGTTTGAAATGAAAGATCTTGGAGAAGCTGGCAAGATTCTGGGAATGAAGATCAAGAGAGACCGCACAGCTGGAACATTAATGTTGTCACAGGCTGATTACATTGGGAAGGTTCTGAGAAGATTCAGCATGCTGGAAGCAAAGACAGTCTCTATTCCCCTTGCGAGCCACTTCAAACTATCAAAGGAGCAATCACCGAAGACGGCAGAAGAGGTGGAGTACATGGCAAAAGTTTCATACGCATCAGCTGTTGGAAGCCTGATGTATGCAATGGTCTGTACTCGACCTGACATTACTCATGCAGTGGGAGTTGTGAGCAGGTATATGGCTAACCCTGGAAAGCAACATTGGGAAGCTGTGAAGTGGATATTGAGGTATTTGAAGGGCAGCAAGGAGGTATATCTGTGCTTTGGGAAAGGAAATTCATTGCAGGGGTATGTGGATGCTGGCCTTGGAGGCGATGTCGACAGTAGGAGGAGTACCACGGGTTATGTTTTTACCTATGGAGGAACTGCGGTAAGTTGGATATCACAATTGCAGAAGGTGGTGGCTTTATCCACCACAGAGGCAGAATACATTGCTGTAACAGAAGCTGGGAAAGAGATGGTTTGGCTGAAGAACTTCTTGGATGAATTGGGAAGCGAGAGGAGAATGTATTGCACTGTGATAGTCAGAGTGCTATACATCTTGCAAAGAACTCAGTGTTTCATGCCCGGACGAAGCACATTCAGTTGAAGTACCATTTCATCAGAGGTTTGATACAGGATGGGTTGCTGACTTTGCAGAAGATCTGTGGAACCAACAATCCGGCAGACATGCTGACAAAGCCTATGGTGATATAGAAGTTGAGGCACTGTTGTGCCTCTGTTGGTCTTCACTGATGAACGGAGGATGAAAAGCAGAATGACGGAGGACTTGATGGGAGCACAAGAGGAAAACAGTTTGTATTTCATGAATCTGTGAATAGAAAGCACGCCACTGGTGAGTGAAGAAGAGGAAGAACTTAGATTAAGTAAGTTGTCTTCATCAGTTGCATCGAAGCATAGCAGTGCAGTGGATAAGGCTACAAGTGGGAGATTGTTGGATTGGTGTTGTCCGATCCGGTTGGGCCGAATGCTTGTGGCTCGCAACTGTCGCGACACGGATTTCGAAGTCAACTTCAGGCACTGTAGCAGTGCGAACTTCAGAGTCAACTTCACTATAGCACTTTTGACTTCCAGCCGGCAGCCACTGTAGCGCTTTTGACAAAGTCGGCCGCCGTTCACTGTAGCGACGCAAACTTACCTTTTCGGAACAGTGATCGTCTTCTTCATTTTATAGCCCATTTTCGGGCTAGGGTTACTACTGAAAAAACTCTGTAATTTGTTGCTCCCGAATAGTGAAATTTTGCCTCTCCCATGGACGTAGGGATTATTCCCGAACCACGTAAATCATTGTGTCTTTATTTCTTTTTTTCTTTCGTTTTCTCGTTTCTATCGTTGTGTCTCCCGACGATTCCGCAACAAGGAGTTGTACAAGATTGGCGAGTGCTGCTGAATGTTAAGGAAGTAAGAGGGTTCCTCAGGCTTACCGGATACTATCGGAAATTTATTAGAGATTATGGAAAGATTGCAAGACTTTTGACGACGTTAACGAAAAAGGTGGGATTTAAGTGGACAAAGGAAGCACAATTGGTTTTTGAGGAACTTAAAAAATGAATGACAACCGCGCCATTTTTGGGGTTACCGGATTTCCCAAAAGAATTTTCTGTAAAATGTGATGTTTTCGGGCTGGGAATCGGTGCAGTTTCAGTTCAAGATGGGCGTCCCCTGGCATACTTCAGCAAGGCATTGTCTGATAATAACATGGCTAAGTCGATTTATGAAAAAGAATTGATGGCATTGGTCTTGTCTATACAATATTGGAGACAATATTTACTGAGAAAACGATTTAAAGTGTTTACTGACCACCAGAGTTTGAAACATATCTTCAGCTAATGTCAACAAACCAACAACGCTGCTGATGCTTTGTCCAAGTCTATTCCAAAGGGGAAGTTGTGTCATATTGCAGTTTCTGAACCGAGTTGGGTAGATATACATGTGATACGAGCTGAAGTGGTACTTGTTGTGATTGATAGGTTGAGTAAATATGTACATTTTATTCCTTTGAAGCACCCTTATTCAGCTAAAACGGTGGCTGAGATATTCGTGAAAGAGGTGGTTCGGTTGCATGGTGTTAAACCCTCTTTATTATTATGAGTATTTCCGAGTCCCACATCGGAATACTTTGTATCTTTCGTCGTATCATTCTATAAAAGTAAACCCCCACCTTACCTTGGGTGTAAGGGGGTTTCCTCATCTTACATGGTATTTCTTCCTCAAGGAAGCCATGGAGGAAGGCATTCTTGACATCCAATTGATGAAGAGGCCACTGATGATGGGCGGCGAGAGAGATGAATAACCGGACAGAGGCCATCTTGGCAACCGGTGAGAAGGTATCAAAGTAGTCAATTTATGGAGCATCCGACCACATCTCAGTGGGATGCTGTCATCCGCATCGCCAAGTACATCAAGCGCGATCCTGCCTGTGTTCTTCACTACTCCCAGCATCCTCATCAGCATATTGAGGCCTTTTGCGATGCTGATTACGCTGATTGTCTTGCCACTCGGAAATCTACCTCTGGGTTTGCCATCTTCTTGGCAGGCAACCTCATTTCTTGGCGCAGCAAGAAACAAACGGTTGTCTCTCGCTCCAGTGCCGAGTCTGAGTACCGTGTCATGGCCACCGTCACTACCGAGATCCTTTGGCTTCGGCAACTCCTCCAGGAGCTTGGTTTTCCTCAGCAGACTTCTGTTCACATATGGTGTGACAATCAGGCAGCCACAAAAATTGCTTCGAACCCCGTCTTCCATGAACGCACGAAGCATATTGAGGTGGACTGTCACTTTCTTCGCCACCACCTGGAGCACAAACATGTCAGCTTTAGCCACATTCCGACGGCAGACCAGCTTGCTGACATCTTCACCAAAGGCCTCCCCGGTGCTTGTCTTGTCTCGCTCAGTTCCAAGCTGGGGATCCACCACATCTGACGCCCAGCTTGAGGGGGAGTATGTCTTGGTCTTGTGTGGTGTCATCTTTTTCTTTATTTTTTGTGGGACTCGTTGTCCAAGCTGGGCATGTCCAGCTTGAGGGGGAGTGTTAAACCCTCTTTTTATTATTATGAGTATTTCTGAGTCCCACGTCGGAATACTTCTTTGTATCTTTCGCCGTATCATTCTATAAAAGTAGGCCCCCACCTTACCTTGGGTGTAAGGGGGTTTCCTCATCTTACACATGGGATACCGAATGCAATAGTTAGTGACCTATTCACAAGTTTATTTTGAAAAGAATTATTCAAATTAAAAGGTACCACTTTGAAGATGAGTTCATCATATCATCCTTGTTAAACCCTATTTTCTATTATTCTGGGTATTTTCGAGTCCCACATCGGAATACTCCTGTATGTATTCTGCATTCTCAATCTATAAAAGTAGGTCTCCGCCTCACCTTGAGGTTAGGAGTTTTCCTTTCTACATGGTATCAGAGGGAACATAATCTCGAGCCCTCCCTCTAGATTTTTTTTTCTCCTCTCGGGTGTGCCCTACGTGGCCACCCCCCCCCCCTCCCCTCCGGCTTTGCCCTACGCGGCCTCCCATCCCGGCGGCTCCCATCCCCGGCGGCTCCCTCCGGTGTCAACCCAGCGTCGCCCCTCCATCGCGACGCCTCCCTGCGCCCCTCTGGCAACTCACAACTCCCCTCCCTCGCGCAACCCTGCCCTCCACCTCTATGCGTCCCACGGCCCTTCCTAGCGGCTCCTCGGTCTCTCTCCCGACGATCCCGGCAACGACGGACCTGCCCTCCTCTCCAGGCGGCATCCCAGTATTCTCTCGGGGCTCCCTTCCAGGCGGCGTCCCGGCATCCTCCCGGCTCTTCCTGCGCGCGGCTTGCACCGAATCCCGACGCTCCTCCCGCTGTCTGCTGCACCTCACGGCTCCAGACGTTGCCCGCAACTGCGGCTTCCAGGCTTCCACCAGCCCCGCCTTCTACCGGTCGTGCATCATGGCATCCCGCTACTCCTGGCCTCTTCGGTGGTTGTCCCACGCCTCCATGGAAGCCTCTTCGACTCTGCCCAAGATGATAACTGTCTCCACCCGCCTCGTCGATGAGCGGCTCGATGCCACCAACTTCTCCATCTGGCGAAAGACTGTATTGATGTCCCTGACAGGAATGGACCTGGATTCTCACCTGGAGGATCCTCCACCGGCATCAACTGATCCCGACTACCGTCTATGGAAGCTTGCCAATAGCAAGATCTTCGCCTTGCTGGTCAACTCCATGGATCGCTCAGTGAAGGATGTCACCCAAATCGCGAATACCATCAAGGAACTCTGGGATTCCTTGCACATCATGTATTCTGAGACCAACAATTTGGCACGGATCTCCGATATTCTTCAGCGATTGTCGCTCCTTCGCCAGCAGGATCGGCCCTTCACGACCTATTTCATGGAATGGAAAGGTATTTGCGATGAGTTGCAAGAGTTGTGACTTGTACCCCAGACACCGGCGGCCACTCAGACCCAGAGGGACCAACTTTGCATCTTCAATCTTCTCAATGGCCTTGCCCCTGAGTATGCCACGACGGCTACTGAGATGTTCGCCAGCCCTTCTACGCTAGATATACCACAGGTCTATCATCGTCTGGGCAAGGCCCAACGGGCTCTTCCCCCGACCACCCCCATCATCGACCACTCAGCTCTCGTCGGTCGTGGCGGTGGCCGCTCCGCGGGCACTCGTGGCCGTGGCCGTGTGGAGGGTCGTCCACGTCCCCTCTGTCAACATTGTGGCAAGATCGGCCACCTGATCGATCGATGTTGGGTTCTTCATGTACGCCCATCTCAACACCTGCGGCAGGGTCAGACAGCGATCCAGGAGGCTTCCTCGTCAGTCGCCACTCTTCCACCATCTCTGGACCTGTCTATGGCGGACATCCGGCTGAGTCATGATCCTCGAACCTCTGCAGGACCCGGTCCATCTTCGGCTTCTCTAGCCCATTCAGCTGCTTCCACCGCCTTTGTCGGTCGTCGCTCCCCTGCCTAGATGCTCGACTCAGGTGCCTCTGACCACCTCACCGGTGATGCTGGTATGTTGACCTCCTACTGTCCTTATACCGGTCCATCATCCATCATCGTCGCAGATGGCTCTACTATCCCCATTGCGGGCTTCGGTGCATGCTTCCTGACTTTATCAATTCACTTGCCCTCTGTGGCACATGTGCTCCGCAGTCCATTTAACCTTATTTCCATCAATAAGCTCACAAAAGATTTTAATTGTGATGCCATATTTACCTCCTCTGATGTCGTATTTCAGAAGCGAGCTACGAATCGGGAACTTGGTAGAGACCAGCTTCGAGACGGGGTCTACATGTTTGATGGACCGGCACCCATCGCCTACACATCTGTCTCTGCTCGCGCCTTGGATCTTCATTCCCGATTGGGACATCCCCCCGCCTCCACCATTCATCAGCTTTATCCAGATTTGAGTCGGCATATTTTTTTTCATTGTGAGTCTTGTACATTTGCGAAATATCATCGCACTTCATACATTCCTCGAGTGGATACAAGGGCTTCAAAACCTTTTGATCTGGTTCATTCAGACATTTGGGGTCCCTGTACCATCTCGAGTCATTTGGGGTATAAATATTATATATCTTTCATTGATGATTTTTTGCAAATGACTTGGCTATACCTCCTTCAAGAACGCTCCGAAGTGTTTTTCACATTTCAGACATTTTACAATGAAATTCATAACCAATTTTCCACTTCTGTTAAATGTCTCCGCTCGGACAATGGGCGTGAGTACCTCTTCACTCCCTTTCGACACTTTCTTCAGGCGAAAGGCATCATTCATCAGACCTCCTGTCCTGATACACCCCAGCAGAATGGAGTGGCCGAGTAGAAACACCGCCATATTTTGAAGACTGCTCGTGCCCTCCTCTTCCATCAACAGGTGTCTCTGCATTTTTGGGGAGATGCGATACTCACTGCTACCCACCTTATAAATCGTCTTCCTTCTTTTATCCTTCAGGGGGAGACTCCTTTTCAGGCTCTGTTCTCTTCTCTCCCTCCTCACTCCCTTCCACTTCGAGTGTTTGGATGCCTCTGTTATGTTCGAGACACACATCCCGGCCTCTCCAAACTCTCTCCCAAATCCCTCTGGTGCATCTTCCTTGGCTATTCTCGCACTCAGCGCGGATATCGCTGCTACTCACTGGACCTCCGGAGGTATGTCATCTCCGCTGACGTCTCATTTGTTGAGAGCTCTCCGTTCTCCCTTCCCTCTCCTCATCCTGACTCTGCCATAGATGATTGTCTTCCTCTCCTCATTCACCCTCCTTCGGTGTCCCCCCCTACTGCTGACACCCATTTTGGTAGGGTCTACTCACGTCGTCCATCAACTGTATCCCCCGTCCCGACCAATGACACCGTCATCCCCGCTTCGTCCAATGCTCCTGCCCCGGCACCAGAGAACTTCCCCATTGCCCTCCGGAAAGATACTCACTCTTGCCAGAGTACTCCTCTATTTGTATCTTCCTACAGGGGTCTGTCAACTCTGGAGACAGTATCTATTCCTCGCACAGTGGGTGATGCAAAATCTCACCCGGGATGGCTAGTCACAATGCGGGATGAGTTGCAGGCCTTGGAAGAAAACCATACTTCGGATCTTGTCCCCCTTCCAGCAGGCAAACAAGCGGTTGGCAGCAAATGGATTTACACAGTCAGGCTGAATCCCGATGGCACTCTCCATCGACTCAAAGCCCGCCTTGTGGCCAAGGGCTTCGCACAGACTTACGGTATTGACTATTTTGATACCTTCTCTCCAGTTGCCAAGATGGCCTCCGTTCGGTTATTCATCTCTCTAGCAGCTTATCATCGTTGGCCTCTTCATCAACTGGATGTCAAAAATGTCTTCCTCCATAGATTTCTTGAGGAAGAGATTTATCTGCATCAGCCCCCCGGTTTTTGTGCCTCCGGCGCCGAGTCTCAAGTCTGTCGACTCCGCCGCTCTCTTTACGGCCTCAAACAGTCCCCTCGTGCTTGGTTCGGCCGCTTCAGCACTGTCGTCACCAACTTTGGGCTCTCTTGCAACATGAAGGACCACACTGTGTTCTCCAGGATGACATCCGCTGGTTGCATCCTGTTGGTAGTTTATGTGGATGATATCATCATCACCGGCAGCGACAATGATGGTATCGCCAACCTCAAGGGGCATCTTCACCAGCACTTCCACACTAAGGATCTCGGTCCTCTCACATACTTCCTAGGCATCGAGATATCTTATTCTTCGGACATCATTTCCCTCTGCCAACGAAAATATGCATTGGACATTCTGCAGGATGCTGACACAGGCCACTACTGTAGACACTCCTCTGGAGCCTGGGGAACGGTCTCTTTATGACTCCTCGGAACCGTATTCACACCTAGAATGGTACCGTCGACTGGTGGGTAAACTCAATTATCTCACCATGACTCGTCCCAACATTGCCTGCAATGTTGGCAAAGTGAGCCAATTTATGGAGCATCCGACCACCTCTCATTGGGATGTTGTCCTCCGCATCGCCAAATACATCAAGCAAGAACCTGCCTGTGGTCTTCGCTACTCCCAGCATGCTCGTCTGAATATTGAGGCCTTTTGTAATGCCAATTATGTTGGTTGCCTTGCTACTCGGAGATCTACTTCTGGGTTTGCCGTATTCTTGGCAGGCAACCTCATCTCCTGGCGCAGCAAGAAACAGATGGTCGTCTCCCGCTCCAGTGCGGAATCCGAGTACCGTGCCATGGCCACCGTCACCACGAAGATCATTTGGCTTCGACATCTCCTCCAGGAGCTTGGCTTTCCTCCGCAAACATCTGCTCACATCTGGTGTGGCAATCAGGCAGCCACCAAGATAGCTTCGAATCTCGTCTTCCATAAACGCACGAAACATATTAAGGTGAACTGTCACTTTCTTCGCCACCACCTGGAGCATGATCACATCAGCTTTAACCACATCCCAACGGCAGACCAGCTTGCCGACATCTTCACCAAAGGCCTCCCAGGGGCTCGTCTAGCCTCGCTCAGTTCCAAGCTGGGCATCCACAGCATCTACGGCCCCGCTTGAGGGGGAGTATGTCTGGTCTTGTATGATGTCATCTTTCTTTTTTGTGGGACTCGTTGTCCAAGCTGGGCATGTCCAGTTTGAAGGGGAGTGTTAAACCCTATTTTCTATTATTCTGGGTATTTCTGAGTCCCACATTGGAATACTCCTGTATGTATTCTGTATTCTCAATCTATAAAAGTAGGTATCCGCCTCACCTTGAGGTTAGGAGTTTTCCTTTCTACAATCCTCAAAGCGATGGACAGACAGAAGTTGTAAATAGATGCTTGGAGATATATCTCAGGTGTTTTACCTCGGATCAGCCGCGATGTTGGATAAGGTGGTCGTCATGGGCAGAATATAGTTTTAACACTTCATATCATACTTCTATTGGACAGACGTCGTTTGAAGCAGTATATGTTAGGAAACCACCACAGATTATTCAATATTCTAGAAGGGAAGCAGTTGTGGAAGCAGTGTCAAACGTTTTAGTGGACAAGGATGAAGCGTTAAAACAACTACAATTTCCAGCGTGCACAGCAACTGATGGTAAAGTATGCAAACCGATATCGACGGGAAGTGAAGTTTGAGGTAGGTGACCTTGTTTGGGTCAAGCTGAGACCGAATTTACCTGGGGGCAAAGCCAGATTTAGCAGAAAGTTGGTTGCACGATATTTTGGACCTTTTGTAGTTGCTGGAAAAATTGGAACAGTAGCTTACCAGTTGAGTTTACCCAAAACTAGTAAGGTACACCCAGTTTTTCATGGGTCCCAATTAAAAGCAGTTGTGGGGAATCATTCTATTGCCAGAAGAATTTTTAGTAGAAGATGAATATCCTGAAGCCATACTGGCAGTGGAAAAAACAAGGTATTTCCCAATTTTGGTTAGTTAAGTAGCAAGGAAAACTAGAGGAAGAAGCAACTTGGGAGGATGCGAACATACTTAAAAATCAGTTCCCGGATTGTCACCTAGATGACAAGGTGAATTTTCAAGGAGGAAATGATAGGAAGGGAGGTGGTCCAGTTCGGATAAGGCCGCTTATCCATTATACTTACCAGCGTAGGAGACTAGGTAAAGTGTTGGGATGTATCTGTGTAACTGCCTGAGTTGGGGTGTAACTGCCAAGGGGCAGTTTTGTAATAATTAGTCTAGCTAGTTCTGTTTGGTTGTTAGTTCTGTTTGGGCTATAAATAAAGGGGGCTGGTGCCTAGGGGAGGGGGATGGGAATTTGGATGAGTAGTGTTGGCTGTAGCCTGGGCCTGGGAAGATAACATTCTTCCAAGAGGAGCAAATGAAGCTCCAATCGGTTGTAACAGATTTTCTACAGAATTAATCAAAGGAACTCTTCTTTGAAATTCTTTCCTGTATATTTAAAAATCACCTATCAACGATTTCAACAAAACATAGAAATTAAGTAGAAACATCCTAAACACATCAAAAACCAACCTTGATGATCTCAAGACTGCGGCGTAACCGGTACCAATCATTAGCAGGCAGATATTGGGCCTTTGAATCACCAGCTTTGACCACTAACTCTACAGCAGTGCTCCAATCACCGATTCCCTCCAAATTTGCAAGCTCTGCATCAGCTGCAGAGGCACTCTCAAGAGAAGCCTTTGGAACATCCGGCTTCCCATATATGAACCTTATTTACACGGAAAGGAAATTGAGGTCTATAAGAGAGTGAGTATTCATCCATCTTGCCAATACCAATATGCAGAGACCAAAAACACAACATAAAATTTTATGTCAGACAAAAAACTAGTGCATTACAGATGGGAAAGATAAGTAGAAGTCCTTTTTTTTAGAACATTGAATAAAACTTCTAATCATATTGTTGAAGTAATTATGTATCTAGGATATGGGTGTGTCTAAATTCATTCTATTTTACTAGGTTTATCACATCCCCTTATCTCTCTAGTTTTAAATTTGTATCTTCCATTTATCTCAAGTCCTATCTCTCATTATCATTCTATAAATAGAGTTTCACCCTCACTGGAGACGGCGTTCTAGCATCCTGTTCAGCATGGTATAAAAGCCCAAGAAACCCTAGGGCATCTCTCGTCACTTTCTCTCTCTCTCCTCTCTTAATCACTCCTCATTTGGCAATGCAACCAGCCCAGCTGCCTTGCCCAGACTAGGTCACCCAGGCAGGCGCCCTGCCCAGACGGCTCACCCAGGTCAGGCCAGGAGCACCAGCCCGAACCAGGTGCACTGCCCAGGCCCTCTGCAGCGTTCAAGAGCCCAGCACCCCTCCTGCACCTCTGCTCAGGTAGCACCCAGGCCCCTCCTGCACCTCTGCTCAGGTAGCACCCAGGCCCCTCCTGCACGCACACCTCTGCAAGGCCGCACATCCAGGTCACCCATCACTGCCCAGACCAACACTCCGCCCAGGCCAGCACCCTTCTTCAGTGCCTCTGCCCTCTCCTGTCAATCCAATTTCCAGTTCTCATTTTCAGCCACCTTCCTGACTCTTCTGAAGCATCTGCTTTGCTAGGCTGAACTTCTCCATCAGCTCCCAATTCTCCAGCATTCACCAAAATCAACGCCCCAGAATTCATCCTTGTCAGCCACACAAAAGCTCCAGCAGGCTTCCCTTTCATGACCTGGCCAGGAAAAAGTGGTCACCCATCAAATACAGTGCTGATGGTGTCAGCTCAGCAGACCTTCGCTGTGCGCCAAATCTCGCTCCTTGCATTATGCATTGAGATATGCCGGTGTGATTAACTACTTGAAAAAACAACAGGGTTTTTTTTTGGCGATTCAAGCCAAGCTGACCTTGGAAGTGTTGCACTGCAACAATCTTAAAGCCTGATTTTGAGATCAGCCACCACCTCTGCCCAGGCCACTTTCAGCGCCTCTGCTGAACACCCCGCATTGCTGCTACACCAGCATGAGAACTTGCAGTGATTGTCTGTCACTGTTTTTGTGGTAGTTTTCTCTCTTCTCGTGACTTAGGTATTCAAGTCATCTTCATTCAGTTAAGATCTGCACTCTGTTGCTCACCCTCTTGCAGCTATGGTCACCACTCCATCTTTTGTGCCTGTTCCAACAACCTCTCCGATGACTGAGATGATCACAGCATTCACTTGCATTTTGATTCCACCAACATCACCATGTGACGAAAGACAGTTGTCGTCTCCTTGAACGGGGTGGGATGATATTCTCATCTAGTGAGTCCTTCGGATCCAAAGGATCTTTCATTTGCATCTAGAGAACAAGATAACCAGATCATTACACTGCTCCTCAATTTGATAGATAAGTCTATCAAACATGCCATAAAAAATGTCACTGATGTCGAGGACATTTGGGATTCATTGCTTCTCGCGTTCTCCGAAACCAATAATTTACCTCATGTTTCTAATCTCTTTCAACAGCTCCTCTCTTCGACAGGGCTGGTGTATCATTCCACCATATTACAATGAGTGGAAAGAGACGGTGACCGGGATTTAGGATCATTTGGGATCTTTGGCTCGTTCCTCAAACTCCTGATTAGATGTGGATCCGGCATGGGTAGTTTTTCCGGTTTTTTCTTCTACAAAGGCTGAATCCAAAATTTTCCACTACCGTAACCAAGATGTTCGTCAATACCACTATGTTGCATTCGCCATTGGTCTATCCAAGCCAGTCATTCAACCGCCCCAATGCTTCTATTGATTTCTCTTCTACAAAGGCTGAATCCGGAATTTTCCACAACAGTTTCCGGGGTGTTCGTCAATCCCACTGTTTGATTCGTTATTGGTCTACAACCACCTTATCCAAGCCAGTCGTTCAACCACCTCCAATGCTACTGTTGATTTTTCATATCCCGATGCTCTGACATCTCGTGGTAACAGCCATGGAGGACGCTCTGGTGGCATGAATTTTGTTCATCCTCGCCCATAGTGTACTCACTACGACAGGCCAGGTCACACAATTTATACTTGTTGGCAGCTTCATAATCGTCCTGACCATCCTCTGCCTCCTAGTCACTCTCATCCCATACTCTGTGGTTCTGACTTCTAATGTTCACTGCACGATTAAAACTCTTTGACAATGAGTGGTCGTATGCATTCTCAACATGCCAAGGGTGCTTCCCCCAGTGCCCACGTGGTCCAATATGACATCTATGCTACTTCTTCATCACGGCATCCAACCATGTGGTTGGTTGTTTCAAGTGCTTCTGATCACATCACTGGTACTATAGGTTCTATTGAGGAAGAAGAAGCTCATTTTTATCAGTTCTCTAGCACCTTTGTCCTGAATTAGGATCTTTTCCGGCCTTTTGAATGTGTAGCGAACTGAAATATGCTCCAACTTGAGGAATTGTGTTAGAATATTATGTTACAAGGATATTGGTGTGTCAAGATTGATTAGACTAGGTCTATCATATACTTTGATCTCACTGGTTTGAATTTTGTATTTCTCGTTTATCTTAAGCCTGGTATCGCTTTTATCTTTATATAGAGAGTTCCGGCTTCATTCAAGAGACGGATTTCTAGTATCTGAATCTAAACGCATATATTAATTAAGCCAAGCAAAAGCAAAAGCAGCCTGATACCTACCAGACTGTATTAATAGTGTATTTAGACAAAATATAACAGTGTTTGAAACAGTTTTCATTTCCAAAACATCTGTAATTGAAATTTTTCTCTAACAAACCAAACAGATCTTAGTAGATTTGGAAACCCATTCTAAATAGCCATCTTTTGTGACCAATACAGTCAGCATGCAATTAACACAGCTGTACATCGGAAGTAAGAGTAAACTCCCATCTATCTTCGTAGCACACATTGAATTCAGTATGATGCAGTTAAAAAGAAGACAAAATTGGAGGATCTATCGACAATGAATGCAACAAGCACATGCATGCCACTCAAAAGTATGTGGTCTAGATAAAATATGCCATTAGCAGCCAATGGATGACCTAGTAAGACATGATTTCCTGAGTTTATTATATCCTAAGAGAAATATTAAAGCATGATAAAAATTAATAAATTTATCTAAAAAGACGCAATTTGTGAGTATTATTGTCAACATCAAATGAAAACCAGCACCCTAAATTAGGGAGCTCAGTTATACAGTATAAACATACCATCGTAGGTACAAACCAGTTCCGCCAATAATTATAGGTATCCGGCCCCTGTTAAGAATAGTTTTTGTAGCTTCCCTCGCGTCTTCAAAAAACTGACCAACGGAATACTCTAGAAGACATAAAATAAGCATTAGCACAAAAATAAAGAGCAACCAACGCATTGTAAAAACAAATACACCAGCCAACTTGTAGTTAAAATGGTAACTTATCATTTGCTACCTGTAAACAACACGTTGCAGCTTGTGATGGCAGATTTACAATGTCATCAAAGACATTAAATAACCAATAGCCAATATACGAATGCAAAGAACAATAAATGGATGCTAGGTAGAACTGAGTAGTGATAGGAGTCGAACACAGGGCATAAAAAATACACTTGAAACAAAAAATAAATAAATAAATAGGTTTGCATTAAAAAAATCATCTCTGCACAGGTCAACGATCATGGAATAAAATCTACACATTGTTCAATTTCAATTTTCAAAAATAGTCTCATTTTTTAGATAAAACAGAAAAATTAATTTGCTTATGTAAAGCGTGTTTGATTGCCGTTTCCTTTATTTTTATTCATTTTTTAGCTTTATGGAGAATCAAAAAACTGTTTTTTCTAAACAAAGCAGAAAATGTTTGATAATATTAATTAAAAAAACATTTTTAGAAAATAATTATAGTATCGGTATTAATGAAACTCTTAAACAAGATAATTTTGAGAATACAATTAATAAATATATTTTATCCTGAAACTTTTCTTTTATGTTCAGTTTTAAAGAACAAAAAAAAAGAGCAACTAGGAGTTGTTTCTGCTTTCTTTTTTGTTTTCTACTTTAAAAATAAATTAAGAGATGAAGAAGACAATATTAATTAATGATGATATCGTGAATATTTTCTAAAAAATAAATAAAATTAATATTATCAAAGAATTTATTTTCCAATTTTATTCTGAAAATAATGATTTAAAAAGTTTTCAAACTTAAAAATTTGACAAGGTCTGGAATTGACCTTGAGTGAGAATTTGACAAAGTCCGGAATTGGCCGCACAAAAAAAATGAACTGATCGCGTAAAGAAAAATGAACTAACAGCAAGAAGAAGAAAAATAAACCTACATACCAGTGTGACCATAGTGCCAACGAGCCTCAGGACATATGACCATATGACCATGGTGCTTTATTTTGACCAGGAACTAACGAACCTCAGGACATGTGACCAGGAACTAACGAACCTCAGGACATATGACCAGGATGCTATATTTTGAATTGATTTTTACATACCAGTGTTGTGAAATGTTTTACACGTGTCAATTTTGGTAAACATGCTTATTCATGCCTCTTTAGAAATGTTTAATTCATGCATTTTTGACAAAGTTGTTTATATCTGTTGGATTTGAACGAAATGCACTTTTGAAATTTGTTCTATTATTAGTCATTGAAATGTTTCTTCAAGCATGTTTTATATAAACTTAAGCATAAACGGTTTATTTGTTATGCATTGCTTATGAAATGATTGGTGTAATCCTACTAGGCTTTGTTGCTCACACACCACCATTGCGTTCGGGTGTTTGCAGTTTTTTTCATATGTCAGAACCAGGAAAAAGGGAAAGCACCACTCCAAGGTGGTGGGTATACTCAACTAGCGGGACTCGGGAGTTGGTGGTGACCGGTGGAGCATGTGATCCACATGTCACATGGAGCTTCTGGGTTGATGTCTTAGTGGTCTTGTCCGATGACTTGGGTTGTCATACAATCTTGAGACTTGTTTTTACCACTTGTGGATATCTCAGTTTGGTTGATCTTTCCGTTGTTTTCCTATTTGTTCTTATGGTTGTTGGGCGAAATCGTTCCCATCTCGTTTTTTTTCTAATGCCCGGGTACTTGTCACCAACCCGTGGAAATCGAGAACACCTTTTAGGCCAGTGGCAGGGCAATTCGGGTGTCGGTTCAATAGGTATCCCAGGTCGGTTCGTTACACTTCAATCCCCACCACCATGTTCTCCACACCTGTCACCCAACCAAACCATTTGTCTTGATCCAGAACAAGTCAGTCGTTTCACCGATGCAACGCTAACGAACTCCTTTTCAATTAAACTTATGCTCTCCCAGCTCCCTACAACATGAGCCCAGAAGGTGGCCACCAACAATTGGTAGTCACTGTAAACCCACCCACTCCTTTTACAACCGAAGGTAATTTGCATTCACAAGGGTCAAACCTCCAGGCAACCAATAGGGCGCTCCCCACCATAAGATTGCCCATATCGTCATCTCGCTAACACCAACCTCCCGAATACCGACATCTTACAAGGATCATAGCTCACGAGCCTCACTCAATAAAACTCGTCAATCCAACCCACAAGCCCCACGTGTCCCCTATGATATTAAGGTGTTCAAATGGTCAACGACTATCACTACCAACCCTTGGTCATTAACAACAATCATTACCATACTCAGGTCCCTAAGGCTACATCACCACCTGCCCATCGAACCAAGTCGAACCCCAATCGATGACCCCCCTGGTCGCAACCTCTCATTTCCCATGCATAACCCGCCACAAACCCCATGCCTCCTTACAGAAGGTCATGCAAAAGCTTCGCCAAACATCCCAACTCACCCGGTCAAGGTATCCTTTCATTCATCCCTTCCAATTCGATGGTCTTCCACTGCACAAAAGTCTTATTTTTCCGTTTTCTAACAGGCCACACATCTGTCATCTCCATCACAGAACCAATCCCACTCAACCATGGATTTAATATTTTGATCCCATGTTGAGCATCTGGTAATACTCTTAAGGATTTGGAAGGATCACTCTATAATTTATAACACTGGTTGTCATTATTTCTTCGTTTGGGAGCCCTAAATCCAGCGTCATGAAGTCTGAGAACACACTTGCAGCTGAGGGTAGTAGTTAGTAGGCACTATCCAACAAAGACGTGTCATTGTCCTCTTTTCAGCGACTGTCTCACCGACATCGCTTCACAACCCAAGCTCATTCTCATGCCAACCATGCAAACTCAGCATGTGTATCTCATTCCTCGCCTTTCCGGCTCACAAGGAACACCATTTCCCAAAATGATCATGCACTCCAAGCATTATTCGAGTTATACCCTTCGTTCCACCATGCCTCACATGAATTTATAGCCTCAAACCACTGCCAAGGCTTCACCAGCCATTTCAAGACCCAATTCCGCTTCCCAAGTCGTAGCCACACCCCAAATACACCTTCCTTTTCCCACTTTCTACACTATTCATACCCAATGACAATCACTGAGCGCGCACCATAACACTGTCTACATCTTCCCACTTACCCCGCACTTTGCACAACCATGCACTACCTTGCCTTCAAGGTAAGAGAGCCTACACCTCTTGCTCTCACAACCGTCCCACAACTTAGCCTCAAGCCAAGCACGATGCGGGGAAACCCGCCCTCTTGCCTCCATGGCAAGAGAGAACACACAAAACAAGTCTCACAAATTTCCCCCTCACTTGCCGCCATCATAGGCGAAAACCAACTCATACCGACTCCAACCCTCAAGTCTCACATGCAAGCAAACACATGATTTTCACACTACATTGCTATCACACCCGACCCATGCTATCTAAGTCCCATCAAACTGCAACTAGGCTCACTTGCCTAATCAACCAAGTTAGGATCCAACTGATCCTGCTTGTCACATATCTTATCCATATCCCATAAAGCACTATATGTGCAATCATTCCCCAAACGTGCCCAAGGCACCATCCCCATGCCTTACACTACCCTCTCAAGGGTTCCCATCCCACCAGGCATCACATGTCTATATTCATCAACCTCCCAAGTATACAATGTTGGTACCAAATTGGACCCATGACATTGATACTCATACCAAAACACACATCGTGCCTAAACTGCTTGTGCTAATCCGCACCAGAGACATCCTGTGCCTCTACCAGACCATACCCAAGGCATAAAATGTGTTTCCACCCATTTGAGGGTTGCAATCACACTACATGCACATACAACAGTCACCCTCAAGTGGTAATATCCGCAAAAACAACCCTCGAGATTAAGTTAATTAACATGCCCCCAATAAGTTATTCAGGAAAATACGGAATTATATATTTTTGACTTTTAATTAACTAAACCCCCTTTCCAAAACGTTTTTCAAAACCATTCTTTTCATAAACCTGTTTTCCTTTCAAAAACATTTTCCCAAAAACCTTTTCTTGAAATTCCCTTATTTCATCCACAGTTAGTCATGCGCATGTCATGTGAACCTACATGTCAAGTATGATGCATGAACGCGCGCCCACTTGCCACTCAGACCAAGAGTAAAACAATAAAACAATAACCACAACATCATATTTTAATTAAAAACACCTCAACTGTCATGACCAAAAAACAATAATCGAGATCCCACGGCCCGAGTAACTTAGACTTCCACAGTACAGGTGTTTCCAACACACAAGGCAGGTGTTCGTCCCAAGTTCCAACCAAACCGATCTCTGACAAACATGCTCCAAATCAAAAGACAAAAGAAAACAAAGAAACTCTGATACCATTTGTAATGTCCTCGGCCCGATTTTCTCGAACGGTACCGGGTCAGGTCACCACGTCACCTCAAGTGCGCTCCGCGTACACCAGAGGCATCTATCTAGCAACGAGGGTATAATTCATACAATGAAGAGAATATACTCTTTGTATCATAACCATCCAATCACAGTAAATAACCAAAAACATAAATCATCTATCAAAGCATAATATGGAATTACAGTGGAATGCAAACCATAGAAATAATATTATCAATGGAAACCATGCTATACATACACCAGTCAAACAATAACTGGATTGCCCTTGGCAAATCAATCATACACCAAACAAGACATAAAGAAAAATAAATAAAACTGACAAAACCACTGCCAACCCAGACCTCGGCCCCATCTCAAAACACGCTCCCGGCCAATACTCCAACACCAATCCCTGCCATCAGGACCTTGCCCTAATCTGCAATTCAGACATAAGGACTGCAGATCCATCGAGGTGAACGTGCAAGGTGTGAATACAAAACTTAGTAAGACACCACCAATGGGGCTTGAGTATACCATCATATATGTGTGTGAGAGAGAGTGCATGCACAATGTAATATGCAAATCCATAACACTCGGCATGCAACGCATAAGTAAAACTATAGTGTGCTAACCAGGTCACCACGACGTTCGACCCTACCTGCTTCGGCCCAATGTCAGTGACTCATCAATCGTTCAAAAAGTTCAAATGGTGTCTCGGTTCCAGCCAGTCTAGCAATTGATGGTACAAAAGCATGTCGAATGGCGTGTGATCTATCCATTGGTGATAACAACCGAACAAAGTCGGGTAAAATGCATCTAAATCATGAGAAATCCCTCAAAAAAACATCTAGATGGTGGGCCACGACACAATGTCGGGAGATATTGTGCAACCGAGAGGTGGATCACGACACACCACACTCGAGGAAAGAACATCCAGGCGATGGATCACAACAGATACGCCAAAAGAGATTGTACAACCAAGGGGTAGGGTGGAACACCCAAATGGTATATCACGATATAACATCAGAAGAGACTACGCAACCGAAAGGTGGATCAAGACATGCCACACTCGAGAAAAGAACACCTAGAGCGCGCCACGACTTCTCAGTCGGGTCCCTAACATCCAACACCCGTCGAGAGAAGCAACAACAACCTGGGCATCACACTGCCCATACCAAGCCTTCAGTTATACCGTGACGAGTCCCTCGCATCTCAAAACTCACGCCACTCCAAACCTTCGGCTAGAAGACATCCCGCTCCAAGCACCGCAGACTCCAAGCCAGACCACTTGAGGCACCACTCATCCTACTAAAGAAAATTACCCAACCTGCGGGCCACAACTGCCATCCCCAAACCTCAACTCTCAAGTTGAGCCACACTGAATAGTCAACTAACTCATCCTACCCTTAGTCATCTAAACCGATCATGAAGGACCCACTCTGGTTCCAAATCATTCGCTCGTTCACCACCAAGGTGAATGTTAAGTCCCCATACCTCCGTTATGCACCTACCATGTCCTGAGCTTCTTAAGCAACAATCCACCGGCATCTACCCCATGGTCCACTCTACGTGAACCATTGAAATCACTCTCAAAATTGATCATCGGGTACCCAATGGTATATGACATAATATCCACGGTCTAAAATCACTTTCAAAACCGATCATATGTAATGAAATCATTTTCAAAGATCCAAATGCACATGCATGTCATCTCTACACGTGTTTGCTATGATGCATGAACACACCACTCGTCCCAACCCATCGTGGGTGTAGAAGCACACAACCTACCAATATCCTAAAGGGATTCTCCAATCACTTGTCGTACCCGAACTCTAGCCACTCAAGTCTTGCCATCGATAGGTTAGTTGCGCCTTTTGTAAGTACCTCTTGAGTTCTAACCATTATAATCTCCACGCCTACTCGACTTCTCAAGACTCAACTTTAAAACCACACTCTGGTTTCATTTTGTGACAACCCGGCCCGGGATCCAGGCCGGATAGCCCCACGGCCTCAAACACGTTCTCCGATCGCCGAAGGTCAGCAATTAGTGTCGAGTGATAGAACAAAATTGTTAGGGAACAAGTTATGTTCAAAGTAATAGAACCAAGTACATGTAATGCAAATGCAGTTTTCATTTAAAACCCTCAAAACTTTGAGGATAAATTCATTTAAAGTAAACCTGACAACCAAAAAGAATGCAACAGGAATAAGACGACAACATGTCCAACATGACATGACCGACTATGCACCAAATCCATCGTGGATAGCACCACCTATAACGTATAGTCGAACACCGCCACATCCACTATAATCACACCTTTCGAGATTCATTGCCAATGAACATCAAAGTCTTTCTCTTTCTTGTATCGCGACAAAAGACATCTACACACACCGAGATGTGCGGGTAGAAGAAGTACGTGAATACTTAGTGGGATTTCTCTATATGATACTCATGCATTCCTGCATGTGATTTATTCCAAACAGTGTAATCAATGTCATTGAAAACAATTTAGCACATTCAAAACAAAACAGTTTATCATGCAATTCCAAATAGAGCCAAATCGGCACATGAAAACAACTCACATCGGTGCTTTCCCAAATCAAAATAACTCTTCTCGGTTCACCCCAACATCAAAAGCATTGTTAGCCATAACAATTTTAAGATACGGGAGCAATATGAAACTTTTTTTCAACAAGTACCAGCCTATGGTCATAACATACACCCGTTGTGGAACGTCACCCACCCGAGTGTTTCATGAAACTACAGCACTTCCCCGTCCGCATCACATACATTGAAACTTCCCGTCAAAAAAATTACCTGGCCCTTCTGTTCATTCCCGACACCTCCCGATCGTTGCTCCTATCCAAAATCATTTAATTATCGAAAACCATTTTTCTTCCCAAAAACAGTTTCCTAAAACAATTCCATCCAAGACCCTTATCTTAAATTCAAATCAATTTAAGATATAAAACAAGTATTTCCCAAAAATTCCTGGCTTGACCAAATCCCATGATTTTAATATTTTGGATTTTTGGGTTACAACGCGCACACCCAGTCCAGGGACTCGACCCCGCAACCTCGGCCCACACCCCAACCCCATGCCAAACTCCCCGTTTCCCAAATCTAGATAACTCCCAATTTCATCAAATCAATTTTCAGAAAATTATTTGATAAAAACCTACAACACACAAATAGTTGAAAAGCACATCCACACACAATAAGGAATCGTAATTCAGTGAGGAATGGATAGGAGCCATCTATCCTAAACGACAAATACCCGAAGATCCACAAAACCCTAAATTCAGAGTCAACGATCGTGATCCGATCTATCGAAACCTAGCATCAAGAACATGAGATCATGATTCTTCCATTCATGATTCGGGATCTATAATTCCATGACTCTAGATCTAATTCGCTAGGATAGATGTATCTAGAGAGAGAGAGATTTAAGAACCGATGAAATCAAAGATATCAACCTTAAATCAGAAGTTGATCCGATTAATCCTAGAGAAAATCATGTCATTCATCAATAAAGAAGCCCCAAAATCACTCCCAAGGAACCAAAGAGTCGCCCAACTGCACGATCTGGTTGCACAATCCCCGGGACTGTGTGCCCGACCATGCATTCCTCTCTGCCCAAGTAACCCAGAATGCATGGTCTCGTTGCACGACCGTGCATTCCTTTGCCAAAAAAGGTGCCATGCATGATCGGCCTACGTGATCTAGGAGAGCGTGCGCTTGACCATGTAATTTTCCTTGTCAATTCAAAAACTCCAAATTTTAACTCATAAACTACCAAAACTCAAAAAAGACTTACCCTCCAAATTTGGGGCGTCCCATACTCCCTATGATAATGATATCATCAACATAGACAGTGGGAATGATATTACAAGAGGATGTATGCTGATAAAATGTGAAGCGGACTTTCATACTTTGACACCTATGTTTTTTGTGTCCTTTAATTGAACTTTTTTATTGAAAGTTGGTGGAGGGAAAATTTAGAGGTCTGAGAGTAAAGCACAACTTACGTACACGATTTGCAAAACCGTATCAAACCCCTAAATCGAGGCAGATGAGGTTACATAGTTGTCGCGCAGTTTGTATGTCATGCAAAGTGACCGTGCAAATCCACTGAAATGGGGCAGTGAGTGTGAACGGATAATGTGCACGATATACAAACCATGCATGCTAACTGCGCAACTTTTAAAAGCATGTGTTTTGTAGGACAATACTCCTTACCTCAATAAGAGGTGGAGCCCTTTATTTATAGATAGAGGAAACGTAATAAAAGACAGAGGAAATCGATGTGGGGCTCTAAAATACACATAACTAGGCCCAACAGTCCCCCTCAAGCTAGAACTATAGCTTGGAATAAGAGTCTCACAAACAAAAAAACAGAGAGAATACATCGCAAAGACCGAACACACTCCCCCTCAAGTTGGTGCATAGAGAAACCAATCGAGCTCCCGGCAAGCCTTTGGTGAAGATGTCGGCAAGCTGATGAGCAATTGGAATGTACCTAAAGGTGATATGTTTTGGCTTAAGGTGATGGCGAAGAAAATGACGGTCAATTTCAATATGCTTCGTGCGTTCATGGAACACTCAATTAGAAGCAATCTTTTATGGCATCCAGATTATCACACCAAATATGAGCAGGAGTCTGGATTAGACCTCCTCTGATGTCATGTAGGGCAGTACTTTTTACCTCAATGAGAGGTGGAACCCTTCATTTATAGATAAATGAAAAGTAATACAAGACAAAGGAAATCAATGTGAGACTCTAAAATACAAATAACCGGGTCCAACATGTTTAAATGTCTTTAACTGTTTCAAGGCCCTTATTTCTTCCTTATAGTGTGGCCCCTCAATTCCAAGTTCCTCCTAGGTGATTTTTCTTGAATTTTTTTCCTTTTTTCTCCTCTAAATGGCTTCTTTATCTCTTCTCTTTCTCCCTCGTTGTTTGTGATTCAAATCAAAGGTGAGTCAGTCCCCATCTCTTCTCTCTCCTTTTTTTCTATTTTCCCTCTTCTAGAACGTTGGCCATGGGAGAATTTTGTTAAATCTATTTATGGTTCTATGATAGATTAAGGGTTTTTGTGTTAGGATTTGCATTATACAAGCTATATGAACTTCTAGCGCGCCATTTACGGTAGGCGGTTCTGTATGTTTCTCATCTTTGTTTTAAAATCTTGTTTTGCTTAGGTAAAATTTAAGGGAAAATGCATTAAATGCTTTTCATGGGTTTTAAGAGGAGGCTTGGTTGCTTTGAAGTGATTCTTTTTATTAAATAAATTGTTTAGAGCTTCTGAAATCAACTAAAGGATTTTTATTTATTAGGCATATGGTGTTTGGCTATGCATGAGTAGTGTTGATAAAATAGAGGAATTTCTAAATACTAGAGTAATTAGATATGTTGTTCGAATTAGTCAATCCATTGGGTTAGATTAGTGGGTTAAGCCCGTAATTATTGTTTTGTATTATTTGAGTCTCACAACAATGGATGCTCTTATTGACATTCTTTCATTCATTTATAAATAAAATGTTCAACCTCTTCATGGAAACCTCGATAAAACCGCAATGGGAGGTTGTCCTTCGCGTTGTTAGATATGTAAAAAGGAAACTCGGCTTAAGCCTTTTGTATTCTAATCATGGACACATAGAGATTGAAGCGTTTTGTAACACAGATGATGTAGGATGTCTCTCATCCAAGAGATCCACCTTTGGCTTTTTGGTTTTGTTGTAGTCTGCATCCCACATCGGACTTGAAGTCCGGTGTGGTTTTTAATATTCATTATAAATACACCCCAAGGGCTCCTTTAGAGAGACACCTTGGGGGGTTCGGATCTCTCTCATTTCTCCTCCTACATGGTATCAGAGGGATTTACTCCCGACCCTCCCTCCTGAATTTTTTTTTTCCCCTTCCTTTAGGGTTTCCCCGTCCGGGGGGGCGGCGGCCTCAAAGCCCCGTAGGGTTACCGCCGCCGCCCCTCCGCCTCTGCCATGCGCAGCTCCCTGGCGGTCCTCCCTTTCCATGCGGCTATCCCCTCCGCCGTGCGCACTCCTCCTCCCTGCGCGGCTCCCCGGCGCGATTCTGCTCCCGACCCCGGCGCGACTCGGCTCCCGACCCAGCCGCGGCTCCCGGCTCCCCGGCTCCCCGGCGTCTCCTTCGGCCGCGGGTCCCTCCGCGGGTCTCTCCCACGGCTCGAGTTCCCGTCGTCGGCCCTCCGCGGATCTTCCCGGCGGCGTCCAGATCCAGCGCGGATCTTCCCGTCGGCGTCCAAGCCCCGGCGCGACTCGGCTCCCGACCCAGGCGCAGCTCCCGGCTCCCAACCCAGCCGGCGCGTCCTCCTCCTGCGCACAATCCCTCCCGGCGCGGCTCCTCCTGCGCGCGCCCTTCCCGTCGCCGCTCCTCCCGAGCGCGACCCTCCCGGCGCCCCTCTCTGCGCAGATCAACTCCCGGCGCATCTGCTTCTCCAACGGCGCTCCTCCTGCGCACGACCCCTCCCTGTGGCGGATCTCTCCCGGCGCCAGGCCCCGCCTTCACTGCGGCTTCCCTCGCGCCGACTTCCCTCGCGCTGGCTCTCGACGAGACTCCCAGCCCTCTCCATTCCTGCCGGCTCATCCAGCCCTCGCCGGCCTCCAGCAACCGGCCTCCACCCTTACCGGCCCCTCCACGCCGGCGGCCTCCACCTGCTCCCTCGCCGACCTCCTCCTGCGCTCCTCTTCCGGCAGCCAGCCGGCTCCAGGTTCTCCCAGCTGCTGTCCTGCTTCAAGTTTGGGCTCTCCGGCACCTCCTGCGGCATCCCCGCCTCGCCGGCATCTCCCGACGACTCCCGGCAGCCGCATCTCTATCCGTCGGCACGTCCATTCGCTGGCGCAGTAGCTCGACCACCTAGGATTTGGGCCCGTTGGCGCCGCCAGACCCCGCAACACTTCTGCGGAATCCCCGCCTCCCGTCGTCGGCCCCGCAAGTGCGGTTTTCCCGGTGCTAGTTTGGATTTCCCGGCGTTTCATCGACCGGCCCCACTAGTGCGGTTGTCCTGGCGTTCCGTCAACCGACCCGGTCTCTGTGTGGTTCATCTGCTGCGACCGCGACATCATCCATCCATCATCCTACGCAGGAGCTTCGATCGTGAGGGGGAGCAGCAGCCTTTGGAGCGTTCTTTTTATTTCGTCTGGTTTTGTAATCAAGCTGGGCATGTCCAACTTGAGGGGGAGTGTTAGTATCTGTTTTGTTGATTTATTTTCATTATGTGTCCAAGCTAGGTACACCTAGCTTGAGGAGGAGTGTTGGAGTCTGCATCCCACATCGGACTTAAGGTCCGGTGTGGTTTTTAATATTCATTATAAATACACCCCAAGGGCTCCTTTAGAGAGACACCTTGGGGGGTTCGGATCTCTCTCATTTCTCCTCCTACAGGTTTTAAATTGGAGGTAATCTAATCTCCAGGCAAAGCAAAATGTAGACAGTTCACTCCAGATCCAGTGTAAAATCAAAGTATTGTGCTATGACACATGCAACTGCAGAGATTATCTTGGCTCAAAAAAAGCAACAAAACAGATATTCTATCAAGAAGCCTAAGCATATCTAGTGTGACAGTTAAGCTGTAACCAAAATTGTCACAAATTTGATCTTTCATGAGAGGACAAAGGGGGTTCCTAGAGGATATGTCCAATTTTTGCATGCCAAGTTGGGGATGATAAATATATATATCTCAGTTTGACGAGGAGTGTTAGGCCGCCTTTGGTACAAGAGAAGTTGAGGCCGGCAAATCAAAGGAGATGCATTTTCCCAAGTTTGGTAGGCAGGAAGCTGGATTCCAAGGAACAAGATTTTCCTTCATACGATGGAATCTGGATTCCTTCCAAGAGAGGACATAAATTGTTATTGTACATGGGAATTGGAAGTTTGGGACAGAACTACCATCGTCGCATCATCAACGCCTCCTCCTTCCTCCCTTGTGTGTCGACGAATGTTGCCCCCTGCTCCAACAACCACAGAAGCTTCTTTTACATCCCTTGTCCCGACGATGGCTCACTGACATCTTCCGCCACTTCTTTTTCTACCCAAAATCCCACCGACCCCCTCTCCCAGCAAATTCTTCATCCTCCTCCCCCATGTCGACAATGCAGGGTTCAGCTATGGGACAGCGGTAACATGGCACTGCGGTGATGGGGCAGTGCCGACTTAGGGCGGCGGCAATGGATGAGTGCGGTGACAGTGTTGCGACAATGACGGACTACAATGATGGAGGGTTGCGGTGACAGGGCTGGGGTCGCGGTGCTGCGGAGAGATTTTTGAACAAGGGTTTGCAGGGACCGGAGGTTGAAGGGGTAAGTTTTTAATTTCAAATATCTCAATTGTGATTCCATCTCAAAAATTTCAGGTCTACCAAAAATTATTTTAAAGACCATTCCTCCACTTCTCATCCCATTTCCTATTCTATTTCCAATTCCATTTCCATTAAAAATGCTTCCACTGTATCAAAGAAGGCCTTAGAATAATTAGATATGAAATTTGAATGGGTCAAACCTATGAATTATATTAGTGGGCTAAGCCCATGATTATTCTTTTTTATTATTTGACTCCCACATCGAGTAATGTTGATTCCGGTGATGTGAGAGGTATTGAGTAATGTTTTCCTTCTTAATTTTGGATTTATTATTTCAAGAGGTGGAATAAGGTTTAATGGAAATAAATGGCTTGTGGTCTTCTCATCGGAGGAAGCGCGTCAATGGCGTGGTGGAGACCTCAAATGAAGTTGGCATTGTGCGAGGACTCAAGGGATCAAAGAAGAAAGGTCGGCCTTCTGTGTCTGATAAAGGTTACAGGTTTTCGATTCGACTTGGCATTCCTGGTTTTGAGATCGTTGCTCTACTGGTGGTGGTCATCTCGGTTGCTTGTAGGTGAAGGCTTTGGTTCGATGGCTCTAAAGGTTTTCTTGTCGAAAATTTTTTGGCCGACAGTGAGGAAGTTCTACTGCTTTAGAATTCAAGTTTCCGGCTGGGTTGTGGCAAAGGTTCATTTGATTTTGTGGTGTTCCTTTGGATGTTTGGGGTTTTTCGATGGTGAATTCATGTGGTTCTGTTCCGACGACATTGGTGGCTCTGGCTATGAAGGTGGCGGCGGCGGCGAGTGTGGGGCGACCAGTTACAGTCGTCGCGCAAGGCACATGGCTCGAGGCGTATCCTCGAGTTTGCAGCTGAGGACGTGCGCCATTTGCTAGCTTGGTCTGGTTTTTTGAATTTTGAATTTTGGTTTGGTATAGTGGGTATTTTGGTCTTTTGACTATTGTGGTAAGATTTGGTGTTGTATGGTTCTCACTCAACCAAAACGCGGCTTTTTAATAAAAAACAAAAAAAAATGGATTGGGAGTAAGAATTTAAAAGGGATAATTGCAAGTTGCATTTGGGATGGTCAATATGTTTATTTGAGTCGTTCGGTAAAATTGGAAAAAAGCTTATGGCCTTATACTATGGTGCTTGTATACTCCATGCAAGGATGGAGGAGTCGGGGTCAGTTTATGCTAAGGTGCTTGTATACACCATGTTTGGATGGAGAGGCCGAATCAATGATTCTTGTTAGGTGATAACCTGGTCTCGGGCTTTGAGTGTTGTGAGTCCTCGCAAAGTCTAACCCCTTATTCTTTTATATTCTCTTGATTGCCTATAATATTCCTTTGGATGGACTATAGGAGATAAATGGTTTGGGTGAACTTGACATGGTTTTCTGGCACTGGTTAACAGTTGAATATGTTTCACTAATTTATACAAAGAATTATAATGTATTCTTTGAATGCACGTGTGTTTACCTCTGAATCTTGTTTAAATCCTTATTTATTAAATGTCTCCGATCACAATTATATTTTATTTAAACACATGCACGAGCTTGCATGGTTCTGCATGTGCACAGGAATCATCTTGGGGTCTTTTGAGGATATCCTACTTGGTATATTTTACTCACCCCCTTCATGCATAACTTCGGCATGCATGTGGATGTTATGTGTCATGATACGGGTAAGGGTAAGGCGTTGTTGTTTATCAGTGATGACTCGTAGGGATGGCAGATGGACTAGAGTGGTTTGCCGATGCTTCAACTTACACCTCCTTTTGGATCCAGGCTCAACTTTTCAAACCTCAACACGCTAATATCACAACACAGCTTCCCTGAAAACAAAATATGAATAGAGGGAATAGTCCAACAGGTGCCTTAAACACCACAAACGCTAGTTACCAAACAATGTGGGACCCATCTAACATGTTTGAAAGATAGATTTTAAATGGTTCATCAACTGTTGAAACCAGACCTCGTAATCCAAGGGTAAACAAGAAGAGGTGGATTTTATAATTAGCTCAAAAGAGACCAAAAACATCTTGGCAGGGATAACACATTAGCTCATCGCACTATAATAAGCTAAATGCAAGAAACTGAGCCACGTGCCTCAAGAAACTAACCAGATAGCCAGCATCATTTTGCATAATATATTTTAAATAGTGTTCCCACCTGTAGAAGGAGAATACCCAGAGAATCCGTTCTTCTGAGTGAAGTCCAGTTATATTTATAGATGAATAAAATAAAGTTACAACCGGAATCATAAATACAAGTCAAACTATTGAGTGTTGACTCAGTCAAAAGATTAATCCAGTCAAACCCATATCTAAATATCAAAATTTCCTAAATACTCAACACAGCCCATCCATTTGTTTGAAAGTGCGAGCACTAATATCCTTATAGCTGTTTGATGTTATGAATAATATACCTTCTGATGGATGCAATACGTCAATCAAATGATGTGGCACTTCCTACAAAATGTCACAACAAATTAATATAAGCATTTTCATTCAAAAACAAAATCCCAGATTAATACAAAAAAATGCAACATTAAGATTGATTGCAACAAACAGAAACATGAAAAACAAGTCAAAGGTTCAACCTTAATAAGAAAAAGATGCCCAATTTATTATCAACTAGCAATTCGTTTATTTATTTTAGGGAAAGATTAAAAAGAAGGTGATTATGTAAAATTTTCTATAAAATAAGAAAAAGTAGAACAATCAAATTGTCTGCATCCATTCATAATAGGCTCAAAGAATTGCACGGTTCAGACCAACTACTAACACAAAAATCAAGGATGCCAACAACATCCCATACAAATTTAAACAGAGTACATGGTAATACTGTTTTCTGGAAATTACAAACCAGAATGCCACAACAAGCAGCACAACCTTCACCAAAGGAGTAATTAACCAAGGAATCGCTATTAAGACTAGCCCAGTTCCAGATATTATCATTCCAGAATATACTGACACCAATAAATCAGAATGTTATCGGATGGAGTGCAAGGGTGCAGCATCCTGGGGTACAAGTGGCAGATCGAGGGGCGGAAGTTGGTTAAGGAAATAAGGTGGGAGCATTGGGAATCACTGGGGGAGGATAAAGTTTCAGTGCATGTGCATGTAATCTGGTGGTGTGCAAGGGTCAATGAAGCCCCACAATTTATGGTTTGGGGCTTTGCGCATTTTCACTAATAAGGTCTTCACGCACATCATTACCCCTAGACTTAATGAAGTGCCTAGAAAAGAAAGTGAGAAGCACTGAGAGGGGGGGCTGAATCAATGCGACCAAAAAAACTTTCCCACAAAATACACGATGTTCCTGTACCGGTTGGTGCGTCAGATTTACCAATAATCAAGCAAACGATGTCAACGAGAGATAGTAAGAGAGATAGAACAGCATACGAACAGAAGAAAATTTTACAAGATTCACCAACTATTTTTAAAGAGTGGTTGCTTGGCGGCCGTGATCCCGCATCCACATCCTTATTTTATTATCAACAGAGGTTGGAGCAGGAAGATGGTCCTGACCTTTGTACACCAATGCAATGTGCAATACAAGAAAAAAGATCAAGGAACAATGCAAACGATCATGAGCAATCTTCTTCAATCCTCCTCAAGTGCCTCAAAAGAATGGATGTTATGTGCACTTTGTTCTCCTCCTCAAACATGACCCTTTCAGTCTTGGGAATGCTCCACAGAAGATACGGGCGGCTATCTCAAAGTTTCGTCACACCTTTTCAAGCAAAACTAATAGAGTCTGCCAAGCCTAGTGCCTTGAACCAGGACTTGGTTTTGTCTAGTCAACAGTAGATCCAAAAACCACGGACATAAATCTTGAGCTCCCCTGAATCTCGAGGCTGTTTTCATCTTCAAAACATATCTTTGACTGAAACCACAACGTGGTGTCCTCTAACCACGTCGTGGTGTCCTCTAACCACGTCGTGGTGTCCTCTAACCACGATGTAGTTTTCTTCTCCAACAACACGATCAATAAATCATGAATGTTGTGTCCCCATTCCACGATGTAGTCACCCGAACCACACTGTGGTTTTGCTGAGTGTGGCAATTAGTGAGTCCAGCAATTTCCTCTAGCAAAAACCTCAAACCACAATGACCAACAACGCACGTTTTTATGAAACTACGAAGAAAGGATTTCAAGAAGAGGTAATTCTTATCTATATAAATTCATTATAAATTATATGTGAAAAGATTCTCTCTTTGGTTATTTCGGAGTTGCATTCATCCGGTTCTAAGGATTTAATTCGAAGAATCCAATGAAAAACATTGTTGGACACGGGTCCAACCGCTTCTGCTGCCCCCAGAACCTTCAAGGCAACACTGTGGAAATAAGGAATATGATTGCCTTGAAGACTTGCTATAGGCCGCCCCTAAAGCATCGCATTATCACTGTCATTTAGAAAGCCCCTCAAAACAGGCAGATCAAAATTAATAAAAAAAATCCTTTAAACATTTTTTTCCTAGGAATTGCGGTTGTGGATGAAAGACATGGGGATTCACCTGGTAATAGGGTTAACTTAAAGATTAATTCACTTATTAAAAGAGTAAGAGGTGGACCAAAAAAGACCCTTAAACAAATCATTCAAGATGATCTTGTTTGTCACAACCCCCCAAAAAAAGTACCCCTCTTGGGCTGACAATGAGAGAAAGAGGATAGTGTCCACCCGAGTCCCGCCTCCAGTAGGCCCGGGGTTGGCGACTTAACACCGAGGGTATATCATACATACAAATGGGAAGCATTACTCATTAAGAGAACATGCGGAAGAGAGAAATAAGACAAGTACACCAATCAACATCTACTCATAAAGATAAAAGAGATCTCAAGTGCATACATGTAATGTCATATAGTACTAAAACAACTGAAGGAAAAACTAAAAGTACCAAAAAGATAAATTCGACAACGACCACGAAGCCCAAACAGCTCCTACAAAACCACGAGTTAGTAATATCTAACCCGATCTCCAACCTGCGCCTACTGACCTAGAAAACAGTTTATATATACGTGGAGTGAGCATAACAGTATACTCAGTAAGATCCTCCCCGAAACCTCTCGTGCAAAAGATAAAAAAAACATACTAAAACTCAGTGAACCACAAATGAAACAAATTCGTCACCTAAACAGGTATACGAAGTTCTCAGTCTCACCATGACTATCTCTCACCAAGCATCGCATACAAGAGATCATATATTATAATAATAAAACAACAAGGGTACCTCGCTACCGCTTCCCCACTGGTTTGTCGCTGCCCCAACGTTGTATGTCCCTAGTCATCTTTTCCAAAAGTAAGTCAGCCCGAAAACATTTGGGCTAAATATTACAACACGCACCTCGTGCATCACATCATCACATCATCCCATATCACATTTCCATATAGTAACCAAGTAATTTTCAAGAGCCACCACAGCCCGTATGACGTGTATCATACATCGGGTATTACACCTCAAACCATCACACCTTATACACCGAGTAAGGTACCTCAAACTATCACGGCCTATACACGTCATACCTACAATAATCTTTTGGATACTATATCCAGAAATACATGTGTGTGAAATAATCACAAGTCATTACAGCCCTCTACATGCATATATGGGAAACTAACCACCATGCATACCAGCACATAATACTACCAAGAGAAGAGAACGGAGCCAGAGAGGGTAGTCAGTCATCTGTTCCTCACCAACCTGGATGTTGAAGAAAACACCCTCTCAGAGTTCACTGGAGTCAGTAGCCCTACCGACATGGGTGGGGTAATTTATGAAATCACAGAATATACGAGATATAATATACCTCACAACCACACTATGAACATAACCTAGTCTGAGGCTCCTCGTCACTCGGACACCCAACTGCCACTGCTAGGGCCTAGATATCCAATAAGCACACAAGCGTTTAAGAAGACTTGCATTAAATTACTTCTTTCCTTTTAAACAATTCACTTTGCATTAATTAATTCATTGACCATAACATTATTCCAAATTACACATTTCATTAACCATCAGAGAGCAGTCCATGCTCTCCAGGCATAATCCAAACTGAATCCACGGTTTCTCAACATCAACTCTTTTGCATTCCAGCAACATCAACCCCATGGGTTAATACATTTATTAAACATTATTACCATTTCATAATTCCAGGTACTCTAGGAAGCTACCATCAAAGACATGCAACCAAACACATTCAGCTGCCTCAAATAGTGGGGAAAGGAAAACAAATAAACAAGCAACCTGGTCATTCGGCCTTTCAATAGATTCAACAAGCAAGCATCCCAGCTCTCAGCATCACAACAACAGGTAAGCCCAGCTTTAACCTGTTTCATCATCCCGGTGTCATCCCTGACACCATCATGCATATCTCCATGCATCTCGCTGTCACAGGCGTCAAATGTTTCCACAACCTCAGGCCTCCCCACCCATATCTTATCAGTCATCACAGGCTCACATCACATTGTAAGGCTCATATCCAAAGCACGCTCATATCCAGAGCACACAGAAGGCAGCAAACAAACAAGCATAGTTAACAAGGCAATCTAGGCCCTAAAAACAAGGCATTCGGCCTTCACAAACAAATGGGCTCTCACGGCCCCAACACAAGGCATTCGGCCTTTATAAACAAACGAGCACTCTCTGGCCCAAAGATTTATCTTTGTCTAAACAACCAGTTTTTATTCTATCTTGAATTAACTGATTCATTGTACAGGTTCTAACTACGGGCAACCCAAGGCATCGGTTATAACAAGCCATCAAATTGTTTAAACATACTCTCTAACATAAAACCAGTTTCATCAAACGGTGAGAAGAACAGTTCTCAATTAACATGCCTTTTTATTCTTTTCATCATTTACAAGCATTCCAGCTTCAAGTTCTTTATCAATTCCATTAACACAAGGAATAACAACTTTAAACAAACATGCATTTAACATCAATTTGATTACTATCAAATTATAAGAATATAAGGATTCATTAAACATGCCTCTTAAGATCTTTAGCCAGCCAAATTAATTTCAGCTTTACGTTCTTTACCATTTTCCAGCAAAAGCAACATGTTAAACCAAGCATAAACAAACATGCTAACAAGCATATGATAGATAGCACACTGTCTAGCAAATCAAGAGGCAAGTCATTATCACGGTGGAAAGCAACATGAGATCACTACATCCATAAACCAATTTCATTCTTTAATCTGGTTTAATCTTTAATTAGGTTAATTTCACCGCCATCCAAAGGGTTAAGCCATGATAACTCTATGATTTCACGTCAAAATAAAGGTGAAGCAACAAAGCAACGAATCGCCTGCCTCAAACTTCCGATAATCATGAAACGGGAACGGAACGCCAACGCGGATCTCCAATCACCTCTCCCGCGAGGAAACTACGATCCCCCAAGGACGTCATGCCATGAACACACTGGCAAACGACAAAGGAAACTCCATTAAAACGATAGAGATCAAACGCCAAAGCATGGCAAGAAGAACGGGAGGAAAATGAGATCGAACGGAGGAGAAACCGCAAGAAAAGAGGACAAACCTATCTCTGGTCACCACGAATTGATCTCTAGAAGTCAGGCCTTGATCCCTATCGAAAGGGGGCTTTAGAGCCTTCGAAAACCACTCTGGGGCGCCTAGTGTTCGAGTGGAAGAATTGGGGGGAAAATGGGGTCGAGAGCCTAGGGGGTATTTATAGGCAGACTGAATTTTAGAGGACCATAGCGCAGCCCCCTAGGACTACACCGCAGCCTGTTGAAAAACAAGACGAAGGCGCAATCCCCCTAAACCACGCCACAGCCCCCCCAGTCAAATCTGCGCCTGAGATCCACGGCGCAGATCATATAAACTCAGGGGGAGGGACTGCGGCGCAACCTACAACCCACGCCGCACCAACACCCAAATTAGCAGTGGCCTCAAAAACCGCTACGGCGCGGCCACCTTGCTCCACACTGCAGCGCTCGACACCAAGGGCCGACGCTGCAGCCAACCACTACGGCGTAGCCACCTCCAAAAAGGCAGTAGCCCCGATATCCTCCCTCGAGCCCTACACAACGGCGCAACCCAAGGCTCCACACCTTAGCCTTCCCCGTTTTCACCCCTTCCTCCAAATTCCTTGGAACTTTCTCCAGGCACCTCCAACACCCAAAACTCACAAAGGGAATGGCTATCGCGATCCAGGCTCTTACATCAAAGGTCTCTCAAACTATTCTCGTCCTTGAGAAATTCAAAACCACACCCGGAGAGGAAGAAAAGAGTTGTTCAAACAACCACCCAACGAGATACCTCTCAAGGATCTCGCCACTGTAAGAGCTCAACCACCTCATCATAAATACAAAGCGCAACCACGCAACATCAACAACCAACTCCAAAACACTCTCGGAGGGGATACCTCTCAAGCGAGAGCAAGCCACAACAAGCAACAAGAGGGAAACCATCTTATAAACCAAAAAAGGCCAACATCCACAAAACAAGCAACGATACAAGAGAAGAGCTAAACAACAAACAGATCGGGATACTGAGCATGTTTCTGCGACTTACGTTCCCAAGTACTCTCCTCCACATCACTGTGCCGCCACAAGACACGAACCAAGGAAATAGCATGTTCGTGCAACATCATCTCTTTGTGGTCCTAGATCTCCACAAGCCGCTCCTCGAAGGTCGCATCATTGTCAGTTTCGATCTCACCCCAATCAATGATGTCAAAGTCGTCATGAAGATAACGGCGAAGCTGCAACACATGAAAAACATCATGTATCTGGCTCATCTGTAGGAAAGTGTTATCTGATACGCTACGACTCCAAATCAAATCAACACCTCGAAAGGCTCAACAAATCGGGGAGAAAACTTACACTCATGATCAAACCTTCGCTGCCCACAACGATGAGTCGCCTTTAGGAACACATGATCTCCAATGTCGAACTTCAAAGGTCTCATATGACCGACATAGAATTTCTGAGGATCATGCGCTACTTTTATCTTTTCATGTATCACTTGAACCATCTTTGTCGTGTTTTGCACTAGCTCCGACCCGAGAATTGCTAACTCTCCGACCCCAGTCTAGCACAACAGAGAACAACAAGATTGGTCGTACAAAGCTCAAAACAGTGTCATACTAATGGTGGAGTGAAAATTATTATTGTAATCAAACTCAACCAAAGGCAAGTGCCTCATCCACGAACCTCTGAAATTCAGGACACAAGAACGCAACATGTCCTCAAAAGTCTGGATAGTCCGCTCTATCTGACCGTCCGTCTGCGAATGGAAGGCAGTGCTAAGACATAACTGAGTGTCAAAAGCACGTTGGAGACCTCTTCACACCCTGAAGGTAAAACGAGGATCACGATCAGAGATGATCGCCCTCAGAGGCACCATGGAGCCTCACCACCACCTCCAAGTACAGCATCAACAAAACCTTCACTAAGCTCGACTCTCTAATCGCTATAGTGAATTAATTTCATCAAACGATCCACTATCACTCATATAGCATCATAGTCTCCCTGAGCTTGAGGTAAACCGGTAACAAAGTCTATCGAGATGTCCTCCCACTTCCACTAGGGGACATCTAACGGCTGTAGCAAACCATCAGGAACACGATGTTCGACCTTCACTTTCTGGCAGACCAAACATCAAGAAACAAACTATGCAACCCAAACCACCAAAACTGCCCTCTCAGAACTTGGAACATCTTTGTCACACCAAGATATACCACCAAGGGTGAGCTATGGGACTCACAAGGAACCATCTCACGCATCGCCAAAGGAATGAAAAGTCTTCCCTGAAACAACACTCGGTGTTGTTCATCTTCAGACCAACCGGCATCACTAAAGCCAACTCGGTCTCTCCAGACCTCCACCTTCGAATCCCCCGACTGGGACACATCCACCTGTTGCACCAAAGATGATTGCACTGTCATCTGGAAAAGACAACCTCTGCTTCCAACCACTCTCATATCTAGATGCATCGTTAAGAATTCTTCCATAGGTATCTGGTGATTACTTTGTGACGGGATGGGTCACCACTCATGAGTATTGGGACAACTGTCATTGGGCATGCATGGGTGTGTGAGTGTAGAGCGTGAATTGATATGCAAGTGGAAAGGTATAATGAATTAATAGATTTTAGTTCACTTGTTTTACTTAAACTGTTTTATTATGACGAACAGTGTTGATACTCTTATCCTCTGTTTTATATAAATGTGAGCTAATTTGTTCTTCTTCCTAGTAGCATGTGTTGGGAAGTCTTTTGGGTTTACCTACTGAATTTTATACTCACCCCTTGTTTGGGCATTTCGGTGCGTTTGCAGATGTTCTGTACTGAGATTCAGGTAAATGCAAGGTGTCGTACTTATCTAGTGATGCATCATGATGCAGTGGGCATAGGACTTCAAGTCGGAGCTTGGAGCTTATCTGGGATGTTGCTTGGGTTGATGCCACATCGATGTCATTGAGTTTTGTTTTCCTTTTTTGTGATACTCTAATATTACCTTCTGCTTTGAGTTGTATTGTATTTCATTACATACATCATATAGTGTTGATTGTCTTTGTCTCGTCTTCCACAGGTTGTTCTCTTTTCAAGGTAAATCGTCCCCCAACGATCTTGTATGCCCTTAGCACTTGTCATCATCCTTTGGTATCCTAGGGACGTCACCTAAGGTTAGTAGAACCTCTGCCACTTCCCAAGCCAGTGGGTGAAGAGTAGGATGTTACAAATGGTATCAACTTGGTCGGTCCATCATCTTGAAAATGGTAGCAAGGATATGGGAATGTCGTAACTTGAAATGTATAGCATAAAAAAACATAGCTAGCCTTTTTATGTTGAACTTCAAATTACCAGGGTGGTCCAGGTACCAAAAGTGTTCTAAGACACTTCTAAGTGTGTTGTCCTCTCATCGTCGTGGGTTTAGCCGATGAGTGTAGCATATCATGCATTAGTAATGAAACTTCCAACTAGGATTGCATTATTCATATTATGTTTGATGATCTTTGGAAATTGTTGTTAATGATTGTTGTTTATGATGATTTGGTAATATCAAGCCTTCAGTTTCAAGTGAGTGACAACTAAGTGGTGTTTCGTTCTATCTTTAGTGAGAATGGCACCAGTTCGACGATCGGGGAACCCACTAGAGTAAGCAACTGAGAATGTGGTTCAACCTGAACCACAAGTGAATCAGCAGCTCGTCTGGAGCATAGTCCGGGCATTTCAAGTCGCGGACAGGGGAAATCAAAATTCACAGTTACGTCAAGAAAATTCGTCCATAGACTTTTAAAAACAGAATCCACCTATCTTTCGAGGAGATTTGAGACCTGAACAAGCGGAGACATGGCTAGGAAAGATAAATCAGATTTTTGATTTCTTGGGAACATCGGAGGATAAGAAAGTGAAGCTAGCGGTTTACATGCTGGAGGATCTTGCAAGGCAGTGGTGGGATATTATTGTCCAGACTAAACAGGACCTGACATGGAAATGCTTTGAGGAGTTGTTTAACAAACAATTTTATCCTCAAACCTTCAAGATCACAAAGACAGATTTCTTCACTCTTACACAGAAAAATCTGTCTGTGACGGAGTATGAAGCTCAATTCATGTTGCCGCTAGTGGGCACTTGAAGACGAGGATCTTTGAGGCGAGGTTGCGACCTGACATACGCTTCAAGTTGGTTGTCTTTTGTATTGACAGTTATGCGAAGATGGTGCGCAGGGCGACAGTAGTGGAAAATGATATCTTGGGATCCTACGTTGGGGGAAACACTTTTACCTACAAGGGTACAAGTGGGAACTCTGACATTGGAAACAAGCGGAAGATGAAGAATTTTTCTCAAGCACGCAAAGCATTGGGAACCAGTCGGTTGGTTTCCTATCCTTTCCACATCATCGTAGTAATCAGTCTGGATGTTATCAGTGTGGATCTTATGAGCATATCAAGCGGGAATATATGACAATTCTGCGAGAATGCCATAATTGTGGCAAGTTGGGACATCTGAAATGTTATTGTACGGTAACTCTGAGGATGAATAATGGCAATGGCTCGAATATGTCTCAGGGCTTCTTATGCTCATACGGGCCGATCGAGACGCAATGGTAATCGTTCTCAAAACCGAGCGACCCAGGGTGACACTCGTATCACACGAACACCTTCGTGGTCATCACAACCACAGCAGAGCAATAAAGAATCGTTGGGCACACCTAGTAAACAGTTGTATGGTGTCGAGCAAATGATCACAGGGGATCAATCTAGTCCTTCGACGATGCGAGTTACGATTCTCTTGAATTCTACTCATGCAATCTTTGTTTGATATTGGTGTGTCTCACTCTTTTATTGTTTCTCGTGTTGTGAATTATATGAGATTGCATGTTGAAATAATGTCTCATGTCTTGAAACTTCAAACACCTCTCGCCCAACAAGAATGTCAAGTCTAGCGTGCAGAGTGTTCTATAATAATCAACAAGGCTGAGTTTGTTTGGGATTTCTCTATTCTTGAGATGGACATCTTCGACCTAATTTTGGGAAAGGATCGGTTGACATCCTTCAAGACCCGCAACGACTGTTATGCTCGGTAGGTTAGTTTCACATCTTTGGATTGTGTTAAGCATCTCTTTAAGGGGGATTGGGATGTGAATGCATATAGAGAAGGACCTTTGGTACCGGTGGTCGGAACTATCTCTTACAAGTTGGCAGCAGTTACTTTGGCATCTGTTAATACAATCAAACATAGAGATTTTCCAACCACGATGGATCAATTTTCAGATGTATTCCCCGACAATTTCTCTGGGTTGTCACCCAAAAGAAGTGGAATTTACGATTGATCTCCTATCAGGGACTAGTCCTATTTCACTTCCATCTTACAGGATAGCACCAATGAAATGAAGGAAATTGAAGGTTCAGTTGAAAGAGTTGGAAAGAAAAGGGTTCATTTGACCAAGTACGTCTCCATAGACAGCACCAATTCTTTTCGTCAAGAAAGCGGATGATGCTTTTCAGCTTTGTGTGGATTATCATAGGTTAAACCAAGTTACATTAAAAAATTGATATTCGCTTCCACGAATTGATGATCGGTTTGGTCAATTGAGGGAAGTCAAATGGTTCTCTAAGATTGATTTACGATCACCGCTTCATCAACTTCAAGTTCGGAAGGAGGATGTTCCGAAGACAGTTTTCCAAAGTCGTTATGGTCATTATGAATATGTGGTTATGCCCTTTGGTCTTACGAGTGCACCAGCAGTGTTAATGGAATTGATAAATCGAATCTTTCAGAGGCATCTTGACTCCTTTGTAGTGGTATTCGTCGACAATATTCTGGTGTATTCTAAGACTATAGTCAATCATGAACAACGCCTGTGCACACTGTTATGTATCTTGAGAGAACACCGCCTTTATGGTAAAGTTTCAAAATGTGATTACTGTATACAAGAGACACGTTTCCATGGCCACTTCATTTCTGAAAAAATCTCAATAGATCCTGAAAAGGTGGAAACTGTTATCTTTTGGCAACCACCGAAGAATGTATTTGAGATACGCAGTTTCCTCGGCTTAGCAGGGTATTACCGATGCTTTGTTCGTGACTTTTCACGATTCGCCTCTCCGATGACACCTTGATAAGGAAAAGTGTTCATTTCCAATGAAGCGACGAGCGCCAGAAATCTTTTCAAGAGCTTAAGGTTCGACATACATCAGCACCTATCCTTACGTTGTCAGAGTCAAGATGAGGCTATGTGGTCTATTGTGATGCATCCAGATCTGGTTTGGGATGCATTCTCATGCTGGGAAATCATGTTGTGCCCTATGAATCACAACAGTTACGAGTATATAAAAATAATCACCCAACACATGATTTTAAGTTAGCTGTTGTAATCCATACCTTAAAAACTTAATTATCTTGTTTATGAGAAATTCACGGTGTTCATGGATCATGAAAGCTTGAGACATGTCTTCTCACAAAGAGATTTGAATCTAAGACAGCGAAGATGAATGAAATACCTTCAGATGTTTGACTTTGAATTGATTAATACACCGGGTAAAGGGAATTTTGTGGCTAATGCATTGAGTAGGAAGTCATATAGATCGTCCTCCAACAATCTTGTATGCTCTTGGCACTTATTGTCGGCCTTTGGTGTCATGGGGATGTCACCTAAGATTAGTAACACCTTCACCACTTCTCATGTCAATGGGTGAGAAGCGGGATGTTACAGACACCCAGCTTGTTGTCTCCCCCCATCACATGAAAGTGATCTCACCAAGTTATCATCTCTCTACTCCTCAAAAAAATGGTTTTCGCTTGAGTCTTTACAGGTGTAAGATATTATCTTTGCACCACATCAAGAAAACACAGTTGCGAACAAATTAGTTGACTTTTGCCTTGCCTCGGGAATTGAAGGACACATCGATGCTCGAAGTGATCTCCCGCGGCATGTTAAGGGCTACTCCGGTTCGATCATTGGAAAGTTCCATCAATAAGCATGCAGATGCTTCTATTTGATATTCGCAATGATCTGCAGCCTCCATGAGCTGGTATTTTCTTTTTATCTGTTTTCTGTCATGTTGTATAGTTTTCCCATGGGTTTTGTCGCTGTAATGTTGGTCTGCCGTCTGTTATGTTGTACTTTATAGTGGATTATGTATTTTCTTTTTCATTAACATTTGGGAAGAGCAACATTTTGTTTATGGTTGTCGTCCCAGCAGATGTACTTGGATAAACTTATCATTGGTCCTAAATGAGGATCCGAATAAAAGGTTTGAACTTTGTGTTAGGGGGGGGGGGGGGGAACTTTCACTACCCTTCGTGTTGGTCTAGTGGTATACCCCAATAGGGCTGGGGGCGTCAAGTCATGGAGCTTTCAAGTTAACTTCCACCCCCTCACAGGGGTGTACCCAGCCACTGTAGTTAAGAATGTAACCCCAGGGCCAGGCCGGGCCTAAGGGGGCCTAACGCATGGCCCAAGAGGCATCCCAACAGGGATTTCGAGCCAGTCCCATTTTTTATTATTTACAAAACTCTCTTATGCTGTATTTTTTGTATTAAAAAATTATATTTTAAAAGAAAAAACGGGGTCGGGCCGGTTCAGGCCGGCCCAGCAAGCCATTTTTACACTCCTGTCTCTGGACCATGAGCCATTCACTTTCAGTGCTTGCATTGGGCAGAGTAACCGGTCCGTCACTTGTTGGCTGAAGCAGGTTCCCATAGGGGTTTTACACCCTGCTTTTTTTAAACCTTCTATTTAATAACTGAAAAAAAAACATGGTAAACGGGCACGGATTTTGAAAAAACCTAAAATCATAATACTTAAAATTTAATATAAAAATCATTATTTCAAACATATTTTAAAATATAATCATAACATTTAAAACTGAAGGGGGGATTTAAGAGCTTCATTTCACCAACTACTCCAAAAATTTCAGGAAAAAGAGTGCTATTTGAAACAATAAAAAGGTTATTACATAAAATAATCACCAATTACAGGTTCATCAAATACATTAACCATGAAAACTGCAGCATGCATAGAGCTTTATGTCATTCTTGAGATCTATGTCATTCATTAGACGAGATAGTAAGTACCTAAACATGTTTTTTTATGGCATGAACCTTGCTCCCTTCCCGCCCAAAAAAAAATTGTTATGGCCAAATATGCATCAACAAAGAGTTGAGAGATTATCAACTGAACATCTAAGTCATTTACAAATAAAAAAACACTGCAACATTTTTAAAATGTCAAGCAAGAGTCCATGAAGCGTTAGACACAACAAGTAAAACAAAATAAAATACTAGTATTACATACATAAGTTGATTATGCAAATATAGCCCTCAAGCACCAGTCATCAATTTGGTTGGCAGCATAGATCCATATAAGAAGTTCACCAACAAGTTATTTAAAAAACCATTTAACAGCTATATTAATGATGAAACAAATTCCGTGGCAGCCTAGAGAATTGTCTTGCAATCCAACATAATTATGAAGTGGTAATATATGTAGAGGTATGTGTATGAAACAACCATGAAAAAATAAGAACCTCTCTATCGCTGATCGGAGGCTTGGCAGATCCAACATCGAGACCCTGATAAACCTGTAATGAAAACCTTAAAACGATATTTTATAATTAGAAAAAGAATAAAGCAAACAATGGATGATTTGTATCCAGGAAATTAACACACTGTGGATAAAAGAACTCTCCAAGGATGTTCTTTAATAAGTTACTAAAAGGCACAAGATGAGCACTGGTTCTTGCTTTTGTCATTGACCTAGCAGCTTGTGATGCAAGCTCCTCCCTAATCTTGAGACAGCTTGGGTTTTCCCTCAATAAGTGACACGGGTGAAAATGGGGGGGGGGGTGATTTGATGAACTTTTAGTGGCGTAATGCAGTGCTTGCTTTTGAGGCTCTTGTCTAAAAAGAAATTCTAGATCATTCAAATTAAAATATTTTTCCTTTAACATAAATTGTAATGGGTGAATTCCCCTTACCTCAATGTGAGGTTGGGATCCTCTTTTATAGAGAAGTAAAAACTAATTACATGGTGGTAAGACCAATGTGGGACTCAGAACAGAAATACCCCTTTAATCTTAAATGGGGTCCAACACTCCCCCTCAAGCTGGACATGCCCAGATTGGATAGAGTCCCAAAAATAGAAAAAGACAACAAAGACACAGGACCATCTCAGACTCCCCCTCAAGCTGGGCCAGGGAGGCTGTGAATACCCAGCCGGGTAGTGAGAGACTCAAGGCGAGCTCCGGGAAGACCTTTGGTGAAGAGATCGGCAAGCTGATCGGCCGTCGGGATATGGCCGAAGCCGATATGGTGCTGCTCCAGATGGTGGCGGAGAAAGTGACAGTCCACCTCGATATGCTTCGTCCGTTCATGGAAGACGGGATTCGATGCAATCTTCGTGGCGGCCTGATTGTCACACCAGATATGAGCAGGAGTCGATACGGGGAAACCGAGCTCATGGAGGAGATGACGAAGCCAGAGGATCTCAGTAGTGACGGTGGCCATGGCTCGATACTCGGCCTCGGCACTCGACCGGGAGATGACAGTCTGCTTCTTGCTGCGCCAAGAGATGAGATTGCCGGCAAAGAACACGGCGAAACCCGAAGTAGACCTGCGGGTAGCGAGGCAGCCGGCATAGTCCGCATCACAGAAGGCCTCAACATCCATGTGAGCATGATGGGAGTACTGAAGGCCACGGGCAGGGTCTTTCTTGATGTATTTGGCAATGCGAAGGACAGCATCCCACTGAGAGCGGGTGGGATGTTCCATGAACTGGCTGACTTTGCCAACGGCACAGGCAATGTCAGGACGCGTCATGGTGAGGTAGTTGAGTTTACCGACCAGGCGGCGATAGCTCTCGGGATGAGGAAAGGGTTCTGAGTCGGAATGAAGGGAGCGTTCCCCAAGCTCAAGGGGAGTGTCCACGGCAGTGGCGGTGCTCAACCCGGCATCCTGCAAGATATCAAGAGCATACTTGCGCTGGCAGAGAGAAATAGTGTCCGCAGTCTGGGAGACCTCGATGCCAAGGAAGTAAGTGAGGGGACCAAGATCCTTGGTGTGAAAGTGCTGGTGAAGATGCGCCTTAAGGCTGGCGATGCCTCTGGAGTCGCTCCCTGTGATGATGATGTCATCCACATAAACCACAAGCAAGATACAGCCATGCGCCGTCGTACGGAAGAAGACGGTGTGATCCTTCATACTGCGAGAGAGGCCAAAGGCTGTGACGACCGTGCTGAAGCGGCCAAACCAAGCCCGAGGAGACTGCTTGAGGCCGTAGAGGGAGCGACGGAGACGGCAGACATGGCAGTCGGCACCAGAGGCCGAAAAACCAGGAGGCTGCTGGAGATAGACTTCTTCATCAAGAAAGCCATGGAGAAAAGCATTTTTAACATCCAGTTGATGAAGCGGCCAGTGATGATGAGCAGCTAGCGAAAAGAAAAGGCGGACCGAGGCGGGTGAACGAAGAAGGAGAAGGAGAGGGGAGAGTGAAAGAAGAAGTCTCGACAAACGATACGTCGGCAGAGGTGATATACCGGCGGAGGTCTGGAGAGAAGCATCGGTACCCGCGCTGAGTGCGGGAATATCCAAGAAAAATACAGCGAAGAGATTTGGGAGAAAGTTTGGAGAGATTGGGGCGAGTGTCCCGGACATAACATAGACATCCGAAGACGCGGAGTGGAAGGGAGTGAGGAGGAATAGAGGGGAACAGGGTATGAAAGGGAGTCTCCCCCTGAAGTATGGAGGAGGGAAGACGATTCAGAAGGTAAGTAGCAGTGAGGATGGCATCCCCCCAGAAGAGAAGAGGGACCTGGCGGTGGAAGAGGAGGGCACGAGCGGTTTCCAAAATATGCCGGTGTTTCCGCTCGGCCACCCCATTCTGCTGAGGGGTATCAGGACAAGAGGTCTGGTGGATGATGCCGTGGGCGCGGAGAAACTGCTGAAAGTGAGTGGATAAGTACTCCCGCCCATTGTCAGATCGAAGACATTTGACAGGGATAGAAAACTGTGTTTGGATCTCATGAAAAAATGTCTGGAAGGTGGAGAAAACCTCTGTCCGATCTCGAAGAAGATAAAGCCATGTCATCCGGGAATAATCATCAATGAAGGAAATGTAATATTTATACCCAGATTGACTCGAGGTAGCACAGGGACCCCATACATCAGAATGAACCAAATCAAAGGGTTTGGCGGCCCGTGTGTCAACTCGAGGAGGATAGGAGGTGCGATGATGTTTCGCAAAACGACACGACTCACAAGGAAAGGAAAAACGGGGACTAATATCGGGGTAGAGTCGATGAAGTGCAGAGGCGGAAGGGTGGCCCAACCGGGAATGGAGGTCAACGGCATGAGCAGGGAGAGACGCGCAGGCGATGGAAGGCGGGCCAGCGAACATGTACACTCCATCCCGAAGCTGGCCTCTACCAAGTTCCCGGTGCGTCGTCCGCTCCTGAAACAAAACAGAAGACGAGGAAAAGAGAGCAGTGCAATTGAGATCCTTGGTCAGTTTGCTGATGGAAAGCAGGTTAAAAGGACTTCGGGGTACATGAGCCACCGAGGAGAGGTGAAGGGAGGAGGTAAGGGAACAGGAGCCAAAGCCGGCTATGGGGAGAGTGGACCCATCAGCAACAGTGATGGCAGAGGATCCACTATAGGGACGGTAGTGGGAGAGCATACCTGCATCCCCGGTGAGATGGTCGGACGCACCAGAGTCAAGCATCCATGCCGGAGAACGATGACTGACAAGGGCAGTGTGACCACCGGAATGGGCAAGAGAAGCTGACGAAGAGCCCGCGATGGAGGTGGACCGGTAATCGTGAATCAGCTGGAGCTCAGCCAGGGAGAGATCCAACGACGAGGGAAGAGTAGCAGCAGGTGAGGGCGCATCACGGAGCGCAGTCTGGCCCCGGCGGGGGTGCGACTCAGGACGACCATGCAGGACCCAGCAACGGTCCACCAGATGGCCGAGCTTGCCGCAATGCTGGCAGAGGGGGCGAGGTCGGCCGTCCCCACGGCCGCGCCCACGAGGGCCGGTAGGACGACTACCGCCACGTCCGAGGAGCGCAGTGTGATCAGGAAGGGGGACGGGTGGTGCAAGGGCCCAATGTGCCTTCTGCAGGCGATGATAGACCTGCGGGATATCCAGTGTAGACGGGCTGGCAAGCATCTCGGTGGCCATCGTGGCATAGTCCGGTGCGAGGCCATTCAGGAGGTTGAATAGGCAGAGCTGGTCCCGCTGAGTCTGCGCTTCGGCCGGAGTTTGAGGAATCGGCCAGAGTTCCTGTAGTTCATCGCGGAGACCTTTCCATTCCATGAAGTAGGTGGGGAAGGTCCGATCCTGCTGGCGGATATGGGAGAGACGTTGTAGAACGTCAGAAACCCGGGCCAAGTTATTGGTCTCGGAGAACATGACAATCAAGGAATCCCAGAGCTCCTTGACGGTGTTGGCAGTCCAGGTGACATCTTTCACGGAGCGGTCCATGGAGTTGACCAGTAGGGCGAAGATTTTGCTGTCCGCCAGCTGCCAAGAGTCGAACTTAGGATCAGTGAGTTCAGGTGGGGGTTTCTCAAGATGAGAATGAAGCCCCATGCCGCGGAGGGACATCAAGACCGTCTTCCGCCAGACGGAAAAATTAGTGGCATCCAGCCGGTCATCGACAAGCCGGGAGGAGGCCGTGATGAGGGACGGAAGAACTAAGGACGCGTCCATGGAGGGCGGGCGCGGGACCCGTTCGCCGGGAGTCGGGTGGTGGAAGGGAAGCGGCCCGGAGATGCGGCCGGAGGGAGCAGCGACAGGGGGACGCGCTCAGGATGGTGCGGCCGGGCAAGGGCGGCGCGGCTGCTGGGGCGCGGGTTCGGGGCAGGAGCGCCGCAGGGCCGAGAGCAGGGCTGGACCGGGGCGCGCCGAGCGCCGGAAGGCCGAACCGGGAGCAACGCCGGGAGAGGGCAGCGGGAAGGGAGCTGCTGGGGGGGGCGAGGGCGCGGCGCCGGGGCGAGGCCGAGGGCGAGACGCCGGGGCGGGGCGCTGAGGGCTGGGCGCGAGGGCGCGACGCCGGGAGGAGGTGCGCCGGGATGGCGGGGCGAGCCGGGAGCCGGGGAGCCGGGAGCCGGGAGAAGCCGCCGGGAGCCGGGAGCCGCGAGAGGCCGCGGGAGCAGAGGGAGGCGCGGGAGGCGCGGGAGGCGTGGGGAGCAGCGGGAGGCGCCGGGAAGCAGCGGGAGGCGCCGGGAGCAGCGGGAGGCCGCCGGGAGCAGCCGGGAGGCGCCGGGAGCAGCGGGAGGCCGCCGGCGGGGCGCGCGGGTGATGGCGTCGGGAGCAGCGGGAGGCCGTCGGGAGCAGCCGGGAGGCGCGGCGACGGGATGCGCGCGCAGGAGTGAGAGAGGCGGGGCCGGGAGAACGCCGGGAATCCGCAAGGGAGGGAGGGTTCGGGATAAAAATCCCTCTGATACCATGTAATGGGTGAATTCCCCTTACCTCAATGTGAGGTTGGGATCCTCTTTTATAGAGAAGTAAAAACTAATTACATGGTGGTAAGACCAATGTGGGACTCAGAACAGAAATACCCCTTTAATCTTAAATGGGGTCCAACATAAATCTAGGAAAAAACAATTTTCTTTCCTATTGGACAATGATTTAGGACAAAACCAAACTATATGTAGGCGTGGGGATAGAGCAAACCATATTTCATCCTAGTTGCTTCCCTTGTTCGTCCCCCCTTTAGCTTTCTTCTTTAGTTTGTGAATTTCTCGGTAAATTTTATTGCGTTATATTAAAATAAATAAAGCACGTCCATGATCATCATTCGGTTGATGATTAATTGGTGAGGGAGGGAAAATTATATCGTGTGAGAGTGGGTGCCCTCGACCCAACTTAAACTTGTACTTTAAGATTACCATGTCATGTATACAGTTTGAAAAAAACATGTAGTTTTCTTACCATGATAATATTATTATTTATGCATGTACTAAATTTGGGAATACTATACGTCATATCAAAAGTTTATACGAGTTACCAGCTATAATGAGAACCTAATGATATTATGACAATAATCTTAAAATATGACCTACGATCTAAACACATTAGTCCGACGAGACGGAAATGATCTAACTATCAGGTGTTGAGAGTTCATAAAGCATTGAAACTTTTTCTCATAAAGTTCACACTTGGTGATCTCAAATATATGAGATCATGAAGACTGACCCGTCGATAGGAATACTGCATGTTTGAAGTGTCATTAGTTCATTCTTATCTACGAGCATGTGTATTGATCTCTCGACTTGGAATCATTATGAATATGTATCATTAATCAAGTACTTTGATGCATGATTAAAACCATAACAGTTTATGTCTGTGGCGAAGTAGCTTTCATTAAATGTGTCATTAACGATATGACATTGATTGAATGATCAAAACGGGATCTTCCACTTCCGATTATTGAAAGAAAATTTTTCTGGCTCTTCGAATCGGATGGCAGTGTCTTGATTAAATTCATAATCATGGTGGACGAAGGCAAGTCATCCAATATAGTCAAATAAATAATAAAAAAAACATAAAAAGATGATGACACGAAGTATGCATCCTGTTTTATGAGATATTTGATGAAGAGATTGCATTACACGGTGTATGTTCACAAGAAAGGTTATCGTTGCAATAACTTTTCTTCACTTCTTTATGGGTCATAATGTGTTGTTAGATGTCATTCTAAGTTCGTGAGTTGGAATCACTAATATTGAGATAAGGACCTAGAGGGTAATACACATAGTGTATCTAGAAATTTCATTGATTCGGATGAATCATAGTTTAGAACGATGTTGGCCACATGTTCGTGAACCGGTATTCATCCAAGTATGAATGATCGCAAGTGAAATAAATAAATTCAATTATAATTTATTCAAATTTAAAATAATGTAAATTGAATTTATTTCTCAAGATATTCACAAGTTATTCATGTTCAAATAAATGAATACGATAAATTATTTACTGAATGAGCATTACATGTTCAAGGTTCGATAAATAATTACAAGAGGATACAAGCCTAGTTAATGGTTCGTATTGCAACACATGACTCTTGCAAGTGTTACGAGTGATGAACTGTTTGTGACATTTAAGACAAGATAAACAAGTCTTAAAAAAGAGGATATGTTTCTTAAAGGATCTAAGTGCAATTTAAGAAACGTTAGCCTAGTTATAAAAAGGAATTTATGACTCCAAGTTCGACAGACTTGTTGGAGGCACGCATTGGCAGTCCTCCCCCCATCCTCTTAAGGCATAGAGAGAGAAAACAAGAGAGGGAGAGAGAGCGCCTACGGATCGATCCTTCTCAGATCGTGTTCGTAGTATTATGGCAAGCATACAAACGCCATAAAACACTCTGATCCTTCGTGTTAGCACATGAAGATTTGAGAGTGACTCTCAAGGGCTTGTGGAGCATGTATATAGGATCTAGAGGGACCTTAGGTAAGATCCTTTGAGCTAAGATGAACCGGCGAAGAGTAGAGAACGGTCGGATCACAAGGAACGATTGAGCTATAATTTCGTTTTGTTTTCCATGTGCTTTAATTATGTTTTACGAGATCCATGGAGAAATCTGAATGTTCCCAGATCGGATCTAGAATCAAAGATTTGGTCGGAAAATTTTAAAAAAAATTAAAACCTAACGCTTCTGCATCAGGCAGCAAAAGCCCTGCTAAAGCACCGACGCCCTCAGACCCCCTCACCGTTGCGGTTGTTAAATTCTATACTTGTTAGCATCCAATTGAAGATTGGTGTTGGTGTTGGTGTTGGTGTTGATGTTGGTGTTGGATTTGTTGTTAACAGTGGTGGATATTTTGTCATGAAGAGAAGTATGATGTTCCAGAAGTTATGAAAAATCAGTTGTTCATACAGTTATTCAGGAAGAGAGGAGCTGAAGACAGTATTGGAAGTTACAAAAGTAAATTGGCGTTCCAGAAGTTATTCCAGAAGATGTACTCAAGATGGCCCTGAAGATGGTTCAGAAGTAAGCCCGAAAGAGGAGTTGTGGAAGTATCGGGAGTAAATTGGCGTTCCGGGAGTTAGCCCGGAAGAGGCGCTGAAAGATGGTCAAGAAGCTAGTTCGGAAGAGGAGCAGAAGATATTCCGGAAGTTATTTTGGAAGGTGTTCTAGAAAATATTCTGGAAGAAGATGTTTCGGAAGTTATTCTGAAAGTGGATAAGTAAATTATAAGTCGGGAAGTTATTTTGAAGGTTGAGATATATTTTGGAACATAACTCAGTTGAGTTGCAGGAAGAGACCACAATGGGAGTACAAGCATCACACCATGAGTGGAGTTCTAAGTAGAATGACAAAGCCCTGATGAAGCTCCTAGTATACGTAAGGTCATCACCATGGTACGGAAAATGGCAGAGGCATAAAATTCTCTGAACACATAAAAGTCATCGATGATTCGTAAGGGTCAACTTTTCAAAAATGCGGCAATAGGAAAACACTCAGGACAATACGTAAAGGTCATCAAACCGATATGTAAAGGTAACCATTTGTAAGAATTTGGTAAAGTCCCGTATGTAAAAATCATTTACTCTAATACATAAGAGTCATTTGATGATAAGCAGACTAAGTCAGAAATTTGACAAAAGTCTTGGAGAAACCACATTGTGATGCGTAAGAGTCATTTTTGCGAGTATGTTGAAAATGCAACAAAGACAGGAACAAGCATTGTAATGCATAAAGGTAACTATGCCAATATGTAAGAGACATCGAGGCTACACTTGAGAATTCAGGCAAAGGAAAAACCTTCCATGTGATGCATAAGAGTCATTTTTGTGGCAAAGGGAAAAACTTAAGAGTCATTTCCATGAAAAATGGGCGATACATAAGAGTCATTTCCATGACAGAAGGCGATACGTAAGGGTCATTTATGCAGCAAAAAGCAATACATAAAGGTCATTTCCACGGCAAATGGGTGATACGTAAGGGTCATTTCCATTGTCGTTTGAGGTGAAGACTCGACACTTAGCCAATACGTGAGAGTCATTTTTGGAAGAAGTCAGCAGCTAACTGTGAATTACGCTACACATTATCAATTGTAAAATGTGATTGATAATGCAGCCTGTTGTGAATGTATTCATGCTATGAAGAATGGTCACACCGTGAAGAGGCTTAGACAGATTTCAATGGTTTTGTCTATTTAGAGATGTCCACATCATGGAAGAAGATGATCGTGCCACTACAGGTGTGAAGTTCAAGAAGAGTTGGAGATCATGCCGCGATATCCAGAGAAATTAAATATAAGATATTATGCGGATCTCATGGATCTAGTTATTGATTGAGTGTCACGTCAGGGTGATTGCACACACGCCGTGAAGAAGATGAGTCAGCAAAATTCCATATTTCGAATCAGGAAGGAAATCCGACAATTAGATGAACAATTTTGACTCTGTTTTAAAGGAGGGTGTCGCACGGATTTGCCCGTCATGCTCATGGAGAATTGGAGATCTTTAATGAGGGCAACATGGAGAAGTTCTCTTTGAATAGAGAAAAGGAAATTCAGGAAAGCTGGAATTATGAAGATATCTATCTCCATAAATAATGGAATCCCCTGTTGTGTGAAGGCAAAGGGGGTAGAGAGAGCTGAACGACATAACAGAAAGGAATTCTGGGAAGAAGAAGCAGAAAGGATTGGCATTCGTTGAGGATCTTGTCAAACAAAAAGTGGAATTTCCATGACGACTCATGGAAAGGTGAAGTTGCATTCGTGGTGATATTCACAACCAGTCTCTGAAGGAGTAGCATGGAGATCAAGGAGCACCAATCCCCACCCGACACATCAACAATAGTGGTGATACTTGTATTGCCTGCAACAGAGAGGATTGGCATTCGTTGAGGATCTTGTCGAAGAAGAAAGTAGTTTCCATGACGGCTCATGGAGAGGTGAAGCAGCATTCGTGGGGATATTCAGTCTCTGAAGGGGGACCAGACAGGCTTTAAGGTGATGAAGAGTATCATCTGCATTCAAACGGACTGAATAAATCCATTTGCTGCCAACAACCTGTTTACCTGCCAGAAGGGGGACCAGATTTCAGTTGTGATTGTCGTCTTAGGCCTATAATTCATCCCGTATTGCTTGAAGCCAACCAGGATGAGATTTAGCCTCCGCAACTGTATGAGGAACAAAAATCGTGCAAGAACACGTAGCCGAACACAAATCGGATGCCCGGTAGATACACCCGGAATAGTGCAGCGAGACAACAGCAAGGGCGGAGCGAGGAATCCAGCACCGGAGATGGGAAATTTGGCCTCAGCAAGAAATGCAGAGCTGCACCAATGGTAGGAGGAAACTGTGAGCACGGTTTGATGACGTAGTGATGCCGAAGAGAGACGCCATAGGTGAGCAGGGGCGCTAAGAGGCCGGAACTTGGAGCGCTATATGTCTCCAGCAGGAGACCAAGGTTGAGGTGCGCCTAGAGGAGTCGCCCGATGATGCGTTCTAACTGGATGCGCAAGCTAGGAACCAACAAATCGCGCCTTAGGCCGTCCGGATATCGAACCAAGATCCAGGAATGATGCCGACATTAGGATGTGTGAAGGCGGAGGCGAGGTCGCCAGGGGAGCCACATGGGTGGTCGTGCGCGCCTGGGAGAGGCGACGGGGCCGTGCTCAGGGAGGAATGTGGTTAGGGTTGTGGCGGTGAGGAGAAGACGGCGGGACGCGGCAGGGAGGAGCGAAGGGCCAAGAGATGGAGCGGAGGCATAAGGGGGGTCGTCGTGCGGGGTGAGGCGATGAACACGGCGGAGGTTTGAGAGAAAAAATTGGGGTGGAGAGGAAAACACGAGTAGGGAAGGGTTGGGTTAGACCTCCTTCGATACCATGTAGAACCATATTCTTTACCAGAATGAGAGGTGAAGCCCTTTATTTATAGGTAGAGGAAGAGGAATACAAGACGGAGCAAACCAATGTGAGGCTCCAAAATACACATAACTGGGTCCAACAGAGTTAAAACCCTTTGATGTATGTTAAGCGTGTTTACAAGGTAAAATGACTAAAACAACTTTTAGTGGTAAAGGAGAGAGGACTATAGAACTTCTCGAATTGATTCATCCTAATGTATGTGGACCACTTCCAATAAAAGCAGGGGGTGGATACTCATACTTCATTACTTTTACTAATAACTTTAATAGATATGGTTATTGTTAGAGGATGTGAGTCTCACATCGAAAGTTGAGGTATCATGTCATCTTTATCATTCACTATAAATAAACACCAAAGTCTCTCTTAGAGAGACAACTTGGGTATTGGGTCACTCTCCTCCATTATAACATGGTATCAGAGCATATTCTCTAACCCTAGCCCTCCCTCCCCTCTCTCGTTTCTCTTGGAGAAAACCCTACAATTTTCTCCCAAAAAGGGCGGCAGCCCCCATGGCCAGGGAGCCATAAGTCATCTGTCGTCGCGTCTCTGTCTCCAATTGCGCCCCCTTCCCCGAACGATGCTAAACTGTCGCGTGCCCCCTTCTACAGCTGCAACGGCGCCCTTCCCAAACGTCGCTCCCCACCTAGCATGTGCCCCCTTCTCCAGCTGCAACGTTCTCCAGCTGCAACGGCGCCCTTCCCAAACGTCGCTCTCCACCTAGCGTGTGCCCCATTCCACTTCATCTTCCCCAACGAACGATGAGCCCTCCCGCTCTTTGCGCTTCCCCAATCAAAGTTGGGTTCTGTCACGCGCTCCTGTAACAGGCACACACCTGTTCTCTGGCATGCCCCCCCACCCGGTGCTCCTCTGTGGCACACACCCTCCTCGGTTGCACGCAACCTCTACATCACACCTTCCTCGGACGTGCGCACCACCCCAACGCAGGGCGCCTTTGCGTTGTTTCTCTGAACCGCCCTCTTCTAGTGCTGCTCTAATAGGCGTGCACGACGTCATCCCCTCTTTTGTTCCTGCGACCCTTGTTGTTGCCTTTATCAATGCCCGAATTACCGTTGGGTTGCCCAGATCACCATCGGACTTCCTCATCACCGCTCAGATTACTGTCGGGCTACCCGAATCACCGTCGAGCTCTCTGCTGCTACCTGTTGTTACTCTGGGCCTTTGATGTCAACCAGAATCAATTTGGATCCGCAAAGTAAGACGTTGTTTCACCTCGGCAATTTGCGTCCGTAAAATCGAACATCGTTTCACCTTGGCAATTTGGGACCGCAAAATCAGGTGTCGTTTCACCCGGTCATTTTCAGGTCGTTTGTCGGTCGTCCTTTCATTTAGCATCTTCAAGCAATGGTCGTCCTCAGCATGGAAGCATAGAAGTTCTACGGTAGTCGACTATTCTTTAGCAGTCGTGGGTGGGAGCGCAACGGGAGCAAAACAAGCAGGCAGTGCATATGAGGATGTTATTTGTTTTAGTCCTTTTTCTGTATTCAAGTTGGGCATGTCCAGTTTGAAGGGGAGTATTAAGAATGTGGGAATGTTTCTTTTTATTTTCTTATCCAAGCTAGGTATACCAAGCTTAAGAGGGAGTGTTAGAGGATGTGAGTCTCACATCGAAGTTGAGGTATCATGTCATCTTTATCATTCACTATAAACAAACACCAAGGCATCCCTTAGGGAGGCATCTTGGGTATTGGGCGACTTTCCTCCATTGTAACAGTTATGTCTACTTAATGAGGTATGAGTTAGAGTCATTTACTATGTTTCAGGAATGTCAAAATGAAGTAGAGAATTGGTTTGGAAAGAAAATTAAGAAACTCAACTCAGATCGAGGTGGAGAACATCTTAATTAAGGAGTGGATACTCATACTTTATTAACTTTACCAATGACTTTAGTAGATAGTGTTATGTCTACTTAACGAGGTATAAGTCAGATTTTTTAACTATGCTTAAAGAATATCAAAATGAAGTAGAGGATCGGTTTGGAAAGAAAATTAAGAAACTCGATTCGGACCCAGATTGATCATATCTTAACCAAGCTTTCATCGATCATTTAAAGGAGTGGAATAGTGTCCAACAACTCAGTAGAACGGTGTTGGTGAAAAGAGGAATCACATCTTGCTCGACATTGTGGGATGATGAGTGATGCGACTTTTTCATTATCCTTTTAGAGATGTGTTTTGCAAACAGCGCCACATACACTTAAATATGCGCTAACTAAAGGAGCTCATGAGATTCCATACGAGTTATGGTATGAAAAAAACAACTCAATCTATCGTGTATACATGTATGGGGATGCAAAGCGTTTGTCGAGACTATTCCCAATGACAAACTCACGTCACGAGGCACAAAGTGCATCCTTATAGGATACCTAAAGAAAACCAAAAGATATTATCTATATAACCCTTTAGATAGAAAGGTAATTGGAGAAAGACACGCCATATTTCTAGAAAGTGAGCATATTTCCAATGGAAATGGTGAGAGAGAGAAAAGACTTCAATGCAGTTGAAGTTCCGGATGCACAAGAGTTAGTACATGAACAAACATCACACAAACCAATGGAAGGAGTTCTCAAGACACAAGTCCTGCGTAGATTTATTAAGGAGGTTAGAGAACAAGAGAGATGGTTTTCTTGTCAACGAATTAGGTGACACGTTATTCCTTGAGGATAATGAACCTCTTACCAACGAGAAAGCAATACATGGCAAAGTTGTCAAATGGCAAGAAGCCATGAATTTTAAAATGAATTCCATATATCAAAATTAAGTTTGGACTTTGGTAGCCTCACTAACTGATGCAAAACTTGTTGTGGTTGTAAATGGATATTCAAGAAGAATCTAGACATAAATGGTAAAATACATGTCTAAAGCACGATTAATTGTTAAGGGGTTCAGACAATGTCAAGGCATTAAATATGACAAAACCTTTTCAACAGTAGCAATGCTGAAATCTCTTAGAATTCTACTTGCCATAACACCGTTCCAGGATTATGAAATTTGAAAAATGTATGTCAAAATTACTTTTCTGAATGGGAAATTGATTGAAGATGTCTATATGACACAACCAGAAGGTCCGTAACATTTAAGAATGCAAACAAGGTATGCAATTTGCAAAGATCTATTTATGGATTAGAGCAGGCATAAGGGAATTTGGTTTCATTGGAAATGGAAGTGAGACATGAGTCTAAAAGAAGGTTGGAGGGAGTGTCATCGTTTTCCTAGTTTTATATGTTGATGACATATTACTAATGGGAAATAGCTCAAGTCTTCCGATCAGTTAAGACCTGATTAAAAGAATGTTTTCCCATGAAAAACTTAGATGAAGCAACCAATATTCTAGAGATCAGAATTTATCGTAATTGATCGATCCAAGAGGTTGTTTTGTCTATAAGTCAAAGTATGCATATTGACAAGGTAATCCAAAACCACAATATGAAACAATCAAGAGAGGATTGTTACCAATGTCACAGGACATTAATCTCTCTGAGAAAATGAGTCCACGAACACAAGAAGATATAGTCAAAATGAGTAGAATTTAACGCTACAGTGGTGGAATCTATCATGCATGTCATTTTATATGAAGGAGATAAGGAGCTAGTGGTAAGGGGATACGCTAATGCGAGCATCCAGACAAATCATGATGATCTTAAATCGCAGTCAGACTACGTCTTTTGCAGCTTTTGATGCACTTAAGGAAGCAATATGGATACACAACATTGTTTCAGATCTTGGAGTCATACCTAGCAACGCAAACCTTGTTACAGTACATTATGATAATACCGCAACAATGGTACTTTCCAAGAAACTCAGGTAACAATGGGGGGAAAGCATATACTTCGGAAATTTCATCTCTTAAGGGATATCATTCAAAAAGGTGGGGTCACGGTTATCAGAGAAGCCACAAAGGACAACGTGGCCGATCCACCGAATAAAGTCATATCTCAGCAAAAACATGATTTCCATGTGAGACCAAGCGGATTAAGAATAATTTGCAATTGAATTTGGTGCAAGTGGGAGTATTGTAAGAGTGAGTGTCCAATACCCAACTTCAGTTTGTACTTTTCGATAACTATGTCATGTATACAGTTTGATATATACATATATTTCACTTACCATGATCGCATTATTGCTTCTACATATACTATATTTGGTAATGTTCTCAGATTATATATCGTGTAAAAAGGTTGTAACAGTTCTTAACCATAATGAGAACCTAGTGATACTATGACAATAATTTTAAAGTGCGTCCTATGGTAAATACATCGGTCTAACAGGACGCGGGTGATGACTGGCTATTAGGTGTTTGGTACTCATAAGCATTAAAACTTCTTCTCATAAAGTCCACACTTAGTGATCTCAAGTTTAGGAGCTCGTGAAGACTGACCCATCAATAGAAAAACCATGTGTTTAAGGTGTCAGTGGTTCCTATCTACAAGCATGCAAATTGATCTCTCAACATGAGATCATTATTAACATGCATTATTAGTCGTGTCTTCTGATACGAGATGAAAACCACAACAATTTATGTTTTTGCGTCAGATGTATCATTAAGGGTATGACATTGATTGAATGATCAAGACAGGATTTGTCACTCCAAGTATTGGAAGAAGATATCTCTTGATCTTTGACTTGAATGGTAGTGTCTTGATTAAATTCATCGTTATGGTAAAAAAAGTCAAGTTCATTCAACACAGTCAAAAAAAAACATAAAGGGACGGTGACACAAAGTATGTATCTTGCTTTATGAGATATCATTGGACAAAGGGGTTGCATTACACAATGTATGTTCATAAGAAAGGTTGTCGTTGCTATGACTTATCCTTATCTATTTAGGGGTCATAATGTGTTGCTAAATACCGCTCAAGTCCATGAATTTGACTCGCTGCTATTGAGATGAGAACCTAAAAGGTCGCACACATAGTGTATCCAAAAGTTTCACAGATTCAGATAAATCAAAGTTAAGGACGATGTGGGCCACACGTCGGTGGGTCGGTGTTCGTCGGAGTGTGAATGGTGGCAAGTAAAATTTATAAATAAATTCAGTTATAATTTATTTAAGTTTATAATAATGTGAATTGAATTTATTTCTGAAGGTATTTACAATTTATTTATGTCTAAATAAATGAATACGAGAAATTATTTACTAAACGAACATTATATGTTCAAGGATTAATAAATAATTATGAGAGGAAATGAGCCAAGTTAATGGTTTCTATTTCATTACATGACAAATGTAAGTGTTAAGTGATGAATTGTTTGTGACATTTAAGTCAAGATAAATAAGTATTAAAGGAATTACGGGTCATTTTAAGAGGTTATGTTTCTTAAAGGATCAAAGTGCAATTTAAGAAACATTAAACTAGTTATAAAAATGAATTTATGACTCCAAGTTCAACACACTTGCTGGAGGCGTGAATTGGCAGCCCTCCCCTAAATCCTCTCAAGGCAGAAAGAGAAAATGAGAGAGAGCACCTACAGATTGATCCCACCTTCTTGGATCATGTTCGTGGTGTTTCAACGGTCATGCGTGCGACGTAAAGCACTCAGATCATTTTTCCTAGCGGACAAAGATTTGAGAGCAGCTCTCGAGAGCTTTCGGAGCATGTGTGGACGATCTAGTGGGAACTTTGCTTAAATCCTTTAAGCTACGACGAATCGGCGGTGAGCACAGAACGGTCGGATCATGATGAACTATCAAGGTAAAATTTTATTTTGTTTTCCTTGGATTTAATTTTATTGTACAAGATCCCTAGGGAAATCCAGTTGTTCTGATCCAGTGTTACCACAAAGATCTGGTCGGAAAAATATTGAAAATTTTGACACGCCGGGATTCCTTCAATATATAGGGGTAGGGGCAGTAACAAACAGATGAAGAAGAAACGTGATGGAAGAGTGAAAAGGAGGGTATATATCAAGGCAATAATAGTCCACTGAAATGAATATGATACAGCACACATTAACATTGGAAAAATAAAATAGTGACATGCAAAAAAACAGCCATATTCTCTTCCGCTGTATAGATCAAGCAAAGGTTTTTTTCTTTTGAACTTTCATTTCCCCTCCCTTTCTTTAGTGACTCTGGATTGCACTGCATGCCTATGCCAGGATAGACAGTAGAAATTGATGCATTCATTATACCGGTTTAGTTCCCGTCATATTTGTGGTCGAATCTCTGTGCTCTACGTGGGGAGAAAACAACTCCAGATATAAATAATAATAAAAAGTAGAAACGGTGAGATTGCCAGCGGTGACCTGTACGGAGTCAGCACTGACGATTTCTCCTTTGAGCCGCTTCGCGAGCTCGAAGGCAAGTCGACTCTTGCCAGTCCCGGTGGGGCCTGAAATAACAATAACCTTCTGTTTCTCTGTGTTCTTCTTCGCCTGTTTCGCTTTCACCGTCGGTGTCGGTGTCGGTGTCGGCGATGCCGCTGACGCGCAAGATGCTGAGAACGACCTCTGCCGTCGCAGGTGACAGAGGAATGAACAATGAGAAGGGCGAAGCAGAAGATATGGTGACAATAGACGAACCCCAATCAGCTTGCCGCAGGGATTTAAGCAGCATACTGCGGCCATCGCCACGACCCTGCAAACGTTTTCTCAGGGGACCGCCGTGATGGGATGGCGGCGCAAGTTTGACACGCGCAAGGCGCCAAAATACGGTAAATAGGTGATTTAGAATAAATTCGGTGATCGTGCGTTTATTACATTGGTCAGGGGAAACGATCACTAGGCTAAACCATGGGGCGTCATCATACATTTAAAACTTGTTTTCTTGATCATGCATTTAAAATTTAAGCACATTCGTATTTTCTTTTTCAAAGTTTTCAATTTTTCTTTGTTCTTCCTCTCAAATTTCTCCATCTCTTTCCAGCGATGGATTTCGGTGGGCGATGATGATCTTCCGTCGACAACCTATAGTGGGTGATGAATTTCCAACGAGCTTCATTTAAGATCATTTTTTTTTTAGTTTTTTAATTATTTATGCTTATCTAAATGTTTAATTAAGTAAATGTAATCCAGTTTTGCTTTGATTAGCTACTGGTCGTGAATAATAATATATGAATTTGTAGTAATTGAGAGTAATTAATTACAATTAATTAATAATGAGTAATTGTGTTTATGAGGATTAAGCAATAGTGGTTTGAAATAATAAACAGTAGTTAGTATTTATTTATAGATGTACAATTGTCAACGGTAGCTCACATGCTATAAGAAATTGCCAATAAATCTGGTGGCTCGGGGATTCGACCCCGCGACCACGCTTCAAACTCCATCCCACCCACGCCACCCTAGCCGACCGCGAAGGGCAATAAATAATAGTTAGTATTAAATGATCAATGATCAAACAAAAAATATTAACACTGGTTAACATTAACGTTGTGCAATCTCACCTACGCAATTGAAATTATATTTTTTTTACACTGGTCAGGGGAGGGAAAACAAATGAAAAATCTTGCTTATTTGCACATGGGGAGGCTCAAAACCGAGACCTCCTCAAATACCACCACAGGGCGCAAATTATAAATAATTAAACATGCAATTAATGATAATTGAATAGTTATTGAAATGAATTATTGATGTTAACTAACATTAATGACGTTTAATTAAAATTGAGTTGTCATAGTTAAAATCGATGAATTATAATTAATACTGATTGGTAATAAATGATCAATAATGAACATTAGACCAATAAGCCCGATCCGATAAAACTGCCTAACAAGGTCTAATTTTTCATGCTCGATTATTAAATGAGTCTAAATTTAAAGTTTGATTAATAATAGGACCAAACTCGGATTTTAATAAATGACTTGATGCACAACCCGCTCGATCGAATTAAGCCATGTTATAATTATATATATTTTTTAAAATAAAATATTATGTATTTAATATTTCAAATTAAAGATTGTTATATATACAATTTATTTAATTTAGTAATATATCAAGGCCTGATTAATAATCCGGTTGAGTCTGTTGGGAGTGCACTAAAAAGTGTATGCATGTGATGCATATAGCTTAAGGATACGTGTCAACATATCCTTGAGTTAAAGTCTAAGCATACGTCAGTGCAAACGTAATATGGTGTGTATGCAATGCAATTCGAGAGTACGTTGCACCTAACATAGTATGTGCTTTTGGCTAGCATTGTCACTTCATCATCCCCACACAGTTTTATCAGTTGTGAACCAAAGTGTTGGTTCATTTTAAACAAATCGATCCATTTGAAATGTTCTAACAGTAAGAATCACCAACGAGCAGTAATGTATGTCATTATCACAAATGCTCTTCGTTTAGTGAAGAGCGTTGTGCACTGTCTATAAAGGGAATAAGTTCCATACAATGCTTTCAGAATATATCTTCCTCCTCATAACATTGTTCATCACGAGCAATGAAAGTGCCTGCTGTCGGGAGTGTGAGTTTAGTTTTCTGAAGAGGGAAATCAAGGCCACTGGAAGGAGTGAAAATCATGTGGACTTACTTTCAACAACTAGATGGGTCAGGGAACAACATTGATCGACGTCTATTTACCATTTTTTCAGACCGAGTTAGTTGGAGGGTGTCGCGACTCCAATCATCGTAAATTCAGACCATCGAAGGATGCACTATACTTCACATCGGGCAATATCATTGGAAGGGGAACAGTGCACCAACATTGCAAGCTGAGGCAGCGGGAGTCATTGACCACGTGAAGGCTCATCCATAAAGGTTGGTTGAGGTGGACGATGAGGCGATCCTGACTAAACATGCCTATATTATACACCACTTCCATAATTTAAACCTTACATTACATAATAAACTCAACATCCCGATAATTGAGAGATTTAGTGTCTTTGGAGACTGGGTACATAAACTACTTATTTTACAATGCTTGTTAACATTTCCCCATGATTTTATCACTCCAGATTTTCTTCTAAACATCTCTTGGGAAATGTAAACATAAGAAATGAGTGAGTTCAAACACGCAGTAAGAGAAAAATAAACATATCAATATGTTACCAATGGTGGGATCATAAGCATGTGAAAAACACAAACATGACAAAAATCTCATATTAAAAGAACATAAAATCATAAAAATGGTTTATATGGTAAGATAATAGAACAAATAATCTCATATGATCAAACACATAACGCGACATATAGACTAGAAAAACACGAGACTTAAATCATGAGTCAGGGAGTGTGACACAGTCACATATCAAAGGAGCGTGACACCAACATAAGCATAGAAACATAAAATTATGGATCGGGCATCACCACCCCTTTCCTATAGTGGATCAGACATCACAACCTATTTCTCATAGCATATTAGGCATCACAACCTGTTTCCCATTTTGGATCGAGCATCATTACTTGTTTCGATATTATCTCATGAAATGTAAAGCTTTACCCAATGCATTGGAGGACTATATAGGGTCCACCAATCATTCAAAGACTAACCATACACATGTGTTCCATAAGAAGACATCTAACCATCACATCATTAAAACCCAAGAATAAGAAGGGGTTTCACATTACATTTCAAAAGGTATCACATGAAGAACTGCACAAACCAAATCAATTATACCAAATTCAATCACCCAAAAGAGAAACTTCATAAAATCATTTAGAGAGTGATTTATAAAACATAACATCATGTAAAGTATATCCCTTTTGAGATAAAGAGGGAAACAAAAGCCAAAACATAAAAGAGAGTAACATAACTTATCTTTAAAAGGAAAGTACGAAGATCACATGAATTGATACGTTATTGGATTTCAAAATAAGAAATGAGAACATCGACGATATATGGAAACATAGACTTGAAAGAAAGATCCATTTAAGATAAATCAACACTTAATATGATGAGAATTATTCAAAAACATATTATAATTTTATGGGGAAAATCATTAACCACTACTAGAAATTTTCCCTATACCCACGATTTCAAATCATGGGTATAGCCCTTGAAAACGTGGGTATAGGCTATACCCACAGTTTCAAGGAACCGTGGGCAATCGAGGCGTCGGTGTAGCCCTAAGCTATACCCATGGTTTTGGAAACCGTGAGTATAGGTCCACTCCACCATGTCATTAACCTATACTCACGGTTTGTAAAATCGTGGGTATAACTTTGACAAAATATGCGACCACGGGATTCGATCCCTTGACCGCCCCTTTATTCTTTCCGCACCTAACCACTACTCCATTTCACTTATTAGTATATAAATATATATTTACTTATATATATATTTATATAAACCATGGCTATAGGTAGAAAACTGCAGGAATAGGTGTCCATGCGATTTTTTTTCTGTCCCACAATTTTTTTTCTCCCACCATAAGGTGGGAAAGCTATACCCATGGCTTTGAAAAACCGTGGGTATAAGTCTTTAAAAAACAACCCTATACCCACGATTTTACAATAACCATGGGTATAAGTCTCGAAAAACAACCCTATACCCATGGTTTTTATAAAATCATGGGTATAGGTCTTCAAAAACAGCCTATACCCACATTTCTAAAAGAATCATGGGTATAGGTTCCCATACTATACATATACCCACAGTTTTTTCCAAAACCGTGGGTATAGGGCCATTTTCCAGTAGTGAATGGAAGGTGATTTGAAAAAATAACTCATTTTCACTAGAGAGATAAAAAATACATCATATGTAAAAGAAGACCATTGAATATAGGGAACATTGAAGGTCAAAGTTCAATAAAAGTTTCATAACTCAACGAAAGTGATTTGAGTTATCAAAGTCCCTTACGACTAAAGAAATGTTTGAATCAAAAAATTATGAGGGAGTTACAGAAATGATCCTTAAAATATCATGAAATGTGAGATGATTATCCCACATGAAATAAATAGGGAAGTTACTGCACAATTCCAAATAAAACAAGGTGTATAATAAGAAGTATGTCTTAAGGGATTGAAAATTGAGACAAGTAACCCTTACCTTTGATTTTTTCTTCCATAGATGCACTCTAACCTATTATATAAAAAATACAACTATCTTAATAACTAATCTCAAAAACCATATTCAGACCTAAAACTATTTATAATTTTCATTTATAATCACCATCTTCATGTATATTAGTTAGTTTTTACCTATTTTCCTACATCGGGAATTTATAGTTTTGACCATTTGTACTCATTCCATAATAGAGGTGTTGGTACCCATTATTCTTAAAAATTTCATCATTACAAGATCAATAAATTTACTAAAATGTATGACTTATAATTATTTACGAAGTTTCAATTTCCTTTAATGGGTATTTCATTCTTTATCATTGAAGATGAAATCGACAATAAGCATACTTCAGTAATTTTCTTAACCAACGAAAGGTGTTTTCATATTTATTAAGTTAAATATTGATGTGGCCTTTACAGAACCAAAACCAAATCATTATTTAAATACTTCTATCACATTGTACCATTAATTATATTTTCATAGTCATCTGTGATATAATTCTGTAGGATTTTTTCGAGTAGGTGGTCAAACTGGTACAAACATGATCATACCATGATTAGTGGATGATTATGAGGTGATATAGTTGAAATAAAATTATATTAGTAGCATAATGATGTAATTTAGTGTTTATTATAGTGATATATCAAAATTATAAAGAAATAATTCACTGGTTCAAAATAGGAGTTTCCATGTCAGTTTTTTTTAACTCAGGTTACCTTACAATGTTATTAAAAGTGACATTCTAAAATGTGTTTTTCACACTAATTATTGTTAATTTACATGAAAAACTATGTTTCACGTAAGTTTGTAATATTTTTTCATATAAATCAATCTAAAACTAAATAATGACAAGATATTTTCAAGTTGGTTATTGTATAACCAACGTGAAAAATATTTTTTTTTGTAATTTTTGACATTGGTTATACAAATGGAGAATTACTTGGACATGCTTCCTACTGAAATCAAGGAAATAATCATGAATTACAACTTAATTAATAGAGATGAAACTTTATTTTGTGAACCTATCTCCAATGGGAGACTCTCTTCAAGACTATTCTACCGAGCAGTTGTGCGGGGGCATATAAACAGTTAGGCTAAGAGTTTGATCAAATGTTGGATTCTTCAATCTAGATTTTCCCTTGCATGAAGAGTTATGCATTACAAGCTTCATGCTGATAATTTTCTGTAACTTTTTGGCATCAACTTGTGATTGAGATGTGTCCTATGTAATCAACATAGGGATGACATCAATCACCTGTTTCCTAGATGTGTTACTATTACTTCTTTATAGACTACAATTATTGCTGATTTTTTGAGGTCATAATTCCCTATAGAGCCTACATCTGGGACCACATATCTGCATGCATTAAGCTTATGCTCTCCCAACAGCTTCTGAACCTATTCCTTATGGATATCTATGAAATCATCCATGTCATATGGACTATATGGAACAAAATGGTCCACGAGAACACCCCTTTCTATCTACAGTCAGTGTTGGATCATATTATAGTAGCTTTGAAAAATGCAAATTCCATCCAAAATGTTTTTTGTGATAATTATATTTATGATCTTACCATGTTTAATTATTTTGGAATTATAGTTAATTATCATACTCCTATTGGAACCTTGGAAGTCATGTGGATCCATCTATTTTCGGGCTGGATCAAATGTAACATAGATGGAGCTTCAAGAGGAAATCCAGATCCTTTTGGGTATGGTGTAATCTTCAAAAATCACTATGGTTATATTATGGGATGCTTATATGGTTCTTGTGGAATTAACACATACCGTGACAATGAAATTCATGGAATAATCAATATGGTTGAAATGTAAAATCAACGAGGTTAGTTCAAATTGTGGCTTGAATGTGATTCCACCACTATTGTACAGGCTATCAGGAATAACACTATTCATCTCTCATGGAGGGAGACTACTGGGTGGAGAAACTACATAGACTCTCTTTTGTACATGGATTACAACACCATGCATGCATATTGTGAAGAAAAAATTTTGGTTGATTGAATTGAAAATAAAGGGGTAACTTCTACTGAGTTGACCTTGCTCAATGACGTTACTAATGAGCTTTCTTCTTTTTTAAAAGGGGATTATTGTAAATAACCTTACTTAAAACTTCTGAAATTTTTCTTTTATTCAATAAAGGAGGATTTTCCTTTTGTGAAAGTTCTTATTATTCAAAAAAATATATGATTCCTCACTCTTATGACTCATGTCTTAAAATGATAAGGATTTATGACATGACTCATGGTTTATGATATATAAATAATTGGGTATTAAATTCTTAAATTATTATAATGCTATAATAACCCTATGATTATCTTATTCTTGTATATGATCATCAATTAATATCTCCCATGTTTACCATTACTGAGTATCTGAGCTCACATTTTCTTATGTTTTTATTTTCCTCAGGTTATGAAGAATGTTTTTAAGTAAGATATTTCTAAGAAGGGTACTATGAGAGAAGAATTTTATTAAAGATATTGAAGATCATTCATAAAATAAATTGATTATGTATCTAGTTTTCAAATACACAAAACCTTTATGGTTATGGGGAATGAATTATCTATATATTATGTTGTCATCTAAATGGATGTAATATTTAAATATATTTTTCTTGAGTTGTGTCAGTCCTTCTAATTTATATATTAGATTCATACAATGCATATACTGACTTTTGAGATGTAATTTTTGATACTAAATGAAAAGTGATGATGAAAGACGAAGGAATTTTCTACTATATACTATCTACTAGATGTTTTTCATGAAAATGAAAAGATGACTTCTAGAGAAATTGAGTGAAACTGGTAAAGAGTTTAAGAGGGTACCCATACTTGGGTTTTTTGGATGAGTATATTGTGAATGTTTCACTTGGATGATGGTTTGAGAATGCAAAGATTAATGATGAGGAAAGTTTTACATTTATTGGTAATTATTAAAGCACTACCAAATGAGGAAAATTAATGATGATTGAATCTTTAATTTATGAGGCAATGTAATTCCTTTGAATTATTCAATAAGAGTATTTATATGCTACAATATGCTTTATAAATTATACTAGTGATTTTGAGAAGGTTAAATATATTCATAAATACATTTTTTTTGAGATGAATCTAAGTGATTAGAGAGATGTCATGACCTCCTCTCTCTAAAGATGTTGTAATGAGGGGAGAGAGATAATGACCCCTGAGTCCCGCCTTCGGTAGACCCTAGGTTGGTGACTAAAACTGAGGGTATAAAAAACCATGTATAGGAGACATTACCCTATATAATAATGTAGGATTGGGATATAAGATGAATCATCCACAATAAACTCCATGAAATAATATAAAATAAAGCCAAACCATCCCAAAATGCATGTATAAATAAAACTGATACATATAAAATTCTCCAAAGTAAATACCCAAAAACAAGATAAAGCAACAACACAACAAATGTCCTAAGGTCCAAGCTAGTAATGTCTAACACGATTCATGAAGTTATCTTGGAAACCTGAAAACAGTTTTATATATGCTGGGTGAGCATATAGGTATACTCAGTAGAAAAACCAAAGTCTCTCGTGCACATGTGAAAAAGTATACTAATGTACCTATGAGAAAACAACAGAACCAAATAGAACCTATATAGATATACTAACCAAGACCCCAACCCCACCAAGGATTTCTCACCAAATAACTCATCCAAGTATAATGATATAATATGAAGAATATCAATAATAGGGTACCCCACACTACTTTCCCACTGATATTCTGTTCTCACACTTCAATGTTGTACGTCTTGGAGCTACCACCTCTTCCGGATAACATCACATCACATCACATACCACCCACAGATACCTGGGCCATATCATCATATCACATATCATAACTAGTATAGCAGGGTATCGTAAACATGAAGGACATCAACCTCGTGCCCTTCTCCTACCATACACGACCCCCACCATAAACTATCACAACACATCTCTCCTGAAGACACTTGGGCTATAACATCTTATCACATCACATGAAGATAGATATACTTTTGAATTTTATCCATCACAACCCATGAAAATCACCAATGCTTGGAAGAGGTAGTGGGGAAGAGCGAGTAGCCAGCCATCCATCCTCCCACCGAGATGTTGGAAAAAACACCCCAAAACATTTAGTGTCAGAACATGGTGCTTTACATGGGTGAGACACGTATAAAAATCCCAAATAATATACAATGTATATACATATAGATTTACAACACACAACCCCCATCCTATGGGTTCACAACCAAGGCATAAATATCTCATAAATTTACCTCACTTTTTTGCTGCCTTTAAATGTATAAAACCCCCAAAATAATCCATGAGCCACAAACCATTTTTAATTAAAGGTAATTTCTAAATTATATATTATTAACCCATTTTAATTAAAATAATCACCTTGTTTCATATTTCTATCCTATTAGTTCTTATATAAACATTAAACTTTTAAACCACATGCCCCTTCATGAAATCATTCATTTAACCATGCCTATTGATATCATTAACATGCACTTAATTTCATTACTACTCGGGAAACTAGTGTAACCAACCACCATCACAGCCCCGCTGCACAACTGCACCGCCACTACCATCTTAGCCCTACTGCACAACCACACTACCAACACTATCACAACCACGCTGCATATCACATTTACTTCCCCCACACCCATCAAAATAAATCCACCACCCATGAATCACATCATCACAACCAATCAACAATACACAACCGTATCCACAAACATATCACAACATGCACCACAACATTTTCTAGATTAGTCATATGATATTTCATTCAATTACACTTCATTATTTGGGGGTGTTATCACAAAATCCATAAGATACTAGGGCATCCATTTCATTAACTGAATATACATGGTTAAACATTCATTTAAGGTGGTGTCACAACAATTAACACAACATGGGAATCACAAAATATAATAAAACCGCAAAAAAATAGGGGATATTGAAAGCCATGATATTCAATGATACGAAAAACATAGATAATACCAATATCACAATCAAAAGATATAAAATAAAGTGAAGCATTCCCTCGACCCTTTCCATTTCATTTAAACCAGTTAATTATATTTGTTAAGCTGGATGCATCTATCTTCCTAAGAGATAATAAGAGTAACCCATCCCACATGATACACAAAAAAGAGAAACAAATGAATTCTTACTTGGAAAAGGAATCTTTACACAAACTTGCTACACCAAAAACAAAGGGTGTACATACAAGAGAAAACTGCCTATAGTGAGAGCTCGAACCAACACCGGTAAAAGGATCCACATCTCCAAGGGGAAAATCCTTTGGAACCTCTCATCTCAAGAGAAAGAAATCCCATAAAGAGAGAAGGAAAGATCTTTTCTTTAGAAGTATTAGATTAGAAACTAGCGTAAATTGATAGGGTTTAGTTTTCCATTAGTGGAATATCTCATCAAAACCACACATTTTAAACATTTAAAAGGTCTCTAGACTTTGATGAAATAGAGGATATAATTATCTACCATTAAAGAGGCTTTAAAAACCCTTAATTAAGGCATTAAACCTATTTTTCATCATAAAATATGTTAAAATGGAAAATCTGTAAATTTTAGAAAAACTAAAAACATTGTTCATGATTCACTACTAGCGAGTCACTGCCAGCGAGTCACCACCAGGGAGTCACCACCAGCAAGTCCTAGCTGGGGAGTCACCATTAGGGAGTCACCGCCAGCAAGTCACCGCTAACGAGTCATCGTCAGAGAGTCACTGCTAGTGAGTCACCACCAGGGAGTGAGTCACCACTAGAAAGTAACTATTATGAATCACCTCCAGGGAGTCACTGCTAGGGAGTCTCCACTAGGGAGTCATCTCCATGGGGTCACTGCCAATGATTCACCACCAGTGAGTCACTGCCATCCTCAAAAAACACCCTGAACTTCCACCGAACACCTTAACCATTATATTTTCAGCAAAGTAAAAGGATGGAAGCTCCTAAACATTACATCATATACCTCTAAAAAAATTATCACCTTCGAGAATTTAAAACCAACCTAGATGAAAATAGAGAAAAGGTCCAAACAATCATACCTCAAGATACCTCTCAAGGATCTCATTACACCTGAAACACCACCACCAACCAAACTAACTACATTTCCTCAAACACAAGAATTGGGAAATTCGACCCTCCATGTAAAGATACTATCCACTTTGGGTGGTAATGACTCGACTTCATGGGTTTAATTGAATTATAGTATAATGCATCTTGATTAGGAATCATGTCTTCCCTTTTTCACATGTCAAAAATTTATCACACATCACACAGTACACATCACATCAGGGGGGATCTCATAAAACACCAAGGTCCAAATAACACATCACAAAGAAAAAAAGAGAAAGGAAAAACTCAAAACAAACCCAAGTACTGGGCATGCATCTATGTCTCACACTCCCAAGTACTCTCTGTTAGGACACCATGCCTCCAAAACACACAAACCAAAGGAATGGTCCGTCCTCAAAGCACCTTATCTCGATGGTCTTAGATCTCTACTAGCTGCTCCACGAATATTGCATCATCCTCGATATCCAACTCTCCCCAGTAAATGACATGAGAGTCATCATAAAGATATCAATGGATCTGAGAGATATAGAAGATGTCACCGATCTTTTCCAATCAAGGATAAAGTTCCAATCGGTAATCCACCTCGCCAATGCACCCCAACACCTTGAAGGGCCCACCAAACCAGGGTGAGATCTTACTCCATTTATCGAACCTCCGCTACCCACATCAAGGGGAAACCTTCAAGAACATGTGGTCCCCAACCTCAAACTACAAGGGCATCCTCCTATGATCATAATAAGTCTTTTCTGGTCCCGTTCTACTTTCATCCTTTCCCAAACCAACCAAAATCTTCTCTGTCATGCTTTGCACCACATCGGGTCCAATAACTGTTGACCCCCCAACATATTACTAGAATAAAGGAGAACAGAATGGATTCCCATACAAAGCCTCAAATGGGGAAATTTCAATGGATGAGTGATAACTGTTATTATAAGAAAACTAAAGCAAGGAAAGGTGTTGTGCCCATGATTTGCTGAAGCCCAAGATTCATGCCCGCAACATATCCTCCAACATCTGGATAATATGCTCTATCTACTCATCCTTATGAGGGTGGAAAGTGGTGTTGAGGCATAAATGAGTTCCAAAAGAATGCTGCAATCCCCTCCAGACTCACAAGGTAAAACATGCATCCTGATCTAATAAAATGGACCTCGAGGCTCCGTGTAGCCACACCACATTATCCACATACCTTTTTTTCAAACCATCCAATATTACCGACTCATTTGTCACTAATAAGTGTGCTGATTTCTTTAAAATATCCACAATTACCCAGATAACATCACAACCTCCTAGAGCTTAGGGTAACCCTGTGACAAAATCCACTGAGATATCATCCCATTTCCACTCAGGAACATCCAAGGGATGAAACATACCCCCAAGAACATGATGATCAACCTTTACCTACCATCAAACCAGACACCATTCCATAAACCCCTCCACTACTCATTTCATCTCAAGCCACAAAAACTATGCCCTCAATCCATGGTACATCTTAGAAACTCTTGAGTGTACCGCTAAAGGTGATCAATGAAACTCATGAAGGATTTCCTCATGCATCACCACTGAAAAAAAAACCTCTCATGAAACATCATCATGTTCTTACCATCCTCTGACCATCCCTACAAAGCATAGCTTGTCCAATACGATAACACATCACTTCCACCTATGAGTCTCCCTACTAATACTCCTCCACCCACTGTATCAAAGAAGACTTCACCTTCGTCTAAAATAAGAAACCTCCTCCATCAACCACCCTCACATCTACATGTAGGACTAAAAACTCCTCCATCACTCTCCAAACATTTTCAAACTCTCGAACAATATCTTTCTGTGACTTTCTTCTCAAAGCATCGACCATAAAATTACCCTTTCCCGAGGTGTAGAAGATCTCAAAATTATAGTTCTGATGAAACTCATTCCACCTTCACTGCTATAGATTTAGATTACATTGAGAAAATACATATCTCAAACTCTTGTGATTTGTGAAGACTACAAAGCACTCCCTAATGAGTTAATGTTGCTATAACTTCAGCACAAACACAATTGTTGGTATCTCTAGATCAAGGGTGTCATAGTTACGATCGTAAGGTAATAACTAATTAGACCCATAGAAGACCACTGAATTTTGATGCATTAAGACATATATCAATCCTATATAGGACGTATCATAAAAAACCTTGAACAATACACCCTCCTCTCACAACTGAAGCACTGGAGCACCAACCAACTTTCCCTTCAGATTGTTGAATGCTTCCTAACACTGATCAATCTAGGTAAAACTTGGTCCTTCTTAGTCAACACTTTCAATGAGGTTACAACTCAAGGGAAATCACACAAACCTCTGATAATAGCTCATGAGACCAAGGAAGCTATGAACCTCTGCCACGTTCTTGGGTGATTCTCAAGAAACAAATGCCTCGACCTTTAACAGGTCCACTACTATACCCTAGTGAGACACCACATTCCTGAGGAAATGCACTTATCATGTCCAAAACTTACTCTTGGAAAAATTTCCATAGAGTTTGTGGCAATGAAGAACCTATAAAATAGCACTGATATGTTCAACATGCTCATACTCTGACCTTGAGTAGATCGATATGTCATTAATGAACACAACTATGAACTGGTCCAAGAATTCACAGAGCACAAAGTTCATGACCCCCATGAAGCTAGTGCATTAGTGACATTGAAAGGCATGACCACGAACTCAAAGTGCCCATACCTGTATCTAAAGATAGTCTTCTGGATATCTTCATCCTTCACTCTTAATTAGTGATATCCAGACCATAGATCAATCTTGGAGAACCAACTATCTCCCCTCAACTAGTCAAAAAGATCACTAATCCTTAGAAGAGGATAGCGATTCTTGATCATCACCTGATTTAACCTCCAATATACTATGCACAACCTCATAATACCATCCTTTTTTTAGTGAATGGCACTAGATCACCCCACAATGACACAATGGGATGAATAAAACCCATATTCATTAGATCATCAATCTGATTCTTTAACACCTGCAACTCAAAAGGTGGAATATGATAGCGAGCCATCAAAATCAGAGAAGCACCGAACTGTAATTATATCCTAAACTCAATGTCGCATTGAGGGGGTAGTGTCACAACCACCTTAGGGAAAACACCCAGGAACTCTTTGAAAAACTAGGGAAACTCCTATATCCCTATGTCTACTGATTCTATATACAACCTAGCCAATAAGGAAATAAGGGGCTCCAAATGTTGGCTGCCCACTTGGAAACCCCTCTCGCCAATGAAAACCAAATGTTTCCCATCTACATCTAAGAACATGATTCTAATCTAGAAGTAATTGATAATAGAACACACAAAATAAAACCAATCGATGTTAAGGATGATATCATATTATTGTATCTAAATTAATAAAAGATCCACATGTGCACATCCCCGACACACATCAAACAAGCTGGTATGAACTATGAATGACATAATCAATACTAGGGGAATGATAATACTCTCTATCTATATTCCCAGAGAGCATACTAGAGAGGGTGTGATAAAGGAGTGTGAAGCTTCTGAATCAAAAAAGACACAAACAAGGGTACATGATAAACTGAGTGTATCTTGAATGATCTATGACCCCTCTGGTGAAGCTATTTCCATTACCTACAACTGACCATTCCCAACACCTTCACATCTCTACTAATGTCCACCTCTATGACCACGCTCAGGTCGAGATCCCCGAGGGTGAGGTATATCCCAAGGTCGACCTCCGCCTACCACATCTACTCTCAACGGAGCATAAGACTGCTACCCCTACTGTTGGAATGGCCTCACTGGTAACTACTGCTAAGGATGGCGCATAACCTATCCACCTCTACCAAACAAAGCTCGAGCATCCACTAGACACCGATCATAATTATGGACACAAACCCCATAGATGAAACACACTGGTCTGAAGTCCCCATGAAGAGTACAGAAACCACTAGACCTAGATAGTCAGAAGGGAAGCTTCTGAGGTTGACTCCCTACTGGTCAAAACCTCAAAGGCCCTGGCTCCTGAGACTTACTATTGAAAACTCTACTCCTCAAGGAACCCTGATGGTTCCCCTCTCGTGGTAAGACTTCTCGCGAGTGCATTCTCTCAATAACCTATGCCTTATTTTGAACCTCTAGATACATTGATAACATAAAATGGGTAACTGCATATTGTATCGAAGGATGGAGTGCCTCCTCAAGATGCCTCACTTAGTAGACCTCATCTGGGAAAATATTTGGGGAAAAGCATAGAAGGTCCTTGAACTTTATCCCAAGCTCCCACACATACATACTCCCCTATTGAAGGGAGAGTAACTTCTATCTCTTCACAACCTTCATGGTAAATGAAAGGAAATATACTCATAACTCCTTCTAGAATTCTAACCATGAAACATCTTCCTCCTTTCACTCACTAAGGTACACCATCCACCATTGACGCACAACTCCTTGCATATGACTAACTATCAAGGGGAACCAATACTCCATTAGGGCCCATATCAAACTAAAAGTGATCTCTAGTTCTTCTAGATAAATCTCTATCTCCACATCAGAAACAAATCCATTATACTTCCCCAAATCCTTCCACTAAAAATATTTCAATGTACTCTACCACTGATCATCATCCTCAACCGAATCAATCCTCTGGTGATCAATTGGGTCATTATGCTGAATCTCTATTACCTGATCCACACATAGATGATGACCAGGAGCTATAAATGAAAGAGAAGTAAAGATTTACTAATTCTAGTAGTATTTAATTTTATTATGATTCATTTTAATTCAATTTATTTTTTATAATCTTTCAAAAACCCAATTCAAACTGAAACACAAGTCATCATGATGCAAGTACCTCTCTTAGGTTCCTACCCTGAAAATAGGTACACCTCACTTGGGCATTCAATAAGCTCAAAGTTTGTGAACTAGATCATAGGGGGATCTAAAATATCATGTCCTAGTCGGTCTTCTTGGCCTATGTTGTCATGAACCGGTCCGAGTTGACCCTAAACTGGTCACCCAGGCCAGCCCGTGACAAGTCCCGAGAGGCGTTCCCGATCCTCCCGGGATGGCGAAAAGCACCAAGGGAATCAATAGAGTACACAAGGGAATGATTTTGACCATATATAAACAATCAAACAAACATCGGAAATAAACGGACAGCCCAAAATGAATTTATAAAAAAATTGAACTAAATATTATTTGTACAAGAAACTAAAAGTAGAACAAAACCAACAACTCAACTGAACAATACCAATGACAAATAACTCCATGTGACACTTCTGGTCACTCTCCAACACAATGATCAAATGTCTCCCAATGTGATCAAACTAAATATGAAACCTGCACAAGGGCTAAAAAAAGAAGAAGACTAAAGGCATGAGTATTAAAACTCAGTAGGTTAGCCTGATATTCTATTCCCAATGCACATTCCTTTAAAATAAAAGAAACATAAATTTATAGTTTTAAATTCAAGATATGATATTATGGTTTTCAAATGAGGTTCCATGCTATAATAATTATCAGACAAAAACATGCATGTTTAATAAACAAAAATGCAAGTAACAATTTTTTTCAAAGAGGTACAACTTCAAAATGAAAATTGTTTTCAAGAGGGCTACTTTAAAGAATTTTAAATTTTAAATAAATAACACATAATACTGAATTTACCAACCAAACACACCGTATGCCGATGGTGAGTACAAAATAGCCAATGATCACTAGTCACGGGAACACCCATAGGCACTAGTTAGTTGTGAGCCCCAGGTACCTCGTATCTCGGTGAAAGTAACCATAATAAATATCCGTTCTCATGCACGAGCCACTAGTAGGGAACATACCCATAACATAGTGGTCCCTAATCATAATCATCATCATAGTTTATTTAGCATTGTCATCGTCAAACTTGCTATGTGAAACAGAGGCCAACCCCCACAGAATCACTAGCATACTAGTACACTTCTGCCCACCTAGATACCCAGGATTCCCTTTAGTGATCAATCAAGTTACACATATTATCAAATACACATTTCACATCCAAAATTCCAATACCAAACCATAAAAACACAAACAACCCATAATCTTTCTTCACATTTCTTACACGAATCAACAAACTGCTAAATATTTTGGTAAAACAATTTCATGAAGTGTATTGAGGCTTTGCACATAAAACTCATTCAAAAACACTCTTTTAATTATAAAAACACATCAAAACCAAACCAAATCATATTTTTCAGCCCTATAAACATTTAATAAAATCATTTAATGGACCATAAAACAGTCCCAATTGCACAACTTGGTATACACAAGTAAAACACTCCTTCATTTCTAGGAAATGCCAAACGGGCCTTTAAACATTTTCTCAAAACTAACGTTTGACGAAGGTATGCATTTTAATTTTATTAAGGATGTGTATAAAAACCATTTAAAGCATAAAAACACATTCATAAATCTCTTATAATACTCAGGTTACATATTCAAAACACAACCATTTTCATAAAGATGTGAAACGGTCCATTTTTGGGAAACTCGGGCCAAAATATGTTGTAAACCAAAAACCCACTTGTTTGTAAAAACAAATCCAAATTGGAAATCCATATAAGGACCTAAAAATACCATTTATCATTCTTCCAATTCCTTTATAAATCCAAACAAATAACTTTTAAATCACACATCACACATAAAATCCAACCGGGCAATTTACCAAATGCATGTCATGCCCTTTTTAAACAAAACTATTTATTTTAAGTACGTGAAAAGGAATAAAACACCAATTGAATGTCATAATTTCATTCAAGATACTGTAAAATGTTAAAAATACCATAAAACAGATTATAAACCTCACAAAATATTTGCAAAAGATAACGGAACATTTAAACAAACACTTGTTGAGCACTTTCATGACAAAACAACACTACCTTTCACAAAACAATGATTAAACAACCACTTTGCACACCAATAAAATTATCCAAAGGCTTAAAAACAATAATAAACATTTATATCAGTTTAGGAGAATATTAAAATGATGAAACTTTAATGATAAAATCATGTTCAAGGGATATTCTACCTCAAATCCTTGGCGTAATTGAAACGCACACCCGAAATCACCCGCCGCGGGTTTATAAATCCTAAAACTATAAATACCAGACCTAAACAAACAGAAACCCCATAAACAAACATGGTATAACAAAACCCTAGGTTGATAAATACTAGGGGACAATATAAATCCAAGAAATAATGAAAGGAGGGGGAAGAGTAAGGAGAAAGGAGAAGGAATATCACCTTTCACCCTAGAAAACTCTTCGTCTTCCATTAGATATGCAACCCTATAGAGAGGGGAATGGCTTGAAACTTCTTGTAGACACTCCTGAGGTCTGGAAGAACCAGGGAAGGAATATTGGTGTCCAAAAGAGTATGAATTGATTGATTTATGAATGATACAATTTACCTTTTCAATTCTGGACGATTTGAGGTATCCTAAGAATTTTCACCCTAATCCCCGACCCATATGAGCTCCAAAGAGGTAAAATCGATTATTAGGGTTAGGATAGGGTTATTGGATTAGAGGGGGAGGTGGAATAACCTAAAAATATTAAAAAATGAAAAAGATATAAAAGAAAAAAATTATTTTTTTAAAACAGGAAATGGGCCCATGGGCTGGCCCAATACCTAAATAAGTAACCCAAATTCACCCTGCTTATGAATTTCTAATGGGTCCAAAAGGATAAATAAGTTTTAATATATCAGTATAGGACAAGTGGGAAGTTTAATGGGTGAAAAAGGATGAAAAAAAAGAGTTATAAAAGAAACAAATTCAGTTTTTAAAACTGGGAATGGGATCACGGTTGGCCCAAATCATGAAGTTACCACCCTTTCTTCAAAAACTACTAAACAAAAAATGGGGATCCCAAATTAGGGTGGTTAGACATATATGAAAATTAAAAACTAAGGATTCATATCACCAAATACCCATGAAAAGGATCAGTATTTCCAATGGACTGGATCAATAAAAAGACAAAAAAAACCACGTGCGACAATTCTCCCCACCATTAAGCTTTCCGTCCTCGGAAAGCCATAACACTTTCCGGCTGAAAAAAAAAACAACACCTAAGGATTCCATAACAACATAATCGAACCTCTAAATATAAGGAAATACCAATCACCAAAAATTCAACTTAATACTCTTGCCCACACAAAACACAACTCACAACCACGTCTGGAGAATCAACGGAAAGATAAAGCCACCACCTCCACAACCAAGCCAAGAACCCGATTGTTGGGCCTTCTCTCAATGAACCCAACCATCAACCAAACCAAATAGAACTCACAAAAACCAAATATTACAGGGGAGTCCAGAATGGACTCCCCACCATTAAGAACCAACTAGCACTAGAAATGTTCTTAGGATGAAAATCCAGGAGACCCATGGTGGGTCTCCCCACCATTAGAAACCAACTAGCAACGAACAGACAAGAATTCAACATGATCTAGAATTGGGCCTCACTCACACAAGCACTAAAAAAAACCCTCCTAAAAAACCTACTATACCAAGTTAATAGGGTTACAACATGAACATATAAACCACCCACTCCCGAACGGAGGGGACAAGAACTTGGCCAACACATTCAGCACAGTTCTGGACCCCCGCTACTTGGGGATGGGAGGGAAGGGGACCCAATAATTTGGCCACTAAAACCACAAAAGAAACAAAGAAACTAACCAAAACTCTCCACCTATGAATAGGTAACACCAAGACTGCACCTGATTTTTACAAGCGGTCCACACAGGGACATTAATTAAAAACCCACATCCATGAAGGAATAACCATAGACACTGTGTGAGGGGTTAAGTCCACCATGCTTGTTGCGACAAAGGGAAATTCATAGAAATGAGGAACCAAAACATTGACATAGAAACTAACTTACCAAAACATAGGAGTAAAGATCTTAATTGAGCACTCCACACCTCTGTCGATTTCCTGACTGCGTGAAAAGCTTCACTCCAAGGCCTATGGCTGGAGCCCTGATTCTTGAAGCATTTGCTGCACCGCAGTTAGGTGATAAGGATCACACCACTCAAAAAAAGCTCACTTGATCACCAAACAAAAACCATCATCTAAATAGGAACTCATAGACACATATCAAAATTCTATATCACTCCAAAAGAGGGGCAGAATGGACAAGGAATATGACGAAACACATCAACATCACTGAACACAACTGCTCTGTTCAAAAGAATTATCACGACCTAGAAGCACTTTTAATAGATCCCAAACAGCTCTCTATTCCAACAAATAGGTTGAGGCATCATCAAAAGAGGTGTATTTAAAATTTGAAAGGAATCTTTAGGTTGATCAGCAGGAAATATTTCCAACGGAGAACTATCCATGGCCACATCACAACATTAAACCCATCTTTAGAAACCCAATGAAAATTACTCCAAAATCGAGCCACTAACAAGATCTAATCTCTAGATAGAACAAGAGTATGAATTCTAGATCACATGGAAGCTAAACAAATAAACAAATCTTCTAAGACATAGAAAAATAAAGCCACATAACCATTGGTTTTAAAAAAGGCCAGAATTTTCAGCTCAAAACAATTTTGAAAAAACAAACTAACTTGGTGGGTTTCCACATTCACCAATGGTGTTTCATCAAGTCTCACCCACATGCACATTTCCATGCCACCCCAGACACCCAACCACCATACCATATAGGCCATCCTTCCGGATATAAATAAAACCATGCATGTGATCACCCATGAAAACACCAAAGGCTAAAACAAAACAACATCATTCCGAAAAAAAATTACCTTCATAAGGAACACCAACCACCAAGTCAAAAAACCTTTTCATATTTCACAAATAAAACCACAATTAATTAAGAACCATTTTCTTAAAAACCTGCCACTTTTCATTTTTAAATTTTTTTTAAATAACCAAGCCACTCCAAAAAACCCCTTCCCATTTTTAAAAAAAAAATCAGCAAGGTATATTTTCATAATACGAGGTCCATTGAGACCAATACCGTTTCTAGTAAAACACCAACTGATCAAAAACAATTGCCAAAACTAATTTATCCGATTCAAAAACTTTTTAACATAAAAAAATACCCCATTTAAAACAAAGATCCAGAACCACCTTAGAATGATTCACAATTTCAAAACATTTTATTCCAACAAACCACAAGTTTAGATTATGGATAATCCAATCCCTTTAAATCATTTCCACTTCACTCCATTTTTTTACAAAAACACAACCTTCCAAAACCATTCTTATATTTAATTTTTGAAAACCCCCTTCTCACTTTTTAAAATACAATCCTTCCTTTAAAACCCATTTCCACAATTCTCACACAAGGATTTTAAAAACAAAAATTCAAAATTCAAGAAAGGTTCAATAGACCCAAAAAAGGGAACTAGTGTCGGTGGGTGACTTGACCATATGGTTGGCAACCATATTCCAAACACAACACCAACACAGAGAGACTTATTAGGACCATTCCCCATCTCTACAAGGCTTTCCAGGACCTACGAGCTCATGGAGGCCATTAGTCAGACTCCCCTTGTCATATCCCAACACCAAAAAATCAACCAGAACAAAGGACACTAATAAAACCAGACTTCCCATGGAAACCCGAGGATTAGAACAAGAAAGAGTTCACGACTCTCTTCTTGCACTTACCCCTCAAGTCCCAACAATCCTACTCCATCTACCTTGACATCCCCAAAATAATAAGGGCGCTCTAAAAAGAAAGGTCTGCTAAGAGCCGACCTCCTCTGATACCATTTTGTCACGAACCGGTCCGAGTTGACCCTAAACTGGTCACCCAGGCCAGCCCGTGACAAGTCCCGAGAGGCATTCCCGATCCTCCTAGGATGACGACAAGCACCAATGGCATCAATAGAGTACACAAGGGAACAATTTCTTCCATATATAAACAATCAAACAAACAGCGGAAATAAACGGACAACCCAAAATGAATTTATACAAAAATTGAACTAAATATTATTCGTACAAGAAACTAAAAGTAGAACAAAACCAACAACTCAACTGAACAATCCCAATGACAACTAACTCCATGTGAAACTTCTGGTCACTCTCCAACACAATAATCAAATGTCTCCCAAGGTGATCGAACTAAAGATGAAACCTACACAAGGGTTAAAAGAAGAAGAAGACTATAGGCGTTAGTATTAAAACTCAATAGGTTAGCCTGATATTCTATTCCCAATGCACATTCCTTTAAAATAAAAGAAACATCAATTTATAGTTTTAAATTCAAGATATGAAAGTATGGTTTTCAAATGAGGTTCCATGCTATAATAATTATCAGACAAAAACATGCATGTTTAATAAACAAAAATGCAAGTAACAATTTTTTTCAAAGAGGTACAACTTCAAAATGAAAATTGTTTTCAAGAGGGATGCTTTAAAGAATTTTAAATTTTAAATAAATAACACATACTACTGAATTTACCAACCAAACACACCGTATGCCGACAGTGAGTACAAAATAGCCAATGAGCACTAGTCACGGGAACACCCCTAGGCACTAGTTAGTTGTGAGCCCCAGGTACCTCGTATCTCGGTGAAAGTAACCATAATAAATATCCATTATCGTGCATGAGTCACTAGTAGGGAACATACCCATAACCTAATGGTCCCCAATAATCATCATCATCATAGTTTAGTTAGTGTTGTCATCGTCAAACTTGCTACGTGAAACAGAGGCCAACCCCCACCGAATCACTAGCATACTAGTACACGTCCGCCCACCTAGATACCCGGGATTCCCTTTAGTGCTCAATCAAGTTACACATACTATCAAATACACATTTCACATCCACATTCCAATCAAAAACCATAAAAACACAAATAACCCATAATATTTCTTCACATTTCTTACACGAATCAACAAACCGCTAAATATTTTGGTAAAACAATTTCATGAAGTGTATTGAGGCTTTGCACATAAAACTCATTCAAAAACACTCTTTCAATTATAAAAACACATCAAAACCAAACCAAATCATATTTTTCAGCCCTAGAAACATTTAATAAAATCATTTAATGGACCATAAAACAATCCCAATTGCACAACTTGGTATACACAAGTAAAACACTCCTTCATTTCTATGAAATGCCAAACGGACCTTTAAACATTTTCTCAAAACTAACGTTTGACGAAGGTATGCATTTTAATTTTATTAAGGATGTGTATAAAAAAAAATTAAAGCAGAAAACCACATTCATAAATCTCTTATAATACTTAGGTTACATATTCAAAACACAACCATTTTCATAAAGATGTGAAATGGTCCATTTTTGGGAAACTCGGGCCAAAATATGTTGTAAACCAAAAACCCACTTGTTTGTAAAAACAAATAAAAATTGGAAATCCATATAAGGACCCAAAAATACCATTTATCATTCTTCCAATTCCTTTATAAATCCAAACAAATAACTTTTAAATCACACATCACACATAAAATCCAACCGGGCAATTTACCGAAAACATGTCATGCCCTTTTTAAACAAAACTATTTATTTTAAGTACGTGAAAAGGAATAAAACACCAATTGAATGTCATATTTTCATTAAAGATACTGTAACATGTTAAAAATACCATAAAACAGATTATAAACCTCACAAAATATTTGAAAAAGATAACAGAACATTTAAACAAACACTTGTTGAGCACTTTCATGACAAAACAACACTACCTTTCACAAAACAATGATTAAATAACCACTTTTCACACCAAGAAAATTATAAAAAGGCTTAAAAACAATAATAAAAATTTATATCAGTTTAGGAGAATATTAAAATGATGAAACTTGAATGATAAAGGCATGTGCAAGGGATATCCTACCTCAAATCCTTGGCGTAATTGAAACGCACACCCGAAATCACCCGCCGCGGGTTTATAAACCCTAAAACTATAAATACCAGACCTAAACAAATAGAAACCCCATAAAAAAACATGGTATAACAAAACCCTAGGTTGATAAATACTAGGGGACAATATAAATCCAATAAATAATGAAAGTAGGGGGAAGAGGAAGGAGAAAGGAGAAGGAATCTCACCTTTCACCCTAGAAAACTCTTCGTCTTCCATTAGATATGCAACACTATAGAGAGGGGAATGGATTGAAACTTCTTGGAGAAACTCCTAAGGTCTGGAAGAACCAGGGAAGGAATGTTGGTATCCAAAATAGTACGAATTGATTGATTTATGAATGATACAATTTACCTTGTCAATTCTAGACGATTTGAGGTATCCTGAGAATTTTCGCCCTAATCCGCGACCCATATGAGCTCCAAAGAGGTAAAATAGATTATGAGGGTTAGGATAGGGTTATTTTCTTCGAGGGGGAGGTGGAATCACCGAAAAATATTAAAAAATGAAAAGATATAAAAGAAAAAAATATTTTTTAAAAACAGGAAATGGGCCCATGGGCTGGCCCAATACCTAAATAAGTAACCCAAATTCACGATGATTATGAATTTATAATGGGTAAAAAAGGATAAATAAGTTTTAATATATCAGTATTGGACAAGTGTGAAGTTTAATGGGTGAAAAAGGATGAAAAACAAAAGATTTATAAAAGAAAAAAATTTGGTTTTTAAAACTGGGAATGGGCTCACGGTTGGCCCAAATCATGAAGTAACCACCCTTTCTTCAAAAACTATTAAACAAACAATGGGGATCCCAAATTAGGGTGGTTAGAAATATATGAAACTTCAAAACTCAGGATTAATATCACCAAATACCCATGAAAAGGATCAGGATTTCCAATGGACCAGATCAATAAAAAGACAAAAAAACCGTGTGTGACATATGTCATGCACCAAGGTCGACTGTCACCATTTCCATACCAACCAATGAAATCCTCACTGTGCCTAACTCCAAACTCCACCTGATCTCTGAACCATATACTCTAATACCACTCCTTCATGACCCCATCCCTCCAAAGATTCCTCAATGAGGGGAGAGAGATAATTACCCCTGAGTCCTGCCTCCAGTAGGCCCCGGGTTGGTGACTAGCATCGAGGGTATAAAAAATCACGTATGGGAGGTTTTACCCTCTATAATAATGTAGGATAAAGAGATAAGATTAAACATCCACAATAAACTCCATGACACAATATAAAATATATAAAAACCATCCCACAACTCATGTATAAATAAAATCGATACATATAAAAGTCTCCAAAGTAAATACCCAAAAACAAGCTAAAGTAACGATACAATAACTATCCAAAGGTATGAGCTATTAATGTTTAGTAAAGTCTAAAAAGTAATCCTAGAAACCTGAAAACAATTTTATATACATAGGGTGAGCATATAAGTATACTCAATAGGAAAAACAAAGTCTCTCATGCACATGTGAAAAGAGAATACGAATGCACCTGTGAGAAAACAACAGAACCAAACAACACCTATGCAGGTATACTAACCAAGACCCCAACCTCACCAATTCCCACTCATAAAATAACACATCCAATTATAATAATATAATATGAAGCATATTGATGATAGGGTACCCCACAATACTTTCCCAATTATTTTCCCCTCTCACACCCCAATGTTGTACATCTTAATGCTCCCACCTCTTCTAAATAACATCACATCACATTAAATCCCACCTAAAAACACCTAAACTATATTATCACATTATAAATAATAACCAGTGTAGTAGGGTATCATTAACATGTAGGACACCAACCTCGTTCCCTCCTCCTACCATGCATGACCCCCACTATAATCCATCACATCACATCTCGCCCAAAGATGCATAGTCCATAACATCTTTTCAAATCACATGTAGACATCAACATTTTTGACTTCTAGCCATCAAAGCCCATTCATATCACTAACACCTAGAAGAGAGAGAAGGAAATAGTGAATATACATCCATCCATCCTCTTACTGGGATGTTGGAAAAAACACCCCCAAAACATTTGGTGTCGGAATATGGTGCTTGACATGGGTGGGATGCGTATATAAATCATAAAGAATATACAATGTATATACATATTATCAAGACCTGTCCCACGGGGCCCATATGTGACTACCCCAAGCCTTCCTTCCATAGGCCAGGGGTTGCTGACTAGCACCAGAAGGATTTTCCCGAATAGGGAAGGCATTGACTTAGAGATATGTACACACTCAAAAAGGGAAACTGAAGTAAACAAACAACAAAATTAAGGTATAACCATGAGATTAAAATACAACCACAATTACAACTATAAACTAAAAATAGTGGGCTGGAATACAAGCCCTAGAAACTGAAAAGAAAGTAAACAGATGTCGCATCTGCCCTGGAGCTCTACCTGGAGGGTAGTAGCTGTAAGTCTGAAGTCAAAGAAGAGGATCTAGAATGCTCTCATTTCACCAAGCTCCACCAAGTCCCGAACCTCCAAATTCTACCTCTGAGCATCAGTAGTCTACACTAGACACACACATGCGGGCGGAGCCCATGCATGGGTGAGTATAACAACTCAGTAAAGGACCCTGAGACCCCCAACAGTCTCCCAGTAATCCACAAAGGAAAACATCACAAGAAAAACCACAAAGGTAATATCACAAGCATGATCTAAATCATGAAGCACAAGGCAAAAGGGATAGCTCACTCTAACGGCATAACTTCAAGGTTACTAGAACAGGGATGACTAGTGTAAAGTCAGATCATCTTATCTATAGTAACTATACTATTCACCCGTATAGGTTAATTTATGCTGACCTTTATTGGTCACTAGATGCTGACCAGTATTGGTTGCTAGTGCTAACCCATATTGGTCACTAGATGCTGACCTGTATTGGTCGCTAGTGCTGACTTGTATTTGTTTCTAGATGCTGACCCGTATTGGTCGCTAGTGATGACCAGTATTGGTTACTGGTATAGAGGTATGGATGATTAGTCGTATAAATAGATCATCCCACTCTAGAGTTTTTGATGCTGACCTGTATTGGTCGCTCTTCTTCTTCATGTCACAACCAACCACTGGATTCCTGCACGAAGCATGCCTAATCTCTGGAAGACTCTAATCCTCAATCCATCAGTCATATTTCAACCGGTAAAAAGTCCTGAAAAAATCATACCCAAGGGACCGCCCTGTCACAGGGGTCCTAACGTGACAGACAACGCGTCGATCGGATGCCCAGTCTGTGAGATATGGGCACTTTTGTAAAAGGACCTGGTTGGATTAAAGTCTTATCCAACCCAGGTCACATTTCAAACTCTGTAAAAACTCACTTAGAGTATCTCCAAAGGACTGACTTGTCACAAGGGTTCTTATGCCACAGACGACGTGTCGATCGGATGCCTGATCTGTTAGTTACACCCCTTTCCGTGAAACAGGGGATGATCGCACCTCAATCTGGCCTGACATGGTCGGGCCCACCAAAATATTCCAAAGGGACCATTTCCCAAAAGGGGTCCCAATTCCACTGATGTCATGTCAAATAGAACCCAGTTCGTCAGTTACATACATTTCTTTATTCGGGGGCCGGTTGAGTCTGGGCCCGGTCCGACTTGGTCAAACCGGCCCGACGCAACGGGTCCCAGGGTCTACCTGACCCCGCCCGTTAAGGTTCAACCCAATTCAATGAGTCTAGCCTATCGGGGTCGGCCCGGCTGGTTCACGGGCCCTGACCACAGTTGGCCCGACCCTCCGAGTGGGGCCCGGCCCACCCGCGCTAGCCCGCTGGGCCGCGGGTCCGGCCAGCGTCTAACTCATTCAGCCTGAAGGCAGACCGTGTCTCTAGCTGGCCCCGTGGACGCAGGGCTGTTTCATCCGGTCAGTGGGGCATTGCCCCACCGCATTCAACGGTTGGCCAGGTGGCCGACCGGTTCCAGCCGACGCGGCGCGGTGTGGGGCCGCGCTACCCCCTCTTGCCACGGCCCACTGGCCATGGTTGTTGCCACTAGCGGTGCCTGCGGCACCACCCTTTTTCCGCGTGGCTGGCTTGGCCCAGTCACCGCGGTGTGAGATGACGCACCGCCCTCCCACCACCTGTGATCGGTTTTCATGGGCCTTCTCCGGCCACCGCCGGCATAGCGCACTGACGGTTTTTTTCTACGGGCCACTGGACGTGCTCCAGTGGTCTGTTCTTTGTGCTGTCTGTGCCTAGGATCCTCTTGGGTCAATGCCACCACTTCATAGTCCCTATCTCTGCCTTTACATCACATTTCCCAGCTGTGCATGGGAAACACAAGAACAACAAGATCGGCGGTGGGTCCGAGCCTTGTTCGGATTGGCCCGCAACCTTCGCGTTATCGTTTTAATGAGGGGTGTTAGAAACAAACAGAGAATTTAGAAATAAATCCCGACTTGTAACCCCGCATCAACCTCCCGTGTTTAAAGAATGATCTGTAGATCAACCCGTTGGTCGGTTGATCCACGTTCTTCATTTAAATCAAGAACGGGGAAGGAGAAATACTACAATATCAAAAACAAAACCCCATACCTGGATGAGACATCTATTGACGACGATCAACGAAACCTCCTTCATCGTTGTCGTCGGTTCGTGATTCAGTGGCGCTCATCACCACTCACTGAATCTGGTCTCATCCTCCAGGTGGATGTTGTCTTAGGACTTCTCTAGAGTTTCCTATTTTGAAGAAGTCGTGCCAAAACCCCACCCCGAGCTCCATTTAAATAGGAGGGGAAAGGTGAGTAATGCATTGAGGAATTAATGAGGTTCATTAAATTAATTAATGAACCTTTTTTAATTCACAATGGTGGAGTTACACAGTTGCTAAGTCAATCCATTAAATGGCTTGACAAGTCATCGGTCTCGCCACCACCGCTCATCCGTTGGAGAAAAATAAAATAAAATAACAATTACATGTTATTTTACTTTTCTTTAAAAAATTCCAAAAACTAACTTTTTCTCCCAACCTACTGTAGTAAAAGTGAATCCTCCCTTAAGAAAATCTTGGCACTGTGGATTCAACAGTGTCCTCAGATTTTTAATCCGAGCACCAGTTCAAAATATAGAAAATGTCACCCGTTCATTTACTGAACATACCTTAAAAAAAGTTCAAAAATCCATTCTGGGAACACTAGGCCTTGGAATCACATGCTGTCAATTTTCGTAGACTCATAATAATCCCAAATAATTAAAAAAATTACATGGAATTTTCTGGGTCTCTACATTCTCCCCACCTTGGGGCTTTACGTCCTTGAAATCCAAACAAGGCTACACAAACAAAAGGGGTACTGGGAATGAATATGAGCATCTCGCTCCCATGTACTCTTTTAGAGATTTCCGTGCTGCCACATAATGCACACCAGAGGTATCGACTGCCCACGAAGGATATGATACTGTCGATCCTCTATCTCCACCGGGTACTCTGCAAAATTCACCACAACGTCAATCTCCATCTCTCTATGGTCGATGATGTGAGATGGTTCATGTACATATCTCCTCAGCTGGGACACGTGGAAGATGTCATGCACCCTCTCCAACTGCGGTGACAGTTCCAAGTGGTACACCACCTTGACAATCCTCCGAAGTATCAGGAATGGTCCAATAAACCTTGGTGAGAGTTTGTCGCCTCGGCCAAATCTCAGTAGCCCTCATCGAGGGGATACTCGTAAGAATATGTGGTCCCCCTCTTGAAACTCCAGTGGTCTCCATCGCCTATCAGCATAGGACTTATGTTGCCTCTGTGCAGTCTTTATCTGCTCTCGGATGACCTTCACCTTCTCAGTGGTAGCCTATACTATCTCTGGGCCCACGAGTGTTGGATTTCCTATATCTGTCCAGCACAAGGGCGATCTGCACGGTCATCCATACAATGCCTCAAAATAGGCCATACCAATGGTAGAGTGATAGCTATTGTTGTACGCAAACTCCACCAAGGGTAGGTGGTCCTCCCAACTGCAACCAAAATCTAGGACACATGCACAAAGCATGTCCTTCATGGTCTGGATTGTCGGCTCAGTGTGACCATCTTTCTATGGGTGAAAAGATGTGCACAAGTGAAGCTGAGTCCCAAAAGCCTCCTACAATCCTTTCCACAACCGATATGTGAAGCCTGCGTCATGGTCTGATACTATCGTCGAAGGCACCCTGTGAAGTCGCATGATCTCTTGAATGTAGAGACATCCCAAGCTCTCTACTGAACCCTTCTCTTGGATAGCAAGGAAGTGGGCCGACTTGGTGAGTCGGTCAACGATCACCCATATGGTATCGTTCCCTTTGGATGTACATGGTAACCCCATCACAAAGTCCATCGATATCCCTTCCCACTTCCACTCTAGTATCTCAAGTGGTTGGTTCAATCCTGCTGGTACCTGGTGTTTGGTCTTCACTTTTTGTTAAGTGAGGCATCTAGAAACAAACTCTGCCAAAACTTTCTTCATCCCTAGACACCAGTACTGACGCTGAAGGTTCTGATACATCTTCATCATGCCTGCATGTACTGCCAAGGTGGATGTGTAGAACTCCCTCAGCACCTCCTCTCGTAGCACCACTAGTACAATTGTACACCATCTGAAAAGAATAACATGCTCCCCACCTTCAAAATATCCATCAGGTGCATGAACTGAGGATATCTGAGCATGTGTAGTCTCGCAGCTACTGTCTCCGAGTTGTGCCTCCCTAACTCGTTGAAGGAGTGGAGGGAAAAATACCATTGACTGGAGGTATACTGTCTCATCTCTATCCATGTAGGATATCTGAAGTGAGGCTAACTACTATGAAGCCTCGTTCAATAGCTGTGAAATCAATCTCCGACTAAGTGCATATGGCACTATATTCCCCTCACCAGGAGTATAGAATATCTCAAATTCATAGTCTTGGAGGAATTCTAGCCAACGTCGCTGTCTCAGATTTAGATCCTTCTATGTGAAGATATATATGAGACTCTTGTGGTCTGAGTAAACAATGAACCGCTCACCCATCAAGTAGTGTCACCACATCTTCAGTGCGAAGACTACTGCCGCCAACTCTAAGTCTTGAGTCGCATGATTCTTATCATGAGGTCTCATATGTCATGATCCATAAGTAATCACTACATCACCCTATATCAGGATGCAACCAAGTCTGCTCCCTGATGCATCATAGTAAACTACGTAGCCAGTGCCCACCTCCGGCAACCTCAGGATGGAAGCACTGGTCAAGCTCTGCCTCAGCTGTTGAAATCTCTGCTGGCATATCTCTGACCACAGGAAGGGTTTCTCCTTCTTTGTCAAGGTAGTGATAGGTGCTGATACTCTGGAGAAATCGGGTACAAACCTCCGATAGTAGCCTACTAATCCAAGGAAGCTCTACACCTTAGTAACACTCCTGGGTGGATCCCAAGTAAGTACTGCCTCGATCTTCACTGGATCCACTACAACTCCAGCCTCTGAGATGATGTTTCCCAAAAAGTGGACCTTCCTTATCTATAACTCACACTTCGAGAGCTTCCCATATAACTGGTGCTCCAAGAGTGTGTCCAGAACTATCCTCAAGTGTACAATGTTCTCTTCCTCGGACGCTGAGTACACCAAGATTTCATCAATGAAGAACACCACAAAGTGATCGAGGTATGGATGAAAGATCCTATTCATAAGCCCCATGAAAACTGCTGGAGAATTGTTCATACTAAAAGGCATCACCAAGAACTCTTAATGGCCATACCGACATCTGAAGGCTATCTTAGGTACGTCCTTGTCCTATACCCTGAGTTGATGATAGCATGATATGAGGTTTATCTTAGATAACCACTTCACTCCTTTCAACTGATCAAATAGATCATTAATCCTCAGCAGAGGATACTTGTTCTTCACGGTCACCTAGTTTAGGCACCAGAAGTCCATGCATAGCCTCAAACTTCTGTCTACCTTCTTGGAAAACAACACTGGGGATGCCCATGGAGAAACACTGGTCCTTATGAATCCCTTCCTCTATAAGTCCTCCAACTGTACCCTCATCTCCCTAAGATCCACAGAGGCTATCTGATATGCTGGTGTAGATATCGATATTGTTCTTGGGTACAAGTCAATGCGGAAGTCTACCTCTCTGCAAGGAGGTAGTCCTGTGACATCTTCTGGAAAGATGTACTCATACTCATCCACCACCACTAGGAACTGTGGACTCACCTCATCCACCGTGTCAAAGGTCATGTAAGCTAGATGATATGTAATTGGATGCACCCTCTTGAGCGTAAGTCCATCTCATGCTGCTCTGTTTTCCTTCTCACCAAAAAAGGAAAACCGACCTCCATCTCTACACGTACATCGCACTGTACGTCTCAAGAAAATCAATCTGTGGATGAGCTGCTGATAGCCAGTCCATGCCTAGAATTACATCATAGGGCTTCAATGCCACTACTAAAAGATCCCATCTGAAACTCTCTCATCCGAGAGTAATATCACACTGTTGGAACCAGTGTGTTACCACTGAATCTCCTCCCATAGAAGTATCCAAATGCAAAGGTTGATTTAAAATCTCAGTCAGAATCTCAGATTCCCAAAATAAGTCCTTGAAAAAGAAAGAATGGCTAGAACCTGTGTCGATAAGCATTGCTGCTAAAGTAGAGAAGATATAGATCGTACCTCATATCATCTTAGGAATTTCAAGATCGTGAGCCTCTACTGCCTGTAGTTGGGCCTGTCCCTGTCCACCTGCTCCCTGAGCTCATGGTGGACCACTTGGGGGTGGTGGTGGTAGTGCCTGGTGACCCCGACCACCTCCCGCTGCACATCCTTCTCCCCTACCTTGTCCATCTCCTAGCTGATGCTCATTCTCCTGCCGTTATTGCTCCTCGATGGTCCCTCCACCATCTTTCAATCATCCGCACGGGGAGTCGGATAATCACGAGATCTGTGACCCTGTCCCCCGTAGGAAAAATAGATCATGCCTCACTGGTGGATCCCTTGGCCTCTCGAGCCTTGCACCTCTGACCCTGCGTCCCTGAATCACCCTATGGAAGGTCTAGCCTGCTTGGGATTCTGCGTCGTCTGTCTACTGCCAGTTGCATATGACCCTGCTACCTGTCGTCTGGTAGGGGCTCTCACTATCGGTGCCTGCTCGACAAGGAAACTCTTCATTAGCAAAGCTTTCTCTAGCACCCCATCTTGTATCGGGATGCTGAGAGAAATTGTCGCAACTTTGATCTCTCATTGGAGCCCCTTCTCAAAGGTCAGAGCCCTGAAGTAAGGGTCCCGTACCATGTTGGTGGAGTATCGGGAGAGTTTAGCAAATCTCACCGAGTACTGAGCCACAGTCAGGCTACCCTACTACAGATGTAGTATCTCTTGAATATGCACAAAGCATAGTGTAACTGGCATGAACTCCACCCTGAAAAGGCTCTCAAAGTCCGACCAGGTGAGGGTCATCTCCTCATGCACTTGGAGTGTCAAGCTCCACCATCGTCCTGCCGGGCCTTGAAGAAGGCTAGCGACCAAGATCGTCACTTGTTTGGTGGGTGTCTCTACTAAGAGAAAGACCTAAAAAACCGCCTCAAGCCAGTCCTCTGCTACCTGGGGGTCCGTCTCACCTTGAAACCTCTAAGGCCTCTATCTTTGGAACTCATGAAACAGGCTCAGCCAATATGCATGATCCACTGGTAACATATGCTGCTCAACGGGTGGTGGTGCTGCTGGTACAACACCTGAAGGTGCCATCACTGTGAGTGGTCCTTGTACTAATGCCTCATCACTCGGCGGGACACTGTTATGATCCATAACTAGAATCCTGGATGGCTATCTTCATGGAGACATCCTATAAGAAACAGATGCGCCACAGTAAATAAGTTATACCTGGTGAGCTGACTCAAGAAAGATCAAGAAAACTTTTCAAAACACTAGCAACTGGTGTTTTCATGTACCGAGTTAGAAAATAGAATTCAGGGTCCTGGTGTATGGATACGTCGGCCGCCGCACCAACACTAGACTCCCTATACTGAAAACTTATCTCAAGACACTTTACACCATTGACTCATTAAAAGTAGACTCTTAGTTCTTCTGGTAGAACTGACTGCCCTATGATACCACTTTGTCATGACCCATCCCACAGGGCTGGAACGTGACTACCTCAAGCCTACCTTCCATAGGCCATGGGTTGGTGACTAGCACCTGAAGGATTTTCCCAAATAGGGAAGGCATTGTCTTAGAGATCTGTACACACTCAAAAAGGTCAACTGAAGTAAACAACCAACAAAAGTAAGGTATAACCATGAGAGTAAAATACAACCACAAGTACAACTGTAAACTGAAAATAGTGAGCCGAAATACAAGCCCTAGAAACTAAAAAGAAAGTAAATAGTTATCACATCTACCTTGGAGATCTACCTAGAGGGTAGTAACTATAAGTCTGAATTCAAATAAAAGGATCTCGACTGCTCTTGTCGCACCAAGCTCCACCATGTCCCGAACCTCCAAAGTCTGCCTCGGAGCATCAGTAGTCTGCACCAGACACACAAGTGCAGGCGGAGCCCATGCAAGGGTGAGTATAACAACTCAGTAGGGGACCCTGAGACCCCCTAAAGGTCTCCCAGTAATCCACAAAGGAAAACATCACAAGAAAAACCACAAAGGTAATATCACAAGCATGATCTAAATCATGAAGCATAAGGAAAAAGAGACAGATCACTCTAACGGTATAACTTCAAGGTTACTAGGATAAGGATGACTAGTCGTAAAGCCAGATCATCCTATCCATATTAACTCTAATGATGACCCGTATAAGTCACTGTATGTTGACCCGTATTGGTCGCTAGATGTTAACTCGTATTGGTCGCTGGTGCTGACCCGTATTGGTCGCTAGATGTTGACCCGTATTGGTCGCTGGTGTTGACCCGTATTAGTCGTTAGACGCTGACCAGTATTGGTCACTGGTGCTGACCCATATTGGTCGCTGGTACAGAGGTAGGTATGATTAGTTGTACAACTAGATCATCCCACTCTGGAGTTTCTGATGCTGACCCGTATTGGATGCTCTTCTTCTTCATGTCACAGCCAACCATTGGATTCCCGTATGAAGCATGCATGATCTCTGGAAGACTCTGCTCCTCAATCCATCGGCCATATTTCAACTAGTATGAAGTCCTGAAAAAATCATACCCAAGGTACCACCCCGTCATAGGGGTCCCAACGTGACAGACGACGCGTCGATCGGACGTCCGGTCTGTGAGATATGGACAATTTTCTAAAAAGGGACCAGTTGGATTCAAGTTTGATCCAACCCAGGTCACATGTCAAACTCTGTCAAAAATCACTTAGAGTATCTCCAAAGGACCACCTTGTCACAAGGGTACTTATGCCACATACGACGCATCGATCAGATGCCCAGTTTGTTAGTTACACCCCTTTCCGTGAAAATGGGGGGGTGATCACACCTCGGTCTGGCCGAGCTCGGTCGGGCCCGCCAGAATATTCCAAAGGGACAACTTCCCAAAAGGGATCTCAATTCCACTGATGGTGTGTCAAACAGACACCTATTTCGTCAGTTACAATCATTTCTTTATTCGGGGGCCTGTTGGGTCTGGGCCCGGTCCGACTCAGTCAGGTCGGCCCGACGCAACGGGTCCTGGGGTCTACCTGACCCTACCTGGGTCTAGCCCGTTAAGGGTCAGCCTGGTTCACTGGGTCCGACCCATCGGGGTCATCAAGGCTGGTTCGCGGTCTTGGGTCGCGGTTGGCCCGGCCCGCCGGGTGGGGATCGGCCCACCCGCACTGGCCCGCGGGTCCGACCCGGTCCGCCTGAAGGCAGACCATGTCTCTAGCTGGCCCCGTGGATGCAAGGCCATTTCATCCGACCGGTGGGGCGCTGCCCCACTGCATGCAACGGTTGGCCAGGTAGCCGACCGGCCTCCAGCCGATGCAGCGTGGCACGGGGCCGCACCGCCCCCTTCTGCCGTGGCCCGTTGGCCGCAGCTGCTGCCGGAACCGACGCCTACAGCCGCCGCCCTTCTCATGCACTGATGGATCTAGGCGGCCGCCTCTGGACACTGTGGCACACGATGGCGCACTGCCTTCCCATTTCTTGGGGCCAGTTGCTGCGGGCCTCCTCCGGCCCCCGCCGGTCGCCGCCGGTATGGCGCGCCGACGGTTCTTTCTGCGGGCCACCAGACGTGCTCCGATGGTCTGTTCTTGGTGTCATCTATGCCTACGATCCTCTTGGGTCACCGCCGCCACTGCGTGACCCATATCTCTACCTTGCCATCACATTGACCGGCCGTGCACAGGAAACACAAGAACAACAAGATCGGCAGAGGGTTCGGGCCTTGTTCGTATTGGCCTGTACCCTTCACATCAACATTTTAACAAGGGGTGTTAGCAACAAACAGAGAATTTAGAAATAACTCCCGACTTGTAACCCTGCATCAACCTCCCATGTTTAAAGAACGATTTGCGAATCAACCCATTGGTCAGTTGATCCGCATTCTTCGTATAAATCAAGAACTGGGAAGGAGGAATATTGTAATATCAAAAACAAAAACCCCTACCTGGATGAGACGTCTGCTGACGACGATCGACAAAACCTCCTTCGTCATTGTCGTCAGTTTGTGATTTGGTGGCACTCATCAGCGTTCGCTGAATCCGGTCTCATCCTCCAAGTGAATGTTGTCGCAGGACTTCTCTAAAGTTTCCTCATTTGAAGAAGTTGTACCAAAACCCCACCCCGAGCTCCATTTAAATAGGAGGGGAAAGTTGAGTAACACATTGAGGAATTAATGAGGTTCATTAAATGAATTAATGAACCTATTTTAATTCACAACGGTGGAGTTAAGCAGTTGGTGAGTCAAACCATTAAATAGCTTGACAAGTCATCGGTCCCGCCACCGCCACTCATCCGTTGGAGAAAAAGAAAATAAAATAACAATTACATGTTATTTTACTTTTCTTTAAAAAAGTCCAAAAACTAACTTTTTCTCCCGACCTACTAAGGTCAAAGTGAATCCTCCATTAAGCAATTTTCGGTGCTACAAATTCAATGGAGTCCTAAAATTTTTAATCCGAGCACCGGTTCAAAAGATAGAAAACGTCACCCGTGCATTTACTGAACGTACCTTAAAATTTTTTTAAAAATCTATTCCAGGCACACCGGGCCTCAAAATCACGCGCCATCAGTTTTCGTAGACTCATAATAATCCCAAATAATTAAAAAAAATTACATGGAATTTTCCATGTCTCTACACATATAGATTTACATCACACAATCCCCATCCTATGGGTTCACAACCAAGGCATAAAACATCTCATAAATTTACCTCACCTTGCTGCTGCCTCTAAATACATAAAAACCCTAAAACAATCTATAATCCACAAACCATTTTCAATTAAAGGTAATTTCTAGATTATCTTTTATCAACCCATTTCAATTAAAACAATCACCTTATTTTGTATTTCCAACCCATTAGTTATTATATAAACATTAAACTTTTAAACCACATGACCCTTCATCAAATAATTAATTTAAACACTCCCATTGATATCATTAAAATTCGCTTGATTCTATTATTATTTGGGAAACTAGCATAACCAACCACCATCATAGCCCTACTGCACAACCGCACCACCACTACCATCACAATATCACTACATAACCGCACCACCACCACTATCACAACTCCGCTGCATGTCACATCCACTTCCCCCACACCCATCACAATAAAGCCACCGCCCATGCATCACATCATCACAACCAAGACACAACACTCAAACATATCCACAACACTCAACCATATCCACAAACATATCACAAAACACACTACAAAATTTTCTAAATTATTCATACATGATTTCATTCAATTCCACTTCATTATTTTAGGGTGTTATCACAAAAGTCATAAGATCATTTGGAATCCATTTCATTAACCAAATATACATGGTTAACCATTAATTTATGGTGGTGTCACAATAATTCAAAAAACATGGGCATCATAACATATAAGAAAACCAAAAAAATAAGGGATACCAAAATCCATGGTATCCAGTGATACAAAAAACATAGATAATCTCAATATCATATTCAAAATATATAAAATCATGTGAAGAAATCCCCTAAACCTTTATATTTCATTTAAACCAGTTAATTATGTTTGTTAATCTGAATGTATCTATATTTCCAAGAGATAAAAAGAGTAATCCATCCCGATGATACACACAAATGAGAAACAAATGAATTCTTACCTGAAAAAAAAAGCTTTAAACAAACTCACTACACCAAAAAATAGGGGGTGTGCATAAAGGGGGAAACCTCCTATAGTGAGAACTCGAACCAACACATGCAAAGGGGATCCACAAACCCAAGGGAAAAATACTTAAGAACCTATTGTCTTAAGAGAAATCAATCAAGGAAAGATAAAAGGAAGGATCTTTACTTTAGAAGGATTAGATCCACAACTAGTGAAAATTGGCAGGGTTTAGTTTACAATTAGAGGTAAATCTCATTAAAACCACGCATTTTAAACATTTAAAAGGTCTCCAGACTTTGATGAAATAGAGGATATAACTATACACCATTAAAAATGATTTAAAACCCCTTAATTAAGGCATTAAACCCATTTTTTATCATAAAAGATGTCAAAATGGAAAATATGTAAATTTTAGAAAAACTGGAAACATTGTTCACAAGTCACTACCAGTGAGTCACCACTAGTGAGTCACCACCAGCGATTCTCCAACAACGAGTCACCCATCACCGCTAGGGTGTCACCACCATGGGGTCACTACCAGGGGGTCACCACCAGTGATCCACTACCAGCCTAAAAAACACCCCAAACTTCCACCAGACATCTCAGCCATTATATTTTCAACAAATTAAAAGTTCATAAGGTTTGGGCCATTATAATAGATTCCCTAAAATGATTGAATAAGTTCTAAGTTTATTTAAATAACCTTTATGTTTCTTAGTTAAAGTGGAAAATTTACAAAGGCATACATGTAAAATCTCTCCCCATCCCATTGGCTTGAGAGGGCGGGGGGATGCTACTTAGCCTTAAGCAAAGTTCCCAAGGTGCCAAAGGCTGGAAATAAATGCCGAGGGATTCTAGAAAAAATTGGGGAACAATTTTCCCTTGAGATAAAACCAACCAACCAAATTATCCATTGTTAACAAACTACATGATTCATGTAAACAAAATAACCAACTCATACATTATTAAAAAGGATCCGCACTATTCCGCAATACAACCCACAAACCAATACAACCAACACAATATCAGAGTACTATGTGGAAGACTAAACAAGAGACCCAAAATAAACCAAGACACACTCCAAAACTCCACACCAAGATACATGCTCCAAGCACCATCCCATCTCCCAAGCATCACCACGAACCATTAGTAATGTGATGCCTTACCTTTACCTATGTCTCGGAATACGACATCAGCAAAAGCACCAAAGTGCCAAAGAAGGGGGTGAGTACTAATACTCAGTAGGTTTTCCCCAAATTACTTCCCTACACAAACCACTAGGATAAAACCATTAACACATTTATATAAATCATTTTATATAAAATAATCACAAGTGCAACCATTTCCATATGCCAAACACACCCTTACCAAGCCACCTCACCCAAACCAAGCAACCAAGGGAAAACCAAACAAACATGCCACAAGACATTTCATCATTTACACATTAGCACAAAAATTTCCATCTTGTAAAGAAATGCACAACAAGGCAACCAAAACAGTGGAGCTTCCATCCAACCCATTCACCCATTCCTACTAGTGTTACTTCCCGCCCACTTATCCTTTGATGGTGGTCCTTCTGTCCACTATCCATTCCCTTTTTATAGTGGTACTTCCCGCCCACTTCCACACAACATTTCAAAAAAGAAATATCCAAGAAAATGACCCACCAAGGCCACAAAAACATACAATCAACCATTTCCATTGCATGAAAACCACTTCAATAAATCACCCATTTATTGAAACCATCCTTAAACCATTTTCCATGCTAGAACCCCGATTCAATAAAACAACCTCTTTATTGAAAAACATTTTGATAAACCATTTCCTTGACCTGATCGAATCAAAAAAATTTAAAATCTACATTTTAAAATTTAACAATAAGAATATTCAACCGTAAAACCCCTTTTCCCCAAAAATCCACAAAACATGACCAAAGGGATTTCTAACCAATTTTTCACATCAAAATCACAATTAATTTCAAGTCAAACAAATTAATTGTAACCAAAACCATTAGTTATAACCAAGTGGAGTCGATAGATAATACACCTACCTTTAGGGTTCTGGAGAAATCAACCCATAAGAAATCACACCTCAAATCCGGCGAGCGCACCACCAAAACCGCTCTAGATCCCCTTCCTTAATATCCAAAAGCCTTAAAATCAACACCCAAGGAAAACCCAACCCCATATCTACATGAAACATATGTAGATATAGAAAACCAAGAAATATGGAAGAGAATATCTAGAGAGAAACAAAAATAATCCAAGAGGAGAGACTTACCCGAAAGAAATCACCTTCAATCCACCAAGAAACCTCTTCAAATCGCTTCCAAAACGCGTGGGAGATCACCTCTAGCCACTGAGAACCCAAAATCCTGAGTGAGGCTCGAGTGGGAGAAGAATTCGAGTGAAAATAGATACCCCCGAGGGGGCCCAGATTAAAAAACCCTATTTTTAAGTAGCCGCACGGTTAGCCCACACGATTTGGAACATAAGGTATTACAATGAGAATATTGTAAAAATATTGATCCTACTGTGATAAGTATGAAATTACATATGATAAAAAAGATATATAAAGTGATGTTTTAGATTTTTTATTCATAATCATGATATTAATGAGGATAAAAAGATATTCTAGAGGATGTGTAAGATTTGTGATCTCCCTAAAGTGATATGTAAGATATTCTATTCCTCATGAAAGGTTTATTAGTTTGAAAAATGTGAGAAATATAGGGATTAAAATCAGAAAATTTTGATATATTATTCATGGATTATATATCATGTTTCTATTAGAGACTCAACCATGATTCAATCCATGTTGGAAGTAGATATAAATGATAAAAAACTAGGATGATAAATGTGAAATAACTCAAGGATTTCAAATATGACAAATTGAAATCATTGATAAAGATCCAAGATAGATGTTTTATTAAAAAATTTATTTAACTATAATTAAATTAGAGTTTAATGATAATATTAAACATATAATACTATACACATAGAATATGAGAATTAGTGTGTGTATTTTTGGATGTTCAATTTAAGAATCCTAAAATAAAGAGAAGGAGTCACAATCATGGGAAGAATCCATCATGAGTAGTTATTGATTTAAGATCATAGGAAATAAATACTCATGATCTATTGAGAAGATGATTATATGAAAATAATAAGGATAAGAAGGCAAAGAGTGAAGAATAAACTAATAATACACCATTTATAGAGATTTTTTTATCAAATAAAGAAATATAGATAATCAAATGATTCTTTGAGAAATTAGATCCTGAGAGTTGAGGAAGAATAATATTATGAGGAGAAGACATGCCCTATGATACTCTTACATCATAAAGGGATAAGATATGGATGAAGAGAAACATTGAGTGATAAATACCAATGTGTTTTTACTTTTGAAATTTATATTGTTTGTTGATGTTCTTGTTTTTGAATAGGAAAAAATACCACATGAAGTTACTTGGTATATCTATACACTGATCATTTAGAGATCGTATCAATATAATAAGGTTGATGTGAATACTACTATAGCTATTCAAAAAATTCAATCATAGACCTATTATAGAGGAAAAAGATATGATCATTTGGTGAAGTGAAATACTAGATATGATTGAATATATTGTTCATTAATGTGTCTAGGATGAATCATTATTAACTGATGGGAGCCAGTATAAAGAACCATTTGGGATATTATGGAAATTTCTAAGGGACAACATAGGATTTTCAGGAGATAGCCTAGGAGTTTAGGAGGATACCTTCCCCACTTGTATTAACTTCATTATATTAGTATATATATGTGTCTTTGACTTAACCCAAACACAATAAGGATTAGATACCCTCATTGGGATCGAACCTGATAAAAATTCAATGCGTTGTTGCTCTTGATTATTACTTGTTTGTTCGTAGTGCGTTACATTGGCAATTAATATGTAGATATATTCACCCTAATAGTTGAAAAGGATTAAATATTAATATGGGTAAATAAAATATAAAATAGGATTCTTTGAAACTTTTTCACATTGACTCACCCCCTATAGTGTAATTTTATGATCTTATTGGGGATAACAAGTGGTATCATAGAACAATGTTTCACACACAATTCAATTTATTTTATTTCCCAATTTTTTTATATGTTATATATGAACTATTTATTTAAAGAATGTTTTATGTTTCCTCATATGAATAATACAATTTCCATCCCTATTAATATCAACATAAGTGTTTTACTTAAAATCACAAGGAACGATAATATCATATGTGTTAGGAATAAAATAAAGACCTTATTAATAAATAAAGTAAAAAACGATTCACCATTAGTTGATGTAATGAAAAAGGATGTTTATTGGTTAAATATTTTGAAAATTATCCTCTTAAAGAATCAAGACTATGCTATAAAGTGTATGTGAATATTAAAAAACATACTATTTTTAAATTTTAAGTAAATAATTATTTAAAAAATTCTCATGTTGAATTTATCACATATATTTTAGCGTTTATCAAGGGTATATAGTTTGATAATTCATATCTGGAGTAGGAAGCTGATGCAATGTAAGAAGCATTGGTAGAAAAGTTATAAAAGTGAAACTCTCTCATAATTTTTTTAGAGCCAAATAATAATCCTTATTGATCTGCAATGAAAAATTCTTCCTTACTGATGTTTTTTGAAAAATATTATCGATAATAAAGCTTATGTAAGTGAAATTAGTGAAGAGAGGATCCACTCACTAGATGAAACATAAATACCTACCATGGATCAAAGATACTCATATGTGAATCAAGGGATAAAGGATAAAGGAGATTTATAATTAAATGAAATAGAAGTAATGGTTTCATGAATATCAAGTTAAGAATATGAGAAAATAATTTTATGATGGGTAAAAATCTATTGAATATTAGAAGAACAATATAAATCTGAATTGTATTTAATTGGATGTAAAAAATGAAAAATATTGAAGTGAAACAGGTTGAGTATTCACTTAAAACTATGAATAGATTTGTTTCCATGGATGTTTATAATAAGTGAATTTCATTTAAAAATTATCATTATTATAGAAAAAGGGATTGAGATCAACCACTGAGCTATATTCTAGAATCTCAAGGAATGAGGTAAGCCTTATCATGTAAAATATTTTATGTAATAATACTATTTCAATAGATGGTACGTGATAGAATTAAAAATATAGGAAAATTTGGGTGGAAAAAATATTAATAAATCCAACATGACATCAATGGTGGGAGTTATCTTATACTAGAAGAATGAATCCTCAAATAATGCACTAAGTAGAAGTTGTATGGTCAAAAAAATAAGGGGACAAGTTTTTCAATATTTCAACTCAAGGAAAACGAATAAGGTTTATTGTTCATTGTTGATTCTATGAAATATTTTGGAATAATTACACTAATCTATGGAATAATATGTCAATCATTAAAAGAAAAAAAAAAGTAATGTACAATGGGAGAAAATATGAAGTAAAGAAAAGTAATGACGTGTAGAAGAAAAGAATCTATAATAAGAGAAATTTATTCACTTAAAACAAATTTGAATGTCTTGAAAAAATCTATTAAAGTTGCAATAAAGAATTCCACAATGGTGAATAGTTCTATTATGGATCAACCAACCATATAACACATGATTTCAATGGAATAGTACTACAAAATAAAATAAAGAAAAATAATGATTTATCCTTAGGGTGTAAATAATAAACAAGTGTTGACCAAATCACACTTAAGAAGAAGTTAGAGAAAATTTCAACACCAAGTAACAAATTGTTCTATTTTTAGGAAAAATGACACATCATGTACCTTTTCAAAAAATCCATAAATAAAAAGGTTGGAATAAGGAATCTGGAATATAGAATATAATCAATTAAATAGTGAAACAAAAGATTTTTTTTGGTAGAAGTCATTAAAGAAGAATAAGATGAGAAGTTTACAAAGAAGGACCACAAAATGATTTTTGAGAATCCATAAAAAAATCCAAAAATATTGATCGCACTACTAAAGAATTAGAAATAATTTAGACAATATAACTAGAAATTTAAAAGAAGATATATCAAATTCAAAAGATTAAAAGTATTTTATAGATAACATAAAAAATAAAACTCCACAAGAGAATAAGATTATGAAAAGTAAGGATACCACATTCCCCAAATTCTCATGTATGTAAAATAGATTAAGGAGAAATAATGGAGCGTTCTCACTAATCTAGTGTTGAGAGGAAAAGTTTTTTTTATTGGAATGAAAATATCAATCACGTTTATCTCATAATAGAGCTATGAAGAACACATATTATTATCATATATTTGTTTTTTATACTACATTATGGATGGAATTGAAGGTGATGCATATGTGGTTCAATTGGAATTCTATAAATGTCTTACACCGTGAAGTGTTAACCATATTGTATTAATTTAACAAGTATAATGATGCATCATTGAAACAATTAATTTAGTATTCAAAATATATTCTTAGATAACATTTTAAAGAATCCTAACCATGATGAAGGTTTATGGAGTGTATCCCTAGAGGGGAGTTATTTTCATATGATTCAAGAGTTTTATTATTTCATGTGAATATTAAATTTCTAGAAAAAATTGAATTTGAGGAATTCTAATTACACTATTCCTATATTTTTTGGAGTGATTCAATTCTGATTTTAATAGAAAGAATGTATTAAGTTGATTTTAAATAGAAGTGACTCGAAGGGGGTAAAACTACATATACATAAATTTTTATGTGTTTGCTTAGTTGATTGTAGAAGGTAAATTATTTGAAATTATGCTTAAAAAATTTTGGGAAATAAATATCTATGTTTGTTCCACATGCTGAGAAGTTAAATGGACAACATTGATGTTTAAATTAGACACCTTTTTTTTCTACATTGATCTAGCTAACATAAACATAGAGTTAAATAATTTATGGACCATTTCTTATAAAAATGTGATTCCACCATGATCTCAAGTAAATTTTGTCTTTAAAATTTGATAATGGGGAGAATATAGATGATTGGACCATAAGTTCAATATGAAATTTTCCTTATATACGATCCTTTATATTTATTTTTTAGTAATGGGGAGATAAAAGAGAGTAACTTCCAAGAAAATATTTATATTTATTTTTTAATTTATTTAAAGGCACTAAAAACAAATGAAAAATGGGAGATTGAAGGGTCTAATGGATTGTGTTGATTATTTTTGTTGATAGTAAGTATAATTCTTGTTACGTAGTGAAGGTATCAATCCGTTTTATTAAGATGAATATCATAATTAATGAAGATATTTAAGTATCCAATGATTTTTGAAAACGTGTCATGAAAGGGAAGATTAAAGAGTTCATTGGAATGAGATGTATCTTAGAGTTATTATGATAATTATATGGGTTTATTTCCACTATATATTTTTTAAGAATATCCATCCTTAGGTTAGAATAGGATAATGAGAGGCTTTTATAAAATATGAGAAATGAAGATGAATACTACTACTATTTGATGTATTTAAAGAATCCTTCACATATAAAGTTTGTTGAGTTGGATATTATCACAACCAATTAAAAGTGTTGATGTAATATAAAGGCACCATCTATTATATTTTATTTATGAATATGAGAATCTAACTACTAAAATAATTAATAAACAAAAGTAGATAATTGAAGAGAGTACCCATCCATTTGTTTTTAGCATGTTTATGTTGTGAATGTTGCACAATAGCCTCAGCCCAGTTGGTGAGGACTCGCTAGGTGCATCCAAGAGACCCAAGATCAAATCCGGCTGGAGGCATATTTCTGGGTTACTGTAGCAAGAATTGTAGCAGGCACTGTTCGGTACTGTAGCAGCTAGAACTATTCATCCATCTGGGCCTTCGGGCCACCGGTTTGGTCCTCGGGTCCTGCAAGGCTTTCAGGCCACCCAAGGCCTTCGGGACAGTTGATTCTCAAGGTATTTGGGCCACTTTAAGGCCTTAGGGACACCCTAAGGCCTTAGAGACACATGAATGTAGGCCCCAAACACACTACAAAAAAGGAGAAGCCCTAGAAGAGGATTCAGAGCAGGTGCACTCACCAGAGCAGAGCCAAATGGATTGTTAGAATGAGAGGGTATGGCTATGCCATCAGTGCCAGCTTGTGCTTGCACAGGAAGCCTAGTCAAATGGTCATGTAAAGGTGGAGAGCTACTATCAAGATGCAGATGATGGGGAGGGGCAGTTCCTTGTAGATAGTCTAGTTGAATTCCTTAAGAACTTCGGGTCATGTAATCTCCTAAGCCTACGAGCCATGTAATCTCTGAGCCTACAGGCCTTGTAATGGTTCCCCCTCATCGCTTGAAAGGGGGGTTATCAAAAATCAATAAAAAATGAAGGCCTTCGGGCCATTCAGGACATGTTGTGAATGTTTCACATGGATGATGGCCAGATAATGTTGTGTTTGATGAACAGGAGGTCAGTTCATTTATTAGTAATTATTAAAGAATAACCAATTGATGAAAACTGATGATATTTGAAGATGGAATTTTTAAGGTAGTGTAAATGCATTAAAATACTCTAAAAGAGTATTTATATACTGAATGATGCTTTGGGAACTATGATGAATTTAATTAAGAAGGTTTGATATATTCCAAAAGTCATTTAAGTATTTTATTTAGTTGAATTGGAGTTATTAGAGATGTCCTAAGAATGTGTAATGAGGTTTGTAAGATGACTTGAATAATTTTTTCATTTATATTTTGAAGTTGATAAATTGAAAATTTTATAGATAAATTTTTCTCATCACAAAATATTAGAAAATTACCGGGGCTTACTGTGAAATAATATTTTCTTCAGATGGTTTGAATGAAAATATGACAATTATATTGTGGTAAAAATCATTTAACAATGATATGGAAGATAATATTATGGATATTTAATATATCATAGTGAATTCTAAATATAAACATTGAATCACATTCAAAAATTTGGCAATGGAAAGATCTTACAGTAATATGTTATATATTTTATTTAATAAAAAATATGCGTGTTAAAGTTCATGCTAAAATATGGGAAAGGAAATGCCACACTATGTTTTGTTAGATACTATGAATAATATGAAATATTTTTGATGAATAATATCCTCTTAATTATATGTACCATTTTCAGATGAAATATAACATATTATAGGGTAAAAATTAACAAATTAGGAAGTATCAGACCTAATGTGATATATAAGTTATTTTTTTTGATATGGAAGATATGAAAAGAATTTATATTATTCTATTTATAATATGTAATATCTCCATTAACATATTTAAGATACTCTTAACATATTATATTTATTATATAAAATTTATTAGTTTAAAAAATGAGCGAATTCATGAAATTTAAATAAAAATATCTCAAGTTGTTATTATTATATTAAACATCACGTTGCTATTGGAGACTAATCTCTAATTCAATATGAGTTATAAGGATAAATAAATGAGAATTAATTGGGATTATATAGGTGAAATAATTCTTGGATAATAAATATGATGATTTGAAATCATTGCAATAAATTTAAAACTTGAGGTTTTATTGAAATGGACATTTGAACAGTTTAAAATTAGAGTTAAAAATATGAATATTTTTTATATATTTCTATATAGATGTAATATGATAATTAGTGTTGGTATTTTTGGAACATCAACTAATGAATCCTAAAATAATGATAAGGAGATGATATCATGGGAAAAACCCCATGTGAGAAATTATTGATTTAAGAACATGGGGGGAAAATCTATATGAACTATTAAGAAGCAGAATATGAGAAGAGAATAAGGAGAAGAAAAAAGATATTGAAGATATAGTAAAGGATAAATTGATAATACACTATTCTTGTAGATTTTATTTAACAAAGAGATAGGAATATAGATAATTAGAGGATAGAAAAATATTTAGAGAAAGAAAACCATTTGCATTGAGGAATAATAATAATAATTGAAGAATAAATGCTCTATGATTCTCTAATATCATGATGGATTAAAAGAAGAAATAAGTAGAATATTTAGATATAATGAACAATATACTTCTAAGGAGGAGGAAGTAAGCATGCAACTACTTAATATATTCCTGCATTGATCATTCTACAATTATATAAAGAGAATAATGTTGATGTGTATACTACTGTAGTTAACCATAAATTTTATTTTGAGGAAATATTGTTAAGGGCGAAGATATTCTCATTTGGTGAAATGAAATGTAATAGAGGATTAAATATCTTTTTTATTATTAGGTTTGGGAGGACCCGTTAGAAACTAGTGAGAGACAATATAAAGCACCAATTAGAAGATTGTGAAAAAAATTGAGTGATAAAATAGGCTTTTCATGAGATAGCCTTGGGGTTGAGGATGTGACCTTATCCACCTGTATACACTTGATTACATTAGTAAACAATTGTGTCTTAGACTTTATCCAAACACAATAAGGAGTAAAGACTTGATCCAAATACAACAAGGAATATATACCCACATTGGGATCAAACCCGTGAAGATACCATGTGATAATGCACTTGTTAATTTACTTCCATTCATAAGGTGTGGTGTATTGAGAAATAAAAAGTAGATACATTCACCTTAACAATTTTAGAGGTCCAAATATTATGATTGATAATTAATATAGAATAGATAATTTAGTAAAAATGTTTTACATTGATTTACACCCTCATCTTAGTTTTATACATGACCCTGCTGGTCAAAACACCAACATTTCCCTTGATACTCTAAATGGAGGAAAGCAATAAAAAATGTATAACAAATAAATCACTTTAGTATAACATAATAAATAATTCACCCTTTCCTCTGAACACCATTCAAAGAAACAACCACTTTCATTAGGATTATAATTACATCATTAATCTATTTCACATATTACCTCCTCAATTCTTTTTTATTTTTATATAAGCCTCAATATGGGATGTGGTAAACCTGATACAAAAACTAACGGGAAATAATAAAAAATAAAAATAATAAAAACCCAAAATATTAAATAAGAAAACAAACATGTTGATCCACGGAAACACTAAAATTCAATATCTAAAAAGAAATTTTAGTGTCAATATGGAGACAAGAAAATCTCCAAGTGGGGATCTGAAGTAAAATGTTGTGTGTCATCACGCATTAAACCCTATACCTCTTGTGAAACCCAAAGATACATGGTTTATAATGTTTAACCCATTTACTATCAACTGTCATCATTATCATTGTTAGCAATGTTTCTAGGACCACATTTTGAAACACTCAAAATTGGGCCAGAACCAGATTCATCACCTCATTTCCATTATCAATGAGGATGAAACCACAAAACATGTGTCAAATCACTTCGAGCATCCTCTCCCTTATTAGATAGAAAACCTAAAAAGATATATTATAAAAATATGAATAAATAATAATTATCGCCACTATAAAACTAGAACCAATAATGAAATCACATCATCTAAGATCAAGTAGAAGGACCCCTTATAAAAAAAGGAAGATAAAAGGAAAGTACCTGTAATACGTCATTAAACACCATTGAATGATCAACCCACACACACAAAAACCACCATGAGAAAACATTACATCATACCAAAATAGGGTCTTGTGAGAATGATTCGATAGCAATATTAGGGAGAGAACTAGACCAAGGTATCAATAAAGAGACACAACTGCATAAGGAAACATAAAAAGTGTAACATAAAACCGCAGTTCTCGAATAACCTGAATAAATTCTCCATCAAAAGAATCCTAAAATTCTAAAAATATAACATTATAGACCAAATATAAGTTCAATCATTATGATTGATTTGGAAATATTACACAAGAAGTGAACAAGGGCCTCATAAGAATAAAAAAAACTACAAGACACATCAATGAAACCAACCCAAATTAGAAAGTATCGTTATCAAAAGGAAAAACTACACAATAAGTTATGTAAGAAGATAGTATGGAGATGATAAATAAGGAAAAGAAGGGGTAATTATCAAGTGGAGATAGTATAGAAACCCTAACACCGAAGGCAAGAAAAGAGAGATACACGGGGGGGGGGGGGGGATGGATCCATCATGGAAAACCAAGAAATGAGTTTTTTCATATTTCACATACTACACTATAATCCATAAAAATACAAATAACAACCAATGAGATTGTCTACATGGGTGGAAACACATGATGAAAAAACTTATTTAATTTGAAAAATGGGCATTTAAATTTAGAAAATTTCAATATAATCATTAAATCAATATAAAAACAGTTCAATGTCACCTAAAATTACCAAAAATAAACATTGGAACCCCAAAATAGTAAAACAAATTATTTACTCAAAAATTCCATCGAAACATGTCATATAGCATTCCATGCATGAAAAAAACTTCTATTACATTAAAAAAAAATTCAAAACTATGTTCCATTATATTTTATTTCTTAATAAATTCATCTATTAAAATTATATTGATTATTTTAGTGAAAAATTTCTTTAGGAATTCCATCAAACACCTAGAGTGTAAAATAAAACTTAAGTAAAATTTATTAACTAATTTTTATAAAATCACCTATATTTCAAATTATAATTTGAATAAATTAGTGGGATATCATCATACAATAATTTTTATCATTCTATATAGGTTTTATATCATAGAATACCCCATTTGAAATAAGAAAGAACTCACAATTTTATAATCATAAGAAGTTATGTAGGGTCATATAATATAATCCAAGGGTCTTTTTTCAAGTGGTTACATTTAATCAAAATAAAGAAATATGAAACCCTAAAATACTAATACACAACCCAAAATAAGAGAAATCCTAAATAAAAAATTTCAAAAGTAAAACCCTAAGACTCCATTGCTAAATGAATCAAGTAGATAGAAAAATAATAAAGAAGATAAATATAGGTAGTGATTTTGATGAACCAACCTCGAATAACTACCAACCTTTAATGAAAAATCATGAATTAAATAGAAAAAATAGAGGAGAACTATGAGGGTTCAACACCTAATGGATACCAAACTCAGAGGAAAATAAATCAAAGGAGGATCACCAAAATAGATTTTATAAAATAAAATATATTTATGATATAATGAGATTTATGGTTTGGATACAGGGTTTACCAATCTATATAGGGGTCACGAGAAACGAATTTTCAATGTGAAGGTCATTTGAGAAAGGTTTGAGAAAAATGTTTCCAAACCATATAGGTAATAAACTTCCCAAAAAACATAAAAATTTCATCCAATATTATATAGAAATACATCCATTGATTAATTAATGAATTATATACCATGTATTTGTTGCCCCTGTGGGCAAGCGAGGTGGTTGGGGTGGGAGGGGTTTGGGGTGTGCATTACGGGATCGAGTCCCCGGGTGTGTTTTTTGTTATTGCGTGCATTGTAAAGATTTTTTTTATATACCATGTATTTTTTAGATTTGGTATAATATTCTAATATCTGCACTCCTGGATCCTATACTAAAATCATGAACTTTACATTTTCTGATTTGATTCCAATAACTGTGACCCAATTTTTCCCATCAAAACCTTAAAACATCAAAAGGAAAACATGGATCAATTATATTTTGGAGGACCTTTTAGGTTTAGAGTTTTAGAGAATTAGGAAAAACTCCTACAAAAACAACTCCCATGGATTCAAATGAGCATTTTTCACATTTAAATCAGATTTTATTATTTCACAATAGGCCATCAGCATTATCCTTTCAAATTCATTTATATACATAAATATTTTAACCTTATTCTCTATAAATTGGGAAAAAACATAAGAAGGGTAAGATCAAATGATCAATAAGATAAAATTTAATAATTATCAATTGAATTTCATCAATGAGAATAAGAAGTTCATAAGGGTATGATGAAATAATCCAAGTGCATGAGAAAATCATAAAATAACTCATACCCATCAATACCTGAATCATCAAATATAAAAACATGGAAAAGGAAAGAGTCATTAGAATCAATAATCACGAACCATGTAATATCAATCTCTATCATGAGAAACATTATAAAACCATAAAAAACAATTAAAACCATTTTTGGAAACTTAGATCATCACTTTCATAAAACTCTTTCAAAACCCTTTTAATTGGAATAACCGTACAACTGAATTCCAATATAATCATTACCCAATACATTGTAGATATATAATGGGGATCACCCTTCATATAAGTTATATCAGGCTCAACCATGATATATAATGGGGATCAAACCTTTGTACAAGATATATTGGTATCACCCATTTCTTATGAGCTATAATGGGGCTTAACCCTTCATATAAGCTATTCGAGCTCATCCATGATCTATAATGGGGCTCAACCCTTCATATAATATGTATCGAGATCAACCGTTTCATATAATGTTCAAGTACCATATCATGAATAAAAAAATTTCATCATAAAACTCATAAAAATATGACAAACCCATGGAAAAGAAACAGGTTTCATATTAATCTATTTTAAACATAATCGACCTGTGGAAAAGAAATAGGTTTCATAACAATATCTTTGAAACAATCTTAATCCATCCAGAGAAAGAATGAGGATGACATCACTACAAAATGTCCCAATTTGAGCATAGGTAGAAAAAAATGTTTTTGATATTTATGAATGAAAATACCATCAAAATACCATTACAAAAATTTTGAGTAAAATATCCTTTTCATTTTGGAAACCACTTTTTTAAACATAAAACATTTTTAAAAACCTTTTTATTTGAAAATAACCTTGAAAAATTATAAATGAATACTTTGAAATCATTTATTTTTTTTAAAACAAAAACCATTTTTAAAATCCTTTCCCTTGAAAATGATCTTAAAATGTGTTTTAAAAACATTTTGAAAACATTTTTAGAAAACATTATTTTGAAAGTACACAAATTTCTGACCAAAGAGAGAAATAAAGTCATATTTTCTTAAAAGACTTTCTCAAACATTTAAGTACCAAAGAGTGGAAAAAATGGCACAATTACTTGGAAATATCATGAATAACCATAGGATAATATAATTCATTATAATTATAATATTTCAACATCAGAGACTTAATTATACACAATCCCAATAAACAATGAGATTGTAACAAAAGAATCTTACCACTTTTGTAACTTTGAATCATAATCCCCATGAAGGAATAACATTAAATAAAACTTATAATATCATAAAAAATAAATATATTCATGATATATCATGTAAAATGGTCAGTATATACACCTTATAAAATAATATAGGTGTATAACATAACAAATGTCTCAAAGAAGTCAAGTTGTGACAAAAATCCCTTACCACTTGGTAACTTTGAAACTTTAAACCACATGAAAGAGAGATCATAAAATTAATATGTAAATCACAATAAATTAAAGTATAATAATCATAAAATATATTCATGGTAATTATATACACCAAAAAATAAAAATAAGTGGTGAATATGACATGCATCTCACAGAAATAAAAGTGAGACGAGAAAAACCCTTACCTTGAGTTTGATTTACCGTGCTTGTTATTTATCTTATGGAATAATAAGATCATGTTAATTATTTACGTTAATTATAACCATTTTAAATTTTATTACTAATTTTATTTCCCTTATTAACATGTTATATATAATTACTTAATCGATTAATTTTAAGTCGAATGTTTTGATTATATTCGGTATATGTGTCAAAACTGACTTTGGTAGGTCGAATAAAGTCAGTGAGGTCATTATTTAAACATATAAAGAATAATAATTATTAAATAATCATAATATTTATACATAAATTATTATTTTAAAACCAATCATGGAATATGGTTATGAAAAATGAATCAATATTATAATTATGGAGACGGTAGGTCGTACGTATGCATGAGTAACGTTCCCATTTTTCAATGATCATTATGGAAAGAAGGTAAAAATTATTTTATCTTTATAGAATTATAATTATATCATAAAAAATATGAAATTTAATTATATATACTTATATAAATCATTATTTTTATATAAAATTAATCACATCACTTCGAGGAGGCGATAATCCACACATCCATGAACGACATTATCATTTTTTTACGTGTGAAATGGTAATAAATAAAATTTTATATCATACTTATATAATTATAATTATGTAATTAATATCATAATTATTTAATTTATATCATATATATTCATTATTTTTACTATTATTACCTTCCATGCAACACTTCAGTGAAAAATGCTTCACATCGCTTTGCAAGGTGGTAGTCCGTCATACACACAAGCGATGTTATTGTATCCCTTACAGAATGGAATATAAAAAGGGTGTAAATGATATAATTAATCCATATGTATTATTATGTTATAAATACCATAAATTTCATATATAAATATTATTTATATTATTATTCTCAACCATGAGAGGTGGTGATGGAAAAACGAATGATATCATTTCGTGAGGCGGTAGTTCGCCGTACACACAAATGATGATTTTGTAACCCATTTTATGGAAGTGTGTGTGGGTGTAGGTAATAAAATTAACATAAAAACATATAAAATATATTTAGGATATTTATGTTATTATATAATCATGATATAAGAATAATTTAAGGTGGATGAGAAGGAAACAAAACAAAAATGCACATTGATTTACATTACCACTTCTTTGGGTAACTCCTTTTGGTTTGCACCAAAGGACTTACTTGGTTGGATTTATGACCAAAGTGATGCTTCTATTATGAGGGTAGGAAATTTGGGGAGTTATTTGGTTAGGGTTTTTCCAAACCTAAGTGTTTTTAATGTGTGAGTAGAGGGGGAGAGTGGGTGGAATATTATAAGTGGGGGAGAGGACACACTTGGCATTTTTGAAAAGAAGTCAGGTGAACCCACATTTTTACCTTATATGAGGCTTCCATAATACAAAAAATTAAATAATAGATGTTTAATTTTTTAAATATGTCCATAAAATTGGTTTTGGACGATTTTATAGGTCATTTTACTCTCAAGTTTAAAGTTTAGTCCCTTGGTAAACTCGTTTTTTCTCTTAATCACTGTAATTAATTTTAACCATTTTCACTAATAATTTTGGTCAAAAATTAAGTTTAACTCATTATAAATTATAAATTATTATTATTAAAAATATATAATCCATATTTTAAAATTAAAATAATATAATTTCAATAAATTAATCAAAATTAATCCCAAATATGAAACGAGAAAGCGGGTTTTTAAAGAGAAAATTTCAAAAGTTTGAAATGTTTTTATATCCAATTTCAATGTGAAATTGATTAAAATGACATAAATTGGATTTATTTATGTATAATTGATCTAATTTTACTTTAAAAACAATTTAAAATATAGTTTATCATTATAAATTATTTATATGAATAACCAGTATTCAATTAAAATCCAGTATTTTTCACTATTCATCAAAAAAATGAAAAATTCTCAGAAAAATATCAAAGATTCACCCTAAGATAATTTTTGCATTAATATTTTAAAAAATAATTTTATTCTTTCAAATAAAATTTATAAAAGTTTCAAAATTTGGTTTTTAAAGCAAGTGCGTCATTAAAAGGCGACAAACATGCATTTAGAACAAATACAACTTTTTATACATAAAATTGGATTTGTTCTTATCTTATACCTATCAGATATATTAGATTAATATCAAAATATTTTATTGACTATATAATATATATATTTCATTAATATTATTAAATAATAATAATTAATTTAATTTATTAAGGTAAAATTCCTTTGGGTGCATAAAAATAGTTTTCTTATAAAAACATTTCCTTTATATTCAATTAGTTTTTATTTTCATTTATAATTAATTGGTAAACAATGAATTATTTTTATAAACATGTTTAAACCATATTTTCATAATTTATTTAATCTTATTTATTACCATTATTCTAATGGCTAGGTGATAACTATCATGATACATAATAATATTAATAATATATTATTGTCCGGTAATACTTGACCTTGTGTGAAACACAAGTTATCAAAGAAACTCGATGTTACATGAAATTAAATATAAACTTGTTGTTGTGTATAACTCAAGATAAACTTTTCATTGTGTGTAACTCACGATATTAACTAATTTAAATTAATTTGAAAGAATATATTTCATAAAATCTCGGGGTGTTATATCCTACCCCCCTTAAAATGAATTTCGCCCTCGAAATTCATCTTGGTTATCAAAGGATTAACATTTTTAGAATTCCTTTATTGAAACCCACATCAGAAAAATTAAGTAAATAAAACATCTATTAAAAAGAGAAAGTGTGAAACATAAAGGTCACATGAAGTTACACATAACTAAGATTACACATAGGGAGAACATTGGTGGGAAATTAAAAGATGGATTTGGAAGGGAAAACTAATTACCATATACTAATAGATATTGATAGAGAAAGTAAAAAAATATGAAGTTAATGTAAACAAAACCACAATAAAAATAGGTGTGGAAAGGTTATTAATATCATTAGAAAATATGGTAATAGGATGGCATTTTATTTCAAGATCCTTTTCCTAAAGTTGAAGGATTATTTCACCATATAGACTGAGAGAATATGGAAATATACTTACTTTATGAGTATAATTTAATCCTTTAATTAATTTATACCACAATATAATATTAATCTCTAAATTATGAGTATTCGAGATGAATTTTTAATACCCGATGCACTAAAATCAACTTTTAAATACCACCATAAAAGGGATAGTCCAGCTATTCCACCTATATTTAGACATTAACCAAAACCAAAATGGTTAAAACATGATAAGATAACTCAAAAAATGAATAAAAATTTATATGAAACCTTAATATTTAAAATTAAATAGTAATACCCAAATCTCAAAACAAATTATTCCATAAATAACTATCCTTAAATTTTTTCAAACATTTCCTAACTAATTTAAAAATCCAAATATTAGAAGGATTTGATCATATATTCTTCCAAGATAAATAAACTATTATTCCTCAAATAAAATAAATTAATATTTACCTAAAAAAGGTCATAATGACCAGAATATCATGTAGGCCACTGGTAGGCACGAAACCGTTATCATCCTTCAGTCATGGATTCAAGCCCCACTGTCTTGCCGGATGCGATGGGTTGTCACCCAACATACATTTTGTCCATTTTTTATTCAATAATAAAAATTAATTCCTACATAAAAACAATTCATTTTGATACTGGGGGTTACAAATACCTCAGCCCAATAAAAATGTATCCAAAAATTTCATTAACAACCTCAAAAAATTATACTACTTAAAACCCTCAAATGAGGTGCCTAATAATTTGAACTTATGATCATACTAAATCTTATAGAACTATAATGGTATCTATAAATCTTAATAAAACCTCACATGAAAACATTCTAATATCTAAATCTAACTAAATCGAACTTTTATACCAACTATAACAGCTCAACACCCACACTCTCGAATCCTTTGTTGAATTTATGAACTTTACATTTCCAACTTTGATGCTGATAATTGTAACCCAATGTTTTTTCCATCAAAACCTTACAAAATCAAAAGAAAAACTTGGTTAACTTACACTTTGGAGGACCTTTTAGGTTTATAGTTTTAGATAATTAGGAAAAACTCCTACATAAACAAATCCCAAGACTTTAAATGAGAATTTCTCATATTTAACCCATATTTTCTTATTTCATAATAGGTTATCAACATCATCCTTGTGAAATAATTTATATACATAAATCATTCAACCTCATTATTTATAACCTATAGAAAATAAAACATAAGAAGGGTGATCTTAAATGCTCAGTAAGGGAAAATGTAAGCATTAGAGATTGAATGTCATCAATGAGTATAAGAATCACATAGGGGTATGATGACAAAATCAAAGTGCATGAGAGAATCATAAAATAACTCATACCCATCAATACTTAGATCATCAAATATGAAAACATGGAAAAGGAAAGATTCATTAGAATCAATAACTATGAGCTATGTGATATCAATCTCGATCATGAGAAACATTATGAACCCATAAAAACAATTAAAACCCTTTTCGGTAACTTGGAGAATCAATTTTATAAAAACGTTTCAAAACCCTTTTAATTGGAATAGTCATATGGCTGAATCCAAATATAATCATTAGCCAATGCATTGGAGATATATAATAGGGATCACCCTTTGTATAATCTACAATAGGCTCACCCATGAGCTATAATAGGGCTTAACTCTTTGTATAATCTACATCAGGCTCACCCATTTCTCATGAACTATAATGGGTCTTAACCCTTTTTATAAGCTATTTGGGCCCACTCTTGAGCTATAATGATGCTCAAACCTTCGTATAAGTTGTATCGGGCTCACCCATTTCATATAATGTTCAAGAACAATTCATGATTAAAACACTTTCATCATAAAAATCATAAAAAAATGATAAAACCATATAAAATAAATGGGTTTCATATCAATATCTTTTAAACATAATTTACCTGTGGAAAAGAAACGAATTTCATAAAAATATATTTAAAACAATATTAATCCATCCAAATAAATAATTAGGATAATATCAATATAAAATTTTCCCATTTGAGTATAGGTAACAACAATGGTTGTTAATGTTGAAGAATGGAAATAAAATTAAAATATCATTAAATAAATTTTGAGGAAAATACAATTTTCATTTTGAAAATCACTTTTTAAAACATAAAACATTTTGAAAACCTTTTTCTTTGAAAATATCCTTAAAAACCTATAAAGGAAGATTTGGAAATAATTTAAAAAACTTTTTAAAACATATATATTTTTTAAAATCTTTTTCCTTTAAAATTATATTAAAATATCATTTAAAAACATTTTGAAATTTTTTTTAGAAAACATTTTTTTAAAAGAACACAGATTTCCGATCGAAGAGAGAAATGAAGTTGGATTTCATTAAAAAAATTATCAAAAATTTTAAGTACCAAATAGTGGGAAAAATGGTACAATTACTTGTAAGTATCATTAATAAACATAATAGAATATAATTCATGATAATTATAATATTTAAATATTATATACTTAATCATACACAATCATGATAAATGATGAGATTGTAATAAAAGACTCTTACCACTTTTGTAACTTTAAATCTTAATCTCCATAAAGGAATAACATTAAATAAAACTTATAATATCATTAAAAAAATGATATTTATGATATAACATTCCAAAGGGTTATTATATACACCTTATAAAATAAGATAGGTGTATAATATAACAAACATCTCAAAGAAAGAAAATTATGACAAAAATCCCCTATCGCTTGGTAACTTTGAAACCATAAACCTTATAAAAGAGAGATCATAAAATTAATATGTAAATCCAAATAAATTAAATTATAATAATCAAAAAATACATTCATGATCATTATATACACCACAAAACAAAAATAAGTGGTGAATATGACATGTATCTCCCAGAAATAAAAGCGAGATGAGAAAAACCATTACCTTGAGTCTGATTCATCAAGCTTATTCTTTATGTTCCTGAAAAATAATCTTATATTAATTATTTAATTTATTAAGAACCTTTTTAAATTTTATTATTACTTTTATTTATCTTATTAACATGTTATATATAATTACTTAATTGATTAAGTTTATGTCAGATGTTTTGACCATATTTGGCATATGTGTCAAAACTGACTTTGGTGGGTCGACTAAGGTCAATGAGGTCATTATTTAAACATATACAGAATAATAATCATGAAATAATCATCATATTTTTACATTAATTATTATTTTAAAACCAATCATGGAATATGGTTATGAAAAATGAACCAACGTTATAATCAAAGAGATGGTTGGTCGTACATACACATGAACAACATTCCCATTTTTTAATGATCATTATAGAAAGAAGGTAAGCACTATTTTATATTTACATAATGATAATTATATTATAAATACTATTAAATTTAATTATATATACTTATATATATCATTATTTTTATGTAAAAGGAATCACATTTCTTTGAGGAGGCAGTAGTCCCCACGTCCATGAATGACATTATCACTTTTTTAGTGCGTTAAATGGTAATAAATAAAATGTAATATTAAACTTATATAATGATAATAACACCATTAATATCATAATTATTTCATCTATATCATATACATTCATTATATTTACCCTTATTTCCTTCCATGAAATATGTTAGTGAAAAACACTTCACATATCTTTGCGAGGCGGTAGTCCACCGTACACACGAGCGATGTTATCGTATCCCTTATGGAATGGAATATAAAACGGGTGTATATAATATAATTAATCAAGACGTATTATTATGTTATAAATATCATAAATTTCATATATAAATGTCATGTACATCATTATTTCCAACCATGATATGTGATAATGTAAAAATTAACGACATCATTTCACGAGGCGGTAGTCCGTCGTACACACGAATGATGATTTCATAACCCATTTGATGGAAGTGTGTGTGTGTGTAATTCATAAAATTAACATAAAAAAATATAATTATACTTATGATATTTAGGTTATTATATAATCATGATATAAAAAAATTGAATGGGGTTGATAAGGAAACAAAACAAAAAATGCACATTGATGAACATTACCTCTACTTCGGGTAACTCCTTTTTGTTTGCACCAAATGACTTCCTTGGTAGGACTTCTACCCAAAGTGAGGATTCTATGATTAGTGTAGGGAATTTGGGGAGTTATTTGGGTAGTTTTTTTTGGACCTAATTGGTTTTATGGTGTGAAGAGAGGGGGATAGAGGGTGGCCTTTATAAGTGGGGGAGAAGACACACTTGACATTTTTGAAATGATGTTAGATGAACCCATGTTTTTACCTAATAAGAATATTAAATAATAAAAAATATTATATAATAGGTGTGTAATGTTCAAAATATATCCATAAAATGGGTGTTTTACAAGTTTATATGTCATTTCCCCTTAATTTTAAAGTTTAGTCCCTTAGAAAAGTCATTTTTCCCTTAATCACTGTAATTAACTTTAACTATTTTCACTAATAATTTTCATCTAAAATTAAGTTAAAATTATTTTAAATTATAAATTATGATTATTAAAAATATAAAATACATTTTTCCAAATTTAAATCACATAAGTGACATAAATTAATTTAAAATTAATCTCAAAGATGAAACGAGAAAGTAGGTTTTCAAAGAGAGATGTTTAAAAATTTGAAATGTTCTTATTTCCAATTTCAATGTAAAATTGATTCAAATTAAATAAATTGGATTTATTTATGTATAATTTATCTAATTTTAGTTTAAAAATTATTTAAAATATAATTTAACATTATAAATTATTTAGATGAAAAATCAGTTTTCAATTAAAATCCAGTATTTTCACTATTCATAAAAAAATTAAAAATTCTTTGAAAAATACCAAAAAATAACCCTAATATAATTTTGAAATCACACTTTCAAAAAGAAGTTTATTTTTTCAAATAAAATTTGTATAAGTTTCAAAATTTGGATTTAAAACAAGTGCACCATTAAAAAGCAGAAAAAGTTCATTTAGAACAAATACAACATTTTATACATAAAATTGGGTTTATTATTATATTATTACTGTTAGATATATTTTATGAATGTAAAAATATTTTATTGAATATATAATATATATATATATTTGATTAATATCATTCAATAAAAGTAATTAATTTAATTTATTAAGGTAAAATTCCTTTGGGCGCATAAAAATAGTTTTTTTATAAAAAAATTTCCTTTATATTAAATTAGTTTTTATTTTTATTTATATTTAGTTTATAACCAATTAATTCAATTTATAAACATGTTCAAACCATATTTTCATAATTTAGTTGATCTTATTCATTCCCATAATTTTAATAGTTAGTTGATAACTATCATGTTAAATAATAATATTAATAGTATATTGTTGTCTAGTAAGGCTCGACCTTGTGTGCAACACAAGTTATCAAAGAAACTCGATGTTATGTGCAACACAAGATAAACTTGGTGTTGTGTATAATACAAGCTAAACTGTGCATTTCTTGTAACTCAAGCTATCAAAGAATTTAAATTAATTTGAAAGAAGGTATTTAATAAAACCCCAAGATGTTATAGTTGGTTCCCTAGAACCATCTTTTGTATACTTTATGATAAACTATATTTATTGTTTTGAATATTAATAAATTTACTATAATATCATGATTGTTCTTCTATGTTACATATTATGTTATAATGTTCTAAGAGTAGCTGTCGCACTGAAAGTTCATAGTAGTTCCCTACTATGATGAGAACCTAGAAGTGCCACAACAGTATTCTTAAATATATGTTCTATAGATGGATGAAATCAATTTAGGAAAAAAAATGACATAGTCTATCAAGAGTGGAGACTCATAGTACTATGAGGAACCTTATCATGGTGTACACCCTTTGTAATATCCAGTGTAGGATATTATGAGAACGAGACCCTTCAGTAGAAAATCCACATTTATATGTGTCATTGGATGTTCCTATCTATGGAAATGTGTATTGGTCCTTATAATTTAATATTATTATCAATGAGTATTATAAGTATCATACTTTGATGTATTCATGAAAACCGTGACAACATATATGACAACCCTGATCTTTTATTACACAATTAAACATAATTTATTACATAAACTTCACTTGATACAACATAGAATATTGAGAGGTATAGTGTATTTGGGTCTTAGGATCATTACATAACCACTTAAAACATGAAAAACAACATCTTTATTGAAAACTTCCTTTACATGACCACTACATTCCCTCGTACTTAGCATTGCGTGGGATAACCTGAGGACATGCATAAAAAAAGGGTGAGCTATAAAGCCTAGTAAGGGAATAATCATGGAATAACATGAGAAATATAATACATGTTATACAATAGGCATATCAATATATAACAAGATAAGCATAAACATAAAGGCATGATAAATCATGATAATCATAACATGGAAATGTGGCAACAACACTTAACATGGAATTAGCATGAGCCAAGGCTCATTGCACATAGAGCATGAGTAAATCCTCATTGCACATGAAGAATGAGTAAAAACTTGTTGCACTTGAATTATCATGAGTCAACACCCATTGAACATGACGTATCATGATACTATACTTTACCCAATGCATTGAAGCGCTATAAGGGCGCACCCTTCTTAAACCTTTCATTTCATGCATAAGTGTGCCACATGGATCATATAACATGGATTCATAAAACATCGTCATTTATTCCATGATAAAGGAATGTAAAATTCATACATGAAACTTTATAATCAATAAGTAAATGTGCATAAATGTGAATACCCTTGATAGAGAAATGGGCATGGTATTCACTACACAATGACATTGGTTTGGAAAATCGGTGCAATTTCGGCAGCGTAACGACATGACATAAGAATTCATAAAAATGATTGATGAGAGAGAAAGGGGTGTATCATCATATTTACATGACATGTAAAGTAAGGGGGTCATATAGATACATGTCCCAACAAATTTAATGTAAATTAGATTCATGATAAAAAATAATTTCTTGAATGTAAATGAGGAGAGAGAAATTCCTTTCAGAATTTCGGCATAGTAACAGGTGTACATGGGAGGAATTTAATGAGAGAGAAAGGGGTCTCCCATCATTAAAACATAAATATGACAGTATGAGGTAGGTGTGAAACCATAACCCAACATTTATAATTGAAATTAAAAGGGCATAACAATTTAAAGAATATTGGATAAAAATGAGAAAGGAAGAAAAACCCTTACTTGGAAGCATGCTTCCAAAGGCTTGAGAGAGGCTTGGGAGAGGATTCTTGGGAGCTTGGGGGCACCTTGGGAGGATTATAGAGAGAGGAGGACATATTTTTTATGAACTCAAAAGGCTTTGAGTGAGGTGGAAGTGGGATCTTGGGTGGGTTTATATAGGAAAGATGAGGGAATTCTTTATTATTTAGGTTTGGGACCCTCACCTTAAACTAATCTAAACCAAAAACCATCCCATGGTTTTTGCCCATGTTTTTTGGTAAAGGGAAGTGGAAAAAAATATTTTATAATTCCAAAGTCCAAACTTCTTAAAATAATGGGGTTGCTTATGTGGAGGTGAGTCACACTCCCAAGGAAAACAATTTAAAAAGACAAGATGTTTAATAAGTCTTGAAGGGTCCATTAATGCTTTTTAAAATAAGTCAAACAAACCCAAAATAAAATTATTTTAATGGTAAAACATATATTGGCCTAACATAAGGATTATAGTATTTTATTACATCACTATTGGGTCATTATGATGTCATAAAACACATTATATATTTAAATGGTATTTAATTTTTACCCAAAAATTTGTCTGTCTCAGAAAATTATGAAAAATTCACCATTGGATAATTTTGACATCCTGATTCCAGAAATAATATTAATTTTATCTAAATAATTTTCTAAATATGTTAATTTTCACTTTTAAAATAAAAACCAACATTTATTAAAAATTCACAGGTTTTGACAAAAATGGCTTTCAAACATTAATAAAAATTACAATTGCATTAAAAAAATTATACGATCATTTATATTTAATAAAAATTAATTTAATAATAATAATAATATTTTATTAAAATATTATTTAATTCAAAAATAAATTAATTCATCAAAATATATTTCTTAGTTGAACATTAACTAAAAATACTATTTGTGTTTTAAAAACTATTTACAAGGTAACAATAATAAAATGAAAGTATATTCATTATTATATAAAAAAATAATGTAAATAACCATAGTACTAAGGTCTTGTTACATAACCCCTTATATCACCCACATAAGATCGAAGAGTAAGGTGTGCGATGGTGACAGACTCTTGGTGTGGCTCGGATAACGTTGCTCGGGTGGTAATCTCTATCAATTTACACTTCTCTCGTAGATGGTTCTGTTTGAGCTTGACATGATGAAGCTTGGATTGGGCTTGGTCAAGAGTTAATCCCAATGACACCACCTCTTTTCCGAGCTTCGAAAAATGGTCTTCGTATGGAGAAATTCTACTGGATGAGGCCATCGCTTCCTTTGTCTAAGTAAATTAGATTATTAAAGCACTATATTTATACTAATCATGGGATCACTATTCAATGAATAAATTAGAAATGGTCACAATTCTTAAAATAAAACCAAAGAAGTTGACATTTTATATAAACATTTTACATAAAGATATATTTAATTAGATCTAGAGGGATTTACATTAATGAAAGTTTGGGTTGTTACAGTCTTCCCCCCTTAAGAAATTTCACCCTCGAAATTTCCTTTTCTCACACTAAAAAAGATTTGGTTAACTCTACTTCATTATTTCCTCTGATTCCCACGCCGCTTCATCAAACTTGTTGTTTCACCACAACACCTTGATGAGGGGCATTGTCTTATTTCGTAGAACTTTTTCTCTATGATCTAAGATCTTCTCTGGTTTCTCCTCATAAGAAAGATCATCCTCTAACTATACCACCTCTAAAGAGAGTACGTGTGAAGGGTTTGGTATGTACTTCCTTAAGAGGGATACATGAAAGACATCATGTACTTTGGCTATGGTAGGTGGAAGTGCTAGTCGATAGGCCACAACCTCGACACAATCAAGAATCTCGAAGGGGCCGATTTACCTTGGACTTAACTTTCCTTTCTTTCCAAACCTCATGACCTTATTCCATGGAGATATGCATAGAAATACCATGTATCCAACTTTAAACTCAATGTCTCGTCAATGGTTATCTGCATAACTCTTATGTCGACTATGGGCTGCCTTGATATGCTACTGAATGGTTTTCACCTTCTCCACCATTTCTTTGACCATTTCTGGTCCAAGCAGCTTACGCTCACCGACCTCATCCCAACATGCCAGTGTTCTACACCATTTCCCATAAAGGGCTTCATATGCTGCCATTTGGATGATCGAGTGGAAACTGTTATTATAATAGAACTCAACCAGAGGAAGATGTTGATCCCATCCTTCTTTAAAGTCCATTGAGTATGATCTCAACATTTCCTTAAGTTTTTGAATAGTCTGCTCAGATTGGACATCAGTTTGAGGATGATAGGCCATACTGAAGTTCATTTTGGTATTCAGAGGTTGTTGAAGACTCTTCCAAAACATAGAGGTGAATCTTGGATCTCGATCGGAAAAAATATATAGTGGTACTCTATGCAGCCTTACCACTTCCCTGATATATATCCATGCCAGTTGATCCAATGAGAAATCCTCCTGAATTGCAATGAAGTGTGAAGACTTTGTAAGACGATCCACAATAACCCAAATTGCATTGTTGCCTTTGGATTTCTTCGGAAGTCCAGTGACAAAGTCCATGGTGATGTTCTCCCATTTCCATTCTGGTATGGGCAATGGTTGCATCATCTCTTTAGACTTCTACCTCTCTGCCTTCACTTCCTAACACACCGGACACTTTTATGTATATTCAGCGATCTCATTCTTCATATTATCCCACCAATAATTCTCTCAGAGATATCGATACATCTTTATGTTTCCTGGGTGAATAGAGAAATTTGAACTATGTGCATCGTCCAGAAGTTCCTTCTTCAGCTCTGGACTTGATGGACACATAGTCTTTTCCCAAATCTCACAATTCCTTCTTCATTAACATTAAACTCCGAGGATTTCCCTTTTCTGATAGCTTCCACTTTTTCTTGAATTCCCATATCATCCTTTTGAGCATCCTTTAACCTTTATAAAAGTGAAATTTGAGCAATTATTTGTAAAAGGATTGATGATGTTCCCTTCTTTATGATTCCCATGTCCATCTTCATCAAATCTAAGAAGATTGGATCCTTTTCAATTCTCATCAATGATAAAATCGCTGGGTCCTTTCTACTTAGGGCATCCGCCACCTTGTTCGCTTTCCTAGGGTGGTAATGGATTGAGCATTCATAGTCTTTGATCAGATCTAACCATCTTTATTGGTGCATGTTCAAATCTTTATGTGGGAATATATACTTAAGGCTTTTGTGTTTCATATATATTTCACACTTCTACCCAAAGAGATAATTCCACCAAATTTTCAAAGCAAAGATCACTGCAGCCAACTTGAGGTCATGTGTTGTATAGTTCTGTTCATGAACTTTCAATTGCCTTAAAGCATAAACAATGACTTTGTCATTTTGAATCAACACACATCCCAGTCCCTTCTTCGAAGCATCACTGAATACCACAAAAAGTTCTCCACTTGTGGGTAAAGTGAGCACGGGCGCAGTGATAAGCCTCCTTTTCAACTCCTTGAAGCTTTTTTTCGCATTCATCACTCCAAGAAAACTTTACTCCCTTCCGAGTTAGCTTGGTAAGAGAGTTGGACAATCGTGAGAAATTTCTCACAAATCATTGATAATATACAGCTAATCCCAAAAAGCTACGGATATCCGTTACCGATGTTGGCCTCGGCCATCCATCAATTGCATCTGTTTTGGAGGGATCCATAGATATCCCATTTCTTGTGATGATATGGACCAAGAATGAGACCTCCTTCAACTAGAAATCACACTTGATGTACTTTTCATATATCTTCTCCTTCCGCAAGGTCTCTAGTACAATTATTAGAAGCTCCTCATGATCCTCCTTGGTTTTGGAGTATATTAGAACATCATCTATAAAGACTACCAAAAATTTGTTGAGGTAATCTATAAAGACTCTATTCATCAATTCCATGAAGATTTTTGGACCATTAGGGAGTCCAAAAGGCATTACTATGAATTCATAGTGCCCGTATCTTGTACGAAAATCAGTCTTGGGGATATCTTCCTTCTTCACCCTTACTTGATAATATCCCGACCGCAAATCCACCTTGGATAAGTATTGTGCTCCACGTAGCTGATCGAAAAAGTCATCAATTCGTGGGAGAGGATACTTTTTCTTTATCGTGATTTTTTAAGCTCATGATAATCGATGCAAAGGCGCATTGACCCATCCTTCTTCTTGACGAAGAGGACTGGTGCAACCCATGGTGAAGCACTTGGGCATATAAACCCTTTATCCAGATTCTCCTATAGTTGTTTCTTTATCTCCTTAATCTCCACAACAACCATTCTATATAGAGTCTTGGATATTAGAAACGTCCTAGGTATAATATCAATTGAGAATTAAACATCTCTTATAGGAGGAAGACCAGACAATTCATCGGGAAACACTTCAGCGAATTCGCTCACAATAGGCATGTTTTCTAGGATGGTTGCATCCTTAGACTTAATCATCTAAGCCAGATACACATGCTCATAGGTAAGTAATATCCACGCTTGATATGATGGAGCTAAAGAAGGTTCATATTCCTCCTTGCACTTGTAAATAATTGGGGGTCGATTCTCCACATGGAGAGTGATTTCCCTCTCATGATAATTTATATTGGCTCTATATAAGGAAATACAATCCATGCCAAGGATTGCATAAAATTACTCCAAAGGGAGTATTAAGAGGTTTTCTGGAAAGTTCAATCCACAGATTATGATAGGGGGGAGTTATATTCATGGGATGCAATGATTTCCCATTTTCCGTACTCACCAAAATCTTCACTTCCATGATTTGTGGTGGTGATGGGATTGTTCTACTAAACTTTTGAGATATAAAAGAATGCGTAGAACCTGAATCAAAAAGTATGTTCACTATTATTGAATGGATAACTAGTGTACCTGTCACCACTTCATTGTCGGGGTTCACTTCGGCAGTAGTGATGGCAAAAGCTTTCCCTTGCTGCCTTGGAGGTTATTGGTTGCCTCCGAAGACCCTTGGCTTAGGGAACTGATTTGCAAGATGCCCTGGTTCTTTGCAGTTGTAGAAATGAACCACGCGTTGAGGTTCAAACGAAGCATTCCTCTCCTTTGTTGCAACCGCGGGTCTTTCTTGCCGATAGTTAACAGCTAGGTTCCCTTCACTTCCACACCTAAAGCATTTCCTCGTCCCCTTCAGTTAGTTTCCAGGGTTCTTTTTTCCGCACCTTTAGCATGCGGGGTGCTGGATCTTCTTAGCACCATTGGATTTATCCATCAGACTGCCAGCATTGAAGTCCACCTTACACTTCTTATCCCCATGATACCCCTAAGATTCTCTGATCTCCATTTCAACCTTGAGGGAACATCAAACAATTTCCTCATAGCTGTCGAAGTCATGGATCACCAATGCTTTCCAAAGGCTAGGTTTCAACCCACCAAAGAAGCGGTCAACCTTACATTCAGGGGTAACGACAAATCTAGAAGCGTATCATGCAAGACTTTTGAAGTTTTCCTCGTACAATCCAACAAATTCGTCATCTTTTTTCTCTAGGGCAAGGAATTCCCTTTCCATCTTAAGTTGGAGGGTGTACAAAAAATATTTATCGAAAAAAATATTCTAGAAATACTTCCATTCCAACACCTCAATATCTTCCTCAGGCTTCATATTTTTGATCAACATCCACCATTGATCAGCTTCACCCTCCATACGATAAGCAGTCAGGAGAACATTCTCTTGTTTAGAACATTGAAGGATGAAGAAGATCTTTTTAATGGATTTGATCTATTTTTCAGTGATTAAGGGATCAAATGATCCATTAAAAGTAGGAGGCCTTTGTCTCATGAGCTCTTGATAGTGACTTGTTCTTTCTTAGGGGGGGGGGGGGTTGAACGTTCCTCTTGACCCATGTTTCTATTCAAATATTGAGTTAGATGAGAGAGGAGCATGAAAAATTTCTTGATTCCCACTTCTATTGGATTGGGCATCTCATTAGTACAGTCATCACATTAATCTTCACATCGTTTGTTAGCCCGAGTCCTCCTATTACCGACCATTGGCTGGAATAAAAGGAAAGTTAGGGGTAACACATAAAGGGTAATATAAGGAAAAAACTGATGACTTATAAATAAATTTTATTTCCTTAACATATGAATCTATTGGCTTCGGTTTATGTTATCCATGACCTAATTTCTAACATATATTCATAGGGCATTTTTTTGGTCCCTTAATAATGGTTCATACTAAGATTTTGAATTTACCAAATCATATCCTTTAGGAGTGTCATAACCAAGAGTGCATCAAGGCCCATTGTCATGCACCAGTTCCCATTCGAGTCTAGCTCAAAGTGGTGTTTTTGGGTTTTACCCCTAGGATACATCTGTGCCAGAGCCGCCTCTACCTACTCGTATCCAGACAGGGATGTATTTACTTTACAAACCACTTACTCAATACTCAGCAAAACTTAGGGATGTTTTTATTATACTTAGTATTGTCTCTAAGGCTTTAATAGGGTTTTCAAATCCTAATCCCAAAAATAACCAAACCTATCCTCTAATACCAACTATGACAACCCTGATCTTTTATTACACAATTAAACATAATTTATTACATAAACTTCACTTGATAAAACATAGAATATCGATAGGTCTAGTGTATTTAGGGATTATGATCATTACATAACCACTTAAAACATTAAAAACAATATCTTTATTGAAAACTTCCTTTACATGACCACTACATTCCCTCGTACTTAGCATTGTGTGAGATAACCTGAGGACATGCATAAAAAAGGGCGAGATATAAAGCCCAACAAGGGAATAATAATGGAATAACATGAGGAATACAATACATGTTAGACAATAGGCATATCAATAGAGCACAAGAGAAGCATAAACATAAAGTCATGATAAATCATGATAATCATAACATGGAAATGTGGCAACAACACTTAACATGGAATTAGCATGAGCCAAGGCTCATTGCACATAGAGCATGAGTAAATACTCATTGCACATGAAGCACAAGTAAAACCTCATTGCACTTGAATTAGAATGATTCAAAACCCATTGCATATGATGTATCATGATACAATACTTTACCCAATGCATTGGAGCGCTATAAGGGCGCACCCTTCTTAAACCTTTCATTTCATGCATAAGTGTGCCACATGGATCATATAACATGGATTCATAAAACATCATCATTTATTCCAAGATAAAGGAATGTGGAATTAATACATGAAACTTTATAATCAATAAGTAAATGTTCATAAAGGTGAATAACCTTGATAGAGAAATGAGCATGGTATTCACTACACAATGGCATTGGCTTGGAAAATCGGTGCAATTTCGGCAGCGTAATGGCGTGACGTAAGAATTAATAAAAATGGTTAATGAGAGAGAAAGGAGTGTCTCATCATATTTACATGACATGTATAGTAAGGGGGTCATATATATACATGTCCCAACAAATGTAATGGGAATTATATTCATGATACAAAAGAATTGCTTGAATGTAAATGAGGAGAGAGAAATTCCTTTCAGAATTTCGGTATAGTAACAGGTGTACATGGGAGGCATTTAATGAGAGAGAAAGGGGTATCCCATCTTTCAAACATAAAGACAGAAGTATGGGGGAGGTGGGAAACCATACCCAAACATTTATAATTGAAATTAAAATGGCATAACAATTTAAAGAATATTGGACAAAAATGAGAAAGGAAGAAAAACCCTTACTTGGAATTATGATTCCAAAGGCTTGAGAGAGGCTTGAGAGAGGCTTCTTGGGAGATTGGGGCACCTTGGGAGGATTCTAGAGAGAGTAGGGAAGAGGTTGGATGAACTAAAAATGCTTTTAGTGAGGAGGAAGTGGGATCTTGGGTGGGTTTATATAGGAAAGGTGAGAGAATTCTTCATTATTTATGTTTGGGACCCTCACCTTAAACTAATCCAAACCACAAACCAGACTATGGTTTTTGCCCATGGTTTTTGGAAAAGGGAAGTGTAAAATAATATTTTATAATTCCAAAGTCCTAAATTCTTAAAATAATGGGGTTGATTATGTGTAGGTGAGTCACACTCCCAAGGAAAACAATTTAAAAAGACAAGATGTTTAATAAGTCTTCAAGGGTCCATTAATGCTTTGTAAAATAATTAAAACAAACCCAAAATCACATTATTTTAATGGTAAAACATATATTGGCCTAACATAAGGCTTATAGTATTTTATTACATCACTATTGGGTCATTATGATGTCATAAAACACATTATATATTTAAACAGTATTTAATTTTTACCCAAAAATTTGACTGTCTTAGAAAATTATGAAAAATTCAGCATTGGATAATTTCGACAACTTGATTCCAGAAATAATATTCTTTTTATCTAAATAATTTTCTAAATATGTTAATTTTCACTTTTAAAATAAAAACCGACATTTATCGAAAATTCATGGGTTTTGACAAAAATGGCTTTCAAACCTTAATAAAAATTACAATTGCATTCATAAAATTATACAATCATTTATATTTAATAAAAATTAATTTAATAATAATAATAATATTTTATTAAAATATTATTTAATTCAAAAATCCATTAATTCATCAAAATAGATTTCTTAGTTGAACATTAACTAAAAATACTATTTGTGCTTTAAAAACTATTTACAAGGTAACAATGATAAAATGAAAGTATATTCATTATTATATACAGAAATGCTGTACATAACCATAGTACTAAGGTCTTGTTACATAACCCCTTATAACACCCTCATAAGACCGAAGAGTAAGGTGTTGAATGGTGACAAACTCTTGGGGTGGCTCAGATAACATTGCTCGGGTGGTAATCTCTATCAACTTCCACTTCTCTCATAGATAGTTCCGTTCGAGCTTGACATGATGAAGCTCGACTTGATCTTGGTCAAGAGAAAATCCCAATGATGACACCTCTTTTCCGAGCTCCAACAAATGGGCTTCGTATGAAGCAATTCTACTGGATGAGGCCATCACTTCCTTTGTCTGAGTAAATTAGATTGTTAAAGCCCTATATTTATACTAATCATGGGATCATTGTTCAACGACTAAATTAGAAACAGTCACAATTCTTAAAATAAAACCAAATAATTTTACATTTTATATAAAAATTTTACATAAAGAGACATTTAATTAGATCAAGCGGGATTTCCATTAATGGAAGTTTGGGTCGTTACAACATATCTTCGTAGTGAGGTAGGATGCGTTGGGTGCGTCACAAGTAATATTTCATTAATGAATAATACGAGAAAGGATTTATCCCTTATGTTATTTAATAGAAGTTAATATATCATAACATTTTATAGAAATGATATTACCTAAATAAATCCATGGCTATGGTGTTCTATAGGCATGTTAGATTTCTATAAAGTCAAAGAAAGAGACATCGAGCACATGGTTTGAGGGCACCAATATACAACCTGGTTGTTTAGAGATGTCATGATAAAGAGATTATATTGAAAAATAAGAATCTGTATTAGGTATTATACCATTGTGGCATTAACTTATTTCTCTATGGGTGTCTTAGCATGTTTCTAGTCACTAACATTGGAATTTCAGCTATTTCACTTAATGCCAATGAGAAAGAGGCCTAGATATTCACACACTAATTGTATCCAAAATCTCAGTTAAATAATATATTATCATTTATTATTTAACAAGTTTAATAAATATTATTCCCATGCATGGTTTAATAATTATTCATATTTTATTGATCACATATATTATTTTATTAGTTATTTGAGAGAATATTATCTGAGCAGAATATTTAATAAATATTTAATTGTTATTTAGTGAATAAAATAATTATTTATTTATTGAAAAATAATGGAGTGATATTTATTTATTAAATAAATAGTCATTATTTAATGTTTGATAAATATTATGGAGGAATGGAGGGCCAATTTTAATAGTTCAATGATAAATAATATACATTGAATATTATTTGATTAAATAATATTTAATTTAATTCATGAGTTTAGCCCATGTCAATAAATAATAATAATATTATTATTATAGACATGAGGTTCCGAAGGGATTAAATAAATAATAAATGGAACTTGTGCAATTATTTATTTCTAACCCTAGGGTATATAAACCCAATTATATTATTTTTCCAAGAGAGACGATTCATTTTTTGTGCACAAGGACATTCAGAGAGAATCCTCTCAAGCATTAGAGAGCTCCGTCTCCAAGAATGCTCCTAAGAATGAAGAGTGATATTCCTCCACCTTATACTCTCGAGTCTAGATAGATCAAGAATAATCCTTTGGAATTGATTATTAGGGTGATCAAAGGAAAACAATGCAAGTGATGAGATCTACCATACTAGCACCTCGAGATTCCTACAATGATGTTCAGAGATTCATGGACCACATGTGAATCACCACTAGAGGGAATATAATCTCGATTCCTATAACACAATGATGGTATGATGTAGATCCATTTTCAGATCCATCAATAAAGAAATAATTTCACATAAGGTAATTCTTTAATTATTTAAATTAATTATAAATAATATGTGACGATCCTATGATTCAGTTTTGGTATTTATCCATTTTCTATATTATTTGTTTTAATTATATTTATTATAGTGTTTATCATCGTGTAAATCTATGATTAATCATCTATCATAAAAAAAGCAAAGTTGGGAATGACCCATCCGATGCTTCCACTACGCCCAGACCTTCAAGTGGTATTAGAGTAGTCATATAAATATTTATAATTACCTAAATATCATTGATTTATTTATGCATTTATTATTGGTTTTTAATTTCAATTTAATCATTCTTTAATATGAATTGTGATATTTGTTTTCTCCCTCTCCATTTATCATAATATAATTAAATAGATTAATTTTATTAATGAAATAAATTTAAAGATATCATTTAGAGGTGCTGATGAATCTGATCAGATAACACAAGAGTACACCCTATATAACCTGGAGGTATACACAGTGTACTAGTATTTAATGCACCAAGAATTAATTTGGAATTAATTAAATTCATGTGAATTTATTACACTTGGAAAATTTAATTATACACTGTATGTTGACTGGGCAAGCCTTATGCACAGTTAGTCGGAGTACACGTCGTGTAACTATAGTACATGATGTGCAATCCCTTAGTTATAGACGGGTCATGTATTATCTTACATGACCTATATGATTGGTGAGTGTGTAACTTAGAGACCACATGCTGTGTAGACCATGTACATTCCATGTACTCCAACATTTTCCACGACATGGTTACACATAGAGTCCCTAGGTGTGTGTCATAGATAGACGGTGAGAAAAATACATGTCGTCTAGCTCCAATGTACATGGAATGTACTTTTACCATATTACATAGAATTGAAAATTAATTTATTATACTTTGAAAACATTATCAACATGTTCTTACTTTTGGTAATTAAGTTGATAGGACATTCCATGTGATGAGTTTTATATTTATAAATATATATTTTTTTTGTAATGTTCAGATCTATATATCATGTATAAGTTGTATTATAGTTATTACTCTACACACATTAAAGCATAGCACACTATGTAAATAACATGTAAACTGTGTGGTCATAAAGTTGATAGTACACGTCATGAAATTACATGATTAAGTCATGTATGCCACATGTCACAAGATAAAACCATATATGAGTATAATACACATTGGGTAGTTTAGACGGGTACTCACTATGTTGTCTCCAAGGTACATTTTTATATACAATTAATTTTAAATAAATAAATTTAATTTTTTTTAAAATTATGATGTATGAGAATCTCAAGGAAATTTGAATGAGAATTAAGATAAAATAATTTATTAATTAAATAAGACAATTAATTGATCTGAGCTTGATTTATCTTAAATAAGAACGATTATAATTGAATGATAATTTTATTAAATGCGAAATTCATTGCATGCATGTGGATGATTATGATCCTAGAACAAACCTTTGTATGTGATTTATTTCATTTAAATCATTATTAAATTAAATTGTTGGTCTACGTGTCATCTCTCCCCTCATTATGTAAAGGGCCTGTGTGCCCATGGTTTCTTTTATGTAAACCCCTTAACCAATCCTTTGGTTTCCCTCACCTACATGTGAGCAGGACCGGCCCGGTAAATTCTGTTGCCCAAGACTGCCTATGAAATTTTGCCCTAAAATGTATTAAGAGCTACAGTGAAATGGTAAATTTTTTGCCCTTGGTTTTGTATTTTTTTTCTTTGATTGCCTGTTGCCCTAGCCCGGGGGCTCTCTGGGCTTGCCCTAGGGCCGGACCTGCATGTGAGTAAAAGCATATGTAATGGATGGAGATCCCAATCTAGTAGTGGCAGTTTTATTTTTGTGCTGAGGTGAAACCAATATAAGAGAGATACATAGGTGGATGGGTGGAAAGCTGCAACACAAACCATAAATGGTTCAAGGTGTTTTTCCCCTAGGTCGATGGTTAGTTTATCATCTGATATATAAACTAAGAATTAGTAAAATTTCATGATCATACCAATTTATTATTTTATTTCTATCAAGTTTCATGTTTATTTCATTATGGATGTTTTTTCATGATCACATGAATTAATGAATTAACAAGCATGCAAGATAGAACTAAAATAAATTGTCTTATGCATTAATATCATCTAAGACCTGGTTAATCACTTATGTAAACCCAATTAATATTAACAATCATGTAATGAATATAATTTTTTTTGTAATTTACACATAAGGATAAAATAATTCAATTATATATATTAAGTCGGTATAGCCTTCTACTACTTTAGTTAAAATCGAACCATAGTTCAAAGTGCTTGAAAAACCAAATTTGAGGTGCTTTCAATTATTAGGGAATTCCAACTTGATGTATTTGGTTGAATTAAATTAGTTAACATAAAGGGTTGACTACCAAAGTAGGACTTGGTGTTATTAAGAGGAAAATATTGAGGAAATCCATTTTAAGGATTTCGGGATTTGGGAGTCCACTCAAAAGATCAAGGGATTTTGAGTTAATGGATTTGGCATTTTGAAAGCCTACAAAAAAACCTTAAAATTACTTGACCAACAAAAGTTGGGGTGATTAGAAGGGGAATATATACCATTTCCACTAGAATATACAAGCAATAGGATATTCCAAATCCAATGGTGAGGGATATTGGGTTTTGATAAAATAGAGAGAGATTAATAAATATAATATTTATTTATTTGTCAAAATTTTATCAGATAAAGTACTAAATTTTTTCTCATATTATTTATAGAAAAAAACAAAAAATGACTTCAAACAATCACTGTGATCCATACTTTATAAGAATAACCTTCTTAACATCACAAATTTCCAAGAATGGAAAAGGTACTTACGCGTTATCCTATGCCATGAAAGGAAATTTTATGTGCTATAAGAACCTATTCCTAATGCGCATGGTAGTGAGACTAGTGAGGAAGAGTTATCTATCTATGAGAAACATTTAAAAAATGATACATATGTTCAATGTTTCAGGCTATCATCCATGACCAATATGAGCCTTTGAAGCAGTATGAGGACATGGATGCATATAACATGATGTCTCACCTTTGGGATCTCTATCAAGAGAAGGAAAGACAAGAGAGATACGAAATCTCTAATTCTTAGTTTATAACTAATCTTAGAGATTAAATTCTATATGGGCCTCATTTATTCAATATTATTTCTTACATTGAATGATTATACATCCTAGGGATTAAATTCCTAGATGAGTTGTACATAGATCTCATATATTCTTCACTACCCAAGACCTTCTCTAATTTTATTGTTAATTATAAAATGAGTAATAATGAGAATAGTCTTTAAAAAATTCTTACTATGATTATCCAAGTGGACAAGAACACGAGTTTTGAAAAAACCAAAATCCTTATGGTGAATAAGAAAAGTAAGAATAAGGAAAAGGGGCCCAAGACTCATAACAAGTCAGAAGAGGAAGATCCAGACCTACTGTGGTCAAAGTAAAGTCTCCCTTAGATGAATCTCGGTGCTACGAATTCAACTATGTACTCGGATTTTTAATCTGAGCACCAGTTAAAAAGTTAGAAAATGCCGCTCACGCGTTTACTGAACGTACCTTAAAAAAAGTTCATAAATTCTTTCTGGGCACACTAGGCCTCAGAATCACATGCCATCAATTTTCATAGACTCGTAATAATTCCATTTAATTAAAAAAATTACATGGAAAATCCGGGTCTTTACAAGAAGAGTATCTACACCCAGAAGTAAGGATAAACTAAAGGTGAGTTTGTTATCAAGTGGAATCTTTTAATATACATACACTGGTTATTAGATACAGCTTGTGGTGCTCATATCTATATCCAAATGCAAGAATTGGGTAGATTCCAAAGGATTTCTAGAGGTGAGGTGGATTTTCGAGCTACCAATGGTGAGATTCTAGATACTCTAGCTATTGGTGACTAAAAACTTTCATTGTCAATGGGAATGATATTGGTTTTAACATATTTTTATTATGTACCAACTATTACAAAGAACACAAATTTTTGTGTCATGCCTAGATACATGTGGTTTTATTTTCATGTTTGGAAATAAAAGTTGTTTATTTTATAAATATAACACATTTTATGGTATGGAACATTTAAATAACAATATTTATGTATTATATTATGAAAACCAATTATTGTCAATAGATAACTAATCATGTTCACATGACTCATATAACACCCAACTATGGCATCACCGTCTTGGTCATGTAAACGAGAAGCATTTGAAAATGCTCTGTCATGATGGTTACTTAGACTTTTTTGAGTTAAAACCACTTGAAAGATGCCATTCTTGTTTACAAGAAAAAATTACCAAACTTCTATTCAGTGTTTAGGGTGAAAGGGCCATAGATATTTTAGGATTTGTACACATTGAAGGTTGTGACTAGTTCTAATAGAATCTAAATGTGGGTATTCTTACTTCATAAATTTTACTAATGACTTGAGTAGATATGGATATGTATACTTGATGAAATATAAGTCTGAGTCATTTGAGAAATTCAAATAATTCAATAATGATGTAGAGAATCAATTTGGAAAGAAGATTAAGAATCTTCGATCAAATCAATGTGGTGATTATCTTAACCAAAAGTTTATCAAATTTCTATGAGAGTTTGAGATTCTATCTTAACTCACCATCCTTACACACCATAATGGAATGATGTTAGTGAAAGAAGGAACCATACATTATTATACATGGTAAGGTCGATGATGAGTCATGAATATATTCCATTATCCTTTTGGGTATATACATTATAAAATGAGGCATATTCATTAAACTGAGTACCAAATAAAGTAGAAAAAGGAATTCCCTTCAGGTTATGGAGTGGAAAGAAACCCATTTTGTCATATACACACGTATGAGATTGTGACGAGTTTGTTAAAGCCTTCTCTGACAACAAACTAGAACCCCGGGGCAAAATGCGTATCTTTATAGGGAATCCTAAGAAAAAAAGGGATACTACCTATACAACCCTTAGACAAGAAATTGACTATTTCCAAAAAATCCATCTTTCTTGAAAGGAAAACATCCTCAAAAAGTATAGTGGGAGGAAGATTTACTTTAATGAAATTGATGATCAAGATACACAATATTTGGTATAAGAATTGATTAAAAAGGTCCCCATGGAAGAATAAGTTCTTGAAACACAATTACTACATAAGATCACTAGATAGGTAAGATAACCAGAGAGATATGGTTTTTTAGTCACCAAATATAGCGACTCATTATTGGATGACAATGATGAACCTATCTCCTACAAATAGGTAGTAGAAATCTCATAAGTTTCAAGATGTAAAGAATCCATGAATTCTAAAATGTATTCCATATATTAGAACCAAGTTTGGGTTCTGGTTGATGTGCCAATTTATGTAAATACCATAGGGTGAAAATGAGTATTCAAGAGAAAACTAGACATGGAAGGTAAGGTAAATACATATAAAGCAAGGCTAGTGGCTAAAGGGTTTAAACAACATCAAGGAATTTACTACGATGAAACATTTTCACTAGTTTCTATGTTTAAATCCATATGAATTATACTTGATATAATAGCTTACCATGACTATGAAATTTGGTAGATAGATGTCAAAATATATTTCCTTAATGGGAACATTTAAGAAGATATATACATGACACAACCAGAAGGGTTTGTGACTCCAAGTGTTGCCAAAAATATTTTTAAGTTGCATAGATCCATTTATGGATTGAATCAAGCATCCAGGTCATGGAATATTCAATTTGATGAAACTATAAAAGAACTTGGTTTCATTAAGAACAAATGTGAGACATGTGTTTACAAGAGGTTTAGTGGGAATGAGGTCATTATCCTAGTAGTATATGTTGATGAAATATTACTTCTTGGAAACAAAATACCATTCTTATAGTATGTTAAGGATTGGTTGAACAAGTGTTTATACATAAAGGAATTAGGTGAAGAGATTTATATTATAGGGATTGAGATCATTTGTGATAGATCCAAGAGGCTATTTGGACTAAGTTAAAGTATATATATTGACCAGATACTAAAGAGATTTAGTATGGAATAATCCAAGAGAGGATTGGTTCCGGTGTCACATGGTATATATATTTCTAATAAAATGTATCCTCAAACATAATAGGAGAAAGATACAATAAGTAATATCCCATACAATTCAGTGATATGATCAATCATGTATACCATGTTATGTACTAGACTTAATGTTTCCCATGTATTGAGCATGGTAGACAGATATAAAAAAGATCCAGGAGAATAGCATTGGTCTACTATTAAGGCTATCCTCATTTATCTAAGAAGAACCAAGGATATGTTTTTGGTGTATGGAGGAGATAAGGAGTTAGTCATCAGGGGTATAACAATGCTTTATTTCAAATATATTAGAATAATTTGAAGTCATAGTCAGTATATGTTTTATGGATCAATGGAGGAGCTGTGAGTTGGAAGCGTTCAAAGCAGCTTGTAACATCCCAAACCTGGATGCAACTGAAAGGTTCCCCAAGCCCGGTTGGCCATATGGCCTCAAGTGAATTTCCCCAAACACTAGAGGATATTGGCTAGCAATGAGGGACTAGGTGTGTTAATGTGGAGACTATTCCCTCATTACCAAAGGGTAGCACAATAGAAATAAAATATTATATAAGTAGTAGAAGTAATAAATCAATCATACAACTAATAAATGAGCAAGAAAAAAATATATAAATCACACTATAAGGAATATTATATATAGTTGATGATTATACATGTCATGTGTCTAATAAAGCATCCAAAAACAAGTATACATGGAAGGTGTACAATACATGGAACAAAAGTACAAAATGGACAAAAAGTATCCTAGCTAGCATCACAAGACTTATCTCAGTCCCATACTCTCATACTCCTATGTAGAAATCAAGATCATATATCATGGTGCTTTCACTTATCCATACCTGTAATCATATAGTCTTTTCGGGTACCATCAGTAACCCAAACATGGCATGAGATATAATCCCAGTAGACAACCACCCAAAGGTCTAGTGCCATCTAGTAAGTGAATATATATAACAACAATAGTGTGCATGCAGTAATATAATATGTAAAGGACATAATGAAAGTAAACAACCCATAAAGGATCAGGTTCCCATGGACATCCATCCTCTACTACCTGCTTCGGCCTAGCCATAATATCTCTGAATTAATAGTCAGTCCTATCTCATTTTATAATTCAATTTTCATTTAATGATTAAATTTAATTTAATAAATAATTTTTGAGACCTAGCATATAGCCTAGCATCCCCCATACAAATAAGTGATCAAAAGATGCCTAATCAGACCATCTATATGGTGTAAATCACTGACAGAATCTAATATTGTTCTTTATCTTGGAAGACACATCATATAAATCATTCCATTCATTATTCATTTAAGAACATGAGCCTGTCCTTGGCATTCCTAATTTGAAATATAGATATCACTCTAGGTGTATCATGAACCAAGAACCCTACAAACCCATCCCAGACATTCCTCATTGGAATCTTGGTATAACTCTAGGCGTGGTTTAACAATAGTTCAATTCAAGTCTGCCCTTGGAGGTTCACTAAGGGAGCCCAAGTATCACCCATGGAGTATATGATAAACTACCATCTGAGTCCGTCCTTTGAAACCCATAAGGAGTCTAAGTATCACTCAAGTGTATAATAGTTATCCCCCATGAGTCTATCCTTGGAAATCCATATAAGGAGTCCATGTTTCACTTGGGCGTAAGTAAGGTAGGAGCCAAATGAGTAAATCCATGGCATTCATATAAGAACCCATGTGTAAATTAAGTCATATTTATAATCATTCAAACAAAAATGCATTCAATATTATTTAGTTATAACATGGGTCATCACCATATTCAATTTAATTCAAACTCACCTCAGAAGGTGACTCAAGTTATAGAATAATCTTAAAAGGATTAGCCTATATTTAACTCACATGGGAATTTCAATATAAGGGAATCTCATACTTAATAAACCAATACATGGAAAGAGTTTAGGGATATGGCTTATATTCTATTTTTTAATCAAATCATACCACAATTCAATTTACAATTCAAATTATAATTCATTTCAATTAAAATTGACAATTCAATATTAAACATCCCATGGAAAGGGGTAAAAAGGAACACCCTAAGGTATCCAAACTCAAATCCACCCATAGTAGTCCAATTTACTAAAAAAACACCAAAAGGAGTGGTTTCAATTCAAGTCTCATAACATCTATTCATTTATCAACAAGTTCCGTTGATTATATAGGTCTCACTTATTAGTTCAAATCATGGATTGAATTCCATTTCAAGGGTAGTGTTTCGAGAATTGGGTGCATGACACAATTAAATATATATAAACACTTAGAATTTGAATGAAATAAACAATAACACCTACTGTAGGTTCATAGTGGATAGATCGTCCGATATCAGCTCCTGATTTGACTCAGATTATGAGAAAATCAAAGAAAAGATGAAGAACCTATAAATAGGGCATATTATCTTGCACCTAAATAGCATAATTGATACTAAATAAAATGAGTAATTACATGAAAATAATAGAGATTTTACTGTGATGGATCTGATACTTCCAACAGATCTTGATTCTGAGCTCGAACAGAGAAAATATCCCACTTCCTAGGATAGTTTCCAAGAGGGATCTCAAAAGGTGATTTTTCTATGAATGAGAAGAAGTAGAAATTAGGTTTGATTTTAATAGATTAATTAGGGAAAATTTTTTAAATTCCCAAGAATTCATGGGTCACACGGTTTGGCTTCACGGTTGGCCAAACCGTGCGCCAACCCTGCGCCCTTTTATATAGGAAAGGGGCACCCTGCAAGGTTTACTCGCACAATTTAACTAACCATGAAAAAAACATGTCTCATCCCACTATCAAAATTGTAGACATTCCTACACGAATGTGTACCCCAAATCACACATTTTATCAAATCATGTGTCTTTTAGAACTCCACTGTCCAGCCTAGTACGGTTAGAAGTAACCATTCAACTTTCCCCGTATGGTTTCTAATAACCGTGCGCTAGCCCTTTTTCAACCAAAATCTATATTTCGGGTTCCAAACCATCCCTATACACCACCAATACATCAAAAAACTCAAATATTATTCACATTAGGTCATATTTAGATATTTAAAATGAAAATTGATGGAAAATAAATGATTCTGTACCTCAAGAAAGAATTGGTTTCTTACAAAATTCCCCCATTATAACAATTCATCCTCGAATTTCCCTATCAAGGGTGGTCAATATTGTTTGAGAAAAAAAACCATCCACTATGCTCTTACATCAACATCTCTCTCCCAGATCTCATCCTACACATGGCCGTGCTTCCATGATACTCATACTAGAGGAACTGACTGGCCCTGAAGAACCTTTGTGCTATGATCCACAATATGTATCAGATGCTCCTTAAAGGATGTATCTACCTATAAATCAACCTCATTGGGATGAAATACAAGATATGGTTTTGAATGATAATGGCACAACTGAGATACATGGAAGTTTTCGTGCATGTCTCAGTACCTCTGAGAAAACTGAAAATGATAGGCTACCGACCCAACTCTCTCTAGAATCTCGAATGACCCAACATATCACGGTGAAAGTTTACCCTATCTCCTGATATTTTTGTGTCCCAACCTTAGAGAAATAGGTAAAAAGACATGATCTATGACCTAGAACTCTAGAGGTCATCTGCGATGATCGGCGTAAGATTTATTTTGAGACTATTTAATAGACATCCATTTCCAAATCAACTGAACCTGCTATGTGGTCTCCTGAATGATATGAGGTCCAAGAATATCCTCCTCTCCTAAATCTAACTAATATAGGGGTGATTCGTATGGCCTATTGTACAAATACTCATAAGTCACCATCTGAATATTATCCTGAAAGCTATTGTTATAGGAGAATTTAACTAGGGGTACATGCATCTCCCAAGAGACCTTGAAATCTGGGATGCATGCTCACAACATATACTCAAGCACTTATATCATTAAATATTATTGGAATCGATCTGAGGGTGGCATGATGTGCTTAGAAGAACCTGTGTACCTAATGACCTTAGTATCCCTCACCATAACTGTGAAGTAAACCGGGCGTCCCTATATGAAATGATAGTACGGGGGACCCCGTGAAGTTGTACCATCACACAGATATAAAACCTCCCAAGATCATCTACTGAAAATTTATCCTTGATAGGTAGGAGATGAGAGAAATTCATGATCCAATCAACAAAAACCCATACAACATCATTACCTCGAGGTGACCTCGATAAAACAGTAATGAAGTCCATCGTAATGTCATTCCATTTCCACTTAGGAATGGGTAGATGCTATAAATTCTAGCTGGTTACTGGTGTTTCTCCTTCATCTACTGATAGGTGGAACACCTTATGACAAAAACAACTACATATCTTTTCATACCCAGCCACCAGTACTGGTGATGTAATTCCTGATACATTTTGGTGATGGCCAGGTGTACTACTCAAACTGAAGCATAATTTTTTTGCATCAGCTCATCACGTATTTCATCTAAAACCCAGATGAAACCATGTACACGTAGAATTTCATCTTCACATACAGTCCAATCAGGATAAGGGTACTCACATAATACACTCTCCCATAGGACTAGGCTCTCAAAATATAATAGCTGCCTCATCCTCACTCCATCCATAAGGGTAGAGGTAACAACTAAGGATAATAGATAAGTTTTTTCCTAATTGTCCTGCACCTCCAAGCGAATCTTAGAGAACAAATCCATAAGCTTCCACTTGCTACCAGCCTATTGAACTTTATGTATCTAAGTCCTCTTACTCAGTTCATCATCCAATGCATTTCCCTTACTAGGAATATATGCAAGCTCAAAGTCGAAAGACTGTAGGTATTCAACCCACCTTTGATACCTCTGATTCAGATCACGATTTGTAAATATGTACTCGAGGCTTTGGTGGTCCGTGTACACAATAAAATGATCTCCAAGTAAGTAATGCATACAACAACATAACGTGTGAAAAACTATAGCTAACTCAAGATCATGCACTGGGTAATTCCTCTCATGTGGCCTTAACTACGAAGAACCATATGCTATGACACTATCTCCTAGTATAAGGAATTATACTAGATCAATAAATGACACATCAAAATACATAGTGTAACTCCTGCCTGGCTCTAGAAGAATCAATATCAATGTTGAATTCAATCTCCCTTTCAGCTCCTAAAAGGACGAATCGTATGCATCTGACCATACAAACTTCACACCCTTCTTAGTCAATTCCTTCAATGGCGCTAAAAGGTGTGAAATGTCCTGTATGAAATTCATGTAATATCCGGCTAGAACTAAGAAACTCCATACCTCAAATACATTCTTGGGATGCTCCTAGGAAACTATATCTCTCACCTTCTCTAGATAAACTGATACTCCTATCTCTAAGATAATGTGACCTAGGAAGTGAATCCAATCCATCTAGAAATGGAACTTTGTGAGTTTATCACATAACTGATTCTATCTTAGTGTATTCAAGATGATATTAAGATGTTTTTCATGGTCGTTCTGAGTGTGATAATACACCAAGATATCATCCATGAAAACCACCACAAAAAATCCAGATAAGGATGGAAAACTTAGTTCATCAGTGCCATAAAGACTGTTGGAACATTCATGAGACTAAACGAAATAAAAAAATACTCATATAGACCATACCTATTATAAAAAGCTACACGAGGTATGTATGATGGTGTAACACACACCTGATGATAACCAGATCTCAAATCAATCTTTGAGAAAACTTGAGCTCCTCAGAGCTAGTAGAAGAGATCACCTATCTCAAGTAGAGGATACTAGTTCTTAACCATTAGTTGGTTCAATTTTTGGAAATCCACATATATTCTAAAATTTATATTCACCAAGGACCAAAAAACCCCATAGAGAATTACTAGGTTAGATAAACCCTTTTACCTATAAATCCTATAACTACCTTTTGATCTCCTGCATCATAGTAGTATCCATCCTATAAGGAGAAATGGATATCAATGTAGCTCCTGTAACTAGATCGATAGAGAACTCTATCTCTATCACTAGAGGAAATCCTAAAAAGTCATCTGGGAAAACATACTTGAAACAATCAACCACTAGAGGGAAATATTCCTGATAGGTTCCCTGGTTATCTAGATATAAACTCGCAATCTTGGTATCCTACCTAGCCCACGATTCTCAGGTCCAACTCAACCCACTTGGACATCCTATCCACCGTTATGAATAAAATCTCTACCCTGTGGTGATTTGAAAGTCACCATTCGATGATAGAAATCAAAAAGAGCGTGAAAGGTAACCAACTAGTCTATCCTGAGAATGATGTTAAAAGCTATCATCTTAAGGAAAAATAGGCCCCATACAAAGTGAAACCTACCAATATCAAGGGGGAAATCCCTACACTGATGTACATCCTCCATTTTAATCCCCAATAGAGTGTCAAGCATCATAACACCATAAAATTATGAACACTGAGTCCAAGGCTCTCCATAATGAGCCCAAATATAAATCCATTAGAATAACCTGTATCAAAAAGAGAATATGTTAAAGTAGAGGATACTAGAATAGTACCTATCACTATATATGGTATGATATTATTCTCCTCAGGGGTCATTTACACTATATATATCTAGCCTGATCCACGACCCTGTTATACTAACTAGCTAACCTGAGTAGATCTGCTCTTTTATCACTATAAGTCTGAGGTCTGACTACCATGACCACGACCACCACCTCATCCTTATCGGCCGGATGTACTCTATCTCCTTGCCCAAAGAGAAGCTGCTGACTCTGCTCCTGCATGTGGAGTCGGTGAAGACCCTTTCTCACTAGCTTCCAGAGGAAACATTTTGTAGAAGCGCTGTAGATGAACCATCTTGCCACAAGATCATCACTCGACTGGTTCCCTTGTACATTGAGGCCTTGTATGTCCTAGTCTACCACACTAGTGACACCTCACATGGCTACCTGAGTATGTGCCCTGGATACTAATATCATCATGTGGAATCTCCATACAATGCTTCCTACTACCGGTCAATGTAGTACCATATCTAGATGTTGAACTACCCTGGATCACACCCCCAACCACTCTCAAGTTATGCACTATGATAAGCACCTGATTCACTATTCTAGAAATATTAGTTAGTTGAAATACATTCACCTATGATTGGATTCCATACTTGAGACCATCCACAAATCTCTTATCCTTAGATAACTCATCAACCATCAAAATAGGTGTGAAGTGATGGATCTTTGTAAAATGGGACAAATAATCCATAATTAATAATGTGGCCTTGTCCAAGTGCATGAACTCCCAGTCTCTATCGACCCTCAACGTCTCATGATATAATTAATCATAGAAGGCCATATGAAAATCCCTCTAAGTCATCTCCCAATGAAAATCCATATGAGTAATAACATACCACCATATCTTGATAAAATCATGAAACATATACACAATGAGATTTACCCTCCTCTCAAGAGGCATATGAAGATTATAAAAGATAGATAGCATGGAATCTATCCATGAATACATAGCCTGTGGCCCTCTATCCTCTGAAAATGTGGGAAGATGATGCTACTGGAACTCACACACCAACTCTACCATAGTCGGGTCAAGTCATAGTGCTCCCTGAATGGTCTGAATGAATTGCATAAAGCCTTCATAGGACTGTTCCTCAACACTTGTGTCTAGTACAACTACTGGTGCCAAATCTATAACTATTGGAGGATCTACCAATAAACCATGGCCAAATGCCTCCAGAGTGTGTTCGTCACCACCCTCCTAGCATACAACTAGATTTTTTCATGGCGACATGCCTCTACAATGCCAAACGCACACCTCAGAATAGAATTTTATCAAAGTTCAAAGCTACAAAGTGCATATACTGAAATAGGATAGGTACAAGCTTTCCTATATAAGAAAAACACCCATATTCCTGCTCCTTGAGTCAAGTATGGAAATCATAGATATCATATAGAAGCAAGATATACTACCCACCACTAAGGCTGGTTCTGGGTTAAGTTATCTTCTATAATTGATTTCAGTTACCATTTTATTCTCATGTTCTATTTTATCACAATTTAATTTAAAATGGTTGAACCAAATGGTTAACCAAGTTCCGATATATAAGGGACCATACTCCTTATTAACTAAAATATGACATCAACCTAATTCACACCATAATAGATTCGATAATGTCTATCACAATAGCAGGTATAACAACTATGAAACATATCATAACAACATGAAATCATGAAATGCATTCTATATAGAATGACTTAATGCATGACGTGTGAAATATAAAAAGTGCCTAAAACGATACAAGAGATGGAATACCCTCATCTCATTGGGTTGAAAAAAAAATAGAACCCAAAATAATATCAATAATAACATTACAATTCAAGTGCATCACCCAATGGTGGAATAAAATCAACTATAATAGTCAGAATCTAGAAAACAACAATCTTATTCGAGGTAATTTTACTTTTTCTTGCACGTGGTTCAGCTATGCCCAGAAAAAACCCATTACTAAATTAATTTACATTCTTATCCCCATCCATTTTATCAAAATAGTAAATCAAACCAAAAAATATGAACCTGATACAACTTTTTAATGTCCCGGACTCGGATGCCACTGAATGGTGCCCTGAGCCTAGTTGGCCACATGGCCTCAAGAGTATCTCCCCAAATGCTAGAGGTAGCTGACTAGTAGTGAGGTCTTAAGTGTGCCAATGAGGAGACTATGTCCTCATTATAAGAGTGAAGCATAATGGAAATACAATATCAGTTAAGTAGAGAAAGTAGTAAATCAATCAGACAACTGATAAATGAACAAGAAAGGAATATATAAATCATACCAGAAGAAATATCATATATAGATGATGATGATTCATGTCATGTGTCTAATAAAGCATCTAAAATAGGTATACATGGTAGGTGTATAATACACGAAACAAAATTAAAAAAGGACAAAAAGTATCATAGCTAGCATCATGAGCCTCAGCTCGATCCCATGCTCTCTTGATCCTAAAAGTAAATCAAGAACCTATAGTAGGGAACTTTCCCTTATCCATATCTTCAATAATATAGTTTTTTTTCAGGTACCATCAGTGGCCCGAACAAGGTGTGATATATAATCCCAGTAGGAAATCACCCAAAGGTATAGTGTCATCCATTCAGTGAATATATATAACAAAAACAGTGTGAAAGAAGTAATATAATATGTGAAGTAAGTACTAAAAATAAACAACCCATAAAGGACCAGGTTCCCATGGACACCTGTCCTTTGCTACCTGCTTTAGACTAGTTGGGATATATCTGAATTAATAATTAGTCCTATCTCATTTTATAATTCAAGTTTAATTTAATGATTCAATTTCATTTAATAAATAAGTATCTAGACCTGGCATGTAGTCCAACATCCCCCATACAGATAAGTGATTAAAATATGTCTAATCATGCCATCTATAAGGTGTAAAGTACTGACCGAATCCAATATCGTGCTTTGTCTTGGAATAAGTTTCATAAAAATCATTCCATTCATTATTCATTTAAGAACCTAATCCCTTCCTTATAATTCCTAATTTATAATCCAGGTATCACTCCAAATTTATCATGAACCAAGTTCCCTACAAGCCCATCCTAGGCATTCCTCATTGGAATATTGGTATCACTCTAGGTGTGGTGTAACAATAGTGCCATTCGAGTTCATCCTTGGTGGTCCACTAAGGGATCCCAAGTTTCACCCATGGCGTATATGATCAACTACCCTCTAAGTCCATCCTTTTCAATCCATAAAGAGTCCAAGTATCACTCAGGTGTATAATAGTCAACCCCCATGATTATTTCCTTGGAAATTAGTGTAAGGAGTCCAAGTGTCACTTGAGCATAAGAAAGGTAGGATCCAAATGATTTTGTCCATGGCATTCGTATAAGAACCTATGTGTCACCCAAGGCATATTCATAATCATTAAAACAAACATGCATTCAATATCTTTTAGTTATAACACGGGTCATCACCATATTCAATTCAATTCAAACTCACCTCATAAGGTAACTCAAGTCACGGGACAATCTTAGAAGGCTTAGCCTCTATTTAACTCACACGGGTATTTTAATATAAGGTCATCTCATGGTTGATCAACAAATACATGGAAAGAGTCTTGGGATACGCCTTCCATTACCTTTTTTAATCAACTCACATCACAATTCAATTTACAATTCAAATTATGATTCATTTAAATTATAATTGACAATTAAATATTAAACATCCCATGGAAAGGGCTAAAAATGTACACCCTAAGGTATCAAAACTCAAAGCCACTCATGGTGGTCCAATTTACTAAACAACACACCCAAAGGTGTGGTTTCAATTCAAGTATCACAACCTCTATTCATTTATCAATGGGTTCCGTTGATTATATAGGTCTCACCTATCAGTTAAAATCATGAATCAAATTCAATTTCAAGGGCATCACTCCTATAATTGGGAACACCATACAAAAACATATATATAAACACTTAGAATTTAAATTAAAGGCATGATACCACCTATTTTAGGTTCATAGTGGATAACTCATCTAGTATTAGCTCCTGATTCTACTCAGATCGAGAGAAAATTGAAGAATGGACAAAGAACCTATAAATAGGGCATATTAGCTTGCACCTAAATAGTATAGTCAATACCAAAAAAAACGAGGAATGAAAAAAAAGGAATATAGATCTTACTAAGTCTAATCTGATGCTTCTGATGAATCTTAATTCCAAGCTTGGGCAGAGAAGATCTCCCACTTCCTAGGATAGTTGCCAAAGAGGGATCTCAAAAGGTGGCTTTCTTATGTGGGATAAGAAGTGGAAATTAGGTTTGATTTTAATAGATTAATTTGGCTCAAAATTTTAAATTCTCAATAATTCCTAGGTTTCATGGTTTGGCTACATGGTTTTCTTGCACAGTTTGACTAACTGTGCACAAATTGTGTCTCAGCCCACTGTCAAAATTGAAGGCATTCCTGCATAGTTGTGATATACACTATCATATAGTTTTTCAAACTGTGTGGACCATAGGAATCCACTATCCAGCCTTACATGGTTAGAAGTAACCATGCAGCCTTCCCCACACAGTTTCTACTAACCACACGCCAAACCTTTTTCAACCCAAAAGCTAGGTTTTGGGCTCCTAATCAGCCCCAAACACCCACGATACATCCAAGACATAAAAGTGAATTAAAATTAATCCATATTTGTATTTTAAACTTAAAACTAATGGATATTAAATGATTTTATACCTTAATAAAGAATTGGGTTCTTACACAGCTAGTTGTCACTGATTATATAGAAGAGTCCGAGTATATAGTTACTTCTGATGCAGCCAAGGAATCCATTTAGATATTAAACTTTGTCTAGTATCTTGATGTGGTACTAATAAATAAAGAACCTATCATGCTATATTGTGATAATAATATAGTGGTGGCTCTTTCAAAAGAGCCAAGGTCACACCAATGGACAAAGCACATACTCCATAAGTATCACCTATTGAGGTATTTTTATCAATGGGGTGAAGTTGTAGTAATTAGAGTTCCCATAGAATAAAACGTGGAAGAAACCTTGAGAAATTCCTATCTTAGTAGAATCATAAGTATCATGTGAGAACTAGAAGACTGAATGTTGTTAGCAGTTGGCTCTAGTGTAACTGAGAGTCTGTTGGAGTTGGTGCCCTAGAACCAACTTCTGTGTACTTTAGGATAACCTGTATTAATTGTTTTTAATATTAATAAACTCGTTATCGCATCATGATTGTTCTTCTATGTGACATATTATATGTTGTTATAAGAGTACATATCACACTGAAAGGTCATTACAGTTCACCACTATGATGAGATCCCAAAAGTGCCACGACAGTATTCTTAAATATTTGTTCTATATATGAATGAAATAAATTGAGGGATACAAATGATACAGGATATTAGAGGTGGATACTCATAGGAATTTGAGGCATATTCTCATGGTGTACAACCTTGGTAATATCCAGTGTAAGATATTATGAGAATGAGACCCTCTAGTAGAAAATCCATATTTATATGTGTCATTGGATGTTCCTATATGTGAATGTGTGTATTGATACTTAGAATTTAAAATTATTATTAATGAGTGCTATTAGTCTCATACATTTTTGTATTGAAGAAAAATGTGATGACATATGTTCATGGTGAGGCATGATATGTTGGGTGCATCATGAGTAATATTTCATTAATGAATAATGAATGAAAGGTTTTGTACCTTATATTCTTTAATAGAAGTTGATATCTTTGGCCCTTTGATGGAAATTATATATCATAAATAAATACATTTCCATGGTGTTCTATAGGAAAGTTTGATTTCTATAAAGTCAAAGAAAGAGACATCGAGCATATAGGTTAATGGAACCAACATGAAACCTACCTGATTAGAGATATCACAATAAATGGATTATATTACACAATGAGCATCCGAATGAGGTATTATTTCATTGAAACATTAACTTCGTTCTCCGTGGGCACCTTGGCATGTCTCTAGATTCTAACCTTGGACTTTAGGCAGCTTAGCCTAATGCCATTGAGAAAGAGGAATAGAGGGTCGCACACTAAGTATATCCAGAATCTCAGTTAAATAATATATTATTATTTATTATTTAACAAATTGAATAAATATTATTTCTATACATGGTTTAATAATTATTCATGTTTTATTGATCACATATATTCCATCACTAGTTATTAGAGAGAATATTATGTGAGAGGAATATTTAATAAATATTGATTTTATATTTAGTGAATATAATATTTATTTAATTATTTTAAAATAATACAGTGATGATTATTTATTAAATAAATAGTTACTATTCAAGGCCTGATAAATATTATGGAGGAATTATAGACCAAGTTTAATGGTTCGGTAAGAAATAATATATGTTGAATATTATTTGATTAAATAATATTTAATTTAATTTGAAAGTTTAACACATATCAAGAAATAATAATAATAATATTATTATAGACATGAGGTTCCAAAGATATTAAATAAATAATAAAGGAAAATTGTGCAATTATTTATTTCTAACCCTAGCAGTATATAAACCCAATTATATTATTTTTCCAAGAGAGCTTTGTTGTGCACAATGACACCTGGAGAGTATCCGCTCAAGCCTTAGAGAGCTCTATCTCTAATAATTCTCCCAAGAATAGAGAGTGATCTTTCTCTACCTTCCACTCTCGAGTCTAGAGAGATAAAGAAGAATCCTTTGGAAGTGATTATCAGGGTGATCAAAAGTGAATGGTGCAAGTGATAGGATCTATTGTGCTCGCACTTGGAGACTGATACAATGATTTTTGGAGATTAATAGACCATAATGGATCACCACTATAGGGAATCTAATCTTGATTCTTATAAAAAAATGATGGTATGATGTAGATCCATTGTCAAATCCATCAACGAAGAAAGAATTTCATGTAAGGTAATTATTTAATTACTTAAATTAATTATAAATAATACGTGATGATCCTGCACTTTGGTTCCAGTATTTATCCATTGTATATATTCATTTATTCAATTTTGTTGATCAAGATATTTATCATCATGTAAATCTTGGATTAATCATTGATCATGAAAAAAATAAAAGTTGGCCACAATCTATCCAACACTTATACTGTGCCGAGAACCTTCATTATTGAAACATTGGGTGTTATAATTCTCCCCACCATGCTAATTTATATCACTAGAAATGAATTTATGAAACAACTTCTCTTGATTATGAAAAAAATGAGTTAATTTTCCTTATTGTGTAGATGGATTAAAAATTCCCCAATGACTGTAGATTTATGCTAACCTAGGATTATAATTTATTCAATGATATATTAAATCCTTGATTCTAGGGATAAAAAATCTATATATACCTTAGGAATTCTCTACCTCCCTTTCAGGCTTGGATGGGTAGAGTAATAAGACTTCATCACTCTTGTGAGACACCACTTCTAATAACCAACAAGAGGGTCACAAAATGAATAACACCACCATGAAAAGGGATTATTCTTTGATAGACTCCCACACCCCATTTAACATTGATTTATGAGATTATAGTAATCATATTCTTTAAATAATGATTAAATTTATTATCAGACCTTTAATATAGTGAGAGATAAGACTCCAACACCATTAATTATAGAATATTCACAGGCTCATAAGAAAATTATCTAACACCTCAAACATCATAGTATACCAACACCATGAATTATTAATGATTAATATAAATGGATTCAAAATAAAAAAAATAATTGAATTCATATTTACACTAAGAATTATATTTATTTTAGATTAGATACTGACTATAATTATGAAAGATAAATGATTACCTTAATGATTCATGTTTTACTTCATATTCAAGAGTCTCATTTTTAGTTGTATCTAGTTGTTCAAGTGTCCATCAGGAACTGATTATTTTCTTAGAGGTTAGATAAATATATTCCATTCATTAAAAAAACTCAAAAAATACCCATAGATGACATAATCAACCATAACTATGATAAGATTGTTGGGCTTCCTAACATGCATGGATTTTATGGCATGAACTTCCAAATTGACTATATATCAAAGATTTATTCTTATAAAATAGTGATGAAATGAATTGAGATTATCTTTTTTATTATAGTTTTACCTATCTAATTGAGCTCAACATATTTTCTATTTTCTCCATTGGTCTATCATTCACTACTTTTAGGTATAGAGAAAAATTCATCATCTCCAGATAAGCCTGCTATACTCACATGTATCCTCAAATATTGAGACACTATGTCCTTATAAGTGGATTTTATATAAAAATACACATTTAATTGGATATATATATAGAGTACCCTTATAATAAAATGATATATTATAGTATCATTAATGAATAAGTTAGGTTGATATAATTCCAACTCATAGAAATTTTTTCCAAAATCCTTCTCCATTTGACCATTCGGTTGAAAGAAAAAATTATTACATCTCATTCACCAAAATTATAGTTTCAAGGTAGTAATTTTAAATAAGAAATTACTTGAAAATATCTCATGACTTGTATTTTTATTGATAAACCTGAACAATGGTCTTACACTACTTAAAACTTGGTATTTTGAGTATGAATGTGGAGTAATTGGACTTAAAGGATTCTAAAATCTAATTAAGATTGAATATTCTCCCAATATACTTCATCAACACCTCTGATTATTGGGAATCCTACACTCCTCATAAGATAGGAGGATTGTAATACTAGAATTCTTGAATCTAGTCTATAACATGAGTTGTAATAGAACTTACCCTAACATCCATATCATGAACAATATAAACAACCAATTCAAACTCGATTTGATAAATAATAGTATTAGCATAAATTAGATAATTTTCTTCTTACCATAAAGGTTTAACATGAAATTATTGGGAGAAAATAATTTATAATAATAATAAATAAAAAATAAGATCAAAATATACCCTAATATTTAAAATATATGAAATCAAATATAAATAAAAAAATTAGTTCCAATATATGGAAAAATAAAATGTTAATTTAGATCAACATACCATTAAAAACTCATATCTATTTATCAAACACATTATTTAAAAATAAACACACCAAAATAAAACTATACATTACATGAAAAAACTTATTTTTAAACCCAAAACATATGATTGAAGTCCCAAAAATATCAAATTTCTAAAACATTTAGTATTGTCCAAAAACATGATATAAATTTGGAATACATAATAATATTAATATTTTAAAATTCACTATCAAGTACTTATCATACAAAAAATCTCTAAAAAAATACATCTTCCACATTATATAGAAACCCTCCCATTTTAAATCAAATATATTTAATGATAAAATAATTAAATTATTTAATAAAATTATCCTAACTATTTTTAAATATACATTATAACATATGTGAAAACTCATTTTAATATAAAATTTACCAATCCAAATGATTTATAAAATACCATGTATAATACTACAATAAAAACATTAAAAAACATTATATTATTTTAAAATAATTAAAATAAGCATAGAAATTATTCATAAATCCAGAATCTCATGATTAATTTTAATAGTATTTCCTAAAACCTGTTGATAAATTCAAATTTTGAGGTATAATCATCAAAGTGTACACTATAAGATATTATACACATTCAATTAAAATAATAATAATACCCTATAAAATCAATTTCAACTCATCCAAGTTAAAAATAGGAAATAATAAAAATTAATTAAATTTTTAATAAATAAAAACATCAATTTTTTTAAAGTTTCATAATTATTCATGGTTTTGTCACACGATCATGAAAACCATGTTCCAAATGTGAAATTTTTCTAAATGTTTCCCAGAACTGAATGTAATGTATGTGCACCGTTTTCCAGACCACACAGAGTAACTATTAACCTTTGGTATTTCTTTCATTTTTTACCCCAAACATTGTAGTTTCTCAAAATAATTTTTATTTCTTCATTATAGAACATAAATATTCAAATTAATATTAATATTACTTAATAATTTTTGAGAGTAGGGATGAATATCGACCCACACACATCTAGAAAACCCCTAGTAAATTTAGGTTCAATAGGAAAGGTATTTTATAGACACTAACTCATACCAACCTATTGAGCTCTAATTATTTTATTAACTATACATAAAGACTTAAAAAATAACATAACCAAAATAGGTATTTGATATATCATTGTAAAAAAACATCCTGGGTCAACCCTTGATGTCACTCAGGTCAATATATCATAAAGACTGAAGTGAATTCACGATCACCATGAGTTGGAAACTAGTGTTAGAGCATAAACCATCATCAACATAGTAATGAATTCATATGATAAATAGAAACTAAAAATAAAATCCACTTATATGTTTTTCATGAACATTCTAGTTTTTGGGGTTTTGTTCATAATAAATAAAAAGATTTAATAATATAAAACAACCACTAAAGGAATAATGAAGTAAAATAAAACTCAACACCCCAAAAAGATTAAATTACGATACAACCATAACCATCAATGTGTGAATATATCCAAAAATAAATGAAAACCCCAAATAGACTAAAGAATGATACAAGATATAGAAGGTATAAGTGGCTCAATATATAACCATTTTAAGGCCTAAAACAAGAAATTCAAACCAAAATAGGACTATCTACCCAGATTCACATGACAAGTATATACACTTCACATGAAACCTCCTCTATAACCAAACTAAAAATGTGATCAACCACTAAATAAAAATGGATCTTAGCTAAAACTGAACAAGATCAGATAAATAAATTTCTATATACAACTTAAGTTCTCATGTAGGGTATGAGAAAATCATACCCAGTAGGATCCTACCACATGATCTATATAAATAATTGTAGAAATAAAACCAGAGAATTATTTTTTGAAATTTAACTAGAAAATTTATTATTATTTATTTCATAAAGATAAATAAAAAACTCCATTAATATTCAATTCTTACAAACCGTAATAATTTCATTATGTTTATAACAAGGTTTTCAAGAAAAGAAAACTAATCTAAGAACTTAAAAAAAATATTTTTGAAAACATTGGTGCTTCCATGATACTAATGAAACTTACAAGAGTAATTTTTTATTAGATTGAAATAAGTATTCACCATTTCATTTAAAATATCCTTACAAATAAACACTTCATAAAAAACTTATATAGATAAAATTTTTAATAATGAAATATGAGGAATATAAATTTAGGCATCAAGGGAATATGAAACTATCATGATAAAAAATGTAAGATAATATATATGTTCCAATTTTGAATAAAACCCATAAATAGAATTCTTACTATGTATAAAAATTACTCATTAGGCATAACAAAACCATGAAAGGTAATAAGACTAAGTAATCACAAGAGAATGTGCATCATAAGAGAAAAAAATAAAAAAATATCGAATCATAATATAATTAAGAAAAAATTAAACTAGGTACTAAGGTGATAATACATGATATATATAGAATGGAAATATTCATATGGATATCCAAACATCCTAACTACACTCAAACTTTGTTTCCTCTTCACCATCCTTGTTGAGCAGCGTAACCCCTAGTAATAATAAATTATGTACCAAGGGAGACATTATGTAGACTAAAATTATATGTAATATAGTAATTATCCATCGAACTTGTAACAACCTAATATTATAGGATTTTTTTTCCAAATAAATTTAATTTCTTCAATATCTTATGTTACATGCAACACCATGTTTTAACGAATCGTGATATACTACTAATATTGTTATTTACACATTACCATTACAACATAGCCATTAAATATGAATGTATGAATATTAATAACCACATTTTAAAAATTATGTATAAATTTTTTATATAAATAAAATATATTGATATATAAGTACTTAATTTTTAGTAATGTCTTTATATGCTTTTAAAATACCATTTTTCCTCAAAAATGATTTTTATTGTTTTTAGTGAATAAATAATAAAAATATTTTTTTACACATTTAGAAAATTTATTTTAAAAAATTAAATTAATATTTTAAATTATCATTTCAAAAGTATCTTATAGTTAAATTTTTATAATTTTCTGAAAAGATTAATTTTTCTATAAATAGTGAAAAATGCTGATTTTTATTAAAAAATTGTCATTTTGTTTGAAGAATTTACAAGGTATATTATATTTTAATATGGTATTAAAAGTAAAATTAGTTAAATTATATTATAAATAATCTAATATAGGTCATTTTAATCTATTTTATGTTAAATTTTGATATAAAAACTTCTTATACTTATGAACATTTTTTCTTAGGAAAACCACTTTTTCATTGCATTTACTGGTTTATTTTTAAATTAAATTATAACAATTATATGAATTGAAATTGTTAAAATATATTCCATATTTGGAATCAGATTAATTAATATTACATAAAAATTACAATTTAATTTTTTGTCATAATGAATAGTAAAAACCGTAAAAATTAATTACCACGGTTAATGTTAAAACTGGTTTACTGGGGGTTAAACTAAAAATATAAGGGTTAAAATGACATTAAAAAAAAGTAAAATTCAGATTTTATGGACATATTTCTAACTTATCACAGATAATGTTTGATATTGATCCATTTTGGATCCTTTTGGCGTGTTTAAAATGTGGGTATATATTTTTATTTTAAAAAATTACAAATGTGTCCCCACTCCCACTTATAAAAGGGAACCCCCTCTCCTTTCCACATACAAATTATAAATCCTTTTAGATTGGAAAATACCTACCCAAATACATTCCTTAAAAACATTAAAACATACTATATTCCTTTATTTTATTATGATTCCCTCCTATGAATGCTTTAGTTGTAAACCTAAAGAGGTTCTTCAAAGAAGAGGTCTGACTGAATTAAAATTAATTTTTTATTATAAAAAACACTTTTAAGGGAAAAGTAAGAAACCATGAAGTCCAAAAGGCATGAAACAAAACAACTCACACATAAAAAACTATAGGATCTACTCCTCCCAGCTGATGCTCCATGACAAAAGTCTTCACCAAGAAGGACCCTTTAGCAAGCAGTCCCGTGCAACAATGCACGGGCACAAAACCGATTGTGAAGCCATACCCTCTCAAGCATCCAAGTCTAAAAGGACAGAATCGGTGAAGAATTCATGATCTGGTTCTCTTCTGAAGTAGACCCAAGTAATTTACTAGAAAAAAACATCACACAAAGGAACAACACCAAACGAAAAGGAGAACCAGAAGCAGATGGATTCCTCTTATCCAAACCAACCAACGCTACTAACTTAACCAAAGTAATTAAAGATTAACTTGATATTACCCGAGTCCGTTTCCCTAAAAAGTTTCTAGGAAAAATATGTGATCTGAGTGGTAGGTGCATCTGTAAGAAGATCCTCTAATCGAATGGTCATCTTGTCCTATGTCTGAATATACTCCTCGAGATTGATCTTCCCGTTGTTGAAATATCCAACTAATATTGAGTCTTGCCTATCAACCCAAGAATATTGCTCCTCATTAAGAGTCAACCTTAATGTTCTCCCCATCATTTTAGTGGCTTCTTCTTCAGTTGCATTAAGATACAAAACTTGTTCCACCGTTTCTTCTTTCGAGCTCATGATCAGATCCAATTGTTGTTCAGCCACACCACCTACCATTCCATGATTGTCCAACTATTTTCCTTTCAATTTATTCATTGACCGTGTCTCCATAGGAAGGGGTAAGAAGGAGTAATCCTTCCTCCCCTTATGACTACCCTTTCTCCCTTCCAAGGAGGGCCTGATCGAAACACCTTCAAGTTCATGACCCGCATCACTAGCCTCTTTAAACTCATTAATTGGTTGAACATCCACATTGGAGCCAGCATCCTAACGTTTAGAGTGAAAGACCTCGCCACTTCTATGCCCCTCGTGAACCTCCTTCAATGCCACAGCCTGAAAAAGGGGGCCTGAGACCTCTTTACCAGCACACTCTTGAGACCTTCCCTCCTCCAAATCCATTCCCGAGTCATCCAATTCAATACACTGAAAACTATTGCAAACCTAGAAATTAGTAATGGGTCTTTCCAATCGCACTCCTCTTGAAGCCTTCGCCCAGTCCAGGTTACCTTCATCAATGATAGCTCCATTTTGGTTTTGGGCCTCTACATCCCAGTGGAAGTCCCCATCTCCTTCTGTATTGGACACTTCCACTGCCACCTTAAACTGTGCTGAAGAACCATTGCTTGTGCTTACGGATGTAGAATAAAGAAGCCCTGCCCCTACATTAGTGTTCATCCCAGTTTATGCCAACCCCCAGCCCTCCTACAGACCCAAATAAGAGGCCCCCAAATACTTACCATGATTGTAGGTATCAACTCCCTGTTCAGGTTCCTTCCGCTGCGCGTCCATACCGGGCAAGGTTCCTCTGTCCAGAACTTCACCCTTGCCAACCACAGCTGCCTCAGTAAACTGCACGCCCCCTTTCCCCTGGCACAAGGACCCATCCACACCACTATCCACAACCCCATATCTCTTTGACCTACCTCTGCAATCCTCCTCCAAGTGGCCTAGCCACTTGCAATCAGAACATAAGTCCATCCAGGACTCATACAAAACCTGTTGCCTATAATGATACTCCTCTACAATGGTTATCCAAACAAAATCTGGGGGCTGTCAAGATACATCGACCTCAACATACACCCTTAGGTTGACCGGGTGGCACAAAGCCTTGGTACGACTATCAGTACACAGAAACCTTACAACGAGATTTCCCAACATTCTGATAATCGATAGATTCTGGAAAGGAAGAGTAAGATTAGGAAAACTAACCCAAATCACTACTAAAGGGAATTCCCATTTCATATGATATTCATAAGTCCATTTGAGAAGGTAAAATCTGGCCCCATTGTAGCTGCGTGGAACACACTACCAGGCCTTGATCAAGTCTTCTTCTGATGAGAAGTGCACTATTAAGTTCCTGTTGTCTAGTAAACCAACAGTAACTCTTTCCTGAAGACCCCATGAACCTAAGACACATCTGTCGAATGAATCCACCGATGGCCTTCTCTATGAAAAACGAGCAATCAGAGTCCAGTTGTGTAACGACGAAGCTTCGTAGAATTCTACGAGTGACAATGGAAGATTAGGGTTTACCATGTACAAATCAGAAACCTTCAGGTGCAGAGAACATTCCAGAAAGGGAGGTAGAAATTCGGGGTTGGAAAGGGGGGGGGAGGGAAATGACATTTCCTTGGAGGCCGACGAAGGTCCCTCCCCCGCAGATGGGGGAGGGACCGGCGCATATGCATTTTTGTTTTATTTATCCTTATAAATCATTTAAATATTCTTAAAACATGATGATATATTAACATAAGTATATAAAACATACATATATTTTATTATGTTAATTTAATGACCTATATCCTCCTCCTCTTCCATCAAATAGGAAACAAAATTGTTGATTGAGTGTACGACAAACTACCACCTCACGAACTGATGTAATTTGTTTTCCATCATTACCTCTCACAAATGGATATAATTATGGATTTAAATTATATATATGATATTTATTAAATAATTATAACTTTTTAATTATAATATAATATCTAACTTCTTACCTTTTAATATGTTGGAAGATAATAACGCTACTCATGTGTACATGTGGACTATAACCTCCACAAAGTAATACTATTTTATTTTTTATTTTTTTTGACATGGATGATAATAAGTATAGATTTAATAAATATATATGATATATATGTTATAAATATTATTTTTTAAAGTTAAATTTTTTTGACCCTTCCTTTTTTTGTCTATCGAGAAAATGAAAACAATGTTCATGTATATGTACGACTTACCATTTCCATGAATGATTTAATTCGTTTTTTTATCTATAATTTTTATGGATGACTATAAATAAATACATATATATATATATAATATGATATTTATATAATGGTTAACATTCTGTATATTATGTAACCATGATCAAAGTAAAAGGACCAAAACTACCAAACCCAGACATACATGAAAAACAAAGCAGTTATTACCCAAAATGTGATTTTAATAAGGACTTATAAATAAATGGGTGATAAAAGGTTATAAATAAATCATAAATGGTATGATATATATGATTATGATTCTAGAATAAAATTATAATAAACATATATTTATTACACAAGAGTTTTTAATATGTACAAAGAAATTCAAGACTTGAGGTAAGGGATTCTTGCCTCAATTTTATTTCCACGGGATGCATGCCTTATTCATCACATGTTTATTTTATGTGGTATCTATAATCCTCTTGAATTTACTTTTAATGATTATTATAAAAATTATTTGGATTTACATATCCATATATGGTTATCTTTTTCATGGGGATTACAATTTTAAAAATATACCAAAGTGGTATAGGTTTTATATTAGAATCTCATTATTTATTAGGATTGATTATGATTAAGTTTCTAATGATGAAATCTTATGATATATCTATAAATAAAATCATGAATTTTCTTATCCTATAGTTATTTATAGTGAATAAATTTTCCCATTCATTTTAATATCTTTAAGTACTCAAGATACTAAAATATTTTTTTCAAGAATAATTTACTTTATCTTTCTCTTCGGTCAGAAATCATTTTTTATTACATGTGCATGTTTTTTAAAAATGTTTTGTAGAATTTTTTTCTATTATTAAATGAATTTTTAAATACATTTTTACCTATGTTTGAATTTTTTTAAAATAGTTTAAAATTAATCTTCCTTTTGTTTTTCTAACAAGTTTCTCTTTACTTTTTACCAAAAATGTGAAAGGAATCATTATTTTAACATGTATGAAATAAATTTTATTTCCCACCATTATAAATAATAAATTATTTAATGATTCCCTTATATGTTTCAAGGGTTATTTTAAAAGAAAATGTTTTATTTAATATTTTTATTTTTTTTTGATTTCCAAATTGAAAGGATATTTTCCTCTAGACCATCTTAATGATATTTTCATAAAATTTACATTTATAAATGACAATATCCTTTAATTTTTCTTATGTTTCACTAGAGAAATTATTTAATGGAACTATCCTTATTCTTTCTCTATATGGTTTATAACTATGATGATGATATGTTTATGAATCCCATTAAATTTCCATGGGATTTTCTATTATGTATTGATGAAATGTTTATGAATCGTATTTTATTTATGTGGGTTATGATATTATGACATGATGAATGTTTACTAATCTTATGTCTCACATATATATGGTTTTCATTTTGTGAAAGGTGGGACCAAAATTATATCTCCCTCCAATGCATTGGTTAACATATTATATTTTAGAAGATAATAATGGGAAACAAGTCGATGTGCTTGATCTCCAATTAAAAACAAGATGACGTGCTTGATCCACTATGGGAAACAAGTCAATGAAATTGATCCACTATGGGAAAAAAGTCAATGAAATTAATCCACTAGGGGATGCAAGTGGTGATGCCTGAACTATTATGATATAGTAAATAGTTAGGTATTCTTGATCAACTATGATTTGATGATAACGATAATTAACTTTTAAATATGAAATGGTTTCTATACTTACGATGGTGCCACACTTTTATCACATGAACTTATGGTTCATGATTGATTTATGATGATTTATCACTCTTATTATTTGCGTCTTTTGAAATGATAATGATTTATGCTTCGACTCATGTTTAAAGTCCATAATATATTGGGTATGACATTTTTAAGTAATATTCATGATTTCATACCATTATTCTTATCTCATGCTTTCATACAATCATCAATTGATATCTCCAATATTTACCCTTACTGAGAATTTGTGCTCACCCTTTCTTTTGTTTTCTTTCCCTAGGTTATAAATAATGGTTTTAAGTATGGAATGTTTATGAATTATAATAAATATAAAGTTATTTTTGGGTGATATTGAATATATTTCATTAAATATGAAGATTATATATCTAGTCTCCCAATACAATAAACCTTTACGAACCTTAGATGAGTATTTCTGAAATGTATTGAGTATTCATATACAAATATGTAATATTTTTATATAAAATCATAGTCCATCATAGTTTTTGACATAGTATAGGATTAGTTAACCATTGGAACTAGGATGAGATAATTTTATTGAGAACCATAGGGATAAGTCTAAGGATAGGTCCATGTATAGAAAAATATCCTGGAATTTTGGTGAAGGACAGAGTGAGTGGTTTCCAAGAAATTCTATCCTTGTCAAGATACTACAAGTGGATATAGCTCTAGAACAATTGTACCTAGGGTTAATAAATCTAAATAGGTTGTATTAGGATTTGAATCGATCATCACCTGGTACATGATAATGGGCCTTACTGCACCTGGTTTGACACTCTTGGGGGTTATGTTTTAAAAATTCACAAACAATTTATGAACCATCATGAAGGATTTGAATAGATGATGAACATGAATGAAATAGGTTAAAACTAAGGTATCATATATTGAAAACAAGGTGTCATGATTTATACATACTATGAAGGATTTTACAAGATTAATCACTCTGATTAACGATGTATATTGGTTATGCTAAATATCTTGGTTTTAGAAAAGAATTGAAGACAGAATAATAAATTCAATGTGGTAATTGGTTTTCTCAAAAATTGAATTAACTTTTTTGAGATTATTTATATATATTACCTTATATCATGAAAAATATCTAGGAATGTTGATTCCTATCCCTGATGATTAGAAGTTGAATTATTAGTGAAAACCCCCAATGGTATGATGATCACATCTCAAGTCTATAATTCTTCTTCGGTTGAATTTTGTGGGAATGAACTCCATGAAAATATTATTATTCAACCTCACTACTAGAAAATGGACCTATACCAATGGTTTTTTCCAAACCATTGGTATAGGTACCACAAAACAACTATATACCAACGGTTTTGAAAAAACCGTTGGTATAACTTTAATGAAACAACCCTATACCAATGATTTTTCCAAAACCGTTGGTATAGGTGATGGATATACCAATGGGTTGGATAAAACCATTAGTATAACCTCTATTTAATGACCCTATACCAACAGTTTTTCCAAAATCTTTGGTATAGGTCCCAAAAATCAAAATACCTATACCAACCATTTGGAAAACCGTTGGTATAGGTATTTTGATTTTTAATGAATTATTTTATAAAATAACATTGAATACATAAAGAATTAATTTACCTATAAATATACATATACATATTTATCATATTATGTTTAAAAAAAAACATTATAGCTTAGTGGTTAGGTCGTTGAGATATAAATCGAAGGTCCAGGGTTCAAAACCAACCGAGGTTTTTTTTTTCGAATTACCTATACCATGGATTTCAAAACCAATGGTATAAGTATTTCATATTACCTATACCAAAGGTTTCCTAAAACCATTAGTACAGGTCTATACCGATTCCAGATAAGCCAATGACCACCAAAACATTTGGTATAGCCGATACCAATAGTTCCAAACCATTGGTATAAGATTCTTTTCCAATAGTGCCTATGGTTGAATTTTATGTTTTCTTATGTATGGATTGATTATATCTATATAAATCCTTCATCATTTACTGATGAAGAGAAGCCACATTTGATATTTTATACCAACATATAATCATTTATCAACGTGGTGAAAAATATGATATTCTAATTGAAATCACATCCATTATATTAGAATTGATTCTTATTCAAAAGGGATAGTTATCTCAGATGGTTTGGGAGAAACTCAACATCAATGATATGCCTACCATGTGGCAGTTTGTTGATGTTTTTCTAGAAGAGTTTCCTAATATTCTACTAAATCATGAAGTCAGTTCAAAATATAACTCATATATTATGCTATACCTATTTAAAAGACTCCATATAAAATGGTACCTAATGAGTTATAGGAATTAAATAAGAAACTCCAAGAGATTCTTGATAATAGATTCATTTGATCAATTGTGTCACCTTGGGGTGCACCTGTTCTTTTTGTTAAGAAGAATGATGAATCAATGCGACTATGTATTGATTATTGAAAACTAAAAAGAATCACAATAAAAAAATAAGTTTCCTCTACCCTATATTGATGATTTGTTTGATCATTTGTATAGAGATCAATACTTTTCCAAGACTGATGTTCATTATAGATATCATAAATTGAGGGAAAATAATGAGGATATACCTAAGACAATATTCCATACAAGGTATGTAAATTATGAATATATTGTGTGTAAGAACCTGATTTTTCACTCAGGTATGGATCCTTTAAATTTTGGTCTAATTTTTTATTTTAGACCTAATATGGATGCCTAATGAGTTAGTGAAGGTTATGAGGGTGTACAAGGCTTATTTAGAGCCAGAAAACCATCTTTTGTGGAAAACTATCCCTATCACATGGTTAGAGTAAACTGTGCGAGTAGGGTGCATGGTTAGATCTAACCATGTTGATGGTCTACATTTTTGGGAAGAGCCATCTCACATGGTTGGCACATAGTTTTTTCTAATCATGCAACCTAACCTTTCTAGTTCCCCTATTCATGTACCTATGTATTGTTTTCACACGATTTCACAAACCATGCGAACAAACCATGCATAGATAAATTTTGGGCAATTTTACCTTTTTTCCCTTAATGGTCTAATTTAACCTCCTCCTTCCTCCTACATGATTTTCCAGCCAGATGAACTCATTTTTCTCTCATTTTGGAGCTTTTTGAAGTACTAATCTAGGGATCATGAGATCTCCTTTATCCGATATCTGATTGAGATTCTGTTCATCATGATGGATGCATAATGGCAAGTACTCGAGTTTGTTTGAGTTGTTCTTCATCTCTCTTGCTCTCGACCTAGTTATTAAAGTGTGAGGGTTTTTCTATTTTTCTTATATATACTCTGATTCAAGACAAATAAGAGGCTAATAATAGGGGAGGAGATTTGTACGAGAATAAGGAGGGTGGTCTATGACTCATCCTTCAAGTTCATTGATTTTTGAAATTGTCGTGTGGGGCCTGCCAATTTCATTGGGTGCCATTTATTGAATTTATATACCATGATTATAATCATTATAACTGTATGGTTATGATATTTAAAAATATTTGATTAGTTTTTTGTGGTTATTCCCACAACTCCGTTCATCCCATGTAGGATTTCATGACATAATTTTCATTTTAGTGTTTTGAAACATTTGAGCCACCGTTCGGGTGTGCCTCATCTTGAACTTTATAAGGGTAGACTTTTCTACATTAAATGTATTGATTTATATTATGAATTGAATCATGGAAAGTACCATGTATGATCAACACTTGACCCACCTATGGCAAGTGCTTCAATTGATAATTAAATATGAAATGAAAATTGGAAAGTATACTAAGTATATGACTTGGCCTTAAATGTAAATGAATAATAGGTTGCATGTCCGTAGCACCCCTTAACACACTAATGGAAGGTAGTAGAATGAATCTATTCTAATTAATATTCCTTAAATGGATTAAATGAATGGTTTCACGCTCTTGACCTTGTCACACTAATGGAAGGCAAGGATTGAACCAAATGGATTAACGATTAATTATGACTTGATTAAAGGGTTGCATGCTACTTGGAATATTCACACTAATGAAAGGAAATAATTTAACCAATCGAATTATATGACTTCATTATCAAATAAGAGTGGCCAAAATTGAGCTCACCTTAGATTCCATAGGGAATTCCTTGAGTACTCGAGAACCCCATTATAATTCAAGGATGCAACTTTCCTTGGTTGAGTCCCACCTAGAACCATATCCTTGTCTATTATTGGATGCTCAATATGACACCATATGATACATTAAATACTATTATAGGATTCCTTGGATACAATCCTTAGATCCAGTATGGACAAGTAGGTTCCATGGTTAAATCCCATCAGGCCCATTCATTGCTGAGCCCCATTTTACCTTGGATGAACTCCTTGGACTTGGTAGGCATCTTATTGTGTATTGCCTTAGACTATACTACTTGGATTACTCTTACCCCTTACCAAAATATAGTCATTACTAAGTTGGTGACCCTTTAGGTCTATGGTGCCTTGGTTATTACATTGGAACTCCATTATTATATATCATTACAAGTTTCCTTGTTACATCTTGGAACCTTTACTATTGTTAACATGTGACTTATTTATAAACTGGTAATAATCAAATAAAGGATTGGTTACACATTTAGACACCATTCGAGGACTGAAGCAGGTACCTAGGTATTTAGTCACATTGATATACTTTACCTTATATATACATGCTTGAACACTATTATATTCTATTACACAGACTAGATGTTATATACACCGTTGGTGGTGGCCTACTAAGATTTATCACACACCCTCTCCAGGCGCCGTTTAGTACTCGAGGAAGATTACATGTATGCATGTGTTAACAAAGGGAAGCATACAACTTCAAACACTTTATTGCTTTCTATTTAGGATGGATCTTAATAGTAGATGATTGAGATAGAGATCATGATTATTGGGATAGTCTTTTGATTTACTTAAATTTTTTTGGAACATGTTATGCCTACTGTCTTGTATCCATGTTTTCCCATTTTCTAGTGACATGAAATATCATCACCAGTTATTCCAATTGATTTGGTTATTGTTATCCTTGTTTATTTATTAAATTTGTCTGATTTCACTGTTTACTTATATTGCTTTCACTACTTACCTCTATTTATATTTATCCGATATGCTACACTCTGGTAATGGGGGAATAGCCTCCCCACAAACACATCTTAGGCCCTCACTACTAGTTGGAAACCTCTGGTGTTTGGGAAGATGCGCTTTATACCATGTGGCCCACTAGGCTTGGGGAACCTATTAAGTGGATTCTGGGTTCAGGACATCAAAAATTGGTATCAAAGGAGTTTTATTTCTTACTTTACTATTTAGAGACAATAGATTGGAGATTAGGAATTCCATGGAACTTGGAAATATGGTGTGATTGGGTGTCATGAACCCAGGTTCAGGGTAAAATATAAGTTACCCAAAATATAATTGTTGTTCTATTTTTCCTCTTACAGTTGATATCATTTCATCATTTGGTGATGCACATGCTATGTAGAGTTTTTTATTATTACTCCGATTGAGGATTTCTTTCATCCTTGGACTAATGATATAAGGGCAAGGATCATTTTTACATGCATCATATTAGGCACATAGAATTAGCATCCCATGCATATTTACATGCCATATAGGTGAATTTCACTACTTTGCATTGCTTGATATGCCTGTGATTGTTGAGTGATTCCATGATAGTTAGCTTATGCTTATATTACTATTGGTTATGATCAAGTGATTTCCTATCTCAATTCATGAGGTGTACGAGTCCTCATGGGTTGAGATGAGTAATTTACCGTGTTGATCCATTATGATATAAATAAATGGGTTTTGTTTTTATTGTTGAGGTGTATGGACACTGATTCAATGGGAATGGATATCCACTATAAAGTGAAACATGAATTCTAATATGAAATGTTTTCACATCCTTATCCCACCTTGTCATGTTTATGAAAGGTAAAGGAGTGAACCTAGAAATTAAATGAAAAAAATGATATGAAACTTATACTTGAGAACTTACTAGTACCTGGACATCTAAGTGGGTAGTTGGGGTAGTATACCTTGGGTAGTGAGATTTTTCATGCTAGATGCTTCAAGGGTGGGCTCTATTATTCCATCCATATTCTGGTGAATGTCTTTTTCCTACCTACTTTTTAAATTAGAATCTTATCACTGAGCATAACCTGGGGGATGAAAATAGTACTGGGTATAGAGGATCAGTGCCTCAGTAGGCCAGTAGTTCTCTCAATGGTAGGAAATGTTCCCTCGAGGTTTCTCGTCAGGTTAGTGATAATTAGAGTACTTATTTTGATAGCTCCATAGTGTGTCATCAATGCAGAAAATGGGGGAACCTGTAGCCTCATTGTGATAGAGACCCAATAGAGTGTCGGGATTGTGGTCATATGGGGAATCTTTAGCGATTATGCAGGACCTTTCCACCATCTTCAAGTGAAAAAAGATTCGCGCCAGCTCCACCTTTAGGAGCGGGTTCTTTTGCGCCACATTAGGTGGGGAGTTAGAATAACATCGATAGGTCTGGCCGAGGATGAGGTCGTGGCCATAGTATCTAGACCCCCGATCACTAGTAGTTCCATAAGAGTAGTTATGATCATGGTAGTCCAACTATTGCACATGAATGTGGATCATGAGAGATGCATGCTTTGCAGCTGATACCCATGGATCATGCTGTAGGACCATCTAAAATATAAGGTACTATTATAGTGGCATCTAATATAGTGTCTGCTTTATTTGATACAAGTGATTCAAACTCTTTTATCTCTATATCTACTAGGGAGAGTCTCAGAATGGAGATACAGTATTAATATGGTGTAATAAACCTAGATACACCATTAAGAGCGAGGTCAGAAGGCATATACCAATGTAGGGACTATCCCCTTGAGGTAGGTAGTTACTCTTTCTTATGGAACCTCTTAGTTCTTAAGATGAAATGATTTTATGTCATTCTCAGGATGGATTGGTTGGTTTAGTATCAAAATTTTGTAGACTAATATTGTTTAAGGTTATCATTTACATCACCATAGGGAAGAAGTTATCTATATAAGGGTGAGTTGGATGTCCAGGATGGTAGACCAGAGTCAGAGCATCATGGGCTAGGTGGAGTGACCTCTTATATTTCTAATCTCTTCATGGAGGATAAAGGTTTACATTAATATAATTTCATTCTAGTAGTGGATAATTTCAGGGACATCTTTGTCAATGAATTTTATAGCTTACCTCTTGAGAGAGAGGTAGATTTTACAATCGATCTTTTTCTAGGAGAATATCCAGTGTCCATTCTTCCATATAGGATGGCACCTACTGAGCTCTAGGAGCTCAAGAATAAGTTGTAATATCTAGAGGCCAAAGGCTTTATATGGACCGGTACAACCTCTTAGGGTTCGCCCGTGATTTTCTCTAAGAAGACAAATGAAACCTTATGTCTATGCATGGATTACAGACGGTTGAACCAACTTATGGTTAAGAACCTATATCCACTGCTTTGAATATATGATCTCTTCGACTAGATTCGAGGAGATAGGATCTTCTCTAAGATCAAACTGAGATTAGGATATCATCAGGTGTAATTTAGGCCATTAGACATACCTTGTACAACTTTTTTGTCACAGTTATGGTCTTCATGAGTACCTAGTTGTGTCGTTCGGTTTTATAAACACACCTACCACTTTCATGGCTATGATGAATAGGGTGTTCCACCCCTATTTGGATTCTTTTGTTGAAGTCTTTGTGAAATACACATTGGTGTATTATCATACTTATAAAAACCATGAAAATAACCTTGAGATCATTCTGAGTACACTAAGGGAGAATTATATTTACACCAAGCTTTCTAACTGCCACTTCTAGATTGAAAAAAATTCACTTCTTAGGTCATATTATTTCAGAATCAGGAGTCTCTATTGACCCTGAAAAGGTTAGTGCTATAGTTTCTTGGGAGAATACTAAGAACGTGTTTGATATACAGTGTTTCTTGCGGTTGTATGGATATTACCAAAATTTCATACAGGACTTCTCGTGACTTGCTTCACCTCTCACTGGTCTTACAAAGAAGGGTGTCAAGTTCCTGTGGTCATAATCATGTGAGAAATCCTTTTAGGAGTTGAAAGGAAGGATTTTATCGTCACCTATTCTGACTCTTCTAGAGCCAGACATAGGTTATATCATCTTCTGTGATCCATCAGGCATCGAACTAATAGAAGTGCTTATGTAGGATGAAAGGGTTTTTGCATATAGATCTTAGCAGTTGAGGCCTCATGAGAGAAATTACCCAACACACGACCTTGATCTAGAGGCAGTTGTCTATGCCTTACGTTTCTAGAGACACTATATTTTAGGTGAAAATTTGTGGTGTACAGAGACCACAAGAGCATCAAATATATATTTTCATAGCATTACTTGAACCTCAGACAATGAAGATGGGATAAATATCTACAATCCTTTTATTTTTAGCTTTCTTATATGTCTGGGAAGGGAAATGTAGTCACTGATGTGTTGAGTTGAAAAACTAAAACACAAACCGTGTAAGAAGAAAATGATGAATGGAAGTTAATGAAATTTTTTTGAGTTTCATCTGGAGTTTCATGATAGTCACAAGTGGTATTACCTCTCATCTTTGAAATTTACCTCTTCCCTCCTTGAGAAGGTGAAGAGTAGAAAATTTTCAGATCCTAAAGGCTTGGTTCTCTATGAGAGTACATTAGAAGATAACCCACCTTAAAATTAGTATGTGGAAAGATAAGACATACTACATATTCATGGGTGTGTATGGGTTCTTACAGATATGAGAGAGGAGTTTATGAATGAGTCTCACTCTTCTCAGTGGGAAGTTCATCTAGAAATATCCAAGATGTATCGAGATATGCGATGCTGATATTGGTGGCTTGGGATGAAATATCAGATTGTAGGATTTATCACTAGGTGTTACACCTGTAAAAAAGTAAAGGTGGGGACCCAGAGACCTTCATTATTATTAAAACCACTTCCAGTCTTGGAATGTAAATGGGAAGATATTACTATGGATTTTCTAATCGGCTTACTTAGGTCACTGAGAGGTAGCGATGCTGATGGGTAGTTATTGACTGACTAATGAAAGTAGACCACTTAATTACCATTTGGGAGACTTTATCTTTCAATGAGTTGGGAATAATATATTTATGTGTGATCATAAGATTTCACGAGATTCCATGTACTATCATTTCATATAGGGATGTTTGTTTTATGTCACAGTTCTAGCAGAGATCGTATAAGGCTATGGGAATGTAGGTGCTTATAAGAACAACTTTTCACCCTCAGATTGATGGACAATAGGAACAGACAATAAAGGTTCTAGAGGATATGCTCTGAGCATGTTTCCTTGATTTCATCGGTTCTTGGGAGAATCATATTCCTCTCATTGAGTTCACCTATAAGAAAAATTTTCAGGTGAAAATTCATATGGATCATTTTGAGGCCTTGTATGGCAGGCTATGTCATTCACCCATGTGTTGTATAGAGGTAGGTGAGGCAGCCCTACTAGGTCCTCATATTTTTCAAGAGACTTCATAGTACATTCATCTGATTAGAAATCATATTAATACTACTCAGTCTAGAAAGAAATCTTATACCGATCTCAATTGATGAACTCTAGAGTTTGAGGTCAGTGTCATGTTTTCCTTCAGGTATCGCCTAGTCTAGGGAAAAAATAGTTACATAAATAAGGTAAGATTTTACCTTTTTATGTAAGGCCGTTTGAGATTCTAGAGAGAGTTGGTCCGGTAGCCTATCAGTTGCTACTACCTCAGAGGTTCTATGTTATGCATGACATCTTCCATGTTTCACAGCTTCACCAATGTCATGCTGAAACATCTCATACCTTTGATCCTAAGGAAGTTGAGTTATATGCAAATGCTACCTTTGAGGAGTATCCAAAAACTAATTGTTGACCGAATCACAAAGGCACTTTGAGGATGGTCTATCCCTCTGGTACGGGTGCTATGGTAGCATAACCATGTACAAGATGAGAATTGGGAGCATGAAGCCGATGTACATGCCCGGTGGATGAATTTATTCTTAGACCGTTTTTCTCCACCCATGGAAGGTGAACTTGGGGATGGGTTCTTTTAATGGGGGAATACTGTAAGAAACCGGTTTTCCACTCAGGTATGGGTCCATTAAATTTTGGTCTAATTATTTATTTTGGACCTAATATGGATACCTAATGAGTTAGAGAAGGTTATGAGGGTGTCTGAGGCTTGTTCAGAGCCTAAAACACATCTTTTAGGGAAAAATGGCCCTATAGAACGATTAAATTAAACCATGTGGGTAGGTCTCATGATTAGATCTAACCGTGTTGATGGTCTGAATTTTCGGGCAAAGCCATCTTGTATGGTTAGTGCACAATTTGTCTAACCATGCGACCTAATCGTGCTAGTGCCCCTATTCTCTAGGTACCCATGCATGGTTTAAACATAGTTTGGAAAACCCTGTGGACAAACCATGCACAAGCTAAATTTTGGGTAATTTTACCTTTTCAACCTTAATGATCTAATTTAACCCCTCCTTCCTCGTACACAATTTTCCAATGGGATGAACTCCTTTTTCTATCATTTTGGAATTTTTTGAAGGCCTAATCTAGGGATCAAGAGATATCCTTAATTTAATATCTGATTGAGATTCTGTTTGTCATGCTTGATGCACAATGTTAAGTACTCGATTCTGTTTGAGCCGTTCTTCATCTCTCTTACTATCAACCTAGTTATCAAGGTGTGATAATTTTTCTCTTTTTATCAGATATAATACGATACAAGATAAATCAGAGGTTAATATCAGAGAAGGATATTTTTACGAGACTAAGTTGGGTGGGGTATAACTCATCCCTCAAGTTTATTGATTTTGGAATTGTCATGTGGGGCCCATTGATTTCACCGGGTGCCGTTTATTGAATTTATATACCATGATTATAATAATTATAACCTTATGGTTATAATATTTACAAATACATGATTATTTATTCATGGTTATTCCCTAAACTCTGTCCATCCCATGTAGGATGTTATGCCGTAATTATCATTTTTGTGTTTTGACATGTTTGAGCCACTGTTCGGGTGTGCCTTGGGTTGAACTTTCTAAGGGTAGACTTTTCTACATTAAATGGATTGATTTATATTTTGAATTTCACTATGGAAATTACCATGTATTCTCACCACTTGAACCTCCTAAGATAAGTGATTTAATTGATAATTAAATATGAAATGAAAATTGGCAAGTACACTAAGTATATGACTTGGCCTTAAATGTAAATGAATAATAGGTTGCATGTTTGTAGCACCACTTACCACACTAATGTAAGGTATTAGAATGAACCTTAGTTATTGAATATGCCTTAAATGGATTAAATGAATGGTTTCATGCTACTTAGCCTCATCACACTAATGAAAGGAAATGCTTGAACCAAATGGATTAACAATTAATTATGACTTGATTAAAGGGTTGCATGATACTTGGCCTATTAACACTAATGAAAGGCAGGACTTGAACCAATTGAATTATATGAATTCATTATCAAATAATAGTGGCCTGACTCGATATCACCTTGGATTCCATATGGAATACCTTGAGTACTCGGGAACCCAATTCCGATTCAAGGGTGCGGTTTGCCTTGGTTGAGTCCCACCTAGAACCCGATACTTGTCTATTATTGGATTCCAACTATGACATTGTAGGATCCCTTAAATATTATTATAGGATGCCTTAGATACACTCCTTGGATACAACATTGACAAGTAGGTGCCATGGTTAGACCCCATTAGGCCCAGTCATTGCTTATCCCCATTTTACCTTGGATAAACTCCTTGGACTCGGTATGAAAGTTATTGTGGAATGAATTGGACTATGATCCTTGGATTACACTCTTAAATCTAGCCAGGCTACAATCATTAATGATTTGGTGACCCTTGACGTCTCTATGTTTCCTTGGTTATTACCTTGGAACTCCATTATTAAATATCATTACAGGTTTCCTTGTTACATCTTGGAACCTTTACTTTTGTTAACATGTGACTTATTTATAAAGTGGTAATAATAAAATAAATGATTAGTTACATGTTCAGACACCAACCAAGGGATGAAGCAGGTAGTTGGGTATTTAGTTACATTGTTTTTATTTACCTTATGTATGCATGATTTCACACTATTATATTCTATTACATGGGCAAGATGTTATAGTCACTATTAGTGGTGGCCCACTGATATTTATCTCACACCCTCTCCAAGAAATGTTTGTTACTCAAGAAAGATTAATTGTGTGATGGTGTTGATAAAGGGAAGAATACAACTTCAAAAACTTGATTTCTTGCTGTTTAGGATGGAGCTTTATGGTAGAAGACCAATCCGAAGCTCAGGATGCATGTGATAGTCTTTTGATTTCCTTATACTTTTGTGGAACATGTTATGCCTACTATCTTGTATCCATGTTTTCCAATTTTCTAGTGACATGACATATCACAATCAGTTATTCTAGTTGATTTGATTATTATTATACTTGTTTATTTATTACTTTTGTCTTCTTCAATTGTTTACTTATATTGCTTCCTCTACTTAACTCTATTTATATTTATCTGATGTTATACACTCTGGTAAAGAGGTCATAGTCTCCCCATGGACACACCCTAGGCCCTCACTACTACTTGGCAGACTCTAGCATTTGGGTAGATGCACTTGAGGCCATGTGGCCCACCGGGGTCGGGGCACCTATTAAGTGGCATTCGGGTCCAGGACGTCACATTGTGATTCTATATGGTCTTACTAACTCCATTGATCTCTTCATATATTTAATTAATAGAGTCTTTATAGATTACCTTGATCAGTTTAAGGTAATATTTATAGATTATACTCTTATATATTCAAAGAGTAAGGAATATAATGAAGATCATTTGAGAATTATGATGAAAAAACTAATGGAGTAGAAGCTGTATGAAATTTTTTTAAGGTGTTAATTTTTTCTACAAAAGGTTTCATTATTGGGTTATATAATATAAATAGAGGGTATATTTGTGGATCCATAAAAGACTAAAGTTATTTAATGTTGACCTAGACCAACCATTATGACTGAGATATGTAGTTTTCTTTATTTTTATAAATATTATTTGTAATTTTTAGAAAATTAATCATGAACTTATAATCTACTCACCATGTTAACTCATAAGGGATCCAAGTTTCTTTGTATAGATGAATATGAAAAAATAAATTCAAGGTACTAAAGAAAAGGTTATTTAGTACACCTATGCCTACATTACCCAGTAGTGGATAAGGGATTTTAATCTATAGTGATACAACAAAGAAGGGATTAGGACATGTTATCACATGGAATGAAATGTTTATATCTTATAACTTATAAAAAATTTTAGTTTATGAGAAAAATTTTCCAACTCATGATTTGAAGTTAGATATGGTATTTTTTGCATTAAATATATGAAGAAATTATCTTTATGGAGAAATATGTGATATATATACTGATCATAAATGTTTAAAGTATATTTTCAAACAGAAAGAGTTGAATATGTGGCATGGAACACTACTAGAAATCATTATTTTCCCAACACTTGTATACCAACGGTTCTTTTGAACCATTGGTATAAGTGTTCTTTACCAATGGTTTTCATAAAATATTGGTAAAGATAGATTTTGATGGAGTTTTCCCAACGGTTTCATAAAACCGTTGGGAAATAACTATTTTCCCAATGGTTTTTAATAACCATTGGGAAATTATACCCCAAATTCGACTAAGGTAGGCGACCCCCCCGATTCCAGAAGCATATTTTGCAGCTCCCAGAAGCACTGCCCGACTCCCAGAAGCCCTTGAGAAGCCCCATCACAACGCACCTCTTCCATCTGATCAGCTACCAGGTTAGACTCCTTCCACCTCTTCTCAAGGATATCCTTCCACCTCTTCTTAAGGATATCCTTCTATTCTCAAGTATATCATTATTTTTTATTTCTAGGGTTTTTGGAAAATTTTATGATTCACTACTCCACGAATTGTGTACTCAAATCACTACATCCACGAATTGTGTACTCAAATCACTACATCAGTGTACACATTGTCCAATTAATGTTTTCATTACACATATACATTTATAAGGGCATGGTGTCTCTTTCTTGTGTTCTAATTTTAAATATTCATAGTTTTTTTAATCTTAATGCTTCAAATATTACAACTTCATGTATATGAACTAATAAGAAATTGTTTGTAATATTTATTCATAGTATTTCATGAAAATCACTCCTTTAATTAAGATCATTTCAAACATTAAGATCTTATTCATCTTAATTTTTGTACACTATGTGTATTACATAACAAGTATGTATCATGTTTCTATCAAAATCTATATATATATAAAATTAAACACTGTTCACTTATCCTTTGCACAATAGAACATATGGAGTATCTTCTTGAACTTTGTAAAATAGTATGTGGTCCCTAATTATTCTTCATAGAAGAAATAAGAAATACTTAACCATACAATCCAATGTTCTTTATGAATAAAATATCTACAAAGGGAACTATCGGTGGGACCTCTCCTTTTCCAATGTAGTACTTCTTCCTTCTTCATGAAACTAATTCACAGAATGTCAAATTCGCAATATTAATGAATATTCGTTTTCATAATATAACCATTAATCATTCTACCTTTAACATAATACATGAGTTATTAAATCAAATTTTTAAAACACAATGAACATTTTCACTGATTTGGGGTTCCTTGAAATGCTTGGAAACATTATAAAAACACATGTATTGAATCGTGCTTCTCATATAGTTTCATGGATATAAGTTCATCTTGAAAATCATGAATGCGTGGTTCAAATATCAAGAGGACCATGGGATTATTATTCTTCACACAAATGAAGTTGTTTTCTACAACTATGTGTTTTTGTTTTCACTTTTGATTTGGCCAAAAGGGGAGCTTTGTGGTCATTAATCATGGTTGTGGGTGGTCATTTAGGATGTAAGATAGTATGACTTCATTTTACTTGATGTATCCAATATTATTATTGATTTATGTTCAATTTGATTATCTTTGACAAGTGATGTTGTTTAATAAGTTGTTATTAATGGTTATAATAATGACGATATGGTATAAGGGTTCACATGGTGTGTATAACGGTTGAGATGGTGTCTACGATAATCTAGTGTCCTGGGAATGTACATGGGAATGTACACACAATACATGAATTGGTTATCCATGTAAATATACATGGCCGATCCCTTACAGTGAAAAGTATGTTTGGCCAAATGGAGTGCTAAAAACGTCCCATTTACACATGGATTTGTTTCATGGGTATGCCCACATGATGTGTTGGACATACTATAGAGTATGTAGCAATTAGCTCAGTCAAAACACTTTCATCCCTGAAATTCAAGATTACATGGTTAGATGGAAGAACCCATGTTCTAATGACATGCCTAACATGGTTTCTAACTCACCTCACCTAAAAACAAACTAGAACACTGGTTAAATGCAAGAATTCATCCTAAATGTACACTATAACATTGGTTAAATGGAAGAAATCATCCTCATTACTGAATTACATACACATTTGGGCAAAAAACCAACATTCACGAACATCACTGTAATGTATAGGCTTTTCACAAAACACATATCCCTTAAATGTCATGAAATTACAGTAGGCACTGATTTAAAGTTGTCATGTTTATAGGTGGAATCTTTGTAGATTTGGATAATATATTCTATGAACTATAGAGTGGAACCCCATTCGGTGTTTTGAGGTCCATCCAGGACAACCCCCCTTCTTCCAGGACCCAGAACAACCCCATCCTTCCTAGACCCTGGACAACCCCCACCCTTCTCCCTAGACCCCGAACAGCCCCACCCTCCTTCCTGGACCCTAGACATCCCCCTCCTCCCTAGACCCTGAACAACCCCCACCCACCTTTCTGGACCCAGGAAAACCCCCCTCCTTCCTAGAACCTGGAAAGCCCCCCCTCCTCCCTAGACCCCGGATAGCCCACCACCCTCCTCTCTAGACCCCAGACAACCTAAAAATCATTATTCATATGTGAGATAAAACATAATAGAACTTGAAGGTCCCTCTCCAATGAGTGGACATCTGGGTTCGGGTCACTAATGAGTGGAATCTTGGTTTTTGACGTCACAATTCTTGGATATCATTTTTATAGGTGTTTCTAATCAAATCCATACTTATAACTATTGAAGGTACCTATCCAAAATCAATTGGGACATGATTCAATGAACACACCCTACCAACCTATGATCTATGACCCCAAACCTAGGATCCTTTAATCCATGGTTAAGGTGAAACTTGATGAGTCCATAACTACTTTTTATGTGATCCTAATCCTACTCTTCATCTTGATCTCCCTGAAGAAGTTAAAGTATACAACTCATGTACTCCCAACAAGACCCTTAAGGATTATGTATTCCTTGATCCACTTACAATATCTTACTGGGAAATCCTTGCATATATGCATTAGAAATTCTGTATCTTATTTTATTATATACATTGTATTTTGTTGTATTTCTTAATATTATTCTCATATAGAGTAATGTGTCAGTTATGATTTTATTTAAAGTAAACAATTTTCATTTACCTAAATATTTTTTTGATTGAACTTCAATATTATTTAATTGCTTTGAAATGACTTATTGTAATTTTTTTACAGAATGGATAGAAGTTGGATGTATGAAACTAATCGGATTTCAACCGATTTTTAAAATAATTTGAACATATTTTTAGATTTGTCATTTGACAAGGCTTCAGATAGTGGTCGCATACACTGCCTATGTTCTAATTGTGTTGTAAGACCTTTGTTGAGTCGTGAAGAAGTTAGCTATCATATAACCAAATATGGTTTCCAAAAAAACTATTATGGTTTCCAAACCAAATATGGTTTCCAAAAAAACTATTAACAGGCTGCTTTAGAGGCCCTTGATTCCGAAGAGCTTGACAATTTAGGGCCACATGATAATTTATATCAGGTTTTGGGAGATGAGCACTATGGTCGAGTACACTGCCGACCTGGTAAGAATATAGTCCCAACGAGGTATTTGTCCTCTCCAGGTATCCATTCTAGTACCACCAAGTTGGAACAGGTCAAGGAGCATGCAAGATAGTCTAATAAAAGGGTCACAGAGTTGGAAGAACATGTTCAAACAAGGGAGAAAGAATTTATGAAACTGATGAAAGCTTTATCTTAATCACTTCCACCAGAGGCCAGCGCGGCTTGTCATACATATATGTCGTCGATGGGTGAAATATCCAATGCACCAGGTGGCAGTTCTAGTGGAGGTCGAGATGATGAAGTTCCTGGTGATGATGAGGATTCTGAATAGGATTAGGGCGAGGATGAGGATGAGGACGGGGGTGAGGATGAGGCTGAGGGTGAGGATAGGGCCGAGGGTGAGTATGGGGTCGAGGATGAGCATGGGGATGATGACGAGGATGACGATGAGGACAGAGATGGCAGTGAGGATGAGGCTGATGATGATAGTGGTGATGGTTATGGTGATCAGGGGCAGATTGATCCATTACATTTTTGAATTCTGTATAACTCTTTGTTTTTGAACATGGTTTTTCACTTTGGTATAGATATTTTTGAATTCAGTATAACTCTTTATTTTTGACCAAATATGGAAGCCTAATTATGTTATAATGGTTTGGAGGTGAGTGATGCTATATGAGATTTTATGGGTTATTGTGAGGAGTTTCTTTCCCTTTAATTGATTGGTTCATAAAACATAAGTTGGTGCTGCATATATTATGTAATTAGAATTGGTAAAGTAAAATGTTGGTCTCGGATTTATGAGTTGGTTATTTGGATGGTATTATCTATCAAAAGTGGGTATATATCTATTTAATATGGGTGTATTTTCTAATTGACTAATGTATTTATTAAACTGACCATGAAATACACATTTCCCACAATATGGAAGCAGCACAAAAATCATAGATAGACACTGTACACCACAAGACACCCATGGGAGACACCCCTTGAGGTAGAGTCCCTCTCATAGCCTCTTTAATTTAAGAATGCTTTAAATTGAATTTAGCTTCTTTCTTAATTCTTCTTAATTATATTTAATTGCATATCTTGAATAAGTTTTCTTTAATATAATTGTTTCATTTGATAAATAAAGTCATGTTTTTATAATAAACCCCTCCAACGGAGGTGCTCTGTCTGTGAAAACTCATAGTGATAGTTTATGGTGTGATAATTTGACTCTTAATCAATAGTTTCAAATACCTATTACCACTTTTAAAAACAAAAAATATAAAATATATATCTTTATCATTCCACAATACCGAATCAAGAGTCTATTTTTTATAACATAAGATTAGTTTCTATAATGTGAAGGAAAACTATATAGGATTTATTTGGAATCTTGGCCAGAAGATGCTGCCCTGAGGATGTCGCTGGACCGGGCCAACATGCCGCGGTCATGCTGTGGTCATGCCGTGGTCATGTTGCGGTCACACCACGGTCACGCCGCAGTCACGCCGCGGTAATGCCGTGATTTGGCCCTGCTCCATGACGACACCCCACGGTGGTTCACAGTCCTGTCGGAATTCAATGTATGATACCTAGATATAGTTTTAGATACATTACCCACCCTCCTCCCTGAACCCCAGACAGTCCCCCCACCCTCCTCTCTGGACCCCAGACAACCCCCCAAACAACCCCCCCACCCTTCTCCCTGGACCCCGGACAGCCCCCCAGACAGCCCCCCAAACAGCCCCCCACCATCCTCCCTGGACCCTGGACAACCCCCCCGAAAAGCCCCCCAAATAACCCCCCAACCCTACTCCCTGGAACCCAGATCCCAATCTAAGATCTCTTCAATATTCACCCTAAATTCTAACGGAAAATAGGGTTTTAGAACTTCAGAAGAAGATGAGATAAGAGTGAAAACCCTAATAAAAAATAAGAAGCAAGGAGAGGATTAGACTCACCTGTATCTTCAATCTTCACTTTAAGGAACCCAAAACACTCAAGTGTTGTGTATGAGTCAACCTCGCCTCAATCCGAGGCACGGTGTGGCCGACACCACTCAAAGTATCTCACTTTTCTTTGAAATGGACAACATTTTAAGTGAAAACAACAACTGACATACAAAAAACTGACCAAATGCATTCGGATTCTGTTGATACTTTAGGAAAAGGATCCATGGGTCATTTTTGATGTGTACAAGTCAACCCCGCTTCAATACGAGGCATGGTGTGACCGGTACCACTCAAAGTGTCTTTCTTTTGTTTAAAATGGATACTCTTTTAAGTAAAAACAATTGGCATATGGAAAACCGACCAAACTCATTCAGATTGTGTTGATACTTTAGGAAAATTATAAATGGGTCATTTTTGACGTTTAAGAGTCAACATCGCCTCAATCCGAGGAACGGTGTGGCCGATACCACTCAAAGTGTCTCTCTTTTGTTTCAGAAGGACATCATTTTAAGTGAATACAACAACTGACATACGGAAAACCGACCAAAGGCATTCATATTATGTTGAAACTTTAGGAAAATTATCCATGGGTCATATGTGATGTGTACGAGTCAACCCCGCCTCAATACGAGGGCTGGTGTGGCCAATACCACTCAAACTATCTCACTTTTTATTTGAAATGGATAGGATTTTAAGTGAAAACAACAAATGACATACTTAAAACTAATGAAACACATTTGGATTGTGTTTATACTTTAGGAAAATGATCCATGGGTCATTTGTGATGTGTAAGAGTCAACCCCGCCTCAATCTGAGGTGCGGTGTGGCTGACACCACTCAAAATGTCTCTCTTTTGTTTAAAATGGACATCATTTTAAGTGAAAACAACAACTGACATACGGAAAACTGACCAAACACATTCGTATTTTGTTGAAACTTTAGGAAAATGATCCATGGGTCATTTTTGATGTGTATGATTCAACCCTGCCTCAATATAAGGTGCGGTGTGGCCGACACCACTCAAAGTGTCTCACTTTTCTTTGAAATGGACAACATTTTAAGTGAAAACAACAACTGGCATACATAAAACCAACCAAACACATTTAGATTGTGTTTATACTTTAGGAAAACGTCCATGGGTCATTTGTGATGGGTACGAGTCAACCCTACCACAATCCGAGACACGGTGTGGCCAGTACCACTCAAAGTGTCTCAATTTTATTTGAAATGGACAACATTTTAAGAGAAAACAACAACTGGCATACGGAAAACTGACCAAAATAATTCAGATTGTGTTGATACTTCAACAAAATGATCTATGGGTCATTTTTGACATGTACGAGTCAACCTTGCCTCAATACGAGGTGCGGTGTGGCTGTCACCACTCAAAGTGTCTCACTTTTCTTTGAAATGGACAACATTTTAAGTGAAAACAACAACTGGCATATAGAAAACTGACCAAACTCATTCAGATTCTGTTGATACTTTAGGAAAGGGATCCATGGGTCATTTGTGATGTGTATGAGTCAACCCCGCCTCAATCCGAGGCACGTTGTGTCCAGTACCACTCAAAGTGTCTTTCTTTTGTTTAAAATGGATACTCTTTTAAGTAAAAACAACTGGCATACGGAAAACCAACCAAACACATTCGAATTGTGTTGATACTTTAGGAAAACAATCCATGGGTCATTTTTTGATGAGTAAGAGTCAACCATTCCTCAATTTGAGGCACGATGTGGCCGACAACACTCAAAGTGTCTCTCTTTTGTTTCAAAAGGACATCATTTTAAGTGAATACAACAACTGACATATAGAAAACTAACCAAAGACATTCAGATTCTGTTGAAACTTTAGGAAAATAATCCATGGGTCATATGTGATGTGTATGAGTCAACCCCACCTCAATCCGAGGGCCAGTGTGGCTGACACTACTCAAAGTGTCTCACTTTCATTTGAAGCGGACATGATTTTAAGTGAAAACAACAACTGGCATACTTAAAACTGACCAAACGCATTAGGATTGTGTTGATACTTTAGGAAAATGATCCATGGGTCATTTTTGACGTGTACGAGTCAACCCTGCCTTAATAAGAGGTGCGGTGTGGCCGACACCACTCAAAATGTATCTCTTTTGTTTAAAATGGAAATCATTTTAAGTGAAAACAACAACTGACATATGGAAAACTGACCAAACACATTAGGATTCTATTGAAAATTTAGGAAAAATATCCATGGGTCATTTTGGATGTGTATGAGTCAACCCTTCCTCAATCCGAGGTGCGGTGTGGCTGACACCACTCAAAGTCTCTCACTTTTCTTTGAAATGGACAACATTTTAAGTGAAAACAACAACTGGAATACGGAAAACCAACCAAACGCATTCGGATTGTGTTGATACTTTATTAAAATGATCCATGGGTCATTTTTGATGTGTACGAGTCAACCTAACCACAATATGAGGCATTGTGTGGCCGATACCACTCAAAGTGTCTCAATTTTATTTGAAATGGACAACATTTTAAGTGAAAACAACAAATGGCATATGAAAAACTGACCAAACACATTCGGATTGTATTGAAACTTCAACAAAACGATCCATGGGTCATTTTTGACATGTATGAGTCAACCTCTATGAAATCTGAGGTGCGGTGTGGCCGGAACCACTCAAAGTGTCTCACTTTTCTTTGAAATGGACAACATTTTAATTGAAAACAACAACTGGCATATAGAAAACTGACCAACCAAATTCAGATTATATTGATACTTTAGGAAAAAGATCTATGGGTCATTTTTGATGTGTACGAGTCAATCCCACCTAAATACGAGGCTTGGTGTGGCCGGTACCACTCAAACTGTCTTTTTTTTTTAAATGGATACTCTTTTAAGTAAAAACAACTGGCATACAGAAAACTAAAAAAACACATTCGGATTGTGTTTATACTTTAGGAAAATGATCCATGGTTCATTTGTGATGTGTACGAGTCAACCCCGCCTCAATCCGAGGCACGGTGTGGCTGACACCACTCAAAGTTCCTATCTTTTGTTTCAAAAGGACATCATTTTAAGTGAATACAACAACTGACATACGAAAAACCAACCAAATACATTCATATTCTATTTAAACTTTAGGAAAAAGATACATGGGTCATTTGTGATGTGTACGAGTCAACCCTGCCTCAATACGAGGTGTGGTGTGGCCGACACCACTCAAAGTGTCTCTCTTTTGTTTCAAAAGGACATCATTTCAAGTGAATACAACAACTGACATACGAAAAACCGACCAAAGGCATTCAGATTCTGTTTAAACTTTAGTAAAAAGATCCATGGGTCATATGTGACATGTAAAAGTCAACCCCGACTCAATCCAAGGTACAGTGTGGCCGGTATCACTCGAAGTGTCTCACTTTTATTTGAAATGGACAGAATTTTAAGTGAAAACAACAACTGGCATTCAGAAAACCAACCAAATGCATTAGGATTGTGTTGATACTTAAAAAAAACGATCCATGGGTCATTTTTGATGTGTAAGAGTCAACCTTTCCACAATATAAGGCATGGTGTGTCTGGTACCACTCAAAGTGTCTCACTTTTATTTGAAATGGACAACATTTTAAGTGAAAACAACAACCAGCATACAGAAAAATGACCAAATGCATTAAAATTGTGTTGATACTTAAACACAAAGATCCATGGGTCATTTTTTACATGTATGAGTCAACCTCACCTCAATCCAAGGTGCATTGTGGCTGACACCACTCAAAGTGTCTCACTTTTCTTTGAAATGGACAACATTTTAAGTGAAAACAACAACTGACATACAGAAAACTGACCAAATGCATTCAGATTATATTGATACTTTAATAAAAGTATCCATGGGTCATTTGTGATGTGTATGGGTCAACCCTGCCTCAATCCGAGGCACAGTGTGGCCGGTACCACTCAAAGTGTTTTTCTTTTGTTTAAAATGGATACTCTTTTAAGTAAAAAAAACTGGCATACATAAAAGTAACCAAACACATTCAGATTGTGTTTATACTTTAGGAAAACTATCCATGGGTCATTTTTGATGTTTACGAGTCAAACCCACCTCAATCCGAGGTGCAGTGTGGCCGGCACCACTCAAAGTGTCTCTCTTTTGTTTCAAAAGGACATCATTTTAAGTGAATGCAACAACTGACATACAGAAAACTGACCAAAGGCATTCAGATTCTGTTGAAACTTTAGGAAAACGATCCATGGGTCATATGTGATGTGTATAAGTAAACCCCACCTCAATATGAGGGCCGGTGTGGCTGGAACCACTCAAACTATCTCACTTTTATTTGAAATGGACATGATTTTAAGTGAAAACAACAACTAGTATACTTAAAATAGACCAAATGAATTCAGATTATGTTGATACTTTAGGAAAACCATCCATGGGTCATTTTTGACGTGTACGAGTCAACCCCTCCTCAATTTGAGGTGTGGTGTGTCCGGAACCACTCAAAATTTCTCTCTTTTTTTTAAAATGGACATCATTTTAAGTAAAAAAACAACTTACATATGAAAAATTGACCGAACGCATTCGGTGTAACACCCCAAGCTTCTACGGTACGTTTCCCTTTGAATAATGCGATAGCGTGTGTTGTACGCAACCTCGAGTTCTAACACACACCACAACTAATTAAACTAGCCGTTGTAAATAGTAATACCTACTTTTTGAAATCATATATATTTTATATTTCAAAATGGACTTCATTTTTGGATTCGGAATATCGAAATTATCCTAGGGTGAAATTTTGGTACTTTTCGGATAACTTTTATATTTTGATGAATAGTGAAAATCACTAAATTTTAATTAAAAACAACTTTTTTAATCAGAATAATTAATAGTGATAAATTATGAATTTGAGTGGTTTTAAAGTATATTTAGAATATATTTTTACCATTCAATTTAATGTTTATCATTGGACATAATTTTACAATTAAACCGAACATAAACAAGTGTCAATCTTTTGATAGTTATTAAAAACACGCTTTTTGTTTTGACAGCGGGATTTAATTTTAAATTAATTTCTGCCACTTCTGTGTTTTGAATTTAGGAAAATGGATTCCATATTTGGAATCAGGATGTTCAAATTGTGTAAATAGGTAACTTTTATTTTTAGACATTTTGAATAATTACTGCGGTAAATATTTTATTTACCATGGTTAAAGGGTAAATCCGGTAAATAAGGGTTAAAAAATAATATTATAATAATACAAAATTACCCTAAAACGTGTCCTAACCTTATTGGTGGACACATACCCGACCATGGGCATCCTTGGGTCAATTTGGGGACCCCTTGGAGCCACTTGTATGTGGTAGGGACACATTATATTAATAAAGTTAAAATAAAAATAAAAATGGCATAAGCTTATATCTTTTATAAGAACAATTTTTACATAGGGTTATACATGTTGGATTTTCGATTATAAATATTCATTATAAAGATAAAAATATTTCCTACATAATGATGTTTTATTTATAATTTTTAGACATTAAATAATTTATTTTATTTATGACACAATGATGATGTAGTAATTACTAAAATAGTAAAAAATTATCATAATTGATATTATAAATACCCAAATAAATATAATATGAAACTTTTAATGAATTAAACTAATTTTCTAGGATAATATGATATATTAGGATTGATTTAATTGACTTTGTTCGAAGTAATCAATCTGTTATGAGTTTCACAAAAATCAACTATTGAATAGTGTCAAAATTGACATAAAAGAGTTCTTAAAACAAATATTATATTATTAATTGATATTAAATTCCTAAAAATCTAAGGTTCGGCCAAGAGACTTATATTATGATAGGTTAATAATTAATGGACCACTTGGGGGTCTCTTGGATGTATATAGTAAGTTTATTAACCATATTATATAAAAATACAAAGAGACATTGTAAAAGTGAAACTAATTAACTTAGAGTTAATACTTAAAGATAAGGTTAATATAAGTACCCAAACCTGTCTAAATTCTATTGGATGAGTTGTTTTCGACCTATCCCTACCTCATCCTTTGAATATTTAACTTTGGAGCCTTTGGAAACCGAATATGAATTTATTATAAATTAATATTTCTAGATTTTCCAAAGGTACCCCTCATCCCTCTTATAAAAGGGCACTCCTCCTTCTCATTTCTTCACACCTCTAAAGCCTTTTGGTTCGGCCAAACTCTGCCCAAATACTCTCCCAACATCCCTCAATACAACCTAGAGGCCTTAGTTTGATCAGAAAGCCAACCTAAGGAGCCCTTTTGATCAAATCAAAAGGAAGAACCCGAAGAAGAGGTAATGATTTCACCACCCTTTTCTAAGTTTCTTTCTTCTTCCACTTCCTCTTTCTTTGTTCTTACCATTCTAAAATAATAACTCCAGTATCTTACATATACTGTGATGTTATTATAAATATGGTACAACCATATTCAGTATTATATCCACCCTTTGAATAACATGTCACCATACGTGTGTACGTACGGCTTACCGTCTCCACGTCGTGGTGTAATTGTTATTCAATATATTATTATTTGGATGGGTATAATAATGATGTGTAACTCATGTTAATGATTCTGTATATATGATATACCATCCATTTATATATTATTTTAATATCAAAAGAATGATATTGTCGCTCGTGCGTACATACGGACTACCGTCTCCACGAACGCGATGAGATTCATTCTCCATCGTAACCATTAAAGTATAATTATCATTTGATGATTTAAAAATGATGTTTAAGGACTTGATATCATTCTGGATATGAATAATATACAACCTATTCTTTACAAACATGTCTTACGTAACAAAACATATGAAAGAAAACAAGTAAGTTAACACCCGAAACAACGATAATACTAAGATACCAATATTAAAAGATCATATATGATATCATATTAATGTATATGATTCTTGTATAATTTAGTAACAATTATTTCACCATTATACAGGAGGTTAACCTACCCCAACAAAGGAAAAGTACAAGGTAAGTGTTATTTCACAATCTCTTCATTATCCGAGGTTGTTTATATGTAATAATCTACTGGGATCTCTTTATCATCCACATCCATGTTTCTTAAAAATGTATTTCAAAACATTTTTACTATTTACAAGAATATGGGTTAAAGTCATTTATACCCTTTTTTGACTTTTTATAAGAGGTTTATAAAGGAATCTTTCCGTCGTTTTCAAAACAAGGTCCTTTTTAACCTTTTCGACAGAATTGAGGTAAGAATGTTTTTTTTAACTTATACGGCGGGTGCGGTTATTTTACGCCGTTATAAAATCTTCAAAGCTTTCCTTACAAGCTTATAAGAATATTTTCAAAGAAAATGTTTTATTTTATATGGATCTTAAATGATTTCAAAATAAAAGGAGATATTTCTTTAAAAAGAATTTTGATTTCATCTATGTCAACATCCTTTGATGGATTTTAAGATTATTTGAAGTTGATTTATTATGATACAAAACTTCTATATTGTATTGAAGGTTTTGTAATATGTTTGACTGTGGATGTGCTATTTTTATACCATTCATAGTTTATTGTGAAATTATTGACATTTCGTATGCTAGTTTTAATACGAATGTTTATGTTATGTTTAAACCTTTTCATATGGGAATGCATTGAACTTAATAAGTGACGGGTGGAGCCCGCTATAGCTCCTCGATGCATCGGTAGGTCTCATGAGACAAACTAGTGTCTTGGCACAAGGCCTTGACAAAATCTTATTTGTAGTCTTGGCACGAGGCCTTGGCTATGTGGTTATGATAGTCTGGCATTATGCATTCCAACATTATGAAAGTGGTTATTGATTTTTGCATGTGATTATTCATTTAGTAGAATATCCATGTGAATAAGTAAATGGCATTATTTCATTTTATTTATGCCATACCATGTTGAAAGTTCGTATTTAAAAGGCTTTTGTTTTAGTTATACATTGCCTTAAATGTTTATTCTTATTTATGAAAGTTTCCACTTTATTGTTATCCTTACTGGGCATTTGAGCTCACCCCTTTTTTTTATGTTTTATTTTTCCCAGGATGTGAAGAAGTAAGTTATGAATGTCCTGCAGGGATTTTATGAGGGGTTAATAGTGTGGATTGTGGAAATATTATGTTGTTGTATTAGTTTTTCATTTTATGATGTAATGTAAAACTTATGAATATATCTAGTGTTTCCAAGGCTACTAAACCAATCGGTCTTTCGAGATTTGATCTTTCTTGTGATCATGCCAATGTTATGTAATTAATGCACCGACTCTGGGTAGCTGGGGTCAGGGCGTTACAGTTGGTATCAGAGGAAGTTTAGTATAAACCTTGGAAGCTAGATTTAGATAAACTCTGATTAGAGCACATAGACCTAAGATGAACTTTGAGGATTAGTATAGAAGAACTTCCTAGAATTTTGGTATTGTAGAGACTTTGTGAGTTTTCCGAGCAATACATCCCTGTCTGGATACGAGCAGGTAGAGGCGGCTCTAGCACAGATGTACCTAGGGGTAAAACCCGAAAACACCGCTTTGAGCTAGACTCGAACGGGAACTGGTGCACGACAACGGGCCTTGCTGCACTCTTGGTTATGACACTCCCGGGGGATATGCTTAGGATAACTCTCACTTTCTTTACAAATCATTATGAAGGGTTTATGAGTATATACTTCCTCAAAGAAAACATATTTATGATTATGGATTATATCCATAGATAGTTCAATTTATGTTTAGTGTTTTATAAGTATGGGATTATGTATTTTGATGCATAAACTGATCTAGTTTATGCCTTTTTTTAGAAATGGCGCCTAGTGGAAGAAATGGAAACCGTATCAATGCACGCACTCCATGTAGGGATTGCCCTCATGCTCAAGATAATTATAGTGGGGCTGGTGATGCAACTGGTGCTGATCAGCTAATCACCGTACTGGGACAACTTACTCAGGTTATGAATAATAACCTTACCCGTATGGAGCACCCTGATCCGCAGCGTGGAGGATCAATGTTAGATCGATTCATGAGGCAACAACCACCAACGTTCAATGGGAGTACAAATCCCTTAGTAGCTGAGCAATGGATATTTTCCCTAGAGAAAATATTTCAGGCTTTGGGGAGCAGTGAAAGGGAAAAAGTTATCATGGCAGTTTACCGCCTCACTGGAGATGCTGATCAATGGTGGTCATTGATTCAGAACATGAAGGAAGATGATGAAGTATCAAATATGGAATGGAGGGAGTTCAAAGATCTGTTTTTAGAAAAATACTTTCCTCGCGACCATCGAGCAGATATGGAAAGACAATTTCTGAGTCTGAGACAAAAGGAGGATGAGAATGTCACAAAGTATGAGGCTAACTTTACAAGGTTAGCTAGGTATGCTGGAGATTATATTCGCAACCCAAGAAGTAAGATTGATCGTTTCTTTGATGGGTTAAAACCATTTCTCCGTCGAGCATTAGTCTCACAATCCTTTTCATCGTACGAAGACATTGTCTCATGTGCTATCAAGACCGAAAAGGAATTCTCTAAGTCTTATGACTTTAAAGCAAAGCAAGAGAAGAAGAGACCTGCTGATCAATCTGGGAATGGAAATAAGGGGAAGAAAGGAAAGGTTGAATATCCATCTTGTGGTAAATGCGGGAATAAACATCCTGGTACTTGCTTGAAGGGAATGGGAGTCTGTTACAAGTGTGGTGAAAAAGGCCACCAAGCTCATGATTGCAAGGGGAAGAAGGAAGCTACCAACGTTCAGTGCTACAATTGCAGGGAGATGGGGCATTATGCAAATGCATGTCCTAAGCGTCAGGAGAACTTACCTCAGAAAAGGCCAAGGGATCAAGGCCAGGCTTATGCTATCACTACTGCTGAGGTAGAAGCTCCGAAAGATGTGGTGGCAGGTAATTTAATGGTTTCCTCAAGTTTAGAAAATGCATTATTTGATTCTGGATCATCGCATTGTTTCATATCTTCCCAGTTTGCTAAGAAAATTAGATATTTCCAATTTGATTTAATAAGGGAGTTGTCAGTTAAAACTCCTAAGGGAAGTATCGTTGCAACAAAGTTTTGTGAATCAGTCCCCATTAGAGCACATAAATTTTCTTTATCTGCTGATTTCATCGTCATACCTATGATTGAGTTTGATATAATCCTCGGTATGGACTGGCTTTCGGACTATGATGCGAAGATTTATTGTAAGAAGAAAGAGGTTACGATTCTTGATGATAATGATAAGGAACACCTTATTTTTAGAGCAGAATCGTCACCACCTAATTCTTATTTAGACCCACCCCCAGTAGCTCAACTTAATTCAATTATTGGGGAGGAAGAGAATGAAGTAACTATCGGTGAGGAAAGGAATGTTCAAATAGAGGATGTACCTGTTGTGAAAGAATTTGTAGATGTATTTCCGGAAGATTTACCTGGACATCCTCCAGAACGAGAAGTTGAGTTTTCCATTGATTTGATTCCTGGATCAAGGCCTATATCGAAGACCCCTTATAGAATGGCCACTGTAGAGTTAGTCGAACTAAAGAAACAACTAGAGGAATTGAGTAATAAGGGATTTATTCGCCCTAGTGTTTCTCCATGGGGAGCCCCTGTTCTTTTTGTTAAAAAGAAAGATGGATCTATGAGGTTATGTATCGACTACAGGGAGATCAATGCTATAACGATAAAGAACAAGTATCCCCTACCTCGTATTGATGATTTATTTGACCAACTGCATGGAGCTCAATACTTTTCAAAGATTGACCTTCGATCTGGATACCATCAGTTGTGTGTAAAGAAGGAAGACATTCCGAAGACAACATTTCGAACCAGGTACGGGCATTACGAGTTTACTGTAATGCCGTTTGGATTGACTAATGCACCCTCTGTATTCATGGATCTGATGAATAGAGTTTTCAAGGAGTATCTCGATGAATTTGTGGTGGTATTTATTGATGATATCTTGGTATACTCCAAAACCTACAAAGATCATGAAAATCACTTGCGCATTATCTTGAAGACTCTGAGGAGGCATGAATTATATGGAAAGTTTAGCAAGTGTGAATTCTGGCTTCAGGAGATTTCTTTTCTTGTCCATATTGTCTCTAAAGATGGAATCTCTGTTGATCCTTCTAAGACCAAGGCAATCCAAGAATGGCCAGCACCTACGAGTATAACTGAGGTACGTAGTTTTATTGGTTTGGCAGGTTATTATCGACGTTTCGTCCAGAATTTTGCCCGATTGGCTAACCCATTAACGAAGCTCACACGTAAAGGGGTTAAATTTGTTTGGACAAAAGAGTGTGAGGAATGTTTCAAAGAACTGAAGAGAAGATTAGTCAATGCTCCTATATTGACTCTACCATCGGGGAATGATGGGTTCGTTATTTATAGTGATGCATCAAAGAAAGGACTTGGTTGTGTCCTTATGCAGAATGATAGAGTTATTGCCTACGCATCACGACAGTTGAAAATTCATGAACAAAACTATCCTACTCATGATCTTGAGTTAGCAGCTGTGATCTTTGCTTTGAAGATATGGAGGCACTACCTCTATGGTGAAAAATGTGAGATTTATACTGATCACAAGAGTTTGAAGTATATTTTCTCACAAAAAGAACTCAACATGAGGCAAAGGAGATGGCTTGAATTACTCAAGGATTATGATTGTACGATACACTACCACCCAGGGAAGGCAAACAAGGTGGCAGATGCTTTGAGTAGAAAAGACCATGGAGTTTTGAACAATATGAGAATTGAAAGGGATCCAATTTTCATGGAGCTAGTGAAGATGGACATGGGAATAACCAGGGAAGGTGAAACATCAATGCTTTTTCAAATGGTTGCCAAACCATCTTTACTAGAAAGGATTAAGAGTTCTCAGACTGATGATGAAGAATTTCAGAAGAAGATTAAAGCTGTGAATGATGGGAGATTGAGAGACTTTGTGTATGAAGATGGGATTTTGAAATTTGGGAAGAGACTTTGTGTTCCCAATATACCTGATCTAAAAAGGGAATTGTTGGATGACGCTCATAGTTCCAATTTCTCTATACACCCTGGGAGCACCAAAATGTATAGAGATTTGAAGGAACATTTTTGGTGGGACAATATGAAGAGGGAGATTGCTGATTTTGTGTCAAGATGTATGGTTTGTCAACAAGTGAAAGCTGGAAGGCAACAGCCTGGAGGAGTCATGCAACCTCTTCCCATACCGGAGTGGAAATGGGACAATATTACAATGGACTTTGTCATGGGGCTACCAAAGACTCCTAGAAGGAACGATGCAATATGGGTTATTGTCGATCGTCTTACCAAGTCAGCACATTTTCTTGCTATAAGAGAAGATCTACCCCTGAAACGTCTAGCAAGACTATATATTAATGAAGTTGTGAGACTTCATGGAGTACCCTTATCAATTGTTTCTGATCGTGATCCCCGTTTTACTTCAATATTTTGGAAAAGTCTTCAGAAATCCCTGGATACTGAACTTCATTTGAGCACTGCTTACCACCCTCAGACAGACGGACAATCAGAACGGACTATTCAGACCTTAGAAGACATGTTGAGATCTTGCTCACTTGATTTTCAGGGTATGTGGGATCAATATTTACCACTAGTAGAATTTTCCTATAACAATAGCTTCCATTCAAGTATTCAGATGGCACCATATGAAGCGTTATACGGAAAGAGATGTCGTACACCAACCTGTTGGGATGACGTTGGTGAAAGAAAACTTGTAGGCCCAGAACTGGTGGAGGAAACGGTGGAAAAGGTGAAGGTAATCCAAAATCACATCAAAGCAGCTCAAAGTAGGCAGAAGAGCTATGCCGATAATCGAAGGAAGGATTTGGAATTTCAAGTCGGTGATCATGTTTTCCTGAAGGTATCTCCGTGGAAGGGAGTCATACGTTTTGGTAAGAAAGGAAAATTGAGTCCCAGGTATATCGGACCTTTCGAAATTCTAGAACGAATTGGGGTTGTAGCTTACCGATTGGCAATGCCGCCAAGTCTCTCCAAAGTTCACGATGTGTTCCACGTATCTCTGTTGAGGAAATACATGCCTGACCCAACGCATGTACTCACCTATGAGGAATTAGAACTGGAACCCGATCTTTCCTATTGCGAAGAGCCCATCAAGATTCTTGATACGAGAGAACAAGTGCTGAGAAACCGGACGACGCGTCTGGTAAAAGTTTTGTGGAGGAATCATAAGATGAAAGAGGCAACGTGGGAACCCGAGGAACTTATGATGAAGAACCACCCAAGTCTTTTTATGCAGTAATACCCTAGAAATTGCGAGGACGCAATTATTTGAAGGAGGGGAGAATGTAACACCCCAAGCTTCTACGGTACGTTTCCCTTTGAATAATGCGATAGCGTGTGTTGTACGCAACCTCGAGTTCTAACACACACCACAACTAATTAAACTAGCCGTTGTAAATAGTAATACCTACTTTTTGAAATCATATATATTTTATATTTCAAAATGGACTTCATTTTTGGATTCGGAATATCGAAATTATCCTAGGGTGAAATTTTGGTACTTTTCGGATAACTTTTATATTTTGATGAATAGTGAAAATTACTAAATTTTAATTAAAGACAACTTTTTTAATCAAAATAATTAATAGTGATAAATTATGAATTTGAGTGGTTTTAAAGTATATTTAGAATATATTTTTACCATTCAATTTAATGTTTATCATTGGACATAATTTTACAATTAAACCGAACATAAACAAGTGTCAATCTTTTGATAGTTATTAAAAACACGCTTTTTGTTTTGACAGCAGGATTTAATTTTAAATTAATTTCTGCCACTTCTGTGTTTTGAATTTAGGAAAATGGATTCCATATTTTGAATCAGGATGTTCAAATTGTGTAAATAGGTAACTTTTATTTTTAGACATTTTGAATAATTACTACGGTAAATATTTTATTTACCATGGTTAAAGGGTAAATCCGGTAAATAAGGGTTAAAAAATAATATTATAATAATACAAAATTACCCTAAAACGTGTCCTAACCTTATTGGTGGACACATACCCGACCATGGGAATCCTTGGGTAAATTTGGGGACCCCTTGGAGCCACTTGTATGTGGTAGGGACACATTATATTAATAAAGTTAAAATAAAAATAAAAATGGCATAAGCTTACATCTTTTATAAGAACAATTTTTACATAGGGTTATACATGTTCGATTTTCGATTATAAATATTCATTAGAAAGATAAAAATATTTCCTACATAATGATGTTTTATTTATAATTTTTAGACATTAAATAATTTATTTTATTTATGACACAATGATGATGCAGTAATTACTAAAATAGTAAAAAATTATCATAATTGATATTATAAATACCCAAATAAATATAATATGAAACTTTTAATGAATTAAACTAATTTTCTAGGATAATATGATATATTAGGATTGATTTAATTGACTTTTTTCGAAGTAATCAATCTGTTATGAGTTTCACAAAAATCAACTATTGAATAGTGTCAAAATTGACATAAAAGAGTTCTTAAAACAAATATTATATTATTAATTGATATTAAATTCCTAAAAATCTAAGGTTCGGCCAAGAGACTTATATTATGATAGGTTAATCATTAATGGACCACTTGGGGGTCTCTTGGATGTATATAGTAAGTTTATTAACCATATTATATAAAAATACAAAGAGACATTGTAAAAGTGAAACTAATTAACTTAGAGTTAATACTTAAAGATAAGGTTAATATAAGTACCCAAACCTGTCTAAATTCTATTGGATGAGTTGTTTTCGACCTATCCCCACCTAATCCTTTGAATATTCAACTTTGGAGCCTTTGGAAACCGAATATGAATTTATTATAAATTAATATTTCTAGCTTTTCCAAAGGTACCCCTCACCCCTCTTATAAAAGGGCACTCCTCCTTCTCATTTCTTCACACATCTAAAGCCTTTTGGTTCGGACAAACTCTGCCCAAATACTCTCCCAACATCCCTCAATACAACCTAGAGGCCTTATTTTGATCAGAAAGCCAACCTAAGGAGCCCTTTTGATCAAATCAAAAGGAAGAACCCGAAGAAGAGGTAATGATTTCACCACCCTTTTCTAAGTTTCTTTCTTCTTCCACTTCCTCTTTCTTTGTTCTTACCATTCTAAAATAATAAATCCAGTATCTTACATATACTGTGATGTTATTATAAATATGGTACAACCATATTCAGTATTATATCCACCCTTTGAATAACATGTCACCATACGTGTGTACGTACGGCTTACCGTCTCCACGTCGTGGTGTAATTGTTATTCAATATATTATTATTTGGATGGGTATAATAATGATGTGTAACTCATGTTAATGATTCTATATATATGATATACCATCCATTTATATATTATTTTAATATCAAAAGAATGATATTGTCGCTCGTGCGTACATACGGACTACCGTCTCCACGAACGCGATGAGATTCATTCTCCATCGTAACCATTAAAGTATAATTATCATTTGATGATTTAAAAATGATGTTTAAGGACTTGATATCATTCTGGATATGAATAATATACAACCTATTCTTTACAAACATGTCTTACGTAACAAAACATATGAAAGAAAACAAGTAAGTTAACACCCGAAACAACGATAATACTAAGATACCAATATTAAAAGATCATATATGATATCATATTAATGTATATGATTCTTGTATAATTTAGTAACAATTATTTCACCATTATACAGGAGGTTAACCTACCCCAACAAAGGAAAAGTACAAGGTAAGGGTTATTTCACAATCTCTTCATTATCCGAGGTTGTTTATATGTAATAATCTACTGGGATCTCTTTATCATCCACATCCATGTTTCTTAAAAATGTATTTCAAAACATTTTTACTATTTACAAGAATATGGGTTAAAGTCATTTATACCCTTTTTTGACTTTTTATAAGAGGTTTATAAAGGAATCTTTCCGTCGTTTTCAAAACAAGGTCCTTTTTAACCTTTTCGACAGAATTGAGGTAAGAATGTTTTTTTTAACTTATACGGCGGGTGCGGTTATTTTACGCCGTTATAAAATCTTCAAAGATTTCCTTACAAGCTTATAAGAATATTTTCAAAGAAAATGTTTTATTTTATATGGATCTTAAATGATTTCAAAATAAAAGGAGATATTTTTTTAAAAAGAATTTTGATTTCATCTATGTCAACATCCTTTGATGGATTTTAAGATTATTTGAAGTTGATTTATTATGATACAAAACTTCTATATTGTATTGAAGGTTTTGTAATATGTTTGACTGTGGATGTGCTATTTTTATACCATTCATAGTTTATTGTGAAAGTATTGACATTTCGTATGCTAGTTTTAATACGAATGTTTATGTTATGTTTAAACCTTTTCATATGGGAATGCATTGGACTTAATAAGTGACGGGTGGAGCCCGCTATAGCTCCTCGATGCATCGGTAGGTCTCATGAGACAAACTAGTGTCTTGGCACAAGGCCTTGACAAAATCTTATTTGTAGTCTTGGCACGAGGCCTTGGCTATGTGGTTATGATAGTCTGGCATTATGCATTCCAACATTATGAAAGTGGTTATTGATTTTTGCATGTGATTATTCATTTAGTAGAATATCCATGTGAATAAGTAAATGGCATTATTTCATTTTATTTATGCCATACCATGTTGAAAGTTCGTATTTAAAAGGCTTTTGTTTTAGTTATACATTGCCTTAAATGTTTATTCTTATTTATGAAAGTTTCCACTTTATTGTTATTCTTACTGGGCATTTGAGCTCACCCCTTTTTTTTATGTTTTATTTTTCCCAGGATGTGAAGAAGTAAGTTATGAATGTCCTGCAGGGATTTTATGAGGGGTTAATAGTGTGGATTGTGGAAATATTATGTTGTTGTATTAGTTTTTCATTTTATGATGTAATGTAAAACTTATGAATATATCTAGTGTTTCCAAGGCTACTAAACCAATCGGTCTTTCGAGATTTGATCTTTCTTGTGATCATGCCAATGTTATGTAATTAATGCACCGACTCTGGGTAGCTGGGGTCGGGGCGTTACATTCGGGTTCTGTTAAAACTTTAGGAAAATATTCCATGGGTCATTTATGACGTGTAAAAGTCAACCCTGCCTCAATCCGAGGCGCAGTGTGCCCGAAACCACTCAAAGTGTCTCACTTTTCTTTGAAATAGACAACATTTTAAGTGAAAACAACAACTGACATACGGAAAACTGACCAAACGTATTCGGATTCTGTTGATACTTTAGGAAAAGGATCCATGGGTCATTTTTGATGTGTACGAGTCAACCTTGTATCAATATGAGGCACGGTGTGGTTGGTACCACTCAAAGTATCTTTCTTTTGTTTAAAATGGATACGCTTTTAAGAAAAAACAACAGGCATACAGAAAACCGACCAAACGCATTCGGATTGTGTTGATACTTTAGGAAAATGATCCATGAGTCATTTGTGACGTGTAAGAGTCAACCTCAACTCAATATGAGGCACGGTGTGGTCAACACCACTCAAAGTGTCTCTCTTTTGTTTCAAAAGGACATCATTTTAAGTGAATACAACAACTGAAATTTACACTCATCAATGATAGTAGCAAACTCTTTTTAATGAGTTGGGTAGTTTCACTCACGGGGTAATAAGTGATGATACTCCTAAGAAAATAACTTTTCACCATATATTATAAAAAATACAAGTTCAATGCAAAATTCATCACAAATCATTACATACCAAAATCTAGGATCAGAAAAAAATTGGGATTTGAGCCAATTTCAAACTCTTATTCAACTCTAATAAGTATTTCTTAGACTATTCTTCCTATTAGAATTTGATGGGGAGGTGGGGGGATGTGCTGGTTAGGGGGGTTTTGTAGGGGTGAGGTGAATTACTACTGGAAGAGTGGTTGTCATATGAAGATTGAAATGGGTGTAAATAATGTTTGAGTTATTGAAACTGTTATTAACTCTACTGAATGATTGTTGTCATATGAAGATTGAAATAGGGAATTGTAGTACATGACATGGTTGGAAGAGTTTGATGGTTTTATAAGTTTTTTGTGCTATTTTAGGTGTTTTTATGCTGTTTTAAGTCTTTTTGTATGTGGTTTTTGTGCTATTTTTTATGCAGGTGTATACTGGAGGGGCTACTGTGTAATAGTTCTAGAAAAACAAAATACCAACGGTTTTAAACCATTGGTATACTTTGAGGGAAATTTAAAAACTATCCCAACAGTTTTAAAACTGTTGGTATAGTGTTAGTCTTCGATATATACCAACATTTTCTTGAAACCGTTGGTAAAAAAGTTATACAAACATATACCAACAGTTAGCCTATAACCGTTGGTAAATCAATGCATACAGTGGGATATACCAATAGTTTATATCAAACCATTGGTATAGGGATTTCCTCATGGTTTACTTCCCTACAGTTTGGAAAACCGTTGGTATAGGCTATACCAACAGTTTTCTAGCCTATACCAACGGTTTAAAACCGTTGGTATAACCTTCATTTTCAGTAGTGGAAGATGGTTGAGGCTGAATAAAGACTATGAATGCACAAAACCTTGCTACCTATATAAAGAAAAAAAAGTGATTGGTGCTTTGAGAATAAAGGATCATGCATGATATTCTATTACTAAGATAAAAATGATCCAATATTTATTAATTTTAAAAGTATATATATAGAAATATTGAAGGTAGGGGAGAAATCCTATCTTTCTCAAATGAGTGTTCAACCATCTGTCCTTGTGATAATTAAAGAGGAGAAGAATTAATATGTAAATATATAAAATAAGGTCAAAGATGTTCCTGATTTTATCCTTGATTATGATGGACTGAAAAGATTTAAGACCCATGTATGTGTTCCATCCATACCAGATTCGAAGGAGTTGTTAGAGAATTCTCATAGTTCTTCAGTCTCTATTCATCCTTGATGTACAAAGATGTATAAATATTTTAAAGATAATTTCCAGTGGGATGACATAAAGATAGATATTTAAGAGTTTGTATATTGGTTATTAGTATGTTAAAAAGTTAAGGCTGATAGAAAAAAGTTTAAGGGGATGTTACAACCATTACTCATACCGGAATGGAAATGGTAAAACACCACCATGGATTTTATCATTGGTCTCCCCAAAATTCCTAAAAGACATAATACTATATGGGATATAGTCAATCACCTTACGAATCTAGCACACTTCATTTCTATAAAATAATATTTCTATATTGATCAAATTTCTAGAATATATATTAAGGAAGTGGTAAGGTTGCATGGAGTACCACTTTTTATTGAATCTGATCGAGAGCCAAGTTTTACCTTTAAGTTCTAGAAAATTATTCAATATGATCTAGATATAGTGTCATGTTTCAACACATATTATCATCCTCATAAATATGGTTAGTATTTTATAATAATTTAAACCCAAGAGGATATACTAAGATCATTTTATATAGATTTCAAATATGGTTGGGATTAACACCTTCCTCTAGTCAAATTTTCTTACAAAAATAGCTTTCAATCGAGTATTCATATGGCTACTTATGAAGAACTCTATGGAAATAAGTACAGAACTCCAATGTTCTGTGATTAAGTTAGAGAATGAAATCTACTGGGACTTGAGATAGATTAAAAAATTGTATATAAGGAAAGATCCATTCAACAACACATCAAGGCAGCTCAAAGTTGAACGAAAAGCTATGATGAATATCCTCGAAGTGATATGGAGTTTGAAGTTGGTGAGAAGGAGTTTCTATGAATTTATCAATGGAATAAGATTATGAGATTTGGAAAGAAAGGATATATGATCCATAGGTATATTTTACCTTTATAGAATCATGATTGAGTAGGGAGGGTTGCTTATCACTTGATGCTTTCACTGAACCTCTATTAAGTCCATGATGTATTCCATGTATCTCTTCTGAGGAATTACATACCTGATCCATTAAATGTACTAATAATAAAGGTTGTACCACTACAATATTATCATTCATATAAAGAATAACCCATAGTGATTATATATCATAGAGATAAAGTGCCATAAAACAAGACCACTCACCTGGTCAAAGTATTGTTGCAAAACCACCAACTTAAGGAAGCAATATGAGAACCTAAGGATATGATGAGGAAGAAGCATCCTTAGTTGTTTATATCAAAGTGACATAATTTTTAGATCAAAATTATTTTTAAGGGGTGTATAATTTAACACCCTAATATTTTATGATTTTTTTCAAATAAATTTAATTTCCTTGATAGCTTACGTTACCTAGAACACTGAGTTTTAACGAACCACAATATACCATTAATATTATGATTTAAACATGACTATTATAAATTAGATGTTAAAATTGGATGTATGAATAAAAATAAATAAATTTTTAAAATTATATATAAATTATTTAGATAATGAAAATATATTTATAATTAAGCACTTAATTTTTAGTAAAGCATCTATATGCTTAAAAAATAATTTTTTTCTCAAAAATGTTTTGTATTATTTTTTGTGAAAAATATAAAATTAATTTCAAACACTTTAAGAAATTTTATTTAAAAAAATGAACTTAAATCTTGAAATAAACATGTAAAAATTATCATAGAGTGGATTTTTGAGGATTTTTTGAATAGATCAATATTTTTATGAATAGTGAGAAATACTATTTTTATTAAAAAACTTGCATTCCGTATAAAGAATTTTCAAGTTACATTTTGTTTTAAGATGGTTTTAAGAGTAAAATTAGTTCAATTATATTATTATTATTCAAATTTAGGTTATTTTAAATAAATTTATCTTCAATTTTGATATAAAAACTTCTTATATGTATGAAAACCCTTCCTTTGGAAAACCACTTTTTCATCGCATGTGGGAGTTTATTTTAAATTAAATTCCATCACTTATATGAATTGAATTAAATAAAATGGATTAAAATTTTAAATCAGATTAATTGATATTATATAATAATTTCAACTTAATTTATGTTCATAATGAATGGTAAAACAATAAAAATTAATTACCACACTTAAGGATAAAACGGGTTTACCAGAGGGTTAAACTAAAAAAGATAAGTGTTAAAATGACATAAAAACATGTTTAAGTCCTATTTTATGGAAATATTTAGAACTTATAATATCTATTTTTTATAATGTTCCAATTTTTTATATTTTTGGTTTGTTTAAAATGCAGTTATATTTTTTCTTTTCAAAAATTACAAGTGTGTCCTCTCCTCAACTTATAAAAGGGAACCTACTCTACTCTCCTATTAACACATATAAATACTTTTGGTTCAACCATTAGATGAAAAAATACATTCCATAATTCCCTTCTCACACCATAGGTAAATTTTATTATTATTAAACCCTCCAATTAAGGATTTATGTGGAATCCTCAAGAGGTTTTACAAAGAATAGATATAGTCCTTAACCATGCACTTTCGTTTTATTTCTATTTCTAACTACTTAAAAAATTTATTCAACCATGATGATATAATAACATAAGTATCTAATATATACTTTGTTTTTTAAAATTTTAATTTAATGATCTATATTCATCTCCTATTCCTTCAAATGGGAAAAAACTGTCAATTATATATACGACGAAAAACCGCCTTGCGAACCAATGTAATTAATTTTCCTCCACTGCCTCTCATGGATGGATATAATGATGAATTTAAATTGTATATATGATATTTATGTAATATTTATAATTCTTGAATTATAATATCACATATACCTTCTTAATTTTTAATCTTTTGGAAGATGACAACGTCGTTCATGCGTATGTGTAGACAACCGCCTCCACAAAGCGATGTGATTATTTTTTCATGTTATATTGAAATAGATGGTAATAAGGATATATTTAATAATAATATAATATATATATGTTATAAAAATTTATATCTAATGGTGAATTATTATTTACCTTTCTTTTTTTTCATTCATTGAGAAAATAGAAACTATGTTCATGTGTATGTATGAAATATCACCTCCATGAATGGTGTAATTTATTTATATATATATATATTTTTTATGGATGATTATAAATTTATATACAATGAATATATATTATATTTATCTAATGGATAAAATTATGGAGATTATCTAACCATGATCAATATCAATGTACTGGTACTACCAAACCAAAACATACATAAAAAATGCAGTTGTTATTACCTGAAACCTAATTTTAACCGATAATTATTAATAAACAGGTGATAAATGGTTATATGTAAATAATATATGGTATTATATATATAATTATTTTTCTATAATATATTTATAATAAATATATATTTATTCTATAGGAGTTTTTAATGTGTATGAAAAAAGTTGATACTTAAGGTAAGGGGTTTTTATCTCACTTTTATTTCCATTAAACATATGCCTAATTCACAACTTATTTCTTTTAGATGGGTTATATACTTCCCATGAATTAATTTTTTGATTATTATTATAAAAATTATGGGAATATACATATCCATTTATGTTTCATTCTTTCATGGGGATTACAATTCAAAAGTTACTAATATGGTAAAATTTTTATGTTTCAATTTCATTGTTTACTAGAATTGTTTATGATTAAGCTTACGATGAAGAAATATTATGATATATCTATAAAAAACTAATTAATTTTATTATCCTATAGTTATTTATAGATAATACATGTTTCCCTTTCATCTTAAAATTTTTATGTACAAAATAGATTGAGATAATTTTTTAGGAAAAATCATATTTTTTACCTCTTCTATTGAAAATCTTTTTTATTCAATGTCCATGTTTTCTAAAAATGTTTTAAATAAAGATTTTAATATTCTATTTTTTTAAATGGTATTTTTACCCATGTTTTACTTTTTACAAAATGGTTTAAAATAAACCTTCTTTTAATTTTCCGAACAAGGTTATTTTTAATTTTTTTCCAAAAATGTGGAAGGAATATTTGTTTTAACATGTAGGGAATGAATGATATTTCCCATCATCATGAAAAATAGATTATTTAAATAATCATTTAAATGTTTCCAAGGTTATTTTAATTTTTTTTTTATTTTTTTATTTTCAAAATGGATGGGATATTTTCTTCAATATTTTTTAATGATAATTTTAGGGAATTTCTATTCATCAATGAAAAAAACCTCTGGTGTTCTAGTTTCTTGGATGTACACCAAGCAGAAGGTATGGATCTAGCTGAAGCAATATTGGATGATTAATCTACTGATGAATCTGGTGCTCAATTTTTATCTAACAAAGAGCTTATATAGGAGTAATTTATTACTTCTAAAAATAGAAAAGGAAAGAAAAAATGAATGCATAATCTCCGGGTAAGATTAAAAATTTAAAGAAGTTTCAGGTGACATAATTGGAATCTGGGCAGGGGTCACTTTGGATATCACATATTTTAGAGGTTCAATGTACACCATTGGAAGATAAGAAGAAGAATTTTTTGAAGGAAATAATTTGATGGATGATGAATGTTTTCAAATGGTCTCTTATAGGAAAACATATTCTCTCTATGAGACAAGTTTGGATGATCTGGATCACATAATTGAGGTTTAGGTGACAACTTCAAACATTTTTTGAGTTCTTGAATCAAAAAATGAGGATACAAGTCAAGAAGATGAATATTGCAATGATCTTTCTCCATATCAAGTGGCTCATCCTATATAATGTTCACAGGTTAATGTTGTTCCAAACATGATATCATTGTTATACCTTCCAAAGGATGTTTAGGTAGTAATGAAGATGCAACCTTTGATGGATGTTTTTACTCAAGATGATTTAAATGATGGGGTGACTAACCATATAATGATTTATAAATATGTTTCTCCTACAGGAAAACTGAAAATTGATGATGACACTTCTTTGGGAATTATGGATCTTAATGATAAGGAGTAGACTCCCATGGATAAGTACAAATATGAATCAGATAGGGAAGAACTGTAAGAGACTTGGAAACAAGTTAAGTCTTAGAAATAGGTTCGTCATCCAAAAGGGTATAGTCGAGGGTGTGGTAATAATGATTGGGATTCTAAGGAGGAGGAAATGAAATTATAGGTTGATTCTGACTCTGAGGGCCACTAACATTGAATGCCTCCTCCATCAAATGAAAAGGCTAAGAGAGCATTATCCTAAGAGTCATAGTTGCAAGCGTGGTTAAGGAATAATTGATTGGAACTCCTTATGGGATGAGGAATAAAGGATAGCAATAAATATTAGAAAAAAACATGGTCTTTGACTATTTTTTTGATGAGTAAAACTATGCCTTGTCTGAACCCATCTTATCTTTTCTCTGTTTTTTTTTCATTTTAATAAAGGGGATTTGTCCCTACCTTTTTAAAACCTTTGGTTTTTATTATGTTTTATTGGGAGTATGATCCAATGTTACCATCCTTATTCTTTCTCTTTATGGTTTATAATTAATATGATTATATTTTTATGAAACCCATTCAATTTCCATGGGTTATGCTATGATGGATTGATGAAATGTTTATAAAACTTGTTTTCTTTGCATGGGTTATGATATGATGATATTATTAATGTTTGATGATCTTATAGAACAAATATATAGGGTTTTCATTATGTGACTGGTGGGCCTAGAATTATATAGCCCTCCAATACATTGGGTAAATTATTATATCTCATGATATAATTATGGAAAATAAGTTTATGTTCTTGATTCTCTATGAAAATAAGCCAACATTATTGATCCAACATGAGAAACAAGTTAATGTGCTTAATCTATTATAGGAAACAAGTCAATGTGCTTGATCTAATATGAGATGCAGGTGGTGATACTGGATCTGTTATGATATGGGAAATTAGTAGGGATTTTGAATCACTATGATTTTATGGTCTTGATATTTAACCTTGAAATATGAAATGGTTTCCATACTTATGAGGATGCCACACTTTTATGACCTGAACTTATGGATCATGATTCATTTATGATCATTTCTCACTCTTATGATTCACGTATTTTTAAATGATAATGTTTTATGCCGTGAATCATGTTAATGACCAATGATAGATTGGGTATAAACTTTTTAAGTTATATTCATGATCTCATACTCTTATTATTATATCAACCTTTCAAATGATCATCAATTGATATATCCCATTTTTACCCTTACTGAGCATCTAAGATCAAGTTTTCCTATGTTTCCTTTCCCCAAGTTATGAAGAATGGTTTTAGGTAGGGTATCTATATAAAGTGTACTAAATGGTAAGAAAAATGTGGAAGATGTTAAAGATATTTTATGAAATAAGAAGATTTTGTATCTGATATCCAATTACACTAAACATTACGGTCCTCAGGTGAGTATTTGTGATATGTATTGAGTATTAAACTAAAAATATGTAATATTTATGTATAAAAAGAATGGTTCATTATAAAAAACTATCATATATACCCAATATTTACTAGGATACTCAAAATATGGGATATAAATAAAAAATATGCAACAAAAAATCAATTTTGTATAACATAATAAATAACTCTACCAAACCACCCAAACACCCATGAATGAAATATCCCTTATCATTAGGATACAAATTCCATCATTAATATATTTCACATATTCCACTACAGTTCACCATTTCAAAAATAAAAACCAAGGGTAATGCCATAATGGGTGGAAATAAATAATGATGACATTTAATTAATTTTATAAAGGGGATATTAAATTTAGTAAACCCAAATAGAATCAAAACACTAATTTGAAATCTATTCAAATAATACAATATAATAAAAAATGAGATTTGGAACTCAAAAATAATAATAAAAAATTCATTAATCCATAATTACATTAAAACATTTTATATAACATTCAGAGTATGAAAAAAAATCTTTTATTATATTGAAAAAGTTATCATAACTATGTTCTATTGTTTCTACTTAATAAAAAAATCACCATAGAAAATTATTTAAATTATTTCATAGAAAAACTAATTTAGTAATTTAGAAAAATACTTATTGTGCATGATTATAATTTATTATAATTTAATACCTTAATTTTATAGAATAGCTAATGACCCAAAATTTTATAGATGAAATCCCCTTCTGAATGTATAAATTCCTTAATATGTAATGTTGTTATAGAAAACACATGCACTATTTTTCATTTATTATTTTGGACCATTATAAAATATACCCATAATTGTATGATGGGATACAATTTACATTAAGAGTCATAACCATTCTTAATACATCTATTATATAGTGACGTTATGATTAGTATAATTAAGGGTTATAATAAAATATTTTTTCCAAAGAAGGAAAAAACGATGACCTCGACCGGTAGGATCATACCACATGAAGCCATTTATTGGAACATATAACGGAGATGGTATCATTTAGATTTTCCCTTGAAAAAATCTAAAACTAATATCCAAAAACTAAAACATGAGATAAACCATTTATAGGATAATTTCAATCTTATAAAGATCATCACCAAACCATATTCATCAAACCACCCTAACAAAGTACCACCATTTTAAACCTTACACTTAGGGCGTACACTGGTGTAATAAGGGGATATGTATCCAGACCCTAGTAGTATAATTTTTTTATTTTCTTTATAATAAAATAATTATTATATTTATCACTTTTTTATTAATTAATATTTATACATGATTATATATGATTTTGATAAAAATTAGATTTTGATATAAGTAAATAAAAAATGTATTTTTGAGAAATGTATAGTTTCAATAATAATAATATTTTTATAAATTCATGAATTTTAAAATAAATTTTATTTTAATGAAATGTTCTTATTAAATAACACTTATTTAAATTTTAATTATAATATAAATAAATGAAATCTATTGTAAATTTTTAATGATAAAAATATTTTTATTCTCATAAACACTAGTATTTTATAGTAAATAAGGATTTAAATTTAATTGAAAATTACTATATTTAAACAATTATTTTGTATAATAAATATTATTTCTGAAATCAACACCTCAAATTAGCTAATCATGAAATTTTAATAATTTTATGAGATAATTGAATTTTTGGGTAATAAATATATAGAGTATAAATATATATACCATGTATCATGACATCATAATAGGCTAAAATTGATATAATAAATAATATAAAAGGCATCTATGACTAAAAATAGAATTAAAATTTAAAATAATGTATATTTGAAGTTGTTTTATTATTTTTACAAACCCATAATGAATACTCCCACACCTATATTATATTTTATGGGTTTTAAATAAATTCTTTATGAAATTGACTCACTTACTAATTTTGACTGGTATTATTTTAATGATTTTTATTCTCAACATAATAAAATATTTTAAACCACTAATATTTGGGAGAAACCATGGGCTAAAACTTTGGGAAGGTTTGTGGTATTTTTTATTTTATCACATAGAGTCCAAACATGATGTTTATAAATTAATAAAGGAGTCCCCTCTCTTTTTTATATAAATACCCACACAAAATCCCATTACCATTCACTAAAAATCCATTTATCATGAATTTATTATCTCTTTAAATCTCTAAATACCTCCCAAGGTGTTCCCAATATGTTAAGAAGATCCTCCCAATTTTTTATAACCACCATCTCAAGGTTAGGTATTCCCTTCCTCTTTCTTTTTTGTTAAAGTACTTTCTTTGTATTAATAATTTTGATTTTTAGTTTTTCATGTTGTAATTTGTTTTTACACATACCTTTTTTATCATTAAAATTACTATGTAATGAGATCCCACCCTTTACTCTCATTAATCCATTCCATGAACCTTTATGTAATCCTATTATACAACAAAAATTATTCAGTGATTTTCCATTACATTTTTTTTTGTTTTGAATAACCATCTCTATTTCCACTAAATATAATTAACCTAATTAAACACAAATTTAATTGATAATTGAATTCTATATATGTAACATTCACTCCTTACATGTAGGATTAAAAGTGATGAAAAAAATTCATATATTATTTAATATTTGTGGAACACAAATGCATGTACAGATATGAACATGATAGGTGGGACCAAAATTATATAGTCATCCAATGCATTGGGTAATGTTTTTATCTCATGAAATACCATGTAAGGGGCATGTCTATTTTCCTAAGAACACTATGTTATGATGTCTTAGTGATTAGCCTTGGATTATGGTTATGATGTCATGTTTTATGTTGTTGCCACATCATATGATAAATTGATGTCATCATCATATAACATGATTTTATATTCATGATTATGATTATCACCATTTTATGTCAACATGTTATTCCCCTTGACCCACATGTACTAATTTACATTATTATATGTTATAAGGGCATGTTAAGTAGTTTTTAAATATATTTTCAGCTTATTTGGATATGAATCTAATTACCCAAATAAGCTATACCTCTCAATCATTTGGGATTGTGTTATGTATATATTAATGTAATAGATCATGAAATATAGTGTATAAAACATATGTATTTTCATAGTTGGTAGGAGAGAATGGTGTAATTATTTTTTGGGAATATTATTATAAATCCTTAGTGAAAACCACAGGAATAAGACTAAACATTTGAAAAAATAACTAAATTTTAATAACATATTGAGTTCTTGTTTTTTTTTGAGAAAATACATCCCTATCTGAATTTTTTCAAGTGGATGAGGCTATATTGTAAAAGTAACCAATGATAATAACTCTAAAAGGGATCATTGTGTATTAACATGAAATTTACCTAGTTCATGAAAATTATTCTTAAGATTTTACACATATAAAAACACTCTTAGGGGATATTTTTTAGTTGATCATGTAATTTTTTACAAATCGTTATGAAGAAAAAAAATTCCTATTAAAATTAATGTCAGGAAATAGACTGTGGATAACTTTGATTGGTTCCTAGAAATTCATAGGTTAAAGAATAGATATAATTTATTGGTTATTCCTTCAAGGTTAATATTTCCCCTTTTATATGTTTAATATTTTTCAAATTCTCATCCATAATTTTCCTTTTTTTACTCAATGGATTGATATAGGAAGAACTTAGTCAACAACCAATGTGATGTGCTATGTGATGAATGACCAAATGAGATACACAACCAAATTATAGTATAAGTCAAGAAAAAAATGTCAAAACTTACCTATTTAACTCACTATTTGAATAGAAACATTAATCGGGAGGATCACCCACATACCCTAAGAAAAATAAAGTTACAATTGATACCATTATAAGACAAGGGCCTTTGAATTTAAGAGGATCTTCTAATAACTTAAATCATGGAACAATGGATCAATAGAATTAAAATTATCTTCTCTATCCTTCGATAATCTAAGTAAGATATGGTCCAATTAGTGGATTAACACATTGATGGAGAATCTAATCAAATCTGTACATTGATCAAGAATAAAAATCACAAGAATAAAATCAAAGAGATGTATTGGAAATAATTTATAAAGATGTTTTTCAATAAATATATTCCTCACACCCTGTGACTCAAAATGTATAGGGATTTTCTTATCCTAATTTAAAAGGGGGATTAATCCATTAGAGAATACAAGGTAATATTTATAATACTTGGATGATACAACTCTATCATTTTCATTGACCTCGATAGTAAATTTAAACCATTATTTATTAGGATATATCATAATCTATGAAAATATTTAATGATTAGATACTTTTAGAACTATAAATAAATTTTCTATGTTCCCTCCAAGTCAAAATGGAGATTAGAGAATCTGAAGGGCCTTATGAGATTGGATATAGAAAGCAGATAATGGAATTTAATTCTGGGGGAGTGATGGAGAAATCTCACGGGGGGTAAGAAAGTCCAATATCCCACTTGTCAAAAGCTGGGGAAGAAGTATCCAAGAAATTTCTTGAATTTGATAAGAAAATGATTTAAAATATTTAAAGAGGGGAATAAAACTAATTAATTCTAATGGGAGAAACCCATAAATGTTATGGGAGAAGGGAAAGTTCTAGTAAACTCTCAACCTATTGTCCAACGATTCAACTACCAGGAATAAAGACACTATGAAAACCAAATAACTATGAAAATGGTCATCAAATATAACTAATGAAAATAACATTCAAGGCCTAGATATAATGAGAAATTCTATACCATCACAATTGTTAAGTTCAATCATGAAAATGAAAGGGGTGACATGTATGATAGTAATTAGTTCAAGGATAGAGAACGTACTATTTGATTTTGGATCTATGCATTATTTCATACAACACAATTTTAATATAACTATTAAAATATAACCTCAAAACATTGAATTTGATTTATTAGCACAAATTGTAAAAGGGGAAATTATTTAATCCCTTGTATATAACTTATCCCCTATCAATATTTGAAGGCAGAATTTCCCAGTGGGCTTTGTGATACTCACTTTAAGAGAATTTGATTCTATTCTAGTTTTGGATTATCTTCACTTGTATATTTATAGCATAAATTTTAATACGAATGAGATCGCCCTTCATATCATGAATCACCCTCTAATTCTATACATGTGTATGGAGGATAATGGGTCTCCTTTTGAATCAAAATCTCAAGCATGTATATTATTAACTTGAAAGTAAATATATCTAGTTCAAATGGATGATACTAAGGAAAATATCTTCCATGATGACATTCTCATTATTAAATAATTTTCTGATGTGTTTCTAGAAGAATTTCATAGTCTTCTTCCACATTTGGAGGCTAAGTTCTCAATTGAAGTTAGACCAAGATCTTTACCAAGATCTAATAGTTTATATAGAATAGAAACTATTGAATATGAAGAGATAAAGAAGAAATTATAAGAGAATATAGATAATGGGTTTATACACCCAAGTGATTCATTATGGGGTGCTCAAGTCCTTTTAATTAATAAGAATGATGGTTGAATGTACTTATAAATTTACATTCATGGGAAAAATAATATTACTATAAAAAAATCATCTTCAATAGATTGATGAATTGTTTGATCAATGATGTGTATCATAGTATTTCTATCAGTTGGATATTTGATCAGGATATTCTCATGTGAAGGTAATGAATGAGGATCTCCCCAAGACTTCTTTTCAAATAAGGTACATATACTATGAGTTTATATTGATTCCATTTTGACACCCTAATGCTCCAACTACCATTATGTATATAATGAATAACGTCATTATGGATTACCTCAAAAAATTTATGGCAGTATTTATAAATGATATTATAATATACTATAAAAGAAATATAGTAACATGAGGATCATTTTAATGTTGTATTGAGGACCTTGTGGAAGGAAAAGTGGTATGTGAAGTATAGTAAATGATAGTTTTGGATATAGCAAGTAAAATTCCTAGGTAATATTGTCACCTTAAATAGTATATATTTAGATACTTAAAAGATAGAGGAAATTAAAGGATATATTAGAAAAACATCTATGATGGAGGTTTATAGTTTAATTTTATTAGTTGGGTACTATTGTTGATTCATGGAAAAATTATCATGATTTTTAAGTCCAATAACCAAGTTAACTCTGAAGGGATTAAAGTTTTTATGGACCGATGAATGCAAGAAGAGATTTAAAGAGTTATAGAAGAGGCAAATCGATACACCTATGGTCACATTACCCACTATTGAGGAATGATTTGTGATAAATAATGATGAATTAAAAAATGGATTGGGATGTGAACTCATGAAAAATGATAAAGTGATAACATATTCCTCCCACAAATTAAATATCCATGAACAAAATTACCCAACGCATGATATAGAATTGGATTAATTGTTCTTTTCATTGATGATTTGGAGAAATTATATCTACATATAGAAGTGTGACATTTATATAAATCATAAAAGAATCATGTATATATTCACACAAAAGGAACTCAATATGCAGCAATAAAGGTGGCTAAAGATGATCATGGATTATGACTATTCAATACATTACCATATTATGAAGGAGAATAAAGTGGAATATTCTCTAATTAGAAAGGATCCTGGACCCCTATAAATTATGATTATTTAAAGGGATCCAATATTTTTTGATATTAAAAATATTTACATGGGACTCATAAAAGGAACATTTCCCTACCTTGCATAAATAACTTTTCAACCATTGATTATTTTGAGGTTTAAAGAGGCCTAAATAGATGATAAGTATCTATTGATAAGGATAGGGAAAATTTTGGATTTCAACACTACCAAATATGGATTTATAAGGTTTGGAACCTAGATATGTGTCCTATAAAAATGAGAACTAAAGGGGGATGTTCTATATGAAGTTAAAAACTCATCCTTCTCTATTAATCTAGGAAGAAATAAGATATATATATATATATATATATAACCATTTAGTGGGGTGAAATGAATATGAATATTATATAATTTTTATCTCGATGCTTGGTATTCCAACAAGTCAAGGATGAATGATATAAGTCCAAAAGTTTGATGTAGCTATTTACCATACTAGTATGGAAATTAGAAAACCTACCCATGGATTTTTTCATAGAAATACGAAAGATATTTAAAGGTAATAATGAAATTTTGGTGGTATTCAATCATGTTATAAAGTTAATAAATTTAATTACTATTAAGGAAGATTTATCTCTTGAAAAAATCAGTAAGATACACATAAGAGAAGTGGTAAGATTGGATGGAGTACCACTCTCCATTGTATCTGATCAAGATATGAGGTTTACCTTTATGTTATAGAGAATCCATCAGCAAGAGTTGGATACAAAGATGAGTTTCAGTACAACTTATCACACTTAGACTGATGGTTAATAAGAAACAACCATTAAAACCCTAGAGGATATATTGTGATCACGTTCAATGGATTTCCAAGGATGTTAGGATTTGTACCTTCCCTTAGTCGAGTTATCATACAACAACAATTTCCATTATATCATTCAATTAGCATATTATGAAGATCTATATAGAAAGAGGTTCCAGTATCCATCAATCTAGTATTAAGATATAAGTTAAAAATTTATGGGGGCCTGATATTATCCAAGAGATGATAGAGAAGGTTCAATAAATTATATGTTATCTAAAATCCATGAAATGTCAGAAGATAACCTACATAGAAAACCATCGATGAGACATAGAGTTTGAGATCAAATAGATAGTGTTCCTTCATGTATCACCATGGAATAAAGTCATGAGGTTTGGGAAGAAGGGAATGCTTATTACTAGATAAATCAACTCCATTGATATCCTTTATCACATTGGAGCTATGACCTATCATCTAGAACTCATACCAAAACTATATCAAGTAAATTATATGTTCTATACATCCCTATTATAGAAGTACTTAACATACCCCTCACATGTACTGAATCTTGAGGTGGTACCTTTGGAGAATGATAATTCATATGAGGAGTAACTGATAAAGATCTTAGATCATAGATATAAAGTTATATGAAATTAGATAACTCACCTTGTTAAAGTATATTGGTGGATTCACAATTTTGAGAAGACAACATGAAAAATAGAAGAGGTGATGAAACTGAAGTACCCATATATGTTTTAGTGTATAGAATGAAATTTTGAGGGTGATATTTTATAATGGGGAATGAATATAATAAACTAAAAATATATAAATGAAATTCCCTTTTGAATGAAGAAATTCATTATTAGGTAATGTATTTATAGAAAAAACTTGAACTATTTTTCAATTATTATTTTTTTATTAAAAAATATATCCATAATTGTCTAAAAATATTAAATGACCATTAGGAATCATAACCATTATAAATATTTCCACTCTATAGTGACCGTTATGATTATTATTGTTAAGGGTTATAATAAAGTCTACTTGATATATAAGGAAAAATTGATGGCCTAAACTAGTAAGATCATATCCTTTGAAACCCCTTTATTAAAACATCCAAGGGAGATTTCATCATTGGGATTTTCCCTTTTCTAATCCCAAGAAGAGATTCAATAATTAAAACATAGGAAAAAATGTTTATAATAGAAGTTTAAACTTATAGGGATCACCTCCCAAACCATGTTTGTCAAACCACCCAATGAATACACACTATCGTACACCATACCATTAGGGTGTACACTAGTGTAAAATTGGGGTCATGTATCTAGACACCGGTAGTATAAATTTTTACATTTTCTTTTTATCAATATGATGATTATATTTTTCTTTTCATTATTACATTATATATATATATAATCAATTATATATGAGAGTGATAAAAATTTTATTATCATACGAAGAGATCAAAATTGTGTTTTTTTGGAAATATATAATTTCAATTATGAAACACTTTTGATAAATTCAACAATTTTCAAATAAATTTTATTTTCAAGAATTATTAAATAATATTTTTTAAATAGAAATGATAATAATATTATATAAATTCTAATGTAAATTTTATAAGGGTTAGAAATTTTTTAGTTTTGTAAAAATTAATATTTTTTAAAAAATAAGGATTTTTATTATAAAAAGTAAATTCTCATATTTCGAAAACTAATTTGGTAAAATTTATTTTATTTTTGAAATCAATATGTTTAAACTATACAATATTTAATTTTTTATAATTTTATGAGAAAGTCAAATTTTGGATAAAAAATAATTATCGTATAAACATATGATATGTATTATGACATCATAAAATCACAAAAGTGATGTAATAAATGCTGTAAAATTCATCAATGAAAATAAATGTTTCCCCATTAAAATATTTTTTATGTTATTTGATTAATATTACAAACCTATAATTAATCCTCAAAAACCTATATTATATTTTAAGATTTTAATTACAATTCATTATGAAGATGACTAAATTCAACATCATGAAAAATATTATTTTAAGGATTTAATTTCATAAAGTAATAAAGTATTTTAAACAAATTCTATTTCCTAGAAAACATGGGAAAAACCATGGGAAGGTATGTGGTATTTATTATTTTATCACTCAGAGTCCAAAATATATGTTTAGAAATTAATAATGAATAACACTATATTTTTCTATAAATACCCACCAAACCTCCCATTTATCTTCACTAAAAACACATTTATAAATATTTACCTCTTTTTATACGTCTCTAATGACATCAAAATGTGTTCCCAATATTTTAATAAGCTTTTTTTAAATCTTTTATAAGCACCCTCTCAAGGTAAGGGATTCCCTTCCTCTTACTTTTTTTATTCATGTCATTTAATTATATTATGCCTATTGATTTCCAATTGTTAATTTTGAAATATATTTTTTCATATAACTTTACTTTCATTTAGATTACTAGGTAATTATATACCACCTTTCACTCTCATTAATCTCTTCCACGAAACAATAAGTACCCCCGTTATGCTGCCAAAATTATTCCATGATTTTCCATCCCAAAATTTTGTATTGTGAATACACATCCCCATTTCAACTCAAGGGAATTAACCTATTTATACATAACATTCATTGATATGGGTAGTTACATTTACCCTTACAACCCTTTAATAGTCTGGGGTGTTACCATAACCCCCCCTTTAGAGCACATCATCCTCTTTATTAAACCTACATCTCAACCCAAGTAGTGCCAGCCCACTTTATGCTGGATTCCTCTTTAGATACCAATGTTACAACTAGGGATTACTTATAGAATATACACTATGTCTTAATATTTTTGTCTAGTACTACCCTGCCAGACACCACCAATTTCCCCATAGACACTTGATCCTCTACCTGGGGCCACCTACATGCTCGAACGGGTCATCAGACCAATGACTATCCCTACATGCCAACACAAGTTCTTTATATTGTTCTTTTTGATCACTCACATACACCCTGGGAATCTTCCCAGTAGGTTACCCATCATGAAAACTACTCCAGGACAAGGATGCTTAATTTTGGGGTTCTATTTAGGTAGGCTCTCAAAATTAAAGGTGAACCATGTTGACATGGGTAGTAAAATATATCCTTTTAACCCTTTAACATTCTATGGTGTTATATAAAAATATTTTTATGTGAAAACCAAGTTAACCATTGTAACACTATGAGATTTTAGGATAGATTTCATTTCAAATAAATTTAATTTCTTTGATGGCTAATGATACACACAAACCTGAGTCTAAATGAACCATAATATATAATAACATTATAACCTATCAATTAAATTTGTGGAGTGAATATGGATAATTTTTTTTGAAAATTATGTATAAAGGTTTTAGATAAATAAATTATATTGGTAAATAAGTACTAATTTTTTCATAGTCTTTATATGCTTCAAAAATACATTTTTCCTCAAATTTTTTTTTTATGAGAAAATTATATAATGAATTTATTCCAATTTTAGAAAATTTATTTTACAAAATGAACTTTATTTTTTTAATCAACATGTTAATTAGAGTGAATATTTGTGAATTTTCAAAAAATATTGTTTTTTTGATGGATAATGAAAAATACTAGTTTTAATTGAAAAAAATATTTTTATTTAAAGGATTTAAAAAATTACATTATGTTTTTAAATATATATTAAATTAATTTTACTTAATTTATATTATTAATAAATTAATTAATGCCATTTTAATTAATATTATGATGTATTTTGGAATTAATACATTTTATACTTAGGGAAATAAATTTCTAGAAAAATACATTTCATCATGTTTTGTAGGTTTAATTTAAAATTATATTCTATCACTTATGTGAATTAAAGATGATAATATGGATTCTATATTTTGAATCAACATGACTAAATCTATTAATGAGACAATTTAAAGACCCATGTTTTTTCTAACTACAATGTGAGATGAAATTTTAATTTTTTACTTTCAGATGCTCGTGAAGGGTAAAATTATCTTTTTCCCTAGATGATGATCTTGGATAATTTATGTAACCACTTTGTTGGTATAAGAATAGGGTGTTTACCCTAGTGAATAATTTTTTTTGGAATTTCAATCCATTCAAATTTTAACAAAATAATTAGTATTTAATAATCAATTAATTAAATATTAATTTAGATACATATGTTTGTTCAAATATATCTATTGAATGAAACATCAGATTGAGAATTCATCTTTTTGGCTGAGACCATAATGGGAATTTTTTCATAGTCGAGGCATAAACTTAGATCAGGCTCTTAGGCCGGTCCCAAACACCTTTTTATTTTTGTTTTCTTTTTTCTATTTTTTTCTTTTTCCTTTTTACCTTTTTGTTTGTCCTCTTCTCACCTAAATTCTCATGTACACCCCTTAAGTCATAATTCTTCACATCAAATATAAAGGTAGAGGGATAAATTGGTATATAGAAGAGTGGGAAATTGATATATAGAGAGAAATAGAGGGATACTGAGGTGCCGCCGAAGATCAGGTGGAGCTGAATTGCCGCATGATAACTGTGAAGTGAGGATACATGTGAAACCTTGATAGATTCTATCTAGTGGTAGGTATGTTATATAATGAAATCTTTATTACCACATAAAATATTTTTTAATGTTATAATTCCATTTTATGGTTTTTTATCCATTCTTAATCAGGAAAAAATGGGGATTTCTGGCTGGTTATAGGGTTTCTCATTTGGAAATCATGGTTAAAAAGTGTGTAGTTCTATAAACACAAGCCCCGTGTTCTTCCTATTCAAATAATATGTGTTTTTTTAAACTAAACATCACGTTCATAGAGTACACTTCATGTAGTGGAACTTGGGTGTGTATATGAGTACCTGGGAAAATTGAGTTTCTAGGAATACATACAATGTACTCATATTACATGCTATGTAGTCATACATGGCCAAGAGATCAGGTTCCTAGGTATAAAACCCATGTGTGTGTGTGTGTGGGGGGGGGGGGGTATGTCCATATATTAGTATGCATCTAGACCCTATGTATTCCCTGACTATGTAGTAGTATATGGATAGACCCCTTGTGTTCCAGAAAATGTATAAGTACATGGTCAGGCAAGGGATTTTGGAGTACACACTGTGTACTCGTGGTACATTCCATGTACTACTCCTTTGTTTCCATTTTTATTTTTTGGGTTAATTTTTAGCATAAAGTCATAATTTTACATAATATTATTATATTATTATTGTTTTTTCATGTAAAAAGTGATGGTAGAGCCCATGGGGAGTTTTGAGGACTTCTATGAGGTGTTTTGGGGAAATAAACTTATAATAAGGAGGTTCTACCATCGGAAAATGAATTCAATTATATATTGAGAGTGATATATGGTATGATACCTAACTGATGTTTATGGGAATGGTTAGTTTAATTGGAATGGGGTTGCTAATGTCCTCATTCAATGAATTTATTTGGACGGTCCCCAGTTAGCATGACTAGTTTATAATATAAAAAAATATATTAGTTTGGTGTTCAGGACAACCTAGAGTGGGATCTTAAAACTAGGATGGTACATGAGCCATATTTCTAGACTGATGTTTAATTATACTTCCCCTTTAGGCAAATGATCCAATTTTGAGTTGACACTATAGTAAAAATTATTTTCCCAAAAAAGGTCTTGGCCTGAGAGCTTAGTTTGTGACCAAGGAACCAAAGTGAGATACCTCCACTTATGATCTATCCCATAGGATTCTATGAAGGATGTCTCTGCCTACATAGTGAATCCTAGGATCCAAAGAGGGATTCCTATACCTATGTACTATTTTCTAGGGTCCCAAGAGGGATTCCTCTACCCATGTACCGTATTCGAGGATCCAAAGAGGGATTCTACTTCTTAAATGCTACCTTATAGGATCCAAAGGGGGATAAATCCACTTATATGTTAACCTTGAGGATTCCACAAGGGATTCTACTCTATTTTATTGACCAAGGTGACCCTAGTAGGTTCCCTAGTGGTTGAATGGCCCTGAGCTAAAGAATTACAGGTTTAGGTGGAGATGGTAGAGGGTGTAACCTAAGAAACTATACTAAACATGTGTTCCCAATGGGATATGGTAGTAGTTATTGGTTTATTTGATAGACCAACCTCACTCTTTTATACTTGCTTTAACTCAGTTACTATTGATGTAATAGTGTTTTCCATAAGTGCTTCCTGCAACTCAGCTTATGGGCATGATATGATATTATGGTATGGTGGGGATGCCTAGAGGTACTTCCTGGGATTAATCATATGAGAATCATATTCTTTAATTATACTATTACCATAATCCCTTGTATCATTGGGATTACTCCCTATATATGGAACATATAGGAGGCTACTGAGTGCATATTGGACCCCTAGTAGTTAGTGTGTCCCCCAGGATGCCTAGATTTCTATGATCTAGGTGATTACAGAAGTTTCTTGGTAATTGCATTTTCCTTGAGCATTGGATGATTGTTACATCCCCAAGTATTAATGATCATCTCCTTGATCTATTCTTGGGATACTCCTCAATATTAGGTGGATGCACCATTATTACATTGCCTAGAGATGTCTAAGAATGTGCTATTGAGATAGTGATTGAAGGATGCTGATTTATTATCTTAGATATAGGAGAGTATTTGTTACATATTTCCTAAGGGAAAAACCCCTTAGGAATTCATACTATTTCAAATGTCTTGATTTCTTAAGGAATATGAAATAGGAATCCAACATCCAACTGGATTATAGAATGTCAAGACACTGTCTGGGTTCCAATGGTTACACACAACTTGAGTGGTATGCCTAGAATTCCTAGGACATGACTTGATGAATTATTTATGATATTTTTAGTTGATACATAGAATCATACATTATAGTTATGGTAGGTGAGTATGGGTGATCCCAAGGATAGGACTTATATCCCCCAGTGGTGATACAACTTGCCCAGAGACATTTTTGGCACTGGTTGAAGTTGGTAGAGTCGATTAGGATCATTGACCAAAGGATCAATGATGAATTTATTTTATTTATTATTATTATAGTTTCATATTATCTAGGCTGTTCATATTTCATAAGTTTTTACTTAAGATAATTGGTTATAGGCTTACTATTGGGGGAGGCCTATAGAGATTTATTTCACACCCCCTGTATGTGCACCTCATTATACATGAAAGCCTTTTGACTACTTTCTGGTTGAGAAAAAATTCATGATGGATAGGGTGAGGCCCATGGATTCATGGTCTAGTAGATCCACTTATGTAGATTCTTATGATTAGGCTAGTGCATCTCGATAGGGTATTTGGAGACTAGGTATGTGGTTCATCATAGAGTAGTAGATGAGCCTTATGTATTTATTTTAATTATTATATTGTATATGTGATCAACCCAGTGGGTGAATATTTGTTGTAAATATGATTCGATGTTCATCACATTACGACATTTAATTTTTTATAGCCTTGATTATATTTATTACTTCTGTACTCTGATTATTTTCTACTATAGATGATGTTTACTTACTTCCACTATTTTTATCACTCAGATATAAGGGAATAGTCTCCACAAGGACACACCCTAGGCCCTCACTATTATTCAAAATCATCTCGTATATTGGGAGGTGCGCTTGAGACCTTGTGGTGAACCAGTCTGGTTACTGTTCATAGAGTGAGTTAGGTCGAGTCATGAAAAATTGGTATTAGAGGATTTCCTTTCTTATTGTTGTAATATTTGAGACATGGTAGATAGGAGTATTATGAATGTATCAGAACCAATGATGGATATCAAACTTCTAAATCAATAACACTTGTTCTGGTAATAATTCCTACTTTCTAAGTATATGATATTGTGGTTCTTGATATGCTATGTTACAGTTGTATTGGAATTTTTCTTTAGTAACACATATGTGGTGTAGAGTTTATGATTTATTATGGTTTTGAGCTCTCCAACCATTAGAAAGAGTCCATTTATTTATTTTTACACTTGGATGGAAAAGGAAATAGGTATTCATCCTGCATCATATTTGGAACATAGGGTCCACATGTTATAGGCCTGCTAGTATGTGATTTATATTGATGATGACTGAGGTAAACCATTTAAAGTGTTAACAGTGAGCTAAATTGTGTTTTCCAATATTGGTTTTTGGCGGTATTCTAATTAGTTTAACTACCTTATTAATGATACATTATGATATGCTATGTAAAATACGTTCTAATGAAACTTGGGTATGGTGACTCAGATATAGTACCTTCTGCACACGAGGTGTAGTAACCCTTAGTAGGTCAAAATGGGTATATATCATCTCATTAGTACATATAATAGGTCATTTATGGCATGCAATTCTTTAAATAGGGACTCTTTTTGGAACCATGTTAACCTGGGTAGCTAATTCCCTTCTAGTAGATCCTTTATTGGTGTATCCTTTTCTGGTGTAGTTAATTAAGGAGTCATAACAACCAACATGTATTTTCCCATATACCTTTCTATAATATTTTACTCAATCGACCTTTGTATATAGTTATTGATAGTGATAATATTTTTATTATTTTCATGTGTTTTTAAATGATTTAATCCCTTCCAATTAATCAATTTGAGATTATTTTCATCATTTTAGTATTTTTAGTGAGTTTTGGGCTGAAATGTAAAAATTACTTAATTCTGGAATTTTAACAGTTTTATATCACTTGAGTATTTTGATCATAACTTTTGAAATTCTGATACAATTAGAGTGATTATTTTTTTAGTCTTACTTAGTTTATGGGATAAAAATTCCTCTTTGGGACCCATAGCTAATTCAAAACCCACTGGCACAAAAAAATCAATCAATGTGAAAACTTTTTCTAGTATATAGAATGGACCCCGACTTAGTTTACAAGTCATATCTCAACCCAAACACCTATAATTGAGGTGATTAAAAGATGTATTTGAAATAGTAATTGAATAAACATGTGTAAAATAAATATCTTGTAGAAATAATCTCATTAAGTCAGCCATTGAATATGCCAAATTTTAGGAAGTTGAAGAGTCTCTTTGACCATAAAAAGTGTTATTGAATAATTAGGGAATAAATTTCTCTACATGTGTCCAAATGAATTGAAAGTTTTAGGGTTGATAGAAAACCCAATTTCTAACAAATCTTAATAATAAATCTTTGTGAGTTTCGGTAGTATGGTGGTCAGAATAGGAGAAAACTTATAGATTATAGATTATAAAGGATATTTTTTTTTCTATTCTCCTTTTTAACTCTTTTAGTTTTTTTAGTTTTTTAATTTTTTCTTATTCCCCCTTCATCATAGATACCAATCACACAGAGGGTTAATATTCCTAGTGATTGGGGAGGGATAGGTTTTTTATTTTGTAATTCTTGAGTTCTTTCACTTAATGATATAAAATATTTTATCTATTCTGAAAAGTTGATTTCAATTTATAATAGTGGTTTTTATTATCATGTATGACCGTATTTGGTTTTAGATACTATTGTTTTTATTTCTTTAGTCAATGATCATTTTCTCCCTCCACTAGGTTTTTTTATATGCGATGTAATAAACCACAAATTAGTGGTGAAGTACACAATGATTTTCAGTATGCGTGGGAGGGGTAGTGGATATTTTTGATTGTTTGGGATAAACAAGACCTGATTAGGTATTTACTAAATCAATTGAGGATATTCACTAAAAATAACCCACACATAGGAAGGAGAGTAGACTGAGATGATATATTTTCATGGTTTACTCTCACCATCACCATTGGACAAGCGAGTGAGAGGAAGTGATTATGTAATCTCACTTTAATCGACTTAGTAGAAGGGGATTGAATAAATTTGAACTAGGATGACATTGCAGTTGAAAAAATAAAATCGACCTAATCACCCTTCTCATATCACCATTTTAAATCACTTTATTTTTCAATTTTTCACAATATTTTTCTTAATTTATTTCTTTTTTCTCCTATTGATTTAATTTGTTTTCAAAATAAAACAATTTCAAAAAAAACCTCCACTTATTTCTCTACTTTAATGTGACAAACAAGATTATTGTGATCTCCTATCTAGAAACAACCTTATTTAACCAATCTAATACATTTTTAACTTAATAAATAATTTTTTTCCACACCCCACTATAGGAATGTGTCAAAAATTTGCTTCGTTGCTGGGGAGGCAGTGTCAATAATCCATTGTAAATATTTGACTATTTTGAAATTTTAAAAAATAAAAAAAAATGTTTAACTCACCTTTTTCTATGGAGGAGAATTTTTCTTTCTTTGAAAAATAAATCTATAGAGATCGAATCAAAATAAACAAGGATGATTAATTCAAGTAGATCATCCAAGATATTAAAGTGCACCTCGAATACCTAGTGTTGGAGGGATTTGAAAGAGAGATAATTGAAATCCATGAGTACTTCCTAGAATTTTATAAAGAAATGGTTGAGAGGGAACATCAATTACCGGTTAATTACAACAGTAAAAAAGATTATTTTAAAGGAATTAGAGAAGAAATAAAGGAATTAGAGATAAAAATGGAAAGACTAATTGAACATGTGTACACATCCTAAGAGAAACCCAAAACTAAACTTGATCTAGTGGTGGAATATATTTCCCCACTCATATTTGATGTTGAATAACCTAGGGAGACCTTGATAGAATTCAAATAAGATCCATTCAGTCTTAATAAACCTTTAATAGAGGATAATTATGAAGAATATTTTCTTTATAAAGTACGTATGGGTGATCAATGAGTTTTAGATAAATTTTGGAATGAATATGAGGTGCAATATGATCTCCCTATACCTTACAAGGAATAAGAATCAATACCACTGTACCTACCCATATCTTTTAAAGAAGATGAAACCACCCAAGTGGGGAAATTTTAAGAGAATATGGAGGAGCCTAACTACCCACCTCTATCTACTAACATTAAAATCCAAGAGGCACTTTCCACAGAAGAATCAATTGAAGTCAAGCCTATTAAGGGATATAATATTTTTCTGAACTCTTTTAATTCTGATTTTATTGAATATCAATTGAGTATTAGCTCCCCTTATTTTAAATTTTCAGATTCATATAACTCTTTTATTACATTAGAGGATAAAGAAGAAGAAAAAGATGATTCACCCAAAGAGGAACACCTAAACCTCCCTAAAAATGTTGAACATTTATTGGAGGGAATTCAAGAGGAGACTAAATTGGATTTTTTGGAGGAAACAAAGACACAAGATGCTTAATTTTAAGGGAAAGAATTTGATATCAATTCTTCATTATTTAAATTTTTTCAAATATAATCAAACTCTAACTTTATCTTTGATTATTCTATTGATGAAATAAACCTTTATAAATCACTAGAGAACGAATAGGTGGTTGTGAAAGTGGAAACCAAGAAAGAGGAGGACTAATTCTTTATCCTAACCTCACCATTCAATATGCATCTCATTTCCAGGAGGATGGATTTTCTATACTATATTTACAGAGTCCTAAAAAAAGTAATAGGTGAAATAAGGAAATAAAAAGTGCTGGTGGTTCATCTCAAATAAAATCCATTCACCATTAGATTGGTGATAACCCACTAGAACTGCCCATCTAGAGGTAGTCAAAACCCAGGGCCCAATTATGGGATTAAACCAAGATCTATCCTTATTTTATCATTCTATTTACCTTTTATTGTATTTTAATAAATTTATTATATTATATTTTCTTCTTTTGCTTATAGGTTTTTAGATACCAATACTTAAGAACTTAACTCAATGTTTCACACCTAATAAGTCAGGCTATACCTCTCCTTTACATTTACTTGATTGGTGCAATTCAATTAAAAATAAGATTTTATGAGAAATCCATTTGAATTCATTGTGGACAATGCATCATTTAATTATGGGTTAAGAAACCATTTTAGTTTAGGATTTTCATTTATTGTTTGATTTTCTATTGAAGAACAATTTTTGTTTTTCAAATTTTTGTGTGTTTCTTTTTCAATTTTTGTGTGTTTTTGAAACTTTTGAGATCAAATTATTATCTTTTTCATTTTTTAAACCCATTTCAATGATTGAAACAATTTATTCCATGAAACTGAGCTTAAATAAATGATTAAAATTACTTTGTTTCAAGTTTAAATATTTTTTAATTTAAGGAAAGTACTCTACTTTTTGAATCCCATGCCATATATCACTATCTTTATCTTTGAAATAATTTTACCACGAGGCTTATGAACCCTTTTTTCATATTATTTACATTAAAATCACTTATTAAGAGAACCAAACCATTATTTATTTAACCACAATTTGATTTATTCCTGTTAAAACTTTAGGGATTGAGGTAATTTTGTTTTAAATGATTGAGATATTTATTTAGTTTTAAATCCCCCTTACCAAGATAATTCATTTTATTTTTGCATTAAATTTTAAATTTAATCCTTTTATACCTTATAATACATGAAAAAACTATTAGGTTAGCCAAATTAAAAGCCAATTTTCCCTATCCAACCTACTCTTGAAGTGAAATTGCATGATCTTGTTAAACTTAAGTGTGGGGGGAAGTGGTCTTGTGTTTTGGTACCTTATTTGGTGATAATTTGGGTGGAAAATAAAATGTTAAAGAGATTATTTTTCTACTAAAAAATTAATTATATCAAAAGTTTTCCCTTTCTGGAGCTTTCATGATAAAAGAAGTTACGCCTTTCCGGAGCTTCCAAAGGAGAAAGAAAGCTGTGCCTATCTAGAACATTCAAGAAAAAATATTTTTGAGAAGATTTAGATTTTATCTGATGAAATAATAAATAGTGTGAGATGTCAATGATATTTTCAAATATGTTTGGAGCTTATTTTCTACTAAGTGGAGTGAGGAGGATACCATACTTGAGTGAAAATTATAATCAGGAATTTTTGGTTCAAAAGAGCTAAACCCTCCTCATTCGACCTCAAATTTTTTGACATCTAAATCCTACCAACTGAAATCCATAAAAGAAAATAAAAATTCATCATGATAAACACATGTAATTAACTCACATCAGGTGGATATGTATTAATTTTTCAAGCTTATTGAGAACCTTTCATGAGTTTGGATGAGAAAAGCATTATTGAAAATTGAAATTTGTGAGATGAGAGAAAATTCATGTGAGGTAGTTGTTTTGTGCACATGAAAGGACAAATAAAGTGGTAATGGATCGAATTATCTAAATATATAATTTTAAATAATGTTCTTTTAGAAGTCATGGTATCTTGTTTTTCTCATTGTCGAATTGGTAGATCTCATTGGTATGTGTTTTGAATTTGCTTTGATTTGATTTTGATGATTACTTACCCAGGATTCCAAGTGTTAAGTGTGTGGGAATTTATAGAGTTAATATTTTCATTATTTTTAATTTTTTTTAATGATTTCATCCCTTATAATTAATCAATTTTAGATTATTTTCATTATTTTAGTATTTTTGGTGAGTTTTGGACTAAAATGTAAAAATTTCTTAATTCTGTAATTTTAACAGTTTTGTGTCACTTTAGTATGTCAAAAATAATGTTTTCAATTTTGATCAAATTGGAGTAATTATTTTTTATATTCTTACATAGTTCGTGGGGTGAAACTTTATCTTTGGGACCCCGAGCTAATTTAAAACTCATAGGCATAAAAAAATCAATCAATGTGATTTTTTTGGTAGATAGAATGGAACCTACCTTAGTAAATGAGTCATATATCATCCCACACACCTCCAAATGAGGTGATTATAGCTATATTTGAAATAATAATCAAATGATCTTGCGTATAATAAATCTAATAGAGAAATATACCCATTAATTCATTCATTGAATGCTCTAAATTTGAGGAAGTTGAAGAGTATCTTCATCCAGAAAAAGTGTGATTGAGTAATTGGAGAATAAATTTATCTACACATGTTCAAATGGTTTTAATTTTAAGGGGTGATATCAAAATTAATTTAAAAAAAATCCTAATAAGACATCTTGGTGAGTTTTGGCAGTTCAGTGGTCAAAATAGGAGAAAACTTCTAGTAGATAGATTCTGGAGTAGATTTTTTTCCCGTTATTATTTTTTACTATTTTATTATTTTTAGTTTTTAATGAATTTTTATTCCCCCTTTTCATGGATACACATCACCTGGAGGGCTAATATTACGAGTGATTAGGGAAGGAGAAGTTTTCCCTTTCATAATTCGTGATTTCATGCACTTAATGTTATAAAATATTTTATCTTTTCTATGAAGTTGGTTTCAATTTCTAATAGAAGTTTTTATTATCAAGTAAGATCATATTTGGTTATAGATTCTATTGTTATTATTTATTTGGTTAATTAAAATTTTCTCCCTCTACTTGGTTCTGTTTTATATGTGATGTAGTGGACCAAATCTTAGTGGTGAAGTACTTGGTGATCGTCAGTACGTGTGGGAGTGGTAGTAGATATTTTTGATTATTTGGGATAAACAAGACCTAATCAGGTATTAACTAAGTTAATTAAGTGTATTCACTACAACTATATCACACATAGGAAGGAGAGTATACCGGGATGAGATCTTGGTAAGGTTTACTCTCACCATCACCATTGAGCAAGAGAGTGAGAGGAAGCAATCATGGAATCTCACTTTAATTAGATTAGTAAAAGAGGATTGGATAAATTATAACTAGGATGACATTGAAATTGGAAGAAAAATCCCAACCTGATCACCCTTCTCATATCACTATTTTTAATCTCTTTCCTTTTCAATTTTTTTTCAATATTTTTCTTAATTTATTAATTTTGTTTTTTTGATTTCATTAGTTTTCAAAATCAAACAATTTCAAAAAAAAACCTCCACTTCTTTCTCTAATTTAAAGTGAAAAAAATGATTATTGTGTGCTCCTCTATGAAGATAACCTTGGTTAAACACTTTAATTAATTTTTAACTTAGGAAATAATTGTTTTTACCACACCCTATGATAGGCATGTGTCAGTTATATATTTGGATTTTTGAGTTTGATTCTAATAGGTACCTAAATATTTTTAGTGAACTAGAACCTTGATAGAGTATTACTTTGTATGGATACCCAATTGGGGTTAGTTTTATTCTTTTATATTGACATCATGAATATCTAGGGATTACTACACTATGTGGATGCTCAGGGAGGATCATATCTTAGTAGGATGATACTTAGACAGTGATACCTATAATGTTTAAGAATTTAAAATCCTCCCTTAAGGTAATGGTTACCAATGGGTTATAATTAAATGTGTTTTAAATTAAAACTTATAGGTTTTTTACCTTATAAAAGAAATTTAAAACATGTATAATTGAACCCATGTTGATAAGTGTTGACCCTCTTAGGTTGATGATATCTTTTCCTCCCTTGGAGATGGTTTCCAGACACATTAGATTTCATGTGGTAGTTAAGAAGGGAACACAGATGTTACCCATGTGTTGGAGTTAAAAAATATTATAACCTAGATGTGTGAGAGAACTATGGGATTGGTGGTTAGATATAGTGACCCATATTGGGATATGATTGGTAGGTATAGTTTGGATACCTAGTGTACCTTAGTTGTGACTCAGACCGTAGTGAGTTGGAGTTTATTTTGGTCAAGGGAAACTTACGAGAGGGGTTGTCCTGGGTTTATAAAATCCTTTTGAGGTGGTGAGATTGGTTGTATTCTCATTTTGAGAATCATGCATGAGATAGAATCAGGTTCTATGATATATGCATGGTAATTACTTTGGTTTCTAATGAATCACCTTAGGTGATTGGGTATTGAGACCGAGTTTGGGGGGAATGACTGTTCGTCTGACTGACCCTACAGTCTAGTGGTTGTGAATTTAACAATGTGTTTAGAATGTAAGTATATGATCATGATTGTGATGGTGTTAGGTGGTGGATCAGAGTGAGAATTATGAATAAATGTTCATACTGAGGATGCATAACTATGATGGTAAAAAAACCAATAGGAGAGTGCTATTTGATGAATCATATCCCATGTAAGGTGCCCGATTTTGAAGAGGATATCCCAAGGACCTTCAGGAATGTCTAGATAGATGTGCCATTAAGAAGTTTTATCTTGATCCAAGAAATGTGACACTCATGAGATCATAATTCAGGTAGTGGAATGGGTGATACGGGATTGTAAACCTTCTATACTAGATGATATTTTAATTTTACATGCTGTTTGTGCACATTTACTGCGTAAATCATTAATTGGCGAGTGGACATGTGTGAGAAGAAGACCAATGATATAAGATTAATGTTGCAGGAATTGTTTCCCATGATTTTTGATGAAATTATAATTGTATCTCCATGGTTGAGGAGACATCAAGAATGGATTGGGTGTTGTGGCATAGCCAATATATCTCAATCTTGGATAGGTATTAACAGGACAATGAACATGGATTGAGAGAGGATACACTTATGTAGTGGTGGAACCTGATGAGGTTGTACTCGAGGAGTGGTATACGGTAATCTATATAATGGGGAGTGTACCGTTGTATGATTTAGGGTGGTGACCTTTGTTATGAGTTTAAATTTTGTGGTTTCTATAGAAACATTTCTTGGGATGTGGAAACGGGAGATGTTGTGAGTTGGTGATTGAGAATGAGTGGTTTTGTCCATGCAATTCATTATGTTTGGTTATGAATACAGCATGGTGCTTGTAGTTGGTGCTCATTTTTAAGGTGATAATAAGGATACTTCTATAGAGGAGACTATTAGACCAGTCTCGATTGAACATCTCTCATATTGGGTGAGAGTTATTAGTTTTATGAGATCGAACATGGATGGTCGACATATATCCATTTACACAGATGCATGGATGAGATCATGACTACTTATTGAACACTGAGTATTCTTGGGGATGATAAGGGTTATGGTGGGGAGGTTGTAAATACCTATGTTTTTCTAGACTATTAAATGAGTAGAAATTTCAATTTTTTTTAATTTTAGATGCTCATGAGGGGTTAAATGGTATTTTTTCTGAAGAAAATGATCAAAAATATTTTTTATTACCACTTCATTGGTCTTGGAATACGATTTTTACCCTAAGACAAGAGTTTGGGGGAATTTTGATCCATTGTAATTTGCATGGAATAATTAGTATTTTAATATTTAATTAATTAAATACTAATTTAGATGAGTGCATTTGATCAATGATATATTTTGAACGGATCATTAGATTCAAATTCCATATTCACAGTTGTGTTTGAAATGGAGGGTTTTTCCTAGTAAAGGCATAAACTCACATCAGGCATTGAGGCCAGTCTCAGGCCCCTTTTTCTTTTTCATTTAATTTTTCTCATTTTCTTTTTCTATTTTTCCTTTCCATTTCTCATATTCTCTCCTAGATTATCATGTACTCTCCTTGGGTATTAATTCTTCATGTATAAGATATATAGATAGGGATAGGTAGAAAGATATAGGGATAGGGAGGTTCCACCGAATAACTGGAGGATTTGGATCATTGTATTGAATTTTTAGGGCACAAATTTGGGTGATACTTCAACAGATTACACCTGAAGGTAGACCCATTTTTTATTTTAAGCCATAAATCCACATAAAATAGTTTTTTAAAAGTCTTAATTCCATTTTATGGTAGCTGAGGACCCCCTAGGGGTCAATATATACTTAATTATGGAAAAATAGGGGTTTCAGGATGATGATAGGGGTTTCCCATTTAGAAATATCGATCATACATCTTGTGGTTCCATGAACACACATCGTGGGTTTTTTATGTTTAGGGAAGATATTTTTTTCAAAACTATACACTATAAACATGTAGTATTATCCACATAGTGGTACATGGACATGTAGCTGAGTACCTAGGTAGATGTAGTTTATGGGACTAAATGTCATGTACTTATTGTACACACTATGTAGTCATAAATAGATAACTGGATGGATACCTAGGAAGAAATCCCATGTAATTAGGGAATGGTGGTATTGTATTACATGAGAAAACCCTATGTATACCATGGATGTTTTATAGTATAATGCTATACCACATGTGTTCTAGGTCATTTTGAAAGACATTACAAGGTAATAATTTTTTTGAGTACACGTTGTGTACTTGGTGTACATGACATGTACTGCCCCTTAGTTACCCTTTTGAGGTAATTGGATAATTTTATGCCATTAAGTTATAATTGGAAATAAGAGGAGTCCATTTTGAGATTTTTCCCTTATATAATGTGATGGTGGACCCCCTAGGGTGTTTTGAGGACTTTTAAGAGGGATTTTAGTGCGATCAACTTATAAAAGTGAGTTTCTTCCTCCAATAATCAAATAAAGATGTCTCATGAGAGTGATACATAGGATAAGGACTAGTTGAGGGTCATGGGAATGATTGGTGAACTTGGATTGGGGTTTCCAATGTCCTCATTTAGTGACATAATTTGGATGGTACCCAGTTATCAGGAAAGGTTCTTAATATAAATACATGGATAGGTTGGGTATTTGAGCCAACATAGAGTGGAATCTTGAAACTAGGACGGTTTATCAACTATCTCCCTATAACAATGTTTAATTGGCCTTCCACTTGAGTATATGAATCCATTTTTTTGCTAAAACTATTGGAATGTGTGTTACCATATAATATAGGCTTTGGCCGAGAGCTTTGTTTATGATCAAGGAACCAAAGAGGGAAGCCTTTGTTTATGAATAAACCTAGAGGATCCCATGAGGGATGCCTTTGCCTGTGTATTGACCCCTAGGACACCAAGTGGGATACCTCTACCAATTTACTATTTTTGAGGGTCCAAAGAGGGATTCCTCCACCTATTTTCTATATCTGAGGATCCAAATAGGTATGCCTCTTCTTTCATGCTAAATTAGAGGATCAAAAGTGGGATACCTCCAATTACATGTTAACCTAGAGTATCCTGCAAGGGATTCCTCTCAAGTGTATTGAACAAGGGGACCCAAGTCGATGCCCTAGTAGATGAATAGTCTTGATCTAGTTTTTTATGGGTTTGGGTGGAGATGATAACATGTTTCACCTTAGAATACATATAGAATGTTCATCACAATGCATGAAAATTTTCAATATTTATTAACCTACCAACTATTGTAGAAGTGGTGAGCAAGGTAGAACCATAGAGATAATGAAAGTATACACTAGAAATATCCTCTTATAGGAATGTTCAGGCAAATGGAATTTAACTATGATTAACAACTAAGAATTTTAACTAAATGAATATTTAATTTGACTATTTAAATTAACTAAAACTATCTAAGTGAACTAAATTAATCTATGGAATGAACTGACGGAGATGGAAGTGTCAGAGTTACGATGTCTATTCAAGTGCATGAAATTTCAATTATTCAATTCCCACATCTGAATAATTATTTAATCAATTAACAACGATTCAAAATTTAATAAAAATACCATCTAGTCTCATTCTATAATGTTAGAAAGTAGTTTAATTTTCACACAAATTATTCGTCATTTCGTTCTCTGTTCGGATGAATAATTTGCGCGTCATTATAGCACTGAATCACTTGGTTAAAGACAATGAACCATTTCTCACAAAGTCTAAGTATCTACCTACGTCGAGTTCTCTCACATGAGATTACTTATTAGGTATCACTCATGCAAGTTTGAAGGAGATCAGACACAAAATATTAATTTTTTCAATTAATATATTTATTTATTCTGAATTCTCTCACGCTCATGATCGAATTGCAGATAAATAAATTCTATGATGAACTCCCGTTCATGATTTCTTATTAGGTATCACACGAACGAGCACCAAATCATGTGTGCAGATCCCAAATAACAATTAAATTAAATGCATATATAATTAACTAATTAAACATTCAATTAAAATTAATTCAAAAGGCAATGAAACATGGTTCAAAAATAATGACATGCAATTACTGTCACTTTCATCACAACTCTGACAAAAAATAATTAACCTACCATGATGACAACACAATACATAAAATAATAAACAGACATCACCGTGCTCGTGTTGTCACAGTTTTCACTGCAAGACACCATCGATGATCGCAAAATCATAACTTTTAATCCGCATGCAATGTCGAACCACACCATCGAACCACCGAAAAAATGATTGGATATGTATTATCTCCTAGCACGCACTGCCGATCTTCAAAAGTGAAGCGAACCTCCACAGATGGCAATAATGCGTCTCGATCACCACTACACTCCTGAAATGGGGAAGGCATGGTCGCTGGCTATTATGATGGTCAAAGGAGGAGGTTAATTCAGTTAGTGGTTTGCCGCTGGTTGATCCTGAGAACCCAAGAAGAGGGGGGATAGTGAGGTAGTGAGGGGGGAGGGGAAGGAGGCCGAGAGGGGATGGGGGGGGGGGGTGTGGAGCGCCAGGCAGAGAGAGGATAATGGGGGGTAGTTAAGGAGGATGGATGAGTGGGGTGAGGTGAGTGGGGGAGGGGAGATGGGGTAACGGGTGAGGGGTGATCCGGCTGGGAGATAGGGGGCGTGGGATCGTGGGGTCGAGGGAATATGGGGCATGGGTAGTGGGGGGCAGATGGATGAGTGGGGCAAAAGTTTGGGAGGGGTGGGGAGGGGGAGGTGCTAGAGGGATAATGGGGTGGGGGATTGGAGAGAGAAAAAGGGGCGATGGGGAGGGGTGACGTGGGAGAGGGGAAGGGGTCAAAGGGGAGGGGGATAGTGCATGGGTATGGGGGGAGGTTGAGCGAAAAGAGAAGAGGGGGTAGGTTAGATAGGGGAAAATAAATAAAAAAATGAAAAATAAAAAAAGTTAAATCAAAATTTAAAATTTAAAATTTAAAATTCAAAATATTATATTAATCTAAAAGTTAAATAATAATAATAATAATAATAATTAAATAGTAATTCACAAGTAATTTTATATAATACTGTTATTAAATATAATAATAAAATAATAACAAATACTATTTTATTGATGAAAATAATAATAAAATACAAATAGAGAATTAAATTATACACACTAATAAAAATTAATAAAATAAAATAAACTAAAATTAGAGAAACTAATAATAATAATATAGTGTTAAATATATAAAATTAATATAACTAATAAAAATACCAAAATACTAATATAAGTATATAAATTAAATAAAAATTATCAAAATATTTAAAATTCTATAAAACTAAATAACTAATCTAAAAATATAAAAAAAGGTTAAACTAATTAATTAAAAATATATTATAAAATTATTAAAATACAAGAAAAATCCATGTACATAAAATTCCCCAAACTTAAACTTTTGTACTCATGGAAAAAACAATCAGAAAGAAAACAAAAATGGTTGTAGACAAATAAAAACATCGAAATTACAAGTTCAAAATTTTTCAATATCTTTTACCCATAAAATATCTTGCTTCATTTAAAACTCCAATTTTTGAAAACCATTTCTCTTCCACTCTCATTCTTTCTAAAACAAGTATGCACACTCATGTATCATGTGACCTACCTCTCCATCACTCTTATCTCTATGATAAATTCTCATATACATGCATTCTTACCATAGGCTTGCCATGAATTTTACATCTACACTAGTGGAAATCAAAATAATTCACCAATATCAAGGACTTTACATGAGGTTCAAATGTCTCTGAGTCTTCGGGACGGTGGGTAAAAAAATTGACAGTTTTTTTTGAAAAAAAGGAGGGTTGAATTAAGAAATTAATGCATGATAAATGACAATCGAAATGTCTCCATCAAACTCTTGCTCCCCCACACTTAAAACATTGCTTGTCCCCAAGCATATGATAATCCAATGTTTCGCTTTTTTTTTTCTTTTTCCTCTTTTTTTTTCAGACACAACTCACTCAAATAATATGGGAAAGAAAAACTAGCGAGCATCAATTCCAAAACCCCATGAAAGAAGTGTTAGACAAAAATACAAAATAATGGTACAAGTAGCGCATAAGTTGTAATATCTTAGTGAAAGTAGTTCATATATAAAACTCTCTAAATCCTAGAGTAATGGATCATCAATTTTATAGGTATCCCTAAAAGAGAGGGTTACCTTGTAATGACCACTAATGTACTCATTATTGAAACTAAAAAGATTCTATATTCCTATAGAAAAATATATGTAATGAATTTGGCTACTATGAAATATAACACATATGATTCGGGGGATATACTGTCAATCCATGTGCATCAAATGAATCACTACCCATCAAATAACCCTGTCCATGAGTAAATCTATCCCCCACACTTAGATTGAAAATTATCATAAAAATATTCAACAAATGGGTAGGGAAGGGTATCAGCTATAAGATCATCCTAATAGGATTATTCATGGATTATAAGAGCTATACGATGGAGAAAATATATGGGTGGCTCAGTGAGTCAAAGTGGATAAAGAATCAAACAGATGCCTTGTTCATTTCAGTGAAACTTTCAAAATTCATATCGCTTTGATGGAAAAACATGGTAAGTTCTAGAAGATATAACACGGTCAAGATTTGCTCAAGAAAAATAGAAACATAAGATGATGAAAAAAGGGTTCAGAATCCTCACAGGTATGGAAATAAAATATTGGACATCACAAATGTTTATGAGTGAAAATAAGTGTCTAAAAAATATACAAATTTATGAAAAACATTTTCGAAGCATGGAATCATATCATCAATCATCTAAGTAATGAGATTAAGGATCAAAGCATTCCAATAATAATCAAGAGCTCAAACTGCCTAGGGACACAAGTGGTATGCCCCCAACTATGTTGTGAAAAAAACGCAGTGGATTTCATGTGGGTTCATTAATGATAATAATGTTAGTTTTTTTTAATTTTTTAAAATTTTCTTGTTGTTATTTTTAGTTTACATGGTGTTTTTGGAAGTATAAAATATGGAAAAAATAAAACACTTCCCTATGTAAGTGAAGATAGACGCGGAGAGGTTGTATGTATTCAATGAAGCTATAGAAATGGTATACCTATAAAACCTACAAATTGACAACACATACTCGCATCATATAAAAGAATTCACACCATAATCAAAATCATGTGGATGATAAAAATATGTATTATGAATTAAAATCTACTACAGTTATAGGAGAAAATAGATTGCGGTAAATTCATTCCTTTTTATTTTATTTTATTTTTAAAGAAAACTAAATGAAATGAAATTAAATGCAGTGGAAAGAAAATAAACAAATAATGGGTTACCTCCCATTGATCGCTAAGTTTAATTTGTCTTCAGTCATACATTGTTGAAACTCCACCAGGATCAAACAGAAATGTAAACCATGCATATGATTCTTTATTATTGGGAGTGTGGAATCCATTCGTTGAAGATGACTTTATCGTATAAGCTGTACAAAATCTCAATGGAAGCATGTTAGAAAAATGGATGTGCGGAATAAAATGAAAATATTCCAACTCAAAAGGGAATGAATATACCTCGCCTAAATAAAGACTCATCAAATAATTGAATTTTGGGAAAAGGTCATCAGCAAAAAGATCAAGAAGATTACCTCCTTGAATATACACAAGTGAAAAAGTGACTTTACCAGACTCCTTTAGTGGTCAGTTTATATCCATCACATTCTTGAATGTAGTATCTGGGTTGACGATGTATCCTAATTCATTTTCACACCCAACCACTAGCATATGGAAATCTAATGGTTTCCAACTCAATTCATGCTAGACTATTTCATTGATTGTGACGAGGTCAACAATATTTTTAGAATATGTGGGTATTTCAAGTGAAGTGTTTTTAACCTCTAAACATGAAGCATGTGGAGCAGGATCAATTGGAGTAGATTAATCCATTGTGTCAAGAATGTCATCTTTTTCAAAATTTTATTCTATACCACCCTCATCATATTTCTCCATTGGCACATGTGTCACCACAAACTTAGGATCCTCTAGGAAATCCCATTCTTCCATTATTTCTAGAAAATTATGAGTGTTATCTACCACTAATGTTGAATGATTCTCTAACTCCCAAAATGTTTCATATGTCTCAATTTTAGAAAAAATTTCAGACTCACAAATATTTTCAAAAAGAGGCAAGCCAATTTCATTTGAAGTGATGTCCTCTTGCATGTTGTAGTTAATGGTGTCTAGGCTCAATTCTGTTTCTATCATGGAAAAGAAGGGTCCTAGTTCAATGTTTTCTTCATCATCAAAAGTTACAATTTGATAGACATTGAATGTTTCCTTTTTCACTTTGGGATATACAGGTTGTGAAATCATAGAAGAAGGACATGAAATCGCATTTTCTAAGGGGCCATTTTGTTTAACATGGTGGAAGACTAAGCTCTCATATTCTTGAAATGTGATTAGATTGGAATAATTAAATTGTGATGGAGAGGAGTCATTAATTTTATGACAAAAAGGTAGATCAATATCATTATCAGACTCGGGACATGGATGTTGTTCAAATGGAACCTTTATTGAATTCTCCTCAAAATAATTGTTTTTAATTGGATCATCGAGTGGCAATGAGGCAGCTAGTTGGACAAGATGATTTACTTGATTTTCTAGATTCTTATTTGAAGAAATTAACTTTGCATTACGTTCATCTTTTAGTTCAAATATCCTATTTGTATCAGTGATAGCACAATGAAACATATGATCAATATTTGAATCATTTTTTTGACATGAATTATCAAGTTCTAAATTTTCAGGAATGCTTTGATTTTAAGCATGATTAACAGGTGGGTAGGAATTAGCAGTGGGATATGGATCATAACACAAAATTGAATGATAATCATTAAAATAAACATGATTACCTAGAGATATCATGTGAGGTGAAATATTATATTCCATACCTTTCAATGTTGTTGGGTTGGGTGGGCATTGGTTGTAACTGTGTGGTGCAACCCATGTCATTCTGAGCTTCTGGGTGTCTTGAAAATTCCTGCAATAAAAAATTCTCAGTAAAATTTTTTTATTGTTTTTTTATTTTTTTTATTTTTGACCTAAATCAATATTTTATAGAAATTCCTAATGCTATTATTCTCTTCGGAAATGGTACCATAAATTTGGCACGTGCATCACAATGTGTAAAAATTGAAATATTTATTTACCTACAAACTACTGTAGAAGCAGCGAGGAGGGTTGAACCACAGAGAGAATGGGAGTAGACACCAAGAATATCCTCTTGGAAAAATGTTTTGTAAAATGAGTTCTTTATGTGTGATTAAAAACTAAGAAGTTTTAAAAACTAAATGAATATTTAATTTGACTATTTAAATTAACTAAAATTATTTAAGTGAACTAAATTAAGCTATGGAATGAACTGGCAGAGATAGAAGTGTCAGAGTTGCGACATCAGTTCAAGTGAATGCAATGTCAATTATTTAATTCCCACATATAAATATTTATTTATTAAATTATAACCAATTACAAATTTAATCAAAATACCATATGTTCTTGTTCTCTGATATTAGATAGTATTTTAATTTTCACACAAATTATTCGTCATTTTATTCTCTATCCTGATGAATAATTTGCGCGTCATTATAGCATTGAATCACTTGGTGAAAGACAACGACCTGTTTCTCACAAAGTCAAAGTATCTAACTATGTAAGGTTTGCTCATATGATATTAATTATTAGGTATCACTCATGTAAGTTTGAAGGAGAGATCACACAAAACATTAATTTTTTCAATTAATATATTTATTTATTCAGAATTCGCTCACACGTGTGATCAAATTCTGGATAAATAAATTCTCTGATGAACACCCATTCGTGATTACTTATTAGGTATCACATTAACGGGCACCAAATCATGTGTGATGATCCCAAATGAAAATTAAATTAAACACATATATAATTAATTAATTAAACATACAATTAAAATTAATTCAAAAGGCAATCAAACATGGTTAAAAAATAATGACATGAAATTACTGTCACTTTCATCGCAACTCCGACACAAAAAAATTAACCTACCATGACTAAAACACAACACATAAAATAATAAACAAATATCACTATGCTTGTGTTGTCGTAGTTGTCACTGCAAGCTTCTGTTGGTGATTGCAAAATCATAACTTTCAATCCGCTTGCAACGACGAACCACACCATCGCACCACCACAAAAATGATTAGATATGTATTCTTTCCTAGTGCGCACTACCGATCTTTGAAAGTGAATCGAACCTCCGTGGATGTCGATAATGTGTCTGGATCACTTCTTAACTCCCAGAATGGGGAAGGTATAGTCGCTGGCCGTTTTGATGGTCAACGGAGGAGGTTGGTTAGGCCGGTGGTTTTCCCCTGGTTGATCATGAGAACCCAAGAAGAGGTGGGATAATGAGGCGGCGAGGTGGGAGGGGAAGGAGGCCAAGAGGGGATGATGGGGGAGGGGAAGGAGGCTAAGAGGGGATGGGGGTGGGGGGTGTGGAGCGCCTGGCCAAGAGGGGATAACAAGGGGCATCTAAGGGGGATGGATGAGTGGGCTGAGGTGAGTGGGGGAGGGGAGATGGGGCGGTGGGTGAGGGGTGAGCCGACTGGGGGATAGGGGGCATGGGATCATGGGTTTGAGGGAATAGGGGCTGGGGTAGTGGGGGTGGATGGATGAGTGGGGCATGAGTTGGGGATGGGTGGGGAGGGGGAGGCGTTGGAGGGATAATGGGGTGGGGGATTGGAGAGAGAAAAAGGGGGGATGGGGAGGGGTGACATGTGAGAGGGGAAGGGGTCAAAGGGGAGGGGGATGGTGCATGGGTAGGGGGAGGTTGAGGCAAAATAGGATAGGGGGTAGGTTAGATAGGGGAAAAAAAGAAAAATAAAAAAATTTAAATCTAAATTTATAATTCAAAATTCAAAATTATAAATAATATATTAATCTAAAAGTTAAATAATAATAATAATAATAATAATAATAATAATAATAATAATAAAATATTAATGCACAAGTAATTACATATAATACTACTTATAAATATAATAATAAACTTATAAAAAAAATGCTATTTTATTAATGCAACAAAATAATGAAATAAAATAAAATACAAATAGAGAATTAAAACATACATACTAATAAAAATTAATAAATAAAATAAACTAACATTAGAGAAACTAATAATAATAATATAGTGTTAAATATATAAAATTAATATAACTAATAAAAATACTAAATTACTAATATAAGTATATAAATTAACTAAGAATTATCAAAATATTTAAAATGCTATAAAACTAATGAACTAATCTAAAAATATAAAAAAAGGTTAAACTAATTAATTAAAACTATGTTAGAAAATTATAAAAATACAAGTAAAATCTATTTATATTAACATACCAAACATGTGAGCCCTATGATATGTGGTAGTAGTGATGGGTTTATTAATTTGTCCAACCTCACTCTTTTATTCATGATTTCACTCAATTATTGTCAATAAAACTATGATTTACAAACATTCATCTAGGAACTAGTCTATAGGACTGATGTGATGTGATGGTATAGTGGGGATGCTCCAAGGTACTTTCTAGGAACCATATTATGAGATTTATTTGATTTAATGCTACCATTACCAGAAATCCTAGTATCACTTGGATTCCTCCCAACACATTAAACATATAGAAGGTTCCTTAGTGGATATCAAAATATCTATTAGTTAGTGTGTCTCCCAAGTGCCTATATTGATAAGATCTAGGTGATGCGTGTAACAAAATAACCTAGGTCAACTAGAAAATCCACCCAAACTAGCCTATCATGTAACATTGGTAAAACAAGATAACAAAAACTTGTCTTGAATATAAGAAAAACAATACAAACAACCAGAGTAAAAATAATAAATCGACAACATACCACAAAGACATAAAATCTAAGAAAAAATAGGCTAAACCAGAAAGTAAGTCAAATCCCAACTTGATTAACAGTCACCTATAGACCAATCCAAACCAAAAGCAGCAACAATAAGAGAATCCAACATGCTATAAGATTCTCTTCCCTTTACCTTGATCCTATAATATAAAATCTAAAAATGAACAAAGAAACAAGTAGGGTGTGATCCAAATCTTAGTAGGATACCACCACATTTTCTATACAAGGTCTAATATTAAGAATAAAACAATACTATCTTTTAAAACAAAATAGTTTTACAAATAATTTTCATAAATTAAATCCAGTTATAAATCATTCCCCCTTTGGTTTTCATAAAATCCTTTAATATTCTCAAACTAGAAATATGACAAGTAGAAGTGATAAAATAGAAAAGCATATGCATACATCAATAGGTAAACAAGTAAACACATATCAATGAAACAACCTATCATGTGAAGCTATGTGATATAACCTCATATAAGAACCTATGAGAAATAATCCATGATAAAAAAAATCATACGATAAATAACCATAAATAAAAAAGCACCTCAAATTTGGGTTCTAACCTATGGGAAACTACATAATAGACACTAAAAATCCTTAATAGGCATAACTTTGGATCCAATTGATATTGTGTCCTTTAAGTCAATATCACAAAAGTTTACCTCCTAGTGGTATCATACACACACTAAGGCTACCCATGCCTCTTTACCGACGCACCCAAGGTTCCTAATGTGAAATTTTCCATATTCATTTCAAAACCATTCTCATAATTTTATAAATTTTTTTCAAAGATAAGAAAATTCACTTTAGAGTTTGAAATCTGATTTACAAATCAAGAAAATTCATTTTCAAAGAAAACCCCCCTTTTGAAAATAATTTTATTTTCCAAGAAATAATTTGAAACCACACATCAATTATAATAAATGAAAAACCCAAAGTAATTTATTAATAATTACATGAAATTCATCAAATTAACCTTTTATACAGAAACACATACCTCAATATGGTAGAATCTTAGCTGCATTCAACAATAGTGACCAGAAACCAAGAGAACAACCTTTCAAAAGACAAAGAATGCTAAGAAACTAAAAAGGATTGATAAAAAAACTATCTGATCACAAATCTAAACAAAAATATAGAAAAAACCATAGATATAACTAAATCCAAAGAAAAACCAGAAGGATTATGTACCTAGAGAGAATCAATCCAACCACAAAGGTGATCAATCACGAATAAAGTGACCCAGAAGGGATGAAATCACCCAAAATTTCCTAGGGAGAGACTCTAGGTTAAGAGAAAAGAAGCCTATAATTAATGAAATAAGAAACCAATCATGAAGAACCCTAAAATCCCAATTCATGACTATTACACAACGTGTAATCCCTTTACACATCATGCAATCCATTAGCTCATATACACCAAAAAACCCACCTCTTTTTTATTATAAAAATGATATTTTCCATTACATGAAATGAAACTATTACATGGAGTATAAACCTATCAAAATATGTATCCAATTCATGGATTTTTCCCAATGGCTATTACATGACGTGCACTCCCATTACATGGATTGGAATCGCCCAAAGAATAGTAAAAACAGACGGTTTAAGCTGAAAAACTCCAACAAGTCCCTTACTTAACCATTACAGGAATCCTCCCAAATTTCCTTTTGGAATTATTCATCAAATGAAAAAGGAAACCAAAATAAATGTTAAATCACACCTGATAGAAAGATAATGGGGTTTTACAATCTCCCCACCATAAATGATTTCTTCTCCCAGAAAGCCCTCAAGACCTTGAATCTACAAAAAGAAAAGGCCACTGCTTCCTTATCAATGACTCCCACTCCTACATCACATGGATATGCCATCTAAACTTCCACAATACCCAAACTAGGGGGATCATTTTATCATGCATTACCTTATCCTAAAGATCTATAATCTAAACTAGCTACTCAACCAAAATGGTATTGGGATCAAGATCAATATCCTCCCATATAATCACATGGGAAGGATCTAGTATATACATCCTCAATTAGAAAACATGATACATGTCATGGATAGATGTCAAGCTAAATGACACGTCTAACCAATAGACCAACCTCCCTTATTATCCGATGATTTCAAAGGGGTCCACAAACCTCAGTGCCAACTTACCCTACTTACTCAAATGATGATGCCCCAAGAGAGGTGAAACTCTGAGGAAGACTTGATCACCAAACTCAAACTCCAACTATTGATGATGAATGAATACATAAGATTTATGATGACTCTATTCCATGATCAATCTCCTATGGATCAACTAAACCATATTCATCATCTCTAGAACAACATTTATAACAACTAAGGACCACTCTACCAACTCTTCCCAGCATAAGAGAGATCTATATGGATTCTCATAAAAAGCCTTAAAGGGTAAAATATATTATCTAAGCCTGATAACTATTATTATAGTCAAAATCATCCAAAGGAAAATTATTTTCCCAAGATCCTATGAAATCAAGAAAACAAGCTTAGAGTATATCATATAGAACCTGGATAGTCCTATCTATCAGACCATCCATTTTCGGATGATAAGTCGTGGTCAATGTAATCTGGGAAACCATCACCTCTTAAAAACATTTCTAGAACCGAAATTTGAACATCATGTATCTATTATAAACAAGTACAAAGGGAACCCCATGAAGTCTCACAATATCTAAGACATAAAAGTCCCCAATATGTTCCACTTTATTTATCTCTCGGATAGGTAGGAAACACACTGATTTTATGAGTCGATCAATGATCACCCAAATCGAATCCTTCACACTAGAAGTCCATGGAAAACCAATGAATAAATATATAGAAATCTCATCCCACTTACATACCAAAATGGGTAAGGGATAAAACAACCCCATAGGTCTCTAGTGTTCCACCTTAATTATCTAAAAAGGGATACTCCACAAAATAAAATACACAATTGACCACCTCATCCCTTAGAACCAATACCAACACCTCAATTTGTGATATATCTTGGTAGCCCCAGGGTGCATAGAATAACAAGAATTGTTTCTGATGTCCAACAATTCCTACCTCAAGAAAAAAAGAACAACCAACCTACTACAAAAGCATAAAGCTACACTAGGGGACTAAGACCACTCATCCAAGTTATCCCTACAATAAAGGATTTCACTAAAATTATGGCACTTTGTGTCATATATTTTCTCAATCCAAATATACTCATCAAATGATGAGTCATACCTCATTGGATCCATACATAACTGTCCACATCCTCTTCCACTTCCAAGCTCATATCAACAAACAAACTCACCAGAGACCACTCCACAACTGATTCCTCCATGGTATGTGTCGGTAATTTTCTAATCAACACATTGGAAACCACATTCCCTTTCCTAGGGGCATAAGAAATATCAAAATCAAAAGTTTTAAGATACTCTATCAAAAGTTTCTATTGAAAATTTATATCCCTTCGAGTAAAAATATATTCTAGGATCTTATGATCAGAATATACCATAAAATTCTCCCTAAATAGATAGTGATTCCACATTTTGAGTGCATGCATAACAGTTTATAACTCAATATTATGGGTAATGTAGTTCTTCTCATGAGGGAATTACTGGCGCGAGCCATAAGTCACAACCTGTTTCCCCTATATCAAGTCACATCCCAAACCCATACTAGAAGCATCACATAAAACATCATAACCCAATCATAGTTTTAGAAGAATCAAAACTAGTGTTAAATTCAACCTCACCTTCAACTTCTCAAAATATCCCTAGAACTTTTCATTCTATTCAAAAATTACAACCTTAAGGGTTAAATATTTCATCAGAGATAAAATCTTGGAGAAGTCCTAAACAACCATCTATATTAACCAGCCAAACCCAAGAAGCTCTATATCTCAAACATATTTATGGGATACTCTCAAGACACAACTTCCTATACCTTTTTAGTATCTACTAAGAAGCCCCCTCAAATATAACATCCCCCAAAAATTTCCCTCCCCTGATCGAAAACTAACATTTGGAAATCTTACCATACAGATGATGTTCTTTTAAGGTTCAAAGAATGATATCCAAATGGTCTATGTGATCCTCCTCTGAATTGGAGTACACTAAAATATCATTCATGAACACAACAAAAAAAATGTCCAAGAACTGATGAAATGTCCAGTTCATCAAAGCCATAAATACTGTAGGAGAATTAGTGATACTGAATGGCATGACCAGAAACTCAAGATAACTATATAGACTCCTAAATGTTGTTTTAGGCATGTCCTCTTATCATACTTTAAACTAGTGATGCCATGAATGAAGGTAAATCTTAGAAAACTAATGAGCCCCTCTAATATGATCCAAGAGATCATAAATCCTTAGAAAATGATATTTTTTCTTAACAGTCACATGATTAAACTTTTGATAATCGATATAAAGTATGAGACTCCATTATTACTTCTTAGTAAAGAGGATAGGTGAATCCTATGGTGGCACACTAGGACAAATAAATCCTTTATCTTCTCGATCCTCAAGATGAACCTTAATTTCCACCAACTCAGTAGATTCCATATGATAAGATGACATAGAAATGGGAATTTTACCAAAGAGTAGGTCAATAGTAAACTTAACCTCTCTCTATGATGGTAAACTATAAAAATTGTCCGAAAAGGCATTAGGGTATCCACACACCACTATAGGAAGTCTACCACCCAAAAAAGGATTAACTTAATCCTGAAAAATCTCTAAAAACTAGCACAAGATTACCACAACATAAGGAACAATAGACCCTACCCTTCCAGATCTAGAGTCCCACTCGCCCTGGAAAACATGAGTGACTCCATCGGTAGATAAGAATTGAACCCTATAATTGTAACAATGTATCTAGGCCTTAACACCAATAATCCAATACATGTTGATAATCAAGTTAAAGATGTCAATATCAAGCACCAAAAAAGTCTCAATCCACCTAAAATTCGATTATCATCACCTGAAACATGGGACATCTACAACCTTGTTCAGACCTCTTTCCCAAAGGTGTGTAAATATCCAACAACTATGACATAAGTTTCAAACACAAACACAACACACAAACTAAATTTGAAGATATAAAAGAATGGGTAAAACTTGTATCAAACAAATCTAGTACTATAGAAGATGAGACATGAAACACCCCAATATTTTGTGAATTATTATTATTTTTCAAATTAATTTAATCTTTGCAATATTTTTCATTTCACATTACACTAAGAAAAGTTTATTTTATATTAAATCACCATGTTTGGTGTGAATTATACGCAACACCAAGTTAATCATGCATGAAACACAACATAAATTTTAGCTTGATCTATACAGAACACCAAGGTTAGCTTATGTTACATGCAATAATGACTTTACTTGATGGCTTTCATAACACGTTTGACCATGTTTTATTAATCAATAATATATTATTAAAATATAATTATTTAATATAATAATATATAACCTAAAAATTAAATTAGAATTTATGAAAAATATTAACTAATTTATGAAGATATGTGGTTTATACAAATATAATATGAATTCATATGTTATTAATTAATTAGAACTAAATATGAAAACCGATTGAAAATGAAGGAAAATATTAATATTTTTATGGTCAAAAAGCTATTTTACCCTAATAATTTAAATTAATTAAAATTATTGAGTGATATTAACGTAATATATATGTTATATATTCAATAAAATATTTTAGGTATTCATCTAATAGATTTTATATACATAAGATAAGAACAAACCCAATTTTATGCATAAAAACCTATATTTTTTATAAAGGTAGTTTTAACACCTTTTAATGGAGAAACCATTTTAAATACAATATTTGGAACTTTTATGGATTTAATATGTAAAAATAAACTTTATATTTGTAATAGAAACATAAAAAATAGGTTAGGATAATTTTTCGGTATTTTTCTCTAAGGTTTCATTTTTTAATGGATAGTAAAAAATACTAGATTTTAATTCAAAACCGCTTTTCATATAATTTATTTATAAGGTTAAATTATATTTTAAATTTATTTAAAAGTTTAAGTAGATAATTTTTTTATAAATAAATCCAATTTAAGTCATTGGAACTAATTTCACATTGAAATTAGATATAAAAACATAGCAAACTTTTGATCATTTTTTTACTTTAAAAACCTATAGTGTTATCCCGTCAGTGGGATTAATTTTAAATTTATTCATTTCAATAATGTGATTGGAATTTGGAAAAATGGATTACATATTTTTAATAATAATAATTTATAATTTATAATAAGGTCATCTTATTTTTTGACCAAAATTATTAGTGAAAATAATTAAAATTAATTACATCAGTTAAGGTAAAATTAAGCTTAACTAAGGTCTAAACCTTAAATTTAAGACCCAAAACAACCCAAAAACTTGTCAAAAACCCATTTATAGAGATTATTCAGAAATAAACCTTCCATTATTGAGTTTTATTGTTTTTTTATGACCGTTTTAGGTAAAAACGTGGGCACACCTAACTTTTTTTCAAAAATTCCAAGTGTGTCCTTTTCCTTCCCTATAGAAGGCCACCACCTCTCCCTCTTCTTCAAACTTCTCAAAACTCTTAGGTTCAGAAAATATCTCCCCAATATACTTAAAAAAATCCCTCCTTTACTTCTTAAAGCCTCCATTTGGGCATAAAGTATTCCAAGGAATATTTTTTGTACAAACCAAAAGGAGTTACCTGATTAAGAGGTAACACTTTCTCTCAAGATCCTTTATTTTAATTTACTTATACACCCCTAGACTCTATTTATTACATTATTTTATAACAAAAATAGTATAATAAATATACTATGATGTTTTTATTCCAAGGGTTTGACCTACACTTACACACACCTCCATCGAATGGGTAACAAACATACTGTTTATGTGTATGACAAACTTCCGTCTCACAAAACGATGACACTTCAATTTTTTTACCGCCTATCATGGTGGACTTTATGATGGAAAATATATTTAAGTATATTATATATTATATTTATTATGAATTTAATATTATTTATTCCTTTTAAAATTTATAAATATTTTACTTTTCATTTGGTGTAAATATGATAATTTTCTTTGAGGAAGTGTGGACTACCGCCCCTTAAAAGCGATGTGATTCATTCACACACTACGTGGATTGTATTAAGGATTATTTTAGTGAAATTATATTATATATATATATAAAATTATAATTCTACTATAATTATATTATATACATGTATTTCATTTTCTTTTTTTCTTTCAATACAACAATAAAAACAGAAACATCATTCATGTGTACGTATGACTTACCATCTCCATGAACGGTGTATTCCATTTCATAATTATATATTATATAGATTATTATAATAAAAATATAATTTATATAAATGATATTTATACCATGTTTTACATTCATGAATCATGATATAAGTATAAGGACTAACTATATAACAAATTAAGACACATACGAAGAACAAAACAAATATTACCCGAAGTGAAACCTTAACATATGATTATTAACAAGACAATAATATAAGGTAATAATAAAACCATATATGGTATTATATATAAGAATATAGTTCTGTAAAATATGTATAATAAATTTATATTTATTATACAGGTGGTTTGAATGATTTCGACGTGAGTCAAGACATAATGTAAGGGGGTTTTATCTCACTTTTTATTTCCGTGAGATACATGATGTGTTCACCACTATTTACTTTTGTGTGGTGTATGTACTGAACATGATTTTATTCTAGTTATTTTATAATTAAATTTATGTGTATTCACATATCTATTTTATTATATTTCTTTCATGAGGATTAAGTTTAAAAAATTACCAAATCGGTGAAATAGTTTTGTCTCAATTTGCCTTCTTTGAGACTCATGTTTTATTATGCACCTAAATTCTCTTTTGAGGTGTATATACGTACATTTTACATTTTATATAATAAATTTAATTCTTTTAATGATATTTTAAGTTTCATTTAATTTACATTTCTTACATTGAGAGTATGATCCCAAGTTACCAAGTTATAAGAGTTCATTGAGACAATCTCATCACTTTTCAAGATTGTTTATGTTTATGATTACTTTGATGAAATATTATGATCCATATCTCAAGAAAATTCATGAATTTTTTTATCATTTGGTTATTAAAGATTTATTAATATATTGGTAGCATTTATTCCACCCTTTAGTACATAATATAGTTAATAAAGTGTTTTAAAAAAATACCGACTTTACCCTCTTTTCGGTCTGGAATCTATGTTCCTTCAAAACCATGTTTTATAAAAAGGGATTCCAAGAATATTATACCATTATACTTTAATATTTAAAATATTTTTTTACCATTTTTGTCTTCTAACAATATCTTTAAAGGAATCTTATTATCTCTTTCCAAAAAAGGCATTTTTCTAACATTTTTACCATGCAAAAGGAATGTTCTTTTTACCTCATACGACATGTATGGATTTACCCACTGTCTTTTCTTTGAAGCTTAATTTTAATTTTTAAAAGGTTAAATTTTAATTAAATGTTTTTAAAAGTTATTTTAAAGTAATTTTTTTCAAAATTTTTTCAAGCCTTATTTATAAGTTTTAAAAGTATTTTCAAAGAAATGGTTTTCAAAAAAATTTCAAGATCCTTTATTATGTTTTCAAGTAAAAAGGATTTCAAAACATTTTCAAGATTTCTTTATATGTTGTAAAAGTGTTTTCAAAGATGAATGTTTTTAAAACATTTTAATGATTATTTTATAAGTTTTCAAGTAAAAAGTTTTTTAAAATTATTTTAAATATTTTTTATAATTTTCAAGGCATTTTTTAAGAAAATGATTTTCAAATGGTTTTATGTATTAAAAATATTTTTTTCAAAGAAGAAAGGCTATTTTATTCAAGAATTTTTTTTAAAGATATTTAAAATTTATTTTATATCTAAGATGAAATCTGTTGATGTTACTCATGACCTTCTAGGAAATTATCTAAAGGTTCTATTCATATTATTTATATGAATGAGTTATTCTTAATGTCACAGTCTTTATGAAACCCGTTTCTCTTTCAGGAGTTATATGTTTATGAAATCTATTTTTCTTTTAATGGTTATATGTTTATGAAATCCTTTTCTCTATAGTGGGTATGATTTTGATGAAATGATTATGAAACCTGTCTTTTTTCCATAGGTTATGATATGATTACATGTTTATAATACCCATTTCATTTCATGGGTTATGATATGATTATTTATGATCTTTTGGAGCATGTATGTATGATTTCACTATAAGATGGGTGGGACCTATATATCCCTCCAATGCATTGGTTAAAGATTTATATCTCATTAGATAGACCGAGATAGTCTTAGGAATGAACCTCTAGTACTAATATGGACAAGAGAGTGAACCATGACTACCAATATGGTATGAGGAGTGAAATCATGCTACTAATATGGACATAGAAGTGAACCATGACTAACAAGATGGTATGAGGAGTGAACTCATGCTACTAATATGGCCATAGGAGTGAACCATGACTAACCAGAAGATATGAGGAGTGAAATCATGCTACTAATATGTCCCTGGGAGAGAACCATGACTAACAAGATGGTATGGAGTGTGAACCCATACAACAAAGATGGTCTTGTCAGCGATGCCTTATCTACCATGGAAATCATATTATATGCTTATGTGTGTGACACAATTCCATGTTTTAAACCTATGTTGTGCTTTCATGACTTTTGATCTTAATTCTATTATGATCCATGAATTATTAATTTCCAATATTTATTATGATCTCTAATATGCCAAGTATGATCTTCAAATTTTTTTCTCATGTTCCTTACCCTTTGTTCATGTTATGATTATACATTTCCTTTATTTACCCTTACTGAGTATCTGAGCTCACCCGTTCTTATGTTTCTTTTCCCAAGGTTATGAAGAATGATTTTAGGTAGAAGTACTAAATGTAGAGATCTTTATAGGATATGTTGAAGATATTTCACTAGGATAGAAGATTTTGTTTCCATGTTTTCAAAGACACTAAACTATTACAATCCTCAGACATGAATTATTATAATGTACTAAATATTCATCTAAAATGGTGTAATATCCATGTATGTTAAGCCTGGGTAACTATAGTTGGTATCAAAGGAATGTTTTATTCAACCTTTGGAAAATAGGATGATAAAACTTTAGTGAGATACCTAGGTATATTTCTAAGGATATGTCTAGGTATGTATCTAAGAATAAGTGTAAGGATGAGACAACATTTAGAAAAATGTCCCAGAATTTTGGTAAAGGATAGAGTGATTGGTTTCCTAGAAATATATACCTATCTAGATACTATATGTGGATGTGGCTATGGAATAGATCTACCTAGGGGTAAAAACTCTGACAACATGTTTCAGTCCTGAATCAAGGTGATCTAGTACATGATAACGGGCCTTCTTTCACACCTGGTATAACACTCCCAGGGGATATGATTTATGAATTCACAAACTCTTCATAAAACATCATTAAATATTTAAATATAAGTTGGATATTAATAATCTAGTATGAACCTAGGGTGTCAAAGATTAAGGAAGGTTTCATGATTTAGATATCCTTTAAGTAATTCTTTTCATGACTATGTGATTTTCTACTATGATAATTAATGCTTACACTATTCTTCTGGTTTTATTCAATGGAAGGAACTAGAAGGAAATGGATTAACGTTGAATGTGATGGATGATTTGCTAATGATAAGTCAAGTGGTATGATCAATGGAGTGAAATGTGTTGTGATCATGCCTAATTAGTTTTCACAGAACATGATTAACAACACGTACCTTAAACAACTCTCAGACTCACCAAGGAAGAGAAAGAATGAGTTCACTAAGAGTTTGGGTAATGGAGACCCTAGAGGAAATAAGATTTTATATCCTTTGTGTCAAGAATATGGAAAGAATCACCTATGTGAATGTATTAGAGGAACAAGAAGATTTTTTGACTGTGGTAAAGGACACAAAACAAGTGAATGTTGGGGAAAAATGAAGAGTTCGGTTAATGGAATAAATGAGAATATTAACCTCACTAAGGAATCATTGAAGGTTAAGTGTTTTAAGTGTGCAATGAATAATCATTATGCAACTCAGTGTCTAAAGAGGAAAGATCATAAAGAGAATCAGTAAGGTGGTGTGAGTAATGGTTACAATGATGATGATAACGAGACTATGAATGAAATGTGAAAGTAAAGTGGTATTGTGTAATAGGATTAGGTAACCTTTCTAATGGAATAAGGATGAAGTGGAATAATAGAGGATTTTATGTATTTGGATTCAATAAGTATGTTATATAAAAGGTGAAATATATAAGGATTGTTCAGTTTATGTTTTTCTCTATAGATTTAGAAGAACACGTTGAATGGTTCCAATGGAATAGAAAAGTGATATAATGGCAAGGTTATTTCCATGGAAAACAAATGATTAAGGGAAATATAACCCTTAATATGTTCCTTATGTTATGATAATGTTGTTTAGATAAAGATATGTTGGATATGAATAAGTAAATTGGACGGTAATTATTACCTTATTACTAATTAAGGGATTATTGACCGGTAGATTATGCTATCATGGATGAAGTTTAAAACTTCTTGGATTTATGGAATATATCTATTAATCTATGGAATAAGGAAGCAAACATGTTTTCCAGAAATATTTATGGTAAATCAGGTTGTTACCATGTTTCAAGAGAATTTACCACTAGGGTATTCACATGTTTGGAATGTGACTACCAAACTTTGTGATATATGGGGGATCAATGTTAATCTGATTTCATGACTCTATTTCTAAAGTTTTGGATTTTCATCTTTGAGAAGGGTTATAAGGTTAACCGTTCATAAAATGTTTAAGCTAAACTTTTAAAGAAGTATTGATGCACTGAGTTTGTATTGAAAACCTCGATTAAAATGTTATTTAGTGATTAAACTTATTTCAAATATGTCCATAATATATTTTAAATTATATTAGAATGGTTTTTAAAAAAGACATCATGTATGTTGGGTGAAAACCAATCAAGTACAGGAAGGCCTCAGGTCTTTAACCCATGAATGAAGGACAATAAGGGTTTCACGCCTACTACTGGCCTATGAGATGTCCTAGTTAATGTATAATTATTTTTGATGAATAACTATTTATGATAAAACAATAGTGTTACTTTTATGTTTAGAGATTAATGTATTAACCATATTGTTTTTTTAAATATTAATAGATAAATAGTTATACTTTTTATTCTTTTATGGGACTTAAGATATGCTAAAATTGTATTTTAGCACTTCAGACATCAAAGTTAATTTATGGATGTCCATTACACAAAGTACTGGATGAATTATAAATTGATAAAATCAAAACTAAAGAGTGAAATTTTGTTTATAGGAATATATCAAGTAATTATATTTACTTATATTCTTTATTAATAAAATAATTAATCAATGTTAGGATAATTAACAAAAGAAAACGTGTTGTCCTAATACCTTAATTTTTTTGAACTGATGGCCTTTTAAATCATCTCAGATTTATGACTTTAAAGCCCTCAAATTTTCTTTGTTTCATTACTTGTTTGTGATTGATGAACTCAATCACTCACTATAAATATTTATGATTTTCCCCCATGTCCAATCTTCAATCCCAACCTATGCTCTCATATATGGAAACCTAGTTATATGGTACTTTGGGTAACCATTATGGTCCTAGCATTCCCTTTTTAAGGGAAGTTTTAGTATCCATTATTACTATTTGGGTATCTATGAATGAAACTTTCAAGTATTAAAACTTTTATAACCTAGATGAATTTTGAGGGAGAAATTCATTTTAAGGGGGTTAAAATACAACACCTTGATATTTTGTGAATTATTATTTTTTGAATTAATTTAACCTTTGTGATATTTTTCATTTCACATAACATTGAAAATAATTTATTTTATATTAAATATCTATTTTTGTATTATGTTATACACAAAACCAAGTTAATCGTGCACTACAAACAACATAAATTTTAGCTTTCTCTAAATAGAACACTGAGGTTATCTTGCGTTACATGCAACAATGATTTTCCTTGATGTCTTGTGTAACACGTATGACCAAGTTTTACCAAGCAATAATATATTATTAAAATATTATTATTTAATATAATAAGATATAACCTATCAGTTAAATTAGTGGTTATGAACATTATTAACTAATTTATGAAAATTTATGGTTTACAAAAATATAATACAAATTCATAGGTTATCAATTAATTCGAAATGAATATGAAAACCGATTGAATATAAAGGAAAATATTAATATTTCTATGGTCACAAATCTATTTTACCCTAATAAATTAAATTAATTACAATTAGTGACTGATATTAATATAATATATACATTATATATTAAATCAAATATTTGTGGTATTCATCCAATAGAATTGATAGAAATAAGATAAGAACAAATGGATTCCATATTTGTAATAATCATAATTTTTAATTTCTAATAAGGTAAACGTAATTTTTGAATAAAATGATTAGTGAAAGTAATTAAAATTAATTACATCGGTTAAGGTAAAATTAAGATTAACTAAGGAATAAACCTTAAATTTAAGACCCAAAAATACCTAGAAACTTATAAAAAACCTATTATATAGAAATTATTCATCCATTAACCTTCCATTATTGATTTTTTTTGGGTTTTTTATGACTTTTTTAATTAAAAAAACGGGTACACCTAACTTGTTTAAAAAAATGCCAAGTGTGTCCTTTCCTTTCCCTATAAAAGACCACCACCTCTCCCTCTTATTCTCACCTCTAAAACCACTTAGGTCCAGAAAATATCTACCCAATACACTTCCAAACATCCCTCCCTTACTCCTTGAATCCTCCCTTTGTGAATAAAGTCTTACAAGGAATCCTTTTGGCACAAACCAAAAAGGAGTTACCCGATTAAGAGGTAACACCTTCTCTCAAGATCCTTTATTTTATTTTCCTTCTACACCCCCTCCAATCTATTTATTCCATGATTTTATAATAAAAAAATTATACTTAATATACTAGTATGTTTTTATCCTAATGGTTATACCTAAAATTACACACACCTCCATCTAATGGGAAATATACATACTATTTATATGTACAACGAACTTCCACCTCACAAAATGACGATGATTCAATTTTCCTTACTACCTCTCATGGTGGAAATTATGATGGACACTATATTTATATATATAATATATTATATTTATTATCTATTTAAGCTTATTTATTCCTTTTACAACACATATCTTTTATAATTTCCATTTGGTGTAAATATGATAATTTCGTTTGCGTAAGTGTGGACTATTTACCCCTCAAAGCGATGTGATTTATTCACACACTAAATAGAATGTATTAAGGATGAGTTTAGTAAAATTATATAGTATATATAAAATTATATTTATAATTTAATTATATTATATAAATATATACATATATATAATTTTCTTTCTTTCTTTCTATATGAAAATAAAAACTGAAACAACGTTCATGCGTATGTAAGACTTACCATCTCTATAAACAGTGTATTCCATTTTGTAATTATATATTCTATATATTATTATAATAAAAATATAATTTATATAATTTATATTTATATCATGGTTTAAATTATGGAATCAGGATATAAGTATAAGTTCCAATGATATTACAAATTAAGACACATGCGAAGAACAAAACGAATATTATCTGAAGTGAAACCCTAACATGGGATTATTAACAAGAGGGTAATATAAGATAATAATTAAACCACATATGGTATTATATATATATATATATGAATATGGTTTTTTAAAATATCTATAATAAATTTATATTTATTATACAGGTTTTTTTAATGAGTACGATGAGAGTCAAGACATAAAGTAAGGGGATTTCATCTCACTTTTTATTTCCATGAGATACATGTTATATTTTCCACTCTTTCCTTTTATGTGGTGTATGTACTGACCATGATTGTATTCTATGTATCTTATACTTAAATTTATAGGTATTTACATATCCATTTTATGATCCTTCTTTCATGGGGATTAAATTTCAAAAGTTACCAAATCAGTGAAATAGTTTTGTCTCAATTTGCCTTATTTGAGACTCATGTTTTGTTATACACCTAAATTCTATTTTGAGGTGTATATAATTCCATTTTACATTTTATATCATGAATTTTATTCTTTTAATGATATTTTAGGTTTCATGTAATTTCCTTTTCTTACATGGAGAGTATTATCCCAAGTTACCAAGTTATTAGAGTTCATTGAGATAATCTCATCGATTTTCAAGATTGTTTATGTTTATGATTCCTTTGATAAAATATTATGATCCATATCTCAATAAAATTCATGAATTTTATTCTCCTATAGTTATTATTTATTTATTCATATATTGGTACCATTTATTCTACTCTTTTGTGCATAATATAGTTAATAAAGTGTTTTTAATAAATCCTGACTTTACCCTCTATTTGGTCATAAATCTATGTTCTTTTAAAAACATGTTTTATAAAAAGGGTTTCCAAGAATATTGTCTCATTATCCATTAATATTTAAAATAAAATTTTACCCTTTTTGTCTTTTATCAATATCTTTAAAGGAATTTTCTCATTGCTTTCCAAACAAGGCATTTTTCTAACCTTTTTACCGTTCAAAAGGAATGTTCTTTTTTACCTCATATGACATGTACATATTTACCCACCGTATTTTCTTTGAAGATTCCTTTTCATTTTTAAAAGTTTAATTTTTAATAAAATATTTTTAAAGATGATTTTCAAGTAAAATCATTTTCAAAATGTTTTCAACCTTTTTTTTATAATTTTCAAGGAAAATTGTTTTCAAAATTTTTTCAACCTTATTTTATAAGTTTTCAAGGAAAATTGTTTTCAAAATGTTTTCAAGACTTATTTATAAATTTTAAAGTATTTTCGAAGAAATGGTTTTCCAAAAAATTTGAATCTCCTTTAATATGTTTTCGAGTAAAAATTTTTTCAAAACATTTTCAAGATTTCTTTATATGTTTTCAAAGTGTTTTCAAAGAAAAATGTTTTTAAAATGTTTTGATGCTTATTTTATAAGTTTTCAAGGAAAAAGGTTTTCAAAATGATTTCAATTATTCGTTATAAGTTTTAAAGGTATTTTGTTTAAGAAAATGGTTTTATGTATTAAAAATAATTTTTAAATAAGAAATGATATTTTCCTCAAGAAATGTTTTTGAAAGATATTTCAAAATTATTTTACATATAAGATGACATATGTTGATGTTACTCATGAATTTCTAGGAAATGATCTAAATGTTCCATTCATAATATTTCTATGAATGGATTATATTTAATGTCATGGTCTTTATGAAACTCGTTTCTTTTTCATGATTTAAATGTTTATGAAATCAATTTCTATTTCATGGGTTATATGTTTATGAAATTTATTTCTCTTTCATGGTTTATTATTTTGATGAAATGATTATGAAACCTATATTTTTCTATAGGTTATGATATGATTACATGTTTATAATACCCATTTAATTTCATGGATTATGATATGATTATTTATGATCTTTTTTCACATGTATGTATGATTTTAATATGATATGGGTGGGACCTATATATCCCTCCAATTCACTGGGTAAAGATTTATATCTAATGATATAGTTTAAAATAGTCTTTGGAATGAACCTTTACTAATAATATGGTCATGGGAGTGAACCATAACTACCAAGATAGTATGAGGAGTGAACTCATGCTACTAATATGGCCATGGGAGTGAATCATGACTACCAAGATGCAATGAGGAGTGAAATCATGATACTAAGATGGTCATGGGAGTGAACCATGACTACCAATATGGTATGAGGAGTGAACTCATGATACTAAGATGATAATGGGAGAAAACCATGACTACCAAGATGGTTTGGGTAGTGAACCCATACTACCAAGATGATCTTGGAAGTGATGCCTTGGTTACTATGGAAATCATATTATATGCTTATGTGTCTGCAACAATTCCATGTTTTATTCCAATTTTGAGATTTCATGACTTATGATCTTAATTATATTATGATCCATTTATTATGAATTTCCAATATTTATTATTATCTCTAAAATATAGGTTATGATCTTCAAATGTTATTCTCATGTTCCATACCCTTTGTTCATGTTATGCTTACACATTTCCTTTATTTACCTTTACTGAGCATATAAGCTCACCCCTTCTTATGTTTCCTTTCACTAGGATATGAAGAAAGGTTTTAGGTAGAAGTAATAAAGGTGGAGATATTTATGTGAGATGTTGAAGATGTTTCACTAGGATAAAATAGTTTGTTTCTAAGTTTCGGAATACACTATAATATTATGGTACTCAGACATGTATTATTGCAATGTACCGAATATTCATCTAAAATGGTGTAATATCCATGTCTGTTAAGCATGAGTCTCTATAAGATAAACAAAATACCTATAATAGTAGTTGACCCTGATTCATATTCCCATGGCACATAATTTAGTGTATAAATCTATCCACTCGTCACCACAAGAACATCTCCCTTGGATTGAGGATTAGAACCACCACCCTTGGAATCATCTGCATGAACTTGAGAAGCCTTGGTGAGAGTGGATCCCACCCTACTTACCTGAGATATCTTTTAAAAAAAAAACACTATAGATGACCAGATCATCCAAAAAGATGATAAGTATTTGGAATTTCTGAATAGTTAGGATTGGTATGACCTCACCTTATACACTAGTAGAAAACAACCTATTGTTTCCCTATCGAATCCCATGAAACTAGTCCTGAAGAAAATTTACCACTCTTACGCTTTCTTTTCTATCTAGAAGATACACCCTAAATAACCACTAAATCGAATAATGCTCCACCCAAACTTGTCTTCCCAGGTATGCCTACCTCAATAAAAGATACCTTGTCAACCATCTTCACAAAGGTCATAAGGTACAAGAGTATCAACATCTACCAAATATCAAAACCCAGTCCTAACTCAAATATCCTAGACTCCAGATACTCATTAGTGATAAGCTTCAGGCGTAGATGCACCATCTCAACAAAATGGGTAGAATACTCTAGAATGGTAAGCTCCCCCTTCTATAAGGTTAGAAACTACTGGGTCTTCTCCACACACAATATTTCAAGGTAAAGTTGTTGGTTAAATATTTTATTAAATGAAACCCAGGTAAGATCCTCATGAAACTTAGATTTCACAATAGAGTCCCACCATATCCTTCTTAGTCCCTAGAGTATAAACATGAAAAAACCAACCCTAGAATCTTAAAGATTCTTTCGGAAGTTTAAGATCCTTTATATCCACTCAAGACACTCCTTGGATTCCTGGGGTCCTTTTTAACCATGAAAGACGATTGGATGCAACTTTATAAATTCTAAGCCATGATCAACCATGTATCCTGGGTTCCCAAAACCCACTTGACCTAGAGTTTGAAAAGTGTGGATAATAGATTTTACCAAAGTAGGTTCCAATGGTGGGTTTACCTGTGAAACCTATCTCACAACTCCCTATCTAAGATTTGGAAGATCTATTCTTAAAGGAATTTAAAAAAAATACAAAATCCAACTAGTCATGAAAAAATTACAAAATCATAGGACCAACTGTAGGTATTGATAACAAATATTTAAAACATTAAGAGTTTAAAGTGACCACAAAATACATTACTTAAAAAGGAATAGGTAAATTTAAATAAAATTCTCATACAGTTCATTCAAATGACCTCAAACTCCAAGTCTCAAAACTAATAAAATTCCCTGACCACCCATGGAAACTCAGCTTCAGTCACAGAAGTGAGTTGGTCAAACCCTTTTACATACTTACTATCCGAATCCCAATGGTCCTAACTCCTGTATACCCAATACAAAGAACCAAAATCAGGTAGTTTTTACACACTTTAGGATGAGCATCCATCAGATAATAAATTGTAGCAAACTTACCCAAGACAACTAGAAAATACACCTGAACCATCCTGTCACGTAATATAGGTAAAACATGATAACAAAAACCAGACTTGAATATAAGAAAAACAATACATAAAACTAGAGTAAAAAGTGGAAACAAAAAATATACCATAGATACATACAAACAAATCCAACATAGAATAAAACAAAAAGTAAGTCAAATCACCACATGACCAATAGTCACCTCCAGACCAACCCGAACTGAAAGCAACAACAATAAGAGAATCCAAAATGCTACAAGACACTCTTCCCTATACCTAAATCATAAAAAGAAACATATAATAATTACAAAAGCCACAATTAAAGTTTGATCGAAATACCAATAGGATACAACCATAGTTTCTATATAGGGTCTAATATTAAGAATGCATCAATTATATATTTTAAAATAAAATAGTTTTACAAAAAACTTTCAGAAATTTAATACAATTATAAATAATTTCTCCTTTATTTTTCATAAAAGACTTTCATATTTTCCAACTAAAAATATGAAAAGTATAAGTGATAAAATAGAATATTATATCCATACATCAAGAGGTTAAAAGGTAAACACATATATATTAAACAACCTATCATGTAAAGATATGTGATATTACCTTATATAAAAACTCATGAGGAACAATCCATGATAAAAAATAGTCATGCTATAAATAACTATAAATGATAAAGAACCTCTTATTTGGGATCTATCCTATGGGATACTATGCACTAGATACTAAAAATCCTAAATATTCATAACATTAAATCCAAATGATATAGAGTCTTTCCAGTAGATATCACAAAAGGTTACCTCCTAGTGGTTCCATACACACACTAAGGCTACCAGTGTCTCTTTCCCAACACACCCAAGGTCTCCATTGTGCAATTTTATAAATTAATTTCAAAACCATGATCACAATTTTATAAAACATTTTAAAAGCCAATACAATCCACTTCAAATTTTGAAAAACCATTTTCAAATCAAGAAAATTCATTTTCAAAGAAAAACCCCCTTTTGAAAGAAATTTAATTTTCTAAGAAATCATTTGAAACAAAATATCATTTATAATCAATGAAAAACCCAAAGGAATCTATCAATAATGACATGAAATTCATAAAATGAACCCATTATATAGAAAAATATACCCCAACACAGTAGAAACATATATACCTTCAAAAATAGTGACCAAAAACCAAGGGAACAACCTTCGAAAGAGAAAAAACAACAAGAAAATGAAAAGGATCAATAGAAAACACTATCTGATCACAAATCCAAACAAAACCATAGAAAAAACTACAATTGTAACTAAATAGAAAGAAAAAATAAAAGGATTACATACCCAGAGAGAAGAGATCCAAACACAAAGGCAATCAATCGTTGAAACGAGTGACCCAAAAGGGAGAGAATCACCCAAAATTACCTTGGGAGATCCTATAGGCCAATAAAAAGGAATCCTTTAATGAATAAAATAATAAAGCACTCATATAGCACCTTAAAAGCCTAATTTGTGACTATTACATGGAGTTTAATTCCCTTAAACATTGTGTAATACTTAAAGATTATATATAAGGGAAAAAATCAACTTTTTATTAAAAAAGATATTTCCATTACATGACATGAATCTATTACATGGATTGTAAACCTCTCACATTGTGTATCTAGTTCACAAATTCTGCTCGGTGGACATTACACGACGTGTCCTACCATTACACATTGTGTAATCACCCAATGAATAGAAGAAACTATAGGTTTAATCTGAAAAACTCCAAAAAATACCTGACTTCACCATTATAGGTATCCTACTAGTTTCCTATCCAGCATTATTCATCCAATGAAAAATGAAACCAAAATCAAGGTTAAATCATACCTAACCAAAAGATAACATGATGTTACAATGCTAATTGTTATTGGGTGTCCAAATTTCCCTCAAGATCTGGATTCTTATGACACTTTATAGGATTTATGATCATCTCCTTGATCGATGATGGGGATAATTATTAGGATCGTGTGGACACACCATTATTTCATTACCAAAAGCTGTCTAGGAATGGGCTATTGAGCTAGTGAATAAAGGATGATGAGTTATTATCTTATATCACAGTGGTTATTCCTTACATATTTCCCATGGGTCACCCCCTTAGTAATTCATTCTATTTACAATTTCTTGATTATATATAGATTTGTGGCCTAATAATATGACATCAGATTGGATTAAGGTATGCTAAGAAGTATTCTAGGTTCCACTAGTTATGATATCCCCATGGGCATCATTATTTCCCACAGGGTTACCAAATTTAGAAATTTAAAACATGAATTAAACAAATTACTAAACTAAAGGGTAATATAGGAATTTAAAGTCCAAGGTAGAACCCACAGAGATAGGGTTGTATAAATTATTAATTTAATATAACTAACCTAAACTATTTTATGAAAAAAACCTAAACTAATTGATTGAAAAAAGAGATGATGGATGATTTGGTTTTAATAAAATATAAAAATGTTCTCAAAAATTGTAAATCAGGGTTCATAATTGATTAGGGTATAATATAATTAAATAAAAATCACATGGTGTCAAAACTGAGTTTATTCGAATCCAATGGTCATGGTAGACAACCCCAAAATCACTAACGTTCCCTTTTCACAATGGTCATGTTACTCCAGGTATTCGATGAATTGGTAACTCAGAATCAAATTTAATCATAGAAAATAATCCCCCTAATGGTAATGGTGTGAGTAATTCACTAGTAAACACATTGAAAATATCAATCCCTCATATATCACACAATGGTCATGAATGATAGAATGAAGAACCGATTTGATAGATTAGGTTTGTGGTAGAAGGCCCAAATAAATTGAATTTAAAAATAAAATACCTTATTATAATCAATCCCCCATAATTAAAATTTCTTTGAAAAAGGTCTAACCCCTTATGGTATCTATGATGGGTAGAAAAATAATGATCCTATTTTATGCATCACGGCAGTAGTGGTCCTTGATCCCAATGATGACGGTTCTGAATGAATCTTGAGTGGAGCCTTGGCCTCTTATTTATAGAATTTCCTGGGGCTCGGGTAGCATTCAATTATGTTCTAATGGTGTGGAAAAATTTATATGGTGGTTCTTAGGGTCAAATATTTGACATTCTCATTAAAAATCCCATCAAAGGCTCATAACGGGGCCTTTTGGGATATTACATGATGGATAATAGTGTACATGATGTGTAAATCCACCTTCCACTTTTATTCACTTCACGCCATGTCTCTATTTTCATGAATGGAACTATTATACACCATGTAATGATTAAATGACATGTAATGTCATTTTTATACTTTTTAAGCATCATTTTCCCTCAATTATTTAGTTCTATGCCTTAGAAGTGTTCCATGATCATCCTTAAAAATATTGTGCCACACTGCGAGATTTTCTCATGGCGTGGAGTGTCTTTTTGCTCCAATATTAACCTATTTTTATTCCTTTTTCATATATCTATTTTTCTTTCCATAAAACAAAAAATAGATCAAATCTTTCACAAATTAGAAATATTAGTCATTTAAATACAGAAATTGATTCATTAAAATACCATAAAAATATTTGCATGAAATACAACTATTAGGTTACACACAACTTGAGTGGTATGCCTAGGATTACTAGGATCCATCTCGATGAATTATTTATGGAATGAATATTGATACATGAAATCAAAATTTATATTCATATATGGAGAGTATTGGTGATCTCAATGCAATTAATTTTATCCCCTTGTGGTGAGGTAGCTTGCTCAGAGACATTTTTTGTTCTAGATAAAGTAGGTATAATTGATTGGGATCCTAGACCTAATGATCGATAATGGTTTTATTTTATTTATTCTTATTAAATTTGTGTGTAATATAGTCTTGTAAAATTTAATTATAATTCATTTATGATAGTAGGTTATAAGTTCACCATTTTGGGTGGCCTAATGGGATTTATTTCTCACCTTCTACATGTGCACCTCGGTGTGTTTATAGACCTTATGTCTACATACAGGTTGAGAACAAATAAATAATGGACCGAGAAAGGACCAAGGTTTCGTGGTTGAGTGGATACACTCATTTAGATTCTTTTTATTGGGCTGTATTTTCTTGATAAGGTATTTAGAGAATAGCTATGGGGTTTGACTCAGAGTAGTAGAGGTGCCTTGTGTATTTATTTTCATTGTTTTGTTGTATATATGTTCAACCAAGTGGGAGATTGGTTATTTTATGTATACATGATTTTTTAGGCCTTTAATCAATTTAATTTTATTATACCCTTGATTAAATTTATTTCTTCAACACTCTAAAAATTCACTACTATGTATGATTTTTAGTTGATTACGCTATTTTTCTTACTCTGATACAAGGAGATAGTCTCTCCATGAACACACCCTAGGTCATCGTAGCTGGTCGGAAGCCTTCGGTGGATGGGGAGGAATGCTTGAGTCCATGTGGAAAATTTTATGATTACTATTTATATATTTTTCTTGTATGGTATGTAACATTACACTTTCAATTTTTTTCATAATGGATATTAAAAACAGTAAACATTTGGAACTAAGGTTAAGTTTAAAACAGTTTTACCAGGGCATTAAACCAAGATATATGGGAATATTTTCCAATTAAACTAGTTTAAATCCTATTATATGGCCATATATTGACCTATTACTATCAAAAATTTGAATATATGGTTATTTATAATCATTTTAATTGAGTATGAATTTATTATATTTTGATATTTTATGAAATTCCATGTGTGTCCTCTCCCCCACTTATAAAAGGACACCAATACTTTATCTTATTTACACTAAATTGATCTATATAGGTTTAAAAAACAAACCTAATTATCTTATAATATTCCCTAGAAATTAATTAGAGGTTCTGGTAATCTAAAAAACCATTCCATGTATAGCTAATAAGGGATTTAAAGGAGGCTTACTGAAGAAGAGGTAATCTTCTTACCTGGCCTCATTCAAATTATTTATTAATCTAAATCCAATAAATATATGGTATTGATCATAAAATAATAAATTAATTATCATAAATATACTAAAATTTTATTATTATTATGCAACCACCTTTATTCACCCTCTTTTCTATCAAATGGTAAGTGAAATTATTGCTCATGCGTACATGTGGACTGTTGCCTCTACATAGTGATACAATTCATTTCCCATCACCATATTTAATGGATGGTTATTATTATGAGTTTAATTTTTATATATTGTATTTATGATATAATTAATCTCAATGAACTATAAAATAACATGTAAATTCTTACTTTACTATCCTTTTGAAAATGATAAATTCGCTCTAATGTATGTGTGGACTACCACCTTCATGAAGCGATGTGATTTATTTTTAATTTTTGATTTACATGGATGGAAATAAGGATAAATTTAATTAATATAAATTACAAACTAATGATTATATAAAGTTTAATTATTATTTACCTTTCTTTTATTCCATCATTCGTAAAGTGAAAACTGTGCTCATACATATGTACGACCAACCATCTCCATGAACGGTGTAATTTTTTTTCTATATGTACTTTTTATGGATGAAACTAAATATATATATATAATAAATATATATGAAATTTATATCATGAGTAAAATTTTGGTGATGATGGAACCATGATCAATGTATAAGGATTATAATTTCAAAACTAAAACTCTAAGGAAAAATGAAAAAGAAAACACTTAGAAATGATGATTTTAATAAGGAATTATTAATAAATTGGTGTAAAAAAGTTTTAATTAGATTATATATGATATTATAAGTATCTAAATGATCATAGTATATATTTATAATAAATTTAAATTTATTATACATGAGGTTATAGAGATTTTGAATAAATTTGAACATGAGGTATGGGAGTTATGTAACAATCTCATTGTTTATCCAAATTGTTTATGGTTAAGTTTCAAATGATAAAATTTTATGACCTATCTCTAAATAATCCCTTTAATTTTCATCTTCTCTATTTATTTTTGTTTATTAAAATTTTTAATTTCATTTCCCTCTCTCTAATAACTCAAGAGAACAAAGTAACATTTTAATAAATATTGAATGTATTTCTCTATTCGGTTGAATATACTTTTTACTCTATATCCATGTTTTCTAAAAAATATTTCAGGAATGTTTTTTTATATTCTTCTATTATTGTTAATTTTTTTACACATTATTTAAATTTTAAAAAATGGTTTAAAAGGAATGTTTTTTCATTTTTTAAATGAGGTAATTTTTACTTTTTATTGAAAATGTGAAAGGAATCTTCATTTTAACATACACTACATGAATTTAATTTACCATCATCCCACACACTCAATGATTTGAAACTTACTTTAATAGTTTCTATGATTTTTTCAATGAAAATTTTCCACTAATATTTTGGAAATTTTTAGATTTAATATAAGTGGTTGCAAAAAGGGTATTTTCCTCAATAAATATTCTATGTGATTTTTAAAGGCAAGTTAATTTAGGATAACATACTTTGATGTTATTTAAACTTTACTAGGTATATAATATAAGGATACTATCCTTATTATTTCTTTGTATAGTTTATGATTATGATGATGTGATGTTTATGAATCTCATTTATTTTCCTTGTGTTTTTCTATAATGTATTTTTGAAATGTTTATGAAACCCATTTATTTTCTATGAGCTATGTTATATGATGAATGATTTATGATCTTTTGGGACACATAATAATTTATTTTGATTATGTAATGGATGGGACATGAATTATATATCCCTTAAATTCATTGGGTAATGATGAATATCTCATGATATAATAAGTCCTGGAATGGGGAGTAAACCCAATTCAGTAAGAGACTTTATCCACTAAGATAGTGTAGGGAGTGAACCTTGACTTAGGATATGATGGAATATGGAGTGAACTGAATACACTATGATAGTATTAGAAGTGAGACTTGACTAATGAAATTATTTTCTATGATTATGTGTATTCTATAAACTTATGTCTTATGCCAATGTTATGATCTCATATCTCATGTTATCTGATTATTTTATGATTCATACCCCATGAGATGCCGATATTTATTACATGATTCAATATTATGATCCACGATATACTATGAATAGATTTAAAAATTCTATGATCATGTTCTCATACCCTTATGCTGATTTTATGCTTATGTGATCACTGATATCTCCCTTTTTTACCCTTACTAGTCATCTAAGGTCACCCATTATTATGTTTCATTTCCCTAGGTTGTAAAGAAATAATTTATATTCGGTATGTCTAATAAGAGTAATATATGGGAAGATTATTATGGTATATGTTCAATATATTTCATGAAATAAGAATATTTTATATCTAGTCTCCAAAGACACTACACCTTTATGGTCCTTGAGACTTTATTTTTGAAGTCAATTGAATATTCATCAATTAGGGTATAATATCTATATATGAAACAGATTGGTTTCTATAGTTAGTATGAGATTTAGGTTTAGTCAATATTTAGAGATTATAATTATGAAAATTTTGTGAAAACCCTAGGGATAAGTCTAAGTAAAGGTTAACATCCTAATATTTTGATAATATAGAGATTATGTGGTTTCCATAAAAATAAATCCATATCTAGATACCACAAGTAGAAATTGTTTTATAATAGATTCATCTAGAGGTAATAGCCCCAAAAATAGTTGTCCAAGTATATCTTGACCATCATTCTGGAGGATGGTGTACGTGCCCTTATTATGAACCTATTTTGACTCTCCTAGGGGATATGTTTGGGTTAAATCACATTTTTTATAAACCATTATGAATGATTTATATATATGATAACCATGAATGATCTAGGTTATTCTTAATTTATCATATATTGAAAAGAAGGTTTCATTTTTTAGATATCCTATAAATGATTTTTCATGATTATACGGTTTCCCATGATGGTTATTGTTTCTCAGACTATGATTTTTGGTTTTAGTCAATGGATGAAACCCAAAGAAATAATTTTAGTATTGACTGTTATAGAAAATGTAATAATTTTTCTCTTGAGAAACCAATTATTTTGGGAGATATAATGAAAAATATTTTTTTACTTACAAAACTTTCTTAGTCCATGCATCAAGTTGATCTTTAAAACAAGAAAATGAGAGAAAAACATTATATTGTGTCCTTTATGATGTAAAATCCACCTTATTTTAGTGGGTCTAATGATCCATTAGTTTTTGAGAAATAGATTAGTACCACTAAAAAGATATTTTCCAATATCCAATGTTTGGAACATGAATATTTTATTTGAGCTATTTATTATTTGGAAGTAGAATTTGATCAATATTATACTCTTATCAAGAACATGAAGCAATAAAAAGAAATTTACTCCATGGAGTGTGATGAGTTTATGATATTATTTTTCAACAATAAAATTACTTGTATTATTTATATGAAAATAAATAAGTAATTCCTTGAGCTAAAAAAGAATTATGGTTAATCCATTAGTTCATATTAGAAAATTTTACAAGACTTGTGAGGTACACTTCTGGTGTTATCATCCAATATAAAAATATGATTAATAAATTATTTATTGGATTAAAAACAATTCTATGAAGGGTGTTATATGTACAGTAATTATGTTGAAATAAATAATTTTCTATTAAGGTTTAAATTTAAATTGGAGTTACCAATCAATCTCATGATTTTATATGAAATAAAAGATGGAATTTAATATAAATTCTTATAATAAAAATCATAGAGATAAGAAGATGAGATTTTATTTATACTTGATGTGTGGAAGGAAACATAGTGAAAATTATATTAATGGGACTGGTAAATGTTTTAAGTGTGGAAAGGAATATTATCAAGAAATTGAATTTCAAAGTGATGAGAATAATAATTTAGCTTATGATGGAGAAAAATCACTACAGAATGAACCAACCACACTCTACTGTTTAAAAATAAAAGAGTATGGAAATTATGTAGATCAGTGATAAAATAAAAATGTTAATTATGATGGTCGACATCAATAACATCATAATATAAGAGATAAATAGATATATCATGTGGTAACTACTATTGATATGGGGTGTTAAACCGAAGTGGTGAAAGGTACTCATACCACCCAACCTAGAACTCTTAATGCATTATTTAATTATGGATATACACAACCATTTATATTTGAATAATTTTCTAATGATATAACAATACCACCTCAATTATTAGATGTTGAATTAGTAGTGAAAACCCCTAATAGTACGATGACCGCATCTCAAGTTTATGATTATTCTTTGATTGAAGTTTGTGGTAATTTGCCTCCTGCAACTATTTTAATCCTACCACTAGTATAATTTGATGTTATCTTATTCATGGATTGGTTTTATTTAAATACATACCACCAAAATTTCTTTGTAAGTGAAATCAAATTTGATTTTCTAAACCACACTATTATCAACTATCAATGTGATGATAAATATGAATTATAATTTAAATTACATGAATTGTGTGGGTCTTAATATCTATTAAAATGGGGTATTTATCTCAGGTGATTATAGATAAACTCAATATAAAATATATTCCTATTATGTGGGAGTTTGATGATTTCTTTCTAGAAGAATTTCCAATTCCTCCACTTAATCATGAAATTGAGTTTTCAATATAACTCATACCTGGTGCTACAACTATTTCAAATACTCCATATAAAATGGCTGCAATTGAGTTACAATAATTAAATAATTAACTCCAAGAAAATATTGATAAGGGTATCATTAATTCATGTACATCACCTTAGGGTGAACATGTTATCTTCATTAGGAATAAAGATAGATCAACATGAATCTACATTGATTTTTAGGAACTGAACTAGATCAAAATAAAGAATAAGTATCCTCTTCCTTGTATTGGTGATTTATTCAATCAATTATGAGGATATCTTTTTTTCTAATATTGATCTCCAATATAGATACTATCAGTTTTGGGTCAAAAGTAAATAAATATGCAAGGAAACCTTACATTAGAGGTCTAAACACTATGAATTTATAGTGATGCCATTTGGTCTTAAAAATTCCCCCACCATATTCACATATTTAATGAATATAGTCTTTAGAGATTACCTTTATCAGTTTGTGGTAGTCTTAATAGATGTTATTATTATATATTATATGATAAAATAAGATCATTAATATCACTTGTGGATTGTATTGGAGACCCTAAGAAAGGATAAGTTATATGAAAAAATTGTAATGTATGATTTTTTTAATATAAAGTTTAATTTTTTGGGACATATAATATCACACTAGAGTATATTAATGGATCAATCAAAGAAGGATGTTATTGAACATTGGATCAGACTAACCACTATGAATTAGATCCATAGTTTACTTGGTTTGGATAGATAATACCAACTCATTATAGATAATTTCTCTTGGCTCTGTAATCTATTCACCAAGTTAAATAAGAAGGGAGAAAAGTTACTGTGGATAAATGAATTTGAAGAAAATTTCAAGGAATTGAAGATAAGGTTAGTTAGTGTAGTTGTTCTTACACTATCCTATAAGGGAGAATTGTTTTTGATCTTCACTGATGTATCAGATAAGGGGTTGGGATGTGTCCTTATATAGAATTATATGGTAATAAATTTTTCCTCATTAAAATTAATGGTTCAAGAGAAAAATTATCCATTTCATTATTTGGAGTTATCTATGACAATTTTTTCATAAAGATATAGAGAGATTATCATTATAGAGAAATGTGTAACATATATACTGATAAAAAAATTTTGAATTATATATTCCCATAAAAAGAGTTGGATATAAACCAGAGAAGATGGTTGGATTTGATTAAATATTATGTCTGATCTATAAATTACAACCCTAGGAAAGTTAAAAATGAAGAATATGCTCTAAGATAATATGATCATTCTCTATGACGAGGATAAAAAAATATCCAATATTTCTATATTTACAAAGGATGGATCTAAAAATATTGATGGAATTAGAGAAACCTTATATTTCTCAAATGAGTGTTCTACCATCTATCTATGTGAATATTAAAGAGTTTTAGAAGGAAAATGTAGAGTTATAAAATAAAGTGAGAAATTTTCTTGAGTTCATCCTTGATTTTTATGAAATGGTAGAGTTTAGAAACCATATATGTGTCCTATATATACCTGATTTGAAGAAGGAACTATTGGATGAATCATATAGTTCATAATTCTTTGTTCATAATAAAAGTACTATGATGTATAAAGATATAAAAGAGTGTTTCTGATGGGGTAAAAATAAAATAGATATTATATATCATATATCTTGATGCTTAGCATATCATCAAGTTTTGGCTAGGAGATAGAAGTATGAGGGTATGTTACAACCATTACCTATTCCAAAATGGATATTGGAAAACATCATGATGTATTTTATTTTTAAACTCCCCTAAAAATTTATTTTCCATAATTCTATTTGTGTTGCTATTGATAAAATTATAAATTTAGCACACTTTATTATTATATGAGAATATTTTTCTCTTGATCAGAATTATAGATTATATATTAAATAAGTGTAAAGTTTTCATGGAGTACCACATTCTTATGTATATGATTTGTATATGAGGTTTACCTTGATATTCTGGATAAGTATTTAGAATTTTCAAGATTCAAAATTATTTTCTAGTACTACTTATCATCCCCAAATAGATTTTTAGTCTAATAGAACCATTCAAACCCTATAGGATATGCTAAGATCATGTTATACATATTTAAAAGGTTTTTGGGATAAAAACATTCCTCTAGTAGATATATATTACATAAATAGATTTTACTTGAGATTTTTATGAATCTTTATTAAGCACTTTGTGGAATGAAAACATCCTAGGATGAAGCTGGAGAAAGAAATATTCTGGGAATAGAGTTAGCTGATGAAATTGGAGATAAGTATAGATTCATTTAGGAACACTTTAAGGAATATCAGAGTCGATAGAAAAGTTATGCAAACAATTGTCAATGAAATATATAATTCAATGTTAGTGAAAACTATTATTGAAAATTTCTCCATAAAAAGGGTTTTTAGATCCAAAATGAAAGGATAGATATTCCCTAGGTATATTTTCCACTTCATGATTATTGATCGATAAGGGATGATAGATTATTGCTTGGTGCTACCACCAAAATTCTCTCAAGTTCATGATGTGTCCCATGTATCTCACCTAAGAAAGTATATACAAGATCCTTAACATGTAATGAACTCATATAATGTTCCTATTATGCATGATATTTCTTATAAGTAACAATCGGAATTTTTTTTGGATTTTAGAGATAAAGTACTAGAGACCAAGACTACTCATATGATTAAAGTTCTACAGAGGAATCCAAAATTTAAAGAAGCTACATAGGATCATGAGGATGTAATGAAAAAGAGATATCCCCATTTTTTTGTATGAGAGTGATATAATTTTAAGGTATAAATTCATTTTAAATGGGGTAAAATGTAACACCCTAATATTTTGTGTTATATTTCTCTTTAAATTTTTTTATTTATTCAATATCTTGAGATGCACCCAAACCCCAGTCTAAATGAAACATCATATAGTATATATTTATAAACTATTGATTAAATTGGAAAATTTAATAGTAATAATAAAAATTTGAAAATTATGTGTGAAAATTTTAGATAATTCAAATATATTGGTATTAAATACTCAATTTTTCGTAAAGTCATTATATGCTTCAAAAATACACTTTCCTCAAAATTATTTTTATCAATTTTTGTGATCAAATAATATAATTATTATATTCCACATTTGGAAAATTTAAATGAAAAAATTAACATACTTTTTTACTCATCATGTAAAAATTATCATATAATGAGTTTTTAAAAATTTTAGGAAAAGATTTATTTTTTGATGAATAGTGAAACATAAGGACATTTATTGAAAAAATATTTTCATTTAATGAATTTAAAAATTAACATTTTATTTTAAAATAGTTTTAAAAGTAAAATTAGATAATTTATATTATGAATAATATAATTCAAATCATTGGAATTAATTTTATGTTTGATTTTGGAATAAAAAAATTTTATACTTAAGGAAACATTTTTTCAGAAATATGTTTTTCATCATGTTTTGCAAGTTTAATTTTAAAATAAATTCTTCCACTACTGAGAATTGAATTTTGTAAAATAGATCCCATATTTGGAGTAATAATTTTAAATTTTTTTAATGGATCCTCTTTAATTTATGGTCATAATAAATAGTAAAAAAATAAATAATTTGTTATCACTATAAAAGTTAAAACAAGTTTACCACGGGGATTAAATCAAGAGATATAGAAATTTTTGACAATTAAAATAATATAATCCATATTTTATGGCCATATATCGACCTCATACCATCCAGAATTCAAATATTTTTCTATTTTGAATCATTTTACTTGAGTATGGGTTCATTATATTTTAATCTTTTAAGAAACTCCTAGTGTGTCCTCTCTCCCACTTATATAAGGAAACCCACAATTTCTCTTATTTACACTATATTTAGAAATATATCATGACAAAAAAAAATATAATTTTATTATAAAAATCCATATATTTTAATTATAGGTTATGTTATTCTTAAAACACTACTCCAGGTTTCTTTACAAAGGGATCTAAAGAATGCCTATAGAAAAAGAGGTAATCATCTTACTTGAACTTTTTAAAATTATTTCTTATTATACCTCCAATAAATCTATCATATTCATCATAAAATTATAACATTAGTATCCTAAATATACTTAAATTTAATTATAACTATGTAACCACCTTTATTCACCATATTTTTTTTCAAATTAGATGCCAGATTATTGCTTAGGCATAAGTACAGACTATTTCCTCTACATAGCAATACAATTCATTTTCCATAATCTTCTTTCATATATGGTTATTATGATGGGTTTAAGTTATAAATATTATATTTATGATATAATTATTATTTAATAATTATAATATCATATCTACCCTCTTACCTTCCCATTCATTGGAAGATGATAATGTCACTTGTTTTTTACTTTTGGACTAATTCCCCTACTAAGCGAAGCAATTCATTTTTCATTTTTGATTTTAATGGAAGGTAGTATAAATATTTTAAATGAATATATATGATATATATGATATAAAAAAGATTCTATAAATGTGAATTATTATTTAACTTTATTTCTTTCCATTTTATGAAAATTAAAAACATCATTTTTATGTATGTATGATCTACTGTTTCTATGAATGGTGTAATTAATTTTTCTATATCTACCTTTTATGAATGACTATAAATAAATAAATATAATTAATTTATATGAAATTTATTTAAATATTAACATTATTGAGATGATTTATCCTTGATAAAAGTAAAAGGACCATAATTTCCAAACAGAAACTCTCATGAAAAACGATACAGGTAACACGCATAAATGAGGATTTTAATAATTGATTATTAACATATTGGTGTTAATATTTTATAATTGGATCATATATGATATTATAAGTATTTAAATTATTATGGTATATAATTATAGTAAATTTTAATTTATCATAAATTAGTATAGAGTGATTTCATATCATGTCAAACTTGAGGTAAGATATTTATGTCACAATATCATTGTTTATCAGGATTGTTTATGATTAAGTTTCAGTTGATTAAATTTTAAAACTTATCTATCAATAATAAAATTAATTTTCCTATAATATATTTATTTCTAGAGACTACATTTTTTACTTTTATTTTACCCTCTTTATGAACTCAAGAGACTAAAATAACATTCTTATGAAAATCTGACTTTATTTCTCTCTTTGGTAGAAAAAACTATTTACCTATATCAATAATTTCTAAAAATGTTTTCTATAATGTTTTTTATATAATTATATGATCTTTATATTCATTTTTACCCATTATTGAATTTTTAAAAATTATTTTAGAAGGAATATTCTTGTCATTTTTTGAATGAGGTACTTCTGACTTTATACTAAACATGTGAACAAAATCATTATTTTTACAAACATGGCCTGAATGAAATTTCCCACCATCATCAATGCTTAGAGAATTGAATATTCAATTAAATATTTAAAAGGTTTATTTCAAGGAAATTTTTTTCCATAATTTTATGTAAGTTTTTAGATAATAAAATGGGATTCCAAAATAAAAAGATAATTTTCCTGGAGAAATATTCCAAGTGATTTTTAATGGGATTTTTATTTATGATAACATCATTTGATGTTACTTATGAATTACTAGGTATATGATTGAATGATACCATCATCATTGATTATCTAGATGGTTTATGATTATGATTATTAGATTTTTAAGAAACTTGTTTATTTTTCCCGGGTTATTCCATTATAAATTTGTGAAATCTTTATGAAACCTGTTTCATTTACATGGTTTATGATATATGAATAGTGTTTTATGATATTATGGAAGAAATATAAATGGATTATTATTATGTTATGGGTTTTCGTGAAATTATATACCCATCCAATGTATAGGGTAATGATGGATATCTCATAAGTTAATTAGGATTGGAATGAGGAGTGAAAACAATTTAGTATAGAAATATATCCATTATAATGACTTTGGTGTGAACCATGACTAAGGATACAATGGAATGAGGAGTGAACCCAATTCACTATAATATTCTAGGTAGTGATTCTTGACTAAGGAAACTATTTTATCTTATTTTATATATTCCAAAAACTTTTTTATTATTCTGATTTATACTTTGATAGATCATCTTCTTTGATTCCTTTATGATTCATTTCTTATGAACTACTAAGATTTATTCCATGATTCAAGATTATGATCATTGATATGCTGGTTATGGATTTTAAAATTTTAAGATCATGTCCTCATACCCTTATGATCATGTTATGATTAAGTGATTATTGATTTCTACCTTGTTTACCCTAAGTGAGCATCTGAGATCACCCTTTTTTATGTCTCATTTACCTAGGTTATGAAGAAAGGTTTTAAGTTGGGTATGTTTAAGAAGAGTACTATGTGGGAATATATTTATGGGTGATGATGAAGATCTTTCATGAAATAAGAAGATTGTATATCTATTCTCCAAATACACTAAACCTTTACAATAACTAGATGTGTATTTGTTAAATATATTGAATATTCATCTATTAAGATGTAATATCTATGTATGAAAAAATGGGTTTCTATAAAAAAAAACAGAGAATAAAGTAGCTGACATAATAAGGAATAAGATTAAAGGGAGAGTAATTTTGATGAACTAACCTAGAAGATTCACCGACCTTTGATGAGAAATAACAAAGGTGATGTATAAAATAGAGGATAACCATAGGGGTTTGATACCTAGTGGTTACCTATCATGAACCAACATAGTCTACCCCTAACTTGAGAACATGAACCAGTCTATAGAAAATATTTATGGGTGTTCTCAATCCACATGGGTAGGAAACTACAATATGGGCATCAAGAATTTCAATTTGGAGTTATTTTCCCAATTAAATATTTAACTAAATACAAATAAACATTTAAGGTAACATGAAAATCCATAAGAAAACATAAAAATCCAAATATGGAATTGACAATCACAAATATCTGCATACAAAAAGGAATCATATGGGGAGAAATAATCCTATATAAAAAATAGTTATAACATACTATACTGGAACCCAACATGGAAAAAATAAGTCTACACATATCTATGTGACATGAGGGTTAACCTTCCACTATGTCAATATCATCACCCAATAACGATCTACTACAATGAGTACATAATACCTCCAAACAAATCCTTTATTTGAATTTAATTTGATAAACCAAAGTCAACATACACCCATTGTGTGTTTGTTGGATGTGAGCATAAAATCCATGTTGGGTCCCACCAAGAATTCCATGAATAAATATTTCTATAAAAAATAAAAATTCTAGTTTGAAAGATAATTTAATTGAAATTATTATTTTAAAATTTTAAATAAGGTGATTATGATTGATAATAATAAAAATCAACCAAGAAAAATGGGGAAACACTAATGTAGATAAGGTGAGGCCTCATCCAAGGATCCTTAAACACTCTATGATTGAACCATTTAACACATTTCCCATACATGAGACATTGGGGATTATGAATCCAATTTCGTAAAGGTAACTAGATATATAGAATATTTTGTTTAGTTAGTGTTATGTCCTAGTCCAAGGTCTAGGGAGGGAAGACGTTTTCCTAGATGTGACTATAATATTCATCCCACATTGGTATATGGGATTCCCAAGTTCTATCCTCATGCTATCAAATCCAAATTTCACATATAATTCACCTTATAAACAAAATATTCTATATAAATCCATTAACATTCTAATTCTAATGGATAAAAATTTGAAACCAACCAAAAACACCCTTTAATTTCTAAAAAATACTCCATTTTTTCATTAAAGAAATTTAAACATACATTATAAATTTAGGAAAGAACATTTTATTCATAAAGTAATATTATAACATGAAACCAGAAACCATTATCACTTGAGACAATTGTAAACCAAATGGGAACTTGAATCCCCGAGGAGGAAGACCATAAGAGAGTAAGAGGAAGACATAAAAACCATATAGTTTAGATTCCACAAAACCTATTCCATAATTTCCATGGGGAAGAATAAAAACTATGAACAATAGAATATTAAAAAAGATATAATATTATATCCTTAAATGAAGTTTCCTTGAATAATTTAGTTAAATTACCACCAAAATCTCACCAAAGAAGAAAACAGAGGTCATTCTATGGATGAGAATGAGGTTGGAGTTGAGTGTAGATAATAAATAGGGGTTACAGGGTTAAATATAGATAATTTAAAAGTGGTAAAAGTTTAGTTTTAAAAATCTAGGTAGCATGGTTCTATTCATGAAATATAGTTTCACATCGTTAACATTATTTTCATAACTGGTTGATGGCCAAAAAAATGGTTCATTTCATGAACCAGAATTCCAGAGGAAAACCCATAATACCTCAATCCTTTCACAATGTGACTATTAGTGTCACACTTTGAATAACCTGCACCTTCCAATTACAACTTCCAAGAGTGTTTAAAAACTCCTAAAAATAAGCTAATCATCAAAAATGAAGGAGGAATGAATTAAAATAATATTTTTCACTTAACAGAGACATTGTTGGTGTGATAATTATACCAACCATAATACATTATATCCTTATAATTTCCTTCAAACATACCATAGGAACAAAAAACTAGATTCATAAATATATAAGGAAACACATACTATCAATTAAAAGTTAGTGGTGGTGGATCTCTCCACCATATAATTCTGCCTTTATAATATGCATATCCTGAACTTTAAGAATTTCATTTTCAATATAAGAACTAGTAAATTAGATACCCCATAAAATAAAATAAACAAGAACTCACTAGTAGAAATAAATTTACCTTATATATTAAAATTTTAATTAAAAAATAAAATGAAATATTTAATATAAAATAAAAGATCTAAAGGAACTAAAATTCTCTAATTCATAAACAAATTACAATAGTTAATGAAATTTCATTTTAGCTCAATCGTAAAAGCATAATCTTATAGGAAAACTACTATAAACAACACATTTTAAAATTCAATAGACCTAGTAGAATAAATAAATCCTAATAATTAAGGTGTTAGACCAAAAAAACCACAATTTTATTGGATGAATTTATTAAAAAAAGAACATTTTTAATGTTTTTTCATTGATTTTTAAATTAAAGGTTCATTAGAAAATTCAGAATTCAATAGTTTATCATGAGAACATAGTGACCAAAAAAATTAATCCTAAAACTAAATTATTACTAAAATAATTCCTTTCATGGAATATAATTGAATCATTTTGAAAATAAAGAGGTAATTGACAACCTTGATATTTATTAGTGGAAGAATCGATTTTTTTTTAAATCGGTCCTTAGTCCTTATGAACCATAGTAGAACATGATACAACTTATTTAGAAGAGTATCAGGTATAGTTGGGGTTCTTCTAAACATTTTAGTCCTTTTCTCACTTAAAAATTTAAATTCCATAAAATGTGTAATTAAATACATATATATTTTATAATGGTGTTATATTTTTAAAATAATATGTTTTAAATAGTTATACCCAGTTGAAATAAACATACCACAAAATATTATCCTTACCTAAATGTAAATCATCCATAACATCAAATCACTAAAAGTTCCAATGAAAGAAATAAACCTATACATATAAATTAATACTCTTCATTGAATCCAATAAGAAATCAATTTCAAAACAAATTTGGAAATAAAAACCTTAATAAAATTATGAAATTAATTAAAATAAAAATATTAAATGGATACAAAATGGTAAAATAAAATAAAAACTATAACTACTTCTAAGAAATCAAGAAAGTGTATAACTTTATTATTATTTTGAACAATATATTTATAAATTAATCCAACTAAACATAACTATATTTTAAAACAAAATAATAATTCCATAATTTCATTATATTATAATCAAACAGGATTCTAAGCATAGGTAAATTACCAACTTAAATAAAAAAATTACAATCAACTAAAACTAGAAAAAATAATAAAACCAGATAGAACAAGTAATATAAAGGGTAATAGAGTTCTTAAAACAAGATCACACATCTGTGTATCCTTCGAAGAAGAAGAAACACAATTAATAAAGGATTTAACTAAAACCATAAATATCTCATAATAAATGTTTAGTACTTTATAGTACTTAAAAAGAACTTTAATTTCATTATGAATCCCACAAAACACCATGAATATTTATTAAAAGAAAAAATAATAGGTTGAAAACACTATAGAGCCTTTAATTTTTTAAGAAAATTGAACCATATGATAGGGAAGAAATTTTTTAAAATAAATTATCATAAAAAATATAGTTTGAATGATCATATTATTTAAAACTTGGTATATTTTAAATTCAATCAATATTTTGTATGTAATACGAGACTTCCCCAAAATATATAATCCCAAAATAAAAGCAAAAACAGCTTAAATGTTACATTAGTTACTTGAAAAATTATTTTCTTAAAAAGAGAATGTTTAAAATAAACATTAAAGTTTTTTAGGAGACTCATTTTTTTTAAATTTAACTAATGGGATGATATCCTTATAATGAAATCCAAAATAGATTTAGAAAACATATTACCAATGAAGTTAGTATAAATATATTGATATTAATAATCTTAGTTTCCATAAATCTAAATACGTACCCAAACAACCAAAGTTAAAAAAATATATTTCATTTTTAAGGAATCATCAATCAGAAAACTATATACATTCACTCTCTTTAAGAAATCATGCTACACATAAACAATAAAAACATTTTAATTTAATAATTCAAAAATTAAATACATTAAACCTTTCTATTTGAAACACAATAATCCATAAAAAATCTAAAATAAATTTCTAAATAGTTTTACATTAAAACAAGTCATTTATCCCAAGCTATGAAAATTATTTAGTGGCGATTAAATTGAAGTAAGTCCTATTTATTTTTATGGACTATTAAAAAAAATAAACCAGTACAAAAACCAATAATCATGATCTACACTTATGTATACTCACTATAAATCACCAAATTTATAGGAATATCCACTCAATAAAAATATATACATATAAATAAATAGTTTCAAGATTAGTTAAAAAAACATTCCATTTTTTTCAAAATTTTCTCATGGGACCCTTAATAAACCACCATCCAGAAATTCAAAATAATTATATAGATTGAAATAAAAAAAAATTACTTTATAAATCCATTTAAAATAATATTTTCATAAAAATATTGAAAAATATTAATGCAACAATTTAAATTAACTAAAATAAATGTATGTTAAACAAATAAATTACCAATAACTTATAAGTTCCCAATAATTAATGCGAACATGTTACATTAAATTAAAACCATTTTTTTATATTTTAAACAACATGATCAAATAAATTCAAATAAAGTGTTTTACTTCACATAAATACCATCATAAAAACCTCATTTAATTATAGATAAAATCTTTTGTTATTATTATAACTATAAAAAACATTTTATATACTCATTGTATATATAATTTTATATGAAATGTAGTGAAACTATTAGTTTTACCCCAAAAATCAGAAACAACTTATTATCTTTAATTTGTTTAATAAATATACCAAATAAAATCTCTTTTAAAATACTCATCTCTAATTAAAAATAATAAAATTATTTTTTAGAAATAATTTAAAAAATTCAAAGAATTGGTGGTGATGTTTCACTCAGAATAAATTATGATTATGAACTTCAAATTAAAATACCAAAAATTTATAACATAAAAAATAAAACTATGAATTATAAAATATGTATTCTATCACCTATGAAAATCCCTATTTTATAATACTTTTCAAATAAATTAAGTTAAAGTAATATTAAATCCATAAAATCAATATTAGGCGCTTAATAATTATTAGAAAGAGAAGAATGTCAAAACCACATCCTTCTATGATGCCTAAAAAAATGCACTATCTGTAGCCTATGCACCCCATTTAGGAACCAAATGGTTTCCCTTTTAAATTTATTTGGATCTAGATGTGAACACATTAATAAAGTATAAACCAAACCTAGAACTAAAATGACACATTCCAATACACCCTATTAGCTCAATGGAGGATTCTATGAGTATTGGTCAAACACCCCTTCACACTTATTACATGAACCATGACAATCCTATCTTTAGATTATTTCAACATCCCAAATTTCATAGATCCAAAAGGGTAGATATGATATCATTTTTCCATGAACCAACCCAATATACTGCTGAACTAGGAACTCGAGTTGGTCTATGGTAAGGACTGAAGGGTGTTTCTGATCCCAATGAGTTAAAAAATAGTTCCCAGGGATCTATAATTTCCTATGGGAAATATTTTACTAATAAAATCATCAACTAAACATAAATAATACCTCTAATGGAACATGAAAATACCTATATAAACATAAAATAAAAACATTTCATAAAAAATCATCAATATCTATATACAAAAAATTAATGGGTACCCATAATTATTTACAAAAATGGTGATAAGATAACATTAATAGAACCCAAAAATGAATAAAAATAAGGCTACCCATATTCACGTGTCATGAGGTTCAACCTTCCACTAAGTCACCATCATTACCCCACCATGATCTTCTAACAAGAGTACCCACAAACTCCCAGATCCACCTTAACATTTCCTATATATGAGAAAACAAAGTATATATAAACCCATTAGTTATATGTAAGGTGTAAGAAAAAAATCACTTTCAAGTCCCAATAATAATTCCATGAATAACTATTGTTATAAAAAATAAAAAAGTTAGTTTAATGGAATAATTAATTAGAAACATGATTATAATAATTTAAATAAGAAAAGGATGAATAATAATAATTAAATAGAACAAATAATAATAGGGTAACCCTAAGGTATCTAAGGTCATGCCCCATCTTAGGATCCTCATAGTACCAGTGATCGAACCATTCACAACCCTTCACATGCATAAACTGCTAGGTAGGATGAATCCAAAGTCTAAGTGGTAACCAAATCCATAGAATAATTTATTTAGTTAGTGTTGAGTCATAATAAAATGTAAAGGAAGGGTATACTTTTTCCTAGAATTTGTTTCTTAGACATAACTGAAAGGTTATGGGGCCCAAAGTGGAAGCTGGTGGGCCAGGGATTTTAAAATTTCCATCAGTGGATTGACAATACTTGTCGATGCTGAAAATACAAGCCCCCGAAAGGTCTAAGGATCTCACGTAAATTGGTAAGAGCACTAAACTTAAACAGAATACATTCAGTTCCAAATCCAAAGGCGCGCTCAGCTACAACTTTTCGCTGGCGATCGCTGCTTGAATATTCCACAGTAGGATCCCTCTAGATCATCCACACGCACTTCAAAAACCACTAGAACGCCGATCGTCAAACTCTGGCTGCTAGTGCGGAGATCCGATGATGCTTTTGACGTCCCGATGATCACCACATCGATATGCCTTTGATGCTTGAGGAAGATCTTGATCCGAACTCTTGGATCAATAGCTTCTCTCTATAAGAAGCGAGAGGAGAGAGTGGCTCTCAATTTTCATTCCATGAATTAATGAATAGTGTAATGGCCACCCATGAGAGAGAGCCTCCTCATTTATTTATAGTGGAGTTGGTAAATACCCGGTTAGGTTCTGCGACCCCCGTTTATTTCAACATCCATTAAATAAATAATTTCAACTAACTAAACTACATCAATATTATTTATTATTTTATCATATACTTGTAATATATATAAAATATATTACATGATAAAACCCAAGCCATTTAACTCGACTCGCTGTCCCGCTTAATATTAAACAAACCTTGAATTTTAAAATAATATTCATTCGATTAATATTATCTTGTATTTACTAAACTTGTAAATACATTAAATAAATTCAATCCAAAATATTTATAACTTGAATATTAATGAATTTATTTAATTCTTTTAGTGATCGATCACTTGGAAAAAACTTGAACCCTGTGGAGGGGCCCACTATGTCCATGTACCTATTCAAATGAATAAGGAGGATTATTGAATACGTTATTATATGTGACCCTCTAGGCCCTTATCTTGATAGCAGTGAATAAAATCCGTAGTCCAAGAGTGGATTATAACAACCCATTATGGCCCCTAAAGAGATAAGGATTGTCATAACAACAACTACCAATCTACGAACACTAACTGTGTACTATAATCTCTTTGTCATTAAATATATCATAAAGTAGGACGCAAACTTGTGTCATCTTCCTTTTCTTGCTTTATTATTTGTTGATCTACCCAGATGGATTTACATTTGTACTACTTTGGCTAATGACTTATGAAGGCAGCACCATCTTGATCAACCAGGCCTGGGATATACAACTTCCTAAACTTGTAAGTAACAAATCCTTTCTTAACCATTCAACCAATGTCATACCACCAACGACACACCCAACACAACCTACCTCACCACAATTTTAATACCATGGTTTTTTCCTTGAATCAAAGTACGTAATCAAATGATATACATTGGTGTTTCTATTAGCGGGTCTATCCTCATGATCTCACTACTAGAGATCACAAAGTGCAAACTTCATGAGAAGAAGTCTCAATGCTTATGATCCCCCAACACCTAATAGTCACACATATACTATGTCCTATCAGTAATATGTATCTATAATATAGAACATATATTTAAGATTAATGTCATAGTATCTCGAGGTTCTCATTATAGCTTGGGATCTGCTATAACCCCTCGACACGACAATTAATCTTTGAAAATTACCATTATATAGTGATGCAGAAATATATACATTATAATGGTAAGATGATATCATGTATAACCAATTGTACACATGATATGATAATGAAAATTAATGCATATTTGTGTCTAGGGCACCTACTATTTCAACACTCCCACTTTTACTAGATCCAACTTGATAACCAAACTTGTTAGCTACTCACATAATAAAAATCATGCTTCTGTTGAGTAATGGATTTAACTGCTGGGCCTATCACATTTTCACCGCATGACATTTATGCTGTATGCAACCTCATCTCCTTGAGTAAAACTTCTCAAGATAAGGTATCATCGAGTATTTAACTTTTTTCCATTGTTACAACTTAACAACTTGGATATTAAGAATATCATAATTTACATTATGATAATACTTTTCTCAGTAGTTTCAAATCTAAGAACTGGAACAAATAATTGCATTTAACTACTTAGCTTCCTTAGAAGCTACAACGTACTCGGTATTTGTAAGTATGGATACCACTGGATTTTATGAGCTTGACTCGTTCATTGCATTAACCTAACTATGATACTAGATCAAATTGATATAAGGATAAATATTTTGTGTCCCACCATAACTAGTATTCCTTCTTCTCCATATACCAAGTACATATCATTTGTACTTTCCGAAGCACAAGATGATAGTTATGACTGCATCACTTGCAGTGCTCTTAGATATAATTGATATTTTCCTACTATAAAGTATATCCTGGAAATATAAATTATTGTACATAATATGGCATATGTGATTGATCCATCACTAAAGCATATGGTACTCAACTCACAACTTTAATCTCTTCCCATGTTCCGAACATGTTAGCTTGAAGAGATTAAGCCACGTGACATTAAAAAAAATTCTGATCTTGAATTGTTCAAACTTGTATTTTTCAATACAATGTCACTTTATGTATGATTTAATAGGTCCAAGAAACCGTTAGATCTAACTCAGTAGATCCAGTTCCCTAGAACTTAGGTTTATACTTTAATTCAATCATTGGATAATTACTTTTATTCTAGTCTTATCTAACTGTAAGACCATAATATGTTTTCCATATGTGGCGAAACATATTTCTCTTGGAAAAAATTGGCTCTCCCACTAAAATTTGGTAGACACAAGGCAAAGATTCATTTGAAATGAATGCTCTAAGATCTTGTTGCTTACTTTAATCCATAACCGGATTTTAGTAACTTGTAAACTGCATTGGAATTCAATGGTGTCATCATCCATTTTTGGTTGTGTCTTATAGAAACCTTCCATGAAATATGATCTTAACATCCAATGACCAATAGAATAATCTTAGAAGTTTAGCTATGACAAGTTAAAATTCTAATGGATTTCGGAAAACTGACTTGGTAAAACCAATCAAGACTTATTGGTACTAGGCTTGTACCATCCATGTATCATCTCATTTAAATACCAATCGTAGTATTCAATTTTTAATCCCCTTTGCAATTTGATACATGGAATCCATTATTTAATTTAATCTTGTCAATCATAGCTAATTGCCATATATTTCTTAATTGTAGGATTTATTATTATTAATGAATAATATATCACCGACCGTGGTGAATATAAAACCACCACCATGGTTTCATCCTTCCTACACATTATGTCTCTCTAGAACATTTCTATTCCACATGTACTTTTGGAACTTGTTCCTATGCCAACCATTTATGCATCTTGATCATTGACTAAGTCCAAGTCAATTCAACTCCCACTATCTCTAATAGAGATTTGGACCCTTATATAGAAATGTAGTCTAATAATTGACTATAACTTTTTTATCTTATGGATTTACATAATATCCTAAGCAACTTTTAGGATATTTACTTAGATACACCATGCGTTTTGCTTGATGCATGTTTGTTTGTTTATATCTTAACAAACTTTTGTATCCCAAACACATAACGCATAACATAATGGATTTTCATCATACCATGACTCATATGATATACATTTATCATTTATTTTTTTGGCATATTGGTTATGGGTTTACGCTATTATTTGCAAAGCACATTTTTTTGAAATATAATGGATGTTTTCGCAAGTTGAAACATTGATACAACTTACATCATAACTTTGATGTATAAAATGTGCATTTATAAATTGCTCCACACTACATTTTTTTATCAATGTAAACATATAAGACTTTATCATCGATTCTCCTTATGAACATCAATATGGTTATGTAGATAAGGTAACATGCGTTTAGGAATTACTCCACGCTACATTATCATGATCGATGAATGCTTGGTCAAGATATTCTTCGGCATGACGATCCGAAGAAACTCATATCTTCTGACCATGCACATAATTCACTATTTCATTACTTAATAACTTAAAGGAATCATATTAAGTATCTTTACCTATAGATTTCCTTTGGAATAGTTCACACTATCTTGTTGAAATAACCTCAGAAGCTTTGTGGCATACCTTTATTTCTAAAGGTTTCTTTGTCTAAACTAAAGATATCAATTATACCATCGATGTTTAGCTATTCCGAGCCTAAATACCAAACTGGGTATTTCATTGACATCCACTTTTAGTTTTACTTGACAAAGAATTATATTTCCACAAATGGGTAAGTCTTACATTTATATTCATCATGTATTTCCTTTTATTCAAGTACTAGTGAACTATTTGTTGAATATGTTACCACAAACAACATTCATTCCAAAAACATGGAATAATGTATAATTATGAAAAAATGGGCACATGGGATAAATGTTTTGGTTATACTAAAAAACTTGTTCAATTTGAATCATTCACTTGGAAATTAGAAGTTATGTTTTTCTCACCACTAACTTAGGAATCACCCTTTCTCAGTTTCTTGGAGAAGACACCTCACTCCTATTAATGCTTATCTACTTACTTAGTTACTGTATTTTAATACATATATGTGAAAAGAATATTGTATTTAATACCCAAGAAGTATGTGAGAAAAAAATACTTTTATTTGATGAATATTAACTGAACGAGAAGCGGGTACTTGCTTCCAGTATTCCAGTCTATTGCATTTTTAAACTTCCATAAATTTATTTCATAATATGTGATGAAAACAACCTCTTGTTAAATAACCAAACTATTTTATTTGAAGGACATGATGAAGGAGCCTTTGGAGTAACTTTCCATAGGCCTTTTCACCTTGTATTTCAATATATTCTTCATAAAAACAAATGATGGTACTTTAATATTCTTATCACTTGGTGAATTTTACCTTAAAGGTAATGAATAACTTACTCTATACTGTTCATTTGTATCCTTAAAAAAACTAGAGTAATTAGGTGTAATAGGTATAAGAATGGGATGACATGAAAGATTGTGAACTGTCTTTCACTTTACACAATCTGAGTGCAATCATTACATTCAAATCTTGCTTCACTTTCTCCTTGGAAACTTATTGGAGATGAGACTACATGTAACATCATCCATGTCATGATGTAGCGACCACAACTAAAAATAGAAGTTGATGATAGAATTATGACATAACCATCATATGCTTGATTCATGAGTCTCATATAAGCTGTTTTACACCCTCGCTTCATGAGGTGACTTAACAGGTTTGGACACAAGCACCTTGAATTTCTATTATAGTAGTAATGTGTGCAAGTGCCTATACTACACTTGTAATTTCGTGATTATTTTGACATTAAATTTGTCCAATATTTATCACAGTTTTATTATGGTATTACTTTCTATTTTTCTACAAAAATAAACTTTATAAGATTGTACTTTTTATGTTGATTACTAAATGTGGCATTACCGATTAATTTAATCATCAAATGTCTCCCACTATTTTTTTCTAATTCTAGGAACCCTCTATACTAGAATTGAAATACTCTTGAGTATTATATTGGCAAGGATACTCAAACCACCCCTCACAGTCTACAATCTATGGCTACGCCACTACTCGGAGAATTCAAGGTATGCTTTTGGATGGACAACCGCATTCACTCACTGTTCCTTGATCTGTTGAGTGAAGTCCCAGCTTCTAAAATCATAATATGATTTACTCAATGCTTGCCTATAAAATTACAAAAATCTAGCTATGGCTATTTCTTTGTTGAAATTTTAGTTATGTCAACCCACCACCCTAATAAGAACTCCCCAATAGTAAGAGGCACCCTCATCTATGGTATGACCGACACCCCAAACACCCAATTTTGTTCAAACTTGAATGATGGAAGGCTATAGTGACTTAATATTTCTTTGAGAGTTTTATTGGTTTTCTATCAATGAATTTGATCCATTTATATTAAACTTTTTCATATATGTTGTCACTCTCACAACTGAACTTTAATAGAAAAAAATATACCTCTTATTTATGCATTTTATCATCTATTATTTTATGTATTTTTCCTGCTGTTCTAAAATGCATAAAATAATAAATAAACACATAAAGGCAAACTACTACCCAATTGGTCTTGAGAATCTAAACAACCTAAGGCATCGTAACTGAGTGAAAACTTGAATCTTGATGAAACTTTCCATCATCTTGTATGTTATCTTCGTATATGAAGTATCGACTTGTCTTGGAGGGGTCCACATCACTTCTTGGAGTACCGACTCATCTTGGCAGAATCCACGTATCATCTTTCACCATTTTCATCAATGTGTACCACCTCATCTTGGTGGGGTCGAAGTTGGTCGTCGTCTTCATCCGAAGTACAATAATTACTCATTCGTAGGCGAGGGGGACTCGGGTATAAATGTACATCATGTAAATACTGGGCACGCATGTCCTTATACATTTTAATCAAAAATAAAGATGACGTGTAGACAATGTATTTTATTAATTAAAAGCATTGCATGCAGTTAAAAAATTAATTAATTAAATAATTAAATACAGACAGACAAGGGTCAGTGCTCAAGACCAGTATACGGGTAAAATAAAGTGCAATAAAGTTAAAATGAATTAAATAAGAACGAGGGTTTATTTAAATAAATCAAATGAATTAATAAATTCAAATAATTTAATTAATCATCGATTTGTTAATTAATTTAATTTTTTATGCCAAAATTAAAGTAATTAAATAATTTAATTTATTTGAAAAATTAAATTAATTTATATCCTTAGGTATTAAAATAATTAACCAAAATTAATTTTATTTAATTTATTTTTAATACTAAAATTAAATTAATTAATTTTATTAATTTAAATTGGTCAGTCCCTAAAACTCGACTGCAGGGTCTGTGCGGGTCAGGAAAAACCCGTGCAGGGCCCTACAAGGCCGTTTATGGCTAAATTGGGTTGGGTCGATCTACCCAAACTCGTTCCGGGTTGGGTAGGTCTGCCCAGACTACTTCGAGACTAAATTTTCCCTGCGAAAAATAATTTGCAGGAAAAGAGGTACCTCTCGGGTCTAGACCAGAGGGGCGACAAGGTTGCAGACAGCACTGGAAGAACCAGAAGGTAAGCGGAGGCCTTTCCTGGTGCTGGTTGGCCGGTGTGATTGTGGTAGGGTGCGACAGATCCACTTCATAGAGGCGGAACACCCTCTAGGAAAGCCGACAAAGAGGCGGGGTGCGACCTCGATGAGGTCTGTTAGTGGCCGCTTGACGGGGTTAGGGTGATGGCCTGGATAAAGGCACAGCGGGTCACATGCAGCATCTGGGAGGTGGGAGACAGCGTGCTGGACAAGGAGCCTGCGGTGCCCCAGCCGCATGTAGAGGAAGACGGTCGCTTGGGTGGTGCCAAGGCAGTGGCTCCTCAGCCTAGGAGGGAGGCCGGGCAGCGGGAGGCAGGTCCGTCCACAGCGGGTGCCAGCGCGAGCGGAGGTCCGGGCCACGACAGCGTTGTAGGAGCAGGGTGGCGGCTCAGAGTAGGGCCGAGAGTAGGAGGACGGTCTGCAGCGTGGCCAGGGAGCCACGAAGGGGGAACAGGTCACCTGGATTGGGACTTGGGTGTTGCGATGAGGCCGTAGTCGGTTGCTGCAGGTGGTGAAGGCCGACTCTGAGCGCTTCCAACGGTAGACAATAGAAGGGGATGTGCAGCGTGGGGTGGCCGAAATTTGGAGCTGCTAGTGCCTAGTGCACCGCCTACTTCAGGGAGCCCAGGTGTGGCATACATCGCTATGGTAGGAGGTGGCCTCGACAAGAGGCGAACCTGGAGCAGGGTGCTTGCGCGGTGGGCTCTGAGAGGTCCGTCTGTGGTGCAGGTCGCCCAGGAGGAAGACCATGGGGTCCCACACAGACCCCTCCCCAGCCTTTTTTTGTTTTGTTTGTTTTTTCTTTTAGGTGTTTGCCCCCTCTCCTTTTGGTTTTTTTAATTTTAATTTTAAGACTTTTTATAAGTCTCTTCCCTCTTTTTTTTAAATTTTAAAATGATTCAAGGTCTCCCTTGCTCATTTTTTTTCTTTTTTATTTTCCCACACAATTTTTTTTCTAAAGGCTATTCAAATAGCCTTTAAATTTAATAATAATAGAATTATTATAATAAAATAATAATAATATATTATTATATTATTATAATAATAAAATAAATATTATTATAACAGTAAAATTATTATGCAAATTAGAAAAAATAGTAAAATTTATAATTTGCACAATTATAATTATATACGATGAACCGATCTAAACTTGATCAATTCTTTATAATGAATAAAACTTAATACCTGAGATCAAACCGCAAATTTGATCCAATTCGAAAATTTAAACTGACCATAACTTGTTCATTCGACATTGGATTGCCGTGTGGTTTGAACTGTTGGGATCGTATTTGAACCCTATACTTAATTTTATGAAAATTAATTTTATTTGGATAAAAAAAATTACATGATCGTTTTGATACCACTGAAAGGTTTCGAGGCCCATAGTGGAATTTGGTGGGTCGGGGATTTTAAAATTTTTGTCTATGGATCAACGGTACTTGTTGACGCTGACAATCTGAGCCCCGGAGAGGTCTAAGAATCTCACGTAAATTTTTAAGAGCACTAAACTTAAACAAAATACATACCATTCCAAATACGAAGGCATGCTCGACTGCAACTTGTTGTTGGTGATCTCTGCATGAAGAATCCATAGCAAGATCCCTCTAAATCGTCCACAGGCGGTTCAAAAACTGCTATAACATCGATCGTCGAACTCCAGGTGCTAGCGCGGCGATGCGAAAATGCTTTAGATGACCCAATGATCATCACATCGAGATGCCTTCGATGCTTGAGGAAGATCTTGATCCAAACTATTGGATCAATAGCTTCTCTCTCTAGGAAGCGGGAGAGAGATAGGCTCTCAATTTTCATTCCATGAATAAATGAATAGTGGAATGGCCACCCATGAGAGAGAGCCTCCTCATTTATTTATAGTGGAGTTGGTAAATACCTGGTTGGGTTCCCCAACCCCTATTTATTTTAACTTCCACTAAATAAATAATTTCATTTAATTAAACTGTGTCAATATTATTTATTATTTTATCACATACTTGTAATATATATAAAATATATTATATGATAAAAACCAAGAAATTTAACTCGACTCACTATCCCGCTTAATATTAAATGAACCTTGAATATTAAAATAATATTTTTTCGATTAATATTATCTCATATTTACTAAACTTGTAAATACATTAAATAAATTCGATCCCAAATATTCATAACTTGAATATTAATGAATTTATTTAATTATTTTGGTGATGGATCACTTGGACAACACTCAGACCCCGTGGCGGGGCCCACTATGTCCATGTACCTATTCAACTGAATAAGGAGGATTCTTGAATACATTATTATGTGTGACCCTCTAGGCCCTTATCTCGATAGAAATGAATAAAATCCACAAACCAAGAGTAGATTCTAACAACCCATCATGTCCCCTAAAGATATAAGGATTGTCATAGCAATGACTACCAATCTATGAACACTGACTGTGTACTATAATCTCTTTGTCATTAAATATCTCATAAAGCAGGACACACACTTGTGTCATCTTCCTTTTCTTATTTTATTATTTTTTGATCTACCTGGATGGATTTACCTTTGTACTACTTTGGCCAAAGACTTATGAAGGCATCACCATCCTGATCAACTAGGCCTAGGATATTCAACTTCCTAAACTTGGAAGTGAAAAATCATTTCTTAACCATTCAACCAATGTCATACCACCAATGACACACCCAACACAAGCTACCTCACCACAATTTCAATACCATGGTTTTTGCCTTGCATCAAAGTATGTAATCAAATGATATACATTGGTAATGATCTCAAGTCATGAGATCAATACACATGTCCGTATATAAGAACAACCAATGACACTCAAAACACGTGGTGTTTCTATTAATGGGTCTGTCCTCATGATCTAACTACTAGAGATCACCGAGTGCAAACTTCACGAGAAGAAGTCTCAATGCTTATGAGCCCCAACAACTAATAGTCACACATCTACAATGTCCAGTAAGTAAGATGTATCTAGAATATAGAACATATATTTAAGATTAATGGCGTAGTATCTCAAGGTTCTCATTATAGCCTGGGATCTGATATAACCTCTCGACATGACAATTTATCTTTAGACATTACCATTATATAGTGGATGTAGAAATATCTACATTATAATGGTAATATGACATCATGTATAACCAATTGTACACATGATATGGTAATCAAATGTAATGCATAGTTGGGTCTAGGGCACCCACTATTTCAACAATAACACCGTAGTACTTGGGGATCCTATGTGCTTTCCCCATGAAAACCAATCAAATTTCCATATCCAATTCACATTATAAACAAAATATGATATATAAATCCATTTACATTCTAATTCAAAAGGAAAAAAATTTAAATCAACCCAAAACACCCATTTATCTCACAAAATACCCCATTTGCATGATAATAATTAAAACATATATTATAAATTTTTGAGAGATTATTTTTTTCATCATGAAATGGTATAACATGTATCCATTAACATTTTTCACTTTAAACCTTTAGAAACTGGATGGGAACCATAATACAATATAAGGAATACCCTAACCCTAATAGTTAAATCCATAATTATTATAGTACACAATATATGTTTTGGATTCAAAAAAATAACCAGGACATTATGACCATGGGGAAGAATAAATACCAAAATAAGTGACGAATAATCCAAAAGAGATAAGTGGTGGTCATTACATTAATATATCTGAAATAATCTATCCAAAATATGACCAAAATCACACCTAATAGAAAGGGGTAGGGTTTTACATGTGAAGGAAGGAGGTTGGAGTTGAGTGGGGTTAGAAATGGGCATAATGAAGTTAAATCGGGCTAGGGGTAATGTTGTAAAATGTTGGATTTTGATTTCTAGGTAGCAAGGATCATTGCGTGACATATAGGATCATGAATTGAACCTACCTGGCACAACTAGTTTATGGATATAAAAATTGGTTCCTATCATGACCCATATTTCTCTAGGAGAACCACTACTCTGTTGGGAATTTCATGTGATTTCCATATGTGTCACGCTATAAATATCCATTAGTTTTTAGATAAAACTTCTCAAAAGGCTTAAAAACTACCATGAAATAATAAAAAACAATAAATAGAAGATAAATTAAATAAAAAAAAAATTTCACCAGAAATCAACACTGTGTATGTGACAATACCCAATTGAGATGAGATAAAATATGATTTGGTATAACATAAATAGGTTTTATATAATAAATTTAATTTAAATGTTAATTGGATGCATAGTTTGGTAGATGGGTTTACCAAATCATTCATCAACCATGCATGGTCAATTATAAACATATTTTTAGCATGCGGGTCATCCATACAATGTTTGGGAAAACCATTATCAAACCTTACAACTAGGAAACATCCATTAAAAACTAATAATCACATACTAAAAACTATGGAAATATATCAAATGATTAATGTATTATTTTTTACTATGTAATGATATTATAGGTGTGACAATTCTCATCTTTATGGAAATTTATACCCCTATATTTCCTTATGACACAATTTATCATGATTATGAACAAAAGGAATCAATTTTCCTTCTTATATGTATGAATCTCTAATGATTGTACATTGATGCTAGTAAAAAAAAAAATCCATTCAATGAAATATTTTTCCATTGAATTTAGGAAGATTAAATGAATATATACCTTCTGAAATATTTACACCCCTTTCAAGTTAAAATGAATAAGGTAAGAAAAATTCATTGATTTTGTGAGACATGACTTCTACTGCTAGAAAATTTCATTAACAAAATGGAAAAAACCATAGTGAAGAAGAAACTATTCATGGGTACACTCCCCACCATTTAGAATTCTTGTATTGGATTCCAAAAATAAAATTACTCAAATAAATACATAAATTGATGATCTAACCTTTAATATATTAATAGATATGACTATAAAACCATTAATAAAGAGAGATTTATGGACCCAAAAATACATTATTTGAAACTTCTAACTTCATTGGATTCTGAAATTTTTTTTTATGATTACCACACACTTATTCCAAATATAAAAATCTATTGAATCAATATTTACATTAAGAGATTTATTTATTTTATATTATAAACTAAAAACAATAAATAATGAAAAATGATGGTCTCAATCAATCTAACTCTGACATCAAATTCAAAATCTTTTTTTCAACTATATCTACCTAATGAAGAAATCGGGAAGAGTTTAGTATTTTTATTATAAGTTAGAGTTCTATTTTCACTTATTTCAAATACCACTAAAAATTCTCTTGATATATACTAATCATCTATAACCATGAAAATTTTTAAGATCATCATGTGATATATTATTTTTATTCCATGAGATGCCAAATTTTTAATATATGGGAGATTCATTCTTATAATATAAATAAAAAATAAAACATGGTGGTATTTTTATACCATATTTTGCTGTGTGGCTAGGATCAACATATTTTTTCTTTTTACCATTAAAACCCCTTTAATTTCTTTTAGTTATAGATAAAAAATATTTATCTTTGGGAAATACCACTATGCTAACTTTTATCCACAATTTTTGAGACACTATATCCTTGTAAAATGATTGTAAATAAAAGTATATCTTCGATTGTATATCATGATGGAAACCTATTATAAAATAATGATCATCTAATGTACTATCTAAGACTAAATCAGCTAGATATAATTCTAAATCATAGAAATATTTTGTATGATTATTCATTGTTTAACCACTATTATGAATATAGAAAAATTCCATCACCTTTTTAATTACTATGGATATAGTATAGTAATATTTAATGTTTTTTTGAAACTATCTCATAACTAGTTTTTTATGTATCATACTGAATAATTAACTTCCACCACATCCAACTAGGACCTTGGGGTATTAATGTTAAAAAACTAATCATGAATTTTCAAAGAATCTCTATAAGATTGAAAATTCTCCCAATCTCCTCTAGAAACTCCTTTTCATATTTGGAAGATTTCTCCCCCCAAAACATTGTAAGATTACAATCCCGGATGTCTTCAATATAATATCTAAATTAAGATAAACCAAGACCTACCTTACTATCATTAACATGAATACTATGAAAAATTGATTCAATCAATAATTTATCAATAAGAGGATTATATTATAGTATATTATCATATTCTTACACCATTGGTTACACATGAAATTTTTTAGGGTGCATGAAACTATAACAACAAGAAAAAACATGATAAAAACATACCCTAATATTCAAAATATATGAATCAAATATAAAAAATTAAAACATATGAAAAAATAAATATTCCATTTAGATCAGAATTCCATCAATGTCTAATAGTTATTTTTAAAGTACATTAGGTAAAAAAGAAGCCCATGAAAATAAAACAATATAGTCCATGAGAAATAATACTTTTAAACCCAAAAAAATCTGATGGAAGAACAAAAAATATTCATTTTATAAAACCTTTAATACAATAAAAAATAATGATAAAAATATCATGTATGTCATAATAATTTTTTTATAATTCCCCATTCAATACATGGCATATGAAAAAAACCAAAATATGACATTCACATTATATTTTTAGAGTGAGAGGTCTTCCCTTCAAGAAGAAACCGATGACATGATTACTCGAGTAATGCGCTGTAGTTCTAATAAAATTACACTTGATATAATTAAATCTAATTTTTTCCTTCTCATTAACTACTTAATAATAATCTCTTCAACTTATTAGAGCTTAGTATACACAATTTAAAAATGTTGGAGTCTAATACACTCAAATGTATAAATCCTTCACAAGTGGTATGGGGAGAATAAAGTAAAAAACCTTATTTATTTTAAAGGCAATAATATTGATCCTAATAACATTTTTACTAGTGTCTTTTCTTTAACCTTAGATTTTAATAACATCATATAAGAGGATTCCCTTTTTCTGCACTACTTTTAACCTCATTTAGGATCCCTTTTTCTTATCTCTTTCTCTCTTCTTTCTATTCCCCCTTTTATTATATTAAAAATTAAGATTTTAGTTAGTAAGTCCTTTCGAAAAATTATTTTAATTAATTTTAAAAAATCATTATAACAGATGGGAAAAAATATTTTAATAGGAAAATGATTAATCCATTTTTTTATAAAATCAACTAAATTTGACTATAATAAAACATTGAAAAATCTTTATATTCTTTAGAATAATGAAAAAAAATCTAGAAATAATTTTCAAATATATATTCTCATGATAAAATTCAAATGAAAACTACAAAACCAAATGTGTCCATGAAATTAATATTTAAATGATAATCACAACATATTATAATATATTATACTAATCCCAAAAAATTTAAATAAAAAAAATAACCCCATGAAATTCATTATAACTTTTACAAGATAATAAGAGAAAATAATAAAAAGAAAGTGAAATAAAAGGAAATCAAAACATAAAAATTTTGTGATATTCAAAACTGTGCATGGTTTATTAATATGGTCTATGAAACCATGTTCTAACTATGAAATTTACAATGGATGTTTCATATTACCAAATTTATGGTCTATGTATAGTTTTCTAGACCATATTGAATAACCATTCACCTCTCATATTTACTCAAATTTTAACTCCAAACCTTGTTGATTTTAAAAGTAACTCATTAATATTAAATATAAAAAATAAATATGTAAATTAAGATTAAAAAATTTCTATAATAATCAATACCAAGGATTGAATTCAAGACACACACATCCTGAAAATCCCTATTAAATTTCGGTTCAATAAAAAAATTATTGGTTAGACACTCACTTGTACCAACCTCTTAAGTTCTGATGGTCATATTTTTTTATCAATAAAGACATACCAAATAATATAACCAAAACTAGTATTTTATACCACTGTGTAACATATCATACTTTGTCAACCCATCATTTCACCCAATCAATTTGTTTCAAGGTCTAATATACATTCCAAATTTCCAGGGTATTGTAACTAGTATCGAGGCATCAACCTTCTAAAACATGGAAATGATTTCACTTGACAAATCATAAACTAAAATGCACCTCCACAAAAAATTTTGGCATGACCATTATCGATGTTGGGATTTGATGCACAAAAAATAAAAATTTTCAATAATATAAAACAACTAAACAAGGAATAATGATTTGAAATAAAACTCAACAACCCAAAAGTTAAAATTGTAACCAAACCATAAACTTTTATTAAATGTATCTATCCAAACATTAGTGAAAACCCAAAATGGAATAAAAAAATACAAGATATGAAAGGTCAATGTGACTAGATATATAAAAATAATAGTAAATAAAAACCAAAACAAAACCATCTACCTATATTCATGTGGAAATAAAACGAACTTCACTTTTCAGCTCCTCAATATCTAGACTAACGATAATATCAACCACTATATCAAAAGGGATCCTAGATGAACCAATAAAAGATGAGATTAATCCACTTATACCTACACATACCTCGTGTATCTGATTTGAAATTAAGACATGTCTAATAGGATTCCACTACATGATCGATGTAAATACTCTTGGGATAGAAACCATGATATTCTAGTTTTAATTGCCCATATCTAAAGTATTCTTTTGTATTTTAGAAAATTAAATAAAAAATAATGTGTATTAGTAGTTGGATATTGTAAAAAATAAATCCTTACACTATATTATTAAAAATATTTTAATTATCAAAAACTATAACATGCACTTTTACAAAAATAATATTTTAAAATCATTGGAGTTTCCATGATACTAATAAAATATATAAGAGTAATACTCTATTAGATTGATATAAATGTTTACCATTTCATTCAAAATATCCTTACACATAAATATATTATAAAAAAATATTTAGATACCTCTGTTAATAAATAAATAAGAGGAATACAAAATTAGGAATCTAGGGAATAAAAAACTATCATAAGAATGAATATAAGACAATACATAAGTACCATATGTGAATAAATAACCGTAACATATAATAATTATTAATTAGAAAAATTACTAATAAATCATAATAAAACTATTAAATATTAAGAAATTAAGTACTCAAAAGTTATTATTAAACTTAAGAGTAAACCATAAAATGGATTCAATCATAATAGAATCAAGTAAAAAAAATACATTGTAATCAATATGAAAAAACTAGGTCATAATGTATAGTACCCTCTTATTCTAGTACATAACCCTTTATTTGTGTTTTATGGATATAAAGTATAAGTGGGAAAATGGGGAGAGTTTGGTGATCTTTTAGTAAGTTTTGGGGGCAAGAGGAGAGGCACCCGAGCTGCGAACAATTTATCTAAACCGTGCAGTCATCCTAGTAGAAACCGTAAAAAATGGAAGGTTTGAGGCATAAAGATTTAGAACGGTGTGCGGATGATTAGGGAGACCATGTGAGGAGGCCATGAGAGGGTCTTCCTAGGTAGTTGGTAATGCACAGTTAGTGCACGGTTTGTCTAACTATGAAAATGGTTTAAGTGAGATTCTAAAAAAGAGGATCTCACATGTTTTTGCCTCTAAGTGGATTGTTTTTTTTACTAAGCAGCCATAACTTGGGATTTATCTTACTTGAAGGTAGAATAACCTATCCTAAGTGATTTGGAGTCAATATGAAGGCTTCACTTGGTGTTTTGAACCTGGATTCTTGAGGTATGTGATCATTCTTCATCATTCTTGATTGGTTTTTTAGATCTACTTAGATATACTTATCCTATCTTCTTGGTTTCTCAGATCTACACCCATTATGGGTAGATATATAAGTTTGGATGCTAAATAAGTTGAGTTTTGGTTTTTATATAGGAATAAGAAGAGATATAAAGAGGTTCCATGAAGAATCAAACCAGTTTTCTTAAGCATTCTTCGTCTGTGTCTAGTTTCATGAAAATATTGAGGTAGGTGGATTCACTCTCAACTATTCTTAATAGAATTGATTGGAATTATTTCAAATCGAATGTATTGTGTTTAATTTATTGTGACTTGGTTGATTGAACACTTGTTGGAAACCTTCTTGAGTGACGGTTTGTGAAATCTGTAAAATTGGGTGTTTTGAGTAAAGTGCTTTTGTTCTTGGTTTTAAAAGATAGATTTTAAAATGGGTATTTTTTTGGAATGGTGGAACATATATTTTATTTGATGTTTTCAATAAAAGGGGGATATTTTATTGAAATGAAATGGTTATTGAAATTGGTTTTCTCTTTGGTTTTCAATAAAAGTACAGTTTTATTGGAATGGTTTGAAGTGGTTTATTTGAATGGTTTTGGCATATATGTGTGGTGTGAATTCAAGTTTGATGTGCCCCTGAATGAGGGACATGTACCATTGGGGTAAAAGGTTCATGTTGGAGCATGGAACTTGTGGATCATGGGGCCTTATTGTCATCTTGGAGCTTATTCATTGTCTTTCTGCTATTACTTTGATATTAGTTTGTCTTCCACTATAGCATAATTTGGTTGGTTGTTTTAAAGAGAATGATTTGAAATGTATTAGTTATTTCATGCATCATATAGTTAGTAGTTTGTGGATGGTTTTTCGGGTTGTTGGTTTTATTCATTAAAGGGTAAATCATCCCCCACTTACTTTGAAATCCTTCAGCATTTATTTCCAGCATTTGGAACCTCATGGATGTTGCTTAAGGCCCTGTAATGACTCATTGTACTCTAAATACAATGAGAATGAGTGGGTCATTACAAATGGTATCAACTTGTTCGGTCCTTTCATAAAAAGTAGTCATCAGTGTTCTTGGTCTTGGAGTTGAAATTCCTTCTTGTATATTCCTTGGGTTGGAATCTTAGAAAGGAGTAAGATTATCAGAACTTGAAATGTATATCATAAAAGGACATAACTAACCCATTTATGATAAACTTTAAGTTACCAGGGAATTAGGTACATAAGTGTTTGGAGACACTTTTAGTATTTTGAAACCTCATTGTCATGGGTTTATCTAATGAGACAAGCATGACATGCATTTTAGAGGAATTAATTCCCACTAGGAGTGCATATATCATTTATAGGAATGTTTCAAGTTGTGAAAAAGTGTTTATTCTTGAAAAAGTATGAAAATATTTTTCAAATAAAAGATTTTGGAAAAGGAAATGCTTATGGTATTTTGAAAATGGTTTAATTTTCAAAAAGTAAGTTGATAGTTTTCAAAAATGGTTGAACATGGAAAAATGTTGTTTTTGGAAAACAATTTTGTGATAGTTTATGTGATAGAATTTGAAATGCTAACCCATCAGTTGCTAGAGAGTGAGATTGATGGAGTTTGTTGTTGGTTTAGAAAATGGAACCATGTAGGCGTCACAAAAACCAACTCTAAGAAGCTGCAGAGAATGTGGTTGCACCTAAACCACAGGTGAACCAAGAGCTGGTTCAAAGTATTGTCTAATATTTTTAATATGTGGATACAAGGAACCAGAGTAATGAGCCAAGACATGAGAATCATACCATACAGTTCATGAAGAAGAATCCACCCATCTTCAGGGGTGATGATGAACCTGAAAAAGCAGAGGTGTGGTTGAGTAGGATGAATTGTATCTTTTATTTCATCAGCACACCATCAGAGCTCAAAGTCAAGTCGGAAACTTATATTCTTGAGGATCTTGCATGACAGTGATGGGATTTAGTAGTGTAGGATAAAATAGATGAAGGACTTACATGGGAGGATTTTGAAAAATTATTCAACAAAAAATTCTATCCTCACATGTTCAAAATCCATAAAATGATGGATTTATTCAGCCTGAAACAATAGAATCTCTCTATCATAGAATATGTGGATAAATTCATGAATTTAGTATGATTTTCACTAGAAGTTGCAGAAAGTTCCCTTTAAAGGCACACATATTCAAATCAGGGCTAAGGCTGGAGATCCAATCGAAGATTATGATGCACTATATTACTGATTATACAGAGATAGTGAATAGAGAGACTGTGGATAAATGTGATATCTTGGGATCTATGGGAGGAGGAAGTATGATAATACTTATAGGGAATGGTGGGAACTCAAATGCTAGGAGAAAGTGGAAAAGGGACACCTACTTCCAAGGTGGAAGTGGAAATTAGAATCAGACGACTAGATCAGTGAACCTTCCCCCATAACCCAAGAGCAAGGAATGTTGTTTTCAATGTGGTTCATTTGACCATATAAAGAGATATTGTATGACACAACCTATAGAATGACATAAATACAAGAAGATGAGGCATCTTCAGTGCTATTGTTGTAGTGCTCCAAGGTTAGGTGCTCGGGACACTTCTCAGGTGTCACAAGCATCGTATTCTTTGTTAGGGAGAGGAAAACAGAATCAGTCTTGTCAATAGAGCATAGCTATCCATGGTGATTCTAGAAATACCATGACTCCTCAACTACGGAAATATTAGTAAGTTAATAAGGAGAAAAATGCAGTGATGAAGAAACAATATGGAGCTAAGAAAATGATTATTGATGATCAGGCTGGACCATCTATGGTGAGAGGTATGATTCATTTTAATTATACCCTTGTGCAAGTGATCTTCAATACCGGTGCATCAAATTCTTTCATTGCTTCTCATGATGTTGATTTTCTATGTTTAAGTTTGGAAATAATTCCTTCTATTTGAAAACTACAAAATCCTCTCTGGGAAAGAGAATGTCAAGCCTTTGTGTGTAGAGAATGTGCTATAACTGTTGATGGAGCTAAGCTAAAATGGGAATTATTAGTCTTAGACATGAATGTATATGATATAATCCTAGGTATGAATTGGTTGACAATGTTCAAAGCTCACATTGACTATTATAGTAGAACGTTCAGTTTCACAACTAAGGATGACATTCAGCATCTCTTTAGAGGATAGAGGATGGTAAAGAAAAGTGAAAATAGATTGTTGGCACCAACGGTGGAAAAAATATCTTATTAGTTGGCAGTGTTAGATTTGGAATCAATGGAAGAGATCAAGGAAAAAAGTTTTTTAGTGGTTGTGGATAAATTTATATATGTATTTCCCAAGAACTTCTTAGGATTACCACCTATAAGGGAATTGGATTTTACAATTGATCTCCTTCTGGGGACTAGTCCTATTTCCCTTACATCTTATAGGATGTAACCAAAAAGGTTACGTGAATTGAAATTTAATTTCAAGGAGCTGGAAAGTAAGGGTTTCATTCGGCCAAGTATGTTTTTGTGGGAAGCACTAGTATTGTTCTCGAATAAAGCAGATGGAACTCTTCGATTGTGCATTGATTATCTTAAGCTTAACCAACTTACAATAAAGAATTGGTATCCACTAACATGCATTGATGATCTATTCAATCAATTAAGTGGAGCTTAGTGGTTCTCAAAGATTGACTTGTGATCAGGATATCACCAATTGTAAGTTCTGAAGGAAGATATTCCAAAGACAGCATTCATAAGTAGATATAGACACTATGAATATTTAGTCATGCCTTTCAGTCTAATGAATGCACCAAGGGTATTCATGGATTTGATGAATCAGATATTTTAGTAATATATGGAATCTTTTTTTATGGTGTTTGTGGATGAAATCTTGGTGTATTCAAAACAAGGGAAGACCATGAGGAACACTTGGAAACAGTGTTACAAATCCCGAGAGATCACCGGTTGTATTCCAAATTATCAAAGTGTTATTTTTGGATACAAGAAGTATGTTTTCTTGGCCATTTAATTTCTGAGAAAGGAATTTATATTTATCCTAAAAAGATAGAAGTTGTTACCTCATAGAAACCACTGATGAATGTCCTTGAGATACAAAGTTTTCTTGGTCTAACTAGATACTACTGACATTTTTTGTGTGACTTCTCACGAATATCTTCACCAATGAAATATATGATAAAGAATAATTCTCCATTATAATGGAAATAGGAATTCTAGAAGTCTTTCTAGGAACTCAAAGTTCATCTTAGATCATCAAATATCTTGATTTTTCAGAATAAAGACAGGGGTATGTCATGTACTGTGATGCTTCAAGATTAGGGTTGGGCTGTGTTCTCATGCAAGGAGACCATGTGGTTGCTTATGGTTCAAGAAAGTTGTGGTTGAATGAGAAAAATTACCCAATGCATGATTTTGAGTAAGCTGCAGTCGTCCTTTCCTTGAAGACATGGTGCCATTATCTCTTTGGTGAGAAATTTACTGTGTTCACAGACCACAAAAGCTTTAAACACATTTTATCATAGTGATATTTGAATTTGAGGCAAAGGAGATGGATGAATTATCTCCAGATGTTTGAATTTTACTTGATATATACACTAGGAAAAGGGAATTCGGTGGTAGATGAATTGAGCAGAAATTCATATGCTCAGTTGGTGAAAGAAGATTTAGATGAATGGCAGTTTCTGTCGGTTCTAGCCGACATGCATGTGGAATGTGAAAAACTAGGTGATGTTGAAGTTTTATTTTCAGCTATACTTGTTCCTAATTTGGTAAATATGGTCAAAGAGGCACAAACATATGATGAAGAATCTTGGTTTTTGAGTTCAAAACTCAATGGTGGGGAGACTATTGAGGGATGGAAAATTGATGGGAGTTCAGTTTTGTGTTTTACAGATCGGATGGTTTTACCAATGAATTGTTAGGAATAACTCCTTCATGCTTACCACCATTCGAGATGGCCTGTACTTAAAGGCACAGAAAGATGTATAAGGCATTAAAGGCATAGTTTTGGTGGATAGGCATGAAAATCAAGGTGGCCGAGTTCATTTCTAAGTGCTTAACTTGTCAGAAAGTTAAGGAAGAGAATTAGAGACCAACATGTATGTTGTAGTCTTTACCTATCCCAGTGTGGAAATGAGAGTAGATTGAAATATATTTTGTTATTGGTATTCCAAGAATGTTTCAGAAAAATGATTCCATTTGGGTGATAGTGGATCGACTTACCAAGTCGGCCCATTTCATTCCAATTCATGAAACTCATACGGTGGAAGATCTATCCAAAATCAATATCTAAGAAGTGGTAAAGAGACATGGAGTACCGGTTTCAATCTTCTCAGATAGAGATCTGAGGTTCACGTCTCATTTCTAGAAATTATTACAGAAATCCCTTGGCACTTAGTTGAATATGAGCACGACGTATCATCCTCAGACATATGACCAGTTTGAGAGGAAGATAAAGATGTTGGAAGACATGTTGTGGGATTGTGTAATGAATTTTGGTGGCTCATGGGAAGAAAAATTACCCTCAGTGTATTTCTCATACAATAACAACTATCAGGACTTAATAAATATGGATCCATTTGAAGCATTGTATGGCTGTCCTTATTATTCTCCACTATGCTGGGTGGAAACAGGTGAAACTTCACTAGTTGGGCTAAGCCTTGTCTAAGAAACAACAAAGAAGATCTAGTTGATTATAAAGAGGATAGATATGACTCAGAGTCATTAGAAATCATATGCAGATCACCGTCGAAGACCATTTTTGTTCATCGTGGGTGATTATGTCTTCTTAAGGATCTCTCCAATATTTGGACATCGTCATTTCAGGAAGAAGGGAAAGTTATCTCCTAGATACATAGGCCCTTTTGAGATACTGGAATGATTAGGAAAGGTGGAATATCGATTGGAATTACCACCATGGTTCAATTTGGTGGATAATGTGTTCCACGTATCTCAGTTGAAAAAGTATCAGCCTAATCCTAACCATGTGATCAGATGAGATCACATTGACCTAGAGCCAGATGCTTCATTGAAACATATCCCAGTACAGATTATGGATAGGAAAGAGAAAGTATTTCATGGAAAAATCATCAGTCTGGTGTGGGTTTTATGGCAGCATGGTCATATTCAAAAAGAGACTTGGTAATGTGAGAAGGAAATGAAATAGAAATAGCCATAATTCTTTCAGAGCAGCAACGGTTTTCTACTTTCTGGGGATGGAAAGACAAATGGTGGGGAGAGTGTAGTACCCACGTTTTCTGTTACATAACCCTTTATTTGTGTTTGTATGGATATCAAGTATAATAGGGAAATTGGGGAGATTTTGGTGATATTTTATTAAGTTTTGGGGGCAAAAGGAGAGGCACACGAGCTGCCCACGGTTTATCCAAACCGTGTGGTCATCCTAGTAGAAACCGTGCACAATGGAAGTTTTGAGGTAGAGAGCTTCAGAACGGTGTGTGAAAGGTTAGGGAGACCATGTGAGGAGGCCGTGTGAGGGTCTACCTAGAAAGTAGCTAACGCATGGTTTGCCTAACCATGCGAACTTACTATGCGAATGGTTTAAGTGAGATCCTAAAAAAGTGGATCTCACACATTTTTGCCTCTAAGTGGACCATTTTTGCTCCTAAGAGACCATAACTTAGGATTATCTTCCTTGAAGGTATAAGAACCTCTCCCAAGTGATTTGGAGTCAATCCAAAGGCTTACCTTGGCATTTTGGACCTGGATTCTTGAGGTATGTGATCGTTATTCATCATTCTTGATAGGTTTCTTAGATATACTTAGATCCACTTCTCCTATCTTATTGGTTTCTCAGATATACACCTGTTATGGGTAGATTTATAAGTATATATTCGAAATAAGTTGATTTTTAGTCTTGATCTTTCTAGGATAAGAGATCTAAGGAGGTTCCATGAAGAATAAACCCGGGTTTCTTAAGCGTTCTTCATCTGTGTATAGTTTTGTCAAAACCTTTGAGGTAGGTGGCTTCACTCTCAACTCCTCTTAATAGAATTGATTTGAATGCTTTTAAATTGAATGTATTGTGTTGAATTTATTGTGACTTGGTTTATTGAACACTTTTTGGAAACCTTCTTGAGCGATGATTTGTGAAATCTAGAAAATTGGGTGGTTTGAGTAAAGTACTTTTGTTCTTGATTTTAAAAGATGGATTTTAAAATGGGGATTTTCTAGAATGGTGGAACATGGATTTGATTCTATGTTTTCAATAAAAAGAGGATGTTTTATTGAAATGAAATGGTTTTTGAAATTGGTTTTCTCTTTGTTTTTCAATAAAAGTACGGTTTTATTGGAATGGTTTCAAGTGGTTTATTTGAATGGTTTTGGCATATATGTGTGGCATGAATTAATGTTTTATGTGACCCTAAATAAGGGACATGTACCATTGGGGTAAAAGGTGTGTGACCCTAGATCAGGGGCGTGTTTCATTGGGACGCAAGGTAATTGGACGAGATACCACTCATGAGTATGAAACTGACAAATGAAGCATGCATGTGTGGGTGTGTTGTGAACCATGGAATGGGTATCCAAAAATGATAATAAAAATCTGTTTTTAAGCCTTGATTAGTTATTTTTGGGAAAAATAACTTGCTGGAAATTGGTTTCATTTAGTTTTTTTTTCACTTGGTTGAAAATGGTTTTTGGAACTTGTTTATATTTCGTTATAAACTGTTTTGCAGAATTATTTTATATAAATGGTTTTATATAAATGTTGCTAACCTTTCTATCCTAGTGGCGTGAGAAGGGAAGTCATTGGGAAAAACCTATTGTGTTATATACTCACCCTTGATTTGGAACTTTGATGATTTTTCAGATGCTACCTTCTGGGACTTTGGAAAAGGTAAAGTATCACAGTTCTCTAGCACCATTTCATGATACTTTAGACTACTTGGTGATGTTTGAGCATGGAGATTTTGGAGCATGGAGTCTTATTATCTTCTTAGAGTTTATTCATTGTATTTCTACTATTACTTCGATATCGGTTTGTCTTTTGCTTTAGCATACTTTGGTTGGTTGTTTTAAAGAGAACGATTTGAAATGTCTTAGTTATTTCATGCATCATACAATGAGCTATTTTTGGATGGTTTTTTGTGTTGTTAGTTTTAGTCATTAAAGGGTAAATCATCCCGAACTTACTTTAAAACCCTTCAGAATTTATTTCCAGCCTTTGGCGCCTTGGGGATGTCACTTAAGCCCCAGCAACGACTCATTGTACTCTCAATCCAATGAGAATGAGAGGATCAATACATAATGAGATGTTATTGTACGTGGATATAATGGAAATAACCATATGGTTATACAACAATCTTAACTACACTCTCACACATTTTTCTCTCCACCGACCTCTCCAAGTGTTAAAACCCTATTCATAGAAAAAAACACTATGGGAGAAAATTTCAAGAGTTAAATCATAGATAATGTATTAATCATCCCTTTAAATCACATTTAGCTACCCAAGGGTTTCCATGATACACTAAATAGAGTTTAGAAATTGAATATATGTAATAACAATTTCAGTAAAACAAAATAAATAACTCACCCTCAAACCTAAACACTCTACAAGGAAAAACACTATTCATTAGGATAATAATTATACCATTCATTTATTTCATATATTATACTATAATCCATCAAAATATAAATAACAATAAAGGGAAATGTCTTCATGGGTAAAAACACCAAATGAAAACTCTTATTTCATTTTCAAAACATGTCATCAAATTTAGAAAACCCCTAATAGAATTGTAACATCATTATTAACAAAATTAAATATAATAAATATACTTAAATATAATATTTGGATCCCGAAAATAGTAAATAAAAAATTTATTACTCAATAATTCGATCAAAAATTTTTATATAAAATTCCATATATAATAAACATGTTATGTTGTTTTCAAAACACTATCAAAACCATGTTCTATTGTTTTTTAAATCCTAATAAATTCTTCCATGGATATAATTTGGATTATTTTAGTAAAAAACAACATTATGCATTCAATAAAAATCTAAGAGTGTAATATTATACTTATGAAAAATTTATTACCTTAATTATATATAATAACCACTGTATTAAATGTAAATTTTTGTAAAAAAGATCCCAAAATGAAATTTTTTTATCATACCATATAGGTTTTATATAATGGAAAACACTACTTGAAATAAAAAAGAAGGCATAGTTAAAAAATGAAATGAATTTATATAGAGCCACCTACCCTACTTCAATGATTTATTTTCAAGAAATTTCCTTTCACAAAAGGATATGATGTTGGAATTCTATAAAACCAAAAAAACCCAAAATAAGAGAAAACCCAAGTAAATTTTTTCTAAATTGAAACCCTAGGCTACCATAACCATGGGGAAGAAAGTGGATCAGATAATTAGGATGAAGAAGAAGAGAGGGAGTTATTTTTTTGAACTTACCTTGATGAATCACCAAAATTTGATGAGAACTCCACAAATAAATTGTATAATATGAAGTATAACCATGGGGTGGAAAATCCTAGTGGATACCCAAATGAAAGGGGAATGTATAGATAGTGGATTCACTTAAATTGGTTATATAAAATTAATTCTATTTATTTTTTAATGGGATATAATATTATTCTATTATGTTTACCAAACCATAAAGAAACTACACATGGGATACATAAAACATATTTTTAGCATGCATATCCTTCAGACACGGTTTAGGAAAATAATTCTCAAACTATGATGTTTGTAAAAATTCCCAAAAATCCTAAAACTGTAACCCCAACAACTATATAAATCCACCAAATTATTAATGAATGAATAATATAACACATAGTTATATTTTTGGTGTCACAATCTTGATCCCCTTTAATCATTCAATACACTAATACATTATTAATAAAAACTAAAACAAATGAGTCTAGGTATTGAAAGTATAAGTGATTCAGAAGACATATAATTACCATATGATCATTTTTTATCCATGTAACATCATGAGGTTATGAAAGTGACCATAATTACATCAGAGTGTGGTTGTGGGTATATCAATAATCTTTATCCTGAAATGAGAATACCCAAACATAAGATCAATTTTTTAGAACCACCTTTCCCCTTTTAATTGATCAAAAAGTTTTTTAGTATGTGCTAAGTCATAATTATTATTTTTGGTCACTTGTTTCAACTTTTGATAATCAATACATATGGGAAATCTACCATATGATTTCATTACGAAGTTCACAAAATCTACTAAAAAAGGTACACTAGGATAAATAAAACCTTTTTATTTATGTTCATCATGTTGAGTCTTTAGATAATTCATATTAACTGAATTGAATTGATAAAATAAAAATGATATATATTTAATTATAGGAATATAATTAATAAGGAATTCAACTTCTTAATTTAGAGTAAACAAAGAGAAATCATCTGGAAATACTTTTGAGAATATCATTCCCTAAATTCACTTTCACAACCTCTACTATATAAAATAACAATAGATATGGAAATTTGCCTATATACTTGAGAGTAGGTCCAACTCGGCTCGATTATGGGATCCATTTTTATTGAAATAAACTATAGGTTTCATTAAAAGATACAAGGACCACCATATGGTGATAACAAATGATAATTTATTTGAATTAAATCATCCAATCCATCCTTATAATGATACTAAAAATATTTATTTTGAGGCCAAAAAAACCATATACTAGATTCCCTTTCAATATGAAAATAATACATGATGAACATAAGAAACCCTATTCATTTCTATTCCTAAGAGGATTCAATATTTATATAAAATATGGCATTAAATAAAATGGTAAATTAAAAAAATACTATAATATGATCATAATTTAACAAATAATATCCACTTATATTAAATAACCAATTATCCATAGATGATGTAATAATTATAATAACTCATACCATTACAGTTCAAGATTTTAATTCTATGGTGGTTTGATTAGTGTAATATAATTTCCAAGATTAAGGATGAGTTAGTGACCCCTACTAAATCAAGGATCAATCCTCAAATGTATATACTCATGAAAAGAACCACTAGTACCTCCATGATCATGTATATGATATATAAATAACATATAAAAATCACATTTCACTTCATATCACTTTAGAGATGAGGAACCTACACCACTTATTTCATAACTATTACTCCTATATAAATATCAAAGGTAAAACACTCAATAATAAGAATGAAAAATATTTATATACTCCTATCATGATGGTATTGAGTATCTTTACTTTTCATACTGGTGAAATGTGATAGGCCTATAACCCTCAATTGTTGATTATTACAATTAAGGAATTCTTGCATTGCTACCACTTACCCACCTAAACCCATGAAATTTCATTTTATTCTCAAGGACGACTCATTCAATTCCACATAAAATATAAGAATAATTAAATCTTATCCCATGAAATCAATATTCATTTGTCTCCACTATCAATTCCCTATAAAATACCTTATCATAAGGATGTATCTTGAATAAAAATACTTTTGACTGGATATCAGGGAGATTACCCATGTCAAACCATTTAAATTTAAAATTTCATTAATAAACATATTTAAATATAAAACATAATTTCATAAAATAAATTTCTATATTCTATCACTATCTATATGCCTTTCTAGAGACACTTAAAATCTTGTACCTTATCTATCTTTATTGTATTAGTATAGAACAACTTTGAAAACAAGATTTTGAAATCCTTCTATACCAGTTTCTCATAAATTTTTTCCTAGAATATAGATTCCACCACTTCCTAGAGAGGCCCTTAATCATATAAGTTATTCATTTCCCATTCAAGGATTCAAGAGGCCTATGGAATATAAAAATAATAAACAATTCTTCGATCCAGTTATTGAAATCTTGTGGGTATTTAATACCTCATAATGTAGAAGGATTATAATGAATGAAATATTATAATAATTATCAGTATTTTTCTAGTAAAGTATTAACTTATCATTTTGTGGATCATATATTTTGACTAAATTTCATAAAAATAATATGAACAAATTAGAGGATTAGTGTTTATAACATTTCCTAATACTCACTTCATAAGATTCCCCAGGACATGTCTTAGATGCCTAACAATATTTGAAATATAATACAGTAGATTAATTTAACAAAACACATTAAAATATAATTTAAAAAATATAAATAATAAAAATTTAAATCATATATATACCATAAATATCATAAATTATAATTAAACCCATCTAGATAAGAAACTATAACTACAAAAAAATGATTTTCATGTGGCATGGTTTTCATAAATGATTTGGGAAATCATGCTCCCACTATACATAGATCATTGGATTTACTAAAACAAGATGAAATATTTGGGTGAATGTATAATAGACCAACCCAAGTCAAACCATAATTTCTCCTAAATTTACCTTTTATAAGGACCAAAGTGCATTCTCGATCTCCATAGGATGGAAACAAGCACTAGGTTGCCATTAAAAGAAACATGGGAATTAGTTCACCATAAATAAATATATAATATGATAATAAAAAATAGTATACCATAGAGGATATCCAAAATATATCAAATGAAAAAACAACAAAACCATAAAAGGAATATTTTAAAACTAGATAATGTAGTCTAAAATAACATACTAAAAGAACATAAAAATGGAACCCAAAACAACCCATAGTTCAATATATATGTGGCCATATGTTACCACCATATTAACACACCAAAATAAAACACAATACAAAAAATCCATCCTCTTACATGATTATTTTCCTTTTACTATTATCCTACAAATCCAAGTCTTCAAATTCACAAAGGAAAAAGTAGGATGAGAGAACTAAATCTCAGTAGGAAACCACCAAATAATTTATATAATTTCTATCCATATGCATATGTTAATTCATGTTTAAAATATATTTCAATACATTTAATGAGAAATAATTTTTCTATATAAAATCATAATTTGGTTTTCTTTAAAAAATCATAATTCTCATAAATAAGGGAACATGAAATAAAATATTTCCTTGAGGCCAAAGAAAATAAATAAAATAGGTTTGAAGTAGTAATATTGATATCAAATGGGAAAATAATCATATGAAATAACCTTAAATGTAATGTATCCACAAAGAAAAAAAAGGTAAATTTATGAAACTTGGCTATATACATCTAAGAAACTGAATGAAACACTAATTGACATAAGTGAATCCTAATGTTTTAGAATCTCAGTCTCCTAGAAAGGTAACCCACCATAAACCATGGCATAATGGGAACCTTCCTATATGATAACATACTCCACTAGGGATTTCATATTTCCATTTCCCCCATACCCCATATTCTCCCAATATACTATATATCATCATTATATTTCAAGAAAACCAATCCAACACTTTATAATACATTTTCTTTAGTGATTATATTCTACCTACATTTTTTAAAAACCATATCCAATTCAAAACCATCATCGACTCATTTTAGTAAATACCTAATGTTCATAAAATATATATTTAAAATAAAACCCATTTTGAAAACCCTTTTCTATTTCCAAAAAGACCAAGTCTATCAAACACTCAATTTCATAATCAAATTTAGTGAAAACAATCATAATAATTCATGAATACCATGGGATAAACCATAACATAGAGACACCAACATCATGACCGATGAAAAAATTATTCCCTTCTATACTGGTGATGAGATGCAAATAGATTTAGTCCTTATGAGCATATACATACAAGGATAAATCATAAGATTAAAGGATTCACCCTATATAGATTCTCAATGGAAAATTAATGCCCAAACCACTTCCTATAACATGTTCACTTGGAAAATCATGCCAAAGGGAGAAAATTATTCATTTTAATAGAAGGAAATTGAGTCAATGGATGAATTAAAACCTATCATTAAGTTTTAATGTGTCTAGAGTAAATTCCCTTGGAATTTAAGGTGGCCATTTCATAGTTTCAAATTTTGAAACCATTATCATCACACCCTAATGTTTCCTACCATAGTGATGTCCCTTTGGTTATGATAAATTTTAGGACTCTTAGTGATTTCAACCCAAGTCCATGCATAGATATAAGATATTTTTGGCACTTTCCATTTAACACATGAGAGGTTATAGTAACCCATGACTCTGGCCCTACCTATTTTTTAGCGAAGAGGAAAAAACCCCTTTTAAGCCACCATAAACATCCAAATAATCTAAAACCAAAAAGAAAAATTTGAAGGAGGTCCCATACCTGATTCCATATTTCAATGTGTGACAATTATACCCACCATAAAATCTTTTTGTCCTTATAAAGGCTCAAAATCACAAATATGAAAAGAGATAAGGTTATTTTCACATCATCAAGGAATCACACTTCCATGTCTCATGGATGTACCTATGACACTACCATATTACTTGAACTATTGGGATCATATTTCCACAAAACACTCTATCATTTTGGATCTTTATATGAATAGTTATTTCAATCCCTGAGTTTTCAAGATAAATATCAAGATACTTCCACTAAATCACATGATATAGATATAGATTATTCTTATTCTAATGAGAAGTATTGAACAAATCAGAGATAGAGGTTATATTAGCTAGTAAGTCTGATTGATATTACACATTTCCAAACTACTCCAGAATCTCATATGGGCTGACATAATATGGTGATAACATACCCTACCTCTATAAATGTATATGTCCAAACCAAGGTGAAATTCAAAAGAAAAAACAATCATCAAACTCAAATTCTAATGGATGAAGATATCATTTGAAATATGATTTCTGTCAACTATGAGCTTTTTCTAGCCACATGATCATCCAATTCAAAATATTTTTATCTACTGAATGATTCTTGGTCTTATAAAGTAATGTTATCTAATCTCTATGTAATAAATATGTGATCTATATGACCTACCATACAACATATAAAATGGATACATCCTTATTGAGGATTGATAATAACTATTACAGGAAAACTTCACTTGGGGAATAAGTCTCCTAAGAACCAATGAAGTAATGAGATCATTCCTAAAGAATGTATTCAAGAATGTGCATGAATAACTCAGACTAGAAATCCATATGGGTATAATATTTCATGAAAAACTTCAACTGAGAACCCACCACTTCCTCCAATACACTCCAAAACTAGGATGTGAAGTGGTGATTCCTATCCAAAATGATTGTTAACGTCACACTATGGAGTCTAAAAAATCATGCATATACAAGTTACAAATACTCTCTACCTTTAATGAATCCTTGATGGGTATGAAATGCACTTATTTTTTTAATAGATAAATAACCACCCATATAAAATCCTTAACATTAGGATTTTGAGGTGCCCCAATCATGAAGTCCATTTTTATCTCATTCCACTTCAATAATATAATGGGTAAGTGTTTCAAAAAATTATAAGGCCTTTAGTGTTCTGCCTTAATTCTATGACATGTAAGGCATTGATCCACAAAATATTCAATTGATTGTCTCATTCCAGGCCACCAATAGTGATGTATCTAGTCATGATACAACTTAGTAGTTCTAGGGTGCACAAACCAATTATATAAATGTGAATTATCCATCAATTCATTCATCATTTATATTAGAACAACCATCCTACCTTTGAAGCACAAAACCCCGTTAGGATATTAAGACCACTCACCTAAGGTCACCATATCATAAAGGATTATTCTAAAGTATTAACACTCTAAATCCTCTTCCTATCCAAATAAAATTTGATCATCCATAGATGATCCAACCTAAGAAGAAGAAAGAAATACCTTTATTTCTATCTCTATTCATCCAAGAACATCTCAACAACAAATCCCATCAATAACCATTCCTCTATTGATTCCTTCACTTCTCGAGTCAAAAATTTACAGCTAAAAGTGTTTGTGACCACATTTAAATTTTCTAGAGTGTATTAAATATCAAAATAAAAGGTCTTAAGTTACTCCACATAACATATTCATCTTATGTTTATATCCCTCTGATTTATGATATACTTCAGATGCCTGTTGTCCAAATACATTGTAAACTGACCCTGAAGAGGTAATAACATAGAGTCTTAAGAGAGTGCATCAGTACCAACATCTCAAGATCTTAAATGGGGTAGTTCTTCTCATAAGGGAATAAATTAATAGAGCCATAGGCTACCACCTATATTACCTACACCAGAAAACAATATAAACCCATACTTAAGGAATTATAGTATACATCATATCCTAAACTCAGTTCAAGAAGGACTGAGACTTGAGATGAAGTCAATATCTCTTTTAACTCCTCAAATGATCTCTTGAAAATATTGTTCCAAAAAATCCACACACAATTGTAGGTTAACTCTATTATACGAGCTAATCCTAAGAAATTCCGGATTATAAACACATTTTTGGTCTTTCCTCATAATAGCACTACTAGAATCTTCTAAGGGTCCACTCAAAAACCCTTCTTAGAAATCACATGGCCTATAAATTTTACCTCTTGAATATAGAACTGAAATTTGGATAGATTTATATATATAATATGTTCATTTAATATTCCAAGGATGGTATTCAAATGTTTCGTATGATCCGGTTCAAATATAAAATAATAAAGAATATTATCCATAAAAAATTGAAATAATTCAAGATCCAATGAAATATTAGATTCATTAACACTAGAAAAACCAAAATACAATTATTAAGGCCAAATGGATTAACCTGATACTATTAATTACCATAAAATCTCCCAAATTTAATCCTAGGAATAGCTTCCCCTTAAAACTTAGTTGATGGTTCCCCTATCTTAGATTAATTTTCAAAAACCACCATTCCTCCTTGAAATGATAAAAAAATTCATTAATCCTATGAAAGGGATATTTGTTCTTAAATATCACCTGGTTGGGTTTCTGAAAATCAACACAAAGTTGGAGAATCCCATCAGTCTTCTTTAAAATGAGCACTAGAAATTTCTAAGGTGAAACTGAATGGCAGATAAATATCATAATATAAATATCCTATAGATGAAACTTTAATCCTTTTAAATTAGTAATTTTCATATGGTATGATGGTAAATAAATGTCTCTTTTACCTAGAGAAAAATATATAATAAACTCTACCTCCCTCTATGGTGGAAACTAAGAGATATCATCTGAAAAAACATCGAGATAATCAATCACCACTACATGATATTAGAAACTATGAAATAGATCAACAACATTAGGAAATATCACTAAAAATAGTCATGGGATCATCTAAACACTAGGGAAAACATGACCTGATCTCCTTGATCTAGGATCCCACTCACTTTGAAAAACATGAATGACTCTATCAGAAGAAAAAAACTAGATCTGATGATGATAGAAATCAATCATATATTTATATTTAATCATAAAAACCATTACAATGATGAGATCAACTTTTTTAAGTTTAATAAATATAAAATTCCATATGTTGTTATGGTCAACAATCACCACTCGACATTTTGAGTATTTATAACCTATATTTGACTTATTTCCTAAAGGATTGGAAGTTTTAACCATGAAATGAATAACCTATGATCATAAATCAATTACATTGATAATATTGGATGATATAAAGTAACGAGTTACACTAGTTTGAAAAAAATATAACCATATAATATGTAAGAAACAACATAACTATCAAGGTAGTCAGTCTTACCTCTGACTCCACTACTACATAATCTATTGAATAGATACATCCATCCCCAATCTCCACATTTCTCACAACCTAAGAATCATCCCTAAAAAGGGGTTGGGATCTCACCCATTTTTTTGATTCAAATCTAAACTGAGATCCCTTGATTAATGTGGGTATAGCTCTCTCACCCTAGGATTCTCTCTCACAGAAACATTAATGATGAAAATATTTCCTACAAATGTGACACACCCTACGAATATCATACAATCAAGATTCAAGTGCCCCATTCTCCCAAATTGATAATAGACCACATTCCACTACCTTGATGTAATTTTTTCATTCATTCCACAACATTGGAACAGGTCACCCATTTCCACTTTTTCCCATAAAATGAACTTTGTATTCCTCATGTTTTCACTAATTCTATAAAGATTCGTATCATCCTAGGAATATCTGCCCCAGACATATCTCTATGTCTATAAACTTTTTGATGGTGGGTATCCACATACGTATCAATATATACTAAATATCCTCCCTCAAAAACATTTATAACCTCTATGTATTGATAAATTTATTGGAAATAAGTTTTGGAGATAAGTGTATAAACTCAAAAATCTGAGTTCCATACTTCATGATAAAATGATCTCTTTGATCCATAGTAATGAACACCCAAGACTTCACCACTTTTAGTGTATCAAGATATATTTTTTGATTAAATTCATTATTAAAGGAATCCCAGGTGAAATTTTTATGACACATGGATTTCAAAGTAAACTCCTACTACTACCTTCCTTTTCCCTTAATCATATAAGTGGTAAAACCAATCTTGGAGTCATCTAGAGTTTACTGGATGTGTAAAAGTATCTCAGTCCTCTCTATCCATTCTTCTGATACTTAGGGTTCCATACCAAAAAATGAACGATTAATGATTCTTATTGAATTATAAAGCATGGTCATCATTTCATTCTAGTTCATTATTGGTGACATGGCCCTTGGAATGGATCATTTAGAATATAGTTTCCACCAAAACTATGTTAATTAGAGGATTTTATTAGGGGCATAACTCTACTGATTCCACCCTATCATTTAGAGATATTCTTCTTAGAAGATCAATATAATATAAAAAATGAAAAAAACAACTAAGAATAGAATTTGATTCCTTTATCATAATCAAAATTTAAAAAACCGTTCCTCAAAAGGATCAATTCAAAAATAAAGATGTTAGAAAATCCTAGAAATCCCATAGTAACTTGATATTTTTCATGAATGCGAGATAACTAAGAATACCCCCACACTATCTCTTATGATTCGATATTCCTGCCTCTAAACATTCAATAACCCCCAGACATAAGAGGGTGATATACCAACATTAGAATAGTATTTCAAGAAAACCTAGTACATTGATAAATTTTTTTAATAGAATAAACTAGTTCAACCCATAATTTCACTTGAATTGGCCCAAACAAATGTTTGAACCACATTCCCAATCACCACGATCAAGATACAAGCTTCAAGGTACCATAAAATGAACTATTTGAGATATTTCACCCTCAATTGGCATATGATAATATTGAAACAAATAGAGTATCATCGAGGATATCCAAAATAAATAAAATTTCCAGAAAAAAATACATAAAGGGAATATCCAAGAACTAAATACTTTAGTCTAAATGAAAAAACTAAAGTCCCATAAAAATAGAACCTGAAACTGCACATGGGTCTATCTCCTCATGACCATGTGTCCCACCATCCCAATCCACTAGAAGGATAAACGATCATAGAGTTCCATCCTATACATGATGCTCTTCCCTTTAACCATATCCTATAAACAAATATTACAAATTTCCAAATTCAAATGTATGGTGTGACCACTAAATCTCAATAAGATACCACTAAAGAATCTAAACAAGTTCTACCCACATGAATCCATTAGTTATTTTATAGAACATATTTCAAATAAATTCAATAGAATTCATTTTTCCAAAAAAACAATCCATTAGTTTTCATTTATAAATCCTACCATATTCTTATATGAAAGGAAAAATGAAATAACATATATCTATGAGGATAAATAATATGAGTAAAAATAGTTTCAAGAATCAATATCCATATCATGTTGGAAAATAATCATATCAAATAAACATGCATGAAATATATCCACAAATCCCAAGGGAAAATCCTTGAGAAAAGGGAATACACAACTAAGACACCCAAAGAAACAAAATTCAAAAAAATTGAATGAAAATGTCTTATAAAATCATTCACCTGAAAAAGATACCAGCTAGAAACCATGTAATCATGGGTACCCCCTAGTGATAGCTTACTCCACTAATGCTCACATATATCTAGTTTTAACTCATACCAAAAGGTCTCAAAATTAGTTTTATATTGTCATTATGTTTTATGAAATCAAAGACCACATTTTATAAACCATTTTCTATAGATATTACACACCACTTCCATGTTTTAAAAACCATTACCATTTTAATACATCTCTAATGAATTTTATCAATCACATCATGTGCATAAAATTTATTTTAAAAGAAAACCCAATTTATAAAATCTTTTCTATTACCACCAAATATCAATGACACCAAAAATTAAATTTCATAATAAAAACTAAAGGAATAAACCATAAGAATGCAACCAAGATAAGGTTCAGATCACAGGATATTGACACCTACCTCAAGTTTGAGGAAAACCACATTTCCTTTTAAACTAGTGACGAGAAACAAATAGATCCAGTCCTCATGATCATAGATCTATAATAAGAAAGATCATATATAAATGATTCTCCATAAGATACTTCTTGATTAATTAAGAATGACTAAAATCTCTTTTTAGAACATGATAAATATGAAAAACTAGCCAAAGGGAGGAGAACATTCAGTTTAATAAAGAGAAATCTATCTATGAGATTCATTAAAACCCCTAATTAAGGTTGAACATGACTGGAGTAAATTAATACAAAAGATCATGAGGATGTTTAACAATTTCAAACTTAGAAACCACCATCACCATGCTTTGGTTTTTCTGAACACAATGTTCTATCTTCACCAAGGATTATGACTATTAGAATCAACCATGGCGTGGAGAAGAAACCTATGTTGTTTTAGACCAACCATAGATTCTACCATGGTATGGTGATTTATATTCTGATGTGATTTACAATAGGACTACCAACACATTCTACCCAAGGTGAAACCCAACTACTAGGCATTTTGGCTATGATAGATTTACATAATAGAGGCATTAACACACCACAACCTCCACCACGACTGTGGTCCTAACTATTTTGAACAAAAATGGATAATTTTTTAAGGAACTATGCACCTCTAACACTTTTGAAATTGAAATGAAAAATTTAAAATAATTCTTGTGCCTAATTCCATGTACTAGGGTTTTATAGCGTGGTTTTCTAAATATTGAATCAAATATATGAGACTAACTATTCCCATAAAAACTTGATGCATGATTTTCTCACATTGTATTACAAACTATGTGTCACCCCTACATGGAAGACTAGATACTCTAGGCCAGGTTTCATAGTTTGGGTATAGCTCATAGCCCATGAAAACAAACCATACATCCCTGAAATAACCTTCTAAAGCATAAAATTTCTTAAAAATAAATAATTAAACAAACTTAAATTCCAAAATACATATTATTAACATCCCATGTAAACATAAAGATCACCAGGATAAGTATTTTATAAATAAATTCTTATAAAAAATATCATTTGTTTCACTAATAATATCCTTTTTATATCTCACTTCCCAAATAACATATAAGAAAATCTGGTTATGATACCATTTTTTACAAATCAACCCAATCTACCCTATCCCGATACATAGAGAAATCTATTAATAGTATCAAATCCTGTACTTAATCACCATGGTTTAAAAATAAGTGTAAAGTATCAAATATAATCAATTGTAAATAATTCTTCCTAATAAATTTGTAAAACTAATGTAATGGGATTCGATTAAAAACCCAGTATAATGTTATCATATATTGGTAATCAATACACATAAAAATAAATGGTTTTCAAATTAGAGTGAAAGAAAACAAGGGAAAACATGAATAATAATATAAAACAAAATGAAACATAATAAAATCAAACTCTAATAACCATCACCAATAAAATTATATAATAATAAAAATTACTTGTACAAATCAAAAGATAAAAAAACAAGGAAAAAGGGTATATGCATTAGATAACACTGGATACATAATTATTCCAAAATATAAAAAACCAAAAGGAATATAAAACCATGAAACCTATATCTACTTGTAATGATAGGATTTCTGACTTTTCACCCCCTTTATAACCAAAAATATATATCAATTACAGTTTACCCTAAAGTGGTAATTTCCATATATATATATATATTATAAGACATTTTCTATATGCATATAAAGTGAGTATGTTGGTTGTGAATGGATATAAATAGTAGGATTCAACCATATTCTTTAGGAATAACCTTAATAAATAGGCAATGCCATTATATGTTGAACTATAATAGTAAAGATATACTATTTTTAAATTTTATGTGAAAAAATATGAATTTTAACATGAATAAAATTGATTTAAATTAATCATGTTATCCATGTGGGTAAATTTTTTAATTTATTGAAGAAAGAAAATAAATAAATAAAAATTATGATAAAACACATGGAAAGAATCATGGGAGAGTACATAGATGACAATTAAAGTAAAACCTAATAACATTATACTAATAAAATAAATAATTATTTAAATATAAAATTGAACACATGAAACTATATAGATTTTAATCTTACAATAAATAGAATAATCACTAGCTAGAGTGGCATCCTACACTAGTGATGAACCTATAATAGAACTAGAATTAATATAATTAAAACTAGTATACTTTAGTAGAAGTATCATCATAAATATAAAGGTAATGAGTTATGTAGAGTGTCAATATAACTTAAAAAGGTTACTTTTCCTAGAAACATCCCTATGTACCCAAGTTATTCACATAAATTTTTCCAAAATTAATAAGATTTTAACCATTCAAAACATAGTACTAGAAATAAAAACATTATAAATATCTAATATCAATCAATAAAACAAATTCATATATGTGTATTTCATTATAATAATTGTTAACAATCACCAGTTGAAAAAACACCTTTAAGGTCAATTTTTACCTTTCAATGTTGTTTATAAAGCAATGTTAATATAGGAAACATTAAAAGTGGTACTATCCATGTTTATTTTTGTAAACCAATGTTTAAAAACCTTCAAAAATGGAAAATATAGAATCCTGACAATGTCGGTTCTTATTAAAACCAATGCTTAAGGTTGATTTTTTTTAAAAAAATGTTAGAAAATTACCCGATCCCACACCTGAAAACTGAAAATTCAGCACCAAAAGACATAGAAATAAAACAATAACAGCAAAACTATATGAGAAATTTTATAATTTTTTTTCAAATATATAACTAAATGAAACTAAAAGTCCAAATTAGTCAAACATTGAAGATATTATGCAAATAAAATTTTAAAGCGATTCAAGTCATTTGATTTATATGAAGAAAAATCATTAAAAACTTACAAATTAAAGTATTATTCATTAAAAAACATATTTTTTTAAATTATATGTTTTATAATTAAACTATCCCTTTTCAAAATATGTTGTTTTTCTTGTCCGGATTATCTCAAAAATGAATCATAAAACACAATATCTACAGTCAAAATTCCATAGTTGATGATGACACTGCTTTTAATAAAAAATATTTTGAAAATAAAAACACTAGATATATATGAAAAAACAAGGATTCGCTAATATAATATTTAGATACCTGAACATTTACACATTAAATTTTTTATAATTCCACTATTTAATAGTGATCCTTATTACACTTAATCCCTGAATTGTTGTAATTTCAAATATTAACTATCAAAATTAATGTAAAATGAAAAAAATTATATTTAAATAACTAAAAGAATATAAGAAAAATTACTTCTTTAAAAACTGATCAAATATTCCTTGAACACCACTTGATAAATATCACAATGAATATGATTAACATTCTCTTCGGAAAAATATTTATAACAAAAAATTTCCACTAAAATATAAAAAAATTATCATTAATAATAGTATAATTAATATTGGTTCATAATTATATATTTTTTACCATCCATGGATTGGAAAAAAAACCAATATGTAATCCGTGTTTTTTAAATATTTTAATTACATATTCAATTGTTACTTCTTGGTTCAAGTATTTAACCTATGATGAAACATATTCTAGGTATATAAATCCATAAAAATAAGAAAAAACATATTGGATCAAAATATTTTCAAGATATATTATTATAAAATTTATTTATTAAGTTAATATAACATATGATTAATTAATAAAAATAAATAAAAAATAAAAAATTACATATGTGAAAAACAACTAAAAACATACTTAAAATGATCTGATCACCCTATACAATACTAATGATATAGTTTTGAAAAATACTTTACATATAATATCATCAACATATATCAAAAGACATCATAAAAGTATAAAAATTATCTAGTATAAAAAACATGTGAAAAGTTTGATACCCAATCAAATTTCCAAGGAGTATATAAATGTAATGGAACCTTAAATTTTCCTTTCCTTTACATTTATTTCTTTGATTTTAGATTCTAAAATATAATTTATTAGTAACAAAATATTATAAGTAAATATTAATTTAATTATAAATAAAAAATGTAAAACAATTTATACCTCATATGTCACCTCGTGACAAAGATTATCTTTTCAAAGTAAAAAATGACCATTAATCTTCTAAAATATAGACACTTCCATAGTAGGTAACTACATTGGAATAGTTGGATCAATAATATCATGTACCACTACTCTTACATGACCAAACTGCATAAGCTGATGATGTATATAATCCCGCAGATAATTTAGAATTCTGTATGCTACAATACATACATGAGGATCCCTATAATGTAACTCACAATACAAAATTAGGTTTGATCATGAAGGTGGTGGATGTGGGTAGGTAGGTCATGTCTCTCTCATCGTTACTATAATAATAGTAGATACAGATGATTAATTCTATACTATATCAACTCATTTGGGTTTTTAATCTCATCCTTCAAAGAATCTATTTCTTCCTTATATTATCCCCCCCATCGATGCCACAACACGGGTATAAAAAAACTATATTAAACCCAATACCATCCTCATACCCTCTGAAATGGACTGGGTGTTCCAAATACCCTATAATAGTTGTCACGACCCCCTCCCACCAAAGATGCCCCTCCTGAGCTGGCAATGGTGAAAGGGAGATAATGACCCCCGAGTCTCGCCTCCAGTAGGCCCTGGGGTGGCGACTAGCACCAAGGGTATGAGTTTTCACAATTATGGGAGGCATTATCCTTTTTATTATTTAAGATTGGGAGATAGTACAAGTCAACCACCAAAAAGGAAAAGAACAAGTGTATAGAAATAAACCCAAACCAATCCCACATGCATGTTTAAATAGTTATGAAACAAGGTACAAGTACAAGAAAGCTCAAAAAGTACAATACCAAAAGAAACAAGAGTACAACAAACTGCAACAAATCCAAATGTCCCGACTAGTAGGGTCCCGTACGACCCTGGTAGTCCTCCTGGAAACCTGAAAGTAAACTTAGGGTGAGAATACAAGTATACTCAGTAGGGAATCCTAAAGCTCTCATGCACAAGTGGGGAGACATCCTAATGTCCCATGAGAACAACAGAAGAAACCAAAACCTAACAAGGAATTCTATCCACCCAACCTCACCAGCCACACTCACCAAAAACACAAACAATAGGTAGTAGTAGTATATAAGATTACGAGTATTGGGTACCCCGCCCCATTCCCCAATAGTTAGCTGATCTTCCTAACGACAAACGTCCTGACGCTACCACACTCTTCCCACCCGCACACACCTGGGCCTCAAGAACCACATATCCCGCCCACACACACCTGGGGCTCACAACCACACATCCCGCCCGCACACACCTGGGCCTCACAACCACGTATCCCGCCCGAACACACCTGGGCCTCACAACCACGTATCCTGCTCGCACACACCTGTGCCTCATCCTGAAGGTTCTTGGGAAATAGTAAAACCTGCCCGAAGAGTCTTGGGCTAAAACCACCCCAATCAAAACCTACCTAAAGAGTCTTGGGTGTAAGGTCACCTCAAGCCATCACAACCTAGGGAAGAAGGAGTAGGAAGGAGCTATTAACTAAGGAGAAAAAAACCCTCTCCCATGAAATGGGAGTGTTCGACACTAAGTGCTCAACATGGGTGGGGTGCGATAAAACACAAAGATACAGATATATATATAACAAACACTCAGCCCAACCTATGGATTATAATTAAAGAACTGAGCACGTGCCTCGGCACTGCTACTACGAAGCATGCATATAACAAACAACCCCAACCCCATTTAGGTTTTCATGTTTCAATAGAATCAGTTTATTTAGTTCCTTAACTACTGGGAAACTATCCAAAACCAACCACATCGATCATTCATAAAAGATATCCCTTTCAACCATAAATCAAGTTAGAAAAAACACAAGCAACACAAACAAGTCCTTCTTATTAACCAACCAACCTCATTAATTATTATAACCATTCCAATATCATGCCCCAACATTCATTAACTCTCCCACTTTCATTTATTATTCACAACTCATAGTTAGATCACATTCAAACCCATCCCTGCAGCCCCACTGTCAACCACCATAACCACAACCACACTGTACATCATCATCCCTTGATACAATTTATCGCAGCCCCGCTGCCCATCACTAACATAGCATTCACACAAACCCACAAACAAGCCAAACGCAGCCCCGCTGCTTACCCGGTTCACGAAACCCCACAAAAGACCCCCTTCACATAAAGAAAACACTAACCGACACCCACATGTTTATTATTTCAGTTTTGTTCAACCGGGGTGATCACACAAGGGTTCCAGATTTTCATTTAATCATCCAACTTTACGTGATTAACCAATTTCCACATTCCATGAAGTTTCCATCCATTAACGGTCTATAAAGATAGGGAATCATTTAATTTCACAAGAAAAGGCCCCCATCGACCATGATTTTCAGTAGGCATAAGCCTATTCAATTCACAACATAATATCACAGGATATAAATAATGTAACAGTAATCACAAACTTCCTATCCCCGTTATATAAGCCAGTTATTATCTTCCTTAAACCGGTTCAAAAGTGTTTCACGTAAACAAGAGGACACCCAACCTGCATGATGCACAAATTTAGAGAGACGAAGTTAAGATCCCTACCTCAATAGGTTCTGATAACAACGCTCCCCCGGATCAACATTAGAAGACATCCGTCGGTGTTCGTCGCTTCTGGAAAAACCCGGAAAAACCTCCTTGGGTGGATTCTGGGAAGGAAAGGATGAAAGGAAAGCAAAAAATCCAATCTCATAAGTTCCGCCTCATCGTTACGATCCCGTGGCCGCTGACGGATCGTAAATCGGAGCTCGGATGAAGAAGTTATGGATGAAAGGAGCCTTCGTGTCTCTTGAGAGAGCTCTGCTCAAGGGAATGGGGAGGAAAGGAGTGAGTTGAAAAGGGGGAGGGGACCCCTCCTTTTATAGGTGAGAAAAACAAAAGTACACGGGATGTACTTTATGGTACATGGCGTGTACTCGTCCATTTCACACGGTTACCACGTGGCTTCCAACACGGCCTTCAACGCGGCACGCGGCCGTTGACTGGTTAACACATGGTTTGAAGGTAACGCATACGCGGGGACACACTACACGACATGTACTCATTTATTTCACACAGAAAGGACACAGGTCCAATACGACACACGACCATTGACTGGTCAACACATGGTTTGAGGGTAATGCGTACGCGGAGAGGGACTACACGGCGTGTCGTATTGGGTACACGGCGTGTACCCATTTATTTCACACGGCAAGGACACGACCTTCAACACGGGGTATACCCGACGAGTGGGTACATGGCGTGTACTCACACTACACGGCCTGTACTTACAAAATTCTGGAATGTTTGTGAAAAGTCCATTTTACCCTCTAGAAGACTTCGTGACCTTCTTTTTGACAAAGGAATGGGCCGGAGAGGTCCGGGCCATTACATCAGATACCTCTTAAAACATTCTCATCCCTGAGAATTCAAAAGCCAACCTGGAGGAACCCAACAAGATACCTCTTTGGGCCCTCGTTATAATAGGAACCCATCCAATAACCCTAATCATATGTGTTTGGAATTCCTTCTCCTATGTCGAGATATTATCCGCTTTAGGTGGCACTGACTCGCCTGCACGGGTTTAATCGCATCCTCACTAATGCGTCTCGATTAAGAATTGGGTCTTCCCACTTTCATACATTAGGATTTTTCAACTTGCACTACCCCCAACACCACACAACCAACACACTGCCTGAACATGTGGTTTGGGGAAATTCCTTCTCCTATGTCGAGATATTATCCGCTTTAGGCGGTACTGACTCGCCCACACGGGTTCAATCGCATCCGCATTAATGCGTCTCGATTAAGGATCAGGTTTTTCCCTTTTTCCCACACATCCGGACATGCTACACACTTCCATAGAACAAGGAAACAAAAGGGTCTCATAACCGACAAGCCAAGCATTACATATATCAAAGTTACATAGTATAACATCAAAAACAAAGATCAGAAGAACAAAGAAAAAACAAGATACGCTGGTCTGGCCTCCAACTGGTGTACTCAGCACCAATGGTACGAAAAGTCTTAGACCCAAAGCATGGGATATACTGGGTGCAACAAAGGAGTGTGAAGCTCCATAATTTAAACAAAACATAAACGAGAGAATTTAAGTAAAATCGAAAACATCTCTCTCGATCTCTAGCCTTGCTAGGGTTTCTGCTTCAATTGTGTTCAACTGTCCGCGTCCCAATCCCCTACCTCTCTGTTGACGTCCAACTCCTAGACCATGTCCCAGTCAAGGTCCATGAGGAGCACCTTGAGGTCGGCCTCCTCCTACAAGGTCTGCCCTCAGAGGAGCAGGGTCCTGCTGCTGCTGGAAGGGCCTTTCCGGAAACTGGTGCTACTGAGGCGGGCGCTGAACCTACCCACCTCCACCGTACTGAGCTTGAGTCGGGCACCGACTCTGAATGTGCCCAAAACTTCCACAAGAGAAACACTTCGGTCCTGGGCTCGTGAAAAAAGGACGAGGACCCAAAGATTTGAACTGGAACTGCTGGGGCCTGCTCCCTACTGGATTGAAACTAGAAGGTCCCGTCGCAGGAGACCTGCTGCTAACTGCCTTCCCCTTCAACGAACCCAGATGGATCCCCTCTCATGGTGCACCTCCCTACGAGTGAATCCTCTCTACAACCTCTGCCTTCTTCTATACTTCCAAGTACGTTGAAAGGGTGAAGGGGGTGACAACATACTAGAGTGAAGGACGAAGTGCCTCCTCCAAACATCTCGCCCGAGACTCCTCATCCGGAAAGAGATCCGAAGAAAAGTGTAGGAGATCCTTGAACATGATCCCCAACTCTCGTACTGACATACTCCCCTACTAGAGGGAGAGTAACTCCTGCCGCTTCTTCGCCTTGATCATGGAAGAAAGGAATTCCTCTCGGAACTCCTTCTCAAAGTCATCCCACAGAACCTCTGTCTCTGTCCTCTCCCCGAGGTAGAGCATTCACCACTGGTGTGCCGCACCTCTCAGCTGACTGACTGCTAGGGAAACCAGTACTCCCTCAGAGCACAAATCAAAGTAAAAGCGATCTCTAGCTCCTCAAGCCACCCCTATGTCTCCATATCTGAAGTACTACCCTCGTACTCCTTGAGGGTTTACCGCTAGAAGGAATGCAGAGTCTTCTACCACTGGCTATATTCCTCCTCTCGGTCAATCCTCAACTGATCAACCGCCTAAATCTGCTGGGCCTTGACCATCTGAGTCACTCAGGGACGACGTCCAGGTGCCATAACTATACAGTAAACAAGGATCACCTAAGCCCAAGTAGTAAGGAAATATCTTAAGGTTTTATTTTATCACATTATTTCAATTTCTTTCCCAGAACGCCCAAATCAAGTAAAACACAATCATGATGATGCATGTACCTTCCATAGGGTCTCTACCCTGCAATCAATATAGTCTCACTTGATCATTCGGTAGGCTCATAGTCCTTGCATCGGATCACGGGGGGCCCTAAAATCCCATGTCCTAGCCGGTCTTCCCTTGCCTATGTCACGCACCAAGATTAACCAACACTGTTGCCCTACCATCCAATGCAATCCTCACTGTGCCTAACTCTAGACTCCATCTTATCTCTCAACAATCAGCTCTGATACCATTCTGTCACGACCCCCTCCCACCAAAGATTCCTCTCCTGAGCTGGCAATGGTAAAAGGGAGATAATGACCCCTGAGTCCCGCCTCCAGTAGGCCCCGGGGTGGCGACTAGCACCAAGGGTATAAGTTTTCACAATTATGGGAGGCATTACCCTTTTTATAATTTAAGATCGGGAGATAGGACAAGTCAACCACCAAAAATGAAAAGAAAAAGTGTATAGAAATAAAACCAAACCAATCCGACATGCATGTTTAAATAGTTCTGAAACAAGGTACAAGTACAAGAAAGCTGAAAAAGTACAATACCAAAAGAAACAAGAGTACAACAAACTACAAAAACTCCAACTTTCCCAACTAGTAGGGTCCCGTACGGCCCTGGTAGTCCTCTTGGAAACCTGAAAGGAAACGTAGGGTGAGCATACAAGTATACTCAATAGGGAAACCTAAATCTCTCATGCACAAGTGGGGAGACATCCTAATGTCCCGTTATAAGAACCGAAAAACCAAAACCTAACAAGGAATTCTATCCACCCAACCTCACCAGCCACGGTCACCAAAAAAACAAACAACAGGTAGTAGTAGTATATAAGATTAAGAGTATTGGGTACCCCGCACCATTCCCCATTAATTAGCTGCTCTTCCTAACGGTGAACGTCCTGATGCTACCACAATATTCCCGCCCACACACACCTGGGCCTCAAGAACCACAAATCCCGCCCGCACACACCTGGGCCTCACAACCACACATCCCTCCCGCACACACCTATGCCTCACAACCACGTATCCTGCCCGCACACCCCTGGGCCTCACAACCACGTATCCCACCCGCACACACCTGAGCCTCATCCCGAAGGTTCTTGGGAAATAGTAAAACCTGCCCAAAGAGTCTTGGGCTAAAACCACCCCAATCGAAACCTACCCAAAGAGTCTTGGATGTAAGGTCTCCTCAAGCCATCACAGTCTAGGGAAGAAGGAGCAGGAAGGAGCTAGTAACTAATTGAAAAAACACCCTCTCCCATGAAATGGGAGTGTTCGACACTAAGTGCTCAACATGGGTGGGGTGCGATAAAACACAAAGATACAGATATATATATACCAAACACTCATCCCAACCTATGTCTTCTAATAAAATAACTAAGAACATGCCTCGAAAATACTACTACGAAGCATGCATACAACAAACAACCCCAACCCCATTTAGGTTTTCATGTTTCAATAGAATCAGTTTATTAGTTCCTTAAGTACTGGGAAACTATCCACAACCAACCACATCGATCATTCATAAAACATATCCCTGTCATCCAAAAATCAAGTTAGGAAAAACACAAACTACACAACCAAGTCCTTCTTATTAACCAACCAACCTCATTAATTATTATTTCCATTCCACTATCATGCCCCACCATTCATTAACTCTCTCACTTTCATTTATTATTAACAACTCATAGTTCGATCACATTCAAACCCATCCCTGTAGCCCCACTGCCAACCACCATAACCACAACCACACCGTACATCATCATCCCTTGATACAATTTATCGCAGCCCCGCTACCCATCACCAACATAGCATTCACACAAACCCACAAACAAGACAACCGCAGCCCCGCTACTCACCCAGTTCACAACAACCCACAAAACACCCCCTTCACATAAAGAAAACACTAACCATCACCCACATGTTTATTATTTCAGTTTTGTTAAAACGAGGTGATCACACAAGGGTTCCATATTTTCATTTAATCAGCCAACTTTATGTGATTAACCAATTTCCACATTCCATGAAGTTTCCATCCATAAACGGTATAGAAAGATATGGCAGAATTTAATTGCACAAGTAAAGGACCCAAATGACCGCGATTTTTAGTAGGTATAAGCCTATTCAATTCACAACATAATATCACATGATATAAATAATGTAACAGTAATCACAAACTTCCCATCCCCGTTATATAAGCCAGTTATTATCTTTATTAAACCGGTTCAAAAGTGTTTCACGTAAACAAGAGGACACCCACCCCGCATGATGCACAAATTTAGAGAGATGAAGGTAAGATCCCTACCTCAACAGGTTCTGATAACAATGCTCCCCCGGATCAACTTTAGAAGACACCCGTTGGCGTCCGTCGCTTCTGGCAAAACTCGGAAAAACCTCATCAGGTGGAATCTGGGAAGGAAAGGCCGAAAGGAAAGAAACAAATCCAAGCTCAGAATTTCCGCCTCGTCGTTACGATCCCGTGGCCACTGACGGATCGTAAATCGGAGCTCAGATGAAGAAGTTATGGATGAAAGCAGCCTTCAAGTCTCTTGAGAGAGCTCTGCTTGAGGGAATGGGGAGGAGAGGAGTGAGTTGAAAAGGAGGAGGGGACCCCTCCTTTTATAGGTGAGAAAAACAAAAGTACACGACGTGTACTTTATGGTATACGGTTTGTACTCGACCATTTCACACGGTCACCACGCGGCTTCCAACACGGCCTTCAACGCGGCACGCGGGCGTTGACTGGTCAACACACGGTTTGAAGGTAACACATACGCGGGGAGACACTACATGGAATGTACTCATTTATTTCACATGGTAAGGACATGACTCCAACATGACACATGACCGTTGATTGGTCAACACACAGTTTGTGGGTAACACATACATGGAGAGGGACTACACGACGTGTAGTATTGGGTACACGGCGTGTACCCATTTATTTCAAACAGCAAGGTCATGACCTTCAACACGGGGTATACCCGACGAGGGTGTACACGGCGTGTACTCACACTACACGGCGTGTAATTACAAAATTCTAGAAAGTGTGGGAAAATTCCATTTTACCCTCCAGAACACTTCGTGACCTTACTTTTGACAAAGGAATGGGCCGGAGAGGTCCGGGCCATTACAGTAGTGGAATGAATATCCATCCTACCTTGAAGGTTAAAGTTACCATTTTCATTTACTCTTAAAGTGTGTCCCAAATTAATATTTTCAAATGTAATATTGGTGAGATAAATTAACAAAATAGTAATATTAATGAAAATTAATAGTTAATTCCCTATAATAATATCAACTTTATTTTTTGAATCTGTAAAATACTTCCCCTTTTAGGTCATTACCACCCTTTTCTATTTTTATGATGAGGGGGGGGGGGGGGAGATGGAGTGTCAAGTGGAGAACCATCAAAGACACTACTTGACTCGGCTCTTAATTCATTAAATTTGTTAATAATCATTTGATACTATAATAAAGGATACCCTCTACATGAAAATTTATAAGGGTATAAATTATGAGACTGTATATCTTGTTGAGTTTTCTATGAGGCCTGTTACATAAGAAAAAATAAATTAGTTATAATATAACTAACATTAATTAAACAAATTAGTTTAAACTTACATAATTTTTTTTTAACCTTACTTAATTATAATAAATATATTTATAAGTAATTAATTTAAAATATATTTATTCAAAAAAAAAAAAATTCATATAAATATTTTAGCTAGAAAAAATAAAAACAATAAATGATTTATCCCTCTGACTATATAAAAACCTATTCCATGTATCCCTATATATAAAACCATATTTAAGGCATGGATATTGATTACTTTTAATCCAAAAATATAAAATAAAGCCAATTTCATCATATATTTAATTATTTGAGAAAAAGAAATGAACAAGGAAAAGTGAAGAAAAGAAGGATCCTAGGGGGACCTAAAATATTGTAACCCAAGGGAATCCCATCTAATGAGATTAACCCCCCCAGGTTTCAAAAATTTTAAATTATAGAAGCAGGAAACACTAAATTCTTGAACCTCTAGAGAATCAAGGTGGTCCATAACTTTATTACCTTCAAACCAGGTGTGTATTATTCAAATGTTGTTGGAAATCATACCTCTAAATTTTATAACGGTGTAGGTAATAAACCTGGGAATAGAAATGATTCCATGAAAATATTTTAGGAGGATCATAGAGTTGGTTTCATCTTCAGAGATAATAATGTACCCTTATCAGCATAAGGTAATGATAGTGAGAAAAGCACGAGCCATCGCCTGAAGAGAAGAACTGTGGACAAGGTGGAATGTGAAGGCCAGGATGACTGAGCCCCCAAAATCCTAGACAACCCCTCCTCCTCTCATGACTCCTTAGATGAAGTACCCATCAATGTTAAGTTTCAAACCCATGGAGGGAGGTTTCCATTGGAACCATTGACTACTTAAAGCACTACAACTAGGATGGGTGACTTTCACGTGATTTTGAAGCAGATGACGGGTTGGAGCCTCTCACTAGTTTCTGATGATCCTAAACCAGTCAGGAAGAAGGTTCCTTGTTCTAGAAATGATGGTCTTACTAGAATATTAGATCCCATCATACCTCACTTTGTTCCTAGCCTATTATAAACACTAGCATCCAACATGCAAGACAGTGGTCCACACCATTTTCTCCGGGCCTCTATCACTCAATACATGAAATAAATGAACAATAAAAGGTTCATAAAGAAAGGTTTGGTAAGAGAAGGAATTAAACTATCAAAAAAATATCCAGACATCATGCACCCAGTCTCCCTCAAAGAAGATATGGTCTACACTCTCCTATCTATGGCTGTTACCGCAGGAGCATTTGGACACCATGTTGATACCACACCTTCAAATGTTCTTGTCTATGGGAAATTCATTATTTATTATCCTCCAAGTGAGGAAGTTAAACTTTATTGGAATTATCTTAAACTAAAAAACATCATTCCAGCAATCAATATTCTCTTGGGGTGAAAGATTCTGACGAAATCCCTTTATAGAGAAGGTCCCCAAGTTTCAAAGAGTAAACATGCACCTATCTGGATTCAAGTTGATTTCAATGAGGTTAAAGGGGTCTTGTTGGTCTTTATCCAAAATATACTTGATGAAGTAAGAGAATCTAATTTCCTCTATAAAAGAGTTATTGGTGGTTGGACATCCCAGGAATCTGATAACCGTGCCTGTCTAGTTGTGATGACAAAAGGACAAATCACCTTCCCCAATAATCCATTGAGTGTGGGGTTTAAGAAATGTGAAAAGGGGAAATAGAATAGACATAAAATGATATGCATGAACTTAAACCATCATAGAACTACCTACGCAATTGCTGTTCATGAAATTCCCCCATAAGCTATGTTATTCATGGATTTCCCAAGCTAGATTTGCATGTATGTAGAGGAGGGTGTTAGAAAGGCTACGTACGTTGATCCATCCTTCCTAGATAGGACTACCAAAATAGATATTTCACTGATTGGTTGATTATTCCCCAATTAAGGAATAAAATATTAACATGAAAATACTTAACATAGCTAGGTATGTCCTAAACTACCAGGCATGTGGGACAATTGGGTGGTTTTTCTCATTAAAGTTAATTATCACCCTCTTATTTCCACGTACAAGTGAAAGTTTTGGTAAACGTGTATTACCATGAATATCATATTTTGGTATCAACCTCTATAGAGGAGAATAATATCATCATATAATTTTAAGAAATATATGTTTAATTTAATTAAATAATATAATTAATATAGATATATATTTACATGAAAAATATACATACCTAAGTTCTCCAACCTCAATGTCCTTCACTTGGAAAGATTTATGCTACTTCAAAAAAAGTATGTGTACCAGTATTTGATTATAATTATATAAATGTAATAAATAAAAAATTGATTTCTCATAATAGAAAACAAAATATTGATTTTTTATTTTTCAACCAAAAAATGTGTAACTAAAACTATATTATATTAAAATTAACAACAAAACAATTATAGAAATGATTATCATCTAAAAATATGTAATTATTTTTCACCTATATTTTTTTATAAATAAATACATTTTATAAGTAAAAATTTACTTGTTCATAATAAAAAGAAAATTATTAATATTTTTTTGAATAAAAGTGTATAACTAAAAATGAAGAATATAAAGAAAATGGTCACAATAAAATGAGAAAGGAAAAAAATTTCAACAAAAAAATAGATATCTAAATCCAATGAATATAAAAAATATTAAAAAAATCAAAGAAATTCTAAACACACACAAATATATATATGTATTTTTATTTATTTATTTAAATATCAAAGTTAAAAATTATAGATCTTAACACTTCCAGTTTCATAGAAAAAAAGAGATTACCAGATTAGTTAGGAGAGTTATGAATTATTTTCCCATATACCTTCTACTGGATCATTTCATATTTCATCAATAATGTATACAATTATTCCATTGTTATCATTGGCTATTCATGTAATAGATAGAGAAAATTTTTATAAGTCTTCATCATCATCAATATTCTCATCACCCAAATGATTTTTCCCAAGAAAAATGATATACCACTCATCATTTGATGAATCAAGAACATAATTTTTTTGCATGAATCACCTTAATAAATGATTCCTCCTTGAAACTAAATCATCACAAATAAATAAACATAAATCCTTACTCATCATGTTTCACACCACTATTAATACCATCCCAATTACACTTAAATATCAAGACCCAAAATTTAGTATTATTATTCTCCCATATATCCTCAATAACTCCAAAATATGATAACAATGCATAAATTGGGTTTTTATATTTGGCACTTTAAAAAGGAAGTACTTCATAGACAACAATTACTCCACTATTTTGAATGTTACTATTGTTGTTTTTGTGTGTGAAAAAAGTGTAACTTTAATATCAAAATTAGACCACATGATCACATTAAAACTTGACCCCCTGCTAACCATTTCAATGCTTCGGGTGAGGATAAAGAAATGTTTATTTTCTCTATAAACCATGAAAAAATATGTTTTTATATTCATTCATCAACTAAATTTTATTTCTTCTTAGATATCATACGTCTAATCCGAAAATATGTGATAATATATATGGTCAAACATCACCTATGTCACTCAAAATATATAAATATGGATGAATCACTTCATCAAATGGAATTAAAATTATTTTTAATCCATAAATCCATTTACCTTCACTATCAACTATAAAATTTTAAAATATTGGGAGACTAATGTTCTCCACTTTATAAAAATAATCTGTACCAAAGTTAATTACCACTTCAGATATATATTTTTAAACAATAGAAACCTAATTTCAATGATTATTCTTAACATTTCCCTTCAAATTTTTTTATATATCATTCAAAATAATACATCCAATGTAAATAAATAGGCCCACATATTATTATATTTCACACCAAATAAATCAATAGATAAACCATCATATCAAAAAACTATTGTGGAAAATATATTTGTAGTTTAAAAAGTATGATGAAAGTTTTATTATCCAAAAATTCTAAAAAATATGGATTTATTAAATTGTTGTAAATTTAATTGAAAAAGAAACACAAACAAATTATAGGCTTTTTTATTGGTATTAGAAATATTCAATGCAATGAAATAGGTAGAAACTATTACCTTAATACATGATAGTCATGATATTTCATAGTTATTAACATTAAATCCTTTGACAACATTATATTTTTCACATTTGAAAAAACCCACTAGGAACTCTAATACCATGAAGGAATTGAAAAAAAATTATTTTCTTACTCTTTCTTAATGCGTGACATGATAGAGGCAAATATATTCTATTTTTTTTATTATGGGAGATAACTTCAAATGTATTCCCATGGTTACTAAGTCTAGTATTTCTTATAATCTTTCATTTTTACTTCCATTTATGTTTAAAAATATTCTAATTAGGAATCCAAATTTTTTTCACAACATTAATAACTTCAAGGGTTTGTTTTACATAAAAATATTTCCAATAAGTTAGCTCCAAAAAAATTAATTGTTTCTTCCATGTATTTGGTTGAAAAATAGTACATAATTTATTTTCAAATGTAACATCATTTTTTAACCTTCTTTTAATATTACTCAGCTAAAAATTGTTATGGGGAATATTCATACTTTTTAAACCATTAAGTTCCATGTTTAATCATCGATAAGGAAAATCAATTCAAAAAATTCTATTATGTCCCATTACACTATTTTTCATCCATTATATAATTGATGATATGATGTACCATCTTCACAAATTGGGAAATATTTATGTCACATAACACTTTATCTTGATAATATTCAATATACAAGACAATCATTTGTCATTAACATTATTATAACACAAAAAATAAAAAAATACTTCTTGTACGGATCAAATAATAAAATACTTGTATCCCATATAAATTTTAAATTATCAATAGATGGAAATAGATAAACATCAATATCATTTCTAGGTTGTTTTGGTCCTAAAATCATCAAGCTCATCATCACATATTTCCTCTTTATACATATATATGGGGAAACGTTGCACAAAAAAAAGTCTATGAACTATATTGGATACTAATAACATGATATGGATTCATTATATCTATGTAAATACCCATTATAATATTTCTAACTAAATTTATAAAATTAAGATATTTGTGATAAAATATTTTCTGTTGCGGAGAATTATTAGGATGGGGTAGTTTTCGATTAGAGATATTCTAATTAGTATTATATATTTCACTCATTTAATCATTTGAATTGAAAAGTAGATTCTTTAAACAAGTAATAATTATAAGATACTATATTTATTTATAAAAAAGTTCATTTCTTGTTCTTAATAATGAATTATAATAGGTTTTCCATCTATTTTATATCACGATGTCCTACATTTAGTTCATTATGATAAAATTTCACATTCCTTCCATAAAATAAAATATATTTATGGAAGGAATGTATCTTTTTATAAAATGATCTCATTGAACATAATATTTTTTCCTCATTATTAGAATTGGGAAGCCTATTACCTTATTAATGCGTTTCTTTTAAAAAAGAAAATAATTTAGTGAAAGTTTTATCACTCCAACCATGTCGTGCTTTCAAGTTATTTAATAAAATAATTTCTAATAAGAATATAGATTCAGTGAAAACTAATAATAGTGGTTTCTAAGCATCTTTGTACAATTTTTCAACACTTTTTTTTCAATTATTTTAACACAACATCATTAATTAATTCTTCAAGTAGATACTCTATCTGATGTAAAACATATTCATCATCCTTAGAACTTTAATTGTTTGTTATTTCACCATGCCAGATCTATCATGTAAAATTATGACTAAAACCATAGAAAATCAGATGGTCTTTGGTTTCTCTATACCATAATTTACTCATATTCAAACATTTCATGTATGAATATAAAATCAAATTTTTTTCAATATTTCATAGAGAAAATTACAATAAATGATCAACCCCTTTCTCATATTCATTAGTATTTCTTGAAGAATTTATCCTATTATTACCCAATAATTACCTAAAAAATATAATAAAATAGGTGTATATGTAAATATATATATAGATTTAAATAAATATATATATAAATAAACAAAAGTAAAATAAATAAAAATATATAAAAAATATAAATTTAAACATGCAATTTTTTTTTAAAAATAATTTTATATTTTAAATATAGTTTAAAAATTTAAAAAAGTGTATAACATAAAAATTAATAAAATTTAATTATAAAAACAAAAAAATTATAAATGAAAAAAATTGAAGGAAAAAATGAACTTGACCATAAAAAAATTATAATGATATAAAATTTATAAATAAAAACAATTATAAATACAAATAGATATAACCAAAAACAAATTACATCCACAAATAATTTCTAATTAAAAAAATTATAACATTAATTTTTTTAACAAAATAAATTTATAATTGATAATAAAATTCAGACAAATAAATGAATGGATGATTATAATTTATATCTAAAAAGTATTTAATTTTTCTTTAATAATAAAAAAATACAAAATTTGGAGGTAAATAGGTCATAAATCCCATTGAAATCACATGAAGGTGGTGTAAATGCCGTGAACTCTATAAGATTGAAGAGAAACTATTAAAAAAATGTATTAGAAAAAAGAACCAACAAAAAAATTTAAGCACAGTTGTAGATCGAGATGATTAGGGTTTATGAGGATAAAATAATTTCAAGGGTTATAAAATAAGGATAAATGATAGAATATTGAAGAGAAACAATGTCAAAATATGATAATAATTGAATGAGAGTGATAATAAAGCCTAGTTAGGTGCCTTCAAGGGTTGAGAGAATGATGGTTTTAGAAATATCAAGTAAAAAAAATGAGGGTTTTGGGGGATTATGTATAATTTTAAGAACATTTAACATTAGTTTTCTATAAATACAATGTTAAAAGTTTTTAATTATTAACTTAACATTAGTTTTATGTAAAAAATATATTAAAGGTAATCCTAAATACATTTTAACATTATTTTTATATAAAAAAATCATTAAAATCCCCTTATTCACTTTTAACATAGGTTTATAAAAATCTGATATTAAAACTCTATTGTAGAAGCCTATTTTATACTAGTGAATCTTAAAGTGGGTAAAACATTAATAAAAACCTTAAAAATGTCCAAAACACCTTTATCTGTGAAAATAATTCATAAAACATTTAAAAAATTACTTTTAAATCATTTCAAAACAATGTTTAAAAATATTATCTAGGTTGTCATCATAAAACTCTATATGTTACATTAATGAACCCATACTATGAAACATTTGTTTCAAAACATAGTTTATGACTTTTTATGAAAATAATACATAATATCATGATCTAGAAAAAGATAATCATCAAAGAAATAAAAAAATAATAATTTTAGGTGTCCCATATAACAATTAAATCCTTTAAAATCTAATTTATAATAAACAATCCCATACTTGGTTTAGTTAACAAAGGGAATCACATAGATATAACTTCCAAAAGTAGTTAAATATAATGAATAGATGTGATTTATACCATATGATAAGAGGAGTGATCCCAATAAGAATTTTGGAATAACTGACATTGAAAAAATACAGATTATAATTCATTCAAGTTGAACCATAGTCCACCTTACCCTTGAGAATGAAGGAAAATGAAATAGCAGGGAAGGGGAATATGGAGGAAGATGATTAATATCATATACTTGAATAAATCAAACTACTTCAATGGTTAATCAATAATGTTAAACCAATGTAAGGGATCCAAGGCAAGCAACAAGATATATTCCATGATAATTCTCTACCAAATGAAAAAGAAAAATAAATTCACCTATTTTAAATTAGATTTATAAAGAAATCAAAATTTATAAATTTTTAAAGGCCCAAATGTGTTGGGTAAAATATTAGTATAATAGTTCACAAACAATGAAAATGTTTATATAATTCAAAATCTAATCTATGTTGTTTTGATTCAAATTTGTGATAGGTTGGTATGGAGTATGATATTTTACTCTATACCAATATTAGGATTGAAATAGCACTGAATATGCACAATATACAAGGGGGGGGGGGGTGAATTGTATACTTTAAAAAATTTCTTAAGGAAATTTTGTATAAACAAAATTCACAACACCTCTAATAAGAAAACACCTTCTTAGAGAAATATAAAGTTCTTAAGACTAAAGCTTAAGAAGATTTTCATACAAATAGATTCCACCACAACACATATATAATCGCTTACAAACAGATATACAATTTATAAAGTTTATACACAAAGAAAACTTCCTAACTTTTAAAAATCAAGGGAAAATTACAATCTTCTTTTAACCCAAAGAGGAGGATATCCAACAACCTTGGATAAAGGTCCCTTGTTTTATACTTACAAGAAAGTCTATCTTACCCAAACCCAGGTAAGACCTTAATCCTAAGATCAGTATCTGTCTTTCTATCTCTGTAAGCCCTCAATTTTTAAGGAAATCGACACCTCTGACTTCACAACCCGAAGTCTCTGATTTTAAGGAAATCACACCTCTACACGAAGTAATTCTACAAAAAAAAAGTTTGAATAACTTGTTCAAACCTTTTGCACGAAGCCTGAGAGTTTATAAGAGCCTCTCACTCTAGATAAATTCACTTTTAGAGAGATAAACTCGTCCATCCAACCATTCATCGATCTATCTATATATTTGGATATGATCATCTGAGGTTCTATTTATAGCTTTCAAAAAAACTTCCGGTCAGTTCCACTCCTATGGTCATATTTCCTTAAATCTCGGAGGGACCTGGACACATGGAAAACATACAACGGTTAGTTTATAATAGAAACAACGACATCTTTTTATATCACTAACCATGAATATAAATATCTTACAACATAAGTTTAAGGAACTTGTAATCCGATAAAATTGAAATGATATGAAAGTAATTAAAAGGTTTGGAATAAAGATTTGAATAAAAAATTCCAGAATGATTTTTTATAAAATCGGTATGAGTAAAGAATAAGGAAGTATTTTATGAAAACTTGGTTTTATAAATTCTGGTACTAGTATCATGATATATGGCATGAAAAAATATAATCGGTATCAGATTATAGAAGGCGTTGCATAAGGAAATTCTCAGTACCAGTTTATTATTCTCCAGTATCGGTATCATAAGAAACCTTATCACTGTCTCTAACATAAATGGTATTAAGAAAATATTCTTTCGAAATGTGGAATGGAAATTTCTAGTACAGATATCCCGGTATAAGAAATTCAGTATTGGGATTTCTGGTATGACATAAAAAATGGTATGACAAATTTTTCTTAAAACTGAAATACTAGAATTCTATGTTTAAGGAAAAAATATGATACATGATTTTATTCTAGATGGAAATCTGTATCGAAGTGAAAACATAGAAGGAGAAATAGCGTTTTAAGGAATTTCTGTATGGTATAACCATGAACCAAATTTTGGAACCTTAAGAACTTTTCAAGTGTGGAAAAACAGATTTTTGAAAACCTTAATAAAACACTCAAAAGTATAAGGTAATTTTGGTTATATGGAAATTTATGTAAGTGTAAGAAAATATATGAAAGTGTAAGAAAAATATATTTAAGAAGAAGGTGTTTATGATTTTCAAAATAAGAGCATATGGAATGGAGATTTCTTATAGACCTAATAATATCCCCCATTTTGGAAAGCACAAACAACTTTGAAAAATTTGAAAAAGAAAAGAAATAAATGCTTAGAGTTAGAAACACTTATCCCCCTTAAGTGTATAACTTAGGGTAAATTATTCTTAACTTATGTATAAGTTCTTAAAATATGGAAATCTCCCCCTTAGATATATATTATTCTATTTATAGAGACTCCCCATTAGATATATATCTCTTCCTTATTGATGAATGTTAGGAAATTTATTTTTCCTTAGATTTTACCCTAAGGAATTTTTTTCCTTTAAAATTTTTTCTTCATTTAACTTCCCCCTTTGATAAAATTATCCCCCTTTGGGATTTTCAAAAAGGAATAGAGAGGGGCTTGTAAGGTTATAAAGAAATATACACAAGAAAAAATATATAAAAGATTTGCAAGGAATTATGTTTTACATCAATGAAAATACAACAAAAAATTGGTATGGGAAAAACATATCAACCCTCTGTTTTCTTCTCTAAAAGAAGAATTTTCACCGAAGACATAATATTTTTTACCTCCTTTTTATATTCTTGAATATTATTTATCAAGTCATATTTCTCAGCTACCTTCTTCTCCAAAGCCTGGATCTAGAATTCTTTGGACCGATTCTTATCTTCAAGAACTTTGATCACTTCCTCTTGTGAATCTGATTTCTTCACAAGACCAGAATATATTTCATTCTGATAATTGAAAACTTTAGCTACGATATTCATTTGATCAAGCTTAATTTTGACTTCATTTTTCTTTGTAGCTAACTCACTTGAAAATTTATCTCAGAAATAAGTCTGTACTTTGGTCATCTCATTTGCTACATCATTGAAGGCTCCCTTGGTCGATTCCATGAAGTCCGAGAATTTTAGAGCTTTATCTGATAAGGTTCGGGTCTAGATCATCACTTTATGACATGAAACTTTTTGATCTTTGTAATCAATGAGAAGATTATTATTATCAGATTCACCTTTCACAACCATGTCCATCAGCATAGATGTTGAATCCGTCTTTTGGTTTAAGGTTTCCTCTATCATTTGGCTCCCAGAATCTATGTTAGCAAGTTCCAGAATGGTACATACTAATTTCCTTAACGAAATTTTTAAAAACTCATCACCCATAGATGATAAAGACTCAGAATTAGATTCTTATTTGTTGACCTTCAGAATAGAGGATTCTAGATTCTCAAGATTTTGAGGAGAGTCGACATCAGAAGGGGAAACCATAATAGACTTCCCTTTATCAACTTTCGGCACTATAGAGGGTTTGGAACCCTGAGGGACTTTCTAATTTTCTATAGCCTCATTATCTCCAGATGCTCCTTGAATATCTTCTTATTTCTCTTCTTCACTTCTAGTATCACTATTTCCGGATTCATGGATTTTATCTTTATCTCTGGTTACATCAATCTCTTCTTCTACCTCTTCAACTTCTTCAACTTCGGTCTCAACTTCTTATTCTTCTTCTTCCTCGGTAGAAACTCATGGGGTTGCAAAATAATCATCAACTTGTCTAATCACATCAATTTCTTCTTATTGAATTATCTCGTCCTCTTCCTGTACTTCTACTTGAGGTTCCGGAATAGATTTCAGCATCACTACAGCCTTCTTCTCCTTCTTAGGTTCTGGAGTGACATCCAGTACTGGTAGCTCCTTAGAGGACTTTTCTACTCCCTTCATCAAGGATTGTATAACCTCTATCTCAGTTATATTTATTTTCTGCTTCTTCTCTTTATCTTCTTTCTCTAACACATCAGTATTTTGAATCTTCAAAGCCTTTGTCTCTACCGGATTCAACCCAAATGTTGGATCCCATTCCTTCCTGGATTCATCTAACTTCCTCCAGCTAGTTACAATATCATCAGAGTAAGACTTCGGTTTCCTTATCACTGGTGGAGCTGAAGCCTGACCTATTGAGATATGATCGTCATGAGAGAACTAATTCAACTTTTTCTTCTTTTGAGCACTTTTAGATTATTTCTGTACTGACTTTTTTCGGTGTCTCTTTGGTCGATCCCAGAATAGCTTCTTTCAATACCGGCTTTTAAACTTCCGGGGTCACAATTTCTTCAAACTTCTTAGAGTCCGGATTGTAAGAAAGTTTCATTCTCTTCATCTTATCTTCACTTAGCAAAAAAATCTTACAAGGCTTTAAAGAAGACTTGCATGCAATTTTCATTTCAGCTAAAACCATAACAACTATCCTTGAGATAGTGGTAGGGTACATCAGGATTTGGGATTTGATGGTACTAGATTTCACAACATTAATCGTAATAAAAATATACTTAACAAAATTAACCTTTATGAGGTTGATGAGAAATTCTAACAAGAGAATGTCACACATCTTTAAGGAATATTTATCCCCTTTTCTTGGGATAAAGAAACTCTACATCCATAATTCCACTAATATATGGTCCACTGATAAGTGTGCAAGCTTCAGAGTCTTAACTCCCCTGATGTCGATACTTTCTAAAGCATGGATCTTCTCAAAAGAACCTTCCTTATCCAGAATTTTATAATAAACTATGAGGGACTCTACTTAATAGGGAATTTTAAGGATATCAGCTTCTTTCTAGCATGAAACGGTGTAGGATTTTTCATAAGCCTTAAATTTGAAAAACTCCTTGCCATCTTTCTCAAAGAAATTGAGAGTCATAAAACTATATGACTAGCTCCAGATATACAGGATCTTGAAACTTGTATTTTTATATAAAAATACTCTCCCAATGATTGAATTTGATAATATGAGAGATGAGGGAATCATATCGATTGAACAATTCTGAACATACATGTCTCTCCCAAAATATCATCTTGTCTTTATTCTCCTTGACTTCCATCTGGTCGGAACTGCCTGACATTCAGATCTATAAGAAATCTATGAAGAAATCTATAATGACAAACTCTGAAGCATTATAACTTCAACTTGAAGGCTTAAGTAAATGGTGGTGTCCTCATTAAGTGGGTTAGAACTTATATAGAAAAACTATGACCTTTCAACTTCCATAAGGAAATCAAACGGCTATGATTTTCCCAGAATGATCTAATGGTTGAGGATGGTTGAGGATGGTTGAAAACATATATCCATACCTAAATTTTGAGGTTTTATAAAACTAAAAGTCATATTCTAAGTAAATATGAATCCGAAGAAAAATTTCTTAAAAGAAAGAAATACTAATAAATAGAACTGTAAGAAAATAACTAGGGGGTAAGAAAATGTACCTTTAAGGAATCTCTGAAGAAATTATCGGTTTTAAAGAAAAAATTTCTTGGGGTTAAAAAAACTAGATACTGGAAAGTTGACTCTGAGAACTACAAATATGGAAATATGGATTCTGAGAATTTCAATTCTGGGATTTTCAAAACAGATAACGGAAAAAAAACCTCAATTCCGAAACTCACTGATTCCGGAAAATTAAATTTTTTTTATGGAAAACTAAGTTTTTATAATTTTCAAATATATGTACTCTCCCTAAATTTAGGAGTAATTTAATGTTAGGATATTTTTAAACAAGAAGTAGATATGAATTATTATCTTACAAAAATCATTCCTAGCTTCTGTTTAATTTATTCAAATATATTGGATGGTAATGGTTTGGTAAATATATCAGCAAGTTATTCTTACATTCCGATGAATTGAAGAATTATATCTCCTTTGAGTGTGTGATCCCTAAGAAAGTGATGCCTAATATCTATGTGCTTATCATGGGAGTGATGTTCTGGGTTTTTACTTAGGGCTATGAAACTAGTGTTACCACACAATATTTGAGTTTTGGTAATACTCATGCCATAATCTGTGAGTGTGTGTTGCATCCACAACACTTGAGCACAACAAATTCCAACTACTACATATTATGCTTCAGTAGTGGAAAGTGCTACAGAATGTTGTTTCTTAAAAGACCAAGAAGCTAAGTAATCTCTTAGGAAATGACATGTTCCAGATGTACTATTTCTATCCATTTTATAACCATAAAAATCAGCATCCGAAAAACATTTTAGTTCAAAAACATTTCCAGAAGAATAAAAAAGTCCTAAATACAAGGTTACTTTTAAGTACTAGAAAATTCTTTTCACAGCCTTATGATGGGATTCCTTAGGATTTTCTTGATATATTTCACATAAAAAAACAAAAAACATTAAGTCGGGTCGACTTGCTGTTAAGTAAAGTAAACTTCCTATCATTCCTCTATAAGATGTTTGATCCACTGGTTTCCCTACTTCATCAATATCAAGAGTATTAGAAGTTCCTATAGGAGTAATTATACTCTTAGTGTTATCATACCCAAACTTTTTAAGATGACATTTGATGTACTTATGTTGAGATATATAAGTTCCTTCTGGTTTTTAAGAAATTTGGAAACTAAGAAAGAATGTTTACTCACCCTTCATACTCATATCAAACTCAGACTTCATAAGATTCTCCAAGGAATCTGTTAAGGATTGTTCAGTTGATCTGAATATAATGTCGTCAACATATATTTTTACAATTAAAATATCTTTATTATATTTCTTTATAAAATGTTTTGGATCTGTAGTTCCCTTAGAATAGTTGTTTTGAAGTAAAAATCCAGTAAGTCTATCATACTAAGATCTAAGGGATTGTTTAAGGCCATATAAAGCTTTGGTAAGTTTATATACATGATTGGGATGTTTTACATCTCTTAAACCAAGAGGTTGGTCTACATATACTTCTTCTTGTACATATCCATTAAGGAAAGTACACTTCACAACCATTTGATAAAGTTTAAAATTATAGAATGCTGCAAATTCTAGAAGAATTCAGATGGATTCAAGTCTTGATACCAGTGCATAGGTTTCTTCATAGTCTATGCATACTTGTTGGTTATAACCTTTAGCAACTAATCTTGCTTTATTTCTAACTATAATCCCATTTTAATCACATTTATTTATGAAGACCCATTTTACACCAATAACAGATGTATCCTTAGGTCTCTCAACCAAGGTCTAGACTTGATTCCTTACAAACTCATTGAGTTCATCTTGCATAACATTTATCCAATATTCATCACCTAAGGCTTCCTTAGGAGTCTTTGGCTCGAATTGGGAAAGAAAATCAACATGTTAAATTTTATTCCTTAAGTAACTTCTAGTCCTTAAATGTTGATTAACATCTCCTATGACATTATCAGTAGAATGATTTCTAAGTAACAACTGATTAAGGTTTTGTAAAACTTGATCATCAACATAAGGTAGAAAATCTTCAGGGGTAAATGTTTCAGGAATATTTTCGTGAACATTTTCCTTAGGATAATCCTCGACTATAGGTTGTTGATCATTTTTAGAAAATATATCTGGAGGATTTAAATCATGTTGTTTGAAAACAAAAGGATCCATTTCATCAAATTTAACATGTACCGTTTCTTCCACAGAACAAGTGTTTTTATTGAAAACTCTATAAGCCTTAGAGTTAGTGGAATAGCCTAAGAAAATTCCTTCATCAAATTTTGGTGCAAATTTGTGTAAGTTATCCTCATTATTAAGGATAAAAACTTTACAACCAAAAACCTTGAAGTAAGAAACTCTTGGTTTTCAACCAATCCATAGCTCAAAGAAGTTTTATTAAGAAAAGGTCTTATTAAAACTCGATTTATAGTATAACAGGCAGTAATTACAGATTCATCCCAAAAGTGCTTTACTATAGAATATTCACTCAACATGGTTCTGATTATCTCTTAAAGGATTCAGTTCCTTCTTTCAACAACACCATTTTGTTGAGGAGTTCTAGGAGCTGAGAAATTGTGAGTAATACCTTTCTTACTACAAAAAGTTTCGAAATATGAATTTACAAACTCACCACTATTATCACTATGAATAGTTATCAATGGTAGGTTTTTCTCATTTTTTACTTGAGCTCGAAAAGTTCTATAATAAGAAAAGGCTTCATATTTTCTTTCTAAAAATAGACCCAAGTATATCTAGTGTAGTCATCAACAAGAACTAATACATAATATTTTCCTCCAATACTTCCAGTTTGTGTAGGACCAAATAAATCCATATGCACTAACTATAGGGCATTATATGTTGAAATTTCACTAATAGATTTAAAGATAGATTTGTGTTGCTTTCCAAACTGACAAGGGTCACAAACTTTTGAAGAATCAAAACTTAAAACTGGTAGATCCTTAAATAATCCTTTTTTTGAGAGATTACGAAGGTTCTTAAGGTTAAAATGTCCTAACCTTCTATGCCAAATCCAAGATTGATCTTCAATTTCACTTAATCAAGGAATATATTGACTTATTAAGTCTTCTAAGTTCAAAGTGTAGATATTATCATGCCTATGGGTAGTAAGAATATGTTCATCCTTGGAATTGTGAACTAAACACTTATCATTCCTAAAATTCACAAGGTAACCTTCATCACATAATTGACTTATGCTTATAAGGTTGTTCTTAAGACCATTAACAAATAAAACATTAGAAATTAAAGCTTTGCCAAGAAGGATGATATTACTTATACCGACAATCTCTCCTTGAGAATTATCCCCAAAGGTTACTTTTCCACCTTTCGTTTTGACAATATTATGGAAATAACTTTTGTTACCAGTCATATGAGAAGAAAATCCACTATCCATATACCAGATATTGTTGGTACATTCTTCATTTTCCTGCAAAGACAAAATTTAGCTCGTTGGAATCCAAACTTGTCTAGATCTGGGGTTAGATAAAAAAATTTTAGGAACCCACAATTGTTTTAAAAAATAAGCCTTGTGGAAACCTAGATATTGAATTCTGTTTAAGGAGTAATTTTTCCTCCAATGTCCTCCACTTTGAAATTTTGTACAAAAGGGGGATTTGGATGAAATTAAATAGTTATTCTTGAAAATAGGTTTTCTATGAGTATAACATACTCCAGAATTATTTCCGTGTGGTCTGATTTGAGAATACATCTTGTCAAAATTTTCTTTACTAGAAGTAAAGTTGGAAAGAAGTTTCTTAAGGGAAAATATTTTGGATTTTAGTCTTATGAATAAACTCATTTCCTCCAAAATTATTTCCTTAGAGTTATATTTTTATTCAAAAACATTTATTTTTGAAATAGCATTATTAAGATCTTTATAAAGTTTTTCCTTTTCAGAATTTACATTCTTAAGGTCTTTAGAATGTTTTTCTAGGAGCTCATTGTTATCTTCAAGATCTCTAGTGAGATTTGAAATCTCTTTTGTAAGAACTTCATTTCTAGTATTTTCCTTGTCTAATTTTTTATAAATTTAATGATTTTTTTCTTTTAACAACTTGGAAAATATAGATAATTCTTCATATGAAGGTATTTATTCATTATCTGAAGATGAAGTATCTTCATCAGAAGTAATATCTTAAGGATAATAATTATTATCAAATGATAAATTTGTTAAATCCTCGACTGAGCATACCTTGGCCACAAAATAAGTATTTGAGAAAGAATTAGTAGTAATGAAACTTATATTATTCTGTGCTGCTAAATCATATTTAGAAGATTCACTTTCAGAAAAGTCTCTACAACTATCACTCCAAGTGTCGTTTACTTTAAGACTTTTCTTATGCTTAGAACTATAGAACTTCTTCTTGTTTCTCTCTGAATTACTTTCCTTTTTATCCTTCTTTTTCAAAAGAGGGAAATCAGGTCTGATATGACCTGTTCTTCTACATTCGTAGCAAGTAACTTCCCCATATTTCTTTTCTTTTTAGTCTCTCTTTTTAAACTTATTTTGATAGTTCTTTTGAGCTACTATCTTATTCATTCTCCAAGCAAGATTAGCTAACTCATTCTCAGATTTTTCTGTATCACTAGATTCTGAATGAATAGTAATTTTTTTTAACTTTGATCTAGTAAATCTTTCTGGAGTTTTGGATTTTGTATGGTTAGAAGTCGTTGTGAATGCAACACTTCCATTTCTATTATTTTTCTTAATATTATCCACATCTCTCTTCATTCTAGTCTCATGCTGAAGAAGAGTTCCAAAAAGCTCATCTAAGGAAATTTGGGTGACTTTCCTATTCTCATCAATTATTGTCCTCTTGGACTCCCATTCATTAGGCATGATGTCTATGATCTTGTCAACAAGTATTTCATTATCAATACCTTTTTCTCCCATATACTGTAATCTATTCACAATGGTTATGAACCTTTTCTGAACTTTTCTTATGGGTTCTCTATAAGGAAAGCTAAAGCCATGATATTCATCTCTCAACGTAGCTCTTATTGTCTTATTCATTTATAAGTTCCAAAATGTGTAACTTACAATTTCTTCCAGATACCAATTTCTTCTTCAAAATAGGATATTTGACTATATATGTTCCTAGTCATGAAACATATCAGTGTATTTCTGACTCTGAAATTAGTTTGATATTCTGATCTCTCCAGATTAGTAAAAGTTCTCAATTCCTTATCATAAATATTATAATATCCTATCAGCATCAGTTAGTTGTCAACTCCAGTATTAATAATGAAAGTATTCATCCTGTCTCTCCAATACTCATAATCATTTCCATTAAAAATAGGAGGTTTGGTAGGATTTAAATTGTCCAAAGAACCAACATGCATGGATCCTGCCATAAAAAATATACATTTCTTTGAAAAAAAAGGTTAGTAGTAGTGCTTGAAGAAAATATAAAGTTCTTAAAAAAACATTAAGAAAAATTGTAAAGTAAAGAAGAAAAAAAAATCCGAGTCCAGACTTGGGAGTCCAAAAAACTAATTCTAAAAATATGAAGGAGAAGATGATTTCTCTTCTGAATCTAAATGTGAGATTAATCCATATTAAACCAACACTATGAAAAAAATTGATAAATTGATTCAAAGTATGAGGTAACCTCCTCTGATACCAATTGATAGGTTGGCATGGAGTATGATATTTTACTTTATACCAATATTAGGATCGCAATAGCACTGAATATGCACAATATTCAAGAGGGGGGGGGGGTGAATTATATACTTTAAAAAATTTCTTAAGGAAATTTTGTATAAACAAAATTTACAACACCTCTAATAAGAAAACACCTTCTTAGAGAAATATAAATTTCTTAAGTCTAAAGCTTAAGAATCTTTTCTTACAAAGAGATTCTACCACAAGGTGTATAGAATCTCTTACAAATAGAGATATAAGTTAGAAAGTTTATACACAAAGTAAACTCCCTAACTTTTACAAAGCAGTGAAAAATTACAATCTTCTTTTAACCCAAAGAGGAGGATATCCAACAACTTTGGATAAAGGTCCCTTGTTTTATACTTACAAGAAAGTATATCTTACCCAAACCCAGGTAAGCCCTCAATCCTAAGATTGGTATCTGTCTTGCTATCCCCACAAGCCCTCGATTTGTAAATAAATCGACACCTATGACTTCACAACCCAAAGACTCTGATTTTAAGGAAATCACACCTATGTAAGAAGCAATTCTGTATGAAGAAAAGTTTGAACAAGCTGTTCAAACCTTATGCATGAAGACTGAGATTTTATAAGAGCCTCTCAGTCTAGAGAAATTCACTTTTATAGAGATAAACTCATCAATTCGACCATTCATCAATCTATCTATATATTTGGATCTCATCATTTGTGATCCTATTTATAGCTTTCAAAAAAACTATCAGTTAGTTCCACTCCAACTGTCATATTTCCTTAAATCTTGGAGGGATCTGGACATGTGGAAAACATACAATGGTTAGTTTATAATAGAAACAATGACATAGTTTTATATAACTAACCATGAATATAAAGATCTTACACCTTAAGTGTAAGGAACTTGGAATCTGATAAAATTGAAATGATATGAAAGTAATTAAAAGGTTCAGAATAAAGCTTTGAATAAAAAATTCTGGAATTATAAACTTCAGAATGGATTTTCATAAAATCGATATGAGTAAAGAATAAGGAAGTATTTTATGAAAACTTGGTTTTACAAATTCCGATAATGGTATCATGATATACGGTATGAAAGAATATAATCGGTATCAGATTATAGAAGGTAGTGCATAAGGAAGTTCTTGGTACCAGTTTCTTATCCTCCGGTATCGGTATCATAAGAAATGGTATCATTGTCTCTAAATTAAACGGTATTAAGAAAATATTCTTTAGAAATACAGAATAGAAATTTCTGGTATAGACATCCCGGTATAAGAAATTCAGTATTGGGATTTCTGGTATGGCATAAAAACGGTATGACAAATTTTTATTAAAACCGATATACTGGAATTCTATGTATAAGGAAAAATATGATACCAGATTTCATTCTAGATAGAAATCGGTATCGAAATGAAAATAGAGAATATAAAATGATGTCTTAAGGAATTCTGGTATGGTATAACCATGAACCAAATTTCAGAACCTTAAGAACTTTTCTGGTATGCAAAAACAGATTTCTAAAAACCTTAATAAAACACTCAAAAGTCTAAGGTAATTTTGATTATAAGGAAATTTATGTAAGTGTAAGGAAATATATGAAAGTGTAAGAAAAATATATTTAAGAAGAATGTGTTTGTGATTTTCAAAATAAGATCTTAAGGAATGGAGAGGTCTTATAGACCTAAAAATTTGGACTAACTATGAATCACCCATGAATTAACAACTAGAAGCACCAATTAGGCTCACATGGATTATATGCACTATTTGGGTAACTGTGCATATTGGTATTTTTTATAAATTTTCATTTTGTTCTCTAAATAACAAAACAAGTGATTAAACTAATAAATAAAAAATTTCACACCTTAATGTCATATTTTGGGTGTAATATTTTAGGTGTCACATATTTCATCAATAATAAACTATTAAAACACTAAAAAAAGTGATATTTTATTGAGTAATAAAAAACAGTGTAAGGATGATGTTAATTATCAATGTTATCTATCAAAAGTATTGGAAATAGGTTATTCTCACTAATATTTTTACTTATAATAGATATTTTTTAATTCCATAGAATAAATTACTTAAACAGAACCCAATCAGGGGGTGTTGTAAGACCCAATGTGTGCCACCTTATATGTCATAAGCTACCATTTAGCAGAAAGGGCCTAAAATATGAATGGGGAGACATTAACTCAAAATTCAAACATAAGGATCATTTCTTTATCAACCAAAAATTTGGAATGAATCATCTATATAAAAAACATTTCAAAAACTTATATATATTTATAGGGATCCAATATGGCTTCTAAAATATAGAATATAATGCATTAAACATTCTACATGATGCATTAAATAAACATTGATTTAGAAAAAAATAAAATATATAACTTTCATTGTCATATAAATACAATTGCGACACATTGGGTGTTATATATACATAAAAAATTTAAAAATTTAAAAACAATGGACTTTATCCTAACTAAAATGTTCCTCTTTACTGAATCCTTAGCCTATATTACCTGCTAAACCCAAACCATGTGTCCAGCTCCAACTGATACTCATACTAGAAATAAAACTTGAATATCTTCATGTGTACATTGAAACCTTTATTGTGTGAATGGGTAGGGGTAAACCCAAAAACCCAGTAATATTCCCCTACTCACTAAAACACACCACAAGTTTGTATGGTCCGGTGAATGTATATAAAAATATATAAGAGTGTAAGTGTTTTTTATGAAATACACCCACCAAGAAAAAAAAGGTTAACATAAAATGAAAAATTCCAAATCATTTTCTTGTAACCAGACCACCATGAAACTAGATCCTATTTAATTCAGACATTATCAGAATGATAAGAGTAATCATATAGCATAGTAAAATACATAATAAGACAAGTAACTTCTTATTCAAGGCTTGATCTCACATCAAGCACCACATCAAGTCCAACATCAAAACCTAGAACACACCCTCTCACTTAGGGGAGGTTAATCATTATCATATTTTTACCCAACAATCAAAAATTAGGAGGCCATAATATCGACAATCCCATGCCATATAACATACCTCAACCTTGTAACTCAGGATGAGGTCTCATGACACTTTACACACCTCATCACTAATACCCACCTCTCACTCATGGTAATGTCTCACACCACATCACTTTTGGGACCATAAAAACATCCCAAAACATGGATGGTTCTTTCTCACTCAAGGTATTATCCTACATCAAGTACCAAGTTATATCCCATATCAAAAACCAAATCATGCCCTATCAGTTAAGGTATTACACCCAAAAAAACCCATACCAATTCCTTGAACACATCATCTCACAGATCATTGGTCATACATCAATATCATAAACCCTACCCTCTCACTTAATGGAGGCTACACATTAATATCTCATTCCCAACACTCTCACTAAATGTGGAACTTATATCCATGATCCTATATAATCAAATCAAAACCCACAATCCTCTCAACTAGGAAATAGAAACAATTATTTTTTTCAACATATAAATAAATAGGAAGCTGCAACATAAAATAATCAAGTGATGTAAAAAAATCAATCACATACCAATGGGAAATCCCTAGGACAAAATAATATAAGGATAACCCACAATCAACTCCTAAACCAAACCCTCTAGGTTATCCACACTAGTTATATTCATGATCCTAGAACCTTTTCAATTTATATATTCATCACTTAAACCAATATGCTAAACCACTAATTTATCCAAGACTCAACTGAGCCATAAAATCTCACACTAGGCCCAATTTATCTAAAGGACATCCCTATCACACTTCATGAAACATAGTTTAGTTACCTTAAAACCTATCCCTTTTACTCATCAATACACTCTAAGGGGTATATTACATCAATTTTAACAATCCTATTAACTTTAATAGAAAAATCATAACATTATCAGGATAAATCACCCACCCACATGAAATTTAGACCATTAAAACAAATTTAAACAATGTAACATTTTATGTACTTACCAGGTAATCACGAATCATCATGTAATGGGAGTAAACTATTAGAAAATCAAAAAAAAATCAAATAAAAAGTATCCATGATTTATATAATAAAGAATTAACCAGATAAAGTTAAATTGGAAAAAAATAATTTCAAACCAATCCCTTCCAATATTACATTAAAAAAGTTGAAATTATATTTAATAACCATATAGAAAATGTATCTCATACTATCCTAGATCACACTAGGAAATTAAAATGAATCTGATTGAAATCATTATTTGGAAAACCCCACATTTTATTGAGATTCTATTTCAAAACCATGACATAAAATCAATCATTTCACATTGACATTAAATTTTAAATTATTTCTTTATAAATCTATTTTCATAAAAATTCATTTTAAATAAAATAGTGAAAAAGAAAAATCCATTTACCTTTAGAATCAAAATCATAACACCAAAATATCCATAAATAGGGACATCAACACTCATTCGACTAAGGTGCTACCAATGAACCATTTAGCAAACTATATGGTCTTTATTAACTATTAAGCCGACGTGATCCCAACCTAATTAATGGGGTGAGATGATTGAATTCCTTCAAAAATGCTATAAATAATCATAATAATGACCACATGAACTTAATGAAATTCAATAACTAATGGACTGTAATGAATCGAACATTTATATATAAAATTCACATTATAGATGAGTAAATTCCTTATTATGAAATGAAATTTTAGAAAACACATGACCTAATTTGGTTATTTTGGAATGTTATATGTTATATATTATTGGATGTAAAATTAAATTAATAATAATAACCATTGATACTGTTTCCATTAAATATTGATCATATTTTTAGTATATATAAAGTATTATGATTAATTAAATTGAGATAAATGAAGGAAGATATGGCCTCCACTGGCATGATCATACCTTATGAAGCCTATTTATCATAGATTCAGAGGGATATATCATCACTGAAATTTTACCTTTACCAAGACCCATACAATATTCCATAACTACAGCATGATCAAAACCATTTATAGGAGAATTTCAAGCTCATCAAGATCACGACCCAAACTAGGTTTGCTAAACCACCTCAATAAAATATCTCCATCGTACACCTTACACTTAGGGAATTTGTTAGCGTAATAATGGGATATAAATATTGACCCTAACAATATTTTTTTTATTTTTTATGTAAATTAATTATTATATTTATTTTTTATTATTAATTTATAATTATTTAAAAATATGTTTGATAAAAAATATATTTTAATACAATGGAACACAAATTTTAATTTTAGAAAAAATATAGTCTCAATCAAGACAATATTTTATTGAATTAAATATTTTTTGAGATAAATGATATCTAATTAAATATTATTATTAAATATTATTTATTAAAAATAAATTATAATATAATTTTATGAAGTCAAATTTAATTTTTATAAGAGTCAAAAAACTGTTATGGTCAAAAATCAGCATTTTTCAAAAAATGGAGAATTTTGATTTAAAAGTGTAGGTTTAAACATTTAGAGGATTATTTTGATAAAATAAATTTTATTTTTGAAATAATAAATTCAAAATTATCTAATGTTTAATTTTTATTAATTTTATGAGATAGTTAATTTTTGGGTAAAAATTAAATACGGTATAATTATTTAGTATGTATTATCACATCATAAAATCCCAAAAGTGATGTAATAAATACTATAAAGAGAATCCATGATAAAAATTATTTTATGATTTAAAATAATCTGTTTTTAATGATTCTTTATTAATTTTATAAACCCTTAATGAATCCTCCCAAACCTATATTAAATATTATGGTTTTAAAATTTATTTTTTATAAACATGGTTCACATCCACATCAACAAGGGTGTATTTTTAGGATTTATGTTACTAACCATAAAATATAAAGAAATTAACACCAATTTAGAAGAAATAATGGGGAAAAATATGGTATGGTTTGTGGTTAGAATTAATTTATCATTTAGAGTCCCAAACCGATGTTTAGAAATTTAAAAAGAATTCTCCTCTCTTATGCTATAAAGAACCACCCAAAATCCCATTTATCTTCCCTAAAAACCCTTGGAGAAAAAATTTACTATTAAATTACCTCAATAGATCCCATACATGGTGTCCCTAATCTCTTAATAAGCTCCTCTAATTCTTTTAGAAGTGCTCTCTCAAGGTAAAGAATCATCTCCTTCTCTACATTATTCAAGAACCTCCATTGTATTATGCCTTTTGATATCTAATTATCTATGCAAAGATATATTTTTACATATCCCTATTACTATCCTTATGAATTAAAAGTGACAAGAGACCCATTTAACTATAATTAAACCCTTCCATGATTATTTATATACCCTTATTATGCTGTTGAAATTATTCTGTGATTTTCCATGCCAAACATTTGTGTAGTGAATAATCATCCCCATTTTCACTCAATGGTATTAACCTATATGTACCTATACTTAATTTATCATGGACTTACATTTATTTAACCAACATTCCTTAATTTTTGGATTAAAAGTGATGAAAATATCCTTATGTTTTATGATATATGTGGCATAATTATACATGTATATAATATGAAAGTGATGGGTGGGACTTGTATTATATATCCCTCCAGTGCATTGGGTAATGATTTTGTCTCATAATACATTATTTTGGGGCTTAGGGAGTGAACCTAATCAATTATTTGACTCTATATTTCATGTTATATTGTATTAGAAGTTATACCTAACTTATACTTATGTCATGTTTTATGTTTTTTTCACATCCATATATTTCTTTCATGTTATCATCATATATAATTCTTCGATATTCATGTTTATGATCCTCACAACTTTGATGTCTCATATGACTATTTAATCATATGTATTACACTCACCATGTTATTATTTGATTATTCACATACTAGCTTTTATATCTCACCTATTTCATATGTACATCCCCAGGTTATCCTGTGTAGTTTTAGAAGATCAAGAAAATTTTTAGGCATGCTATGGAGTTTTATTTTATGTAATTGTATTTCTATTACATGTTGTTAAGATATGTTCCTAATTTACCAAATAAACTTGGTTTCATGATATTATGGGGTGGTATTAAGTGTATCTTTATGTAATAAATCAGGAAATAAAGCATATTAAAGACATGGGTTGTCATAGTTGGTATAAGAGGAAAGTAATTTTTTTTGGGATTTAGATTAAAAAACTCTAGTGAAATATTTAGGGATAAGAAAAAACATAGAAAAACATCCATACATTTTAGTAAAGAAAAGAGTAAGTTTTTTAAGAAAATAAATCCCTATCTAGATACTACAAGTGGATGTGGATATGGCATAGTTGTACCTAGGGGTAATAACCTTGAGAAGGGAACATTGAGCTGGGCTCTATTATTACCTAGTACATAGAAAAAAGGCCTCATTTCAAACCTGAATTATAACTCCATATGTTTATTCTTCAGTAAATTCAAAATCTCATTACAAACCATTATTAAGGGGAAAAATGAACATAATAATTTATTTAATGAAATAGATCATAGATAACATAGATTGAAAACTATAATTTCCTAGGTTATGAAATATATATCATTTATGAGTTATCCCTTCAGTGTTCATAATTTTTCCTTTTATGTGTTTAATATTTTAAATTTTTTATCACTATATTGAATTTTTTGATGTAAATGATTTGAACCATAATCAAATAATTAAATGAAAATTTATCATCCATGGTTTTATGAATTTATTTATATCACACATGTTTTGTGGAACTATTCAAACACCACCACAAAATATAGAAGTAGAGCTATCAGTGAAAATATAAAATAGAGAAATTATTTAATCCCAATTTTATAAATCCTTCCCTATAAAAATACATGTGTAGAATTTACCAAGAAACCTTATGATACTCCATTTAGTATAATTCAATGCCATTCTAGTCATGTATTGTCTTTCCTTTTATAGAGGCAACATAAATTGATGAGATAAGTAAATCAACCTCTATATCAAAAATCAACCACTAATTATATATAAGTGTAAGGATGATACTGAATCTCCTTAGGTATCATCATCTCAAGAATGGATATTATTTCCTTGATAGAAATCATATCTAGATCATATGATTGAGAATACAGAAAAGATAATCATTGATGACATGCCCATTGTAATGGAATTCACCAATGTATTTTCCAAATAATTTATTAGTTTTCATCCTAATCGTGAGGTTGATTTATCATTAAAATTATATCAATATATTTTCTATTATTCAAGACTCTATTTGGAATATTTATTATTTAACTAGGGTAGGTGAATAAGGAACATGAAGAGAATCTATATAAATGGTTTGTATGCCCAAGTACTTTTTTGTGGAATACAACAGTCCTCTTCATCACGAAGAAGGATGGGTCAACGTACTTCTAAATTGATTATTGTGAACTCAAAAAAAAAAAAACACAATAAAGAACAACTATCATTTTCTATTGATTAATGACTTGTTTGACCAGCTATGTAGAGCCCTATACTTCTGTAAGGTGGATCTTCAGTCTGGGTATAATCATGTAAAGGTGAAGGAGGTGGGTATCCCCAAGACTTCTTTTTTGTACAAGGGATGAACACTCACTAAGGTGGATATCCCCTTTCTTATTGATTATATTTGGACTAACTAATGATCTAGGAATCCTCATGGACTTAATGAATATAGTCTTTAAGGATTACCTTGAATTTTTTTTGGTAGCCTTTATAGATGATATTTTTATCAAATATAAGACCAAGGAGGTGAATGAGGAGAATTTTGATGTTGTAATAATGAAATTGAGGAAAGAAAAAATGTATAAAAAGTATAATAAATTCATGTTTTTGATGGGGCATGAAATATAAATGAGGAGTGTTATTAGTATTAAAGGGATATTTGTGAATCCTTCAAAAATAGAGGCATTTAAAGGATATCTCAGAACAACCCATGTTATGGAAATACATATTTTCCATGAATTATGTAGGTTTTATTGTTGATTTTTGAGAAACTTATCATTATTTTTAATCCCACTAACCACTATTACTTAGAAAAGATTGATTTTTTGTTTGGAATGATGAATATGAAGCATACAATTCAAATCCCAAGAAGAGGATAATCACTGCACATGTGATCACATTAGCCACCAGTGGGGATAAATTTGTTATCTGTAGTGATGCATCTAAAAAAATATTGGGTTGTGTACTCATGCAAGATGAAAAAGTGATATCCTATTCCTCTATAAAATTAATGATCCATGTGAGGAACTACCCAACACATGATATAGAATTTACTACAACAATCTTAATTTAGAACATTTTGTGATATTATCTCTATGGGGATAAGTGAGACATATAGACAAATCATGAAATCCAAAATTATATATTAACAAAAAGGGATCTCAATATTAACCAATGATGGTGGTTAGATCTGATTAAGGATTATTATTGTTTAATCCATTACCATCATGGGAAGGAAAACAAAGTGGCACATGCTCTGAGTAGAAATGATCCTCCAAACTATCCATGATGAGCATTAAAAGGGGTCCAATATTCATAGACATGAAGAGAATATAAATTGGAATAATAAAATGATACTCACCCTAAATTTCTCAAATAAAATATCAAATATCTATTCTTGATAAGATTAAAGAGGATCAGAAGGATGACACTATCGAAAAAGTAGTGAATATTCTAGAGTTCAACTTTTTTAATGATGTAATTATAAAGTTTGGAGCCTAGATATATGTCCCATAAAAAAAATAACTAAATATGGAAATTTTGGATTGTGTTCATAACTTATCCTTCTCTATTAATCCAGGAATCACTAAGAAGTAATTATATTTAAAGAAAAACATTATGGTGAGAAAAAATGAAGAAGTATATTGTAGAGTTTTTATCACAATTATTGGTATGAAAACATTTCAACCCTGAATGACATACATATAAGGTTATTATAAAACCATTAACCATACTAGTATGGAAATGGGAAAACATAATCATGGATTTCATCAAAGGACTCCACATTAACTATAAAGAAAATAACATAATCTAGGTGGTAGTTGATTTCCTTACAAATGTGGTGATTTTCATTAATCTTAAGGAATATTTCTCTCTTGAAAAAATCAACATGATATATATAAGGGAAGTGGTAAGAATGCATGGAGTTACACTTTATATTGTATCTAATAAATATCCAAAGTTTTCCTCAATATTATAAAGAATCCTTTAATAAGCATTGGATATAGAGCTAGACATTAATACTATTTATCACCCTTAAAATGATGTTTAGTCTAAGATAACTATTCAAACTCTAGAGGAAATATTGAGATCATGTTTAATGGATTTATAAGGATATTGGTATCAACCCCTTACTCTATTGGAGATCTCATATAACAATAGTTTCCATTATAGAATTCAAATGAAACCTTGTGAGGATTTTTTTGGAATCAGTGTCGGAATTTGACATGATGGGATGAAGTTGGAGGGTGGAATATAATGAGACTTGATATTGTCCAAGATATTAAATAGAAATTTTAAACCATTCAGCGTCATCTAAAATATGAAAAAATCAATAGTAAATCTATATCGAAAATATTCAAAGAAACCTAGAGTTTGAGGTCAGAGATAAAGTATTCCTTCATATATCTCCATGGAATAAATTCATGAGTATTGTGAATAAGGGAAATCATAGTACAAGATATGTCAGCCCTATAAAGATACATGATTGTAGAAGATCAGTGGTCTATCGACTAGCACTCCCACCTTCTATATTTGAATTACATTATGTGTTCCATGTATCCCTATTGAGGAATCACATAAGAGACCCCTAAAATGTACTGAATCCATATTTGGTACCATTAGAGAATGATATTACATAAGAGGATCATCCAATTAAGATCTTTGATCATATAGAAAAATTTATACGAAACATGATAACTCACATTGTCAAAGTGCTATGGTGAAACTAGATATTTGAAGAAGAAACTTGGGAACTAGAAGAGGTGAATAAAAAAAGTACCCACATATGTTTTAGTGCATGAATGAAATCTTAAGGTTTAAATTTATAAAGGGGGAATAATATAATCACCCAAACATTTATAAATGAAATTCAAATTTTAAATGAGTAAACAACTTATTATGAAATGAAATTTTAGAAAAAAGATGCACTAAATTGGTCATTTTGGACCTTTAAAAGTTATATCCTGTCTGATTTAGAAAATATTAATAATTATAACCATTGGTTGTATATCCATTATAATGTGATTTAATTATTAGAATATATATAGGACCATGATAAATTAAATTTTCATAGATGAAGGAAGTGATGAATTCAACCAGTATGATTGTACCCTTTGAATCCCATTTATTAGAGTTTCCAAGGAAGATAACATCACTAGTATTTTAACTTAAATAAGTCCATGTTGTGATTCAAAAACTAATGAAAAAGAAAAACCATTTATGGGAGAAGTTCAACCTCATCGAGATCATAGACGAAACCATATTCATTGAACCACCCCAATAAAATATCACAGTCACACTCCTTACCCTTAAAGAATCTACTGGTGTAATAAAGGGATATGTATATAGACCCTAATAGTATGAATTTTTATTACTAAACAAATAAATTATTATATTTATCTTTTTTATTACTTTATAATGATTAAAAATAAGTTTGATAAAAATTATATTTTTATATAATGAAACATAAATTGTATTTGTGGGGAATATATAGTCTCAATAAATAAACTATTTTGATGAATTAAATAATTTTTTAAATAAATTATATTTTAATAAAATATTATTATTAAATAAAATTTATTAAATATAAATTAAAATATAATTTTATGAAGTAAAATTCAATTTTTATAAGGGATAGAAATATGTTTTTCTCAAAAAACTAGTATTTATCAATAAATTGGGATTTTTATATAAAAATGTAAAATATCATATTTAGAGAATTATTTTGATAAAATAAATATTATTTTTTATATCATAATGTAAAAATTATCTAATGGTTAATTTTTCATGATTTTCTGAGATAATTGAATTTTTAGGGAAAAATTAAATTTTATTAACTTTATAAACAATTAATGGACCCTCTAAAACCTATATTATATTTTAAGTTTTTAAAATGAATTCTTTAAAAAATAACTCACTTCTCCATCATCAAGGGTATTATTTTAAGGAGTTCGGTTCATAAACTTATAAAATAATAAAACACACTCCTATTTTTTAGAAATAATTGGCAAAAACCATGGGTTAGTTTGTGGTTTGGATTAATTTATCATATAAATTCAAAAATGAATGTTTAGAAATCAATAAATAATTCTTCTCCCTTTTGCTATAAAACCCACCTGACCTCCAATTTATATTCACTCAAAACCCTTGGAGAATTAAACTAATCTACAATTCACTCTATATAACCCTCCCATAGTGTCCCCAATATCTTAATAATATTCAACAAATCCAATTTATATTCACTCCAAACTTTTTCTCGTTCTTTAAAGATCTAATGGTGGGTACAAATGTGAACATGCCTTGTGGGTAACCTTTAGGGGAGATCGAGCTTTGGGAAGGGATTTTGAACACTGTCTCTACGCAGGAGAATGCCCAGCTGGAAGGCATTCTGGATGAAGGGGAAGTACATGAGGCAGTGTGGAACATGAACCCTGATAGCATGGCATACCCTGATGGTTTCCTAGGATATTTCTACAGGGACTCTTGGGAGGTGGTGAAAAGTGACCTTATCTATGCCATTCATGATTTATTCTGAGGGGGCAGCCTTCCACGGATAGCGTCTGCGACTTCACTGGTCCTCCTGCCGAAGGTTAAATATCCTTCCTCCCTCTCCCACTACCAGCCTGTGAGCATGTGTAATTTACCCTATAAGGTCCTAGCGAGCATTCTTAATAGGCAGATGGCCAGCTTCCTTCCCCGACGGATAGTCTTGGAACAACATAGCTTTGTCAAAGGCAGATCGATCTAGGGAGCTGTGGCAATGACATAGGATCTGTTAAGAGATCTGAATACTCCATCCCGTGGCTTCAATGTAGAAATAAAGCTAGACATGAATAAAGTGTATGGAAGGTTGGAATGGGGCTTCATTAATAGAGTTCTTGTGAAGACGGGCGTATCGAACTGGGCTTGTGATCTTATTTTCAGGTGCGTCTGTTCACCATGGATAGTGGTGTCATTTATAGGGAGATCGCAGGGGTTATTTAAAACTGTGCATGGACTTCGGCAAGGTGAACCGCTATCCCCAAGTTTATTTATTATCATGAAAAACACTCTGAGAAGGATGATCATCAAAGGCGTTCATGAAGGATCCATAAGGCCATATTGGAGGAAGTTTGGTCTCCCCCTAGTGTCGCATTTTATGTTTGCAGATGATTCTATCGTGTTCATGAATGCCGGGTGGAGGTCCCTTCAGGCGTTGAATCGGATCCTCACGGAATACTGCGTGTGGAGTGGACAACTCATTAATAGAGATAAGAGAAAGTTCTATATTCTTGCCTCATGCAACACAAGAAGGGTGGCCAGGATGGAGAACATGCTGGGTATGGGAAGATGCTCATTACCCATGGAGTACCTTGGCATCCCTATTTCTGCAGGTCGGGTGCGAATCAGATATTTCGAAAAAGTGGTGAACAGAATTACGGATCGCATCCTGAACTAGAAAAATCACTTTCTCTCCTTCAGAGGATGGATCACCCTGGTGAATAGTGTGCTCTCAGTAATCCCGGTGCATGCCTTGGCTTCCACGTGTGTGCCAAAGAGAGTCATAAGGTTTATCGACAGGATTCTTGGGCACTTCATTTGGGACACGTCAGGTGAGGGAAAGAGACATTGGGTGTCTTGGGGTAAGATGGCTTGAGCTATTTGTGAAGGGGGATCAATGTCAGGATTATGGCGGAGGCAATTCACTTCATGCATGTGAAGCTTGCATGGGAGTACATTGAAGCTCGGAACTTGTGGGGGAAATAGTAGTCTCAGAGATATAAGGATGATATGGTTTCCGGATCATCTAGGGGGTTTCCGCTCTGGTCCTCGGTGTTTAACATCATTCTGACTCTCCTCCCTCGATCCCGATGGATTTTCGGGGAAGGGAGTATCTTGTTATGGAAACAAAACTGGACCGGGGAAGTTCTAGGATACCCGGGTTGCCCATCCCCCTTAATCTCCTTCAGGGAGGCAAGCTTGTATCCCCTATTTTGCAGATTTGTCCTGGACGCCTCACAACAAGAAATTTTTGACTATATGGTTATGAGCCCTGAGCAGGATAGATGCGTCTATATGCCTTCCATTTCAGGGAGGTTCAATGCCAATGCTTTTCACAGAACAAACGGTATAAAGGGGAAAAGTTATAGGTGGAATAGCATGGAATGGTGTCTCAAGATCCCGAAAAAACTCAATTTCCTTACCTGGAGGATACATAACAAATCTATCCCCTCCGATGATCATATTAAATGCCTTGGAATCAGTCTTTCATCTTGCTGCCAATGCTGCGATAACAAATGTGAAGGAACCATGGATCACATCTTTTTTGAAGGAGAATGGGCTCGATATGTGTGGAGGTTTTTTGGTGTCCACTCAGGATAGCATGCTATTGGGAGTAATGTGGAGTTGTTTATGGAGTGCTGGTTCTAGGAAGCAAGTGTGTCAGCGGAGGAGTCCAAGGTGCGAGCTGCCCTCTTCAATGCGGTCTTCTGGAGCTTATGGAAAGCTAGAAACAGGGCCAAATATTAGGGGAGAAGAGCCACTAGTCAGTCTGTGGTGGCAAGTACCCAGTGCATGCTGATTAACTTGATTGGCTTCGCAGGAATTAGGATAGAGAGGTCATCTATGTGTGCGCTGTAGGATCCTCTGAGGAGTGTTACCCGGAATAGCGGAGTGGAATAGGGTAGATGGATCTATTGGATCACCCCATTCGAAGGGATCAAGCTTAATACTGATGGTTCATGTGTCTTGGGTGACCTGAGGAGAGGTGGAGTTCTTCGGGACTCCATAGGAATTCTAGTGCTGGCCTTCTCAGCTCACTATGGTAGCATTTAATCAATATGGGTGGAAGCAATGGCAGCTCTGACAGGCATATCCTTATGTAGACTCAAGGGTATTCTCATTACCCACATGGAAACAGACTCTATGATGATCCATGACGGCCTTCTCGGCAGAGGCACCACACCCTGGTCTATCATCTATACAATTAGACGGTGAAATCCTCTCTTAGATGACAGAGTTAGCATTACGCACACATGGCGTCAGGGGAAGAAAGTGGCAGACTATATGGCCTCTATTGTGGTTCCTATTACGCAGGTGACGTGTCTTACTAGTGTGTCTAGTATGAAACCGGAGGGGGTGAACCTTATACGGGGCGATGCCCTTGGGCTCCATTATTTCCGACCACCATGATATGTGTTGTTTTTCGGTTGGTCCCTCATGACCCCTTCCCCTTTCCCTTCATGAATAAAATTTTTAACGTTGGATGGATATCAAAGTTATGAGAGACCCCTTTCTCTCTCCTCAACCCTTATATGAATCTTTATATACCCTCTTTATGTTACTGAAATTATCCTTTGATTTTACATGACCAACATTTTTATAGTGAATACCCATCCCCATATATATTCAAGGGTATTCACCTATATATACATATCCTTTATTTATTAGGTACATCTATGTATTTAACCCACAATACTTAATCTTGGGATTAAAAATGAAAAACTTTATCCTTATGTTGTATGATATACGTGGGAAACTTATGCATGTATATGATATGAATGAGATGGGTGGGCCCTGAATTATATAGCCATCCAATTCATTGGGTAATGTTTTTATCTCATGATACATTATGTATGGGATTAGGGAGTGAATCTAATTCATGATATGAATCTTTCCATAATTTTATGTTTTCTTAGAATTTATCCTTGACTTATGCTTATGTCATGTTGTTTCCACATTCCTATATTTCCTTCATGTTATAATCATATATCATGATTCAATGTTCATGTTTATGATTATCACCACTTCAATGTCTTTTTGATCTACCTATTTACTTATATGTATTACTTTCATCATTTTTTCTTCGATTATTCCCTAACTAGGATTTATAGCTCATATTTTTTTTATGTACTTCCCCAAGTAATCCCGTACATTTTTAGAAGATAATGAAAATTTAAGGGCATGTTATTGAGTTTTAGTTTATAGTTATTTTTTTATAGTTTTTTGAAAAGTTTTATTTTTAAGTAAATAGTAAAACATGCCACTTTTATAAATACCATGATTTTATGACATAATTATGATATAATAATGAATTAAAATTTTATGAAACATTTTTAATAATTTTTTTAATTTTTTAAGTAAAATAATATATTTGAAAATAGTAAATTTAAATTATAAACTTGTGTTTGGAAATTTTGAAACTATTTATATTTTTCCTAAAATAATATTTTTCTGTGTTATGTATTTATTATTTTAAAATTATTTTTTTCACTTTTATAAATTTAATATTATGAAATGGTTTTAAGTTTTTTTTTATAATATACAAATTATCAAATAATGTTAATTTTATTTGTAGTCAAAAAAATAAGTTACCATGGTTTAAAAAACGAGTTATCACTGTAAAAGAAAATTACTGTAAAAAGTTAAATTATGGGGAGATGCATAAAACACCACTAACCATATCCCTTTTTTGTTATGATGAATGTTGGAATGACCAATAAATACGCCATCTCCTTTATTTTAAACTTTTTATACCAGTTTTATTGAATATTGTACCTATTATTACAAAATTCTACCCTTATCACATATAAAAGAAGCCCATAGCCACCCCACTTCTCCTCACACCATAAACCACTTAGTTAGAGAATAATATACCCAGATCCCTATAATTAACTTCTATACATGTCCTATAGGTCATTATATCATAGAAATACCACTCTTAAAATGATTAGTCCAATTTTCAATGGAGAATTTTCAAAGAGTAATGTAAAAATTATGAATCAATCATTTTTCATTTATATTCATTTATTTATTATTCTAAATCATACAAATATATTATAACCATGGTGACATAATTAAATCATAATCATAATTCTACTAAAATTTTATTATATTTATGTAATATTCATTTTCTACCTTTCTCCCAACCATTTGTAAAAAATGTATCTCATGCATATGTGGGGACGACCGTCTCCATGAACAATATATTTCATTTTTTATCACTGACTCATATGGATTTATATAATAATGTATTTAATTAATAAATATTATATTTATAACATAATTATTATTATGGAATGGTAAATTAGTATCTTCCTTTCTTACCTCCCATTCAATAGAAAATGAGAACATTACTCATGCGTACGTATGGACTACCACCTCCATTCACAACATGTTTCTTATTCATCACCACCTTGCATGGATGGTTATAAAAATATATTTAATGAAAATATATGATATATATAATTAATATGTTTCATGAATATTCATCTTAAATAATGACATAAAAATCATTGAAAATTATAAATTAATATGTTAATATTGAAAAATTACCTGAAACTAGCTCTTCAGCAATTCCATCTAAATGAATCACAACTTCATTTCACATGAAATTTTAATGGAATATTATAAATAATTATGGATATTCAATTATAGTACCATTATTACTCAGGTAATGATTAAATTTTTACCAAAGAATAAATATTGATATCACCTTTATAAAAAATTTACAAAATGAATAAAATTATTAACATCCAATGATAAAATTAAATAATAAATAACTAATATGTGTGTGGAGAATGATTATAAATGAAGTATATAAGAGGTAGTATACATAAATAAGGATATGAAATTAGTTATTAATATATTTATATTTTTTAGACTGAAGGTTAAATAACTTTCATGGAAGTCAAGAGTTAAGGTATGGGTTTTTTGAGAACTCAATTTTTATTCCTTGAGTTATTATATATACTCTTGCACATTATTCTTATAAGTATGGATAAATATACCTTATGATTGAATTATATTTTAAATAATATTATATTTTTTAGGTATTTTTATTTCTTTCTCATTAACTCCTTTTCAAAACATTCTTACATTAATTATTCCATGATGGAATCATTTCTTTAAAAATAAATATTTTTTAAGAATAATAATAATCCCCATTAATAGTTTTTATCTTACATGTACATATTAATTTTTCAAAAAAATATTAATATATAAACCTTAATATTTATTATCTATTTTGGTCTTCTTATTTATCTTTACTTATTTTTAAAATAAAAATTTATTATCTTTTTTATGATGTGGCTTTCAACAAGGGTGTTTTAAAATATTAATGGGGTTTTCCTTTCATGATAATATGTTTTTATATTCCTCAAAAAAGTTACATGGTAAATCCTTAATTCCTTTACCAATGATTCATTATTAATAATCCATTTAAAATAGTGATTAAAAATTTTCTACTCGAAATAAAATTTACAAAGAGACCCATAAATTTATCTTTTTATAACAATGTTAAGAATATATAATGAAATATATTTTTACCATTTCACTTAAACTTTTCAATTTTTCACCAAAATAACCTTCTTTTTAGGTAATCAAAATTTTGGTATCAATTGAACTAATTCTTGAAGTCATTTTATGTAAATAATTTGTAAATGTTACGAAACCCATTTTCATTCCAAGGGTTTTTAATCATATGATATATTGTGAATTTTATATGGTACACATATATATTTATATTGATGGGTGGGGTCCTTTATCACCCTCCAATGCATTGGTTGATGTTTTTTATCTCATGATCTTAAGAGGTTACACAAAAAGTAGTCCAATACCAAGAGGGTATATGGGTAGTAACCCAATACCAAGAGGGTTCACAAGTAGTATCCTAAGCCTAATAAGATATATAGGTAGCATCCTATTCTCATGAGGGTACACATGTCATAACCCAACCCAAAGAGGAAACATGTTTAGTAGTCCAAACCCAAGAGGGTATATGAGTAGTAACCTAATATCAAAAGGGTAAACAAGTAGTATCGCAAGTCGAAATTGGTACACACGTTACTTGATCAATCCCCATAGGGTACATAGGTTATTATCCTAAGTTCACTATATTTTGGGAAAGGGGTAGTTGTTCCTACTCTACTATGACATGATTTCTTATAATTCTTCTTTTTCCAAATTTATATATGCCTATATTACGCTCTATATATCATGTTTCCACACACTTATTCATTATTTTTGATCATTTTATGTTATATTTCCTTTAATCATGACTTATAAAAGACTCTTATTATTCTATATTTATCAAAATATCTATCAAATGATTATGATATATCCCTTGGTGGAATATTTATATTTTTTTCACTATTAGTCATTTGAGATCCCCAATTTCATATGTTTTCCATTCCCTAGGTTATGGAGATGAGTATAGAACATTAGATGTATAGAAGTAGGTCTAGTATAGTGTTATTATAGATAAATGTTCACAATTATGTGAAATATAATTTTTATATTTCTAATCTCCAAAGAAAATAAACCTTTAAGTTTTGGGATTTTGCAATCATTTGTGAGATGTAATATTTATCTTCTATAATTATATATATTCTTGGATTAAATTTTATCACATAGTATTAGAGATATTTTATATTTTTTGTGTTTTTTGAACTGGTATTGAGAGTGTGGTTCTTGGGAACCTCAACTACAATCCTAGAGAATTCCCCTACAAACCTATGATACTAACCGTCCACCTTAAGGAAGATATTCACCTTTAAAAAACTCTTTGGTGGATCTCATGATAGAAATTACTTAATCTTAATTGGGTCCATATACACTCCTAATAAGATAATATTTCATAGGAAGTGGACCTATCTAGTTCAGAAATGTTACACTAATATAATTTCATATATATGGTTCTCCTAAAGTGTGCCATATACCATCCTAAAATGCTCAACATGATCTTCCTCTAACATTGAGTAAATAAGATTTTCATTAGTAAAGACCACCAAAAACCATTCAGTTAATGAATGGAAAATCTAGTTCATGATTATTATATATTCTACGAGGAATTCATCATGATAAAGGCATCACTAGGTTCTAATAATAACAATGCCAATGTTGGGATGGAATATTTGGTATATCCTGTAATGCCCCGACCCCAGAATCCTGAAGCTGGTACATTACATTATTATAGTGGCATGATTACAAGTAATAAAATCTTGAAGGACCAAAGAGTTTATCAGTTTTGAAATACTAGATTACATACATGATACCCATAATATAGTGGTAAAATAAAATAAAGCATAACATAAGTAAAATCTTAGCATCCTTGAAACTCATTCAAAGGATTACTATTCATAACATGGGGAAAGAAAACATAATAATGGTGAGATAAAATTATTAGTAAGAGTAAGTAAAGTATAATAAATAACTAATTAATGAGAATAAATAAACAAGGAAAGGTAAATAACTGATAACACATGCCATTCAAATAACTGGATAAGGCATAATCAATATGAGAAGGTAAATAACAAAAAACACATGCCATTCAATCAATAATGTGGGAATGAAATGTATCCATATATTTAATCATATGAAGAAATAATGGATAATAAAAATTATAACTTAAATATATATGAATTAAATGCTTAATTATTGGAAGTAATGTCTAAGTCACCTAAATAACTATACCATCAAGACCTTTCACATGGCGGTTTAAAACTATAGGTAGAAACTCATTTAATTTGGCCAACTTATTTATCTAATGGGAACCTGTCGATGCATTGAGGGGCTATATAAAGTTTGGGCCCAACCCAGCACTTCCATTCCAAATAATTCCTCATATCTGGTAATCAATTAATAAAAAATACTCCTTATCAAATATCAGTATTGAATAAAGAATATAGATTTATCAATATTTCCCCAAGTAATCGAATAACTATCAAATAAAAAAATTATGTAAAAATTTAATACAATTTAGGAAATAATAATATCCATAAACAAAGAATGTGTATATTTAAGGAAATTTCCAATTAAAAATGATTACAATAAAGTGATTTTTCAAGAGAAAGTTGACAATCACAAAAGAAAGTAAGATTGCAAAGATAACTTTTTGCACTTGGAAATTTTCAAGCTAAAACCCCTAGGTGAGATAATTCAAAGTGAAACTCAAAATACCATGAATTATGAGTGAATCAAAATATTAAATGAAAAATTGTAAGTATATACACCACATTAAATTTAATTGGTGCATAACAATGAATAAGTATCAATGGAATGTAAATTGCGACGAAATCCCTTATCTTGCGTTTACTTTTGGGTGAACAACCTTTAAGATCATGATTAATGGTATTAATAATGTTATTAAATAAAAAATAGAAACATTTTAATATCTATTATATCATATATATGTTCTTTTATAACATATTACAACCCATACATTAATAATCCTTTATCATTTTCATCACTTAGAGTGTTAATTGCGTTGTGTTTTGAGTATATTTTGACTTGTTACTTATTGTTCCTATTAAATAGATCATGATTTAATAATATCAGGGATTTAAAACATGATTTAATTATCATATATATTCACTATTTATGTATTTTTAATAATCCATAATATTTGGAGATAGTAAATGAAATGCACCTTTCATAGAGATGATAGGTCGTACATACGCATGAACGCTACTTTTGTTACTTTATCATATTAAAAGAATTAAAAATAAAATATAAACATGTATATTATAATTTTAGTATCGAATTTATTTCTTATATTTCATATATTTTTATTAAAATCATCCTTAATACATTCCTTGTATAGTGTGAACAAATCACACCGCTTTGAGGAGGTGACAGTCCACACGTCTACAAATGAAGTTATTGCATTCCCAAAAAATGTAAATAAAAAAGGTATGTGTTATATAAAAATTAAATAATCATAAAGAATTTATATATATTATATATATCATATAATAAATATAAATCCATAATTATTTCCAACCTTCAAAGGTGGTAAATGGAAGAATGAGCGATATCAATTCACGAGGCAGTAGTCCGCCGTACACATGAATGATGATTGCGTATTCCACTTGATGGATGTGTGTGAAATTGTAGGTATAAATATTATAATAAAAAATAGTAATATATTAAAGATAATTAGTTCGTTATATAATCATTTAATAATAATAATTTAATGGTTTGAGAAAGAAATAAAATGAAATTGATTGTTGAATAATTTTACCTCATTTTTAGGTAAATCCTTTTGGTTTGCACAAAAATAATTCCTTGGTTGGATTTATGACCAAATTATGGTCTCTAGGATGATTTTATGAAGTTTTAGATCTCTTTTTTTCAGGGTTTGAAAAATCTAAATTGCTTAAGATGTGTGAATAATCCATAGGGTTGAGTGCCTTTTTATAATGGAGGAGGAGTGACATTCTTATCAATTTTTGAAACTGGAATTACACCAACATTTTTACCATGTAAAGTCGATATAAGAATGGTAAAAATCCAAAAAAGGGAATGATATGGTCTAAATATGAACAAAAAATATATTTTGGATAAGTTTCTAGGTCATTTTGGGCCTTAAGATTAAGGTTTAGCCCTTTTTCACTACAGGAAAATGAACATATAACCATGGTTTTAGAAAAAAACATGGGTATAGTTCACCCATATACCCATGGTATTCTAAAAAAACATGGTTATAGGGATTGGTTGGGAACCTATACCCACAGTTTTGGTAAACCGTGGGTATAGGTCACCCCTATACCCACAGTTTTCCAAAAATCTGTGGGTATAGGGTTTTGTTAAAAATATATACCCATGGTTCTCTAAAAACCATGGGTATAAGTCATGACTATAGTCATAGTTTTGGTAAACCATGGGTATAGATTTTCCATTTTAGTGTGGGGAAAAAAATTCCATGGGGAAATTTTTTTTCCACATGAAGAACTTTTTCCATAGTTTTTCACCTATAGTCACAATTTATATAAATATATATAAGTAAATATATATTTATATACCGATAATCCAATGTGTTATAGTGTTTAGGTGACTGAATTATATATAAGTGTTATAGGGATCAAAAATAGAGTTAGGATAATTTTTAAATCCTATAGACATAGTTTCAAAATCGTGGGTATAGAGTTATTGACATGATGACATACTACTATTCCCACAGTTCATAACCGTGGGTCTAGCATTTTCGAACCATGGATATAGATTAGAGCTATAATAATGGATTAATATACCACAGTTCTTTGAACCATGGGTATAACCTATAACCATGGTTTTATGGGCTATACTCACAATTCCAAATCATGGGTTGAGGGTTATTTTTTAGTAGTTTTAAGCTATTTTTCTCTTAATTGTTGTAATTAATTTTAATAACTTTCACTAATATTTTTGGTTAAAAAATAAGTTTACCTTATTAGAAATTATTATTATTCATATTAAAAATATTGAATCCATTTTTACAAATTAAAATCATATAAATTGAATAAATTAATTTAAATTTAATCCTGTAAGTGGGATGACAATGCGGGTTTTCAAAGTAAAACAGTTCAAAAGTTTGAAATGTTTTTATATACAACTTCATTGTGAAATTGTTTCCAATTACATAAATTGGATTAATTTATTGACTATTGATCTAATTTTACTTTAAACCTAATTTAAAATATAATTTTTTCATATAAATAAATTAGTCGAAAAAACATTTTTCAAATAAAATTCATCATTTTCGCTATTAATCAAAAAATGAAACTTCACAGAAAAATACAAAAAATCACCATAATCTAATTTTTACATTACAAATTAAAAAATGATTTTTTTGAAATATGAAATATATAAAAGTTAGAAAATTTATATTTAATATGGGTTCTCCATTAAAAGACGTCAAAACTGATTAAAAAAATATATTTTTATGCATAAAATGGGTGTTGTTCTTATATTATGCCTATAAAATATATCGAATAAATGTCAAAATATTTTATTGGATATATAAAATATAAATTTTCTATATAAATTCTCTAAGGGTGTTCGAATTTAATCTATTATGCAAAATATAACTAAATAGTGTTTTGTTTAAACCGGGTGTTGTGTGCATTGAAAACTAACTCAGTGTTGTGTGTTTTGAAAACTATCAACAAAATTAAATTTATTCTAAAAGGAAAATATGGTAAAGTCTTGGTGTGATACATTTTTCCATCCTAAAAAAAATTTTCCTCAATATTTTAGGGTTATTACCTTCTAAAAATATGTGGGTAGTTCTCCTTCATAGAATCCTCTAGTTTCCGTGTTGCTTCTTCTATTTTGTGATTTCTCTTGAGTAAATTTACTAGATGATTCATATGATCCATCAATAATTTCTCTATGGTATCAATAATGTGGATGGATTATTCATAGTATAAAAGGTTAGGTTCCAACTTTGTTTCATTAGAGATGAGCATACGCATTGGGTTTGGCATGTACTTCCTTAGCATAGATATATAGAACACATTGTGTACCTGTAATGACCCTGACCCCAGTATCCTAGAGCTGATGAATCAATTTATTACATTAGTATAGATACAAGATTTAAATTCCGAATGACTAATTAGTTTATAAGTTTTTTATTTCAGATTGCATAAATGAACCTCAAATTACATTTTAAAACATAATGTACAATATAGAAAATACTTTGAGAACACTATTATTCTCCTAGATTAACCCTAAATACCAGTCATAATACAAATCTTGGAATCCTAGAAAAAATTAAACATAAGAAATAGGTGATATCAGATGCTCTACAAGGTTAAGTATATAAAAAAATCTATTATGAATAAATAATAATAAACCTTAATGTACAATGTATAACTGAAACACAAGCCATATAAACATAATCTTGAACATAATATGAAAATAATAAATAAAAATCAAATAATTTTATGTAAATAATCACATGTATATTCTACTAATCAAATAATCACAAGGAATATCAATAATTTATCTCATAATGGGGGAATTCATAATGCCATACATCATAAACATACTGTCAAGGATTCAGCCAAGACGATATACATAAACAGGTAAGACATCAGCCAATACCCAAACTAGTTTGTCTCCTGAGAACTATTAATGCATAGAAGGGATATAATAGGCCCCTACCATCACTTAATAAATCTAAGTCATTCATCATATGAAAACATAAACAACATAACCATTCGTATTGAAAAACTATAATATGAAATGTGAATACTTTAACCATAAACCTTAAATTGTATAAAAATAGAATATCCACATTCAAACTGATCATAAATATTTTAATAAAATAAGGTATATGGTATCATAATATATAAACCTAAATCAAGAATAATATCCAACAAAGGATGTTGAGATAGATGAAAATAATCTAATAAAATCATTAAAAAATTCTTGAGATAAATACTCCTTTTTTTACTTTGAAATCATTTATTTAAAAGTCCATGATATTTTAAAAGAATTTTTTTATTGAATAGAATATTATAAACTTGTAAATAAATATTATAGACATTAGGTTTTTATGGTAGTATAATAATCCACTCATGTCATATAAGTTAAAAAACATTCCTTACATATTTTTGTCAAAAAAGTCATAAAATACCTCATTTGGAAAATGATAAAAAGATTTATTTCAAACCATTTTATAAAAATAAAAACATGGGTAAAAATACTTTAATTTTTTTTATGATAATATTAAAAATAAATTGGGTTTTTTTAAGAAACACGAATGTGGATGATAAATATTTCCCAATAGATACTTACCTATAAACAATCCTTGATAATAATGAGATTGTGAAATTAACCCTTACCACTTTATAATCAGTAGAATCATATGACTCATGAAAGAAATAAAATTATATGGATATTAATATACCATAATCTTTAGAATAATACTCATAAAACATATTCATGGGTAGTATTAACACCACACAAAAGAAATAATTAGTGTATATGGCTGTGTCCTAAAGAAATAAAAGTGAGACAAAAATCAATTAACTCATAATTTCCTTTAGTTAAATTTGTTTTAACCTTTTTTATAATGGTTTAAAGCACATTATTAATTTATAATAGAACCATATCCATATTTATGATATCATATATTATCTTCTTATATCAATTTTTTAATAATATTTCATTATTACCCTTATTTCGGGTGTTAACAGCTTCATTTTACTATGCATGTTTTGTAATGAAAGTCATGTTTCTTATGAATATGATACATTTATTTCATATCCATAATGATATTAAGTTAATTGATATTATATTTACTTATTATATATAGTTTTATAATCATTATTTAATATTTTACATGGAAAATGAATCTCATCCTGTCGGGGAGATGGTAGGCCGTACGTACGATCGAGCGACAATATCATCCACTTTATGGTAAACGAGTAAAAAATTGGATGGTATATTAATTATACAGAATCAATATAATATAAAATTTATTATTTATATCCATTATATCTATCATTATAACCATATAAATAAATTGGTGATAAAAAAAATTACACCATGGTGTGGAGACGGTAGGTCGTACATACGTACGCATGATGCTTTTATTTTTCAAAGGATGGATAAAAGGTGGGATATGGTTATACCATATTATAATAAAATATCATCATATATATTATATTATATTTATTACTTTATTATTTAAACATCACATAAATAGGAAGTAGAATAAGAAATTAACTTGAATTAGTTGGTAATATAATTACCTATTCTTCAATTGAATTCATTTAAATATTTTCTTATGAGATCTAGAGTTGATATTTTTGGAAGAATATGACCTAAAATATTTGGATAAATAATTTTGGAGGAAAAATGGTTAGGTTTTGGTAAATATATAAGGTTAAAAGTGGTGATAGGAAGTGAGGGAGGAGGTACCCTTTTATAATTGAGGTGAGCAACACTTTTGGAAATATTCAAAATATTAAATTAATATAAATTAATTTTCAATTAAAAATGGATCCAAAGTGATTTATTTAGAAGATAAGATGATTTTGGGTTTAAATTCTCTCATACAATAATATTTATACAATTTTAGGTCACATTATTACACTTATCTTTTGGTTTTAACCCTTAGTTAAACCCTTTAACTTTCACTGTGACAACTTGAATTTTTAATCTTTAAGGGTTAATATAGTTACTATAAAATTCCAAACGAACCATAAATGAGTAATATCTAACATTTAAGAACTTATCATAATAATTTGGATTAATATTATATTTTTATGAATTTTATTTCAATTAATAAAATATTATTTATTTTAAAATATCATTAATATCTATTTTGACACTATTCAATACTTTATTTTTTTAAAAATATCAATACTCAAGATAATTTTGAAAAAAAACCTTTAATACATCCCAAATATGTCTAGTTTATCAATAAAATTTGTTAATAACATTAATTATATAAAATTATATTATTTTAATATTTTTGATATCATTTATTTGGTATCTCTATTAATTAAACAATTACATCATAATCATTCTGTAATCCTTTAAGGTAATTATTCATTACTTAAAAATTAAAAAAATTTATCATGATGAAGATAAATATTTTTTATTTCAAATTAATATTTATAGTTGAATTTAGATTATGTATAACCCTATATTAAAAAATGTATTTATTAAAAATAAGAGTATGACATCTTTAACTTTCTTTAAATAAAACATAATAAATGTCATACTCTCATACAAGTGGATTTAAAAGGATATAATATTGGAAAAATTATTATTTTTTTCTACACAGACTCATACAATGAAATTTGGACAAGTGTTAGGGTAATTTTATAATATCTATAATATTATTTTTTACCCTTAATTACTCTATTTACCTTTAATCGTGTTAATAAAAAATTACTAAAGTTACTATTCATAATGTCCAAAAATAAAAGAAAAATATTTACAAAATTTAAACCTACTAATTATAAATATGGAATCCATTTTTTAAAATTAAAAACATGTACGTTTTAGTAATTAATTTAAAATTAATCCCACTAAGGGAATGAGAAAATGAGTTTTTAAAGTGAAAACGTTCAAAATATTGAAATATTTTTATATCCAAATTCAATGTGGAATTTATTAAAGTAACCTAAATTGAATTAAATGATATAAAATTGATCTAATTATACTTTAAAACCAATCAAAAATATAATTTAATGTTATATATTATTTAGATGAAAAAATTGTTTCAATTAAAACACAATATTTTATTACTATTCATCAAAACATGAAACATAACAAAAAAATACAAAAAATTAAACCAATATAAATTTTTTTATTTATATTTAAAATAATAAGTTTATTTTTTTCAAATATAATTTATATAATTTTCAAAAATTTTATTTAAAATAGAATCTCCATTAAAAGGCGGTAAAATTTCTTTTAGAAAAATATAGGTTTTATGTGTAAAATTGGGTTTGTTATTATGTTATACCTATAAAATAAATTATACAAATATAAAAAATATTTTATTGAATATAAAATAAATATATTTAATTAATATTATTTACTAATTGTAATTAATTTAATTTATTAAGACAAAACTCCTTTGAGAGCATAAAAATAAAAATATTTCCTTTATATTCAATTGGTTTGTATTTTCATTTCTAATTAATTTTTAACCAATGAATTCATATTATATTTTTATAAACAATATATTTTCATAAGTTAGTTAATAATATTCATAACTGCTAATTTAATGGCTAGGTTATAATGGTAACATTAAAATAATAATATTTAGTTGTTTTTTTAAACTCGCTATTGTGTACAATGTCAGCTATCAAAGAAATTGAATTTAAAAAGAGACATACAATAAAAATCTTGGGGTGTTACATTATCCCATAATTAAATAAATTATTTCATCACAATTAGAAATTGAATATTGAAAACCAAATGTTGATACTTGAAAATTCATTTATGGGAAACCCACATCATAAATAGGGTTAATAAAACATACTCTTAATAAGAGAGAAAAGGAAATGTGAAGGTCACCACAAAATTAGGTTTTTAAATAGGATAACATTAGTGTGAAATGAAAAATGATTCACGGAAGAGAAATATAACCATCATGTTATGATTAATAATGATAGAGGATATGGTCATTATAAATTTAATCATCACAAAACTGTAATTCTTATAATCGGTTAAAAGAACATTGATCTCTTACTAAGAAAAGAAAACTAAAAATGTTTTTGTTCCAAAATAATTTTCATACATTTGAGGAATTCTATTACTACCTTGAATAATAATGTAATAAAATATACTTACTTGGAAATTATATTTTCATCCTTTAATAAATTTCCACCACAAATTCATCATTTTTTCAAATGATGAATATTTAATATGATTTTTTATAAATGAAGAATTAAAATCAGCTTATATGGATAAAAGAATACACAAAAGTATAACTATATATTTATCATGTCTTTATACATTAAACAAAACCAAATTTTTTAGGATAAGATAAGATAACTCCCTAAAAATAATAAACCTTTATATGATAAAAAAAAACTTTAATCTTCAAAACTCAACTGTAATACCCAAATTTGGACATAGATCATTCAGAAAATACCTATCCTTACTAAAAAATATTCTAGGATATAACACAAAAACTAGATGGGTTCTTTCATATTGTCTTCTAAATAACATCAATCACTCTTAATGTCTTATAATAAAAATCTAATTTACCCTATCACATAATATCCAAGATATTCTAACCATTTCTATAAATAAACTGAATCACCATAAGTCCAAAATAAAATCATATTTGTCTCTAAAGTACCATTCAACCTTTATTCCTCAAAATATTCTATTTACCTTAATATTATAGCGAACTTCTTCTGAAATAAAAATAACAAATTGATCACCAAATCATTTTACAATCCCATGGTTATGTAATTGATAAAACAAATGAACCTAAAATAACAATAACCTTTATCCATTATATATTTTAACTAAAAAATGTCCTGCCAACTAGGAATTCACGTAGTCAAGTGGTAGGCCCTATACCCTTATCTCCATTAAGTTATGGGTTCAAACCCTGTGGCCTTACCGAATGCGATGAGTTGTCACCTGGACTGAATGTTTTACTTTTTCTAAAACTATATTTATATAACTTCCAAAATGAATATAATGGACATCCTTAAAATAAGGTTAATCAATAAATATCCTTTTTTACTAAGGTTTTCAATACATTCCCAATATATAAATACTTCATCCATATATTTTCACATAGGTCTTTCTTTAGTCTAGAGTTTATCCTACAGAAGAGGGAATTAATTCAAGAAATTCCCAAGTTACCCACATTTAAGGAAATTAACTGAAAATGGATTCTTAGGATGAGTTTTATTTCTTTCCATTATACTATTCATTTTTCCTCATCAATTATTTGATTCATGTCCTTATTTCCCACACATAAAGAATTTTATTATTCCATTTAGACACTTTCTTGGGATCATCCTTCCACATTTGATGCATGATGGAAATTGAGCCTTATTTTCTCCATTGTCTCCACCACTGGGGCTCTTATAAAACTATATCCTTCTCTTATTTGGTGATATTTGGTTTGGTTAAGGTATATATTTTTAATCATAGTTTTAGAAAACTGATTAGGTATGAGCACGATATCTTTCACTCCTATCAACATCCCATTTGGTTTCACCGCACCACCACCTTGTCCATTATGTTCAACGTTAACATGAATCGTTTGGGTTCTAACCATTGAATAAAACTAGAAATCATAGTGTGAGTAATAATATGAAAAATGTATAATCATGACACCTTATTTTCATAGTAAAAAACATATAATCATTTATAGAATATCATGACACCTTATTTTTAATCTAAAACATCATAAGTTTAACTTAGGTTATTCATTTTCATTATATATCCAAATACTTCATAATAGTTTATAAATAAAATATGAATTATCTTAAGCATATCCCCTAGGAGTGTCAAACTAGGTATTTAGTAAGGCCCATTGTCGTGTACCGGGTTACACTGAGTGAGGTCCATCATACTTTATTGGTGTTGTTACACCTATGTACATCTGTTCAAAAACCATGTCCACTTGTAGTATCCATATGAGGATGTATTTCTAGGAAGGTCCACATAATCTCTACCTTACGATAATTATAGGGAATTATTCTATAGTTATCCTTAAATTCTATCTTAGGGTTATCTTCCCTAATCCATGTTTTATAAATATAGTTTCCAATGTTTCTATTAAACTTCCACTGATACCAACTATAATAACCCCGACCCTAGTAACCCAGATTAGATGCCTCAATTTATTACACTGGCATAGATACAAGATTTTAATTCAAAAGGACCAATAATTTTAGTAGTTTTGAAATCCATATTATATACACGAACCTTACATTACATTTTAAAACATAAATTAAATCATAAAAAAACTTTTGAGAATGCCACTATTCTCCTAGATTAACCCAACATACTAGTCATAATAGAAATCATAGAATCCTAGGAAAAATTAAACATAATAAAGGGGTGATATTAGATGATCAGTAAGGATAAACATACTACATAAGCTATTATAAATAAATAAACATAAACCTTAAGGCAATGTTTATAATTAAACACATTCTATTTAAATATAATCTTGAACCTAATATTTCAAGAATAAATGGAAACCAAATAGTTATAAATCAATAATCACATGAATATTCTACTAATCGAATAATCACATGGAATATAAAAAACCGATCTTATAATGATGGAATGAATAATGTCAGACATCATAAACATACCATCAAGGCTTCAACTAATACACTATGCATAAATGGGAAATAAATCAGCCAATACCCAAACTAGTTTGTCTTGTGAGACCTATCGATGCATCGAGGGGCTATACTGGGCCCCGACCGTAACTTAATAAGTCCAATTCATTCCTTATATGAAAACATAAACAACATAAACATTCGTATTAAAAAAATATCATACAAAATGTGAATACTTTAACCATAAGCCATGAATGGTTTCAAAATAGTATATCCATAGTCAAACTGATCACAAACCCTTCAATAAAATAAAGTAGATGGTATGATATGATATCAAACTCAATAAAGCAGAAGTACTAATAAATTATGTTGACATATATGAAAATACTCTAATAAAACCATTAATAATTTCTTGAGAGAAATATGCCTTTTTTATTTTGAAATCATTCATTTAATAGGCTGTGCAATTTTAAAATAAAAAATTTCATTGAATATAATACTATAAAATTTTAAATTATTCTTCAATACATTACGGTTTTATGATGGTAGAAAAATCTACTCATGCTGTGTAAGTTAAAAAAGCATTCCTTCAATATTATTTTTGAAAAATTCATAAAGTACATCATTTGGAAAATGAAATAAAAATTCCTTTAAAAATATTTTATAAAAATTAATAGATGGGTAAAAAAAATTTAAACATTTTTAGGATAATAGTAAAAATATTTTGGAATTTTTTTTAAGAAGCATGTATGTGGATGATAAATATTCCCCAGTAGATATGTATAAAAAATACTGTATAATTATAAGATTATGAAATTAACCCTTACCACTTTATAATCAATGGAATCATATGAACAATGAAAGAAAGAAAATTATATGGATATTAATATACAAAAATATTCAGAATAATAATATTAAAATACATTCATGGGTAGTATGTACACCACACAAAATAAACAAGTAGCGTATAAGACATGTGTCCCAAAGAAATAAAAGTGAGACAAAAATCCATTACCTTATACTTTAATTTAGTTGAATGTGCCTTAACCTCCAATATAATGGTTTAAATCATGTTATTAATTTATATTAGACTCATATAAATATTTATCATATCATATATGATCTTCTTATATCATTTTTTAATAATATTTTGTTATTACCCTTATTTCGGGTGTTAACTACATCATTTTCCTATGCATGTTTTATTATGGAAGTCCTATTTATTATGCATATGATATATTTATTTAATCTACAGAATGATATTAATCTCATAGATATTATATTTAATCATTATATACATTTTTTTGACCATTATTGAATGGTTAACATGGAAAATTAATCTCATCGAGTCGGGGAGATGGTAATCCGTACGTACGCATGTGTGACGATATCATTCAATTATTGGTGAAATGGTAAGAAATTAGATGATATATTAATTATAAAGGATTAATATAATGTCATATTTCCTATTTATATCCATTATATCCATCATTATACCCATCCAAATAAAGTGGTGATGAAAAATAAATTACACCATGGTGTGAAGATGGTGTACGTACGCACGCACGATGCTTTCATTTTTTATAGGATAAGTAAAAGGTGGGATATGGTTGTCCCATAATCATAATAATATATCATAATATATAATATACTATATTAATTAATTTATTAAGTAAACAACACATGAAGAGTAAGTATAATAAGAAATGAACTTGAATGAGTTGGAAACACAATTACCTCTTCTTCGATTGTCTTCCTTTAAATATCTTATTATGGGATTTAGAGTAGGTATTTCTAGAAGACTAGAGCATCCAAAACATAGATAAGGATGTTGGTATGGGAAATTGGTAGGTTTTGGTCGAGATAGAAGGCTCAAGGTTGTGTGATGAAGGGAGGGAGAAGGTGTCCATTTATAATTTAGTTGAGCGTCACTTTTGGAAACTTTCAAAATATTAAATTAATATAAATTAATTTTCAATTATAAATAGATCCAAAGTAATTTATTTATAAAATAATATGATTATGGGTCTAAATATTCTCATACAATAATTTTTAGATAAGTTTATGTCACATTATTACCCTTATCTTTTGTCTTTAATCCTTAGTTAAACCCTTTAACTCTTACTGTGACAACAAGACTTTTTTACTCTTTAAGGGTTAATATAGTTACTATAAAATTCCAAAAAAATCATAAATGAATAATTTATGAAATTTTAAACCTTATCCCAATAATTTTTATGAATTTTATATTTTTATTAATTTTATATCAATTAAAAAAATATTATTTATTTTAAAATATCATTAATGTCTATTTTGACCCTATTCTATAATTGAATTTTTAAAAAATATCAATAATCAAGATAAATTTGAACAAAAAACTTTAATACAACCCTTATATGTATATTTTATCTATAAAATTAATTTATGAAATAAATTATATAAATTTATATTTATTTTAATATCATTTATTTGGTATTTCTATTAATTAAACAATTACTGCATCATCATTATGTAAGCCTTTAAGGAAATTATTTATTCCTTAAAAATTAAAAATAAATTATCATAATTAATATAAATATTTTATATTTATAATGGATATCTATAGTAAAATTTATCTTTTGTATAAACCTATATTAAAAATGGTATAGTTATTAAAAATAAGAGTATGACATCTTTAACTTTTTTTTCAACATTCCTCTATGCAGTGGTGAAGGTTTCCAAGCATGCTTGGACTCCTTAGAGCAATGGTTTTTGAAGTAAATGCAGTGGTGTATGTTTCTAAAACTATTTAATGATTTAATTCATTTTTATGAGATATCAGTGGTTCATTATATTCTTCTGCCTTGGGAAGGTGCAGCTAGTACTGCTCGGTCGGGGGCATTACTGCCTCTTTCGATGGGTCTGGTCTGGTTGATAAATGGAAGAGAAGACCGTGGATGATTCTAGTGCATGTATATTTGTTTGATAATTTTTTTATTTTGTATCTTATTCTTCTATGGTGGATTCATGAGTGAATCAGATGAATTTCATCCTATTTTTCATTGGTCTTTCTGTGGTAAAAATTTATTTTCAAGTTCTAGTTTTCGTCGTTTTATTTAGAGTGGCGTAAAATTTTGCAGGCGCCGCTGATTGGGAGGCCTCTAAAGAGGGATGGGTGTTTTGACACCCATCATTCATACATTATTCATCAATTTTATAGAAAGATAGTTTCCTTACCATTGAAATTTTCTCAGTGTTTTTTAGTCTGATTTTTCATTATATCACGTTGATATTACTGTGAGTTTATTTTATGATTTGTCAGGTGGATGACTCAAAAGAGAAAAGAGTGTTCTGAAACCTTTCATTAATCTCTCCTAAAAATTTCTATGTTGGTTAGTGATGTGCTCTTATACATTGTGTTTCCAGCATTGTGCAACTTCTTGGCAGAGGGGGTGACACATTATTCTGACGGATCTCACTATTTCACTATTTAGTAAGTGGGAGACTAGGTTTTTTCTTGTTCCTTCTTAGATGTTTTCTTCCTTTAGACTTGAAAAATCACTTTTAAATTTGTTTATTTTGTTTCTTAAGCCATTTTACCTTATTTTTAACGAGTTCCCTCTTTCCTAATCCTAAAATAGGTTCTCTCTCTTTTTTTATATTCAATAAAGAGGTCTTGATCCTCAAAATTTTCAAGAAAAAACAATATTTTATTACTGCTAATCAAAACTTGAAACTTATAATAAAAAAAGAAAAAATTAATCAAATGAAAATTTTATATTCCTCTTTAAAATAAGAAGTTTATTTTTTGAAATAGAATTTAAAAAATTTAAAAAATTAGATTTAAAATATGCTCTCCATAAAAAGGCGGTAAAACTACCTTTAAAAGAATATAGGTTTTTATACGTAAAATTAGGTTTGTTCTTAGGTTATTCCTATAAAATCTATTAGATGAATATAAAAAATATTTTACTGAATATATAAAAAATTTATTTCATTAATATCATTTACTAATAGTAATTAATTTAATTTATTTAGATAAAATGTCTTTGGGAGCATAAAAATAAAAATATTTCCTTTATATTCAATTGGTTTATATTTTCGTTTCTAATTAACTAGTTACCAATGAATTCATTTTTATATTTTATAAACCATATATTTTAATACGTTAGTTTATAATATTAAAAACTACTAATTTAATAGATAGGTTATAACAATAACATTTAAATAATAATATTTAGTTATTTTTTAAGATCACTGTTGCGTGCATCGTAAGCTGCTGAAGAAATTTAATTTAAAAATAGACATTGCATAAAAATATTGGGTGTTACAGAACCTTTGAGAGATTTGGTGGTATTTCCAAATGATAAGAAAAAATACAACCCTTTCAAGAATTTGAAAGGTTCTAATGTATCTAGGACTCAATTTCCCTTTCTTATCGAACCTTATAACACCCTTCTATAGAGATAGTTTCAAGAAAACATGATCGCCCACTTAAAAATCTAAATATTTCTTATGATTATCAGCATAACTCTTTTTCCCACTTTTAGATGCTTTAATATGATCCTGAATATCCTTTACCTTTTTCATCGTTTCTTCCACAAGTTTTGCACCTATGTGTTTTCTTTCACCAACTTCATCTCAACAAGTTGCAGCATGCCATATCTTTCCATATAATGCTTCATATGATTCCATTTGAATACATGAATGGAAAATATTATTGTATAAAAATCTACCAATGGTATGTACTAATCCTACATACATTGAAATTCAAGTGATCATGATCTCAACATGTATTGCATTATTTGAATTGTTCATTCAGAATTTCCATTAGTTTGAGGATGGTAGCAAGTGCTCAAATAAACATCAGTATCAAGAAACATATGAAGACTCTTCAAGAATCTCAAGGTAAAGTGGGAATATTGATCAGAAAAAATTGATAGAGGTGTGCCATGAAGTCTTATAACTTTAGTAACATAGATCCTTATGAGGTGCTCAAGAGGTAGGTCTTCTCTTATAGGAATAAATGTGAATATTTGGTCAGAAAATCAATGATATATCATATTGGATCATTATTACAAGGAGTATTTGGTAGTACTATAACAAATTCCATAGTAATTTCATATTTCCACATATGAATAAGAAGAGGTTTCAGGACTTCTGTAAGATTCTTCCTCACAACTTTCACTTGTTGACAAACTAAACATCTAGACATATAATCAGAAATTTCCTACTTCATGTTATTAAAAAAAATGTTACTTTAAATACCTATAAATATTTTTAATACCAAGGTGTATAGAGAAATTTGTGATATGATAATCATACAATAATTCCATTTTTATCTCAGGTATAGGTAGAACACATACCTCTTTCCAAATTTTACAACACCATATTGATAAACAAAAGATGATAATTTTCCATCATTCACAAATTTTATTTTATTTTGGAAGTTCTCATCAATAGATTGAGAATTATTTAAACTCTCTAATCAATACGATTTTTCAATAATTTGAAAAATTATTGATGTCTCCCCTTCCTTCGAAATTTCAATATCCATCTTTACCAGATCTAGGAACATTGGATCTTTCTCAATCCTCATTTGGGTTATAAATCCACGATCCTTCTACTCAATGCATTTGATAACTTATTTTCTTTACCTAGGTGGATGTGTATTGAGTAATCATAATATTTAATTAGCTCAAACCATCGTCTTTGTCTCATATTGAGATATTTCTATGAGAAGGTGTATTTCAGGCTCTTATGATCCATGCATATCTCATATCTTTCACCATAGAGATAATATATCCATATTTTCAAAGGGAATATTATAGCCTCTAACTCAAGATAATGGGTTAGATAATTCTATTCATGAGTCTTTAATTTCATTCATGTATATGCAATAACTTTATCATTTTATAATAGGAAATAACCAAGTACCTTCTTCGATGCATCGCTATATATGATAAACCCATCACTTCTAGATGATAGAGTCAAAATTAGAGAATTTACTAATATTCTCTTTAGTTTATCAAATAATTATTCAAATTTTATTTTCTAGAAAAACTTAACCCCTTTACATGTAAGTTTAGTTAACATGTTATCCAATCAGGAAAAATTATGAACAAATCGCTGATAGTAAGCTGCTAAACCAATGAAACTATATATCTCAGTTATATTTTTTTGGTGTAGTCCATTATATGACTACCTTTGTATTTGTAGGATCAAAGGATATTTCATCATTGGAGATAATATAGCTAAGAAAAGAAACATCATGAATCCAGAAACCACACATAATAAATTTACCATATAACTCTTCCTATATAAGAGTCTTACGATTGATATGCAAGTGATTCTCATGGTTCTCATAGATTTTAGAATACACCAGAATGTCATCAATGAATACCACAAAAAAATCATCAACATCTTCCTTGAATACTATATTCATTAGGTCCATAAAAATAGAGGGTGAATTAGTTAATCTAAATGGAATTAATGTAAACTCTCAATGTCCATACCTTATCAAAAAATATTTCGTTGGAATGTATTCCATATTTATTCACAATTGGTGATACCCAGAAAGAAGATAAATCTTTGAAAAATATTAGGATTCATGAAGTTGATAAAAAATTCATCTATGTAAGGTAGAGGATACTTGTTCTTTATTTTAATATCATTGATTTTCTTATAATCAACGTAGAACCACATGAATCCATATTTCTTCTTAACAAATAGGATAGGTGATCCCATGGTGAAACACTAGAGAGAATAAATCCCTTATTACCCCAAATCATCTAGTTGTTTATTAAATTACACTTATTCCATATCATCTATTCTATAGGGAGTCTTTATATTGGCCTTTAATTAGGGACAAAATCAATGGAAAATTAAGCTTCACACTCTAGGGGATGTCCAGGTAATTCCTTAGGAAATATATCAATGTATTCATATATAATAAGTACATCATCAATTTGAAGATTACCCTCTTCTTAACTAGGTGTTATTTTCTATTCTTCCATAATAATTTCATTCAGTAGATCTATTAGGGGTGGATCTAGATAAGAATCAAGTGTGGAAGCTTCTATTCTAAAGATAAGGAATTTTATATATTCCTTACAAATTTTAATTTCCATTCTCTTGTAATAATTTTTTTTATATTATTTTGAGATCTAGTCCATATTAAGGATTATATCAAATTCAAACACAATTATGATAATAATTTTAGCACATAATGAATATTTATGTTTCTTAATGGGGACTGGCCAACACATATTTGTTTTAATGATACTTCCCTTTAGAGATTTTACTAACAAATACCTTATTAAATAATAATGGAAATGTCTAATTTTCTTAGAAACTAGGTAGATATAAAAGAGTGAGATGATATAGAAGCAAATAATTCATTGGATAAATTTGAATATAGGAGTAATGTACCTACAACCATGTCATTGGGTACTTATACCTCACCTGTTGTGATTGCATAAGCTTGGCCATCTCCCATCGGCCTCTTCTATAGTATATTACCATGACGTCTGGAGAATTAATTTGCATAGTGTCCCATCTATTAACAATTTTAGCACTGTAAATCATTGATTTTTTTATTCCCATTTCATTTATGAGCCTGGTGACCTCTATCTACACACTTATAAAAAACTCCCAGTCTCTTCAAAGATTTCCCAAGGTGATTTTTTCTATAGTTTTCACAAGATGAAAATCACTCAAACTTATTATTCTTCTTTAATTTATTCCTGTTTTCATGGTACTCAGATGAACTCTTCCTATCTTGGTTTCAATTGAATATATTTATTTTAGAAAATTCCTTCTCTGTTTTTATGGATCATAAAACTATTTCATCATATGATGAATTTTTTTTGGAGACCAGTGCCCTTCAGTGACTTGGATTAAGACCTTCAAAAAAGTGATAAATATTTAACTAGATGTTGCATATATAATCCATATAATCCTTGGATAATATTGTAAAGATATATTCATAATCTGCAAAAATCTCTTCTTCCTTTTTATTTAATCTAAAGAATTTTCTCTTCATCTCAATTTTTTTATCACGAGTGAGGTATTTATCAAATAATGTATCTTTAAAGTAATCCATTTTATGAGTTATATTTATTATTCCTCCATAGTATTATGGATCAAGGTCCCCCATTTATCAACATCACCTTTGAGACAGTATTCCAAAAGTGTAACCTTTTCCATATAATTGCATACCAAGGCCGTAAATATCTTCTCCAGACATTTAATCCATTGCTCAGTTATAATTGGATTAGTATTCCCACTAAAAGATGGGGGATTATATTTCATAAAGCGATCCAATATAAGAGATTATATCTATGGAATAGGCTTCTCCATTCAGGATAGGTTATTTTTCATAACCTTATTAAGTTTCTCTAATATAGACATAATTTTATCCATTCTAATAATATATGTATTGGTTTCCTCAACAGGTAAATCTCTACATTTTCTAGGAGTATTGATACAATGAATAATTTCCATAACCATTTCTAGATAATAGAATATATTAGATTAGCTCATAATATCATAATGTATAATTCCAAATATGGTAGATGACATAACATAAATTTATTCATCATAAATCTTAGAGTCATAAAATTTGGTTTCTTTGGGGACATATTAAATTTAAAATCCTTCACAATGGTTTGTAAAGAAAATTTGTATTATCCTTATCATATCCATTGGGAGTGTCAAACCAGGTGCACAGTAAGGCCCACTATCATGTATGAGGTTACTCTTGAGCCATAATCGTTGCACCTTTTTAGATTTGTTACCCCTAGGTACTTCTATCCTAGAACCACATCCACATGTAGTATCCTGACAAAGATGTATTACTAGGAAGAGCTGCATAATATCTACCTTACAAAAATTATAGGATGTTCTTCTAAACTTATCCTCAAATTATATCTTAGGTTTATGTTCCATAATATAAGTTTTCTAAATATAGTTTCCAAGGTTTTGGTTAAAATTAATTTGACACCAACTGTAACGCCCCGACCCAGAAGCCTGGATCCAGTGCGTTACTTTATTACATTGGAACAATTACATGGAATAAAATCATAAAGGACCAAAAAATTTAGTAGTTTTGGAAAAATAGATTACATACATGATAACCATAATACATTGGGAAAATAAAATAAATTGTAACACAAGTAATATCTCATCATCCTTGAAACTCATTTAAAGGATTCCTCTTTATAACATAGGAAAAATAAACACAATAAGGGTGATCTAAAATGATCAGTATGGGTAGGTAAAGTAGAATAAGTAATGAAGTAATGAAAATAAATCAATATGTAAAGGTAAATAACTAATAACACAAGTCATTCAAATAATGGTATAAGGCATAATCAATATAGAAATGTAAATAACTAAAAACACATGCCATTTAATCAATAAACTAAGAATAAAATGCATCCATAGATTTTATCATACAAAAAAATCATGGGTAATAATGGTTATAACTGAAATATCTATTAAGGAAATGCTTAATTATTGGACTTCATGTCTGAGGCACCTGAAAACCTATACCGTTAAGACCTTTCACAAGACAGTTTAAAACTACAGGTAAAAACCCATTTAATTTGGATAAATTATTTGTCTCATGAGAACCTTTCGATGCATAAAAGATCTATATAAATTCTTAGACCCACCTATCTATTTCATTAAAATTCATTCCTCATATTGAATAATCTATTAATAAATAATATGCTTTATCAAATATCCGTATTGAATAAAGAATACAGATTTATCAATATTTCCTTACATAATCAAATAACTATTAAAGTAAACCCCATATGTAAAAATGGTATATGGTTTAGGAAATAATAATATCAATCACTAAATAATGTGGATATTTAAGTAAATTTACATTGAAAAATTATTACAATGAAGTTTTTTTCAAGATAAAGTTAACAATCACGAAAGAAAGTGAGATTACAACCACTTGGAAATTTTCAAGATAAACACTTTTAGTGAAATAATTCAATTTGAATATAAAAATAACATGAATTATGAGAGAATAATGATATTAAATTAAAAATGGAAAGTATATACACTACAATAAAGTGAATTAGTTCATAATAATTAATAAGTCTCAATAGAATGTAAATTGAGATGAAATCCCTTACCTTGCATTTCCTTTTGGGTGGACATCATTTAACCTCATGTATAAAGGTTTTAAGAATTTTATTAACTTAAAATACAACCATAATAATATCTATTATTTCATATATATTCCTTTTATAACATATTAAAACTCGTACATTAGTGTTCTTTTATCAATTTCATCATTTTGGGTGTTAATTGCCTTGTTTTTCGAGTATGTTTTGATTGTTAGTTATTGTTACTATTACATAGGTCATGATTTAATTATATAAAAAATGTAAAAAAAGATTTAATTATAATATATATTCATTATATATGTATTTATAATAATACATAATATTTGGTGATAGAAAATGAAACTCACCGTTCATGGATACTGTATGCCGTATGTACGCATAAACGCTACATGAATTTATTTATTGTATTAAAAGAATTAAAATTGAATGATATATATGTATATTATAATTTAAGTACCATATTTAGGTCATATATTTCACATATTTCTATTAAAATAATCTTTAATACATCTCATGTATAGTGTGAACGAATCACATCACCTTGAGGAGGCGGTAGTCCACATGTTCACAAACAAAGTTATCATATTCCCAAAACTGGAAATAATAATGGTATGTGTTATATGAAAATTATAGAATCATAAATAAATTATATATATAATATTAAAACTATAATTACATAATTATTTTTAAACTTTAAAGGTGGTTACTTTAATAATGAACGACATCAGTTCACAAGATAGTAGTCTGCCGTACACGCGAATGATGATTGTGTATCCCATTTGATGGATGTGTGTGAAAGTGTAGATAGAAATAGTAGAATAAAAATATATCAGTATATTGAATATACTTATATTATTATATAATCATGTAATAATAATAATTTAATGGTTTTAGAAAGAAATAAAATTAATGTGATCATTGAAGAATGTTACCTCGTTTTCAATTAAATCCTTTTAGTTTATACCAAAAGACTTCATTGGTTTAATTTCATACCAAAGGTTGGATTGTAAGATTAGGTTAATGAATTTTGGAGCTTATTTTTGTAGGTTTTGGATGATACAAATGTCTTGAGAGGTGTGAATAAGTGGGAGTTTTTACTGGCTTTTTATAGTGGAAGATGAGTGAAATTCTTATAAATTTTTGAAAAGGGAATTCCACCCTAATTTTTCCCATGTCAAGTGGCTCCAATAATGGTATCAATCAAAAAAAAGGGAAGATATGGTATAAATATGAACAAAAAATTTATTTTTTTCAAGTTTGTAAGTCATTTTGGGCCTTAAGTTTATGGTTTAGTTTTTTGTTAAACTAATTTTTCTCTTAATCACTGTAATTTATTTTTAGTCAATTTTACTAATATTTTTAGTCAGAAAATAAGTTGAACTTATTATAAATTATAAATTATTATTAATAAAAATATGTAATCCATTATTATAAATTCCAATCACATAAGTGGTAGAAATTAATTTAAATTTAATTTCGCAGACAGGACGACAATACGAGTTTTTTAAATTAAAAAAGTTCAATAGTTCGAAATGTTTTTATATATAATTTAAATTTTAAATTTATTACAATGTGCAATTTTTTTTAATTTATGTATAATTTATCTTATTTTAATTTAAATTAAATTTTAAATATAATTTATCCATCTAAATAAATTATATGAAAAAACAATTTTCAATTAAAATTCAGTATTTTCCACTATTTATCAAAAAATGGAACTTCATAGAAAAATAAAAAAAATTCACCATATGATAATTTTGAAATTATAAATTATAAAATGATGTTCATTTTGACATATAAAATTTATAAAACTTCTAAACTTTATATTTAAAATAGGTTCACCATTAAAAGGCGGTAAAACTAACTTTATAAAAATATAGTTTTTATGTGTAAAATTCGGGTTGTTCTTATATTATGCCTATAAAATATATTTAATGAATTTTAAAATATTTTATTGGATATATAACATATAAATTTACAATATAAATTATCTAATAGTGTTATAATTTAATTGATTGGGAAAAATATGACTAAATAATTTTTTGTTTAAACTGGGTGTTGCGTGCATTAAAAACTAACTTAGTATTGCATGTTTTAAAAGATAGAAACAAAATTAAATTTATTATAAAAGGAAAATATGGTAAATTATTGGCGTTATACATATCTTCTTTATTTACCCAATGCTGATAATATCCATACATGAGGTCAATCTTTGAGAACCACTTCACCCCCTTCAGCTGATTGAAAAGATCATTTCACCTCAGCAAAATATACTTATTCTCTATTATTATTGGCCTTAAGAAATTATATATAGAGAATAACCTTAGTATCCCATAAAACTTATAGGATAAAAACACTCAATATATCTAAAGGGACACACTATCTCTAACGAATACCTTCCTATGAAGATCATCCAACTACAATCTTATCTATCAAAGTGCTCAAAGGGACACCAATATGCTACTAAAGATACCAAAATGGTATTTTGGTGAAAGTCAATAAAAAAATAAACCTATGATTAAGAAGTAATATTAGTTAATTCCTTGATTAAAAATCCCAAGTACTCCTCCTCTATAGTTAGAGACTGAAAATGAGCTCAATCTATTACACCATGGGTCATGATAGCTAACTAATAGAAAAATAGCTATAACATTCAACATGTGAGCCTAAATCATCCAGTATAGAAATAGTTCCCTCCAAATAAGTAAAATATTGATATTTTTTCATGAATTCATTTCAACATTAATTATAAATTATCATTCTCAGGATGGGTGGCTGAGAGATAGTCTATAAAAATAATAATGTCATGCAGCTTTATCATAACTACTAAGAGATCCTATATAAATATATATCCTTTTAAATTTAATTAATGAAACTATGAGATGAGTGTGATAAAATAATATCCCATAGTTAGACTCACTTTACATTATGTTTATTCGAGAGGTTTTACTAGTATCACAATTTGTTGAAAAAGCGATATTGCAAGGAATAGATCACACTTATATCAACCAGAACTAATGCTAAGGTGGAGAATACCTAGATCACATCACGAATCATGTTGGGAGACTCTAGAAAATAATCCTACATTACCTTTGTCTACCTATGTCCTTTAATATCATCTCTCTAAGCCTTGCATTGACCATTTGGGTGTCTTGATGGTGATATTGAATTATATCATCAACCACCTCTTACAAAACCCCTAGCTCCCCTTCCATACTTGTCTCCATAAGGATTTCACTAACCACCCTTATGAGTTTAAAGGTCTCACGACTTCCTATAACATAGTGGTATTTCCTTTTCCTATCCTCACTCTACTACACAACTGATTGGGAAATCTCATGTAATATACTTCCACCCGTCATAGGTAATGTAACAACTTGATATTTTAATATATGTTATCCTCTATTTAAGTCAAATATGTTTAATAGATTTATCCTCACACAACACCAAACTATAATGAAATCATGATATTTTTAGACCATTAAAACACAAACATTTAATTAATACGCATTAATATGAGTAACTAAATTAATATATATATATATATATTATAGGTTATTTTAAATAAATTTACTTATTTCACTAATTTGTTTAAGAATTGATCATTTTATACACTATACTATTTTTGAAGAGAAAAATTATATTATAGTTAAATTAATTTTTTAGTAAAATATAATATTGATTAATTAATTGTATAATTATTATAGTTTTATAGAAATTAATTATTAAAAAAACTAGTATTTTAAAAAGATATTTCCTATAATTTTTCCCATTATAGAATAAAATTTTAAATAATTATTAAAATATAAAATTATAGAAATTTAAATTGAAAAATAAATTTCATTTGTGGATTTAAAATGTCAATATTAGTATAATAATAATTTTTTGATTTCTTCTAAAAAGATTTATTTTTAAGAGAATAATGAAAAATACTATTATTAAAAATAAAATGATGTTAAGAAATTTTCTTTATATATATATGAAATTTAAATTCATGAAACTATTTTCTAAGAAAAAATACTCATTTTATAAGTGACTTTATAATTTTAATTTTTTTGGTTTAAATTTACAATCCTATATTTGACATTTTAGAACAAAATTTATATTTTTCCAAAACAAATTATTTTATTTTATGAAAATAAACATAAATTTTTTATCACTTATAAAAGTTAAATATAATAAAATTACTTCCATTTTTAGATTAATCATTTTAAAATTATATTAGTAATAATTTTTGGATTAAAAAAATCTATTTTTAGACGAATAGTAGAAAATGTAGTTTTTTACAAATCAATTAATTTTGTTACTTTTTTAGTTTATAATAGAGAAATGTAATTTTATAAAAACATTTAATTGATAAAATTATAATTTATAGAATAATGTTAGGAATTTCAAATATATAGTTTTAAATTTATAATACCCATGTTTAACTTTCTTAAAAAGTAATACTTTAATCTTAATAAAAAACTATTTTCAATAATTTATTAAATTTAGTTTTGGATTAATTTAAAACCCACATAAAGTTTATTTATTTTATAATAATACAATTATTATATTTAAAATAATTAATAATGATAATGTTATCTCACTTAAATTTTAGGCTTAATTTGAACTTTTCCAATGAATCAGTTCTACGTGTTATATGAGTTAATACTAAAATTAATTTCAATAACTCATGGAAATTTTATTTTTTTAAAATGATATATATATTAAAAATAATCCTATTAAAATTAGTTAATAATGAAAATTTTCATTTTTCCCATTAAATTTAGTTTTCAATATTGAACGAGGAGTGGAAACAATAAGGGTAAATCCGGGTGGAAGTAAATTTAAATATTGTAAAAGGTTAAAAAATGTGAAAAACATGTTTAATATTGGATGTTAGAGGGAGTATATACCTTATATATTTACCCATACCATTATTTTCAATTTTTTAATTATTTTCCCTTGAAAAATGGAGTGATATAATTGAGAAATAGTGAGTTTTTTAAAAAAGTTTAATTTTCATCAATTTTAAAAGGAGACCACCTCCTCCACATTTCTATCCTCATTAAAATTTTTTGGCTCTACCAAAACTCCTCCCTTGTATTTACTAAAAACCCTACTAATTAATTTGAAACCTTGGTCTCCCAAAAAGACAAATCTATGGATCCTTAAGGAGTTACCCAAGGGATAACTTCCATGGGAGAGGCAATACTCTCAACCCAACTTCCATAGATCATCTCTTCTTATACACCCCTCAAATACCCTCTATCCTATATGATATGATAACACCATAATTGAAATTACTATTAGGTGTTATTATACAAATTTAATATCCATTTTATTCTTTCTTACAAAATCATTTAGAAAAATGAAAACGGTGTCATGCATGTGTGCATACTACCACCTCCACGAATGACATGTTTTGTTTCCCCTAACCAACTAACATGGATGAACATAAAATTATATTTAGTATTTAAAAATTATATTTTATGAAACTATTATTATTATATATTTATAATATCTTACAATATACCTGTAATTAAAATAATAAGCAGTTATAGTAACATTAACCACCTTTAATGCACTTATCAAGGATCCTTTCTTAATTTGGATAAATTTTGGGATAACCTTCCAAAATATATAAGTAATTTTATTAAATTGTATAATTATAAAAAATTCTTGATATCATGAAGTATTTTTACCAAACCTTTTACCAATATCAACAAACCAAAATTGTTATATAGAAATTATCCAAACAACATTGAGTAAACTACATAAGAAAAAACTATATTAAAAAGAAATACTAAAATACAATATATGGATTATAGAAAATTAAATATATATTAATATATTAATTTTGTTTATATTTATTTATTTTAATTTAATTATTCAGGATGTAATGTGAAAGGGTTGAGTGCGTTATGATAGAGTAATGATTTTGTCTTATAATTTCAATCTTATAGAAAAAATTTAATTTATGCACATAATTTCATTTAAATGGTGTGTATGAAACTAATTAGCTATATAATAGCATGAATTATTTTTATTCATGGTATTACAAATTCAAGATAAATATTTAACTCTTTTAATAGGTTTTATTTTAATTTTTCTTAAGTATTAATGGTTTTCATTTCAATCACCCTTCATTGAGGAATACTTTGATATTATGCACCAATATTCATTTGTATTGTTTAACTAGTTACCCCATAATGTATAATATCATAAATTATTATTAAAATTATAAAATTGACTTCTATTCATGATATTTCTTTATATGGGCTACAATTGATGTTTTCTCTAAAATATAAGCGTCTTTCATAACTCAAACTGATTTCTTGAGTTGTAATGTTTCCCCTTGAGATTCATCTTTCGTTTTAAAAAGTAAACCCTAACAATATCTTGGAAAATAATTTATAATTAAAATATTCTTTAATAGTGAGTTATAATCCTTTTGTAAAATGAAAATTTATTAAGAATAATACCTAAACATTTAAATGACGGTTTCCCCTCCTTGTCCATAATTTCCCTTGCCACTAATTTTCCCCATTTTAATTGGTAACCTCATTTAGTGTTATCTAAAATTAATATCATATTTACCTACTCATTTTTTCAAAATAAAGGTTTATTATCTTATTTCAGGATGTATGAATTCAAAAAATGTTTTTTCAAAACATAAAATTGGATCTTTCGTACCAACCTTGTTACTTAAAGGTTACACATTTTCTTTATTTTTCACTCTTTCACACTATATTATTCTCATGAAAATAGATATTTCATTCCCAAAATACCATTTTTCTTAATTTTATTCAATAGTTGGTATCAGTGAACAAAATATTTATTCTTAGAGATTATGATAGGAGAACATTAGTGAAAAACTTAGGGATAATTATAAGTTTAAGATAAGATCCTAATGTTTTAGTATTATTTTGAGTGTACTGTTTTCCTTTCAACGAAATCCCCATCTTGATACTATAAGTGGATATATTATATGAAACAAATTATAAGGCCTTAAACTTAAACATCACATAATCTTAAGTTTTAATTCAATAACTTAATTTCCATCACTTTAAGGATCTTTTCAGGTTTATAGTTGTAGAGAATTAGGTCATAAATCATACATTAAAAAACCATAAAATATAAAGTGGACACTTACATTCATCATCCATTTTTCCCAAAATATTAATCTTAAAAAAAATGATTTCTTTTCATGAAATCCTTAATAATTTAAACTTGAAATATTCCTTTCCCTTAACTATCCTTAAATTTAGAGAAAAATAATTAAAAATGTTGGTTGGGAATATAATTATTAATAAGGGATATAAAAATAAAGAAAAATGTTATTCTAGTGAACACATAAAAACTCATATGATGTTTACCTTTATCTTCAAAGTTCTTTGAGCATATAAAATAAATAATTTTCACATGAAAAAACATGTTTTTTCTCAAATAAAGACATTAAAACCCCTAGAAATCAATTAAAACCTATTTTGGGGATTTAAAGAATCATATACATAAAACCCTTTCAAAACCCTTTTAATTGGAATAACCATACAAAAAACTTTCAATATTATCATTACCCAATGCATTGGAGTAATATCTAGATACACCCATTGTTTAAGCTATAATGAGCTCACCCAAAGCTATCTGGTCCACCCCATGTTTAATATGTAATGGGATTACCTAGTTCTATCTAGTCCACCCCATTTTTAAGCTGTAATAGCATCAAATGATTCTATTTAGGACACCCTATACTTAAGCTATAATGGGCTTAAACAACACTATCCTGGTGCACCAATTTCTCATGTATTATGATCATGTACCATATAACGAATAAAACATCTTATGATCACAATTTTACATTGTAAAACATTTTAAAAAATCTTATAAATTCATAAATAAATCACTTTTGGATATCATAATACCCATTTTCTTTTAAAAACCGTTTAAAATACCATAATACCCATTTCTTTTGGAAAACCATTTTCAATACCAAAATACCCAAAAAAATTGAAAAATGGTTTTATTTGAATAAAACATGAAATATTGAAAATAAATCTTGAAATAAAATAATGTTCATGGAGGTATAAAAGTCATTATTTCCATGTATGTTAATAATGTAACATTCCTTTTTTCATTTTTAAAAACATTCTGTATAAAACATATAAAAATATTCCTTCTATAAAACATTTAGATAAAGTAACATAGACACAAAATGTAATTTATAAATCCTTTAAATCCATATAATTTTTTTTATAAAAACGTTTTAAATACTTGGAATGGAAAAGGAATGTTTGGAAGGAAAACATTTATAAATATTTTTTTCTTTTAATGAAAAGTCCCTTATCACTTTGAAAGTATTTGAATCACAAGCCCCATGAAAGAATAAAATTATAAATAAAATTAAATACCATTATAATAGATATATTCATGATATATAATGTAAAATAGAATTTATATACACCTTATAAAAAAATATAGGTGTATAAAATCAAGATATGTGTAAATGAAAGGTGATCGAGAGGAAGTCCCTTACCTTGAGCTCAACTTTTCATGTGTGTATTTATCTTACTGAATAATAAAATATTTTAATTATTTGATTTATTGAGAACATTTTTCATGTATTTTATTAATTTTATTTCCCTTATTACCATTTTATATACAACTACTTAACCAAATAAGTTTAATTTGGATGTTTTGACCATATTCAGCTTATGTGTCAAAAATAACTTTAGTAGGTCAACTAAGGTTAATGAGGTCATTATTTAAACATATCTATAATAATAATCATGAAATAACTATCATATTTATACATAAATTATAATTTTAAAATCAATCATGAATATGTTTATGAAAAATGAACCAACATTACAATCATAGAGATGGTAGGCTATATGTACACATGAGTAACGTTCCCATTTTTCAATGATAATTATGGTTAGAAGGGAAGTAAAATTTATCCTTATATAATGATAATTATATCATAAATACCATATTATTTAATTATAATAACCTATATATATCATTATTGTGATTTTATGATGAAAAAATAACAATCACATCGCTTTGAGGAGGCAGTAGTTCACACATCCACGAATGACGTTATCACTTTTTCAGTCTGTGAAATGGTAAGAAGAAAATGATATATTATATTTAAGGAAATATAATTTTTTCATGAATATCATAATTTTTTCATTTATATCATATATATTCATTATATTTACCCCTTTTCACCTTCCATGTAACACTTTAGTGAAAAATTCTTCACATATCTTGACGATGAGGTAGTCCTCTGTACACAGAAGCAACGTTATCGTATCCACTACGGTATGAAATGTAAAGAGGGTGTATATGATATAATTACTATATATGTATAATTATATTATAAATATCATTAATATTATATATCAATATCATGTACATAATTATTACCAACCATGAGTGGTGGTAATGGAAAAACAAACGACATCATTTCGTGAGGAGGTAGTCTTTCGTACACACAAATGATGATTTCATTTACCCATTTGATGGAATTGTGTGTGTTTTTAAGTAATAACAATAAAAAATAATTATATTTAGGATTATGAAGTTATTATATAATCATGTTATAATAAAAATTTAAGGGGGTGAATAAATAAAGAAAACAAAAAACTCATGTTGGTGAACATTGCCTATTCTTCGAGTAACTCCTTTTGGTTTGCACCAAAGGCCTTCCTTGGTTGGATTTATTCCAAATGTAAGGATTATAGTATGATAATAGGAAATTGGATAATTTGTTTGGGTAGGAAGTTTTTGAGAAAAATATCTTGAGATATGTGAATAGAGGAGGAGAGGTGGTGGCCTTTTATAAGTGGGGTGAGTGAGAAACTTTTAAATTTTTGAAAGGTGGAATTACAACCACGTTTCTTCCATGTAAAGTTTCTCCAATAATGAAAAAATATATCCTATAATTTATAAGATATAAATATGTACATATAATTTTTTCTTGATAATTTTATAGGTCATTTCCTCTTTGATATTAAAGTTTAGTCACTTGGTAAACTCATTTTTACCTTAATCATTTTGATTAATTTTAATTATTTTCATAAATAACATTGGTAAAAAACTAAGTAAAACTTATTAGAAATTAGAAATTATGATTATTCAAAATATTTAATATTTTTTTTCAAATTAAATTCATATTTTTGTAAAAATTAAATTTAATACTAATTCCATAGACGTGATGAGACAACAGGTTTTTAATAAGAGTATTGTTTTTAGAAAAAGGTGATTCTATATTAACTCTTTGACTAATAATAATCATTGTATAAAAATAAATTAATATTTAATGATATATAATACCAATATTTTATTTAAAATATTCCCCATTAGTTATTATTTTAATTAATTAAAAATAATAAATCCTTTTCATTTTAAAACGGTTTTTAGAAAAACCCATCTTTAAACCTTAAAGACAAACTTATATTAAAAACCAATATAATGTTTATTAAAATGTAATTAAGTAAACTAAATATAACTAATTAATACTTAATTTACATTAAATCTAATTTAAAACATATTGGTAGTCTTAAATTACTTAATTTATTAAAAATAAAATAATTTTTATAAAAATTGGATTTTTTCACTATTCACTGAAAAATAAATATTTTTTCAAAAAAAACATGAAATTTAATACAAAGTAAATTTTGATATATTGATTTCAAAAATGAAATTAATTTTATCAAATTAAAATTCTAAAATTTATAAATTAAGATTTTAAATGAAACCTTATAAGAAAAGTGTTTAATTAAAATAGTTTCCTTTTTGATTTAAAATTACTTAATATTTTATAACTTATATAACTATATAATTAATATTAATAAATATAAAAATGATTTATGATATCATTTCCTGGGTTTTTACATCATTCAACAATTTTATAAATTGTGTCCTCATATTTTTATTCACTTATTAAACAAGTGGGGATATCATTCTCTCATATCATTTTCAGATTCCCATATTGCCTCTTCAACCATATGGGTTTTCCATAAAACCTTAACCTGGTGGATCAAATTATTACAAAACACTTTATCTCTATAATCAATAACCTAAAATGTATGTTCCTCATAATAAATATTCTCTTCCTACTAAACTACTCTAAGGCTCAAAACTTGAGATGAATCTGACACATTTTTCCTTAACATTGAAACATAAAATACATTATGTATATGAGATAAATATGGAGGTAAGGCCACTTAGTAGGAATATGATCAAAATTTATCCAGGATTTCATATGATCCAATAAACTGTAGACTCAACTCCTCATTCTTAGTAAAACACATCACACTTTTCTATGAAGAAACATTGAGAAAGACATGATCACCTACCTCGAAAGAAAGATCTTTCCTCTGGTTATCTACATAATTTTTCTTCCTACTTTGATTTTTACTCATGTGTCACTAAATAAACTAAACCTTCTAAACCATTTACTATACCATCTATAGTCCCATAAACTTCCTTTATCCTACTTTATCCAAAAAATATGATGTCTTACACCACTTTCCATATAATGACTCGAATGGTGCTATCTGTATTTTGGAATAAAAACTATTATTATAAGAAAACTCAACCAAAAACATATATTGATCCCAACTTCCTAGGTAATCCATCAAACAAGAACTAATCATATCTTCCATGTTTTTAATTGTCCAATTAGATTGTCTATCATATTGAGGATGAAAAGATGTACTAAAATTTGATTTACTACCCAATGAATTCTAAAGTCCTTTTTAAACATTAGATGTGAAACTGAGATCATGGTTTTATAAAATGGAGAGAGTTACTTCATATAACGTGACTATCTCCTTTATATATAGTCGGGAAATATTAAATAAAGATATCATATCTCGAATGGGAAAGAAACATAAATATTTATTTAATTTATCAATAATAAAAAAAATTTCATTTCTACATCCAGATTTAGTTAGAAATCATACCATGAAAGCCATTAATATATTATCCCATTTCTACTCAGGTACTGGAAAAGGTTAAAGCATCCCCTTTGGTAATTGTCATTCTACCTTAACCTACTAAAAATTCAAACACTTCATGGTAAACTTAGCAATATCTCTTTTTATTCCATCCCACCAGTAATACTCCCAAAGGTCTCTGTACATCTTAGTGCAACCTAGATAAATAGAAAATAGAGAACTACGAGCCTTGGTAAACAAATATTTCCTTAACCAGGAATTAAAAGTCATGCATAATATTTTTCCAAATCATAAAACAACTTATTCACCAATATTAAAATCAGGTAACTTACCCTTATTAACAGATTCTACATTTTCTTACAATTATTAATCCTCCTTATAAGCACTATTAATTATTCCTAACTAAGTCAACTATACTAAAACCTAAAAAAACATAAGCTCTCCCTGTATCCACAACTTCTAGGAAAAAATTAACCAATTAATTAACTAAAGGGTCACGTTCTAAATGTAATATATTTAATATAGAATTAATGATTTGACTCAAAACACCAAACACTTTGTTTTCTTTTCCTGTATGGAAATGAATCGTGCCATCATAATCCTTGATTAGTTCTAGAAATATTATCCATGTCACATTTAATTATTTATGAGGGAATATATAATTCAAATGTTTGTAATAAATATATATTTCATACTATAATCTGTACAAATGATGCCTCTAAATTTTTAAAGAAAAAACAAAAATAGCTAATTCTAAATAATATGATGGGTAATTTTACTCATGAGGTTTCAATAGATGTGAAGCATAATCAATTACTTGATAATTCTGTATTAGGACACAACCATGTCATTTCAATGAAGCGTCAATATAGATGAAAAATTCACCATTTCTATAAGGTAGGTCCAAAAAATGGTATCATTAACCAATATTATTTTTAGTTCCTAAAAACAATCATCACATTATTTTTTCTAGATGAAAATAACTCATTTTCAAGTTAACTTAGTCAGTGGTCTAGACAACTATGTTTTTTTAAAAACTGCCGGTAGTATCCCACTAATCCAAGAAAACTATGAATCTCTATGAAATTTGTGGGTCTTTTCCATTCTTTAAAAACTTTTTTTTATCAAGGTCAAAAGTTATTCCATATTTATAAAAGAATATGTGTATAGAAACAAATTTGTTCCAACCAAAATGAACACTTTCTAAATTTCCCATATAGTTTATTTTCTTTTAATGTTTTCAAAACAACGCTTCAGTGCCTTTCATATTCCACTTAACTTTTAGAATACACCAAAATTTCATTAATAAACATGACCAATTTTTTTCCAAGAAATCATAAAAAATTATATTCATACTATCCATAAATATAAAAGGTTTATTAGATAACCTAAATAACATATCTAAAAATTCATAGTTCCCATATCTAGTCTTAAATGAAGTCTTTAGAATGTATTCTTCCTTTAATTTCAATTGATGGTAACTCAACCCCAGGTAAACCTTTAAAAAATAAGTAGTTCCCTAGAGATGATAAAAAAATCTTCTATATGAGGAAAAATATAATTGTTATTAAGAGTTATGTTATTCAAGTCGCTATAATCAATGTAAAGTCTCATTAAACTATCTTTGTTTTACAAAAAATAAATGATAACCCCACGATGAAGTTCTTGGTTAAATGAAACCTTTATTTAATAACTCCTAAAATTTATTTTTCAACTCTAAAAGTTCTAATTGAGACATTCGATAAGGGTGTTAGAAATAGGATTAGAATCAAGAACTAAGTTAATAATAAATTCATCTTCTTAGTTAGGAATAACACTAGGAAAACCATTTAGAAAACATCAATGTATTCATTTACTACTAGAACATTACTAATTTGAAAAATTTATTTATTTAAAAAATATGATCTTGGTAACTTTACTACCATCTGTATTCAATTTCTCATATTCTTGGTAAGTTATCAAAGGAGTTAAATCATTGAACAAAAATTTCTTATCACTGAATATATCTTATAATGATAAAATGAAATCCAATCCATACCAAGAATTATATCAAACTATAATATAGAAAATTCATAAATATTTTTATAAAAGACCATCCCACTAATAATAGTAGGAAGATTAATATAAATCTTGGTTTCTTTAATAATCACACCTGGAGTTTTCACTAAAAGTTATATCTTATTTTAATTAGATTATATTGAAAATTTAATTTCAAATTTTTCAGAAATGAATTATTGAAAATATCAAGAGTCAAAAAGGGTATTGGTATAACTCGAATACACAAGTGACATACCTACTATGATTTCAATCGATGACTTAAAATCTAATATAACAATATAAAATTACTTTTCTACATATTTTTGTTTCTGATCATGATGATTTTTATCCCATGAAACTAAATTTGGATATGAATTAACATAATGAACCAACTCATTGGAACTAAAAACCACCAATGTTAGATTGATATTGGTTACCCAATTCTTTGGTTGGTCAGGAATCTTTTTTTTATAGTCACGAGTCTTATTAACAAACTTACCACATCAAAACCACTTCCTAGATCCTATCAAACATGCCTTGAAATGTTATTTGAAACACTTGGAACATTTTGGAGGATTACCTAAATTATTATCTGGTTGTTTATCCATTTCCTTCCACCTTGAGATTTCTTATTGTTGTTATCTCAAGGAATATATGTGTTAGAAAAATCCATCTCATCCTTTTCAGATTAACGACCCACTTTCTCAAAACTTTTAAATTCTTATGTAGTAAATTATCTTCATACACTTGGATTCAACCCAAATAAAAACCTATTAATCTTTCTATCAGTGTCTTGAATAAAATTTAGCACATACATGGCCAATATTTTAAAGTTTTCCTTATATAAAACTATAAAATCTTTATCTTTCTTTCTCAATTATATTAATTGTTTTTTCTATCCAGAGTTAAACAATCTTAGGGAAATATTTCTAATAGAAAATATCCTTGAATGTTTCCCATTCCATGGAATCTAAATAATCTTTATCTTTGGTATTATTAACCAGACACCACCATTGATCAGCTTCCCCTTCAAAATAATAAATGGTAAGTGTTACCTTTTGACATTTTGAACATCCCATGACATCAAATATATTTTACAGAGTAGTGATCCATCCTTTAGCTACCACATGATCAGATGATCCACCAAATAATGGGGTAAGTTGCCTCATGAAATGCTCCATAAAATATATATTCCATTGTGGTATATTGGGTTACTGTCTAGGATATATACCACCACCATCTATCACTTGTGTCAACTAAGAAATTACTACAACAAACTTTTTTGTTTCGATTCCAACCATCTTGGGATACTAATTTGGAATGATATTCTCCTCTTATTTCCTTCCAACTATAGCTTCCCTATTTCCTCTACAGAAAAATATTCTAAATAAAAATATTTTAGATGAAACAACATTGTAATCTTCAAATGATATATCATTTTAATTTGAACATAAGTTAAAATATTTAAAGGTAAGGTTATTAAAATTATCCTAACCACTAAATTTATTTAAATTGACCACTGATAAAAACTTCATGGATCTGACATTAAAAATTACATAATATTGAGTTTTAATTAAATAATTTACTTTCTGTCACTTTTAGGATCTTTTCAAGTTTAGAGTTTTAGATAATTGGGTCATAAATCATACATTAAAAAACCATAAAATAAAAAGTGAAAACTTATATTCATTATCCATTTTTCTAACCATATGAAACTTTAGAAACAAATCATGATTTAATTTCATTAAATCTTTATGAATTTCAACTTTACTTATTCTTTTCCCTTAACCATCCTTAACTCCAAATAAAAAAATTAAAAATGTGGGATGACCACAAAAATCTTAGTAAATAATACAAAAAGAAGGAAACCTGTTAGTTTAGTGAACACATGAAAACTCATATAACTTTTACCATTATCTTAGAAATTATTTGAGATTATGAAATAAACAATTTTCACATGAAAAAACACATTTTTCTCAAATAAAATCATTAAAATCCATAGTGAACAATTAAAAACTCTTTTGTGAATTAGAGCATCATATAAATAAAATCCTTTGAAAACACGTTTAATTAGAATAACTATAAGACAAACATCCAATATTATCATTACCCAATGCATTGGAGTGAGATCTAGTTGAACCTATAATTTAAGATATAGTGGGATCATCTGGGACTATCTAGACCACCCCATGTCTAATCTGTAATGGGCTTACCTAGGGCTATTGGGCCACCCCATTTTTAAGTAGTAATAGGCTCACCCGACACTATCTGGGTCATCCCATGTTTAAGCTGTAATAGGCTCACCCAACACTATCTAGGCATACCCATTTCTCATGTATAATGATATAGTCTCATATATTGAATAAAAAAATTATGCTTTCAGTTTTCCATTGTATGTTTTTGAAATTTTTTTTTAAACTCATAAACAAATCACTTTTGGATATTAAGAGTACCCTTTTCTTTTAAAACCCATTTTCAATATCATAATACCCTTTTATTTTGGAAAACCATTTTAGTAAAAAAATAAAAAAAAAATGGTTTTATTTGAATAAAAATGACACTTTTAAAAGGAATATTTAAATCAAATAATGGTCTTGGAAATATAAACTTAATTATTTCTATGTACGTTAAGAATATAACATTCCATTTGTTGTTTGTCAAAACGTTCTGTATAAAACATGTTGAAATATTCCTTTTTAAAACCATTTAAATAAATTAAAAGTGAAAAAATAATTTATATATCCTTTATTTCTGTATGAAAATTTTATAAAATTATATTCAATGACATGTACATCTAAAAGGAAAATTTGGAAGGAAAACATTAAATAAGATTTTATTATTTTAATGAAAAGTCCATTATCACCTTGGAAATATTTGACTCATAAGACCCATGAAAGAATAACATTATACAAAAAATTAAATAAAATTATAATAGATAAATTCATGATATATAATGTCAAATGGTCTTTATATACACCTTATAAAAGAATATAGGTGTATAAAATCAAGATCTGCCTCAATTAAAGAAGATTGAGACGAAGTCCCTTAACTTGAGCTTGACATGTCACGTGTGTCTTTATATTGATGAATAATAATATTATATTTATTATTTAATTTACTTAGAACCATTTTAATAATTATTATTAATTTTTATTTCCCTTATAAATAAGTTATATACAACTACTTAATCAATTGAGTGTAAGTTGGATGTTTTGACCATATTTGGCTTATGTGTCAAAAATGAATTTGGTAGGTCGACTAAGTCTATGTGGTAATTTTTTAAACATCTAAAGAATAATAATATTGAAATAATTATCATATTTATAAATAAATTATACTTTTTTTAAATCAATCATGAAATACAGTTATGAAAAATGAACCAATGTTACAATCATGGAGACAATAGGCCACACATATGCATGAGTAATGTTCCCAATTTTCAATGATTATTATGGAAAGAATGAAAGTAAAATTTATCTTTATATAATGATAATTATATCTTAACTACTATATTATTTAATTATATAATCTTATATATATCATTATTGTGATGTGGTGATAAGCACTGTTATCTCTTTTTTAGTGTGTGAAATGGTAAGAATAAAATGATATATAGTTTTTACAGAAATATAATTATATAATTAATATCATAATTATGTCATTTATATCATATATATTCATTATTGTTACCCTTATTACCTTCCATGTAACATGTTAGTGAAAAAAACTTCACATCGCTTCGTGATGTAGTAGTCCACCATACATACGAGCAACATTATCATATCCCCTATGGTATGAAATTTAAAAAGTATATCTGTGATTTAATTATTACATAGATATAATTATGTTATATATATTAGAAATATCATATATAAATAGTTTGTACATCATGTTAGAACCAAGGTTTTTCACAGTTGTAAATTTATTATTTTCTGTTTGTTCAATCCACACAGAGTTGATCAAGGAGTTTTCAATCTAAGTGATATTATAGTAAAAGAGGATAAAATTTTTATGGTGTCATTTTACCTAGTGTTTGAAAATGTTTTGGAGCTCAAAATAAGGATGAAGTGACAAACTTTGAGAAATATGGAGTTCCAGGTTTGTCTCTTCTTGATATGGTTAAGGCCTGAGTTTTGGGAGGGTTGGGTTTTGATAAGGTTTAGATTCGTGAAGGTGTGGAGAATCACAAATGCATAATGGAAAGACTGTGTTCTCATGAATATGATAAGCATCATGAATACAATTTAGGAAGGCAGTATCTATGCGACTATGATAAGCTTCCCTAATAAGAAAATTTCACTGGAGCTTCACGAATAAAGAAGCTTCATGAATAATACAGAAGAGGTTTGTGTAAAATCCAATAGTAGATTGGGATCTTCATGAAGGGATATGTATATAAATATATGCACACCCATAATTTGAAAACATGAATAGAATTTAAGAAAAAGTCTGAATCTCTATAAATTCATGAAGACTAGGAGCTTCACAAATCATGAATTATTTGCGAGATTTAACATTGTGAAAAGACTTGTTAAGTCTTAAATAATGCTAAGGATTTTAAGAAAAGGGATTTTTATAAAGACTAGGAGTTTCATGAAGAATTGATATTTTGTGAAGGATGTGAGTTTCGTAAAGTTTGGGATCTTCTAGAAGGCGTGTGGGTTCATTAATTCTATAATTTCTTTAAAACATAAAGGGTTTTTTTAAGGTTGAGATCCTTGTGAAAAATAGTGTTGAACATATAGTTTATATGAATAGTTATTTCAAGTGAATCAACTTAGGACTTTAGTGTAATCAAAGTCTCATTCTAATCAAGGACAAGGACTTAAATTCCCAATCTACTGTGGTGTCCTTCAAGTCGTTAAATTGATCAAGTCTTCACTCAAGGAAGTGATATCAGGGGAGTGGATAAAACTATTCTAAGGGAGGTAGTGTGCTATTCCTATAATTCTTATAATGGTAGTGTACCTAGAACAAAGTGAATATGTTTTATTTTATGTACTCCACAATAACTAATGAAGTTTAGTGGGTTTAGGTATGACAAAAAAACTACTGGTATATTCTCCTTGGACTAGCCCTTAGTAGTGAACGAAAAAACTATTGTGTTGTCTCTCTATATATGAATGTTTCATAACTACACAATTCCATCAGAAATGTTTTATAAGTTCCTACCAATATGAGAACAAGACCCGTCTCTTTAAAAGAAAAATTGGACACCCAGATTCACCCCTACCCTCTCAGGACATTATATGGTACTAAAAGTGGTATCAGAGAATACATATTATTGGTGTTAAATCTATTCTTTGATGTTTTTAAGGAGAATTCAATGAATGTTAAGGGGTTACACCTCTTTTATGGAATAAAATTCCATATTTGAAAAAATAGGATGAGATATCATCTATGATACCTTAGGATGGAAGTTCTATTTTCCAAAGCTCAAGGGATTCAGATCAATGGCAGAATAGGACTTTCTATGAATGAAATAGATAGGAAAATGCTTGGTGAAGATGCCAAAGTAAAAAATTACCTTACTACTGCTTAATCCGATCAAATCTATTTTATGTTCATGAGTTTTAATTTAGTTAAGTCTATGTGATAGAAACTATAAAATATTTAAAAAGGTGATAAAAAAGTGAGGGAAGCCAAAAATCAAGTTTTGAACAATAAGTTGGTTGATCTAAAAGTGAATCTAGATGAAAATACTGATATTTTTTTTTAACTGAATTAATGAATTTGTTATATAAATTCAAGGACTTGGGGGAATAAATTAAATATATTTACCTTGTGAAGAAAATATTGAGAAGGATTCCACCTATGTGCAATCAAAAAGTGTCATCACTTTAGTAAAGGTATCTTTCTAAAACTTCTCTTGATGATATGCTAAGAAACTTGATGGATTATGAAGTAAGAGTCAAACCAGAATAGATAATATTTTGAGAAAGAAAGTAAATGGAATTAAAATCCATAAAAAATATTTACATTTCCAAAGGTAGAGATGATGGAGAGGATATATATGTTGAATTTATTTCTCTTATTACTAGAAAATTCAATAGAGGAAAATATAGATTTTAAGGAAAACTTCCATTGTATTGTTTTTGGTCTGAGAAAATAGTGCACATTGCCAATAGATTTCTAAGGAAATTTGACGATGTATAAAATGAATAAAAAATCATACATAATACTTATAATATGTTACTTAACAAGGGTGACTTAAAATTAAAAAAGAAATTACAAAGAAACAAATTCATATACAAAAAAGAACAAGATGATAATGGATTTTTGGAGGATATAGAATGAGTTTAAATATGATCTCAAAGTGTCCATAATGAATACATTTAAAAAGTTATAATGTAAAAAATATGAATATAATCAATTTATCAGTGTTTTTGATCTCAAAGTGTAACTTGAGGGTGATCTTGATGAGATTTATATTCAAATAAATGAAAAAAGAAAGACAATAGTGGTGCTGAAAGAGTTATCAGAGCATGTTTATTGGCATGAAGTATAACTTGATTGAATGAAAGGACAGATATAAGAACACTTAAAAAATATTGAAATCTTGGAATAGTTTATGGAGTTTAAAATAAATATTTAAGAGAAATAAAAATTCATCAATGAAATTACATCAAGAATAGTGGAAAAGGATTACATAGTTGTAGGGATTTAAGAAGAAGTTGTTACTCTAAAGAGTAAACTAGAAACTGAATCAAAATCAATGGAAACAAATAAGAAATTTTATTTTGTAATATTTTCAGATGTAAAGCTGTTATAAAGAGATAAATGTGGTTCTAAAGGAGTATATAAGCCCTTTAATGATCAGAGATTCACATGTATTAGAAAACGTGCAATTAGATATGATGTAGAAACATCAAATGCTAGAAATGTGATAGTCCAAAATAAAGGGAAGCATATAGTTGGAAATATCACAAAGGTTCTTGATGTCCTAATAAAGAAAGATTAAAAATGAATATAAAATAGAGATAAAAATAATCCCCAAGTATCCATAGATGATCCCCAGTCAAATAACTTTACAAAATATAGGGACATGTGGAGGAATAGTAGTGGGAAGATTTTCCCACTTATAAAGTGTCAATTATGTGGCTTTTTGGGACATACCATGTCTTACTATGAAGTATAAAGGAGATATCTGAATGGGTAAGCACCTAGAATTAAAAAAGGGTAATGATACCATATCATTAATCATATAGAAGAAATAGTTTCTATGGATATTCTTTTCACTCTCCTAACTTTGGCTATAAAGCTATTAATTGCAGGTAGAGGAATGATGGGAATAATAAATAAAGAACTATGAGGAAACTCAATACCCATAAAATAAGCATAATTACCCTTTAAAACAAGTATTATCCTTTGGAAGAAGAATATGATTATGATAAACCCATGAAAATTGAAAAGTGGTTGTTAAGGCCATTTTTTTCCTTCACTTAATCAGGTATCTCATGGAAGGAGAAGAAGAAATTTGAGAAATAAAATCTTGTAGAAATAGACCTCAAAGATACAAAGAACAATAACACCTAGATTATGGACAATATATTCTCATACCACATAATAGGAAATGAATATTTATTGAATAAATGTTAATAAAAGGGTTGAAGGAACAATTATATTTGGAAATGATGACACTTTAAAGATTAAAGGTAGTTGAAATATAGAACTAGAAAACAATGAGCTAAGGAAAACTGAAGTTCTCTAAAAAGATGGTTTGCATCAAAATATTATGAGTGTGAGACAAATATTTGACTCAAGAATGGTAGTGAAATTTTATTAGAAGGGTTGTACTATAAAATTAATGAAAAGTAATTCTCTTATGAAAGGATGGAGAAAATATGAAAATTTATACTAGGTTGACAGTAAATAGAACACCTGTCACTTAAAAATTGAAGAAAAAAGCAAATTGTGGCACTGAAGGTTGGATCACATTAGTAAAAATAGAATGGAATACATATCTAAGTTTATGATAGTTGTCAAAATTTAAAATCTAAACTGTGATTAAGAAAATACAAGTGATGCATGCATGAAAGGAAAGATAGCCAGGAGTTCATATCGAATGAATAAAAAAGGTAATTGAATCTACTTGATCTCATGCACAAAGACATATGTAGTCCAGTAAATGTGGATATCACATATAGAGAGAGGTACTTCCTTATTTTTATTTATTATTATAATATAATGGATTGTGTTATGTTTATGTATAAGAAACTACAAGTGTTTGATTGCATGAAGGGTTATCATTAAAGTGCTAAGAATGAATTTGGTTGCACAATCAAGATTTTTTGATCTGAAAATAGAGGATAATATACTTCCATTGAATTATAAAGTTACTATGAAAAACATGGGATAAATAATGAGGTGTCTACAGTGAAAACCCCTCAACAAAATGGGGTCACTGAACATAGAAATCGGTAGATTAACAATGTGGAAAGAATTATGTGGATTTAGAGTCATGTTTCTCATCATTAATGAAAATATTTTGTTCATGTTGTGATATACACTCAAAACCAAACATGTATTTTTATAGGAGAATCCAAAAAACCATATGAGTTATGGTATAGAAGGATGTCCTCTCTAATTTATTTTCTATTTTTTTGAAGTAAATATTTAATTTTAAAAAAAGAATGATATCAAGGCAAGTATGATGATTCTACAAATAAGAGAATATTACCTGCATATTAAATGAATAGTAAATTCTAAAAATGTTACAAATAATCATATTTGAAATATTTTGGAAATAAATGATGTCAAGATCATCAAGGATAAAAACATAAATATCTCAAGGATCTTATATGTTGATATGATTGAAGATAAATAATAAAGCATAAAAAGGCTAGATTTAAATGTAGAAATAATGGAAGGATTTTAAAATATTCAAGTCTCACAAAATGATTATGATTTATAAGAAGAATTAGAAGAGGAAACCCTTAATGAATAAAATTCATGAGAATGTTATAGGAGAAATAGGAGAGTATAAATTGATTAATCCAACATCATTAGGGATTGGAGTGAACCTACACAAATAAGAATATTTAGGAATGAATCACATTATACCTTTTTATCATTGTGGAACTAACCTTGTTTGAAGAATTAGCAAAGGATGAATCATGGGTTAAGGCCATGAATGAATAAATAGATCATATTGATAAGAACTAAACATGAGATCTTATTCATAGACTTGAAAATCACAACATGATTAGAGAAAAGTAGATCTTAAAAAAAAATACAATGAGAAAGGAAATGTGATCATAAATAAGAAATACTTGGTGTGTAAAGGCTATGCATAGATTGAAGTCATCGATGTTGAAGAAAAAGTTACTCTAGTAGCTAGACATGAGTCGATCAAGATCTTCCATTCCATTGAAATTAAAAGAGGGTAAAAAGTTTATTATATTATTTAAAAAATATATTTCTTAAATGGTTTTCTTGAAGAATAAGTTTATATTAAAAAACTTATAGGATTTCTGATTGGAAATGATGAGATGAAGGTTTGTAGATTAAAGAAGGCTATCTATAGGCTAAATCAGGAACCATGAGTGTGGTATTATAAATTGGATGGTTATTTGAATAATATTTAAATTTAAGGAGGAGGATTCGACCATAATCTCTATGGGAATAATTCTCAAAAAGATCAATTTATGATGCTTGTGTATGTAGATGATATTATTTTTAGTAGAAGTATACACATATTAGTGGAAGAATTTTCTAATCACATGACATATGAATTTAAAATGTCTTTGAATGGTAAAACCACATAATTTTTGGGGATGTATGTGGTTAAAAAGAAGTATTATTCCTCCATTTATAAAAAAAATATGTGAGAGAGATGTTGAAAAAATTCTGCATGCATGAATAAAAATCAATGTTGGCTCTGATTACTGTTGAAAAAAAACTTGGAAATCATGAGGATATGACATATGTGGATCCCACCATGTACAGTATAATCGTTGGAATATTATTATACTTAACTACAACATGACTAGATATCATCTTTTCAACATTCTTAGAAACAACCTTCCAAAGTAATCCAAAGGAAGATCATTTTTCACATGTTAAAAGAATCATAGGGTATATTCAAGGTACTCTCAAATTTTTATTATAATTTGAAGAAAGAATAGATAATGAATTATCAACATTTTATAATTTTTATTGGGCTAGAGATATGGTGGATAGAAAGTCTACAAGTGGTGGATCATTTTGTATTGGAAACAAATTTGTGTGCTGGTTGAGTAAGAAATAAGAAAGAAATTCTCTTAGTATGGATGAAGTAGAGTATATCTATATTACAAAGGAATGAACTAAAATATTATGTATGAACAAAAAATTGAATTATATTGGTGATGAGGTGAAAAAACCGATCTTACAAAGAATCTCGGTCAATACTCGTACCAAATATATTGAGATCATATATCACTTCATCAAAGAAAAAGGCGATTAAAGTGTGATTAAAATAAAGCATGTTGGAACTGATGACCAAGTGGATAACATCTAGAACAATCCCTTGGAATAACCTATGTATGAGAAACATTGGTCTAACCTTGATGTTCATCCACCTCCCACTTCATGAGGATGTTACGATTTTACCCCCTCCCCATTTGTGTTAACTATTTTAATCTGTTTATGGATGTAATGCTAGTCTATACGAGAGATACGGTCCAGAGGGAGTTTTTTTGGGTGATATAAGTACAAATACATATTATTTGGGTTTGTTTAGAAAGTATGAGATAGGTGTAATTCAATAGTTTATAGGTTTTATAGATTGTTTGGTAGTCTATGGTGGCATTGCGGGATTGGTTGGTGGTCTATGGAGTTATGAAATTCTCTTTTTTCACTCTTTTTTTCCACCTTAATCTCTAATCACATTGACTTATAGTGATATATGAGATATTTAAGACCTATAAGGTTCTTTTACTATGAATTATTATTTATTTAATTTATCTATATATTTTCAACAAACCCAAAGTGGGAGATTGTTGGAACCAATGTTTTTCATAGCTGGAAATGGATTGTTTTGTGTTTTTTGTTAATAAACACCAAGTTGATTAGGGAGTTTTGTATACAAGTGGTCTTACAACACATGAGTATATAGTGTTTAAGGTGGTGTATTTTCCTAGTGTTTTATAATTTTTTGGAGATCAAAATCAAGATAAAGGAACAAGATTCACAAAATGTGGAGTTCTAGGTTTGTATATTCTAGATATGGTAAAGGCTTGAGTTTCTCAAAGGCTGGGTTTCACAAAAGTTTTGTTTCACAAATGTGTGGAGCATCGAAAATGTGTGATGGAAAGATAGTGTTATCACTACAACAATAAGCATCGTGAATATGTGTTGGGAAGACATTATCTATGTGACTACAGGAAGCTTCACAATTGGGAAAATTTCACTAGATATTTATGAATAAAGAATATTTTTGAATAGGATAGAAGAGGTTTTGAAAAAATCCACTCGGATATTGGGATCTCTATGAAGGGATAAGTCTATAAATAGGTGGCCACTAATCATTTTAAAACATGAAGAGAATTTTAGAAAATGATGAATCGATCTGAATTCTTGAAGGATGGGATCTTTGTGAATTTGAAATTATTTGTGAGATTGAGCATTGTGAAAATACTGGTAAGTCTTAACTGATGCTAAGGATATTTATAAAAGAAAGTTTTGTGAATACTGAGAGCTTCACAACGATTTAGTGTTATATGAAGGCTATGAGCTTAGAAAAGCTTGTAAGATTCAAAATGGTTTGTGGGTTAATGAACACTAGAATTTATTTGAAACATAAAGGGGGTTTCATGAAGGCTAGTAGATTCATAAATAGTAGTGTTGATCATCTTCTTTAAGTGAATAGTGATTTCAAGTGAATTAACTTAGGAATTTGGTGCAAGAAAAGTCTCATGATAATCAGAGAAAAATAATTAAATTACTATTCTGCTGAGGAGACCTTCAAATTTTTAAACTAAGAAAGACTTTACCCAAGGAAGCGAGCTATGGGGATTCGATAGAAGTGTTACAAGAGAGGCAGTGTGCTATCCCTATAATTATTGTAAAGACAATTTTCCTAGTATAGAGTAAATATGTCTGATATTATATAATCCACAACAAATAGTGAAGTTTAGTAGATTTAGGTATAACCAAAATACTATCATATTATTATCCTTGTACTAAAACTTAGTAATGAACCATGTGGAAATATTGGGTTATCTATCTACATATGAATGTTTCATAACTGCATGATTTTATCAGGAAGGTTTTACAAGTTCCTACCATTATGGGAATAATATCTTCTACATTAAAAGAAAAATTTGACACCCTAATTAACCTTTACCCTATAAGGTTTTTCTAGGGTCTTACAAATCATTATGACCAACCACAATAGATGGTAATGGAAAAATGAACGACATCGATCCGTGAGGTGGTAGTCCACCATACACACGAATGATGATTTCATAACCCATTTGATGGAAGTGTGAATGTTTGTAGATTATAACCTTAAAATAACAACATATTAGTATATTTAGGATATCATGGTTACCATATAATAATTTTATAATAATAAGTTAAAGGGGTGGTGAAAGAAATATATTAGAAATGCATGTTGATGAATTTTACCTCTTCTTTGGGTAACTCCTTTTGGTTTTCACCAAAGTACTTTTTTGGTTGGATTTATGTAAAATTAAGTCTTATAGGATTAGAGGATGGAAGTTGAGAAGTTATTTGGGTAGTTTTTGGTTGAGTCTAAGGTATTTAAAGGTGCGAGGATAAGAGGAGAGATGGTGGCCTTTTATAAGTGGGGTGAGTGGAAAACTTGTAAATTTTTGATAGAGGGAACTCCACAAACGTTTTCTCCACGTAAAGTTGTTAAAATAATGAAAAAACTCAATTATATAAGGTATAAGGTCAAAATATTCCCATCAAACAAAATATTTACAAGTTTATAGGTCATTTAACCCCTTCATATTAAATTTTAGTCACTTGGTAAACTCATTTTTACCTTAATCACTGTGATTAATTTTTAGTGTTTTCACTAATCAATTTGGTCAAAAATTCAGATGACCATATTATAAATTATAAATTATGATGATTCGAAATATGGAATCCATTTTTTAAAATTAAATTCACATAAGGGATAAAATTTAATTTAATACTAATCTTGCAGATGTGGTGAGACATATAGTGTTTAATATGAGTATTTTTTTAGAAAAAGATGATTCTATATTAACTATATGAATAAAAATAATCATTATATGAAAATAAATTTATATTTACTAATATATAGTCTATATATTTAATTTAATACATTCACTATTAAGGATTATTTTAATTAATTTAAAAGGAGAAACATTATGAATTTTAAAATATTTTTTAGAAAAACCCATCTTTAAACCCCCAAAACAAACTTATATTAAAAAAATTAAAGTTTATTCAAAAGTAAGTAAGTGGAATAAATATATATAAATGATAATTAAGTTACATGAAATCATATTCAAAACATATTCATAATCATAAATTACTTAATTTATTAAAAAGAAAACACTTTTCATAAAAATCAGTATTTTTCACAATTCACTAAAAAATTAATATTGTCCAAAACACAAAAAATTTCATCAAGGTAAATTTTAATATTATAAATTAAGAAATGATATTAATTTCATCAAATTAAAATTATAAAATTTATAAATCATTCTTTTAAATAAAACCTTATAAGAAATGTGTTTAATTTAAACAATTTCCTTTCTGATTTAAAATTACTTAATATTTTTATAACTTATATAACTATATATTTCATATTAATAAATATGAATATGATTTGTGATATAATTACATGGGTTGTTACATAGATGTAAAGTTTTTTAACAACCCTGAAAAGGGTATGTTGGGTATTAACTAAATCATCACTTAGTGCATGAAAATGAGTCCTAAATACACACCAGGTTTAGCACCCTAGGGAGATATGCTTTGGTTGATTATATTATCTTTAGAAATCACTATGTAGTTTTGATATCCTAGATACTTTTAGGGACTATATTGAGATTTTTAAGATAAAAAAACCTAAGTAAAATTATGTGAATAACCAATTATATAGGTTGATCTAATAATTATATAATTAAATCTACGAATTAAATAGTTTTAACTGGGAATGATATAAGTTAAATAAAGAGTGATATAGGTTGAAATAAAATATTTATAGTCTAACATGAGTGTATTATAAAGTGAGAAATCTATAGGTTAAATTTATATTTAGTTATCTAAGATTATTATCTTATAATGGTAATTGTTCATCACTCATGTTAACCCCATTTTGGTTTTAGTGATGGATGAAACTAGAAGGAACTCAGTTAACCCTTGCTGCAAGAGGCAACATGATGAACACCTCAATGGTAAAAAAATTAAAATTGGTGTTTGACTATGAAATATTATGTTAATTTCAATCCAATTATTGTGAAATATGATTTACCATGTGAGTATATTTGAAATATCTAACCCACCAAAGTGGAGAAGTACAAAGTCTCAAGGGAACTTGGGTGATGAAGAAAAAGAGGGGAAAATATTCGACATTCAACATTTCAGAAATGTGGGAAGAATCACCATGCTAATTTCTCAAGGGTTTTATAAGATGATTTACTTTTGGTAAAGGAGGTCATCGAGCAACATTTTTTCAAAGGGAAAATAAGGATACCATGAAGGAAGATAATGTTCTCCCTATGGATCAACTAAAGAATCATGTTTTATATGTGAGGAATTTAGTCACTATAGAACCCAATACACCAATCTAAGGGTTAAATCATATAACCAACACCAATTCTTAAATCATGGAAATATTAAAAATCCTATTTAATGAATTTTGTTGTGTATAATAGTGATTTTTTCATTCTATATTTTTTGATGTCTTGTGTCATTTAAGATTTTTAACTATTAGGTATTAAATGATAAATAATAAAAGTTTGGTAGTATAGTAATTATATCTGTGGTATATGAATCTTCTTAAATGTTTGAGAAATGTTACAGATTATATATTAATCTATTAATCACTTATTAGGATTGTATTAGGAATGTAATATTTTTAAAAGGGCCCATATAAAATTGCATATAGGGAAACCTCACTTCTTATCCTAAATCAACCCATGATAAACTACCAGTGTATAGGAGACCCTATGGATATTAATCACAATTTATAAGCCTTAAAATTATGAGGAATAAATTTTATAAGGGTGGAGAATGTAACAACTTGATATTTTATTAAATATTTTCCTTTAATTACGTTAAATATGTTTGATATCTTACTCCAAAAAAAATTATGAACTAAAAAATCTATGATATGTTTAGACCTTTAAAACCTCACCATTAAACTTTGTATTACTTGGAGTAAATTAAATATGATATATATATATATATAATGTTAATTTTATATTAATTTACTAAATTCATTATTTCTTTTTAGAACCTTTATTTTTAACCACTGGAGTTTTTATTTAATAAAACTAAGTATATTATTAATAAATAATTTTTTACAAAATATAATATTTAATGATTAATGATATCTTTATTAGTGTGTTATAGAAATTAACAATAAGAACAAATAGTATTTGAAAAATTTAATTTGAAAAAAAAACATCATTTTTGGATTTATAATTTCAATATTAGATTAAGTTTAATTATTTATATTTTTTTAAGAATATTGAATTTTTGGAGAGTAATAAAAAATCAATTTTATTAGATAACATGAAATTTATTGACCTTATTAGTATATACATATGAATTATAAATTCTTTAAACCTATTTCTAAGACCAAATAAGTATTTTATAAGTGACTTTATAATTTTTAAAATGTCGGTTTAAATTTTTAATCCCATTTTTGACATTTTATAACTTATGTTATAATTTTTATTTTATTTTTTTTAATTTTAAGAACATATATCTAAAAATATTTTTAAAACCTATTTAATTTTAATATAGTAAAAATACTTCTATTTCTTTATTCAAAATGTGAAAGTGAGTTTAATATTAATTTTTTTGAATTTTCTAAAATAATTTATTTTTAAATGAATAATAAATAATACAATTTTTTTTTCAAAATGGTGACTTTTATTTATTTATTAGTATATAATCTAGTTACATAACTCTATAAAACCTTATAGTTGACTAAATATTTATTTAGTGATTTTTTTAAAACTACCATTTCAAATTTATATAACCTATGTTTAATCTTATAAAATATTAATATTTTAATCCTAATAATTTTTTTTTGTATTTTTCTAAATTTGTTTTTGGATTTATTTGAAATCCAAATAAAATTTATTTTTATTATAATAAAATAATTTTTTTATTTAAAATCAAAATCATTGATAATAATATCCTACAAATATATATTTTAAGCTTAAAGTGAACTTTTTCTATAAAATGATTTTAGCACATTATATCCACTAATACTAAAATTAATTTAAATAACTCATGGAAATATTATTTTCTAAAATTATTTAAACATTTAAAATCATAATGTTGAAATTTATGAATAATTTAAATTTTAAAATTTTCACTAAAATTAGTTTCCATGGGTGAAATTTGAGTTACCCCTATAAGTGTAAATTAGGGTAAAAGTAGTTTAACATAGTAAAAAAGGTTAAAACATTTTAAAAAATGTTTGATTATTGGTGGTGGAGGGAGGGTTAAACTTATATATTTCATCACAAAATTATATTCCATTTTTGGATCCTTTTTCATTGTATAATTGAGTGATTAAATTTATGAAAAACTAGTTTTTTTTACAAAAGTTCCATTTTATTCAATTTTAAATAGAGACCACATCTTTCCCATTTTTACACCCATTTGAATAATTTGGATACAGCATATTCATAACCTAATATGTATTCAAAACCATCACCATGAATATGAATCCTTGGTCTATAACACCAGAATAGTTTTAATGTATTTCCTTTATAATGAACTTGATGTATTTGATAGGTTACTTCACATGCAACCCCAAGATGAAATGAACTATGGCATAATAATACTTTATAACCTAGCCACAAAATTGTAAGGTATAATACTAATTACCACATTATAAAAAAATATGTATAAACTTTTAAATAATTCTAATGTATTTATTTGTGAATAATAATTAATTACCCAATGTATAGTAAATACATTTTATGCTTCCGAAATATATTTTCTTCAAAAAAGTTTTTTTATGATTTTTATGAATTCATTATAAGTAATTTATACCATCATAGAAATTTTATTTCATGGAATTAATAAAATTTTTCAAATGATAAAGTCAATATTATCTTAGGGTTAATATTTTTTATTTTTCAAAAAACATTTTTTTTCCGTGAATAGTGAAAAAATACATTTTTTTTGTGTAAAAATGTCATTTCATTTCTAGTAAAATTCCCATTATGTTTTGAATTTTATCCTAAATTATCACAAGTATCATTTAATTATAAATAATCTAATTAATGACATAGTAATCATTATTATGCTTTATTTTGGTATAAGTTCATTGTTGGGCTTGAGAAAATTTTTTTCTTAAAATTATTTTTATGTGCGCAATGTGTTTCTATCTTAATGAAATGTAATTAATATATATTGAATAATGGTTTAATGAAATTTATTAATTATTTATTTTTAATAATATTATTTTTTTTGTTTTACAATTCATTCATTGAGAGAAAATTTAGTTTTATGTCTAAAATGAATATTTAAAAAATGTGTTTTTATTGTACTTTGCACACTAATTTAAATTTAAATCCTATCACTTAAATAAATTTAATCTAGTAAAATGGATTCCATATTCTTAATCATATTTTTTAATATAATTAAATAATTTAACTTATTTGTTTCTAATTTATAATAGTAAAAATAGTAAAATTTCATTACTATGGTTATAGTTAAAACAAGTTTACTAGGGTGGGTTAAGAAAAGAGATAAGGGTAATAATGCCACCTAGACCTATATAATAATTATTTATTGAATTTATTTATAAATTATATCATCCTTACTTCTATTTTTCCATTATAATATACTTCCACTTGAATTTGACTTTATACAATTGAAATCATTTAAGTAATTCCAAGTCTATTTCACCACTCACTTCTAAGAGGAATCCTCTTGTCCTACTTTATAAAAAAAATGTGATCATTATCTATCAAGAAATATATACTAAAAAAATTCCAAAATTATTTCCATTCATCATATATCTTATAGTGTTCTCTTTATACCAATATTTTAATGCTTAAGTTTTAAGCCAAATGAGGTCTCTCAAAGAAGAGGTATAAATCTTAACCAAGCTCTTTCATTCTAATTTCTTCTTATACTTCCTATAAACCTATTATATACATAAATATATGATAAAAACGCATTATAAATATAATTATATGTTATTATGATTATTGAACAACCATTTCCAAACTATTCTCCATCAAATGGTAAATGAAAGTATCGCTTGTGTGTACATATAGACTACTGCCTCTATGTATCGATATGAATAGTTTTACATCAACATATATTATGGTTGGTTATTATGATATAATTAATGTCTATATAGTATATTTATGACATAATTATTCATATTTAATTATATGACATTATCAATTTTTTTTAACTTCCAATCCATTGGTAAATGATGGCATCGCTCGTGCATACATGTGGACAACCACCACCATGAAGCGATGTGATTTGTTTATCATTTCTGATTTAGATAGGTGAAAATAAAGATATATTTAAGGAATATATATTATATTTATTATATAATAATGATTCTGTAAAGGTTAATATTCATTTAAATTTATTTGGTTCCATCCATTGAAAAGTGGAAACATCACTCATGTGTACATACAAATTACCATATTCAGAAAGTTATTTAATTCATTTTTCATAAAAAAGTTATATGAATGGTTATAAATTTTTTCATAATGATTAAATATGATACTTATGACATGATTAATATTATATATATTATGGATCCATGATTAAAGTATAAGGACTGAAACTACCGAAACAAAACATACATGATAAACGAAGCAGTTGACACCTAAAATAACGACTTTAATAGTGAGTTGTTAATAAAAGGGTGGTGAAATATTATAAGTGGATAATATATGATATTATAAGTATTAATATAGTTATATAATATATTTATAATAAATTTAAATTTATTATAAATGAGGTTAGGGGGACAACAAATAAATTTATACTTGAGGTAAGAGTTCTTAATCTCAATATTGTTTCTTTGGAAAATGATTAATTTTATGAACTTATTTATATTTACGAGGTGTATAAAATTCCCATATTGAAATTTATATCGTTAATAATTACAAATTATTGGTTTTTAATGTTATAATTCAAATTATTTCATTAAAATGGATTTTATTTGAATGTTACCAATGTTGTAAGGGTCTCTTATTTCAAATTATCTTCTTTGGGACATATGTTATTTTATAAACCTATCCTATTTTATGAGGTGTATACACTGAAACATTGATATTTTATATCATTAATACCCTTAGGATCATGGAATATAAGATTTATTTTATTTTATTCCTTTCATGGGAATTTCAACTCAAATGTTACCTAAGCGGTAATGGTTTTATGTTACAATATAATTTTTATTGGGATTCTTTATAATTAAATTTCTAAAGATGAAATTATATGATCTATATCTCTATAATTTTATTTATTTTCTTATTATATGTTTATTTTTTTGATATTACATGTTTTAATTTCATTTTAGTCTCTTTATATACACAAGAGTCTGATATAATTTTTTTAAAGGAAAAACTACTTTATTTCTCTCTTCACTTGGGAATATTTTTCTTACATGTCCAAGTTTTACTTGAAAATTTTTCATGAATGTTGTAAATATTAAAAAAGAATTATTAAAGTCTTTTTTAATAATTATTTACTTTCTATAAATTTTTATTGTAATATTCTTTTAATTTTCTGAAAGGGATACTTTTGAATTTTCATATAAAATGTTAAAGGAATTATTGTTTTAATGTACACTACATGAAAGGATTTTTCCAATATCATGAATTCTATATACTTTAAAGATTCATTTAAGAGTTTCCTTTATTATTTTCAAATAAATTTTTTTCCATAATATTTTAGATTTTTCTATTTTAGATAAGTGATTAAAAAATAAAATGGGTATTTTTCTCAATATATGTTCTAGGGATATTTTAAATGTATTTTCATCTATTAAAAAAATCTATTTATGATATATATAATTTATAGGGGATATGATCCAATGATACCATATTTATTATTTCTATGGATGGTTTTATGATTATGATGACTAAATGATTATGAAACCAATTTTATTTCAATATTTTATGAAGTAAAGAAATGATGAATGTTTTATGAAGTAAATAAATGATGAATGTTTTATGATCTTGTGACACTCATACATATGGATTTTGATTGTGTAACAGGTGATACAAATAGATCCCATGATTATGGGTGGGTTCATTATATCCTTCCAATTATTTGTGTATTTATGAAGGTGTTGAGAAACTCCTTAGAGATGATGGAGTTATTAATCACCTATGAAATTATAAAGATAACTAGATGTAAGTTACTATTAAGAGAATGTTAAAAATGACTAGGTAGGAATTTTTATTATGATACAATCTAAAAAATGATATTCTTGGGAGTGAAAATTAAATAAATAAATGATTTACTATTCTCACCTGTATGCCACAAAATTATGCATTATGTTTATAATATGTTCTAAAGTATTGTGATTGATTATTGATGGTTCTAAAATCTCATGTATTTTGTATTTTTTTTAAAAAAAATTATTCCATGATTAATGATTATTATATATGAATTATTGGGTATAAATTTCTAATGTTAAGATAATATTATCACACCCTTATTCCTATCTTATTATCACTTATGAACATTGATTAATATCTCATATGTTTACCATTACTGAGCATCTAAGCTCACCCTTTCTTATATTTCCTTTTTCCTAGGATATAAAGAAATGTTTTAAGAATGATTTGTATAAGAAGGGTTCTAGTTTCAAAGAACTACAAGGGAGATGATGTATAACTTTTATGTACTAGATTTTTATGAATACATGTTTCTGAAGACTCTAAACCTTTATTTTTATGGTGTCGATCATAATGATATGTAATTAATATCGATTTTATAGTATATATTATTTTTATACGAAAAGTATGAGTCTCTACAGTTACTATAATAGAAATATTTATTTATTTTTAGAAAATAGGATGAGGAAAATATAGTGATAACCCTTAGGATAAACTTATATAAAGAATAAAATCCTAAAGATTGGTAAGGTAGAGATTATATTACTTTCATAGAAATAAATCCCTTTATGGATACTATAAGTGGACCTGGTTTTGGAATAGATGTATCTAGGAGTAATAACCCTACAAATAGTTGGATGAGTATATCTTGGATATCATTATAGTGCCCGATGAATGGTCCCTTAATGTGAACCTATTTTGGATCTCCTAGAAGATATGCATGGATTAATTAATATTTTCTATATATAAAAAAATGAAGGATTTATGTAACGAACCAGTTAATGTTAAGATAAATCATTTTAATTTCATATTAATATTCATCAATTATATTTTATTGAGTTACATTAAATATCACAACATAATTCTCATTTTCAATATAAAATGAAATAGCATTATTCTTATTAAATTTTTATACATATATTAGATAGTTTTATTTAAAATATTAATTTCAATATTCTATATTTTTTTAGAAAAAATGTTTTTTTCAATTCAATATATCAAAATTATCTTTATATAAATTTTATAATTTTATTAAATATTTTATTTTTTGAATAAATAATGAAAAATACTAATACATATTGAAAACATTCTTTTTGTTTAAATAATTTATAGAGTTATGTTTTTTAAAATGATTTCCAACAAAATTTGATTAATTATTTTACGAATAATATAATTATTTTTATTGGAATCAATTTTATCCTATATTTTGGTATAGAAACTTTTTATACTTATGAAGACATTTTTTTGTAAAATTGCTTTCCGTCAAATTTTGTTTGCTTATTTTTAAGTTAAATTCTTCCCCTTCTATGAATTGAATTTAGAAAAAATGATTCCAAGTTTTTAATCATAATATTAATATAATTTAATAAGTCCAAATTATATTTTGATAATAATGAATAGTAAAAATAATAAAAATATGTTACATCAATTAAAGTTAAAATGGGTTTACCATGAGTTAAACTAAAGTGATAATGGATAAAATGACCTAAAAAGTTTCATAAATCCCATTTTATAGATAATATTTGACCATATCTCATATATTATTCAAAAATTGTATAACTTTGTTCCATTTTACTTGAGTAAGACCTTAATATATTTTAATCTTTTGAAAAATTATGTGTGTGTCCTCTCCCCAATTTATAAAATGAAACCCACTCTCCTATACTCTCTGCACTTCAGAAGTCATTTTTTTTTCTGATAATACCACCCCAAATAAATTCCCAAAATTTATCCCCATTATCTGTAGGTATTATTTTTGGTATAATATCAATCTTAGAGGGATTAAGGTGTAGAGAAAAGGAGGTTGTCTGAACAAGTGGTATAAATTTTAAACGGATGTTTTAGTTTTATTTCATCTTCTACCTCTATAAAAAATACTATAAAAATTAGAATATAATAATATTAGTATCTAACATATAATAATATGTTATTATTTTAATTTATTAACTTTAATCCACCTCATTATTCTAATGGGAAATGAAACCATCATTCATGTATACAGTGGACTACTACCTCCCAAACTCATGTAATTTGTTTCCCATTTGTGCCTCTCATATATTATTATAATGATGGATTTAAAGTATATATATGAAGAAAATTACATAATTATCATTTTAGAATGAAAATATATCATCTATTTTCCTACCATTACATCTATTGGAAAATGATAATGTTGCTTGTGCGTACGTGTGGATTACTACATCCACAAAGTGATGTGATTCGTTTTTCATCACCAAGTCACATAGATATTATATAAATTTTTATTTAAATATATAATATTATATATATATATATATTATATAATAATAATTATTTAATTATAAAAATAAATATTACCATCTTTCCCTTATGTTCATTGAAAATAGAAACATTACTCATGCATACGTATGACCTACCATCACCTTGATTATAAAATATTTCACTTTTCATTACCATCTAACATAGTTGGTTATAAAATTATAATAAATTTATAAAAAACATCATTATTACATTATTATTACTCTAAATATGATAAAATAATTACCTCCTTGACTATAGTCAACATACTAAATTCATTTTTGAAATTATGAACCGAACATCACAAAAACACCCGATTTGGACATAACCGATCATGTAATTAAATATTTGATTAAAATAAATTAATAGTTAAATGAAAAGGTATCAAAACTTAAAAATGTTATTAATATATTAAATAATTAAAAAAAGGTTTCTTATATAGGAGATGCAGAATGTACAAGATAAGTTAGATAGAAGTTATGAGACACATTATAATAAATCCTCATTTTAAAAAATCTCTTAAGGAATTGTGAATTCAAGAACTCACTATGTTTTCTTTCAGGTTTTAGTACAATATAATTTATTATAATGTATTAATAAATATCTTAAGGAAGACCATGAGTTATAGGAAAATGTATAATTGGATAAGAAAGGTATATTTCCTGAATTTAATATTGAAAAAAGTATTTTTGAGATTTATAAATAAGATATGAGATTCATATGACCCCCATTTGAAAAAATAACTATTGAGTGAGCCTCATAACAATTTAATTTATATTCATCCTCAAAGAAAAAAAATTATAAAGACTTATAAGAACATTTTTTTTGGAAGGAATGAAGAAATATATTATAGATTTTATTATGAAATGTTTAATTTTTCAATTGGTTAAATATGATAAACAATTTCGAAAGGTGATGATTCATCCATTTCTCATGCTCAAATAAAAATGGGAGAATATATAATTGAATTTAGTGGTGTGATTATAAAATACATCATCATGTAATAATGCAATTTGGTTAATCTTTTACCATTTAACTAAATATTCTCATTTTTTTAAAATTCATGATAATATAGATTTGGATCAACTTTATTAACATCATGATAAAGATAAAACTAGAATAAATTGAGTCGCAATTTAAATTTTTTTTTTCTGATCATGATCCCAAATTTGCTTCAATTTTATATAAAGTACTTTATAAGTCAATATGTACCATATTAAATTTCAGTATAGTATTTCATCCTCGATTTGATAGAAAATCAAAGAGAATGATATTGACTTTGGAGGTTATTCTTCAAGGTTGTTCAATAAATTATTTGAAAATTTGGGATCAATATATAACTTTAGTTGAGATTTATTATAACAATCTATTTCATTATAATATACAAACAACACCGTTTGGGGAATTATATAGAATGTGGTTTTGTTCATTAGCTTATTGGGTTGATTCCATGGAAATAAAGTATTTAAAAAAAAATAAGTTGAATGAATGGTTGGGAAGGTGAAGATGATTCAATAGAATATGTGGATGTATCATAGTAGACATATATTTCATATAGATAATTAGTGGAATTCTCATTCATTTGTGGTAGGTGATCATGTTTTTCAAAATTTATCTCTATGGAAAAGTGTTATGAGTTTTGGTAAAAAAAGTAATGTTAAGTAGGTGATTCATTAGAAAATATAAAATTCTATAGAATATTAGATCATTTCATTAAGGAGTGGAATTATCTTTTACTTTTTCTAAGGTACTTGATGTATTTCATGTTTCATTGTTAAGAAAATATGTTTCAGATGCATATCATCTTTTGAGAAATAAAGTATTTAGTTTGAAGAAAATAATTATTATAAGGAATATCTAATGAAATTTAATGACCATGAAGAGTGATTTATGTAGAATAAATTGATTTACTTGGTTAATAATTTGTGAAAAATCAATGTTATTGAAGAAGAAATTTGGGATTCAGAAAATTACATGAGAGAAAGATATCCCAATATTCTTAAATAGTAAATAAAATTATTAGGAGGAAATCTCTAATATGGGTAAGAATATTAAAAAGAAGTTACTTTTAAAATTAATCATTATTATGGATTATTATTATTTATCAATTATACTTTATACAGTTATATTCACTAAAATAATATTATCTGATTTTTTAATAAAAAAGTAAATAAATGTATTATTAGTAAATATGTTTATGTATAGAATATGATTTTATTTAAAATAAAAATTTCTATACTTTATAATTTTAAATTTAAAAAATAGTTATTATTTTTGAATTCATTTTATTATAATTTCATATGATGGATTTTTGATAAATTTCTTAAAAGTTTGATATTTGGAATGAATAGTGAAAAATGATAATTTTTATTGAGAACTTTCTTTTTGATTCAATAATTTGTAATGTTCCACTTTTTATAATAGTTTCAATAAAAAATTAGACTATTTATATTATGAATAACCTAATTAAGGTCATTAAAATCAATTTTATGTTCGATTTTGGTATAAAAACTTTTTATAGTTGAGAATAATTTTTTTTCTAGAAAACCACTTTTCATCATGTTTTGTGAGATTAATTTTAAATATAAATATACAAATTCTATGAATTTAATTTTATAAAATGTATTAAATATTTTTTAATTATAATAATTAATATTAGTTGATAATTTCAGCTTAATTTTCGGTAACAATTAATAGTTAAAATAACAAAAACATGTTACTTCAGTTAAGGTTAAAATAGGTTTAACCAAGGGTTTATATAATTTTTAAGGGTTAAAATGAACTAAAACCTTATATAATCATATCTTATGGACATATTTAGAACCTATATCATTTAGTATTTTTAAATTGTATATTATGGATCCATTTTAATTGAGAAAGACATTAAATTACTTTAATCATTTGAAAAACTACTAGCATGTCCACTACCCCACTTATTTAAAGTAACCCCCTATTCTCACCTATCCATACTAAAAAATCCAATTATTTCATAAAATCCATTCCAATATTACATCATAACCTCCCTCCATAATTCCTAAAAGACTTATTTTTATAGAATACCATCCTTAGAGGGATTAAGGTGTAAAGAAGAGGTATATATTTTAATCAAATACATTAGTTCTCTTTCTTCTTCTACCTCTATCAAAACAATTATAACCATTTTTAATAAAAAACATAAGTATCTACCATATAATGATATGTCATTATCTATATGTATTATATTTATTCCACACCCTTCATCATTTAATGGGAAATGAAACTATCATTCGTGTGTGTGGTGGAATATCGCCTCACGAACCAATATAATTCATTTTCCATCATCATATCAAAAGGATGAATATAATTATGGATTCCAAAAATATTTATTATATTAATTATATAATTATAATTTTTAAAGGTAATTTATCACCTATATATTTCCATTCCATTAATTAAAAAATGAAAACATAGTTCATGCGAATGTGTAGATTACCAAATCCACGAAGCAATGTGATTAATTTTTTATGAATTCCTCACATGGATGGTATATATAATTTTATTTAAAATGTTAATATAATATTTATTATATAATAATAATTTTTGAAATAAAAAATTATAGTTACCTTCTTTCCCTCATGTTTTTTGAAAAATGGAAACGTTACCCATGCGTATGTTTGACCTACTGTCTACATTACTATAACACAATTCAATTTTCATTACCCTATTTCATAGTTGGATCTAAAATATTAATTAATTCATAAAATTTATTATTATTTCATTATTATTATTTTAGATATGATAAAATAATTACCTTCTTGACCATGGTCAATATACATAATTCATTTTGAAATTATGAACCGAACATCCTCAAAACACCCGATGTGGACTTTACTGATTAAGTAATTAAATACATCATTAACATAAAAAATGGTTGAATTATAAGGGATTAAAACTTTAAAAGGTTATTAAGAAATTAAATTATTAATAAATTTTTATTATATATTAGATAAATAATGAAAATCACAAGTTATACTAAAGGTAAATGAAACTTTAACATAAAACCATTTTTTTAAATATTTTAATGATTTATTTTCTAAATATTTTTATTCAAAATACATTTTCTTACAAATTTTTATGAATATATTTATGTAAATAAATAAATTATTAAGAAAATTATATGCCTATTTTGAAATTATTTTAAATTTTTTCTATAGATATCTATTTACATGTTTTATATGGAATATTTTAACAAAGAGGCAGGTGGAATGATATATTTTAATGTATATGAAATCAATGGGTTTTTAATACTATAAACATTATATGATATTTTTGTTCCATAATAATCTTATATATTTTATTGAAATAAAAACACTTCTTCCCTTTGTTATAGATATTTTAAAAAAGGGTTTTAAAAGTAATGGATATTTCTATATCCATAAATGCTATTCTTATTGGTGAAAATAATATTTTTATGAGTATGATGATTGAAATGAAAAATTTTATTTCTTAGGATTATGTTATTTTTCTTGGGAAATATTCATGATGATGGGTGATAATTATATATCTCAAGAATACATGTGAGCCTAATATAAATCTTTATGATGGGTGAGCCTGATATAGCTCTCCAATGAATTCAATATTTGGATAGAGTTAACTAGTTAAAGGTTTTCCTAAGTGATTATTGGAATTTACTAGGTAGGTTATTTCATATGTAAGGATTATTATAATAGAGATATGAAATTGATATACTGAGTTACCAACATGATTTATCTATGATTTCAATTGGTTTTTATGGAAATATTCTTATTTTACAAGGTAAGATAACATGCTTATGTTTAATGGAAAGTTTATGATACTTCTTAAGAGTGAAATGTATAAAATTGTAAAAACATTTCATGAGTTTTTTATAATTTTAAAGAAACCTATATGATATTTTTCCATTAATATTTCTTATAAAATGTTGTATGAATAGCTTTGGGAAGTAAATTTTATTTCTTGGGTAAGAGAATTTTTATTTTGAGCTCCACATTAATAAAGAAAAATGAAAATATTTATAATTATTATTCATGGATTAACATGTTTATTTTTAATTTTTTACTTGTCCCTTAATAATTTTTTTCATACCATGTGTTTATTTTTTTTCAGACAGTCTTAAAAATGTGCCCGGATAAGGATGAGTTCAAGATAATTTTTTTGAAGATATGTCATTAAAATAAAACTTATTATACAATAAAAATTTTATATTATTACAAAAATGGATATTAAGTGGATGTCTCCACATTATGATGTAATATTTTAAATATTATGGGTGATTATTAGTTCTATAAAACTATAAACCTATGCAATCATCTAGAATTAAAGAAAATGAAAACATATAAAAAATATTCAATTCAGGTATTTTTTATTGGTGGTTCCTCATAATTTAAATAGATTATGACCATGGATAACAAACATAAAACTAAAGGTGTCATAGGTTGAAAAAAGTTGTTATGATTTAGAGAACCTATGATTGTTTTTTAGTATTATATTATTTATCACTATAATTAATGATGTTTTATGGTAAAAAAACCATTTTATTTTAAGTAATTTTTTTAAGATAGAATGAAGAAGTTAATTTGGTTATAAGAAAACTCAAATAATGAGGTATCTTATTAGAGATTAGTTTTATGAATTATGGTATATATAGAAATCTCTCAAGGAATTTAAATTAATATCCATAGTGAATAGATGCTTAATTATCAATAAAAACACTAAATGGTAGGATGATTATATCTCATGTATATGATTTTTCTCTGAATGATGTTTGTGGAAATGTGATTCCAATAAATATTTTTATTCTCCCACTACTTAAATTTGATATTATTTTGGGAATGGATTGTATTTAATTATATATATCCCATATAAATTTCCAACGAAGGGAAGTCACATTTTATATTCTCATGAAAACTATGATCTTTTATCAGTGTGAGGATAAATATGAACATCTTATGGAAATTACATCCATTGTATGGGTTGTGATATCTATTAATATCGTGTATTAATTATATGTGGATGGGGGAAAACTTAATATCAATTATTTTACAATTTTATAGGTTTATATTGATGTATTGTTGAAATAGTTTCCTTATTATCCTCTGAATCATGAATTTGTGTTTTAAATAGAAATCATACATGGTGTTACACCTATTTTAACGATTCTATATAGAATGTCCCCAATTGAGAAAGAGTAATTAAAGAACAAAATCAAAGAGAATCATGATAATGGATTCATATTCCCTTATGTGTTCCCATGGGGTAAACCTTTTCCTTTTGGTAATAAGAAAGATTGGTCAATTCATCTTTTCATCGAATATCAGGACATTAAAAAAATCACTATTAAGAAAAAGTATCTTCTACCTGATATTGATGATCTGTTTGATCAATTATAAGGAGATCAATATTTTTTAAAGAATTATCTTTATCTAGATATCTCTTATTTAGGGTCAAGAAGAAAGATATACCCAATATAGATTTTGAAATGAGGTATGGTCATTATTAATTTTGAGTGTTTCCATTTAGATTTACAAATTCTCCTGCTATATTTATATATTTAGTGATTGATATCTCCAGTGCTTTCCTTGATCAACTTTTGGTAGCCTTTATAAATGATATTTATATATATTAAAATATAAATTAAGAGCATGAAATCCATTTAAGAATTGTGTTAAATACAACGAGGAACGATAATTTGTATTCTAAATTTACCAAGAATGAATTTTTTCTACATAAAGTCACAGTATTGGGACATATAATCTCATATAGGGGTATATTGGGGGATCTATCAAAATCAGAAGTTATTAAACATTGTCCATTACCAAACACTATGACATAGATCTATTGTTTTTCTATATTGGTGGGACATTATTGACTCTTTATTAAGGATTATCATGACTATCTAATCCACTAAACAAGTTATCTCTACAACAACTAGTAGTTTATAAATCAAATTTGAAATAAATATGTGTTATATTATATTATATATAATTAGACTCATAAAACACATAAAGAATCTGAAAAAAATTTATTTCATTAATGTATATCATTACACTAATCAATAACTAAACATGTATAAATAAAAAACATTATAATGTGACAAAATATAAAAGTTAAGAAAAGTATAATGATAAATTTTAGATCCTTTGAATTTTAAAGAATCATTTACCCCATTAAAACACTATGGAAATGGAACTAAATATTATTTAACAAATTTAAATTTTAGAAAACAAAACTGTAGAACCATGATAGGAATTTAGTTGAATAATGAATGAAGAGTTGAAGTTGTATTTATAGGAGGTAATGTGACCACTGGAATAGTAACATGACCGTTGGAATAGTAATCTTACCACAAAATAATAAAAAATAATATTAATAATATTTTAACATGATTAATTTAAGTAAATATTAATATTATAATTCTATAAAATAAATATCATGATTTATAACTTAAAGAAAATATAATAATTTTTTTAAATAAACTTTATTTTAAGGTATTCTATAAAAGTTATAATTTTCATTTTAAAATATAAAATCACCTATAATAAAAAATTATTTTCTGAAAATTAATGATAGTTTTGAAACCATCATGTCAAAATTTTCCATGTGTTCTATTTTGGTAATTTTTGAAAATATATCAACTTTTAGGTGAATAGTAAAAATACAGTTTTTTATAACCGATATATTTTACACTATATAATTCTTGATGTAATCATGGAATAACCAATTCTAGAAAGTATGGATTGACCAAGAACATATTAAATTTTATAAATTATTCATTTAAATACAATAATTTTTTTCCAAAATTAAAAAACATTTTCCAAATTCTATTGTCAAAAGTGTTCCCTTAGTATAACAGTTTTTCATTTATTCCACTTTCTTTTTTAATAAATTAGTGAATTATGTTTACAAAAGGGGTAAAAGTGATAAAACAATTTTATTTTATTTATATATTATTCAAAGTGTTTAAAGATCACTATTATAAAGTTTACCTTTGATATAGTATTTTATTCAACATTTTATTCTAAAAATACCCCTCCCCTCAAGTATAAATAACCCCATTCCATCCCCTTGGAAAACCACTCCTCCCTCATATTAAAAAGACAAAAAACTGCTAAGATCCTCTCTCTAAATGTCCTTAGAATCTATAGGTATGTTATGGAGTAACCAACTCAAAGAATCAATAGATTTTATTGTCATACAAGAGAAGAAACATCGAGAAGAGGGCATGTTTTCATCAACTCTTCTTTTATGTTTTACTCTTCTAATCCTCTTTTTCTATATCCCTTACAAACTAAAAACTTTTAATACTAATTAATTAGTGTGTTAAAATTATATTAATGATTCTATACTACTTAAAAATCATATCTACAATGTAAATATATTTTATAATTCTCATACCCCCTCCTCAGACAATGTCATGTTAACAGTCAGTTAACCGCCAATGAGGACATTGAAAATCATTTTTTATCACCATCATTATTTATGGATATAATAAATTATATATGATATATAAATTTATAATTTTATTTTATTTTAAGAACATAGGATTAATTATACTAATGTATAAATGGCCTTGAAAAAAATAGAAAAATCAAAGAAAAATGAGATATCTTTAAGGAAAACATAACATCAAAACGTTTTCCATTTGAACAAGTGAATTAAGAAATATTATACAATGATTATAATTTATAAATAGTGAAAAAATTAAAAATAAAAAACTTCTGGTTCTATATTTTAATAAACCTAATTTTATTATTCAGTTGGAGGAAAATGATGATATAAAGTTGGATTTAAGGTAAGGGGAATTCTCTAATCGAACACTTTCTTAGGTAATCTTATATTTCAAAATATTTTTAGTATTAATATTCTTATAATATCCAAAATATGTCCTTTTAATACTCTTTCTATTTTATTTTATGGATATACATGTTCAAACCCTTCCAAAAATAATTTACGAACCATTTACAATGCTTTATAAAAAACATCAATTTCTAAAAAAAATAACTTGAATATTCATGAGTTGTTTCTATTTACAAAGAAGAAAATGATATTTTATTCCGAATTATGATCTCCCTTATTCATTTGGGAATCCTAAAGTTTATTTAATAAAGTATGATGTGTGAAATATTTTATAAAACCTATTCATTTTCATGGGTTATTTCATGGTTAGATTATCATACTTCTATGTGGCATACAAGATTATGAGCACTTTATAATTTAACAAGTGTCCCTAGAATTATATATACCTCTAATTCATTATTTAATGTAATATTTATCATGATATTATGTGTATTAGGTATAAAAATTATGCTATCTTTGTTCACATTTATGATTTTATGATTTTACACATATGTTACGTGTGAACATGATGTTAGCATTATTCACAACTATGTGTGGTATTTAAACACTATGTTATGATGTTTTATTATTATTCATATGACACAACGGTGGAGATGCTCTCGGGCTTCGGTGGTTGACGGTTCTGGTACACGGGTGTAAGACCGGTCCTGTTGACGGCACACTCTACGGAGCGCTCCTGGATCAGATCTTGGCAGCTTCCTGGTGACCGGTGGTGTTTTTACTCGCGTTCGAGGGTTGTTCTTTTGCGTCGGTGGTTTGGACTCTGTCCCCTCTCAGGTGAGTTCGATGGGGTTTTCGCTGTCTCTATTGCAGCTGGTTTGTCTGGTGGCGGTGGGATCTTTGGCTCCATGGATGTTTTTCTTTTCATCGTTGACGGTTTAGATGTTTGGTTGTTGTTGGTTAATTTTTGGGTGGTAATCTGTGAGTTTGGTGTTTCTTTCACCGGATTTTCATGGAAATCCGGTGATGTTCTTTGCGATGCGATGAGGGTTTCTGCCTCGTTGGAATCGGTGACGAGGGTTTCTACCTCATTGAATTTGGTGAAAGGATGTTGGTGCACTGGTGAAGGGATGGAGGCGGTGGTCGCCGGTGAACAGACTCGCCGACGTCGGGCTGTGGCGGCGAGTTTCCGGCGACGTCCGGGTGAAGTGAAGATCGGCTCCGACAACGGTTTCACATCGCAAGTTTCGCCACGCTTCTCGAGGTGTGCGGACCGAGGCAAGCACATGATTTGACGAAGCCCGAGGCTGTGCGTGGCTCGAGGCGTTGAAGGCGGTGTTTTAAAATTTTTGAAGTGTTTCGTTTGAATTTTGAATTCCCTGATGCGGTGATGTGGATTTGTTGTGTTTTGGGTACCGGCAACCCCTAAACCGATTTCAAGGGAACCGGCTACCCTCAAACCGGCCATTAGAAAATCAAAAAAAAAAAATGATTTGCATATATATCCCTTGTTCATCCCATTCTGGTATTTTATCTCACCCATTTCATTAATGTATATCCTCAGGTGACTACACATACTATAGAGACTATGAGAGAATTATAAGTAAAAATAAGAATAATTTAAATAATTTTTATGTTTTTTTATAAATAATTGATGTATGATCCTAATTTTCCCAAGATAGTAAAGTTCCAGTCTTGGATTGTATCATAATTTTGTTTTTTATCTTTACAATGATGTAATAGTCATGTAAAGAACATTTGGTTTTTGTATAGATGGTATCAGAGCACCGATTAGTTAATTTAGGAATTATTATTAGATTTTTTTTTGTGAAAACCACAATTATACGTCTATGTATATGTAAAAATCCTAGAAGTGTCATTTAAAAAAAGGATAAACATAGGGATGAAATAAGATATTATTTTAGATTTAATTTGTGCTTAAGAATAAATTATTTTTTCTGATTTTTTTGACTTATGATTTTTTCAAATCTTTTCTATTTTATAAAATTGTGGGAACTAGTAGAAATCAAATTGAAAATATTTTTGAATGATAATAAAATTATTATCTAAATGATATTCCCAATTCTATAGGAGGTGGTGTTTAAAACATCATGGAGATTCATACCTAGTTGTCATAGACTATGAAAAATAACATGAACCATGTGGATCATATGAATTTATACAAGAAGGATCAACTTGTTTTTGAGTCTTTTATATAGGAATTACCTCCAACATTCAGTGGGAATTTTGATAAACTTTTCATGGAATAGTGGTTTAACTCAATGGAGAAGATCTTTTCGGTACTCTGATATTCTAAGAAGGAGAAGGTGACTCTGTCCATATATTGTTTCAATGGAATAGTCCAATAAATGTTGGAAATTGATAAATAATACCATGTGAAAAAATAAAATTAAATATATAGAGCGTAAATTCATTAATAAAATATTTATTTACAAGTATTTATCTGAAAATCTATGTATAAACATGGATAGAAAATTCTGAGAGCTTGAAAAAATAGGGTGAATTAGTAATGGATTATGAGGAAAATATCATAAGGCTTCTAAGATGTGCCTTGAGTTTTTTATCAATAATGGTAGAAAAATAGATTTATTCTTTAGTGGTTTAAAACCAAACCAATAAAAGGATCTAGATATAAAATACTTTTGGAGTTACAAAGTAGTAGTATGATGTGATCTAAACGTAGAGATGAATTTGGGTGAATTATCCCATGGTAATAGTGATAAGAATTAAAAAATGGAAGTTTTTACTAGAAGATAAAATAAAAAAGGTGGAAACAAGATCCATCCACCCACATGTAAATAACATGTAAAGAAACATAATGGTAATTACTTAAAAGGGATAGAGAAATGCTTCAAGTGTGGGAGAGAAGGCCACCAAGCTCATTAATGTTTAAGAGATAAGAAAAATATGACCAATGTGATGGAGGAAAGGAATGTACCACCCATGGTCCAATTCCTTAATTGTAGGGAGAAAGGGAACTATGAAAGTCAGTGAATAAAAAACATGTCATTTAGGGTAATCCACATTTTCAACCACTAATTCCAAAAGAGAAATAAAAATCTTATGGCATTATCACATCTAAATTAGAACATGAAAATTAAGTAGTTTAATGTACACTTCTATTAACTTAAGAATGGAATTTTTTATTTTATTATGGTTTTATTCATTGATTTATATCATATGATTTTTATATAACTATTCAATACCAACCCCGATACATTGATACAAAGTAATATATAAAAAATACCAATGGTTTGATTAATAAAACCTAGGTGTTGGGATGTTTTACTCTAAGCATACGTGGGATGATTCCTCTAGCTAATCTCACAATCCTTCCTTTGTTGGAATATAACACTATACTGGGTAAGCATCGGATCTTGTTTTTTAGAGCACATATCAAATCTCAAGAAAAGGAAATATCTTTTTATATTCTGAACCATACTATGCTCTTTTAAAAATGAATGGAAGATCATGTATCTCCATTGGAAAATCCCTCAATGATGTGGATGATGATAACCTAAGATGATGTATACCTTTTCCAAATGGTTGAGTTGAAGGAAATCATCGACCTTGGGGAAATTACCATTATTAGGGAATAAATTGATTTATTTCCCAAAGAGTTATCAAGAATTCCAATATAGTGCGAGTTAGAGTTCTTAGTAGAGATTATATATAGAGATTCCTCAATAGTATGCCCTCAATTGAACGGGAGGAGTTAAATAAGAAGCTGTAAGAGAATTTGGAAAAAGGATTTATACTCACTAGTAGTTCTCCTTAGGTTTTTCCAGTGATCTTTTTAATGAAAAATCCTGTATCAATGTGGTTGGGAATTGATTTTTGGGTAGATCAACAAGACCATAAAAAAGAATAACTATCCCCCACTAAGGACTAATGAATTGTTCAATCAACTAAGAGGATATCTATACTTCTCAAATATGGATCTTCATTTTGGATATCATCAGCTGAATGTAAATAAAGAAGATATTTATAATATAACCTTTCTTATAAGGTATGGATACTATGAGTTCATAGTGATTCCTTTCAGACATACTAATTCTTCTAAAATCCATATGGATTTGATGAATATATTCTTTAGATACTACCTTGAAATATTCTTGGTAGTATTTATTAATGATATTCTCATTAATCCAAGAGCAAGGAACAATAAGAAGAGAAACTCAAAATTATACTTGTGATATTAACAGTGGGTAGAAGGTATGCTTAGTTCAAAAAGTGTAACTCTTAGATGAATAAAGTCACATTCATAGAGAACATGATCATAAGTGAGGGAATTTATGTGGACCATTCATAGAAAAATGGAATTGAGGAATGTAACAGGTCCACCAGTGTCATAAAAATCCATATATTTCTTAGCTTATCAATGTGCTGCCTATACTTTTTGATAAATTTTTCATGATTTTATAGACCTTTATCTAAGTTAACATGGGAAGGGGTAAAGTATGTCTATATGGAAGAACATGATGAAATCTTTAATGATATCAATAATAGGATAATTAATGCACTTGTACTCACACTACCATCAAGTGGACATGGTTTTTTGATATACAGTGATGCATCAAAGAAATAATTGGGTTTTTACTTATGTATAATGAAAAAGTGATATATTACACCTCTCGACAACTGATGATTCATGAGAAGAAATACCAAAAACAAGATCTTGAGTTAGTAGCTATGATCTTCACCTTGATTATTTGGAGGCACTACCTCTATGGTGAGATGTGTGACATATATAAATATAACAAGATTCTAATATATACATTCACATAAAAGCAGGTCAATATGAGCCAAATATGATGGTTAGAGCTGATCAATAACCAAAATTTCATTATTAACTACCATCAAGGAAAATAGAAGAAGGTAGCTGATCCTAATTATAGAAAATAACCTACTAATTTATTCATTATTCATATTGAGAAAGACCTTATCATTATAGATATAGAAAGAATGAATATAGAAATTGTAATGGTATAGAAGATATCCTAACTTTCCCAAATTATTTCCCAAAAATATATCCAATTGAAGATCAAGGTGGTAAAAATAGATGATTTGGATCTACAAAAGAGGATGAATGCAGTAATCAAAGGGAAGCTTTAGGAATTTCACATCAAAAAATGGGTTCATTAGATTTGGTACTAGAAATTATGAACCTTCATCAACTGAGATAATATATGAGCTATTGGAAAATTTATATAGCTCATCATTATCCATTCATCCTAGATGTACCATGATATACCATGATCATCGAGGGAACTTCTGGTGGGTCAACATAAATAAAGTGATAATTGAGTACACCTCAATGTTCTTAGTTTGTCAACATAATAATGTAGGTTGAGAGAAGTACAAGGGGATAATGCAACCATTTTCTATACCCACATGGAAAAAAAGATAATATAACCATGGAAATTGTCATTGGTATCCCAAATACATTGAAAATAAATAATGTGATATGGGTTATGGGGGATCGACTCACCAAGAATTCCCATTTCATCTCTATTCGAGACTCACTTGAATAACTTTCCAAGATATATGTAAATAAAGTGATGAGTTTTCATGGGGAAACACATTAGATCATCTATAATAGTGATCCAAGGTTCACTTATAAATTTTATAGAAGTATTCAATATACTCTGAATACTACACTAAATATCAGTATGACCTATCATCACCAAAATTATTTCCAATTTGAATAAACTATTCAGACACTCGAGGAAATTCTAAGAGCTTAATGAATAGAATTTAAAGGAGGAATGGATCAACATATTCCATTTATTGAATTCTCATACAACAACAACTTCCATTTAAGTATTCAAATGGATCCGTATGAATATTTGTATGGGAATCAATTCCAAACTCGTACTTTTTAGAGTAGAGTTTTTGAATAAAATCTACTTAGACTTTATATTGTGGAAGAGATAACAGAGAATGTTCAAGCTACACAACAATATATATAATCTTATAAAATTAAGGAAAATATATTTTATGAAAACCATCATAGGGACTTGTTTTTTGATGTTGTAGAAATTTTTTCCTTTGAATATCTCCATCGAAGAGAGTCATGTGGTTTAGAAACAAAGGGAGACTTATCCCTAAGACTGTTGACCCCTTTCGGTTACTTGATCACATAAGAGAAATATTGTATATTCTTGAAATTAAACTAAATATGCCTTAATTTCATGAGTTCTTTCATGTATATCTCCAAAGGAATTATATACCTAATCCCTAACATGTAATAAATTTGGAGGCGGTATAATTAGAGAATGACCTCTCATATGTTGAAAGACTGGTGAAGATCTGAAACTATAAAGACACATTTCGACATGACAAGACAACTAAACTTTTCAAAGTGGTATAGAGGAACCATAAATATGAAGTGGCATTATGGTAACTAGAGGAACCAATAAAATAGATGTACCGTCAGATATTCTAAATTGATAATATGACTTGAAATTTTAGTGAAGAAATTTCTAAATGTGGGCATAATGTAACAACATAGAGTTTAGAAATGATATTCGAAATAAATATCTTTCATATTATATTATATAGTATTATAAGTATGAAAAACATAAATAAACCAAAAAAAAAAATTATTTCATTAATGGATATCATTATAGTAATCAATAACTAAGGAAGAGATTCTTGAAAAAGTCCTTCGTCCAAACGCCTCAAATGAAGAGATTTTAAGGATATATAAAAGAAATTTGCAAATTGAGGCCACAAAGGAGTAAGAATCGTGGATAGACAAGAAAGACTGAATCATATCCCGAGGCTTCAACCAAGGAAGAATCACCTTAGAGGAATTCATCCAGATAATGGATAGAATGGTTTCTCACCTTGAAGAACTTATCAGAAAGGATCCGACACCCAGGTTAGTACTCTGAATTGGGAATTATATAGAGCATCTGATTAAAATAAACTTAGTCTTGTGTTTAAAAATTCGATGAGCTCTTTCATCACGTAGTTGTCCTTGTTTGTGCACTTTGGTTTTCCACTTTCCCTTAAAGTGGATTAATAAAAAATTATAGTTGGATGGATATGTAGTTGTATTTATAGGAGGTAATGTGACGAGTGGAATAGTAACCTGACCATTAGAATAGTAATCTGAAATCAAAATAAAAAATTTAATAATGATAATATTTATCATGATTAATTTAGTTTAATATATATTAAAATTCCATAAAATAAACATCATGATTAAAAGTCAAAGAAAATATAACCACATTTTTAATAAATTTTATTTTAAGGGTACTTTGTAAAAATAATAATTTTTATATTGAAAATTAGATTACCTATTATAGAAAATTATTTTGATAAAATGAATTTATTTTATGAAAAAATCATATTGAAATTTTATAATGGTGATTTTTTGGTAATTTTATGAAATACTTCAATTTTTAGGTGAATAGTAAAAATAAAGTTCCTTCATAACTGTTTCATTTTAAATTACATCATTAATGATGTAATAATAAACTATTAAAATATAGAAAAGTTATATAGAACAATAACATATAAAATTTTATAAACTTTTAATCTAAATAAAATAAACAAGTTTTCTAAACACAATTTTTTTCCAAAGTCTAAAGTCAAAAGTGTTCAATTAAAATAACGATTTTTCATTTATTCAACTTTCCTTTTTAAAAAAATAATTAATTCGGTTTATAAAGTGGTTTAAATCCTTTAAACCATTTTATTTTATTTATATATTATTAATATAATAAAAAATTCACTATTACAAGGTATATGTTTGATGTAGTATTTTATTCAATATTTCATTCTAAAAATAACCATCTCTATAAGTATAAATAATCACTCTCCCTCCCCTTGGAAAACCACTCCACACTCACTTACTAAAGAAAAAACTCTAATAATATCATATCTTTAAAAACACTTAGAATCCTTATAAACATTATATAATAACCAACAGTAAAAATCAAGGGAGTTTAGTGCCATATAAGTGAAGAAGCTCTGAGAAGAGGGTTTGTTTTCATCAAATCTTCTTTGTGTTTTATTCCTATATTATTGGTTTTCCCTATCCCTTACAAACTCAAATATTATAAGACTAATTATGAACTTTGTTAAAATTACATTAATGATTCTATACTACTTAAATAATCATAACTACTATGTAATTATATTTTATAATTCCCATACCCCCTCGTTAGACAATTCCCCATTAATGCCCAGTTAACCATTAATGAGGATGATTCAAATTATTTTCTCATCACTAAACATACGATTGGTTATTAAAAATTTTATATGATATATAAATATATAAATATATAAATATATATATTTTAAAATTTTATAATTCTACTTATGTGTAAAGGACCATGAACAAAAATAGTGAAATCAAAGAAAAAATGATTTTTTATGGAAAACATGATATCAAAACATTTTAACTTTAACCAAATGAATTAAGAAATATAATCAAATTATTATAATTAATAATTAGTGAAAAAAATAAAAATAATTAAATTTTGTTTGAATGTTTTAATAAACCTCTATTTATTATTCATGAGGTGAAAGAATGAAAAAATAAAGAAATATTTAAGGTAAGTAGAATTCTCTAACCTAACTATTATTTTTGTTTGATTTTATAATTCAAACTATATTCAATATTAATATTACTATAATATCAAAATTATACCCTTTAAATATTCTTTATCTATCCTTTTTGGGATATAAATGTTTCTATCTTTTGAAAAATATTTTCTAATCCATTTACAATGTTCAATAAAAAAATACTTCAACTTTCAAAACATCCTTTGAATTCTCTTGAGTTTTTTCTTTATAAAAAGAATAAAATGATATTTTATGAACAATAATGATCTACCATATTCATTTTATAATACTAATTTCCATTTAATGAAGTATGATTTTTTAAATCTTTAATGAAACCCATTCTTTTCCATTAGTTATTTCATGATTACATTGTTATCCTTCCATGTGGAATGCATGATTATGAGAATTTTATGATGTGAAGGGTGAGACTAGAATTATGTATCCCTCCAATTTATTGAGTAATTTTATATATCTCTTGATATTATGTTTATTATGTGGTAACATGATTCTATCTTTGTTCACATTTATGATGTTATGATTATGCACATATGTTATGCATGGAAAAGATTCTATATTTGTTTATAACTATGTGTGGTACTTGACCACTATGTTATAACATTTCATTATTATTTATATGCCACATTCCATAACTTTATCAAATTCCCCCCCTCAGGATTATGATGATAATACAATACTTATTATATGATGATGATGATTATTCTCATACATATACTATTTATTCATGTCCTTAATTTCTCCTCTTATTGGGCTTTTAGATCACCGCTTTCTTTGGTGTATATCCTCAAGTGACTATATTTACTATAGAGAGTGTGAGGGATTTATAAGGAATAATGAAGAATAATTTATATAATTTATATATTTTATTATGTATAATTTTATGCATGATCCTAATTTTCACAAGACACTAAACCTTTAGATCCAGGATTGTATCTCTATTATGTTTTTATCTTAAAAGTGATTTAATAGTCATGTAAGAAAAAGTTGGGTCAATGTAAACTCAAAAGGGAGTTATAATTATTTATACTAATGAATATGAAGAAAAATTCATGGTATTAAAGAGAAGGGTTTTCAGTTCACCTATACTCATGCTACCCAATAGTGGAGAAGGTTTTATAATTTATAGTGATGAATCAAATAAGGGGATGAGATGTTTTTTATGAAAACATATGTGGTGAGAGATCATACTTTACTCCAATTTAAGGTTCAAGAGAAATATTTATGAGTTAAAATTTTATTTTTATGTAATTATAATCTTCTCGAATAGATTATCTATCTCTCTAATAAAATAATTTAAGAAATATCACTTATAAGATTCACTTATCTCATAATTATCTATTCATCTGGGATGTATGAAGATTTATAGAGATCTAAAAGAGTATTTTCAGTGGGGAAAGGAAGATAGATAGTTTGGATTATGTATCATAGTGCTTAGTATATAATCATGTTTAATATAATAGATATATTCCACTAGGTTTGTTACAACATTTACCCATACCACAATAGAAGTGGGAAAACATCACCATTGATTTTTTCATTAGACTCATCAAAACATCTGAAGGGAATATTTGGGTTGTAGTTAATCACTCTATAAATTCAAAAAACTTTATTTCTATCATATGAAAATTCAATCATGATCATTATTCTTGGATAAAAATTAATGAATTGGTAATTTTTCATGGAATATCACATTATATAGTATCTTATTTAGATCATAGGTTTACCTTGATGTTCTTTCAGAATCATCAACAATATTTGGATTTAGATTTGTGTTTCAATAATACCTATCATCCTCTGATAGATGGTTACTCTAATAGATCCATTTAAACACTGGAGGATTTGATGAGAAATTTTTCTATAGTTATTAATGCTTTTTGGAGTCAACACATTCTTCTATGTAATGTCCTAACCCAGGTTCCACATACTAGCATCCTAATCTAGTTGTCCACATAACCTCAAGCGTTCCTCCCCATATACCAGTGGCTTCCGAATAGCCGCGAGGGTCTGATATATCAACGTGGGGACCCTATACCCTCTTTATCAAAGTATAAAAATAATGAAAATAAATAATAATAGACCAATGATATAAACAATAACCATAATAATTCCATAATGAAAATAGACTAGTAATACATGAATAACCAGAATTGGAAAAGAACGTCCAAATAAAAATAGTAGATATACCATTCCATATATGTGTCAAGTGTATAAATGAAAAACCAAAATAAAGACACACCAACACTTCTAAGTGGGTCTCAACACCAAGTCCAGTTACCTCTTCCGTGCTCCCTTCCAGCTCAACCATCTAGCATAGGGATCTTGCCCTTATCCTACCCTAAAAACATGAAGTCTATTCAGGTACCAATCAGTTAACACAAGTACGGTGTGAGTACAACTCAATATCCCAACACCAATGAAATATAAAAAAAATCTATTAAATAATAGTTTATGAAATTATATAAATAATAAAGTACAATGCATAAAGAAAAAAAGTTATCACATTTCATTATTCTTTAATTAACTACATAATTTCCTCGGGTTTATGAAGAAACCCATGCCATCATTACCTTATTTATCCCATTACAAATTCTTAACTATCCCCAAGGGATATCATATATCACAATACCATAGTTATAATTTATCATTTAATTTTAATTCATATCATGACCAATTGGAACCACAGTCCAATTCCAATCTCATAGGTGTAGAATGTTGTGTCCAACACCCCATTGGTGCTTCGAGCCTCAGTCCCTATCCTATACCTCAATGTCACATGGGTATTCAGAGCCTTAATCATTTTCCAACACCTTCTATCACATATAGGTATTCGGAGCCTCAATCCCCTTCCAACACTCATTTATCACATACATGAATTTGGATCTAGAACACCATATATAACAGCCCATGGGTATTTAGAGCCTCAGTCCCTGTCCCAAAACCCTTTTATCAAACAATCAAATATAAAACATATATAACACATATCAAATTAATAAGGTTAACCAAAATTAACCTTTAATCAACATTTCACATCATGGTATACCACTTTAATTATAAATAAACATTGTTTAATACTTTAATCACATGAAATAATATAGAAAATTTACTATTAAACAAATTATCTACATTTAATAAAATAATTCATTAACCCTTCATGGTTAATCCAAAAATCCTTTTATTCCATTTAATCAACCTATTTAACATTCAATTAATCAATCAATTTCACAATCTCATTAATTGATCAATTCTTTAAGCCCATTATCCCATAAATTACATAATCACAAGTCAACCGATTTCAATTGCCCCAATTTAAACCAAATAATTATCACATGGAAATTTTATTTAATCAATTAAATTTCAGATAAAATTTCCCAATCATGAAAATAAAAATTTCAAAATTACATACACATAATTAAATAAAGACTATGATATTTTCAATTTAGACCACCAACTAGAAGATTGATGGTGAACGCTAGCAAAAAAAATTCCCAATTGAAGTAGAATGATCAAGAACATGATGAAGAACAAGATCTAGAAAAAAATACTAGAATAAAAATAAAACATAGTTATATCTATAATAACCTTGATATAATCCATCCCTAATACAGTAATATAACTTTTCCAATAGATGAGAAAAACATACAAGAGAGAGAGGAAACCAATTGAGATGAGAATCTCTTAACGGGAGAGGTGCATGTTCTTCAATCCAGTCTTCAAATCATCAATAATAGTGTTCGATAGACCTAGAAATACATTCAAGAGACACAAAAAATGAGAGGAATGAGTTAGGGTTGATTTGGGTCAAACTAGAATGAAGGATGGGGGGTTTGGTAATTTTGAAATGAATTTTAATGGGAATTAATTCCATACACATGGTTTCTGGGATAGGGGTGAATGGTTTAAAAAACCATGCACCCAAACCATGAACCTATCCTATGAGTCTGAATAGTTACTTATAAGAGGGAACACAATATGAAAAATGATGCGGAAACCATACAATATCCCTTTGTCTGGGGTTGCATGGTTTACTGGGATAGGGCACACGGTTTGGGAACATAGTGCGCTAATCATGCACTGCCCAAACCCCTCAAAAAGATTCTAAATTTCTCCCAAATGCACCCAGGAAATACCTCAAACTAAGTATAAAAAAAGGAAAAAGAATATTGGAAAATAATCTTGATACATATTTGAAAAATGTTGGGATCTTATAATATCCCCACCTTATAACAGCTTGTTCTTGAGCTTTACTCCCAAGAGTCTCTAAGGTTTTGAGATAAAAATATCAGGCCATTGATCCCACATAACTAATTCTCTCTCCCATGTTTAATCTTGAACATTCCCATATTGGAATAATAAACAAACTATCGACATAGTATTTCCCTGTAATTCTTTCTCACTATAATCCAACACACATATTAGATGCTCCTCAAAGGACGTATTTTTCTCAAGATCAACACCATCCACATGGATAACATTATAATGGTTGGGGTTATGCTACTAAAGTCTCAACAAATGACAAAAATCATGCATAACATTGTACCTCCATGGAAGATCCAATCAGTATGCTGCCTGACTGATTCTATCCACAGTCTCAAAGAGTCCAACAAACTTGGGCACCAACTTCCCCAACTTCTAAATCCTATGGCAACCCAATCTATAAAACACATGAAGGATCACATAATCACCCACTGTAAATTCAAGGGGTCATCAATGTTTTTAAACATAAGTATTCTTCTTTCTCTGAGCCATAGGCATATGTTTCCAAATAAGCTGAACTGGCTTTGACATCTGATGCACAAGACTCACTCCCAATAGATCTGACTCACCTGACTCCATCTAGTATAGAGGTAATCTGCATTGCCTACCATAAAAAGCCTCATATGGTGACATATGAATAGTTTCTCGATAACTATTATTATAGGAAAACTCCACCAGTTATAGTTTCTTCTCCCAAGACCCACTAAATTATAAGACACATTCCCAAAGCATATCATCAAGAAGATATATATTACGCTCTAACTAAACATCTGTCTATGGGTAGAATTTCATACTTAGTAAAACCTATGTACCAAAAACATTACAAAATCCCTTATATAAGCATAAATTAAAACATGAGTCATGGTATGAAACTATACTCCATGGAACCCCATGCAAATGGACTATCTCCTAAAAATACATGTGTCTCAACTGATCCACTGATAAAGTCTCCCATATAGGTAAGAATTGTGATAAATTTTCTCAAACTGTCCACAATCACCCAAATAGAGTCATTCTTCTAAGGAATCCTTGTGAGAACAATAAAAAAATCCATGGTAACATCATACCACTTCCATTTTGAAATGGGAAATGACTATTGTAAACCAACAGGTCATCGATATTTGTCCTTCACCTATTGATAAGTGTAACATCATGTCACGATCCCTGAAATATTATTTTTCATGCCTGGACACCAACACTATGTATATAGGTCATGGTACATTTTGGTTAAACCTAGATGTATCACCTATTTTGAGGTATGAAATTTATTAATCAATTCCTCCTGCATACTCATAGGCACAACAACCCGATTCCTAACATAAATGATCTCATTCTCATATATAGTCTATTTTAAAGGTTTTACCAACCTTCAAGGTTTTCCCTCAAGGGAAAAAATTCCATATCATGATATTGCCTCTCCCTAATATAGATCAAAAGCATACACTTCACTGAAAATGATATGAGGGTAATATGGTCTTGACCCTCTTGAACCACAACATGCATCTTAGCCTGAAAAGTCATCATCTTCCACTCAGATCAAGACTCATCAACTACATGAGTATGCATTTTTCTTCTTATAGTGTTATCAAAACTATTTCCCTTCCAAGGTGTATATTATAGCTCAAAATAAAATGAATTCATATACTCAACCCACCTCTGCTACTAGATATTCAAATCTTACTATGAAAAAATATAATTTAAGCCATTGTGATCAGTATACACCGTAAAAATTTATCCTAAAAGATAATGCCACCAAAAATTCAAAGAATAAACCACTATAGCCAACTCGAGGTCCTGTGTAGGTTAGTTACATTAATGTGGCCTCAACTGCCAAGACCCATACACTATAGCTTGATCTTCCTTTATCAATACTGCTCCAATCATGGTCCCAAAAGTATTAAAAAACATTGTTTACTCCTCACCTATCTTGGGCCGGATCAAGATTAGTGCTTTTTTCAAGAACTTATTCAACTCCTAGAAAGAATTATCACATGATCTAGACCATTAAAACTTCTCTCCCTTAATGGTCAATCCTAAAAGTGGTTTATAAAAATGTGAAAAGTTCTAGATGAACCTATGATAATAGCCTACTAACCTTAGAAATCTATGGATATCGAAAGAATTATTAGGTTTTTCTGAAGATCCAACTTCCTAAACCTTTTCTGGGTCCACTGTCACCCCTTCCTCCAAGATGATGTGACCCATTAAATTCACCTAATCAATCCATAATCGAAACTTAGATATCCGGACGTATAGCCGATTCTCTCTCAGTATACTCAACATGATGTCAAAATGTTGGGAATGATCATCACGATTCTTGGAGTACACTAAGATGTCATAAAAAACAACAACAGTAAACTGATCTAGGAATGGATGGAAGATTTAGTTCATCATGTCCATAAAAACTAATAGTGCATTCATCATCCCAAACAATATTACAAAAAACTCATATAGGCTATACCTTCTTATAAAAGTAGTACTTTATATAGAAGAAGGTAAAACTCTCAACTGATGATAACCTAATCTCAATTCAATATCCTATAATACATAAGTTCCAATCAATTGTTCAAAAATATCATCGATGCTTGGAGGATGATATCGGTTCTCCACAATCATCGGGTTCAAATTATGGTAATTAAAAAACATGTATAAGGTAGTATTATCCTTCTTTCCAAACAATATTGGAGAAACCAAAGGTGACGTACTTGGATGGATTAAAACCTTATCCATCAACTCTCCCATTTTTGTCTTAAGATCTTGGAGCTTTTTCGGTACCATTCTGTAAGGTGGAATGGAAACTGGATCAGCCCCCAACATGAGATCAATAGTAAATTCCACATCTCTCTTAGGTGGGATAAATAATAAGTCTTTAAGAAGCACATCTTAAAACCTTTCCACTATAGGTGTAAAGACACCATGCTTTACACCACCATAATCTTTAAATAGACTAGAAACCTAGTTTGTGATCCCCTAGTTGTTGATGAACTGGCACTGCATGACCTACTTGGATATCCTATTCACCATGGTGAATATCATTGCCACCCTCAGGAGACATAAAATTCAATATCTTATAGTAAAAATCTACATCGGATTAGTACACCACTAACCATTCGATTCAAAAAATCAAGTCAAATACCATTATATCCAAAATTTAAAGATTCTAGAGAAAACAATACTCCCCAAACTCGAGAGAACACCCCTTACATAAGCATATGACTCTCAACTGTACTACCAATGGTGTATATATCATCATAACCCTAATAAATAAATCCACATCTAGGATCAAACCATTAAAAAGTTGTGAAAATATAATTGAATGAGAGACACCAGTATAAAATAAGACACTAGAATGTATAGAAGTTACAAGAGTAGTAACTCTAACTATCGATGGTCCATAATTTCTATCCATAAGTGTAGGATGAACTGCATGAAACTTTCCTACCCCTATTCCACATGATGCAGTCTAAGTCCCCGAAGCTACACCACTATGTTGGTATGGGTGCTCTTCCCCAGAAGCACCTCATCCACTACCTCGACCACCATGGCCAGTAGAACTCATACTACCAAACTGATATGTGGTAGAAGACCCCCTTCAAGCACTCAGATTATTCTTAGATGCTCCATCATTACCCATATGTCTCGAGGCCCTATAGAACCTATGTAGATGTCACATACTATTGAAATCTAGGAACTCTACCAGCAGATGGGGAAAATTCCTACAAAAGTGACCCAACCTACCACACTAGTGGTAGAGAACTCAGTAAGATCATGAGTAACTGATCCCCCCTATCCACTCTTTTTTCCACTAACTTGGTCATCATTATCATATAATCTCATCAAAATCTAGGAATTTGTACCTCCTAATCATCTAGTAGAAACCTCCTATCCTCCACAATAATACTACTTCAGGTTCTCCTCAGATATGAGAGCCTAATCCACCCCCTCATCAAACTTTTTTTAACCAAAAGATGTTAACTTGGGACTTAATCTCAAATTTAAGCCCATTCAAAAAACATATTTCTGTTGTTATCTCATCCCCTTACAACACTAGAGAAAAACATTGCAATTTAGGAAATCATCCTGCATAGTCAATCACATACATACCCCCCTAGGTCATCCTTATAAACTCTACTACCCTCTTTGGTCTTAGTGTCTCTAGATAAAATTATCCTAGAACATATCTAAAAAGTACTTCCATACAATACCATATTCATAATTAGTATGTTATTGAACATACCAAAAGATATTCATTGATCCTCATAACATATAAGAAGAAAAATTAACCCTATTCTCAAAAGGAGTATCTAAATGTTCAAGTATAGTCTGGATGGAATCAATACAAAACTCAGCCGCCTCAGGCCCACCCTCTCAGGTGAAAGTCAAATTGTGCTGTAACTAAAACTCCCATGGCAGGTCAGATATACTATTCAATACCCACTTTAGGTATCTCTCTATAAACATCATGAAGTCAATAAAGTTCACACAGAACTTTTATCTGGATCCTTCACCAGGCACTATCGGTGCCTCAACTTCTGCAAATAGAGGCACATTTATATCTATTTCCTCTTATTGACTTATCAATAAGCATCATCATGGAGGCATAAATATATAATTACCAAAACAAATTTCAGAAACATTCACAACATTAACATATTTATATGTATTCACATAAATATATATCAAAACATTCGACATAACTTGCCACATGGTCAAAATAGAGGTGCTATCACTACCCTTAACCATCCTACATATAGTTCATGGTTAACAAAGGGGAAACTAAATTTAACAAATCAATATTATCATTAGACACCTATTTTACACATTTTAAATCTTTTTAAAATTTTCAATTCCATATTAGGCACCATTTTCAGTTTAATTACAATAACAAGGAAAAATATTTCATTTTCATATACTTACCCAAAACTCCATCATCCGTGCATTCCTAAAAAATGATGCATGTCAAAAAAAATCATGAGTGCCTAGAATAATGCTTTAATAATCAACTCTAGTTCCATACCGGGCCATGATTCAAATCTAATTTTTTTTAGAACAATAAGTACATCTCCAAAGGTGAAATAAAATTCATCGGTAACAACACACATCCACAACAACAATCCTAACCATGATACTTGGATTTTAACCTTATACATGGGTTAGATACTCCCATATATGATCTATTAGCGAAGGAATGAATCATACTATTATCCCTTCTACATTTTCCAAAAATTAAGACAAAAGAAAAGAAAATAAAACACCTTTGATACCCCGTTTTAACATCCCGACCTGGGTGCCACATACCGATTCCTCAATATGGTTTGTCACATGACCTCAATCACACATCCCCGCATACTATAGGCTACCGAATAGTAGTATGGGTTTGATATATCAACATGGGGAGACTATAACCTATTTATTATTGAATCCTAACAATGGAAATAAAAAAGAATAACCAAATAATATAACCAATAAACAGAATAATTCCATAACCAAAACAGACCAGTAATACATAAATAACTAGTATAAGAAGACAATATATAAATATAAATACTATATATTCCATTCCATATATGTGTTAAGTATCTAAATGAATAAATAAACACTGACACTCCCATGTGGTTCTTGACACCAGGTCTGGTTCCCTCATCCAAGATCCATCCCAACTCAATCATCTAACATAGGGCTCTTCCCCTTATCCTATCGCTAAAACATGAAGTCTATTCAAGTAATGATCATGAAGGCCAAGTAGGATGTGATTAAAACTCATTATGACACCAAAAATTACATATAAATTAATATTAAGTCAATTTTATTTTATTAATTCTTATAAATAATTAATTAAAATCCATAAAGTAAACAATTATCACATTTAATTATTCTTTAATTAACCACATAATTTCCTAAGGTTAATGAAGACACAGAACCCATCAATAACGTATTTAGTTCATTCTAGAGTCTGATGTATCACCAAGGGATATCACATATCATAATACCATGGTTACCATTTATCATTTCATTTCAATTCATATCACGACCAATTGTAACCACAGTCCAATGCCAATCTCATGGGTGTAGAACATCATATCTAAAACCCCATGGGGTTTTGGATTCTCCGTCCCTATCCCATACCTCAATGTTACAAGGTTATTTAGAGACTCATTCCCTATCCTAAACCTTCTATCACATATGGGTATTTTGAGCCTCAATCCATATCCCACACTCATTTATCATATACATGCATTTGGGTCTATGTCTAACACCCAATGAGTATTTGGAGCCTCATTCCCTATCCCACAATCCATTTATCAAACAATCACATATATCAGATATGTCACATTAAATAGGTTAATCAATATTAAAATTTTCATCAACATTTCACATTATGGTACACCACTTAAATTATCAAAACAAATATTGTTCAATACTTTAATCACATGAAATAATACAAACAATTCACTATTAAACCAATTTTCATCATTTAATAAAATAATTCATTAAACCTTCATTGTTAAGATAAAAATACCTTTATTCCCTTTAATAAACCAATTCAACATTAAATTAATCAATAAATTCCACAATCCCATAAATTGACCAATTCCATAACCCCATTATCCCAATAATTCCAGAGTCACGAGTCAAACTATTTTAATTTCCCTAATTCAACCCAAATCATTATCACATGGAAATTTAATTTAATCAATTCACATTAAAATACAAATTACCAATATTTGAAATTAAATTTTTACAATTACATATATGTAATTAAATAAAGACTATAATATTTTCAATTTGCACCACCTAACTCATGATTAATAATGAATGCTCACCAATGAAAATTCCCAATTGAAGTAGAACAATCCAAAACCGGATGAAGAACGAGATCCAAAAACGAAATTATAGAATTAAAATAAAATGTAGTTAGATATATTATAATCTATATCTAATCCATAACCAAAATGGGATAATTAACCTTGAAATGGATGAGAAAAAGAAAGGAGCGATGGAGGAAATCAATCGAGATGAGAATATCTTACCAGGAGAGGTGTAAAATCTTCAATCTGGTCATCAAATCATCGATAATGGTATTATAGAGCCTTAGTAATCTATATGGGAGCCTAAAAAATGATAGAAATAAGTTAGGGTCGAGTTAGGGTTAACTAGGGTGAAGACTGGGGGTTTGAAAATTTTAAAACTAATTTTTGGTGGAATTAATTCCATTTGAATGGTTTTGTGGATAGGGACACACAATTTTCCAAACCATACAGCCTAACTGTGAACCTTTTCTATGGGGGTGAATGGTTAATCCTAATATGTTACATGTTTTTACAAATTATGCTCCAACCGTGCTACCCCCCTCTATCTGGGGTTGCAAGTTTGTTGTGACATGGCCCATTATTTAGGAAAATCATGTGCCATCTAGGCACAAAACCCCTAAAAAAACATCCAAATTTCATCAAAACTCACCCAAGACATATTTTATATAATTTATAGTCATTAAATAACATATAAATGCATCTCAATGCCAATAAAATATTTACACTAACAATAATTAGTGTGGTATGGAATTAAAAGTTGGTGAGAAGGTATTCAAAATAATTTATATATGGAAATGGTTATGAGATTTTGAATAAAGGGAAAGTTTAGATCTAGGTATACTAGTCCATTTGTGATACTTTATTATACTAGGATGGTTTCTTATCACAAAGAACTTGCACTGAACCTCTCTCAAGTTCATGATGTGTTTCATGTATCCCAATTAAGGAACTACATAATCGATCCTACACATGTATTGAACTTATATGTTGTTCTATAGGAGCATAATAATTCATATGATTAAAAACTCATAAAAATTTTATATCATAGAGATAACATTATATAAAATGTAACTACTCACATGGATAATGTTCTTTGGTGGAATTAGAAATTTGAGGAAGCTAAATGTGAACCCAATGATGTGATAAAATGGAGATATCCCCATTTTTTGTATCTAAGTAATGGAATATTGAGGGTTAATTTAATTTTAATGGGGTGTGTTGTATAATTTTAAACCTCCATATTTTATATGTTTTTAATTTGAAATAAAATCGAGGTATTTGATAACATGATTTACACAAAACACCAATTCTAAATGAACTATGATATAGAAATACTTTATAAACTAGCCATTGAATTGGAATGTATGAATAATAATAAATATGTTATGAATAAATATCTATAATGGTTTTAAATAATGAAAATATATTAATTAATTCATAATAAATAAGTACCCAATTTTTAAAAAATCTACTTTATGCTTTAAAAACATGTTTTCTTCAAAAATGACATTTATTTAACTTTTCACATATAAATTATAATTAATATCAACATTTTATAGAAATTTTATTTTATGTAATAAATATCATTATTGAAATCATACTTTAAATATTATATTATGGTGATTTTTTTGGTTTTTCAAAAACATTTATTTTTTAGTTGATAGTGAAAAAATAATGATTTAATTAAAAATCTATTTTTTTCAAAGGAAATATGCCATTATGATTTTAATTTATACCTGATGTAAAATAATTTCCCACTAATTAGAAATAATATAATTAATTACATATTAATCATCATGGTGCTTAATTTTTGTATAAGTTTATATTTGGGCTTTAAAACACAATTTTCAAAAAAACTATTTTTAACTCTGTAATGTGATTTTATATTAATGAATTAAATTAATCTATATTGAATAATTTTTTTATGAAATTTATTTACTATTTATTATATCAAACACTTTATCATTCATTTAATGGGTTTTAAAAGGAATATAATGGAGATAAATATAGTTCTATGTTTAAAAATGTATTTTTCTAAAATGTATTTTCATTTCAGTTTCCATAATTATTTAAATTTAATTCATACAATTATAAAAATTGAATATTTTAAAATGGATTAAATATTTTGAATCATTATATTTAATATAATTTAATGGTTTCAACAAAATTTTTGGCTATATTTAATAGTAAAAACTATAAATTTTTGTTATGAAGGTTAAGGTTAAAATACGTTTACTGCGGGTCAAACCAAAGGATAAGGGTAATAATTCCACCCAAACAAATGTAATTATATTTATGAAAATATATTTTAAAATTATATTATCATATATTCAAATTATTTTCCATTTATATCCACTTTTATACGAAATTAACCTAATATCATTGAAATATTTTATAAAATTTCATGTGCATCCCTCCCCTAACTTGTAAAAGGAAATCTATTCTCCTCCATTATTTAAATAATTTAATCCTTATATCTCATAAAATCATTTCTAAAGCACCCTCACCTAAATTATTAAAGGGAACCCATTAGTCCACTTATTTACACTACTTTGAATCATCTATCTTGACTAACATCTACCCATTTCTATTTTTAAAATCCTTATAAACTTTCTAGAGAGTTTTTTCATTTCAAAATACCAAACCTAGTTTCCATAAGAAGATATATAAAGTAATTTTTCTGAAAAATATGAGGTTAAAGCATTTTCAACTAAAGGAAAGCACAAGGTAATATATTTTTATCTCACTTTTATTTATATGGGACACTTTCTTTATTCACCAATTATTTATTTTGTGTGGTTTACATACTAAACCTTTGAAATTTTATATCATGGATTTATTTATTCTCCTGATATTAATTTTCTGTTAAATTTTATTCATTTATGGTGTTTGTAATTAATAATATACCCAAGTGGTAAGAGTTTATTTCACAATCTCATCCTTATTTGAGATTATTTTTGATTAAGTATCCATTGTGGAATATTTACCTCATATTTCCATGTTTTCTAAAAATATTTTTAAAAATGTTTTTAGTCTTCCATAATGACTATTTAATCTCATTTTTACCCCTTTTTTAATTTTTTAAAAATGTTTTAAAAGGAAATTTATCTCTTTTTCCAAATATTCTACTTTATTAATTTTCTTAAAAAAGTGTGAAAATGATGTTTTTTATCTTATATGGTGTGAAATAAATTTTCTGTTGTCAGGTCACCTAAAATATTTGAAGCTTACTTTAGAAGTTTATATGGTTTTTTTCAAAGAAAATTATTTCTTTACTACACGCCCAATTTTTATATTTTAAAATTTATTTTCCAAGTAAAAAGTGTTTTTTTCCTCAATAAATATTCCAATAATATCTATAATGTTTTTTCATCTCTATAAACATCCTTTTTTGAATATTATGTTGATAATTTACTCTATTTATACCATTCATCATATTTATTTGGATGGTTTATGATAAGTTTGACTGAGGAAATATTGATATTCCATATGACTAATTATTCCAATATTGAATATTATTTTTTTTAAGGTGTGTTGATTCATTTACATTATTTATTCATGTGTGGAATGAATTTTACTTAGTGAGTTATGGGAGGATCCAACTATATCCCCTCGATGCATTGATAAGTTTCATGAGACAAACCAGTTGGCCAAATTAGATGGGTTTCTACCCATAGATTTAAACTGTTTGAGGATAGATCTTGATAGTAACTATCTTAAGGATAGATTTTGATAGGTCAAGGGTTTAGAACCATATATTTAAACTATATTAATTATAGATATTTACAGAAACTATATTGAAGGTAGATCATGATAGAAAAAACATCTAGCATTATGCATTCCATTATTATGAATTTAGTTATTGATATTCCATGTGCTTATTCTATTAGTTAGAATATCCATGGTTAATTTTCATGATTATTTAATTATTTATATGGAATTATTTGATCATATTTTACTCATTCCATATTATATTTTAGTTAATGATTAAATTTCATGTGTTTTTGTTATTTACCATGCCATATTGATTATGCATTATCTTATCATGATAGTCAAGTCATTTAAATGGAATATGTGTTTGGTTATTTACCTCGACATATTATTTATGATTATTGATTTAGACAGATTCCATTTTACTTAACCCCTAATGATCATTTTGGATCACCCTTATTATGTTTCCTTCCCCCAGGAATCCATTAAGTTTATTACAATTGTTATGCAAGGATATTCTAGAGGAAATAATGTCATTCTTAAAAAAATTATGTTGTAATTTTTTTTTCAAATGTAATTTGGGAATCATGTATGTATCTAGTATACTAAGACTACTAAACTATTTGGTCCTTTAGGATGAAATTCATTATATATTATTCCAATGTAATAAACTAACCACTGACTTTAGTCTATTAGAGTTGGGGTTGTTACAGTTTGGTATCAGAGTAAGTTTAGGAAACTCCTTGCTAATTAGATTTATAAAAACATATATTAGAGAATATAGAACTATGATTGATTTAGAGGATAATTATAATTATATTATAACATATTATAAAATTTATAATTATCATGGATAACATAGGTGAAACCTAAGGATTCATAGATTGAGAATAATATCTCATGATTTACACACACTTTGAATAATATTTCATGATAACTCACTATGATTATTTTAGCTTGGTTATTAAAATTTTATTTTTGGTTTTAGTTAATGTTTGGAACCAGAAGGAACCATATAAACATAAAATATAATGGAACTATTTTGTATTTGGATTCAATAATTAAATTTTTGAAGTAGTTTACCAATGGTATTTTGGCTTTAAAAATCATAAAATCTCTAAGGAATTGTGTTGATATGTTTTCATTAACTTAATAGTTATATAAACCATCATGGCTTTATGAGTTTAAGGTGGATGATAAGTTTAAAATATTAAGTACCCATTTTTAGGTTTTATGTTTTGGGAGTTAATCAAGATTTGGGATATTTTGGGAGACATTTGTGGACATAAAACCCATTGGTTTAGTATATATGAAAAAGTTATTTAAGGTAACTTATTTGGTAATATGTTTAAAGGTAATTATTACCTTTAGGTTTTATATGATATTTTATTTTAGGGTAGTTATGTGTTATTATAATTTTGGTATTGAAAAATGAAACATATGAGATAAAATTTTAGGTTAAAACATTTCATTAAAGTTGAAAATATTAAGGTAATATTTTTAGGATGTTTAATTCATGTTTTTTTGAAATTTTGTAAGGATTATATTATATAGTTTTATAAAAGGGACAAACCATAGCTTAGGTGATAACTTATCACACCTAGAAAGTCCATGAGGCTTGAACCCACAACTGAAGGGCTATAAGGGTGAAATGCTTACCACTGACCCATGTTAAGTCCTAGTAAGTGTGAATTTTTTTAGTGAAATGATTTGATGAATAAAGTATAAGTTAAATTTTGTAACCCTATATTATTAAGGAAAAAGAATATGGTCGAATTTTATTTGATGAATAAAGTTGAATTGTCTTTTGGATGAATATATTATTTTATTGTGGATTTATGGTGATTTATGTTATTTATGGAAATAGTTACTGTATCATGGGGATTATATGTTTAGAGCATGGACATTTTGAAGATAAATATTTAATTTATCTTAGAAGGATATGTGATCAAATCATTCTGATTTTTTAGGTTTCAATATTAGGCTGTAATATTTTTATGGACTTTTAAGGATACTTTTTTATAAAATAATCTCAGTTAAATTTTGGGCATTACTGTTGTATTTTGGGAGATGAAAGTAGTTTCCTCACATGAAGGTTTAATTTTTTTGGGAATTATCTTATTATGTTTGAAACATTTTGGTTTTTTTAATGCCTAATAAAGGAGGAATAAATATTTATAATTTTGGGGATTTTATGAATCATAAAAGTTGATTCTAGTGTAGAAAGAATAAAAAAATTATACTTATCATTTAGAGAAAAAGATTAGTTTTTGGTGGAAATTGATTAAAGGATGAAACTATATATTTCAATTAAGTATATTAACTTACATTCTTACTATATCTAGTAAAATAATTCCTCAACTCTTGGAAAAGGATTTTGAAAAAATGTTATTCTCTTACATTTATTATCAAGAAATAAATGGAATTTTAACCCATCACAAATTTATGGTTTTGTGATGGTTTACTCTCTAATAACCATGTCTTATCTATATCAAAACTTGATAGTCACATTTATCTTCAATGTCCATATTTTCACTTCCCACTAATTTTATCCTATTCAAAATCCTAATTTCATGGTTACCATGACATTTTATTTTCCCTCTTTTTAAGAGGATGTTTTATTAACCATATTTATGATGTGGGTTTTCCAGAAATAAATTTTAAAAAATAAAATTTTGATTTTTGAAGTTGTGAGTACACAATTTATTCAAGTAATGGAGAATGTGACACCCCATTATTTTATTTTATGTAACTTTTTTAATTAAATCTAGACTCTTCGATATCTTACATTGCACACAGCACCCAACTTAAATGAATAAAGAAATAATATTATGAGATTTTTATAACAAAGTTGTTAAATTTTAAAGAATTATTTGTATTAAACACATTATGAAATATATAATTTCCTAAATTAATTTTATTTTAGTAATTAATTCTTTGTGAATAAGCACTTATTTGTTTAGTAAAATCCTTTAATTGTACAAAAAATATATTTTCTTAAAAAATGTTTTTCTTAGTTTTTATGAGTTAATATAATAATAGATTTATGGAATTTATATACATTTTATTTTATCAAACTAATATTATTTTTTAATCATCATATTAAAATTATATTATGTTTATTTTTTGGTAATTTTCTGAGAAGATTGTTTTCCAGTAAATATTAAAAAATAACATTTTTTATAAAATAGTCAATTTATTTATATTAAAAGATCCTTCATGATTTTAATTTTATATCAACATAACTTAAGTAATAATTTGTTATAATTAAAATAACTAATTTCATTTCAATAATACATATTCCTTAATTTTATATTAGTACATTTTTGGGCTTAAATATGCATTTTTCAAGAAAACTGTTTTTGGTATCTTTTTGAGGGATTATTTTTAAATTTAATTCTGAAAATTATGGGATTTTAATATTTATATTCATAAGTTATAAATTTATTAAATATTCCCCTGTAATTTTTTACCTATATGAATAGTAACCTTGATAATTTTTATTACTATGGTAAATGGTAAATTGGATAATACTGGTTAAAAATAAAATGATCAGGATTAGAAGATGACCAAAAACTTTCCAAAATATTATTTTATAAATAATTTTCATTCATAATTATTCAATGTTCAGATATGTGACCATTTTTTTAATTAATACATGATGATTACCCCTATAGTATTTTATTTAATGAAAAGTCAAAGATGTCACATTTATGATTTTAATAACTAATTTTTTTTAATATGATGTTTTAAAGAAGATATATTAAACTATAAATATTATTTTTAAAGATAAATGAATTATATAAATCATGGTAATTTGTTTTTAATTTATGGTAAAGAAATAATTACCTTAAATTCTTTCACAATAATGATGCAATAATTATTTAATTAATCAAAAAATCAAATAAATGATATTAAAAATTTGAAAATAAATATAATTTTGGATAATTAATGTTATCCATGAATTTTATTTATTAATATGAAATATAAGGTATGTATTAAAAAAAATATTCAAATTTATCTTATTGTATTTACTTTATCAATGTCAAAGTAATGAATAGTTATTAAAATTGACATTATGAATATTTTATAGTAAATAATATTTTATTAAATGACATGAAATTTTTAAAAATATTAATTTTGGAAAAATAATTAGTATAATATTGAAAATTTATTCCATTATCCATTTACGTGTCATTTTTAATTTTATTATAACTATATAAATCCTTAAAGAGTAAAAATACATGTTGTCACAATAATAGTTAAAGAGGTTAAGTAAGGGTTAAAAACAAAAGATAAGGGTAGATATTTAGTCAAAACATAACTAAATTTTATTATAAAAAGGGTTTTAGACCATTCATCATCATTATATTATCTTTGAAATTAATATGTTTGGATACATTTAGAATTGAAAATTAATTTATATTAAATTGATATTTTAAGAAATTCCTAATGTGCTCTAACCTCAATTATAAACGGAACCCATTCCTTCACTTATTTACACAAATTTGAGCCATCTATCTCGGACAAACTTTTCCCATTTCTCTTATTAATATCATTTTACATGTTCTAGATGTTTTTATCTTTACAAAATACCAATTCTAGTGTCCCAAAAATGGGATATAAAAGAAGTTCACTGAAGAAGAGATGGTTAAATCATGTTAAACTAAAGGAAAGAGAAATGTAATAAATTTTAATCTCAAATTTATTTATATGGGACACATCCTTTATTCACTACTTATTTATTTTTTTAGTGTATATACTTTTCCTTTGATAAATAATGTCATGAATTTATTTATTCTCTTGATATTAATGTTTTATTAAATGTTATTCATTTATAGGTATTACAAATATTAATATACCTAAATGGTATGAGTTTATTTCACAATATCATAATTCTAATATATTGTTTACGTTTAAGTCTCTCTTTTGTAATATTTATATCCCATAGTCATTTTTTCTAAATTTTTTTCCAAAAATGTTTCCAAAAAATGTTTTTACTATTCCCTAATGATTATTTAAATCCATTTTTATCCCATTTTTAATTTTTTATAAAATGTTTTATAAGGAAATTTTAAATTATTTAACAAACAAGGTACTTTATGACTTTTCTTAAAAAAGTTTAAAAATAATATTTTTTAACTTATGAGGCATGAATGTAATATTTTATTGTCATGTTGCCTTAAATATTTAAAACATACTTTATAATTTTATAAGGTTATTTTCAAAGAAAATTATTTCTTTATTATCTACATATATTTTTTGATTTTAAAAATTATTTTCAAAGTAAAAATTGGTTTTTTCCTCGATAAATATTCCAATTATCTCTTTAAATTATTTTCATCTATGTCAACATCCTTTATTGAATGTTATATTGAGAATTTACTATATTGATACCATGAATCATATTTCTTCAGATGGTTTATGACCAACTTTACTAGGGAAGTATTGATATTCCGTATGAATAGTTCTTCCAATACAGAAATTTATTGATTTTTTTAAGGTTTATTGATTCAGTTTTATTATTTATTCATATGAGGAATTCATTGTACTTAATAAGTGATGGTAGGGGACCGATATAGCCCCTCAATGCATCAAACATTCTCATGATACAAATTAGTTATCCAAATCAAATGAGTTTCTACCCACAATTTTAAACTGTCTTAAGGATATATCTTTAAAGTAACTATCTTGAGGATAGATATTAATAGTTTAGGGGTTTCTTCCCATATATTTTTACTATTTTTAGGATATATCTTTATAGTAAATATCTTGAGAATAGATCATGATAGTTCATATATCCATCATTAAACATTATATCATTATGAATTCATTTATTTCTATTCCATGTGATTATTCGATTAGTTAGAATATCCATGGGTAAGTTTCAAGTTCATGTGATTAATTATATAGAATTATTTTATCATATTTTATTCTTTCTATATTATGCTCAAGTGATTGACTAAATGGAATTCATTTCAATTATTTACCATGACATATAGATTATTAATTATCTTATCCTGATAATAAATTCATTTAAATGAAATCCATGTTCAGTTATTTACCGTTTAATATTATTTATTCTTATTGATTTATGATAAATTCCATTGTACTTAACCCTTACTGAGAATTTGAGCACACCCATATTTTGTTTCCTTTCCCTATGAATCAATTAAGTGTATTATGACTATTATGTAATGATATTATAATGATAATAATTTCATTCTTGAAAACAATTATACTGTAATATATGTTTTCAAATTTATTTTTTCAATCATGTATGTATCTAGTTTACCAAGACAACTAAACTATTCATTCCTTCAGGATGCGATTCCTTATATTTTATGCTAATTTAATAAAGTAACCATCGACTTTGGGCTACTAGAGTTGGGGTTGTTTAATTAATTTAATGATTATTTATGATATTTATAACATAATAAATATATTGTAAAGGTGATATATTATTTACCATTCCTTCATTCCATCCATGAAAAAGTGGAAACATCGCTCATAAGTACATATGGATTAACGTCTCCATGAAGTGATGTAATTCATTTATCATCACCAATTTATTTGAATGGTTATAAAATTTTATATAATTATTAACTATGAAAACAATAAAATTATTATTATTCTATAGATTAGGGAACCATGATCAATGTATAATGACCAGAACTGTTGAAACAAAACATACATGAGAAACAAAGCAGTTGACACTCAAAATAACATCTTTAATATATAATTGTTAATAAATAGGATTTGAAATGTTATAATGGGTTATATATGATATGATAAGTTTAAATATAGTTATGTTATAAAAGTATAATAAATTATAATTTATTATTCAGAATATTGAGTGCTTATAATGAAAGAAAAACTTGAGTTAAGTGTTCTTCATCTCAATATTGTTTTCTTGAGACATGTTTGATATTATGCACCATTTTATATTTATAAGGGGTATATACATCTAATTTTAAATGTTAAATCATGTATCCTTCTTAATTTTTGGTATTTAATGTTTAAATTAAAATTATTTAATCCAAGTGGGTTTGATTAGAATGTTACTAAATTGGTAATGGTTTACTATCTCTAATTGTCATCATTTAGGAATATTTTTTGTTATACACATATCATCTTATATGAGGTGTATCAACTAGAAATTTTATATGTTTTACAATAAATATAATTTTATTTATTTAATTTAATGTATTATTTTATTTCATTAATTTCATGGAAATTACGACTCAAAAGTTTCCTAAGCCATAAGGGTTTTATGTTACATTCTAATTTTTTATCAGGATTGTTTTTGATTTAATTTAAAATAATTAAATTATATTATCCATCTATCCTAAATATTATGAATTTTATCCTCCTATGGTTATTTATAGATATTACACATTTCTATTTAATTTTACACACTTTAATTACTCATGAGATTGAAATATTTTTTTAGGAAAATAAACTTTATTTCACTCTTCAGTTAGAAATATTTTTCATCCATGTTAATGTTTTCTTTAGAATGTTTCCATGAAGGTTTTTATTATTCTAAAAATAATTATTAAATTTATTTTTAACTATTATTTAATTTTTATAAATTTTTAATGGAATATTCTTTTTTTTAAATGATGTATTTGTTATTTTTTACCAAAATTGTTAAAGGATTTTTTAACATACACCACATGAATATATTTTCCCATAATCATCACCTCTATTTAAATTGAACCTTAATTTATAGGTTTCTTTGGATATATTCAATGAAAAGGTTTACCATAATATTTTTATTTCTTTTTTTTGATTTTAAATAATATATTTCAAAATGAAAAGGTTATTATACTAAAAAATGTTTTAGTGATATTTTAAATGTAGTTACATATGTTACAAAATCCTTTAATGTTTCTTATTCTTTACTTGGGATATGATATAATGCTAAAATCTTTATGATTTCTCTTGATGGTTTTATTTTTATGATGAAAAAATATTTATGAAACCCTTTTTATTTCTATAAGTTATGATATTATGAAATTATGAATGTATTATAATCTTATGGCACTCATATATATGGATTATTACGATGTGATGGGTGAAAACCCATATATACCATGTTGATATTTGGGTCTGTTATATGCCTATAATAAATTAGGTAATGATGTTAGATTTGAGAAACTTCTAAGAGGAAAATAAGTTATTATTCTCCTAAGAGATGACAGAGTTAAATTTATGGAAATTACTCCATAAAGAATATTGGAAATGACAAGGTGGGAATTTCCATTATTTTAATTAGTTCACAATGATAGTATTAGGAGTGAACCTTGACTAAATAATTTATTTACTATACTTATTGTATTCCAAAAACTTCTGTCTTATGCATACGATAAGTTCAAATGAATCATGATTGATTATTGATGATTCCTCACTCTTATGAATTATGTTTTTTGAATAAAAAAAATTTATTCCATGATTAATGAATATTATATATTATTTCTTGGGTATTATTTTTTACTGTTAATATAATTTTCTTACACCCTTATTCATATATTATCTTCTATTGTTATCATTGATTAATATATCCTATGTTTATCTATGCTGAGAATATGAGATCACCCTTTCATATGTTTATTTTTCCCCATAATATGAAAATCTTTAAGGTATTTTTCTATAATAAGGGCGTGGGTTGTGAAGAACTAAGTGTGAAATGATATAGATATTTTATGGAGTAGTTTTTTATGTATTGAATTTTATGAATATAGTAAGTTTTTCAGATTTTTTTGTGTGGATTTTGATAATATGTAAGGAATATTCATTTAATAATATGTAAAATTTATGTATCTAAAGTATGGTTCTATAAATGTGCAACACCTCGAGATTTTATGATTTTTTTCAAATAAATTTAAAATTTTCAATAGCTCACGTTACTCACAAAATGGTGTTTTAACAAAATGTGATATAATTATAAAATATTATTATTTTTGACAGTTATAACCTAGCTGTTAAAATGTCAGGTATGGATATGATTTAATTACTTTTAAGAAATATATTAATTTCTTGATAAATATAATTGTATGGATAAATTCCTTGTAAATAATCACTCAATTTTTATAACAGTCATTTTGTTGTTCAAAAAATATGTTTTCTCTAAAAAAAATAGTTTTTTTGTGAGAAAATATTATAACTAATCTCTATAAAATTTTAAAGAAATTTAATATTATTTTTGAAAATAGAATATTAAAATTATCATAAGATGAATTTTTTATAATTATTTTAAAATATTGATTTTCTAATAAATTGTAAAAAATACTAATTTTATTGAAAATTTTATATACAAAGATCCAGTTTTTCAAAATACATACAAGGTAAAATTATATTTATTGTAATTTAAATAATAATATTAAGTTTATTGGAATAAATTTATGTTTTAATTTAGTATAAATACATTTTTATAGGAAAAATAATAATTTCTTGAAAAAGTGTTTTTATGTACACAATGTGATTTCGTGTTAATAAATAAAATTGAATAATATTTATTAATGATTTTAATAAAATTTATACATTATATACTTAGTATAATGTTTTTTAAATTCATCTAATATTTTTCTAGTCTTGGGATAAGAATAAATCTTGTTTGATGCATAAAGTCTGTATTTATTTAAAAGTGGTTTTCATCGCATATTGCACACTTATTTGAAATTAATTTCCTCCACTTAAAGTTTTTGAATATGATAAAACAAATTTCATATTTGGAATTAGGAGGTTCAAATTTGTTAAATATGACCCTTTTATTATTGGTCAATATGAACAGTAACCGTGGTAAAATTTATTAGCTCAGTAAAGGGTAAATCAAGTTAATCTATGTTAAAACTAAGTAACATGTCTATAATATTGCATCCTAATTATCATTGTATGAATATAATTTTACCGTATCATATTAGGCTCTAAATAATTTATAATTTACACTTTTCCATGAAAATGACATATATAATATTTAATGTAAATAAAGTTATGGAATGTCACTCTTTGAGATTTAAATATCTCATATATGTTCATATAAAGAAAAAACTTAGTTATTAAAGAATATAAATCTTTATATTTACCTTAATGAAATTAGTCTCATGATATTTTTTTCCTAATTTTTAGAAATTATATAATTACATTAAATGGTTCCGCAATGGTAATATAATATTTATTCAATTAGTGAGAAAAAATAAATGATTATAATAAATGTTAAAGGCTTTATAATTTTAATAAGTTAATATTTAAAATGAATGTTATAGATATATATGAAATATTAAGGATGTTTTAAATCATTATATTCTAAATCACTCACTGTCTTCATGTATTTAAACTCAAATTAAATGAATAGTGTTAAAAATGACAATAATGATATTTTATAATAAATAATATCTTATTAAATAATATAATATTAAAAAAGGTTATAGATTTATCCTGGTGAATGGGATATGGTTTTATAAATTAACCATGGTCCATTTTAGGAATTTTTTTATTTTATAAGAATATTATAAACCCTTAAATGACATAAAAATTTAATATTACGTTAATTGTTAAAAGGTTTGATGAATAATTTTAAAAAATAAAGGGGAAATTTTTTATAAAAACACTTCCAAGTTTTATTTTATGAGTTTATTTAAAATAATACTCATATTATATTCAAATATTATCAATTTGGATCCATTTTGAGATCGAATATAATTTATATTAATTTAATATTTTAAAAATTCAAAAGGCGACCCTCCCCTAAATTATAAAATGACAGCCCTCATTTCTCTTCTTCACACCAAAAATAGCCTTCTAGATTCAAATAATTCTTTAAAGTTATCTTATAAAATACCATATAAATATTCTATAGGTTATGGTCTCCCAAAAAGATCATCCCTAGATCCCTTAAGAGGAGATCTAAAGGAGTAATTTCAAAGAAGAGGTAATCACCTTTACCACTCACTTTCTTTTAAGTTATTTTTAACTCCTATAAATATTTTTTAATCATCATAAAATAATTAATTAAGTATCATAAATATACTGAAATGTTATTATTATTATTAATCCTCCTTTATTCACATGCTTTCTATCAAATTTAAAATGAAAATATCGCTCGTACATACATACGACTTACCACCTCCACATAGAAATAAAAGTCATTTCTCATCACCATATTTTATAGATGTGTATTATGATTGGTTTAGTGTATATAAATTATTATTATGAAATAATTATAATTATAAAATTATAATATCATGTCTACCTTCTCACCTTCCCAATCATTGTAAAATGATAATTTCGATCGTGCATATGTTTGGACTACTACCTCCACGAAGCGATGTGATTAGTTTTTTAATTTTTGTTTTACTTGTATGGTAATAAGGATAGATATAATGAATATATATGATATATATTATATAATAATAATTCTTTAAAGGTGATTTATTATTTAACTTTACATCATTATATCCATCAAAAAAATGAAAATAGTATTCATGCATACGTACAACCTACTATAACCATGAACAATGTATTTAATTTTTCTATATATACTTTAATGAATTAATATAAATAATATATAATGAATATGTATGATATTTAAATCATTATTAATATTTTTTAGATTATTTAACCATGATCAAAGTAGAAAGACCAAAACTACTGAACCAAAACATACGTGAATAAAAAACAAGATATCACATGGAACTAATAATTTAATAATGAATGGTTAATAAGTAGATGATGAAATATAATAAGTAAATAATATATATATGATATATGTGATTATGTTTCTTTAATTTATTTATAATAAATATATATGTATTATTTAGGATATTATAATACATACAAAAGAAGTGGGACCTAAAGTAAGTGATTTTTTGTATAACTCTTATTTTTATGGGAAATATGCCTTATACACCACTTATTCAATTATGTGATATATATATTACTAATAAATTTATGTTATTATTATTTTTATGATTTTTTGGATTTAAATTTCAATATATGTTTTTTGTATTTCATTGTAATTATGATTCAAATGTTACCAAAGCGGTAAGGGTATTATGTTACAATCTCATTATTTATCAAGATTTTTTATATTTAGGTTATAATGATGAAATAATATGATATATCTCTGAATAAAAACATGAAAATTATTTTCTTATTGAAATTTCATGAAAATAAAAGTTTTATTTCATTTTCCTCACCTTATGTACTCAAGATACATATAATATTTTTTAAAGTTAAATCCACTTTATTTATCTCTTTAGCCAAGAAAAAATTTTGAACCATATCCTTATTTTATAAAAATGTTTTAAGAAAGGTTTTTATTATTATCCTATAATTATATAAATTCATTTTTAATCATGTTTAATTTTTATAAAATAGTTTAAAATGGATCTTCATTTTATTTTCCAAATGAGGTACTTTTTAATTTTTTAAAATAATATTAAGAAGAATGTTTTCTTTTAACTTATATAGAATGAACATAATTTTTTACCATCATTAAAACTCAATTATTTGAAGTTTAAATTACATTTTTCCTTGTTTATTTTAAAATAATATTCTTTCCATATTATATTAGAATTTTTTTAAAGAATTTACTTCAAAATGGAAAGGTTATTTTCCAAAAAAATGTTTTAATGATATTTTATTAGTTTTTGTATTCACGAGAGACAATAAAACTTGATTTCACTTATGATTTACTGAGGATATGATCCAAAGATAGCATCCTTATTCTTTATCCGGATTGTTTATATTTGTAATGAAAAGATGTTAATGGAACCCATTCCTTTCCATGGGTTACTCTATGATAAAATGATTAAATGTTTATGAAAATATTTCCTTTTCTATAGTTATGGTATGATGAAATGATGAAATGTATTTGAAACCTGTTATTTTTTCATGGGTTATACTATAATGGAATTTTTATGAAACCAATTTATTTTCACAAGTTCCTTATGATGAATGTTTTATGATCTTTTTGTCACACATATGTATGTTTTTCATTATTTTATGATAGTTATGTTATAACCAAGGATAGTGGTTATGTTATAACCAAATATGGTGGTTACTTTATAATAAAGTATGGTGGTTACGTTATAACCGTGGATGGTGGTGGAATTATAACCAAGGATGGTGGTCACATTATAAAAAAGAAATTGTGGGATATATATCTCATTCGAATTCATCGGGTAAAGATTGAAATCTCATGAGATAAATCAGAATATAATAGAGAGTGTACCCAGTTCAGTAAGGGACTCTATAAAGTATGATAATATTGAGAGTAAACCTTGAATACTATGGTGGTTTGATGAGTGAACCCATTACACCATGATATCTTTGGAATTAATCCATGAGTACTAAGGAAATTATTTTCTATTCTTATGTGTATGCCACAAAAATACATTTTATTCCAATGTTATGCCTCCACGGATCACATTAATTAATTCCATTACAATAAATGTCTTATGAACTACATGATTTATTCTATAAATAAATATAATGATATATGTTTCATAGGTTATAATTTTAAAATGTTAAGATAGTGTTCTCATAAGATTATGTTAATTTAATACTCATGTGACCATTGGTATCTTTCTTATTTAACCTTTATGAGAATTTGAGCCCACCCTTCTTATGTTTACTTTCCCCAGGTTATAATGAAAGGTACTAAGAACAATATTTATATGATGGGTTCTAGTTTTGAAGAACTTAATAGGAGATGATGTAGATCACTGATGAATTAGTTATTTATTTTTCTATGTTTCTAAAGGAACTAGACCTATATGATTCTGGAATGGATATTTATGTTATGTAATTAATATTCATCTATTAAGATGTGATATCTACATATGAAAAGAATGGGTCATTAAAGTTTTTATCAGATCAAGGTTTAGTTAAACTTTGGAAACTAGGATGATTAAACTTTAGTGATAACCCTAAGGATAATTATAAGTATATGATAACATTTATAGTGCCCCAAACCAATTTTCCACTTTATCTGTGCTCTAGGTTGGTAGGCCAATTATCCATAGGTGTGTTTCCCCATACACCGAAGGATACCAAAAAGAAGTGATGGTATAAATAGTGATATTTGAGAAACTATACCCTATGGAGATGATAATAATAATGATATATATATATATATAATACATTGGAAGAAGGATCATAACTGTGGGAGAAAAATAATAAACACAAAAAAATCATATACAAAATCATAATTAATAAAAAAGAAAAAGGTATCGTACCATTTGTAGACAAATAAACATGTCATAAAATAATATACAAGAAAGTTTTCTTGTGGAAAACTAGATAACTATATATAAAAAGAATGGAAAGGCTCAAAAGGAAAATCCAGATCGATGAAAAAAACCAGCATGGTCCATATTCCACCCATCCCATACACTTTTTCATCCCTGATAATTATGGTCTAGAACACAAACCCATTCCCTGACCTGATATCAAAACCAAGAAGTATACATTCATTCAAAGGGAGGCATGTTGGGTATGAGTATGAACTTAGAAGGACACCACCAATGTGTTAATATCTTACATCCATAATTATAAAGTGTATGAATACATAAATAAATAACAGAAACTCATACATGAAAATAAAAAACTCACTCCACTTATTCTCATTATCCACAAGTGAGTGTTTAAACTACTTTGGATAATTTTAGAGTGGAAGGATATATCCTTGTCCAGTTATACCAGAAGTACCTCAGTATCTCATCCACATTCATGTCACATGGAACCTTGTTCCATATAAGACCTCATGTACCACCAATCGAGTAACTGAAATCTCATTAGCATGCCCATCAATGCATCCTAGGTCCCTTAGACCTCTGTTTAAAAATTCATCATTGTTTTAACAGACCGATATCCAGAGGCACAATTATTTACTTCCTCCAATATATAATAAATATCTTTCTGCTCAACAAACCAAATTCCCAAGTCATGGTGGTATCTATCCTCCCATAATCTTGGTTTGTGAGCCTTAAATATAACAGTGAGCCTTATACCCCAACCAATAGTCTCAGAAACCATAAACTATGGATTTCTATGGTCATAACCTTGTCTATAACTAATGGTCAATTCCATCACCTAATCGGCTATAACTATGGAGGCCTTCACCCATAACGGGTGGTCAAAACCACCTCAACTAAGTCCGGTATATGTGAAATGAATCCAATGACAATGTCATCTAATAACGGTGAGTAGAAATCACAAAAAAGTACCTAATCCACACCATATGACAACTTTGTTTCCACATGTGAACCACGTCACCCAAATCCCAATGGTCAAAACCATCACAAGTTTCGTGATCCATGCCCTTAGTCTGATGACCTCCTTACCTCAATCCCAAATAACCATGTTTCCTCAACCTAGTGATCAAAATAACCCTATGTATCTCAATACATTCCATAAATGTTCCCATAGAACTCAATAATTCATATCTTATTTAATTAATTTAAATAATTTAATCAATTATAATAACCTTCTCGATCAACCACAAGCCCCATGTTGGGATTGTCACATTTTAAGGAAACAAGAGTATTCCCATCGACATATTACAATATTTATTACAATCTAAAAATAAGAATTAATTAATTAAGGGTTTGAATCTGACAACCTACATGTTCATATTTAATAAATCACCCCATAACACCCATATATTTAAGGAGAAATCTTGGAATCCCCAACATTAGACTCATAGGTGTTCTCTCATTGAATACCGAAATCTAATTTGAGTCATATTAGATGAAATCAGGATTCTAGAAAAACTCTCTCAAAATAGACCAAAAGAGTTCACACAGATTTAGCATTATATATGGAAATATAAATGAGTAAAAGAGGATAATGGATTGAAGGACTTACTGAGATGAATCTATAGCCACTGATGAATCTTGAATCGAAGCCCGAATGATGATAGATTCTCAAATACTAGAGGAGGGAAGAAGAGATCCCCACAACCTGATGAAGGAGGAACAAGAATTAGAATAAAAAATAGGGAATTAATCTTAAATAGATAGTGAAAAAATATCATTTTGTACTATTTAAAAATCCACATGGTTACCACACATTTTAGAAAACTGCACGGTGATAATTGTCTAAAGGACAGACACCTCACATGGTATGGACACACGGTTTGACAAAATGTACACCAACCATGCAGGTGTCTCTGCACAACTTCACTAAATATTATGATTTCATATAAAAGGCCACACAATTTATGCTAACAATTCTCCTTTGAAAAACAGACTTCACAATTTAGGTTGCACGATTATAAAATTTATGCACCAACCATACACCCTTATTTTTCTATCCCAAAACTGGGATTTCAGAGCCCGATTCTCCAGAAAACCACCCAAAATCTTGAGTCACTCATAAATAATTAAAAACCATCAAAATTCAAAACCTTATAACATTTAAAATTTCTAAAATAGGTTTTTATTTCTATAATTTAAGTTGGTCTTTCCACCAATCTCAAAATTCAATTTCACTCGGGAATTCCAACCCATTCAAAAACATAAGAAGTTACAATCATCCCACCTTACAATAGCTCATCCCCAATATTTTAGGTTTCATGCGGAGATGAATCTGAACATACCCATATCATTTACATTAAACTAGTCTACCCTAGTTTTTATCCATGATCAATTCCTATTGTGGTGCTCCCCACATTAATAATTACCTTCTTAATCACTTCCTGACTTAAAAATCAAATATTTTGGTGGTTCTAATAACAATATCCTAACATACAAGACCCCATGAAATAACATCATTATTTCACCTCATCATGTTCTCAATTACACCAATTACATACCTAACACTCATCAAACCCCACACCTCATCAGATGATCATTAGTACCCATGTCATACACAACACCCATCAAAACCCACATCTCATCGAAGATCAAATACCCTACTGAAAAAATGATGTTTAAAAGTAATCATACATCACATTTATTTATATAAATTCCTGTAATAGTATTGATTCTTACATAACTCATTCTAAACAAGCACCGCACCTGATTCCCATATACTAAATAGAGTCTGGTTAGTCCAAATACCAAACATGCAGCTCATGCACCCATATTTGTGATTCCCCAAATCAAAAGGCCATTCTACGATCAAAGGGTACCTTTAACCATCATCTACTCCCTAAACTACTCTAACCCTAACATATAAACAACATGTTCCTTTCTTGAAGCTCGACTACCCAAGGACTAACCTCCATATGAAGCTGCACCAGCTTCCGACCATTAACCACACTCTTGATTCCCTCTATCTCTGCCAAGAACTATGCACATGGTAGAATCCTAGATACACTATCCTAGTACTAATACCATTCATACCTTTGATCCATGAGTTTAACCCAGTCCCTGGATCCCATCTATATCAAAAGGCTTCCGGTAGAACCTATCCAACTACCCCATATATCCACATGCGTGAAACTCCTTCAATGGTTACTCACAATAAGTTTGAACATGTGTTGGTTTTACAAACTAGTAGAACACAATCGATGAACCACTCATCAGAGGTCTTACTGAATCTACAGCCTGACTTCCTTACTTTGAATCCCCATGGTCTCACTTTCATATTCCTAAATCATAACCACTAAACTCACTTTATTCCATCACCCAACTTAAATACAAATAATCTGTAAATTTTCCCTTAGCTATTTGTACCCGATTCATTGGATCTGAGAATGAGGTTAGCATGAAGATGTTCACCTACACCCTGATGGAATTCCATAATCCAAAAATGAAATTCCTCATCCAGGTGATTTCATCAACCACCATAGAAGGTAAAAAATTATACAATTCCATGAATTTCGCCGCATAATCCCTAAAATATGTATCTGCCTAATGTAGGTTCATGAAATCATGGGATCTATCCACCGAGATCATCTCTATGAAAAATTTCTCAAAGAAAATTTCCTCAAAATACTTTCATACTAGTCCCTCATTCATATGAGCCTATAATTTATGTCCCACTAGAGATTTTATATTTCTCTAAGAATTTAATCAACCAATTTTACCCTATGACTTGGGGGTGTCTCAAGAAGGTCAAAAATAATCTACACTGAATCGATCGATTTCTCTGATGCCTACAATCCACCGTCACCAAAAAATAATAGAAGGTGATGAGACTATAACTCATGAGTTGAATAGTCCATGAAAGGCTCAGCTCCATGATCTCACCATTCAATACCCTATATGACTCACACCAAGATCACCCTAAGCTTCGTGTATAGCCATGGACCAAAATCATCCATCTTATTTGGATTCCCTGCATATACCAGAGCCTGTACCTATGGCTTATGGTCATCCTGACCATCAAGTTCTCCATCCCGACCCTCAGGGGCCTCATCTTGTTTATTTTATAGTATAACCACATCTCTTCCCTTATGACACTCCATTATAGGCCATTTAGGTGGAATTACACTAAATACCAAGCACCATGGTCAAAATAGCCATAGAATATATATATATATATATATATATATATATATATCACAGATAGGGAAAGATGTAATAGGTAGTGTATCACACCACCCTTACACTCCCCTACCTCACCAATTTCACAGTCATCTGGCCTCATGGCCCCTTACCTACCCATATTAGAGTCAGACATCACATATCATCCTACCTCATGACCCTTTTCCTACTCATAATAGAGTCTAGAATCACATATCATTAGGCCTCAGAGCCCCTTCCCTACCCATAAAAGAGTCTCAAATTACATATCATCAGGCCTCAGGGCCCCTTCCCTACTCATAATAGAGTCTGGAATAACATCTCATGTATATCAGATATCATCAATCAGGTGTGGTTGAGAAGATTCCACCAAAAGGCTAAGCAAGAAAACATTGTTTATATTTTTATTGACATTTTAAATAGACCACCCCTTCATTTATTCCTTCCTAACCTTAACAGATTCAGGACCATACATTATATATACGCATAGTATCACAAAATGATCTCATCAGGAAACACATACCCGAGATTAATGAGTATAATTCCACCAAAAAGGATAAGTAGGAAAACACTGTTTAGATTTTTATTGATACTTTAAACAACCCAACCCTCCTAGTGTATTCCAGTTTCCCAATGAAAATAACCATTTAATGACACATCATATGAGCCTAAGTTCCTACCACGATTCATAAACACTCCTCAATTACCACAATGGGCCAAGGTTCAAAATCTCATAATCCAATAACATCACAACCAAGTGCACCAATTGATTTTGAAATAAATCAACTGTAAAAGCTAAAAGCATAAAATTAATTTACCACCCCTAGAAAATTGGTCTATCCCACGTGCATGGGGCTACATACACCCAAACATGATCTCTTTACCAAGTTCCTACTAAACCCTAGTCTTTGGTCAATCACAACCGAAGCAATAAAACCAAGAGGAAAAGAAAAACCTTTGATACCATTTATAACACCCCAACCCATTTTTCTACATATATTTTCCCTAAGCTCATGGTCCATTGAGTCTTAGGAATGAATCCCCATATGACAATGGATGATAACTAATAGTGATGATCTAATAGGTGATATTAGGTAGACTATACCCTATAGTGATGATAATAATAATGTTCCACACACACGCACACACACACACACATAATATAGCGGAAGAAGGACTATAATAGTAGGAGAAATAGAATAAACACAAACGAAGCATATAAAACAACATTAGTAATAACAATCCTAAAAGAATTAGACCATTTTTAGATAAATACACTTGTCATAACAAGTCATATTAGAATAGACAAGTAAGGTCACCAGTGGCTGACTATATAAGTACAAATAAAAGGCATGAAAAATATCCAAAGGGAAATACAGATCTATGTAAAGAACTAACATGGACCATATTCCATCCATCCCATGCACCTATGTATCCTTGATCACTATAGTCCATAGCATGAACCTGATCACTGACATGATCTCAAAAACATAAAGTTTACACACGTCCTGAGGGTCCTGTGTAGGGTGTGAGTATAAAATTAGTAGGCTACCATCAACATGTTCCTATATTAAATCCATAATTATATAATGTATTCATACATAAATAAATAGCAACAATGCACACATAAAATAAACAAATCATTCCATGTGTACTCAATATCCACAAGTGATCATTTCACTTACTTCATCCATCATCAGAGTGGAATGATATATCCATGGTCATTCATACCAGAAATAACTTGGTATATCATCCACATACATGTCAAATGACACCTCCCACCATCCAATACCTCATGTGACACCAATTGAGTAACTAAAATCCCATCAGCATGACCATTAATTCATACCAGGTCCATCAGACTTCCATTACAAAATCCACTATCTTCTTAACAAGTTGATGTCCTAAGGCACGACGATGGTCGTCCTACAAAATATAATAAATCTTCTTTGGCTCAATAGCCCAATGTATTAAGGAATGAAAATATATTTCCTCCAATAATCCTAGTCCATCAACCTTAAATATAATGGTGAGCCACATCCCCCATTTTATGGCCTCAGACACCATCAACCATGAGTTTCTATGGTGATCACCTCTTCCACAACCAACGATCAACACTATCCCCTAAGAAAATATAACTATCAATGCCTACACCCACAATGAGTGGTCAATAACACCTCAACCAAGACCTATCTATATGCAAATGAATCTAATGAAAATGTTCTCCAACAATGGTGAGCAACAATCACCAATAAGTACCTAAGCCAAACCAACTGGAAACCTTATTACCACATGTGAACCACATCTCCCAAATCCTAATAGTCAACACCATCCCAGGTTCTATGATCCATGACCTCATCCTTATGAACTTTTCACCTAAATCCCAAGGAACCATATGGACTTAACCTGGTGATCAATATCACCCCATGTATCTCAGGCCATTCCTATCATGTTCCTTAAGAACTCAAGCAGTCATACCACATTTAATTAATTTAAATAATTTAATAAATTGGAATGAACTTCCCAACCAACCAAAATCACCTTACCTAACTTAAAAAATTTTAAAGAAGAAATAACATTCCCTTTAATATCTCACAATATTTATTACAATTTAAAAATTATCATTAATTAAGTAAGGTTTTCACCCAAACAACCCACATGTTAGTATTTAATAACACACCCCATAACACCCATATATTTATAGAGAAAGGTGGGAACCACCTACATTCTATTTATTGTAACTCTTTCATCTAATACAAACCTGTAATTTGAGCCCTATTAAAAGAAATTAAGATTCCAGAAAAAACCTTGAAAATAGGGAAAAAGTGGTCTCTTGTATTTAGTATTTAATATGGAAAGATAAAAGAAGAAAAGAGGCTAACACACTGAATTAATTACCAATAGGAATCCATAACCACTGATATATCTTGAATCAAGTTCTGAATGATGATTGAGGATCAAATATTAGAGGAGGGAAGAGGAGAGCTCCATAGACTAATGGAGAAGGCTCATGCATGGTAGGAAGAAATAAGGGGAAGTAAAATTAAGTAACTAGAGAGGGAAGGAAATTTTGGTCACTTTAAAATTCTCCATAGTTATCAAATGGTTTGACCAACCATGCACCAACCGTACAGGAAACTCTTCACACATGAACTACAGTGCATGATTTTCTAGAATGCGCCACATAGTTTAAGTTAACCATGACCCTTTGAAAAATAGGTTGTATAGTTTAGGCTACCTAGTTAGATAAAGCATGTGCCAATCGTGAACCCCTATATGTTTTTCCTACAATTAGGCTTTTGGATGCCAACAAACCCGAATCCCACTAAAACTCTCGAGGTACTCACTGATCCTTAAAACAAAAATAAAAAAACCATGGAGTTTTCAAAATTTTATAATTAAGTTCCAAATCCTATAATTCAAGTTAATCTATCCACAAATCTCAAAATTCAAGTTCACCTTAGAATTATGACCCGTTCAAGTACCCGAGACGTTACACCATCCTAATGTTTTAGTAATTTTCATATAATACATAGGTTATTCCTAATATTTCATAGATTTAAATGGAGGTGTCATGATTTAGACATCCTATAAATTATTTTTCATAATTCCTCACTATGACTATGGTTGATCACACTATACATTTTGGTTTTAGTGAATAGATAAAACTAGGTTGATTCATGTTATTGCTGATGGATAATGGAATGATTGTCCTAATGAGCAACCAAATGAAATGGGATATGGAATACAAAACCTTATGATTATAACTAATCATATATTTCATTATATGATTAAATACCACTACTTTAGTGAGTTTCTTAACACACATAATAAGATATATAATGAGTTTCATGAATACCATAGAGGAATATAGATTCCTCTTACTACAAGTCATGAATGTGGAAATAAGAACCAAAGGGAATTTTTCAATTGAAAAAGAATAGATTTTATATGTATAAAGGAATGACATATAATATGTAATTGTCGATGAAAAAAATGAAGAGTTTGATGGGGGAAAATTAAGTCCATCCAAATGTTCCATTTATAGTTTAATGAATCATATGTGGGGAATATATTAATTGTCTAAGACAATTTTCTAATCCAAGGGTTAACTCCTATGCTAAGGAAGGACCAATGTTATGGTACTATTTGAAAGTAAAAGATTTTAAAGTATTTATGTATTAATATTCATGAATTATATCAATTTGTTTTTGTTATAAGAATGATGAAACTTTTAAGGATTGTGTTAATTTATGGAATAATATATGTCTTCATGTAAAAATAACTTAAAAATTAAGGTCACCATCATGGGTATAGGTATTTAAGACTGATCATAAGTTCAAAGTCTCATACACTCCTTTTTTTAAGTGATGGAATTTTAATGTAACTAATGAAATTTTTAGATATTTTTTACTGGTTAAACTTATATGTAACCCTTTGGTTCAACATGAAGTATTATATAAAGAATGATTTTCTTTTTAACTTTTTTAAATTATTTGTAACCTTTATATAATATATAATATTTAATTATTAAGGTTATTTTTAAGGTTTTTTATCATATTTTTCGGGATTCCATAAGAATTATATTAATATATTTTTTGTAAAAAAGATAGTCTATCACATCTAGAAAGGTTATGGGTCTTTAACACACAACCAAAGGGAGACAAGTGTACAATTCCCAACACTGGAATCTGTGATGCCTTGGTTAGTGCGACAATTATTTATTTTAATGATGTGACATAAAAAGAATACGTTGATTTTGGGAACATATTTTTTTTATCATATAGATAACCATGAGATTGAAAAATTATTTGGTGATTAATTTTATTTATAAACATGTTTAATACATTGTTAACCTTATATTGTTAAGGTAAAATAGAAAATTATGGGATTTTTCTTGTGGAATAAAGGTTTAATTATCTTTTATAAATATATATTATTTCAATGTGTCTTCTTAGTGATTCTAGATATTATTAAATTAGGGAATATAAATTATTATTATCAGTAATTAAGAGTGACTAAATTTATTTTGAGATAAATGTTAAATTTGAATCCCCAAAAGGTCTAAAAAATAATCAAGAGGTGCTGAATTGAGTCCTTAAAATTTTCTTCACTTATATAACCAACCAATATTAGTTATAACCCACTTTAGTTCTTTTCTTAAACACAATCCTCTATAGAAAATAAAATAATAAGGAAAATAAAATTAAATATATATTTATAGTGGTTTGGGGAATATAAATTCCCTAGTCCACTCCACTAACACTCTTCTCCACGAATTTGGTGATTTTCACTAGACACGTTGTTTTTCAGGGGACTGACAATACCTTTTCTAGGTACTACATGAATGAGTTAAACACTTGTTAAAATAGAACAAGATCATTCAATCGGTATCCAATAAGGATTTATAAAAAATATATTTTACGATATTTTAGCATGAACATTTTCAATGATAAATGAGAAAAATAGATACATTATAGGTTTATCAAACAACTGTATGGTACAAATAATAAAAGGAAGAGACCACCAGGAGAGATGATTAGAAAAAAATGTATATCATGGAGAGTATTATAAAAGGATAGAAATAATGATTGATATCACATAGCTATAGAATATTAAATTTATTCTTATTTTTTAGAAAAAATAGAGCATCATTGAAGAGATTTGAAATAGAGATTTCTTTTATATTATTAGGTGATACTATTATTCTCTATGTTTTAATTATTAAACATGATATCACTTGATTTATATGTTAAAAATTCATTAAAAACTTTTCAATTAAATGTAATATACATGGCCAGTATAATCCAAAATCAAAGAGATGTCCTTTTCTTGGAAATACATTAGTAACAGTAGAGAAAAATAATTTTTCATTATACTTGTATCCTTTATCGGTACATGTGTCTTATTATATTAATTTTTATTATAAAGAAATTATTTATAATTTAAACATTATATGGTAGCATTAAAATATAACTCAAGTTCCTTAATGTTAATAAATACCAGTTTTAGCATAATGTTGCTGATTTTAGATCTTCATGTAGTCGATTTATATAGTTGAATCTGCATAGCTGATTTGAACCACATAGTAGAATTCATATAGGAATTATTTATATATATATGATTTCATTCACATACCCAATTTTCCATGTATCCAATACAAAAACACCCTTGGTAAGAGACCCTATTTATTAAAAAAGATAAAAACTACAATGTGGGAAATAGGAGAATATGGCATACAATGAATCTTTCCCTCATCTAAAGAAAGTAAAAGAGAAAATTCAAAAATACATCAAATATAATAATCCAATTGATTATATTCCTCATAATCCTCACTCCAATTAGAGTCATACTAAAAAGATATGAATTTATTCATATGTGGAATCCTTTTATTTGAAGCTGATCTAATGCTCACAGTGAGCCTAATATAGGAAGAATCCTTCTTAGGAAGAAACATTTTAGGAGGAAATTTTGAGAAACTGTTATAATACATAGAATTACCTTTATTTAATGCATCCTTGTAAAATCTATAACTTCCTTGAGGAACATCCTTGGGTTCATCAAGGTTTAAAACCTCACCACATTTTCCAGATATTCTAAAGGGTTTCATGGATTATTTAATGGCTAAGTGATAATTATTTCACTGAGACACCTATTCCTCTAGATCCCCAACAAAAAGGGGATTCCCTGCAACCTAATTAGAAGAGATAGAAGATTTGACCACATAACAGAATTTTATTCACCTTGAAAAATTGATTCCCAAAGGGTTCTTACATAGGTATCCAAAAAATGAAGTTTCCATTTGGAACCACGTAGGCAATTTCTCTACTTATCTGATTCATGTACATGATTACTCAATGTAATTGATTTATATATTATACTGATATATATATATGTATATATTATTTATTATATAGAAAATTTCATAGATTTAGGTGATTTCCATTCAATAAATTATACAGTCTAGCTGCTTTACATAGGTGAATCCTTTGCGTAGAAGATTTACATAGCTAAATAATATTCTATTTGTTTTTTGAATTCTTAAGGATATTTCAGCCAAAGTGTCATGAATATATAATTAATGAAATTAACCAAGAAAATATCTAAAAATAATTTAATATCTAATAAACACACTTGAAAAAAACCCATTAATAATTTATGAAGGGTATTTGTGATCATAAAAACCTAAATTACATGGAATATGTTGGATTAACATTACTAGTCCAAAAATATCTCTATTTTCAATGATCACGAAGATTAAACAAATGGTTTTAATTGATTCTAACACAATTTTAAAAATACTATAGAATATATATAGATTTTAAAATACAATGACTATCCTTTATTTCCACCCCTTAATTTAAAAAATATCTCACTTTAGAGAAAACTTATCCCTCCTTTTACAAAAGTTAAAAACTTCTCCCCATTTTTTTTCATCAAAAAGGGAAAGGAGAGGAAAAAAATTTAATGTATCACTGTTAGAGTAATTAACTCTTCAATTATGGTGCTAAAAATGGATGTTGGATTATGGAAAGAATGGAATTCAGTTAACAAAATAAATAGATAAAAACATTAAATGAAAATAATATTTAAGAAAAAAATATCAAATGAATAAAGAACATTTGTTGAAAATAATCACTAATAAATAACATTAAATGAATATAATCACTATAGAAAAAATTAGAAATTAATAAATAATTATTTCATTAAATTTAATCATGTAAAAATATTCATCCACTCAACAATTACAAAATAAAAATTAAAATAATATTTTAGAAGACCTAGGATGATGGATGGTTTCAAAATGAATGGTTGTTTTGGGTTGAGGCAGCTTAAAACCAGGTTTGGTTCTAAATATAGCTGGTGTCTCCATTTCTGATAGAACAAATGTTGTGCTTTGTGTTGTAGAAGCACCATTTGATGATCCAAGAGAAGATGTGAAATGGGGGTGCTGGGTTGGATCTCTACTAATATTTTATATATAACCTTGACTCTTCTCAAAATCATAAGTTCTAGTAGCCAAATGATGTATTTTCTTTAAAGTCTTATCTAATGGAGGTCCTTCCCTATAAATCTTAAGAGATAAAGTTGCATCTAAATTTTATTTCTTTTCTTATAGACTGATAATGGATCAAAAAAACTTATATTCTCTAATTCACACCACTATAATTTTCAATAGGGCTGAGAACAAGAGTATTTCTTCTTATCATATTATACAAGGCTTCAAAGAACTTGTTAATCCTTAGGATATTGTATAAATTTTAGTATTAATGAAGAATGAAGAGGGACTATTTATGAGTTTTAGAAACTGAGGATAAAACACTCATGAGAATTCCTTTAAAGGATTCAATCTATCCTAAAGAAAAAAAATCAAAGGATCATTGATTGTAGGATATTTGATAAGAGGAGAAATTTAAGCGGAAGATATAGATGATGGAATTTCCACTACAAGATTATTCATGATTTGATCCACTAAACTCAAAATTCCAATAATTATACCATTTATTGATTAAAACATTATATCCATACTTTACACATGCTCTATAAAACTCTTGAGAACATCCATAACATCACTCAGATAAGATTATGAAATTTTAGCACATACAACAACATGAATAGATAGATGGATAGGTGTAATAGTGGGAAATGGGGATACTAGAATAGGGGTAGATTGAGAAAAATGAATAGAACATAAATTTATATTAAAAATAATCCATACCTATAAATAAAATTGACATTGAAGGAGATTTTTCTAATTTTGAACTTGATTCCTCTAATGATTTAGAATAAAAATCAATAATTGAAAGATAGATCTCCTTCAGCCACTTGAAAATAATTACAATGTTCTCATTAATTTTTCCAATGGATCATGACACCATATACATTGTTTTATTAGATACTCATATGTTTTATTATACCATTGTAACAATAGATTATTCAAGATCACATATATGGTCATTCAATAACATGTCTACTTGAATACAAAGCTTCCATACATCTTATTTGGTGTCCTGAAACTGACCCAAAATATATTTATCAATTCATGTGTTAGAACATGTGTAATAATATCACAATAAAGACATTAATGATGATATGACATATAATTTAATTTTTATAACACTTAATCAACATGACTCTGAAGATTAGGAAAAACTAAGGGTTGTGATGGAGAAAATAAAGATGGATGAAATGTCTTGATAAATTTTAATTGGATCCACACTTTATAAAGTGTTTGAGGTTTTATTAATATTATACCTAAAAGTATTCAACTCATCAATAAATTCTTGATATATACTTGATTTCACCATTGGAATATTATAGAACATATCCCTCTAAGATAAAACCATAACACCAAGTTTATTACATTTTTACTTGGTAGGGAAACATTAAGTCAAACCACTTAACATAGCTTTCATCTCTTCAAGTTCTTTAGAACATACCTCAGGAGAAGCTTGCTGAATAGGAGGAAGTGAATGTATATTCTTTATCAGATTTGGTTGGGTAGCCAAAAACCAAATAAACTTATTAAAATCAGACTAAGAAATTGAGGACTCCTTAAGTTCTCTGATATCATATTTTAAAGAACCAAGACCCACCTTAAATTCCTAATAACATTCTATTATATTATAAATATTCATCATTATAGAAAAGTAAAAAATATTAATTTTATGAGATATTTATGCTCTTACTAACTGCGGTTTCCTCCCTATAAATAACTAGAGGTGGTGATGTCACAGGTGATGTATGAGAGTGTGCAAGAGTCTCCTTGACCATATCAATAGACCTTTCTCTAACAAAAGGTGATCTAGTAATAATTGGAAAAACGTTTTTAGGCTCTATGTTAACTTTATCTCCAACTTCAACACTAAAACCACTAGGCACAATTTTAAATGGACTTTTCTCATAAACAATAATAGTTATCTCAAAAACTAGTTCCACATGATGAAATCTTTCAGAAGGCTTATCAAATCCTTAATGAGAAACCCCAACCTGACTCTAAACTAGCTCAAACAAAACTGTACTTATAACTGTAACTAAAGGACTGGATCTGATAGGTACATACTCCTCAAATTATCTATAAGTCACCATCTTGGTAGGTGATGCATCTTTAGGTAGTTATGTTTGTGATGGCTCCCCCTGACCCACAACTTTTTATCCTATTGGATTTAAGGAATTTGAAGTAAATTCTGAAATGTGACCAATGGTCTTTAGTAAAATAGAAGAAAAAGTGTTACTTCTATGAAACTTCACTACATATCCCTCATTAAGATCAATTTACTTCTTCTTAAATAATAGGTATATTAGTCTACCAAAATAAGAAAAGTTAATATTACACATTCCTTTAAAATATTTAATCATAAAGTGCATCATATACATTGGAAAATTCAAATTTAGGTTATTTATCATAAGATATAGAAAATACAGGTCCTAAAATAAAACTTTCTCAATATCCCCTTCTTTATGAGCTATCCCAGCCTGCACAAATTTTTACAACACATTACCCATAGCTGTTAAATCCATTATAGGTTTCATATCAAAGGAATAGGTACCAAACAAGAACTTCAATAACTCGTTCAGTATAACTGAGATTGTAGCTACCAAGGCCTAAAAAAATGTACCCCACATGGGGATAATGGAACAACTCAACCATTTGAACAGATGAAAACAAAACTACCTTTCCATTTAAATTAAATGAAACTACGTCCTTTTTTGGTTGAACTGGAACTCTATATTCCTTATAAATTCATTAAATTATTCTTCAAACAATAAACATATTTATTTTAATTGAAAATAAAATCCCAACCTTGGAAATAAATCAATCTCTTTAGAAAAATATTTATTGTATTTATCTACACAATACTAATTTATTTTTTGTGTGTTTCCTTCGCAGAGCACTACCTATGGATTTCTTGGAAGAATCAGAATATCATTTATCACTTCAATTTGACTTTCCCATGGTAGACATGGTCAGATAAAGGTCAAAAGAAGACTGATATGTTCAGGGAGATAGTTTGGATTTAATAATATGATACATTTAAAAATAGAAAAAGGGTCAAGTGTCATTTTTGTTTTAGGTCACATACCCAAATACAAAAATGATTACGTACCCAATTAGGTTTTTGGGTAGATTTTAACTAATAAATAAAATAAATAAAATAAATATATTTTATTTCCTAAATATGAAAAATTTACACAAATAATGTAAAATAGTGTAATTAATTATTTATAAATCATTAATATAAATATTAATAAATAAGGAAACAATTTAAAATTAAATAAAGTAAAATAAATTAAAAATTATTTAAATTAAAAAAAATAGAATTATCTTTTGAAAAATAAAAATGTTTACATGCAAAGGGTTTAGTAAAAATAAATTATAACTGATTCTTAGTAGAGATACATTTAAGATTAATATCCCATTTTTGAGCACGATCCCTCAATAAATTATGCCTTAAATATATATTCTTTATTCTAGAATGATTTACTATATTCTTATAAATATTAATAACACTATTGTTATCCAATTTATTAGATACTTGATTTTAATTGAATCAAAAATACATCAACACATGTTTCATTCAAAATAATTGTTCCCAATAAAAATCATATGCAATATATTTTGATTCACCAGTATATAATTGAATATACTTTTTTTCTTAATAAAACAGGATACTAGGGATTTTCCTAGAATATGGTAGGTTGTTGAAGTACTCTTCCTATCTAGTTTACAAACACCAAATTCAACATCCGAACATGAAGTTAAATTAAAATAATATGTTTTTATAAAAAGTAAGAAAATAGAAATTGTTCCTTTTAAATACCTTAAAATTACTTTTCTATCTTTTAAATGATATTCCTTAATATTTTCTTGAAATAAAGAACAAATAAATACTAAAAAATGATCTTGGGTTTACTAGTAGTTTAATGCAAAAAAATTTAATTATTCCTCTATAAATATTGTTGTAAAATTATTTCCCAACTTCATCCAAGTCAATATTTTCATTAGAAAATATAAGAGTTGTATACACTTTACCACTTTCATTTCCAAGACTTTTAAGCAAGTCAACTATGTATTTTATTTGATTTAGAACATTCTAATTTTTTTTTGAAAAATTAAAAAACCAAGAAAATAATTTAACTCACACATCATGCTCATTTAAAATTCCTTTTTCATTAGTTTTGAAAATTCATTACACACTTTTTTATTTTTATAACCAAATATCACATCATCAACATTTATTTAAACTAATATAATATTTAATTATAAATTTTTCTTAAATAAAGTAGGAACTACTTTAGATACTAAAAAACCATTTGATAAAGGAAAATAACTTCAACGTTTATACCAAGCCATATGTTCTTATTTAAGGCCATAAAGATATTTGGTAAGTTTAAAAACCGAATTTGGAAAATGGGGATTTTGATAACCAGAATTTTTTTCTAGATAAAATTTCTCTATAAAAAACCATTTAGAAAAGAAGATTTTATATCCATATTATATATTTGGAAATTCATATATTTTGAATAGTCTAGGAGAATCCTAATTAATTTTAATATTGCTTCAGTTGAAAAGGTATCTTCATAATATATACCTTCATATTGATTGTAATATTTAGCTACTAATTATGCTTTATTCTTACTAATTTCAGCATGATCATCCCGTTTATAAAAAAAATTATTTACTACAACATGATAGTCATATGGTCTATAAACTAATTCCGAAACCTTGTTCAAGTCGAACTGGTTTAATTCTTCTTGCATTGTTACAACCCTACTTTCATCTATTAAATCTTCTTATATAGAAAAAGGTTCTATCTAAGATGAAAAGGAATAAAACTTTACATGGTTTAATAAACTTATTAAAGTCCTAATATTTCATCGAATCATCCTATAACAGTTTCTAAGAGATAGTTTTTAAGTGTTCTATATTGTCTAGGAACCACACTTTCTGTTTCATTGGTATCCCTCAATTCATGTTTTTTTTGAAAATAAAGTTCCAATTATTCATCATTTTTATTTTTAAAGAGTGGTTCAGGTCTCATTTTTTTTAAAATAATCACTTAGCTCATTAATATCAGTCATTTTGGGATCAAAAGGGTCACTTTTGTAAAATTTCACATGAGTTAATTTTTCAAATATCCTTGAACTTTTATTGAAAAATCAATATTAATTGGTAGTATTAGAATATCCAAGAAGATTCCTTTATCACATTTGGGATCAAATTTCTCCAGATTATCCTTGTTGTTTTGAATATAAAATTTTCATCCAAAAACCGTAAAGTATCTAAATTTTTTCATTCTATTTTTACATAGGCTATAAGGTGTTTTCATAAATATTATTTTAATTATAACTTTGTTTAGAAAATAATAAAATTTTTTAGACCAAAAAATTAGTAGGAAGGTTATATTAAAAAAAATTTCTATAAATATATTACAAATTCATATTACTCCTATAAAAAATACTATTTTTTTGAGGTGTTATACAGGCAGAAAAATTATGTTTGATACAATTTTTTGAACAATAAAAATTCAAGTCATGGTTTTCAAATTTTACTCCTTGGTCACATCTTAAATAAATAATTTTTATACCTTTATCTTTTTGAAAAATCTTTTAAATAAATAAACAAATAAAATAGTCTGCACTTTTAATAGTTAATAAGATAACCTAAGTAAATCTAGAGAAGTCATATACTAATTCATAAACATAAGATTTACCTCTCATATTTTCAACTCTAGATGGACCATAAAAATTCATATGAATTATTTCTAGAATTCTAAAATTTTCAACCTTTTTAATTGGTTTAAAAGATGAATTTTGTTACTTATCCATTTGGAATTCATCACATTGTTTCTTTTTATTCAATTTAAGCAAAGGTAAATGTGAAGCTAAATTCCTTTTATAAACTTCTCTCAAAGAATAGACATTACAATGTTCAAGTCTTCTATTACATGTCCATGATTCATTTGTTTCATCATTTAAATAGTTTTCTTTTTTTACTCAAATAATTTAGATCTAGAGTATATATCTTATCTATTATATGTGACTTAAATTTAAGTGTTATATCTTTAAAAAATGGACAAGAATTATTTATAAAATCATCAAAATAACATTTAAATTTTTTTTAAGTGATACTTATTAGGTTATGAATTAATTATTATATATATAGAACATTTTTCATGAGGACTGATCTTTAATTTAAAATAGATCTAAACCCAATAATTTTTTATTTGGATTTGTCACCAAAAGTGACATAATATCTTTCTACATTTGATAAAAAATTTAATTAGAGAAATACCCACTCATATATATAGAACATCCATTGTCTATGTACTATTTATCATTGATTCCATAAGACTAATTTTCATACAAACACATATAAGACAAGAAATTTTTTTGGTACCCATATTTTTTTGGGTCCAAGAGTGTTAGAAACTAGAGATTTGGGAACCCAAAGCCATTTGTGATTTCAAAAAAATTCAGTAATCAATTTTGAGAAATTAATTGAGAGAAAAGAGACTTTTACTCTAAAAAATTATGGTTTTATCAAATCAAAATTATTAGAATAATTTCCCAACTCTCTCCAATGAAAAAGATAATTTTAAAAAGAGTTTTGTTATTGGTACTAGGTAAAAAATTATTTTTTTATAAAAATTTGGTTTTCCCCTTAAATTATTATTCCAAATTTATTTTTATGATATATATTATTTATAATAATTTGATTTAAATAATTTTCACCTATAATGAAAATAGTAGAAGTACCTATGAAATCTTAAAATTCTTTTTGAAAGTTATTAATCTTATTTACATATTCAATAAAATATATAACATAAATTTTCATTTTTGTTTTTAATTATGAAATTTGTTTATCTATGTATTATTTTTTATTTACCACAATAATATTTTAATTTTTAACAGATTTTTTTTATTTTTGAAATATTAATACTCAATTTCCTATAAGGTACAATATTAATTTAATTCCTCATATGAGTAACTTTTATTTTTAGATTTAGACTCATGCAATGAAGAATAATATGAATGTACCTCATTAGAGTGTTCCATAAATAACGTGTTTTACTTTTTTATTTTAATTTTCATCTTTAAATTATGAAGATATTAAATTTCTATTGTAATATCCTATCTTTTCTTGGTATGTCCCTCTTTGAGTTTTGGTTGAAACTCTTTTCTTTTGGATTTTCTTAGTTTGAATCTTTGTGGTCAAGTCTTGTTTTGGAGAAAAGACCTTTTACTGGGGAAAATGAACTAATGTTTGGGAATGTATATTTATTTTAATTATTGGAGTCCATGTATAAAATTTTAAAGGGACAATGATTGTTTTATGTGAGTTTGGAAGGCTTCAGAGGTGGTTCAAGATTTTCTAAAGAGGATGGGCTGAGAGATTCTTTCCTAGAAATTTCTCATCCTAAATATTTTAAACAATGTAAATTTGTTATTGGGAATAAGAAATAAATTTGTTCAAAGTGTGAAATGGTTAAAAAACATAAAACTGGTTCAAAAAGTGAAATGGTTGGTAGAGTTTATTTTAACCTGAGGCGATGTATTTTTTAGTGTATCATGTAAATTCAGAATTCTACATTGTGAAAGGGTTTCACGTCATGAATTTCTCGTGACCAATGGTTTTAAACCATGAATACCATATTATTTTCTTTCATTCATGGAAAATACCTATATCTCAAACCCTAGGAAGACTCCAGATGTTTTTGGAGCCATTTATTCCCTTTATAACATCTTGATCAAGAATTAATCTCTAATGAGTTGTTTTACTTTTGTTTCCCCCTCTATTCTATTTGTTCTCCATTATCATGGTGTAATTTATTGACCACTATTAAATTGTGCTATGATATTATGCGAACAATGTTTCTCCTTGTGATATCTATCTCCTTCATTCATTTCTATCATCCATAGCTAAGAGCATTGCATTAATCTCCAGATAAAGTTAAGTGGTCCAAAAAAAATCCCTATAGTCTATTTCAATTTTTTTTCATGTATGTGAAATATTATGAGATTTCTCCAACACAATTGCACATTAAAAAATATAATATATCATGTGTTTAGAATACTCATTGGATCCCATTAGATCTAATGGTGTTGAGACCTGTCTTGCGGTTACCTATAGGGTAAGCCAAACCTTGAATAATATAGAACCGGATAATGTATTAAAGTATATTTTAGAATGAGATGAAATATATGGTTATTTATAATGATTGATTCACTTTGTAAAATTAATTCCTTTATTATTGAAATGATTGATGACAATTGTTTATAAAACGGTTGTGAAAACTAGCATGTAAATGGATTAAAATATAATTTAATGAATAGATGGGTAATTAAAGGAAAAATGGTAACCAGATCGACATACCATTATGATGTATGATATTATGTTGTTTTTTTCTTTCCATGTGACATGTGTTCTGATTCATATTGAAGTGATTATATAATGGTCCTGAACCAATTGTGTTGAAATGCTTATATAAAGAAATTTCGCTGCTAATGATGAAATTATTATATAAAGGGATTTTCCCAGTGATGCCTAAATGGTTATAAAAAGTTCTTCACCTAGTGATGTAGAAATTATTATATAAAGGTATTTACCCAGTGATGCTGAAATTATTTTATAAATAGATTTTATCAGTGATTCTATAATTATTATAGGGCTTGAAACAATTATGTAATTATAACGTGGAATTGTGGTTATGGTTGGCATGGTTGTACTATATTCACAAAGATATTATGGAATGGTGTTGAAGAATATTTATTATTTTATTATATTAATTGATTAATTATTACTCAAGGTTATAACCTTATTGGAAGAATTTATTATTAGACTAGTTTTTTAGAAATGGTGGTGTTGATCTACATATTTTTTCTCACACCCTATTTGGGCTGCTATTTGGTACCTGAGCTAATTACATGAATGCGAGTTTGGACAATGGAAAAAGAATTTGTTGTTGATTTGTTACTTGATGGATGGGTTGAAGCATGGAGATAGAAATGACATGGGAATTCAAGATCAATATATTTTGAGTTTATTTTTTTCAACATGCTCTTTTATTTTTATTACTTTTAGTTGACATTTAGATACATTCCAGACTTTCATTACATGGTTTATTATTTGATTACTCAGTTCATTATTTATCTTCCAGTTGTATGATGTAATATTTCTAATATTTCTATTGCTATGAAATTTGTTCATTTCTTATATATTGAAACTTTTTACTAGGGTTATATTCTCCCCACTATGTTATATACATCCCCAATGCTATTCAGAAGCCTTTAAAATATGGGGAGTGGTGATTGAGGTCTAATAACCGACCTAATTTTCCACGTGAGAGAGTTCCAGATCAAGGTATATTACAAAGTGGTATCAAATGTGATTAGTTTTCCTTTTCAATTGATTAAATACTTGGGAAAGGTATAAAGAAGATCAATATTTATTGGGACATGGTAATGAGCTTGTGTATGGGATTAGTGAACCCATATATGATGAGAAATCTAAGATCCCATAGATGGGATTGCTATTCATGATGTTTTTTTGTTATAGTTGATGTTATTTCACCATGGGTGATTCATACATTGTGTAATGTTATTTTTTCTTGATATTTATACTCGTAGTTTGGTATAGCTCAAGATGTGTATGCATGAATCATTATAGGAACATAGGGATATATATATATAAATATTGACATGAATTGTTCATGATAGGGATATATTTATTACATGTGATATACTTACCTGTATGAACTATGAAATGTTATACCTATTATATCTGATAAATAAAAATGAATGAACTGTTATGTCATGAAAATTCACTTGTTAATCCATGTTTAGAGAGACCAAGAGACATTGGTTTTCTATTTTTTCACATGTTGTGGTTAAACTTATTGTTATCTAGTTTTCTAAGGAGTTTGTTTTTCTTATAAATAAAATGCCTCTATGTCATCATCAATTTGAGCATCAGGAGAGTGTTAATCAAAATGATTCGAATGCAGTTGAACCAAAGATCCCTATATATTTGTAGGATTAGATCAATGTATAGATTTATGATAGATTCTTGAGGGCCATGCAATCAATGTAAAGGGAGACGTTTTCACATAGTGCCTTTGATGTCTGAAATGATGAGAGAGTTTCTACTACAATATCTGCCTACATTCACTAGGGAGGGAGGATCCCTGGAAGATGAGTTTTGGATCGATTCATTCCATAATATCTTCAAGAAACTCATGAAAACCACAAATAGGAGGGATATTATTTCTATATAAGTGCTTATTGGACCATCAAAGAGTTGGTGAGACAATCTAGATCAAGCTGAGAAGAAAGAGGAGTTGTCTTAGAAGGACATTAAGGGGAAGTTTTTTAGTCACTTCTATCCAGAAACTTTGAGGGATAATAAGTCTTGCATGTTCATGAACATGGAACAAGTGAGCATGTAAGTGATGGAATACACTAGATGTTTCACCAAACTACAGTTCTTTTCTCTATCTTTAGCAGCTAATTAGATTTCTAGGATGAGTAATTTCAAGGATGGGATTCATTATGAGATCAGGTCGCAGGTGAATGAAATTCAGTTGAGGAGCCTTTAAAATGTGTTAAATCAGTCCTTTATCAAGGAAGGGAATATGAGAGAATCTATGAGTAGTGGCTAGTCTATTTCATTAGGAATATCTGGATGATCTTCTTCTAGTGTCATGAAGCACCACATTGATAGTTATTACCAAGGAAACAGTGGGTAGAGTAGCCGGGGTAGTGGTAAGCCATCACAAGAACGTGCTCAGTTTCATTTCTTTCAATGTGGAAAATTTAGAAACAAGAGACCTCAGTGTCCATACCCTACTCTGGAGTGTCATGATTGTGTATGCTTTTCCACCTGAAGAGGTTTGCTAGGGCCATGCAGCTGTAGAGAAGTGGATGGGGAGTTAAAAAGGTACTATATTCTAAAAAGTATACAACCACACCTCACCAAAATGGCATCTAGAGTTCCAATGAAATTTTAGGTCTAGGTAGTGGATATAGTACCCTAGTGAAGGAGAAACAATACCTAGAATAGGTAAATAAAAAGGGGAGTCAGAATGGAGCCCAGGGCATAGGGGAAAGTCAGATGCACCATATGCAGTCTACTACAACTAGTTTGGATACATGACCTTCTACTGTAAGATATAAAATTCATATATCATCTACCCTTAATTGATTTTTGTTTGATATAGGAGCATAACATTACATTATATTTTTCTATTTTTGTGAATGTTTTGGGCATTGTTGTGGAAATATTGGATGGTGTCTTAACCATTTGTGCAAAATTGGGAGTGTGGTCAGGATATATACAACATTACAAGGCATGCTTATTAGAAATCAGTAGTTACCATTTCTTTTGGGATATATTTGGGTTGTAAATGATATGTTTCAATTTTATTCTTGGTATGAATTTTCAAGTTATATGATAGGATAATATTGATAGTTATCCGAGGATAGTTACTTTTCTATATCTAGAAGAAGGAAACTATTTTAACTTGGGTGAGTGGGATATTCATGCTAATCATACAAGACTAATTCATTGCAGAAAATATTGTCTCACAGCTTAGATAATAGTTATTTATATAGATGTTTTTGGAATGGAGTGGGAATTTTTTTCCCCTTAAGTGGTAGACCATTTTAAGGATGTATTTCTTGATGATTTCTATGGATTACCACCTGGGCGTGAAATAGAGTTTACAATAGAGTTAGTGCCAAGATTAAATCCAGTTTGTATTCCACCTTCGAGTATGGACCTAACTAAGATTCTAAAATTGAATGTTTTGTTGGAAGATCTAGAATACAAGAGTTTCATATGAAAGATTACATCTCTATGGGTTATCCTATTCTTTTCACCAAGAAGGTTGATGGGATTTTGTGCTTATATGTGGATTATCATATATTGAACCAAATGAAGGTCATGAATCGGTATCCCCACTACAAATAAATGATATCCTAGACCATTTTAGAGGTGATAATATCTTCTAAAAGATTTATTTGAGATTAGGATACCCCCATTTGAGGGTGATACAATTAGATATACCTCACACAACTTTTAGAAGTAGGTATGTATTGTATGAGTTTTAAGTGATGTTGTTTGGTTTGATGAACGAACCAAATTTATTCATCGGATTGATAAATTAGATCTTTCATCCATTCATAGATTAGTTTAGGGTGGGCTTCATTGATGACATCTTAGTGTACTTCCAATTAGTACACGATCATGCATAACATCTTGACATTTTATAGAGTATATTGATAGAACATAATATTTAGGCCAAGTTGACCAAATATAGTTTTTGGATTTATAAAGTGAACTTCTTGGGCCTTATCATCTTAGAGGCTAGAGTGTTAATGGAACTAGAGAAGGTTTCATATATAGAATCTTGGGATCATACCAAGAATGTTTTCAAGATTCAATTTTTTTGGGTTTATTAAGTTATTATTGGTGTTTCAAGAAAGTATTATCCCCTTTGATATCACTGATGTTCGAGATAAGGGGTGATATTGTTTTTGTTGGATGCTTGTGAGAGATATTTTTAGAAACTATAGGGAAGGTTCACTTCAACACCAATACATACCTTACCTATGCTAGGTATGGAATATTTTGTGTATTATGACATATCCTGATTTTGACTTGGAGAAGTTATAATATTGGATGACTGCGTGGTTTATTATAGCTCCATAAAATGGAAACCACATGAGAGGAATTTACTTAATCACTATCTGGAGTTAGAATCTATGGTACATGCATTGAGTTTCTAGAGACACTATATCATTGTTGATAGTATTTTGGTACAAATGGACCACAATAGCCTCAGGTATATGTTTTATTAGTGGGACCTGAACCTTTAGTAGATGAGGTGGGTCCAATTTCTGTAGCATTTAAACTTTGAGTTGGATTATACACCAATAAATGGAGACATCATTACTGATGACTTGAGCTAGAAGACATAGATAGGGGTAGTCTGGGAGTCATTCCAGGAGTTCCAGATTATGAAACTCATTTCAGACATGCATCTAGATGTTTATGATTCCTAGGGATGAGTAACTATGAATTCAACATATGTTATACCTGTTCTTCTTGATCAGATCAAGATAGAGTATTTATCTGATCTAGACAACCTAGATATAAGAGATATTTTATATCATGGGGAGCCTCCATCAGGATGGTCACTTGGTAGTGTCAATGTTCTTCTTATCCATGGATAAGTATGAGTTACTATGGGTTTGCATGAGGAACTAATGATATTGTTTCATGATTCTAGATGGGTGATACATCTAGGTCTGAAAAATATGTATCGTGATATATCTAAATAATATTGGTGGTCTAGGATGATGAAGGTGTTTTTGAGAGTCATGGTGATATGTTTTACTTATCATCAGGTGAAAGCCGAGCATTAGAGGTATATTGGGTTGTTGCATATTATGCCTATTACGAAATGGAAATGAGATGATGTCACTATGGATTTTATGATAGGATTACCCCAGACCCCTCATAAGAATTATGAAGTATCATAATGGGAAAACACATATTTGTGAAGGGATTATTTACCTTCAGAAATAGTCATTACAGAGGGACTATTTGGGATGAGAAACAAATCCCATCACAAATAATTATAAATAAACAATTATTTACGAAGAGATTTATTTCCCATTGAAAATACATTTGTCATGATACCACACCATATAATAAGAATTTTTATTTGAGATGGGTATTTTTCCCATCATATATACTATTTGATAATATGTTTATTTGTGAAGGGAATTTATAAACATTCACATATTATTTTTCAGAAGAATACTATATGCAACAAAACCCATCACAAATATTTTCCATCTAATTTGATTTTTTAGCTTCAAATTATAAAGATGTTAAAATTCTATTGTAAGATCTCATATTTTTCTAAGTACATACCTCATTGAGTTTTTGGATGAACCTCTTTTGTTTTTGGTTTTCTTTGTTTGATCCTCGATGGTTGATTTTTGTTTGGTGGTGAAGATATTTTACTAGAGAAAATGACCTAATGTTTAGGGATGTATGTTTTTTTGAATTAACAGAGTCCTGGTATAAAATTATGAAGGGATTACAGGGGCTCCCCATGGGTTTTTAAGGATTTAAAGGTGTTTTGGGATGTTTTGTAGATGATGGGCTATGATCTGTCTAATGGGAACTTTCAAGTCATGAATATTTTACTTGATTTGAATTTGTTATTGGTAAAAATATATAAACTAATTTACAGCATAAAATGGATACACATTGTAAAACTAGTTCACATCATGATATGGACGATCAATGTTATTTTAAACTGAGGTTATTTCTTAGTTTATCTCATAAATTGAGAATTTCACATTGTGGAATGGTTTCACACTATGAATTTCTCATTACTATATACTTTAAACCACACAAATCATTTGATTTAATTTCATTTGGGGTGAATCAATATATATCAAACCATATGCAGACTCTAGATGATTTTAGATCCATTTATTCCATTTTAGATATCTTGATCAAGTGTTTTATCTCAGGTGAGTTGTTTTTCTTTTGTTTTCCCTCTCTTCCATTTGTTCTCCATTATCATGGTGTAATATCTTGACTTATATTGAACCAGATTTAGATATTTTTTGACATAGGTTTGTCTTTGTGATCTCTATCCCCTATATTCCTCATTGGAATTAATTGATGAGGGTTCTTATTTAATCACCATATAAATTTAGGTGGTCCAAAACAAATCCCAATAGATTGTTTCTATTTGGTTCAATTATGATTAATATTATATGACTGAATTAACACATTTGTGTGTAAATAAATATAATATATCATGTGTTTAGACTACTCATTGGATCCCATTAGATCCAATGGTGTTGAGACTTATCTTGAAGCTACTTGTAGGGTGATCCTACCTTGAATAATAAAGAATTGGATAATGGATTTAAGTATGTTTTAGCATGAAATTAAATCTAAGGTGATTGATTGTGATAGATTCACCTTGGAAAATAAATTCCTTGATTATTGAAATTACTAGTGATAATTGGTATAAAATGAATGTAAAAACTAGCATAGCAATAAATTAAGATATAATTTAATAAATGTGTGGAAAATTGAAGGACAAATGGTAATTAAATTAATTGAGCATGTAGATTATGATACTATGTTGTTTTTTTTCATTCTATGTGACTTGTGTTGAAATTCATGCTAAAATGATTATATAAAGGGATTGGCCAGGTTATGCTGAAATGATTATATAAATGTATTTTTTTTATTATGATAAAATTATTATATAAAGGGCTTGGCCTAAAGATGTTTAATTCTTATATAAAATTCTTTTCTCAGTGATGCTAAAATGATTATATAAAGGGATTTATCTGGTGATGCTAAAATGATTATATAAAGGGATTTTCCTGGTGATGTTTTAATACTTATAGGGATTGAAACTATTATGTGATTATAAAAAGGACTTATGGTTGTGGTGATCATGTTCATGCTACATATTCAGAGATATTATGACATGGTTCCAAAGAAGGTTGATTGTTATATTGTATTAATTTATTAATTAATACTCCTGGTTATCACATTCTTTCATGAACTTATTATTAGGCTGGTTTTGTTTATAAACAATGGTTTTGACCTATTGAGTTTTACTCACACCCTACTTGGGATGTTGTTTGGTACCCAATAAGATCGTAAAGATGCAAGTTTGGATAACGGAAAATGACCGTGTTGTTTATTTTTCTCCAACTGGATAGGTGGAGTATGAATAAGAGAATGATATGGGGATTCTAGATTGGGGTCTTTTGGGATTATTTGTACTAGAACAGTCTATTATCTACATTACTTTTAGTTTTAAATTTAGATACATTCCATCATAACATTAGATGGTTTATTATTTGATTACCCGATTCATCCTTTATCTTCCAATTATATGATGTAATGTGTCCTCTATTTCTGTTACTCTAATATATTTTTATTTCTACTATATTATAACTCTATACTAGTGGTATGGTATCCCTACTATGCTCTCTACATCGTTGATGCTATTTAGAAACTTCTGACATATGGGGAAGCATGTTTTAGGTCCAGTTACTAGCTTAATTTGGCCACACGAGAGAGTTCCAGATCAGGGGATGTTATAAAGTGGCATCAAAGGTGATAGGTTGTTATTTTCTATTGATTTACTATTTATGAAAGGTAGAAAGGATAATAGGATGTGTCTGGGCTCAGTAATGAGCTTGTCCATGGGAGTATCTAACCCATGTATGGAGGGAAATACGAGTGCCCATGGATGGGATTTCTATTCATGAAGTTCATTTGTTACGGTTAATGTTGTTTCACCTTGGGTGATTCACATGTTTTGTGATGTTATTTTTTCTTGAGATTTATACTCATAGACCAGTATAGTGGGAGATGAGTATGCATGCATCATGATAGGCACATAGGGATATACAGATATATATATATATATATAAATATATATATATATTCATGAATTGTCCATGATAGGAACATATTTATTACATGTAATATATTTACCTATATGAACTGTGAAATGATATTCCTTTTATATCAGATAAATAAAAAAGAATGAACGGTTATTTCATGCTAATTAACTTGTAAATCCATGTTTAGAGAGGCTATGATCCATTATTTATCTATTTTTTTCACCTGTTGAGTTTATAATTATTGTTATCAAGTGTTTTATGGAGTGAATTTTTCTTATAGATAAAATTCCTCCTCATTGTCATCAAGTTGACCAGAAGGAGGGTGGAAATTAACACACTCCTAACACATATAAACTAGAGATTCTTGTAGATTCTGAGGATCATATAGATTTATAGCTTCATTATAGCTTCCTGGGGGTCTTTTAATCCAAGGAAAGGGAGATTTTTCACATAGTTATTTTGATGTCTAATCTGACTAGAGAGTTTCAGCTACAGTATCCGCCTACTTCACTAGGGAGGGAGACCCCAAGACAACTGAGTTTTAGATCATGTTATCCCAGATGATCTTCAATCCCCTTGAGATACCCACAAATAGGAGGGTGAAAATTGATATATACATGTTTTTAGACCATTCAAGCATTAGTGGGACACTATAAAGCAAGTTGGGAAGTAAGAGGAGTTTTCCTGGAAGGAATTTGAGGAGAAATTGATGAGTCACTTCTACTATGAAAATTTAAGGGATGATAAGGTTCGTGAGTTATGCACCTGAAATAGGAGAGCATGTTAGTGATGGAATATATTGGATGTTTCATTAACCTATATTTATTTTCTCCATATTTAGCAGCTCATGATATTTCCAAGGTGAGTCTTTTCTTGGATGAGATTCATTATGTGATCAGGTCATTGGTGAACATCTTTCACTTGAGTAAATTTTTAGACATGATGAATTTGACTCTTATCAAGGAAGGGAATATATGTGAGACCCAAAGTAGTATCTAGGCTATTTCAACATGATGAACTAGGATATCTTCTTATGGTTCCGAGAGTCACCGCTATTATATGTATCGCCAAGATAATAGCGGATAGAGAAAATAGGATAGCAGGTATCTATCTTAAGACCACATTCCATTATGGTGATATCAGTGTGGGATGTTTGGATACAAGAGACTTCGGTGTCCCTACCATAATTTTGAGTGCCATGATTGTGGTAGTTTAGGATACCTACAGATATTGTGTTAGGGTATACAATAGTAGAGTAGTATCAGGGGATCATGATAGGTATTAGGGTCTGGAAGGAACATAGAAACCACTCAATTGACTGGTATCTAGAGTTCCAATGGATGTTTAAGTCGAGGCATGGTATGTGGTACCCTAGTGTAGGAAAAAATAAAATATAGAGGTAACCACATAGGGGAGTCAAATTAGATCCCATGGGAGAGGGTAAAATCATCTGCATGCTATGAAGTCTACTCTAGATAGTTCGGACACATGACCTTCTAAAATAATATGTATTATTCCCGTGTCATCCAAATTTGCTTTAATTTTTTTGATATAGGAGCATTGAATTCCTTTATATTCGCTATTTTTGTGAATGGGTTGAGCTTGGTTTTGGAAATATTTGATGGTGTATTGACCATCCAAACAATATTGGGAGTTCAGTCAGAAAATATCATATATTGAGAGGTGTATTCTCATGAAATTTGTGGTTACCATTTATTTTCCGAACTTTTTATGATAGAAATGAAAGGTTTTCATTTGATTGTTAGTATGAATTTTCTAGTTCTATACTAGGCTCATATTGACTATTATTAAAGTATAGTTACCTTTATTTCTCTAGAAGGTGGTAACTATTTTCACCAGGGTGAGTGGGATCTTTGGGTTGGTCATATAAGACTAATTCCATACCGATTAGATTGACTTAAGGCTCAGATAAAAGGACTTTCTCTAGATAATTTTTGAATAAAACGTGATTCTTTTCCTCTAGTGATAGACTATTTTCATTATGTATTTATTTATGAGTTCTATGACTTACCACCTAAGTAGGAGATCAAGTTGGTGCCAGGTGCAGAACCAGTTTCTATTCCACCTTACATTATGAGACCAACACAGATTCGAGAATTGAAAGTTTAGATGGAAGATCTAGAAGTCAAGGGTTCCATATGGATGAGTATATCTCCTTGGGGTTCTCTATTACTTTCATCAAGAAGGTTTATGGGACTTCATGCTTATGTGTGCATTATTGGAGATCAAACTAGATTATGGTCATGAATAGGTATCCCCAACCGCACATCGATGATATTTTTGAAAGGATAAGTAGTTCTAAGATATTCTCCAAGATCGATTTGAGACCAGGATACCACCAGTTGAGGGTGAGACAATCAAACATACCTCAAACTACATTTAAAATATGGAATGAATTGTATGATTTTATAGTGATTTTGTTTGGATTGAAAAACACACCATCAATATTCATGGACTTGATAAATCATATCTTTCATCCCTTCTTAGAGAAGTTTGTGGTATTTTTAATTGGTGAAATATTAGTGTACTAAAAATTAGTATATTTTCATTCCCAAAAAATTAGAATCATATTTAGAACATTGAGAGCGTATCAAATTTCTACCAAGCTAACAATATGAAGTTTTTTCGATTGATAAAGTGCACTACTTGGACCATGTCATCTCAGAGACTGGAGTGTTAGTGGACCCATAGAAGGTTGTAGCAGTGGTATCTTGGGATAATATTAAGAATTAATTCAATATCAAGTGTTTTTTTGAGTTTAGTAGTTTATTATCAACATTTCATTCTAGAATTATCCCCTTTGGAAACACCAATGTTCAGACTAACCAAGAAAGGGTTGATTTTTTTTGGTGAGATGATTGTGAGAGATCTTTTCAAGAGATGAAGGGAAGGCTGATATTAACACTTATCCTCACCTAATATATATAGGGTAATGGATATATCATGTACTGTGATAAATCTAGAGTTGGACTTAGAGTAGTTTTTATACAGGAAGACTGAGTGGTTTCTTGTGGATCCAAACAATTGAGACCGCATGAGAGGAATTATCCTACTCATGATCTAGAGTTAGCTGCTATGGTACATGTCCTGATATACTGGAGACACTATCTTTCTGGAGGGAAGTTTAGGATGTACACAGATCATAAAATCCCTGAGTACATATTTTCTTAGTGGGATATGAATCTTCGGCAGATGAGGTGGGTCGACTATCTACAGTCTTTCAACTACGAGTTGACTTATAAACTGGGAGAGGGACATGTAGTTGCTGATTCTTTGAGAAGGATGATGCAGATATAGGTAGTGTGAAAGTCTTGTGATGAGTGGAAGATGATGGTTCCATTTTTAGAAATTCATTTAGATGCTTAGGAGTCCCAGGGATGAGTAGATCTAACTTCGACATCTGTTATACCCATTCTTCTTGATTGGATCATGACAAAGCAATTATCTGATCCAAAGGGCCTATCTCTGAGAGACAAATTATATGGTGGGTAGCTGCCATCAAGATGGTCTCTTGGAAGCAAAAATGTACTTATTATCCATATATGAGTATAGGTTTATATGATCTTGTGTTAGGACATGATGAGAGAGTTTCATGCTTCAAGATGGTTCGTACATCTAGGATTGATAATGATGTATCATTATCTCCTTAGATAGTATCGATAACCTGGGATGAAGAAGGAGGTAACAAGATTCTTGGTGAGATGTTTCACCTTTCACATGGTATAATCTGAGCATCAGAGGCCTATTAGGCTGTTGTAGCTTCTTCCCATTTTATAATTGGAATGGGATGATGTCACTATGGATTTTTTGATAGGATTACCTAGGGCCCATCGTAAGAATGATGAAGTATCACTATGGGAAAATGCATATTTGTGATGGGCTTGTCGTCCATAAAAAATAGTCCTTATGATTAGAATATTCGTGATAAGAAATGAATCTCATCGCAAATAGTTGTAAAGAAACAATTATTTGCGCCATGATTCATTTCCTATCACAAATACCTTTGGCGCACTACCACTTCATATAACGAGAATCGTCATTTGTGATGGGTGTTTTCTCATATCAAAAATACTATTTTACCTTATGGTTATTTGTGATGATAATTTGTAAAACATCATAAATAATGCGTTAGTAAGAGATTAATTGTGATAAAACTTTTCAGAAATCACATTTTTATCATAAACACCTTTATTTTCAGTGGGTACAATTTGTGATGGGACGCATCACAAATAATACTATTTGCGATGGGTCTACAATCATAAATAGTCTTGTTGCTAATAATCTAACCTATATATATGCCCCCCGATCGATTTTACCTTTACATTTATCTTCTTATCTATCTTTATCTCTCTTCTCTCTATATTTCCTCTTATATAGTTCTTCTTATAATTTTTTTTAATTTTTACAGGGAAGTAAAATTTTCAGATTCGCATCTGAAAAAGAATCAGTTATGAGGTATTTAATTAATTTGTTTAGTTTTTAATTAATTTATTTTATTATATATGATAAATTAATATTATTAATTATCAGTAATTAGTTTTAATTAACATTAATTAGTTTTATGTATAAGTAGTTATCTTTAATTAGAAGTAAGTAGTTTTAATTAGTAGTAATTATTTTAAATTATCAGTAAGTAGTTCTAATTATTATCAATTATTTATAATTCATAGATAGGTAATACAAATTAACTAAATTTAGTAATAATTCATTGATATTCATAATAAGTAATAATATTATAGTAATTAGTACTAATTAACAATAATTGGTAATTAGTAGTAATTAATACTAATTTTTAATAAATAATGGTAAATATTAATCATTTAAAAAATTTAGTAAAAATTAGCGGTAATCAGTACAAATTAGTGGTAATCAATAAAAATTATTAGTAATTATTATAAATTAGTATTAATTACTAGAAATTTTCGATAATTTTTCTAAGTCACCGGTAAGTAGTTGAAATTAGCAGAAATAAACGACAATTACTAAAAATTAGCGGTAACGAACGAAAATTAGTAAAAATTAGCAGTAATGAGCGGTAATTAGAAAAAAATACCAGAAATGAGATGTAATTAGTAAAAATTAGTTCCAATGAGCATTAAATAGTAATAATTATTAGTAATGAGCTGTAATTAGTAAAAGTTATTAGCAATGAGTAGTAATTAGTCAAAATTAGCGGAAACGAGAGGTGATTAGTAAGAATTAGCAGAAATGAACGACAATTAGTAAAAATTACCATAAATTAGCAATAATAGTATTAATAACCAGAAATGAGTTGTAATTATTAAAAATTAGAGGCAATGAGTGGTAATTAATAAATATTAGCAAAATTCAGTGTTAATTAGTAAAAATTAGTAGAAATTAGTGGTAATTAGTAAAAATTAGCGGAATAACCAGTAATTAGTAAAAATTAGTGAAAATGAGTTGTAATTGGTAAAAATAAGTAGTAATTATTAAAAATTAGTATAAATGAATGATAATTAGTAAAAAATAGAGGTAATGAGTGGTAATTAGTATAAATGACCTGTAATGAGTAGTTATAAGTACAAATGAATGATAATGAGCAATAATAAGTAAAAATTATGGATAATGAGCGGGAATAAAGAGAAATGAGTAGTAATTAGTGTTAATAAGTAGAAATGACTGGTAGTGAGTAGAAATTAGCAAAAATGACTCGTAATATGCGAAAATTAGCAGAAATGTCTGATAAGCCCCATGAATTAGTATAAATGACCTGAAATGAGTGTGGATTAGTAAACATTAGTGGAAATGGGAGGTAAATAGCATAAAGTAGCCAAAATGAGTGCTAATTAGTAGAAATTTGTTGAAATGAGAGGTAATTAGTATAAATTAGTAGAAATGAGCTGTAACTATTAAAAATAAGTTGAAATTAGTGGAAATTAGTAAAATTTAGCAGAAATGAGAGATAATTAGAAAACATTAATAGAAATGATTTGTAATTAGAAACAATTAGCAGTAATGAGTGGTAATTAGTAAAAATTAGAATAAATGAGTGGTAATTAGTAAAAATGAGTGGAAATGAGCAGAAATTAGTAAAAATCATAGGAAATGAGTGGTAATTAATAAAAATGATTGGAAATGAGTGGTAATCATTAAAAATGACCAGAAATGGGAAGTAATAAGTATAAATGATAGGTAATGAGCATTAATAAGTACAAATGACCACTAATGACCGAGAATTATTAGAAATGACAAGTAATCAACATAAATTAGTAGAAATGAGTGATAATGAGATAAAATGAGTATAAATGGCCGATAATGAGTGGGAATAAGTATAAATTAGTGAAAATGAGTAATAATTAGTAGAATTTAGTCAAAATAAAGGTTAATTAGTAGAAAATTAGTTGAAATGAGAGGTAATTAATAAACATTAGCTGTAATGAGTGGTAATAAGAATAAATTTACGATAATGAGCAGTAATATGTAAAAATTAGTAGCAATGAGGGGTAATAAGTACAAATTAGTAGTAATAAGTAGGACTTAGTATAAATTTCTAGTAATAAGTAGGAATTAGTAGAAAATATAGGTAATAAGCGTGAATTTTTTGAATTGACTGGTAATGAGAGAAATTATAAAAAATAATCAAAAATGATTAGAAATTAGTATAAATAATTGGAAATGATCCACAATTAGTATAAATTAGAGAAAATGAATGGGAATTAATAAACATTAGGTGAAATGAGTGGAAGTTTGTTAAAAATAGTGAAAATGACTAGAAATTTGTAAAAATTACCAGAAATGAGTTCCAATTAGAAAAGATTACTGAAAATGAGCATCAATTAGTAAAAATTAGTGTAAATGAATAGTAATTAGTAATAATTAGTGGAAATGAGGTTTAATTATTAAAAAACACTGATAATTAGTGGTAATTGGTAAAAATTAGTGAAAATGAGCAGTAATTAGTAAAAATTAGCGAAAATGAGCCATAATTAGTAAACAATAGACAAATGTGTGGTAATTACCACAATTAACAACATGTAAACACAATTAACCTTAATTAAACATAAGTAACTATAATTAACCATAATTAACCATAATTAACCATAATTAATCATAATTAGTAATATAATACCAACCAAAGTGTGTGAGGGGAGCATGGATTAGAGGGGATGAAGGTGAAGATAGAGTGAGAGGACTCTATTGCCCCTAATTTCAGACCATTTTGAGGAGAGGTATTCATGAGTAAACCTACGATTGATGGAAGATGAAAGAGATGTGAGAGATAATAATGAAATTATTAGTGATTGTTTATCCCTTTTCAGGTTCGATATATTTTAATGGGAAAATAATGTTTTACTGATAATCACAATGTAAATGCATGATTAGTAGTAAAAAATATTTTCTTATGTTGATATATTTAATCGATAAAGGGAAATAATATACTAAGAGTGTGATTGTTATCTCTCACATCATCTTTATCCACTACCACTCACTTGATTATCTATAAATGTATCTTCTCCAATCAGCCTAAATCCAGTGGTTCCAGAATCCTCTCATACTTCGGTCACCTCTATCCCCTATGATCCTTGCTACTGTCACATACCCTAAGGTCAACCTTCTATTTACCTTAATGGTAATTAAATAAAATTAGAAAAAATCAGCAATAATTTATGGAATTTGAATAAAATAGCGGTAATTAGATAGAATTGATAATAATTAAAAGTAATTTGTAATTTTTTGTTTTAATAATTCTTTTATATAATCTCTTATTTATATCAGATTAATGATAAGAAATATTTTTATTTTCGTTTTTTTGAAAAATATGGAATAAATAAATAAACAACAATCTTTATTACAATATCATGATTAGATAAATCATTACATGGATCCAAATAGTTATAGTATTAATCCTATATATATTGATGGTGTTAATTTTTTTATCATTTATATCATCTAAACTATAATTTTTTTAGAATTGAAAATTATGTGTCCATGTAAAAAATGTGATCTGAGGATATTTGAAACATTTAAAAATGTTGGGGGTCATCAATTGCATTTTGGTTTTTGGAAATATTATGTTTATTGGTTTCAACATGGTGAATGAAGTTCCATATAAGATACTAATAATTTGGTTCTAGATCCATTATAGTTTTAGACTTCAGTACATGAGGTTACTCATCCATATTCTCAATAAATAGAAACTCGAAATGATATTTATTTAACTCATGAGTAAGAACCATCTCAATTTGATGAGTTTCTAAATTCTGTTGAATATGCCTTATATCCTAGTTGAAAGATATTTTTTAAGTGATTAAAAAATTTATGTATATTAAATTAGACAATGGAATTTCAAATAGATATTTTGATCATATATTCACTTTGGTTAAATCACTATTACCAGAAAGAAATGTGTTGCCTACCATTTTATATGAGAGAAAGATTTTGGTTTATAATTTGTGTCTTGGTTATCAGAAGATTCATGCATATTCAAATGATTTCATTTTATGATTTGGTGAAATTGAGTTCTTAGTTAGTTTCCCTAGAAGTGGACATTCAAGGTACAAAGAGGCTCAATAAGGGAAGTTTGGATTGGTTCATATTAAACAACTGAGGTATTTCTCACTTATACTCAGATTGTAGTGTTTATTTATGTCTCAAAAAACAATGTCATTGATGTCATGGTATAAATCCAATATTTAAATCAATAAAATCTTAAATAATACTTTTGATGGTAATTCATGGAAATATTTTGACAATTTAAATCCTTCATTTTCTTTAGAATCCCATAACATGTGATTGAGTCTTTATAATGATGGTTTTTATCCATTTAGTTCTTACAGTAGTCAATAATATTATTGGACTATCTTTATAACTTTATATAAGTTACCTCCTTAGATGTTGATGAATGATCCATATATCTTTTTGACATTATTAAATCTAGTACATACAAAAAATAATACTGATGTCTATTTGAAGCCATTGAAAGATGAGTTAAATTTATTATAGAGTAATGGTGTCAATAAATATGATGTCATTGAAAAAAAAAATTTATTAACAAAAGCTACATTAATTTGGAAAATCGGTGAATTTAAAGAATATGACATGTTATCTGAATGGACTACACATGGTTAAAAATCATGTCCATACAATATGAGTGAAAAAAGAGTCTATGAACTTCAATGGGAGAAACCATTTTTTTTCAAAATTAATTGTAGATTTATTCTTATTGATCATCCATTCTAAAAGAACCTAAATAATTTTAAAAAAGAAACTGTTGAAAGATATGGACCTCTAGAAAATATCTAAGGTATTAATAAAAAATATATTTTCTATTCATTACCTTCCATTACCTTGGGACCAAACATAAACTTCAAAAATAGATGGCTTTGGGAAAGATCACAATTGGGAAAAATGGAGTTTTTTTACAAAACCATATCGGTCTCATTTTTTAGTCTGTCACATGTTGGATTTCATGAACATTGAGAAGAACTATTTTCATAATATATTTTATATAGTTTTTTACAGACCTGGAAAGACCAAATTTAACGTAAAGGCACAACTAGATCTTTCCCAATTTTTTAGGTGACCAGAACATAGGTTTTTTGAAAATGAAAGATTACAGAAGTTAATAAAGACAAAAGTGGATTATACAGTTTCTATAAAAAACAGTTTATTATTTTTTCCATGTATTGTGGATTAGAAGATACTATATGGGTATGATTTCAATTTGGATAAATGTGTCATAAATAGTTATATTATCAAATTAAGTCATGATTTTTTTATAATAGAAATAATTATACCGATTTTACTTAGAGGTTTGTTGAATTATTATATTTTAGATGTGTTAATAGAAATGTCATGTTTTTTATGAGGAATTTATTTGATAAAAAAACTATGATTCACTTAATAGAGGGAAACAAGGTATTGTTTTGATTTAATGTAAGATGTTACTTTTTTCCTAAAAATTTCTTTGATTCAATGGAACATTTGATTTTAAATTTTCTATATGAAGAAAATTATAGAGGGATCGTACACTTTTGATGGATATACCCACATGAGAGATGCATATGAAAATTAAAGAAAAAATTATGTAATGAATAATTAGTTGAAGGATCAATTATAGAAACTTATTTGTATGAATAAATTTATTTTTTCTACTCCAATTATTTTAAACATGAATATCCTTCAAGACATAACCGAATAGGATGTAATGAGGGAAATATTGAAGATGTAATGAAAATTGAATTATCAGTTTTCAATCAACCTAAACTTGGATTTGGTGGTGTTCATGAATGATTGATTTCATATGATGAACATCATAGAGCTCATACATATATTCATCTCAACTATGAAGAAATGAAAAAAATTGTATAGTAAGTGCTTCTATCACCCATATTTTATGTAAAAAAAAATTAATATTATTTTATTTATAGATTATACAATGATGATACCAGGAAATAGTTTCCACAAATTACACCAGCTGCCCTTGATGAACATAAGCAATATAATTTTTCCTACTGGTTTCAAAGACTTGTAAAGTGAATTGTTTATTGTTTAAAATATACAATAAATTAATTATTTATTATATTTATAATTTTTTTCAATTTTTGAGGTAGCACAACATGAAACAAATTGATAATAAGTTATTTTTATTGAGTAAACCACCATCCAAAATGGTTAAATATTATAATATGTATGTGGTAAATGGTTTCATATTCTATACATGTGAATACGATGAATAAAAAAACAATGAATAATGGTGCTTTTTTGAGAGGATATCATCATAGGTAAAGTGAATTTGACTTTTATGGCTTACTAAATGAAATAATCAAACTTTGTTATCTAAGATAGAATTATGTAATAATGTTTAAAAGACATTAGGTTGATACTGATAGAGGAATTCATGTTTATATGCACAATGGAGTCATCGCCATTAAATATAAACACATTATTGTAATAAATGGACCATTTTTATTGCCTCACAAAGCATGTAAAATTTATTATTTTAATTATTGTTCCACTTTAAGGGAGTTAATTGATTGGAAGAGCATTATGAAAAATAAATCCCAAGAAAATTAGTTTATGTAAAGGGAATGTGGTTATATTGAAGTATATGGAATTTAATATTTCCAAGAGGCATCTACAAATACATATTTTCAAGGAAAATACATGAATATCGATGATGACACCCCACAGTTATAGGTCGATAGTGATGATGATGATTTATCAAATGAATTTAAATTAAAAAGAGATGATGAAGGTAAACTCTTATAAAAATTGGTGATACTGGGGAGGAATACGAAGATATTAACACCGTCATATATAAAGATTAGGATGGAGATGAAGATGAAGAATGAAACAATTACATGTTTCTTATAGTCATAATTAATATATGTAATAAATGTTTACAATTGTTTAATGAAAAAACTCTTTTCATGTTTCAGATGGATAAAAAGACTTCTGATGAGATGTTATATAGCCTTGAAAAGGATATCCTTCTTGGTAATGATCCTGATGCTTCATCATTCAACACTCAGGTTGTAGGCGGATCATCGTCAAATATAATGGGTTGTGGTGTTGTGAGATTAATGATTCCCGACCTTATTTTTGAGCAACATCCACATATTGATTTCAATCCACATATGCAGAGGTATATTTGGGTGTGTATTTTAGTTAATTTTCATTAATATTTATTAATTTTTTATGTAATAATTTTTTGATTGTTTTTTCTATTTCCCCCAGTTTTTCACATATAGCTATTAGATAGAGGAGTGTTATTCTGTGGAATTATTTTTCTAGAGCATGGGTGATGTGGGATCATATTCCCATTTATGTTTGACACTGAATGTTTGATCATTGGATGTTACATAAATAAATAATTGCTATTTTAAAATTTATTTAATTATTAACTTTATATTAGTAATTATTTTATAGGTTTATGGTATCCTATTGAAGATAGAATGAGGCACTCTAATTGGGAGGACTTTATGCCTGAGTTTTGTCCTTAGGTTTTTACACAATTTAAGGAATAGAGTGATGAAGAAAGATAGAGTCGTAGTTTTTATCAGTCTTTCTAGAACCATCGATCTTATTAAATATCCTCTCAAGTTTGATATGGATTGTGCTCATACTGGATGGAAGATAGTTTTTAGTGGAGATCATCATTAGGTCAGAATAACTCTGGGAGGCATGAGGTCATGCATAGATCTTGTAGCTACACATTCAGTACCGATCAATGAAATATGGTAAATACTTTTATTTAATAATTTTTATAACTTCAAATGTAATGTTTTTATTTTATTATTAGTATCAGTAGTTGAGTATTCTAATATTATAGAGTTTGATCTTTATAAGAGGATGTACACTAATCCTATCATTAGAGATATTACGGGTGGTCGACAGTGTCAGGTTGTGGTAAGTATATTTTTTTAGTTATAAAATTTACTGAAAATGATATTTTAACTACTTTAATTTCAAATTTCACTTAAAGGATTCATATGAGGCCACTAATTCTCACACACATGATGAGAGTCATCCTGAGACTAAGGTTCATGCCACCAATGCATTAAGTTTTGATGATGAAGCATGAATGTAAGTGACTTAGTATGCTTTTGAGAAAGTTAAAGTTTTTGGTATAAATTCTCAATTGATGTCTGATAGTTAGTATGGTACTACTAAATTTTCATCATTCATCTCTAGGGGAGCTCATGGAGAGTCATAATCATCAGCTGTAGTGTATGAGGAGATGATGTGGCCTTAGGATGAGGTCATAGAGATCTTGAGTAGAGATAAGGAAGAGTTTCATCTACAACATGAATAAAAATAGGAGGAGTAGCATCAATTGTATGAGCAGTAGATACAAAATATGATGAAGTACATGCGACATTTGGTACAAGGTATAGGGATGGAGTTCCCTCCACCACCTCCTCTAGATGACCCTCCCCATCCTTAGTGATTTATGAAATTTTTGGAAAATTTATTATGATAAACATTTGAATGAACATATTATTCGTAATATTGTTTTTAATTAATATATTTATAGTTTTATAAATATTTTTTATATTACTATGATGATTCTTTTAATTTTAAATTTTTTAAATTTTTAAATTTTTTATTTTTTATTTTGTTATATTATTTGCAAGGGGACTGTTCAATCATCATAAATAAGTATTTGGGATGTGTGAACAATCCCATCCCAGATACTCACGTATATATTTCTGTAAATTATTTTGTGATGGGTGGAATCTATGTCAATTTGTTTTACAATAGACCATCCCAAAAATACATTTTTGATGTATTTTTTAGCTATGGGTCATTTTTGATGGGACCCCATCACAAATGACTCATCTCAAATACCTCATCTTCCAGTAGTGCATGGGTGATCATAGATTGACTATTGAAGGTACCCCACTTCTTTTCTATCTGGGGGACCTTTACTGTTGGTGATATGGGTAGTTTTTACATTAAGTAGATAGTTTGGGTGAATGGTGTTTTGAGGAGAATCATTTATGATAGAGATCCTCATTTCACATCTCAATTCTGAAAGGGTCTTCAGAAGGCTCTAGGATCACAGGTTCTTTTGAGTATGGATTATCATCCAATGAATAATGGAAATTATGAAAGGACTATTTAGGTTTCAGAGTATATGTTACGAGTTTATGTTTTAGATTTTGGTGGTTTATGGGATTAGCACTTATCACTTGTGAAGTTTTCTTATAATAGCAACCTACATGAATCAATCCAAATGGAAACTTTCAAGGCGTTGTACGGTAGGGAATTTTGTTCACCTATTTGTTGGTTGGAGATAGGTGAGTTAGTTATTGTTGAACCTAGTATCATGAAATATACATCTAAATATGTTTAGATGATTATGAGTCTATTGGTGATAGCATATAGTAGGAAAATATCTTATGCTGACCAACATACATGACCTTCGGAGATTGAGGATGATTATTGTGTTTTATTTTTGGTGTCACCTTTTTTGGAGAAATTCCATATTAGGAAACATGGAGAACTAGCACCTAGTTTTGTCAGGCCATTTGAGATAGTGGAAATTGTTGGTCTACTGGTGCACTAATTGACTCTTCCACAACACTATAGTGCCATGAATGACATTTTTCATGTATCGTAGCTTCAAATATATCACCCGACCCTTCTTATATGGTAGAAGTTGATGACTTAGAGCTTGATGTACATTCTTTCTTTGAGAATAATATGATATGTATTGTGATCTATAGAGATAAGTATCTTTGTGGAAAGACCATACATATAGTTTGAGTACAGTGGAAGAATGGGCATGTTTAAGAGGAGACCTCGGAGTGGGAACATGATATGCAAGCACAATGGATAGACTTATTTTCCAAGACCCCACAATGATACTTAGACTATCTCAGAGATGAGCAATTATGTGATGGGGAGGTTATAAGATCTCATATTTTTATATGTATATTTCTATTTGAGTTTTGTTTAAACCTATTTTCCTTGGGGATTTCCTAGTTTAAACCTTGTTCATCGAGTATCATTTGGGGATAAAGATATTTTGTTGGGGAAAATGACTTAATTTTTGGGGATGTATGTTTGTTGAAATTAATGTATTTTGGGTATAAAATTTTCAAGATATTATGAGGGTTATTTATGAGTTTGGAAGGCTTTAAAGGTGGTTCAGGTTTTCTTAGAGAAGAAGTTCTCAGAGCTGTTTTATGGGAACTCTCACCACATGAATACTTTACACAACATTTTTTTATCACGATCAAGATATAAAATAATTTAGAGTGTGAAATGGCTACACATTATGAAATTGGTTCACATCATGAATAGTTGATCGAGTTTATTTTAACTCATGTTGATGAATTTTTCATCATATCTCATAAATCAAAAATTTCACATTGTTAAAGGGTTTCATGCCATGATTTTATTATGGCCAGTGGTTTTAAACCATGTATCCTATATGATTTTATTTTATTCATGTTGAATACCTCTCTATTAAACCATAATAATACTCTAGATAAATTTGGATCCATTTCTTCCCTTCCAGGCATCTTGATCAAGCATTTAATCTCTAGTGAGTTGTTTTACATTAGTTTTACCCCATCTTCCATATATTCTCTATTATCATGATGTAATCTCTTGAATACTACTGCACCAGGTTTGGATCGTGTATGATCTAGGTTTCCACTTGTTATTCCTTTTCCTTCATTCCCCATTGGCATTCCTAGCTGAGATAATTGCTTTAATCGTCATGTAAAGTTAGGTTGTCTAAAACAAATCCATATGGCCTTTTTCTATTTTGTTCAAGTATGTGAAATATTATGAAATTCCACTAACACACATGCATGTTAACAAATATAATAAATCATATTTTTGGACTAATCATTGGATCCCGTTGGATCCAATTGTGTTGAGACCTGTCTTGTGGCTACTCGTAGGGTGAACCTACCTTGAATAATGATGAACTAGCTAATGGATTAAATATGTTTTATTCCGACATGAAATATAAGGTTATTGTTTTTGATAAATTCACCTTGGAAAATGGTTTCCTTTATTATTGAAATGAATGGTGATAATTTGATATAAAATGTGTTTGAAAACTGGCATGGTAACATATTAAATTATAATTTAATGAGTGGATGGGTAATTGAAGGAAAAATGGTAATTGGATGAATTGACCAATGTAAATTAGGATATTTTGTTGTCTTGTTCTTACTGTGTGGATTTTGTTTTGATTTATGTTGAAATGATTACATAAAAGGTTCAAACCAATTATGTTTAAATACTTATATAAAGGTATTTTTCTAGTGATTCTGAAATGTTTATATAATGGGATAAGCCGATGTTGTTTAAATGATTACATAAAGGGAATTTTTTTGTGATGAAATTATTATATAAAGTGATTTTCTTATTGTTGCTAAAATAATTATATAGTAGTATTTTTCTAGTGATGTTGTAATGTTTATAGGGATTAACTCATTTATGTGATTATGTAATGTATTTTTGGTTGTGGTTAGCATAGTTGTGCTACACACTTAGAGATATAACAACATGGTACATAAGTAAATTTATTGTTGTATTGTATTAATTAGTTAATTAATACTCTTTATTATCTCCTTATTGCATGAACTTTTTATCATAATAGTTTTTTTATATATGATGTTGTCTACATATAGAGTTTTACTCACACTCTATTTAGACCATCGTTTGGTACCCAATAAAATTACATGGATACAGATTTGGACAAGGGTAAATGACCATATTATTGATTTGTTACTTGTGGGATGGGTTGGAGAATGGATATGAGACCAACATTGGGATTCAAGACTGGGGAATTTTGAGTTTATTTTTTTCAATATGGTATTTTATTTGTATTACTTTTATTTTTACATTTAAACACATTCCATATTGTCATTACATGGTCTATTACTTGATTAATAATTTATTTTCCAGTTGTATGATGTATGGTTTCCTCTATTTGTATTACACTATTTTTTATTCTATATTTTAACTTGGTACCATGAGGTATAGTCCCCTCACTATGTTATCTACACACCAACTACTAGTTGAAATCCTCTAACATATGGGGAGGTGCGCTTGAGGTCCAGTAACCAACCTGATTTGACCATGTGAGAGAGTGCCAGATTGGGGTATGTTACAAAGATAATCTTATGAATCTCTCCAAGTTTCCTTCATGGATTTCTTGGATTTATCCTTATAACTAACTTTACTGAATTTTTTTATTAATATTTTTTTTATCTTGTATCCATAGATAATTTGGATTGATATGGGCACACATCTAACATTCATAAAATCTTACTACTTTTGAATTTACATCATAATTATTGTACTTGTTAAAATATTTCTTAAAACCTCTTATATTATTATAGAATTTTATGAATTTCTTGGAAAATTGAGAAATCTCACTATCTAAAGTATATCTATTAGATTCATGTTCATCGAATGACTCATCCTTTTGATCTTCTTCACACTTCTTATCATCTTTTGAAGTTGAGATTTTAAAAGAAGCATTCTCCTTCTTAAATAACTTATAATCACTAGAACGAACTTCTATATCTGCCTCATAAATCATCAATATTCTAATGAGATATTTTATTTTGAAATAATTTACCTATTTAGGTTGTTTAATAGTATCCAAGATCCCACACTATCATGGTGGTGGGATTATTATAATTTATAACGCTTTTTATGGATCTTAAAAAGATATTCTAAAAGAAGAAACATTCTTTACCACTTCAGTAAGTATTCCATTTAACTAAGTGATAATATACCTTTCTATAATTTTAAAAATATAAAAATTTAGTTTTTAAGTATTATATCTGGGATTTCACACATTGTATGTGTCTTCCTAGGAAACCACTATAGTATTCCACATTTCATGGGGTATTTTTCCTTGAGAAACTTAGTTAAACTAATCTGGACCTAGTCCACAAAAAAATATCCTTCATTTTGTTGGAATTTATATCATAGTTAGATTTAGTATCATAATACCAAGTTTATAGTTGAGTTTCTACAATTAAAAAATGTCTCACGACTTTAAGATAAACCACCAGTCCAAGGTTCTTTAGATAGATGATCATCCATTCTTTCTAACATACATAATTATCACCATTTAAATAATATCCAACTACCATAGATATGACATCTCTATTATCATTAATTAAAACCATTTTAAAAATGATATTTATAATTAAACCTTTGATAGCTGATCACTCATGAGTCTCATGATTTGGTACTAATTTTTGTCATGAAAGGTATGAAAAAGAATCATGATGGGGTGGGGATTGGGGGTGACTTGAGTTCTTAAATGTTTTGTCACATAGATAAACACCCTCTTTTAGTTTTGAAAAAAAAAATTATTTCTGAAAAAAATAGAAACAAAAAATAAAACTAAAATGAAAATAATTATACTGAAAGATTTATAGTGGTTTGAGGAAATGAAGTCCTCTAGTCCACCACACCAACACTCTTCTCTATGAGTTTGGTGATTTTCACTAGATCGAACCTCTTACGAGGGAGAAACCGTCCTTTATTAGGATCTACACAATTGAGTGAAATAATTTTAAACTTTTTCCAATAACATGGAATCATTCAACCCGGATCCAACAAGTCTTTACAAACAATAACCATTAGTTACTTTTATCAAGAACCTTTACAATGAAATATGTGAAAAAAATTAGATATTACAAGTTTAAAATGTAGTTTTAAGGTACAATTGATATAAGGATAAAATATCTAGAATATATTATTAGAAAATAATATATATCTAGAAGAGTCTTCTAAAATATCAATAAGAATGATCAATATAACGCAACTATAGATCAAGATTCTTCTTCTAATTTTTGATTAAAAACAGAGTATCATTGAACAACTTTGAAAGAGATAGAGACATTTCATGTATATTATCTGGTTGTTTCATACTTCTCTGAGTTTTACTTCTTACACATGAGATAACATGATGTATATATTGAAAATTAATGCACCAATTTTGAAATAAATTCAGAACACATGATCCGTAAAACCCAGGATCAGAGAAACACTTTTTTTTGGAAATACCACAACAAGAGTAGATATAAATAAATTATTCTTATACATATTTCCTTTCGTGGTATGTGACTATTATTTTAATAATTCTTATCACAAATAGGTAATCCAACATTTATATACCATTTGATAGCATTAAAATCTAACTCAAGTGCTTCAATGTTAACAAATACATGTTATAACATGAAATAACTGATTTTATATCATCATGTAATTGATTTCTATAATTAAATCTATATAGATAAATTGAAATGGGTAGTTGAATTTACATAGGTATTATTCACATATCTAATTACCTTGATGTAACCAATTTTTACATGTAGCTAAGTATGATTCATGTAGCCAAATATATTCATGTAGTATTTTTTCTCATGTATCTAAAATTGATGTATTGGTTTGGAAGCACATAGCTGATTTCACCATGTATCTGATTCACATAGATAAATAATTCATGTAATTGATTTACATTATCAATTGATCTATATAAAAAATATCTCTTTTAGTTGATCTCATCAATGTACGTGATTCGAAAATGTAACCGATTTATATAGGTGAGTCCTTCATCTAGGTGATTTACATAGTTTAATTCTCACATAACCAATTTTTCCAGACTTAAGAAAATTTTAACCGAAGTGTCTAGAATGATAAATTCATGAAATTGACTACAAAAATACTTAAAAATAAGATAAAACTTAATGAAAAATTAAAAAAAAATTATTAGTAAATTATGAAGGGTATTTGAGATCATCAAAACCTAAAGTACATGGGATGTGTTTAATTAAAATTAGTAGTCCAACAAAATTTATCTTGGAAGAATATGAAAATAAATCATTATCATCCATGGGTTTTAATCTTAATTTGTAATATTTTGAATAATTATAATGATAGTCATTTTTTAAACGATATATGTTAATAATTGGGTGTTATTATCGAATATTTGGTGGTTAATGGTATATTTCTTAATATGATGATTTATTCAATTAGCTGGTGCTAACAATTTTAGTTTTGGTTAATGTCTAGTGATATGAGGAAGATATTTTTTTCTTTTTTTTTAAATTATGTGCTCTGTTATAAGTTGATATTAGTTATTCATGAATAAAAAAATCCATCTGGAATGCTCATCATTTTTAGAAGTGATGAGTTTTTGGTGGAAGTCAATTAAAGGATGACATTATAAATGGAACTTATAAATATTTTCTTTTATTTTGATATATATGGTAAATTAATTACTTAACTATAGAAAAAGGTTCTTAAAATATTTTTTTCATATATCCTTCAATTATAAATATTTTATGGTCTTTTAACCCCTCACTTATTCATGGTTTTGAGGTTGTTAACTTTATCCTGTCCATGTTCTCTATCACTCTATATTAGTACTTGGGAGTTAATTTTTCCATGTACATATTTTTACTTCACAATAATTTCCACCTATCTAGAAACCTATAATTTTTTATTCAAAATAAAATTCATATTTATCTTTACCTCTTTTCAAGAGTATGTTTTATTAACACATTTTATGATGTGTCTTTTCCACAAATGAATTTTCAAATATAAAACCCTTGATTACTGAGAAAAATTTTAAATTTAGTTGACATAATTTGATAAAGGGTAGGGGGATATTTTAAACACCCCTTGATTTTATGAAATAATCTTTTTAAATAAATTTAATTTTTTATATAGCTTTCATTACACATAACATCGTGTTTTAATGAACTATGATATACTATTAAAATATAATTATTTGTTACGGTTATAACCTGAACATTAAATTGGTGGGTATGAATAGAATGAAATAATTTATTAAATAATTATAAATTAAAAAATCAATATAAATTTATTGATATGTTCTTAGAAAATAATCGCAATTTTTTTAGTAAAGTCGTGTTATTATTTAATGAATACATTTTCTATAAAAAAAGAAATATGTCGATTTTTTTGAGTAAATAGTGTTATTAATTTCTAGAAATATAATAAATTTTAAGAACATACTTTTTAAAATCAGAATAAGAAAATTATCTTAGGATTAATTTTTGAGAATTTTCTTAAATGATTAATTTTCCTAGTGAAAAGTAAAAAATACTAATTTTATTAAAAGCTGAACATACATTGTTCCAATTTATTTTAAAAAAATTTGAAAGAAAAAATTGTTTTCTTATATTTTAAATAATAAAATTATGTTTATTATAATAAATTTTATGTTTGAATTTATTATAACAACATTTTTATAGTAAAAAAGGAAATTTATTGAAAAAATAGTTTTTATGCATGGAATGTGTTTTTATATTAATAAATTAAATTGATCAATATTGGTAAAAGATTTAAATAAAATTTATATATTTTATAATAAATAAAATGTTTCTATGTTCAACTAATATTTTTCTAGTCTTGAGATAAGAATAAATTTGGTTCCATGCTTAAAAAAATATTTTTCTAAAATTGGTTTTTATCGCACTTTGCACACTTAATTTAAAATTAATTTATAAAAATAATTGGCATTTAATTGATAAAATGAATTATATATAAGGAATAAATATAATATAATTTGCTAAATAGGCCCATTTTATTTTTAGTCCTTATGAATAGTAACCATGGCCAAATTTATCACCACAGTAAAGGGTAAATTTGGGTAATCTAGGATAAAACTAAGTTATAAGGCCATATTTTATTATAATAATTCTTATTAGATGAATATAATTCTATAATTATAACATTTGGCTTGAAATTTAGTGTTTTAATAGAAAATTATAAATAAAAATGACCTATATAATATTTAAAGCACAAAATGTTACAAAATATTACTCTTTTAGTTTAAAATAACTCTTATATTGTCCAAATATAGATAAAATAAAGTTATTAATAAATATAAATATCTATTATGAGATTAAATAAATTATATTCATCATATAAATTTATTTATAATTTTTAGAAGTAATATAACTACCTTAAATGATTGTGCAATGCGAATACAATATTTATTCAATTAACAAAAAACTAAATTATTTTGAAAATATTTAAAGTGATATAATTTGAATAATTTAATATATACCATGAATTTTATATGTATTAGATAGGTTTTAAATCATTATTTTTGAAATAACCCTTTATATTAATGTATTTAAAGTCAAATTAAATGAATAGTGTTAAAAATGACAATAATGATATTTTATAATAAAAAATATTTTATTAAATGATATAAAATTCATAAAAATATAAAATTTATACAAAAAAATGGGATAAGGTTTTAAAATTAAACCATGGTCTATTTATAGGCCCTTTCTTATTTTCTAGTAACATTATTAATCCCTAAAGGATAGAAAACATTAATATTAAGGTAATTGTCAAAAAGATTAATGAATGGTTAAGACAATATGGTAAGGGTAAAAATGTGATATAAAATTGTCAAAATTATATTGTATGGAATTATTTCAACTAATCACGATCTTATCTTGTAATATTTTAAAATTTGGACAATTTGGACATCAAAATTAATTTATATTAATTTAATATTTTAAGAAATTTCAAGGTTTCCCCTCCCCTCTTATATAAAAAGGTGACCCTCCTTTACCTTCTTAACACAACATTGAACCCTATAGATTGACCAAAATTTAAAAATTTATGTTTTACATCACCATATCCACATTTTAGTGGTTCCTTTCTTCCCAATAGACCAACCCTAGATCCCTTAAGATGAGAACAGACAAAGTTATTTCAATGAATTTTTAATTTCATTAACAGATCAATTTTTTAGTTATTCTTTTACCTATTTTAAATATGTTATATTTTTATTAAAATAATAAATTAGGTATCCTATAAATACATAAATGTTATTATTATTATGAAATAAAATTATTCAATCTCTTTCCACTAAATGATAACTAAAAATATCACTTGTGCATACGTACGACTTACCCTTTGCACATAGTGATACAATTGACTTCCCATCACTATAATTTATGGATGTGTATTATGATAAGTTTAATGTTTATATATAATAATTATAAAATAATTATTCTCTTGTAATTATAATATCACATCTGACTTCTTACCTTTTAAATCATTGGAAGACGATAACGTCGATCATGATTAAGTGTGGACTACCACCTATATGAAGATATAGGATTCGTTTTTAATTTATATTTTTATTTTATGGTAATAAGGATATATTTAATTAATTAATATTATATATATTATATAATAGTGATTCTATAAATGTGTCTTATTATTTATCTTCCTTTCATTTCATCTTTCAAAAAAAACATCATTCATGTGTACATATCACATACAGTCGCCATGAATGGTGTAGTTGATTTTTCTATCTATAAATTTATAAATTAATATAAACATGGATATATTCAATATTTATGTTTTTTATATCATTAATAAAATTTTGTATATGATGTATCCATGATTAAAACATAAGTACTAAAACTACCAAACAAAAAAATATGTGAAAACATGAAGCAAATATCACATGGAAAGTGATTTTAATAAATAAATGTTAAAAAATGATGATAAAAGGATATAAGTAAATAATATATGGTATTATATTTTTGACTATTATTTTGTAATATATTTATAATATGTTTTTATTTATTATACAATATATTCCCATTCATATGAATGTATTCTTACCCAAGGTAGGGGATTTTCCTCTCACTTTTATTTTTGTGGGACACATACCTCACACACCACTTCTTCTTTTATGTGGTGTATATACTATTGATGAATATATTTTTTGATAATTATTATTAATTTTATGGGGATTTATATATCCATATAATTTTATTTATTTCATGGTAATTATAATTCAAATTTTATGAAAACTATAATATTTTTATGTTATAATCTCATTATATATTGGGATTGTTTATGGTTATGTTATGATGATGAAATAATATGATATATATTTCAATATACCCAGGAATTTTTTATAGTATGTTTATTTCATGAAATTAAACATTTTCCATTAATTTTCCTCATCTTAAGTACTCATGTTAAGGAAAATATTTTTAAGGAAAATTGAAATTATTTCTATCTTTGGTCAATTTTTTTCTTACATATCCTTATTTTATAAGAAAGTTATAAGGAATGTTTTTAATTTTATCATGTGATTATTTATGGTGCTTTTTACTCATGTTTTTATTTTTATAAAATAGATAAAAATGAATCTTCTTGTCATTTTATGAATGAGGTACTTTTTGATTTTTTTTTACAAAAGTGTAAAAGGATTGTTTTTTATTAAATTATACAGCATGAATGGAATTTACCACCCTCATGACCACTCAATGATTTTAATATTTAATTACAATTTTTATTATTTATTTTAAAATAAAAAGTTTCAAATAATATTTGGGAATTTTTTTTCTTTGTTATTGAAGTGATTTAAAAATGGAAAGTTTATTTTCCTCAAGAATGTTTTAATGTTATTTTAGTCATATTTAAATTCATCAAAGACAATAACCCTTGATTTGAGTTATTATTTATTAGGGATATGAACAAAGGAAAATGTCCTTATTATTTATTTTTATGTTTTAAGTTTATGATTAAAATATGTTTATGAAATATCTTTCTTTTCCATGGGTTATTCTATGATGAAATGATGAAATGTTTATAAAATCTATTAATTTTATATGTTTATTATATGATTAAATATTTTTGAAACCCATTTCTTTACATTGGTTTCTATACGATGAATGTGTTATGATCATGTGTAAATCATATGTTTGGTTTCCATTATGTGACAGTGTTTATGTTATAACCAAGGATGGTAGTTTTGTTATAACTAAGGATAGAGGTTACATTATAACCTCAGATGGTGATTTTATTATAACCAAGGATAGTGGTAACATTATAACCAATCATGGTGGTGACGTTATAACCAAGGAATATTGTCATTTTATAACCATGTATGTGTGAAACCTATGTGTCCCCTATTATGTTGGGTAAATATTGATATCTAATGAGATAAATAGTTTTGAAATGGGGTGTGAACCCAGTTCTATAAGGTACTATTTCCATTATGATAGTGTTGGGAGTTAATGTTGACTACTAAAATGGTTTAAGGAGTGAACCCATTCCACTATGATAGCCTTGGAAGCAATCATTGACTAATAAGGAAATGATTTTTTATGCTTATGTGTATGCCAAAAAATTTTGTCTTATTACAATGTTATGTTATCATGGAACATATTATTTGATTCCATTATGATTCACATCTTATGAATATAAAATATTTTTTCCATGACTCAATTTTATGATTAATGTAAATAAGGGTATGATTTTAAAATGTTATGCTCATATTCTCATAACTTTATGTTCATGTTATCCTTAATAGATCATCGATATCTCCCTTTTCTACAATTATTGTTCATATAAGCTAATAGTTTCTTTTGTTTTGTTTTTCAAGGTTATGAATACATTTACTATGTATGATATGTATAATAAGTTTTATAGTTATTAAGAGCTTATTGGGAGATGATGTAGATATTTTATGATGTAATTGTTTATGTTTAAAAGTTCCTAAAGTCAATAGACCTATACGATCTTCATACAGATCATTATATTATGTAAACAATATTAATCTATTAAGGTGTGATATCTTTTTATGAATAGTGTAGTTCAATATAACATGGTCTCCCTAAAAAATAAAACTATGTATACATAAGGATTATCCCAAGGGAGAAATTCAAATGGAAAGATAATACTCTAAAACCAACTTCTATAGTTATTTTCTTCTTCTACACCTCTTAAATACCCACTATCAATGAAGGTATGATAATTTTTTTTACTATTATTAAGTGTTATTATACTAATGGAATATCAATTTAATAATTTCATCCAAAATAATTTAGATAAAAAAATTCATCATGTGTGTGTGTGGACTACAGCCTCTGTGAATGAATGGTTTTGTTTTCCATGACAACCTAACATGGATGAAAATAAAAATGTATTTAGTATAAAAAATGAAAATTTTATACATTTAATACTCTATAATGATAATATATGAAATCTATAAATAATAAAAATAGTAAAAAATTATAGAAACTTTGACCACATTAAATTGACATATCATGGAGCCTTTATTAATTTTGATCTATTTTGGTATAAATCTTGAAGCTATATAAGTATATTTATAATGGAATAATAATGGAAATAAACCTATACAATTATAGAGATCATGAAGTTATTTTATAACACCTTTGAACATGGTCAAAATACCATAGATGTTATAAAGAAATTAACTAAAAAGCCCTATGTAACCAACAAAAGAGAAACCTATATTAAAAATAAATAAGAAAATATAATAAATGAAAAAAAATTATATATAGATGAATATGTAAAGAGAAATGTTAGACATGTGGTAACCGTTTCATCTAAAAATTTACTTCATTGAGGCATATTTTCTTTTATGCACCCAATTTCATTTGAATTGTGTGTATTTTTTCAATTATCTATATAATAGATTTAATCATCTTTATTCATGGAAATTTAACATTAACAAGAATATTTATCTATTTTATGGGGTTTACTAGAATATTTATTAATTCGTAAGGACCTCTATCTCAATGTACTTTTATTGAGGCATACTTTGATATAATGAAACAATAATAATTTATATGGTGTAACTACTCCCCCCATGACTAATAATATCATAAATTATTTTTGAACATGGGAACATCTATTCCATTCATAATCACCATTTATGTAGGCTATGATTAATGTATTCTATAGAATATAATAATCTTTTATAACTCAATATGATTTCATTAGTAATAATGTTTCTCCTTACGATTTATCTTTAATTTCTTTCGGTATACCATATTTATAACCCAAAAAATTTCTTTTGATTCAAATATTCTATATTGGTGAATTATAATAATTTTTTAAAATGAAACTATGTTAAGAATAATTCCCATAAATTTAAATGAAAATTTCACATCCTTGTCGATAATTTCCATTCCTTCCATGTTCTTTAATTTTATTGGAAATATCATTGAGATTTATATCATGTGAAGATCATATTTACATTCTCACCTTTTCAAAATAATGTTTTATTATCTTATTTTATGATATGGTATTTCAGTAATGGTGTTTTAAAAATTCAAAGATATCTTTTATACCACCCTCATTACTTAATAATTACATATTATATTTTTTATCAGTTTTATGAAATCTTATTATGATTATTTTATTATATATTTTATATATATATCTTATATATATATATATATTTCTAGTTCAATATAATTTTAATTTTTGTGGTAATGCCAATTTTTAGTTCCCTTTTTAAATTCTGACTTTAATGCAAACCTAATTAAAGAGAACATTCATATTTCTTATCTCAGGTATAGCATCACCCCCATCAGATGTTATTAAACCATAAAGAGAATCTATAGAAAAAAATTATCTTAGATATACCCCTCTTGATTAAATTTTGAATCGATGAAATTTAATATATTATTTCTTTCATAAAAAAATAATTTCTTATTTTATAATGAATCACCTAAGTTTTTTGATTTTATTCATTATTCTCATAATATTTATTTTTAATTTCCTATATTTAAACTCCATGTTCATGAATTATGTCAGCTTTTCAATTTTAAAAGATAAAAATGTTCTAATTCCCTATCATCTTTATAATAATTTTTATTTAAACTTCAGTTATTCCAAAAATTTAATTTATGAAACCCACACATTTATCATGGGTTTGATCATGCTTAAGATTTATGAATGCTTTATTTTCTTCATGTAGCATGCATATTCATGATATTCATTTATGTGAATGGAGTGCCCAAAATTATATATCTATACAATATAATGGTTAATGATTTATTTCTTATTATATGTTATATATGATATTAGGGAGTAAACCTAATATATTATGGGACCTTTTCCACCATGTATAGTGAATAAGAAGTGAGCCTAAGAATACTATGTGATGAGTCAACCCAAAATATTATATTTCTCCAATTAATTGGGTAAATAATTATATCTCATGAGTTATTATATAAGGTATTTGGGAGTGAAGCTAATACACCATGGGTCATTGTCCAATTTATGATGTTTCTCTTAGAAGTAACCTATGATTTTTTTTTGATGTCATATATTATTTTGTTGAAACAATTCCATGATATATATTTTCATTCTAGTATTATATGTTTCCATGCATGTTATCCTTATATTTATGATATAAATTTATTCCTATTAACTCACAAGTTATGTTTTATTTCTATGTTTATTTCCTTATTGTGTTTTCTAGCTCACTCTTTTCTATATGTAATTTCCAAAGGATATCCAATAGTGTTTTAAAATATCTATGATAGTTAGGAAAAATATGTTTGGCTTTAAATAATTATGATTCTTTTTTTATGTTCATAATAGTGTATTTATGTATCCAATATTACAAAGACACTAACCCTATGATTCATAACCTATATTGTTATGAAAGTGTGATATAAATCAGGATTTAAAGTATGCTTAAAGCTTGAACCACTATATGTAATGAAACACTTATATGTCAGATATATGGATCCCTAATCCAAGAATCTGTATGTATGAATGTAAAAATTTCAGTACTATGAGTTTCATAATCCTAAACCCTAATGTTGACTGCTAGCTACTAATATATATTTTCCATGGGAACCATTTACCACACCTTTCACTTAGGGATCCTCTTCCTAGAAGATATTTACCACTAAGGACCACTCTAGTAACCCTATATTGGTGAAGATATAGAGGGGTACTATGCTAACATGAACATCCATATGAATTCCATGCTCAAATTTTTCAAGCTTGAAAATATCTTCAACAGACCATATCAAGGGAGTAACACGTGATGTCGGTGAACCTTGAAGGAAAATCAACTTCAAAAAATCTCCCCTACTAAAACTCAATGATTACCTAGATACAAACTAAATATATGGTTGATGAAAAATACTCCTATGAAAGTGAAGATTGAACAACATAAATTAATGAATCACCACATCATATGTTCGAATCACCATAATCCAAAAATATATAGATACCCCATGAAGGTGTTAAGACCAAGATGAAGAGGAAGGTGTTTGTTTTCAAGTGTTGTATTTTGTAGTCAAGGAAAGTTTTTGAAGAAATAAAATCACCTAAATTTATATTTGGTGAAAATAGTATTGATAGTTGTTTTCAAAAGAATCAGACTTACCCTGTCCATCATAACAAAGAGAAGCTGTTTGAAAGAAATGGTTCTAATCAGACTTTCTTTGGGTTCAGAATGAGATAATATCGTAATGAGGAATTGATCATAATCTAGAATGAGAGAACCATTCAGATAGAGAATGCATATTTATGGAAGTAAATGGTCAATAGATTTACTCTAGATCTCGTATGAATAAAGTGATCATATCAAAGCATGCATGAATATGATAAAATAAAATGTGATGATGCTTTTCTGATTCATATTTCATAAATCATATGTTAATTATAGAATTTATGATACAAGATTGGTGAAATAAAGGGGGTGTAAAAAATATTCATGCCCATTTTATTCTAATAAGAGAAGGTTTCTAGGAATCATACTCAAAATATCATACCTAGGATAATCGTATCTAGGCTAATAATACCTAGAATAATCAGGATTATCTTATCCAAGCCAATCATATTCAAAAATATCATACTCATGGAAATTAAATTTGTGCTAATAAAGAAATAAATAGGATACTGGAGGATTGGAAAGTTTCAATACGTTCAATTGCAAGTTCCGAACTATAGAAAATGATCCTCAAATGTATTCAGAGGCATGATAATGGTGTTTATTGTAACGCCCCGACCCCAGTTACCCAGAGTCGGTGCATTATTACATAACATTGGCATGATCGCAAGAAAGATCAAATCTCGAAAGACCGATTGGTTTAGTAGCCTTGGAAACACTAGATATATTCATAAGTTTTACATTACATCATAAAATGAAAAACTACTACAACAACATATTGTTTCCACAGTCCACACTATAATCTCCTCATAATATCCCTACAGGTCATTCATAACTTACATCTTCACATCCTGGGAAAAATAAAACATAGAAAAGGGGTGAGCTCAAATGCCCAGTAAGGATAACAATATAGCGGAACATTCAAAAATAAGCATAAACATTTAAGGCAATGAATTACTAAAACAAAAGCCTTTTAAACTTGAACTTCAACATAGTATGGAAAAAGTAAAATGAAATAATGCCATTTACTTGTTCACGAGGATATCCTACTAATCGAATAATCACATGCAATATCAATAACCACTTTCATAATGTTGGAATGCATAATGCCAGACTATCATAACCACATAGCCAAGGCCTCATGCCAAGACTACAAATAAGATTTTTCCAAGGCCTTGTGCCAAGACACTAGTTTGTCTCATGAGACCTACCGATGCATCGAAGAGCTATAGCGGGCTCCACCCGTCACATATTAAGTCCAATGCATTCCCATATGAAAAGGTTTAAACATAACATAAACATTCGTATTAAAACTAGCATACGAAATGTCAATACTTTCACCATAAACTATGAATGGTATAAAAATAGCACATCCACAGTCAAACATATCACAAAACCTTCAATAAAATATAGAAGTTTTGTATCATAATAAATAAACTTCAAATAATCTTAAAATCCATCAAAGGATGTTGACATAGATGAAATCAAAATTCTTTTTAAATAAATATCTCCTTTTATTTTGAAATCATTTAAGATCCATATAAAATAAAACATTTTCTTTGAAAATATTATTATAAGCTTGTAAGGGAAGCTTTGAAGATTTTATAACGGCGGAAAATAGCCGCACCCGCCGTATAAGTTAAAAAAACATTCTTACCATAATTCTGTCGAAAAGGTTAAAAAGGACCTTGTTTTGAAAACGACGGAAAGATTCCTTTATAAACCTCTTATAAAAAGTCAAACAAGGGTATAAATGACTTTAACCCATATTCTTGTAAATAATAAATATGTTTTGAAATACATTTCAAAGAAACATGGATGTGGATGATAAAGAAATCCCAGTAGATTATTACGTATAAACAACCTCGGATAATGAAGAGATTGTGAAATAACCCTTACCTTGTACTTTTCCTTGGTTGGGGTAGGTTAACCTCCTGTATAATGGTGAAATAATTATTATTAAATTATACAAGAATCATATACATTAATATGATATCATATATGATCTTTTAACATTGATTTATTAATAATATCTTAGTATTATCGTCGTTTCGGGTGATAATCGATTCGTTCTTCTTAAATGTTTGGTTACGTAAGACATGTTTGTAATGGATAGATTATATCTTATTCATAATCAGAATGATATTAACATTATTTTTAACCCTAAAATGAGAATAAGACTTGAATGGATAGGATGGAGAATGAATCTCATCGCGTTCGTGGAGACGGTAGTCCGTACGTACGCACGAACGCTACTTCCATTTAATTTTTATTTTAAAAGAATCGAATCCAAATGATACATAGGTATATTACTATTAGAGTATAATATAAAATTTTATATATGTTACTTAAGTTCATTAACACCATCCTTTATATGTTCCATGTGTGGTATGAACGAGTCATATCATTTTAAGGGGGCGGTAGTCCGCACTTCCTCAAATGAAATTATCGTATGTATATACAACATGAAACGAATAATGGTATGAAATAAAATGGAATTACAGAAGCTTATATATAAAAAAATATATCATTAATATCATATTTAATTACAGTGCCATCATAATGGCCACCATGAGAGGCGGTAAGATGTATTTGAACAATCATCGTTTCGTGAGGCGTTAGTTTTCCATCCACATAAACATTATGTTCATCATCCATTAGATGGAGTTGTGTGTATGTGTAGTTTTAATACTTCTTATAACAACATCCTAGTATATTGTGGATACTGGTGTTGTTTCAAAAGAAAGGAAATAAAAAGAGTTTGGGGGTTGGAGAAGCAAAATAAATGAAAATAATTTAAGAGAAATCGTTACCTTTAATTTAGGTAACTCACTTTTGTTGGAACCAATGGACTTATTGAAATGCTTTCTGCCTAAGGGGAAGCTTCAAGGAGGAGGAGAGGGATGTGGGGAGATTATTTGGGCAGGGTTTGGACGAGCCAAGTGGCTTGAGAGGTGTGAGGAATGAGTAGAAGTGGTCTCCTTTTATAAGGGAGAGGAGGGGCTCTTTAGGAAAGAGTGAAAGTATTACTTTATAATATAATTATATTCGGTTTATAATTGTCCAAAAATCATTGAGGTCGAAGATAAGATGACTCATATTCTAAATAACATCAACCAATAAGAATTGGACAGGTTTATATAATATTTTAATCATTATAATCTTATTTATTTAAATGATATATTAATGAGGTAAACATTGCATCATTATTGTGTCATTAATAATTTAAATTATTTGATGTCTAAAAATTATAAATAAAATATAATTATGTAGGAAATCTTTTTAGCTTTCTAATGAATATTTATAATCTAAAATCCAACATGTATAACCCTATGTAAAAATTGTTCTTCTAAAAGATGTAAGCTTATGCCGTTTTTATTTTTATTTTAACTTTATTAATATAATGTGTCCCTACCACATACAAGTGGCTCCAAGGGGTCCCCAAATCGACTCAAGGATGCCCATGGTCGGTTATGTGTCCACCAATAAGGTTAGGACACGTTTTAGGGTAATTTTGTATTATTATAATATTAGTTTTTAACCCTTATTTACCGGATTTACCCTTTAACCATGGTAAATAAAATATTTACCGCAGTAATTATTCAAAATGTGTAAAAATAAAAGTTACCTATTTACATAATTTGGACATCCTGATTCCAAATATGTAATCCATTTTTCCAAATTCAAAACACAGAAGTGGCAGAAATTAATTTAAAATTAATTCCCGTTGTTAAAATAAAAAAGTGTGTTTTTAAGAGATAATAACTATCAAAAGATTGACACTTGTTTATGTCTGATTTAATTGTGAAATTATGTCCAATGACAAACATTAAATTAAATGGTAAAAATATATTCTAAATATACTTTAAAACCACTCAAATTCATAATTTATCAATATTAATTATTTTGATTAAAAAAGTTGTTTTTAATTAAAATTTAGTAATTTTCACTATTCATCAAAATATAAAAGTTATCCGAAAAGTACCAAAATTTCACCCTAGGCTAATTTCAATATTCCGAATCCAAAAATGAAGTCCATTTTGAAATATATAAATATATATATGATTTCAAAAAGTAGGTATTACTATTCACAACAGCTAGTTTAATTAGTTGTGGTGTGTGTTAGAACTCGAGGTTGCATACAACACACGCTATCGCATTATTCGAAGGGAAACATACCGTGGAAGCTTGGGGTGTTACATTCTCCCCTCCTTAAAATAATTGCGTCCTCGCAATTTCTAGGGTATTACTACATAAAAAGACTCGGGTGGTTCTTCATCATAAGTTCTTCGGGTTCCCACGTTGCCTCTTCCATCTTATGGTTTCTCCACAAAACTTTTACCAGACGCGTCATCCGGTTTCTCAGTACTTGTTCTCTCGTATCAAGAATCCTGATTGGTTCTTCACAATAGGAAAGATCGGGTTCCAGTTCTAATTCCTCATAGGTGAGTACATGCGTTGGATCAGGCATGTATTTCGTCAACAGAGATACGTGGAACACATCGTGAACTTTGGAGAGACTTGGCGGCATTGCCAATCGGTAAGCTACAACCCCAATTCGCTCTAGAATTTCGAAGGGTCCGATGTACCTGGGACTCAATTTACCTTTCTTACCAAAACGTATGACTCCCTTCCACGGAGATACCTTCAGGAAAACATGATCACCGACTTGAAATTCCAAATCCTTCCATCGATTATCGCCATAGCTATTCTGCCTACTTTGAGCTGCTCTGATGTGATTTTGGATTACCTTCACCTTTTCCATCATTTCCTCCACCAGTTCTGGACCTACAAGTTTTCTTTCACCGACGTCATCCCAACAGGTTGGTGTACGACATCTCTTTCCGTATAACGCTACATATGGTTCCATCTGAATACTCGAATGGAAGCTATTGTTATAGGAAAATTCTACCAGTGGTAAATATTGATCCCACATACCCTGAAAGTCAAGTGAGCAAGATCTCAACATGTCTTCTAGGGTTTGAATAGTCCGTTCTGATTGTCCATCTGTCTGAGGGTGGTAAACAGTGCTCAAATGAAGTTCAGTATCCAGGGATTTCTGAAGACTTTTCCAAAATCTTGAAGTAAAACGGGGATCATGATCAGAAACAATCGATAGGGGTACTCCATGAAGTCTCACAACTTCATTAATGTATAGTCTTGCTAGACGTTCCAGGGGTAGATCTTCTCTTATAGCAAGAAAATGTGCTGACTTGGTAAGACGATCAACAATAACCCATATTGCATCGTTCCTTCTAGGAGTCTTTGGTAGCCCCATGACAAAGTCCATCGTAATATTGTCCCATTTCCACTCCGGTATGGGAAGAGGTTGCATGACTCCTCCAGGCTGTTGCCTTCCAGCTTTCACTTGTTGACAAACCATACATCTTGACACAAAATCAGAAATATCTCTCTACATGTTGTCCCACCAAAAATGTTCCTTCAAATATCTATACATTTTGGTGCTCCCAGGGTGTATAGAGAAATTGGAACTATGAGCATCATCCAGCAATTCCCTTTTTAGATCAGGTAAATCGGGAACACAAAGTCTCTTCCCGAATTTCAAAATTCCATCTTCATACACAAAGTCTCTCAATCTCCCATCATTCACAGCTTTAATCTTCTTCTGAAATTATTCATCATCGGTCTGAGAACTCTTAATCCTTTCTAGTAAAGATGGTTTGGCAACCATTTGAAAAAGCATTGATGTTTCACCTTCCCTGGTTATTCCCATGTCCATCTTCACTAGATCCATGAAAATTGGATCCCTTTCAATTCTCATCATGTTCAAAACACCATGGTCTTTTCTGCTCAAAGCATCTGCCACCTTGTTTGCTTTCCCCGGGTGGTAGTGTATCGTGCAATCATAATCATTGAGTAATTCAAGCCATCTCCTTTGCCTCATGTTGAGTTCTTTTTGTGAGAAAATATACTTCAAACTCTTGTGATCAGTATAAATCTCACATTTTTCACCATAGAGGTAGTGTCTCCATATCTTCAAAGAAAAGATCACAGCTGCTAACTCAAGATCATGAGTAGGATAGTTTTGTTCATGAATTTTCAACTATCGTGATGCATAGGCAATAACTCTATCATTCTGCATAAGGACACAACCAAGTCCTTTCTTTGATGCATCACTATAAATAACAAACCCATCATTCCCCGATGGTAGAGTTAATATAGGAGCATTGACTAATCTTCTCTTCAGTTCTTCGAAACATTCTTCACACTCTTTTGTCCAAACAAATTTAACCCCTTTACGTGTGAGCTTCGTTAATGGGTTAGCCAATCGGGAAAAATTCTGGACGAAACGTCGATAATAACCTGCCAAACCAATAAAACTACGTACCTCAGTTATACTCGTAGGTGCTGGCCATTCTTGGATTGCCTTGGTCTTAGAAGGATCAACAGAGATTCCATCTTTAGAGACAATATGGCCAAGAAAAGAAATATCCTGAAGCCAGAATTCACACTTGCTAAACTTCCCATATAATTCATGCCTCCTCAGAGTCTTCAAGATAATGCGCAAGTGATTTTCATGATCTTCGTAGGTTTTAGAGTATACCAAGATATCATCAATAAATACCATCACAAATTCATCGAGATACTCCTTGAAAACTCTATTCATCAGATCCATGAATACAGAGGGTGCATTAATCAATCCAAACGGCTTTACGGTAAACTCGTAATGCCCGTACCTGGTTCGAAATGCTGTCTTCGGAATGTCTTCCTTCTTCACACACAACTGATGGTATCCAGATCGAAGGTCAATCTTTGAAAAGTATTGAGCTCCAGGCAGTTGGTCAAATAAATCATCAATACGAGGTAGGGGATACTTGTTCTTTATCGTTATAGCATTGATCTCCCTGTAGTCGATACATAACCTCATAGATCCATCTTTCTTTTTAACAAAATGAAAAGGGGCTCCCCATGGAGAAACACTAGGGCGAATAAATCCCTTATTACTCAATTCCTCTAGTTGTTTCTTTAGTTCGACTAATTCTACAGTGGCCATTCTATAAGGGGTCTTCGATATAGGCCTAGATCCAGGAATCAAATCAATGGAAAACTCTACTTCTCGTTCTGGAGGATGTCCAGGTAAATCTTCCGGAAATACATCTACAAATTCTTTCACAACAGGTACATCCTCTATTTGAACATTCCTTTCCTCACCGACAGTTATTTCATTCTCTTCCTCCCCAATAATTGAATTAAGTTGAGCTGCTGGGGGTGGATCTAAATAAGAATTAGGTGGTGACGATTCTGCTCTAAAAATAAGGTGTTCCTTATCATTATCATCAAGAATCGTAACCTATTTCTTCTTACAATAAATCTTCGCATCATAGTCCGAAAGCCAGTCCATACCGAGGATTATATCAAACTCAATCATTGGTATGACGATGAGATCAGCAGATAAAGAAAATTTATGTGCTCTAATGGGGACTGATTCACAAAACTTTATTGCAATGATACTTCCCTTAGGAGTTTTAACTGACAACTCCCTTATTAAATCAAATTGGAAATATCTAATTTTCTTAGCAAACTGGGAAGATATGAAACAATACGACGATCCAGAGTCAAAAAATGCATTTGCTAAACTTGAGGAAACCATTAAATTACCTGCCACCACGTCTTTCAGAGCTTCTACCTCAGCAGTAGTGATAGCATAAGCCTGGCCTTGATCACTTGGCCTTTTCTGAGGTATGTTCTCCTGACGCTTAGGACATGCATTTGCATAATGTCCCATCTCCCTGAAATTGTAGCACTGAACGTTGGTAGCTTCCTTCTTCCCCTTGTAATCACGAGCTTGGTGGCCTTTTTCACCACACTTGTAACAGACTCCCATTCCCTTCAAGCAAGTACCAGGATGTTTCTTCCCGCATTTACCACAAGATGGATATTCAGCCTTTCTTTTCTTCCCCTTATTTCCATTCCCAGATTGATCAGCAGGCCTCTTATTCTCTTGCTTTGCTTTAAAGTCGTAAGACTTAGAGAATTCCTTTTCGGTCTTGATAGCACATGAGACAATGTCTTCGTACGATGAAAAGGATTGTGAGACTAATGCTCGACGGAGAAATGGTTTTAACCCATCAAAGAATTGATCAATCTTACTTCTTGGGTTGCGAATATAATCTCCAGCATACCTTGCTAACCTTGTAAAGTTAGCCTCATACTTTGTGACATTCTCATCCTCCTTTTGTCTCAGACTTAGAAATTGCCTTTCCATATCTGCTCGATGGTCGCGAGGAAAGTATTTTTCTAAAAACAGATCTTTGAACTCCCTCCATTCCATATTTGATACTTCATCATCTTCCTTCGTATTTTGAATCAATGACCACCATTGATCAGCATCTCCAGTGAGGCGGTAAACTGCCATGATAACCTTTCCCTTTCACTGCTCCCCAAAGCCTGAAATATTTTCTCTAGGGAAAATATCCATTGCTCAGCTACTAAGGGATTTGTATTCCCATTGAACGTTGGTGGTTGTTGCCTCATGAATCGATATAACATTGATCCTCCACGCTGCGGATCAGGGTGCTCCATACGGGTAAGGTTATTATTCATAACCTGAGTAAGTTGCCCCAATATGGTGATTAGCTAATCGGCACCAGTTGCATCACCAGACCCACTATAATTATCTTGAGCAAGAGGGCAATCCCTACATGGAGTGCGTGCATTGATACGGTTTCCATTTCTTCCACTAGGCGCCATTTCTAAACAATGGCATAAACTAGATCAGTTTATGAATCAAAATACATAATCCCATACTTATAAAACACTCAACATAAATTGAACTATTTATGGATATAATCCATAATCATAAAAATGTTTTCTTTGAGGAATTATATACTCATAAACCCTTCATAATGATTTGTAAAGAAAATGAGAGTTATCCTAAGAATATCCCCCGGGAGTGTCGTAACCAAGAGTGCAGCAAGGCCCGTTGTCGTGCACCAGTTCCCGTTCGAGTCTAGCTCAAAGCGGTGTTTTTGGGTTTTACCCCTAGGTACATCTGTGCCAGAGCCGCCTCTACCTGCTCGTATCTAGACAGGGATGTATTGCTCGGAAAACTCACAAAATCTCTACAATACCAAAATTCTAGGAAGTTCTTCTATACTAATCCTCAAAGTTCATCTTAGGTCTACGTGCTCTAATCAGAGTTTATCTAAATCTAGCTTCCAAGGTTTGTACTAAACTTCCTCTGATACCAACTGTAACGCCCCGACCCCAGTTACCCAGAGTCGGTGCATTATTACATAACATTGGCATGATCACAAGAAAGATCAAATCTCGAAAGACCGATTGGTTTAGTAGCCTTGGAAACACTAGATATATTCATAAGTTTTACATTACATCATAAAATGAAAAACTACTACAACAACATAATGTTTCCACAGTCCACACTATAATCTCCTCATAATATCCCTGCAGGTCATTCATAACTTACATCTTCACATCCTGGGAAAAATAAAACATAGAAAAGGGGTGAGCTCAAATGCCCAGTAAGGATAACAATATAGCGGAACATTCAAAAATAAGCATAAACATTTAAGGCAATGAATTACTAAAACAAAAGCCTTTTAAACTTGAACTTCAACATAGTATGGCAAAAGTAAAATGAAATAATTCCATTTACTTGTTCACGTGGATATTCTACTAATCGAATAATCACATGCAATATCAATAACCACTTTCATAATGTTGGAATGCATAATGCCAGACTATCATAACCACATAGCCAAGGCCTCGTGCCAAGACTACAAATAAGATTTTTCCAAGGCCTTATGCCAAGACACTAGTTTGTCTCATGAGACCTACCGATGCATCGAGGAGCTATAGCGGGCTCCACCCGTCACATATTAAGTCCAATGCATTCCCATATGAAAAGGTTTAAACATAACATAAACATTCGTATTAAAACTAGCATACGAAATGTCAATACTTTCACCATAAACTATGAATGGTATAAAAATAGCACATCCACAGTCAAACATATCACAAAACCTTCAATACAATATAGAAGTTTTGTATCATAATAAATAAACTTCAAATAATCTTAAAATCCATCAAAGGATGTTGACATAGATGAAATCAAAATTCTTTTTAAAGAAATATCTCCTTTTATTTTGAAATCATTTAAGATCCATATAAAATAGAACATTTTCTTTGAAAATATTCTTATAAGCTTGTAAGGGAAGCTTTGAAGATTTTATAACGGCGGAAAATAGCCGCACCCGCCGTATAAGTTAAAAAAACATTCATACCATAATTCTGTCGAAAAGGTTAAAAAGGACCTTGTTTTGAAAACGACAGAAAGATTCCTTTATAAACCTCTTATAAAAAGTCAAACAAGGGTATAAATGACTTTAACCCATATTCTTGTAAATAATAAATATGTTTTGAAATACATTTCGAAGAAACATGGATGTGGATGATAAACAAATCCCAGTAGATTATTACGTATAAACAACCTCGGATAATGAAGAGATTGTGAAATAACCCTTACCTTGTACTTTTCCTTGGTTGGGGTAGGTTAACCTCCTGTATAATGGTGAAATAATAATTATTAAATTATACAAGAATCATATACATTAATATGATATCATATATGATCTTTTAACATTGATTTATTAATAATATCTTAGTATTATCGTCGTTTCGGGTGATAATCGATTCGTTCTTCTTAAATGTTTGGTTACGTAAGACATGTTTGTAATGGATAGATTATATCTTATTCATAATCAAAATTATATTAACATTATTTTTGACCCTAAAATGAGAATAAGACTTGAATGGATACGATGGAGAATGAATCTAATCGCGTTCGTGGAGACGGTAGTCTGTACGTACGCACGAACGCTACTTCCATTTAATTTTTATTTTAAAAGAATAGAATCCAAATGATACATAGGTATATTACTATTACAGTATAATATAATATTTTATATATGTTACTTATGTTAATTAACACCATCCTTTATACGTTCCATGTGTGGTATGAACGAGTCATATCATTTTAAGGGGGCGGTAGTCCGCACTTCCTCAAATGAAACTATCGTATGTATATACAACATGAAACGAATAATGGTATGAAATAAAATGGAATTACAGAAGCTTATATATAAAAAAATATATCATTAATATCATATTTAATTACAGTGCCATCATAATGGCCACCATGAGAGGCGATAAGATGTATTTGAACAATCATCGTTTCGTGAGGCGTTAGTTTGCCATCCACAGAAACATTATGTTCATCATCCATTAGATGGAGTTGTGTGTATGTGTAGTTTTAATCCTTCTTATAACAAAATCCTAGTATATTTTAGATACTGGTGTTGTTTCAAAAGAAAGGAAATAAAAAGAGTTTGGGGGTTGGAGAAGCAAAATAAATGAAAATAATTTAAGAGAAATCGTTACCTTTAATTTAGGTAACTCACTTTGGTTGGAACCAAAGGACTTCTTGAAATGCTTTCTGCCTAAGGGGAAGCTTCAAGGAGGAGGAGAGGGATGTGGGGAGCTTATTTGGGCAGGGTTTGGACGAGCCAAGTGGCTTGAGAGGTGTGAGGAATGAGTAGAAGTGGTCTCCTTTTATAAGGGAGAGGAGGGGCTCTTTAGGAAAGAGTGAAAGTATTACTTTATAATATAATTATATTCGGTTTATAATGGTCCAAAAATCATTGAGGTCGAAGATAAGATGACTCATATTCTAAATAACATCAACCAATAATAATTGGACAGGTTTTATATAATATTTTAATCATTATAATCTTATTTATTTAAATGATTTATTAATGAGGCAAACATTGCATCATTATTGTGTCATTAATAATTTAAATTATTTGATGTCTAAAAATTATAAATAAAATATAATTATGTAGGAAATCTTTTTATATTTCTAATGAATATTTATAATCGAAAATCCAACATCTATAACCCTATGTAAAAATTGTTCTTCTAAAAGATGTAAGCTTATGCCATTTTTATTTTTATTTTAACTTTATTAATATAATGTGTCCCTACCACATACAAGTGGCTCCAAGGGGTCCCCAAATCGACCCAAGGATGCCCATGGTCGGGTTTGTGTCCACCAATAAGGTTAGGACATTTTTTCTGGTAATTTTGTATTATTATAATATTATTTTTTAACCCTTATTTACCGGATTTACCCTTTAACCATGGTAAATAAAATATTTACCGCAGTAATTATTCAAAATGTGTAAAAATAAAAGTTACCTATTTACATAATTTGGACATCCTGATTCCAAATATGTAATCCATTTTTCCAAATTCAAAACACAGAAGTTGCAGAAATTAATTTAAAATTAATTCCCGTTGTTAAAATAAAAAAGTGTGTTTTTAAGAGATAATAACTATCAAAAGATTGACACTTGTTTATGTCTGATTTAATTGTGAAATTATGTCCAATGACAAACATTAAATTAAATGGTAAAAATATATTCTAAATATACTTTAAAACCACTCAAATTCATAATTTATCAATATTAATTATTTTGATTAAAAAAGTTGTTTTTAATTAAAATTTAGTAATTTTCACTATTCATCAAAATATAAAAGTTATCCGAAAAGTACCAAAATTTCACCCTAGGCTAATTTCAATAATCCGAATCCAAAAATGAAGTCCATTTTGAAATATAAAATATATATATGATTTCAAAAAGTAGGTATTACTATTCACAACGGCTAGTTTAATTAGTTGTGGTGTGTGTTAGAACTCGAGGTTGCGTACAACACACGCTATCGCATTATTCGAAGGGAAACATACCATGGAAGCTTGGGGTGTTACATTCTCCCCTCCTTCAAATAATTGCGTCCTCGCAATTTCTAGGGTATTACTGCATAAAAAGACTCGGGTGGTTCTTCATCATAAGTTCCTCGGGTTCCCACGTTGCCTCTTCCATCTTATGGTTTCTCCACAAAACTTTTACTAGACGCGTCGTCCGGTTTCTCAGTACTTATTCTCTCGTATCAAGAATCCTGATGGGTTCTTCACAATAGGAAAGATCGGGTTCCAGTTCTAATTCCTCATAGGTGAGTACATGTGTTGGATCAGGCATGTATTTCCTCAATAGAGATACGTGGAACACATCGTGAACTTTGGAGAGACTTGGCGGCATTTCCAATCGGTAAGCTACAACCCCAATTCGCTCTAGAATTTCGAAGGGTCCGATGTACCTGGGACTCAATTTACCTTTCTTACCAAAACGTATGACTCCCTTCCACGGAGATACCTTCAGGAAAACATGACCACCGACTTGAAATTCCAAATCCTTCCTTCGATTATCGGCATAGCTCTTCTGCCTACTTTGAGATGCTCTAATGTGATTTTGGATTACCTTCACCTTTTCCATCGTTTCCTCCACCAGTTCTGGACCTACAAGTTTTCTTTCACCGACGTCATCCCAACAGGTTGGTGTACGACATCTCTTTCCGTATAACGCTTCATATGGTGCCATCTGAATACTCGAATGGAAGCTATTGTTATAGGAAAATTCTACCAGTGGTAAATATTGATCCCACATACCCTGAAATTCAAGTGAGCAAGATCTCAACATGTATTCTAGGGTTTGAATAGTCCGTTCTGATTGTCCATCTGTCTGAGGGTGGTAAGTAGTGCTCAAATGAAGTTCAGTATCCAGGGATTTCTGAAGACTTTTCCAAAATCTTGAAGTAAAACGGGGATCACGATCAGAAACAATCGATAGGGGTACTCCATGAAGTCTCACAACTTCATTAATGTATAGTCTTTCTAGACGTTCCAGGGGTAGATCTTCTCTTATTGCAAGAAAATTTGCTGACTTGGTAAGACGATCAACAATAACCCATATTGCATCGTTCCTTCTAGGAGTCTTTGGTAGCCCCATGACAAAGTCCATCGTAATATTGTCCCATTTCCACTCTAGTATGGGAAGAGGTTGCATGACTCCTCCAGGCTGTTGCCTTCCAGCTTTCACTTGTTGACAAACCATACATCTTGACACAAAATCAGAAATCTCTCTCTTCATGTTGTCCCACCAAAAATGTTCCTTCAAATCTCTATACATTTTGGTGCTCCCAGGGTGTATAGAGAAATTGGAACTATGAGCATCATCCAGCAATTCCCTTTTTAGATCAGGTAAATCGGGAACACAAAGTCTCTTCCCGAATTTCAAAATTCCATCTTCATACACAAAGTCTCTCAATCTCCCATCATTCACAGCTTTAATCTTCTTCTGAAATTATTCATCATCGGTCTGAGAACTCTTAATCCTTTCTAGTAAAGATGGTTTGGCAACCATTTGAAAAAGCATTGATGTTTCACCTTCCCTGGTTATTCCCATGTCCATCTTCACTAGATCCATGAAAATTGGATCCCTTTCAATTCTCATCATGTTCAAAACACCATGGTCTTTTCTGCTCAAAGCATCTGCCACCTTGTTTGCTTTCCCCGGGTGGTAGTGTATCGTGAAATCATAATCCTTGAGTAATTCAAGCCATCTCCTTTGCCTCATGTTGAGTTCTTTTTGTGAGAAAATATACTTCAAACTCTTGTGATCAGTATAAATCTCACATTTTTAACCATAGAGGTAGTGTCTCCATATCTTCAAAGCAAAGATCACAGCTGCTAACTCAAGATCATGAGTAGGATAGTTTTGTTCATGAATTTTCAACTGTCGTGATGCATAGGCAATAACTCTATCATTCTGCATAAGGACACAACCAAGTCCTTTCTTTGATGCATCACTATAAATAACGAACCCATCATTCCCCGATGGTAGAGTCAATATAGGAGCATTGACTAATCTTCTCTTCAGTTCTTCGAAACATTCTTCACACTCTTTTGTCCAAACAAATTTAACCCCTTTACGTGTGAGCTTCGTTAATGGGTTAGCCAATCGGGCAAAATTCTGGACGAAACGTCGATAATAACCTGCCAAACCAATAAAACTACGTCCCTCAGTTATACTCGTAGGTGCTGGCCATTCTTGGATTGCCTTGGTCTTAGAAGGATCAACAGAGATTCCATATTTAGAGACAATATGGCCAAGAAAAGAAATATCCTGAAGCCAGAATTCACACTTGCTAAACTTCCCATATAATTCATGCCTCCTCAGAGTCTTCAAGATAATGCGCAAGTGATTTTCATGATCTTCGTAGGTTTTGGAGTATACCAAGATATCATCAATAAATACCACCACAAATTCATCGAGATACTCCTTGAAAACTCTATTCATCAGATCCATGAATACAGAGGGTGCATTAGTCAATCCAAACGGCATTACGGTAAACTCGTAATGCCCGTACCTGGTTCGAAATGCTGTCTTCAGAATGTCTTCCTTCTTCACACACAACTGATGGTATCCAGATCGAAGGTCAATCTTTGAAAAGTATTGAGCTCCATGCAGTTGGTCAAATAAATCATCAATACGAGGTAGGGGATACTTGTTCTTTATCGTTATAGCATTGATCTCCCTGTAGTCGATACATAACCTCATAGATCCATCTTTCTTTTTAACAAAAAGAACAGGGGCTCCCCATGGAGAAACACTAGGGCGAATAAATCCCTTATTACTCAATTCCTCTAGTTGTTTCTTTAGTTCGACTAATTCTACAATGGCCATTCTATAAGGGGTCTTCGATATAGGCCTAGATCCAGGAATCAAATCAATGGAAAACTCAACTTCTCGTTCTGGAGGATGTCCAGGTAAATCTTCCGGAAATACATCTACAAATTCTTTCACAACAGGTACATCCTCTATTTGAACATTCCTTTCCTCACCGACAGTTATTTCATTCTCTTCCTCCCCAATAATTGAATTAAGTTGAGCTACTGGGGGTGGATCTAAATAAGAATTAGGTGGTGACGATTCTGCTCTAAAAATAAGGTGTTCCTTATCATTATCATCAAGAATCGTAACCTCTTTCTTCTTACAATAAATCTTCGCATCATAGTCCGAAAGCCAGTCCATACCGAGGATTATATCAAACTCAATCATAGGTATGACGATGAGATCAGCAGATAAAGAAAATTTATGTGCTCTAATGGGGACTGATTCACAAAACTTTGTTGCAATGATACTTCCCTTAGGAGTTTTAACTGACAACTCCCTTATTAAATCAAATTGGAAATATCTAATTTTCTTAGCAAACTGGGAAGATATGAAACAATGCGACGATCCAGAGTCAAATAATTCATTTGTTAAACTTGAGGAAACCATTAAATTACCTGCCACCACGTCTTTCGGAGCTTCTACCTCAGTAGTAGTGATAGCATAAGCCTGGCCTTGATCCCTTGGCCTTTTCTGAGGTATGTTCTCCTGACGCTTAGGACATGCATTTGCATAATGTCCCATCTCCCTGCAATTGTAGCACTGAACGTTGGTAGCTTCCTTCTTCCCCTTGCAATCACGAGCTTGGTGGCCTTTTTCACCACACTTGTAACAGACTCCCATTCCCTTCAAGCAAGTACCAGGATGTTTCTTCCCGCATTTACCACAATATGTATATTCAACCTTTCCTTTCTTCCCCTTATTTCCATTCCCAGATTGATCATCATACCTCTTATTCTCTTGCTTTGCTTTAAAGTCATAAGACTTAGAGAATTTCTTTTCGGTCTTGATAGCACATGAGACAATGTCTTCGTACGATGAAAAGGATTGTGAGACTAATGCTCGACGGAGAAATGGTTTTAACCAATCAAAGAAACGATCAATCTTACTTCTTGGGTTGCGAATATAATCTCCAGCATACCTTGATAACCTTGTAAAGTTAGCCTCATACTTTGTGACATTCTCATCCTCCTTTTGTCTCAGACTTAGAAATTGTCTTTCCATATCTGCTCGATGGTCGCGAGGAAAGTATTTTTCTAAAAACAGATCTTTGAACTCCCTCCATTCCATATTTGATACTTCATCATCTTCCTTCATATTTTGAATCAATGACCACCATTGATCAGCATCTCCAGTGAGGCGGTAAACTGCCATGATAACTTTTTCCCTTTCACTGCTCCCCAAAGCCTGAAATATTTTCTCTAGGGAAAATATCCATTGCTCAGCTACTAAGGGATTTGTATTCCCATTGAACGTTGGTGGTTGTTGCCTCATGAATCGATCTAACATTGATCCTCCACGCTGCGGATCAGGGTGCTCCATACGGGTAAGGTTATTATTCATAACTTGAGTAAGTTGCCCCAGTATGGTGATTAGATGATCGGCACAAGTTGCATCACCAGCCCCACTATAATTATCTTGAGCAGGAGGGCAATCCCTACATGGAGTGCGTGCATTGATACGATTTCAATTTCTTCCACTAGGCGCCATTTCTAAACAATGGCATAAACTAGATCAGTTTATGAATCAAAATACATAATCCCATACTTATAAAACACTCAATATAAATTGAACTATTTATGGATATAATCCATAATCATAAAAATGTTTTCATTAAGGAAATATATACTCATAAACCCTTCATAATGATTTGTAAAGAAAATGAGATTTATCCTAAGCATATCCCCCGGGAGTGTCGTAACCAAGAGTGCAGCAAGGCCCGTTGTCGTGCACCAGTTCCCGTTCGAGTCTAGCTCAAAGCGGTGTTTTCGGGTTTTACCCCTAGGTACATCTGTGCCAGAGCCGCCTCTACCTGCTCGAATCCAGACATGGATGTATTGCTCGGAAAACTCACAAAATCTCTACAATACCAAAATTCTAGGAAGTTCTTCTATACTAATCCTCAAAGTTCATCTTAGGTCTACGTGCTCTAATCAGAGTTTATCTAAATCTAGCTTCCAAGGTTTGTACTAAACTTCCTCTGATACCAACTGTAACGCCCCGACCCCAGTTACCCAGAGTCGGTGCATTATTACATAACATTTGCATGATCGCAAGAAAGATCAAATCTCGAAAGACCGATTGGTTTAGTAGCCTTGGAAACACTAGATATATTCATAAGTTTTACATTACATCATAAAATGAAAAACTACTACAACAACATAATGTTTCCACAGTCCACACTATAATCTCCTCATAATATCCCTGCAGGTCATTCATAACTTACATCTTCACATCCTGGGAAAAATAAAACATAGAAAAGAGGTGAGCTCAAATGCCCAGTAAGGATAACAATATAGCGGAACATTCAAAAATAAGCATAAACATTTAAGGAAATGAATTACTAAAACAAAATCCTTTTAAACTTGAACTTCAACATAGTATGGAAAAAGTAAAATGAAATAATTCCATTTACTTGTTCACGTGGATATTCTACTAATCGAATAATCACATGCAATATCAATAACCACTTTCATAATGTTGGAATGCATAATGCCAGACTATCATAACCACATAGCCAAGGCCTCGTGCCAAGACTACAAATAAGATTTTGCCAAGGCCTTGTTCCAAGACACTAGTTTGTCTCATGAGACCTACCGATGCATCGCGGAGCTATAGCGGGCTCCACCCGTCACATATTAAGTCCAATGCATTCCCATATGAAAAGGTTTAAACATAACATAAACATTCGTATTAAAACTAGCATACAAAATGTCAATACTTTCACCATAAACTATGAATGGTATAAAAATAGCACATCCACAGTCAAACATATCACAAAACCTTCAATACAATATAGAAGTTTTGTATCATAATAAATAAACTTCAAATAATCTTAAAATCAATCAAAGGATGTTGACATAGATGAAATCAAAATTCTTTTTAAAGAAATATCTCCTTTTATTTTGAAATCATTTAAGATCCATATAAAATAAAACATTTTCTTTGAAAATATTCTTATAATCTTGTAAGGGAAGCTTTGAAGATTTTATAACCGCGGAAAATAGCCGCACCCGCCGTATAAGTTAAAAAAACATTCTTACCATAATTCTGTCGAAAAGGTTAAAAAGGACCTTGTTTTGAAAATGATGGAAAGATTCCTTTATAAACCTCTTATAAAAAGTCAAACAAGGGTATAAATGACTTTAACCCATATTCTTGTAAATAATAAATATGTTTTGAAATACATTTCGAAGAAACATGGATGTGGATGATAAAGAAATCCCAGTAGATTATTACGTATAAACAACCTCGGATAATGAAGAGATTGTGAAATAACCCTTACCTTGTACTTTTCCTTGGTTGGGGTAGGTTAACCTCCTGTATAATGATGAAATAATTATTATTAAATTATACAAGAATCATATACATTAATATGATATCATATATGATCTTTTAACATTGCTTTATTAATAATATCTTAGTATTATCGTCGTTTCGGGTGATAATCGATTCGTTCTTCTTAAATGTTTGGTTACGTAAGACATGTTTGTAATGGATATATTATATCTTATTCATAATCAGAATTATATTAACATTATTTTTAACCCTAAAATGAGAATAATACTTGAATGGATACGATGGAGAATGAATCTCATCGCGTTCGTGGAGACGGTAGTCCGTACGTATGCACGAACGCTACTTCCATTTAATTTTTATTTTAAAAGAATCGAATCCAAATGATACATAGGTATATTACTATTACAGTATAATATAATATTTTATATATGTTACTTAAGTTCATTAACACCATCCTTTATACGTTCCATGTGTGGTATGAACGAGTCATATCATTTTAAGGGGGCGGTAGTCCGCACTTCCTCAAATGAAATTATCGTATGTATATACAACATGAAACGAATAATGGTATGAAATAAAATGGAATTACAGAAGCTTGTATATAAAAAAATATATCATTAATATCATATTTAATTACAGTTCCATCATAATGGCCACCATGAGAGGCGGTAAGATGTATTTGAACAATCATCGTTTCGTGAGGCGTTAGTTTTCCATCCACAGAAACATTATGTTCATCATCCATTAGATAGAGTTGTGTGTATGTGTAGTTTTAATCCTTCTTATAACAACATCCTAGTATATTGTGGATACTGGTGTTGTTTCAAAAGAAAGGAAATAAAAAGATTTTGGGGGTTGGAGAAGCAAAATAAATGAAAATAATTTAAGAGAAATCGTTACCTTTAATTGAGGTAACTCACTTTGGTTGGAACCAAAGGACTTCTTGAAATGCTTTCTGCCTAAGGGGAAGCTTCAAGGAGGAGGAGAGGGATGTGGGGAGCTTATTTGGGCAGGGTTTGGACGAGACAAGTGGCTTGAGAGGTGTGAGGAATGAGTAGAAGTGGTCTCCTTTTATAAGGGAGAAGAGGGGCTCTTTAGGAAAGAGTGAAAGTATTACTTTATAATATAATTATATTCAGTTTATAATGGTCCAAAAATCATTGAGGTCGAAGATAAGATGACTCATATTCTAAATAACATCAACCAATAAGAATTGGACAGGTTTTAGATAATATTTTAATCATTATAATCTTATTTATTTAAATGATTTATTAATGAGGTAAACATTGCATCATTATTGTGTCATTAATAATTTAAATTATTTGATGTCTAAAAATTATAAATAAAATATCATTATGTAGGAAATCTTTTTATCTTTCTAATGAATATTTATAATAGAAATTCCAACATGTATAACCCTATGTAAAAATTGTTCTTCTATAAGATGTAAGTTTATGCCATTTTTATTTTTATTTTAACTTTATTAATATAATGTGTCCCTACCACATACAAGTGGCTCCAAGGGGTCCCCAAATCGACCCAAGGATTCCCATGGTCGGGTATGTGTCCACCAATAAGGTTAGGACACGTTTTAGGGTAATTTGGTATTATTATAATATTATTTTTTAACCCTTATTTACCGGATTTACCCTTTAACCATGGTAAATAAAATATTTACCGCAGTAATTATTCAAAATGTGTAAAAATAAAAGTTACCTATTTACATAATTTGGACATCCTGATTCCAAATATGTAATCCATTTTTCCAAATTCAAAACACAGAAGTGGCAGAAATTAATTTAAAATTAATTCCCGTTGTTAAAATAAAAAAGCGTGTTTTTAAGAGATAATAACTATCAAAAGATTGACACTTGTTTATGTCTGGTTTAATTGTGAAATTATGTCCAATGACAAACATTAAATTAAATGGTAAAAATATATTCTAAATATACTTTAAAACCACTCAAATTCATAATTTATCAATATTAATTATTTTGATTAAAAAAGTTGTTTTTAATTAAAATTTAGTAATTTTCACTATTCATCAAAATATAAAAGTTATCTGAAAAGTACCAAAATTTCACCCTAGGATAATTTCAATATTCCGAATCCAAAAATGAAGTCCATTTTGAAATATAAAATATATATATGATTTCAAAAAGTAGGTATTACTATTCACAACGGCTAGTTTAATTAGTTGTGGTGTGTGTTAGAACTCGAGGTTGCGTACAACACACGCTATCGCATTATTCGAAGGGAAACGTACCGTGGAAGCTTGAGGTGTTACATTTATGGTAAAGAGAAATAATTTTTATGTGGTATCGTATTGAGAAAAGAAAGAAACAGCTGATCAAACTCGGTATGCCATCGTAATTAAGAGAATAATTGTTTGAGACAGATGAATGAAAAAATATAAAAGAAGATGATCAACAATGTAGTCATCCCTTTTAAAGGGGTTTAATTTATTTTGTTTAACAAACAAGTGGGTCAAGAGAAATAAATAAAGAAGAATTTGTGTTTCAAGTGAATCAAGAGAATAGATGGACATATTGTCGAGGCGGAGTTTGAAATTCAAGGAGTGGTTTGTTTTTCTTCAATTGGCAAAGTGCATTGTATTGAAGAAATTGTATTGAAGAAAATTTGACATAGGAATTTAAATCAGACTAGTGATTGAAATGGTAGTTTTAATAAGAGAGAAGGTTAAGTATGATTCAAGAATAGTTAATGAAGTCAAAATGAACCTGAGAAGCATTGAGTTTTTAGAGGTAAGAAGAGGATTTCCATATTTATCCTTTTATTGAAAACGTTTTGACGGGAGAAGTGAAAAATAGAAGATACAAGATCACAACATTGTATTCAGCTGATCATCATACTCAGCTGATTACCATACTATTATTTTGAATCATATTCGGATGATTATCATATCGGGATGAATAATAAGATTAGGGATTTTCGTACTGCGATTTACAGACTGAGGAAGAATCATATAGGGAGAGTCGTACTATGTTTTTTGTACTTATAATTGAAGTGGGGTCGATTCATCTCTACTTTATTGTGTCAAATTCATATTTTTTGTATTGGGGAGAATCATACTTAGAGGAATCCTACTAGAAAGAATTGTATCAAGGATAATCATACTCAGAGGAACCAGACTGTGAAAAACATACTCGGAAAATCAGACTGGGTTTTCCTTAACAAATACCAATAAGTTATTACCATCTTATGGGTAATAAATTGAAAAAGTTTTTTCAATTGAATACTTTTGTGGAATTGAAAAAAGTACAGGTAACATGAGTTATTGCATAAAATTTTTATTACCCTATTTGTGCTAAGATGGTGCACACACACTATTGGAATTATTTACATAGTGATATAGGAGTGAAAGTGTATATCATACTCATTGTATTACAAGGAATGATTTTTAGTATATTGTGTGGTATTGAGTCATTTCAAAACCATACTAAGGATGTATATATTCTTATTGAATAATGAACCTTTTAAATTTTTTGTGTTCTTATAGATGTGAATTTGATCGGTTTTTAGTAGGGAATTGAAAATTTTAACATGATGATAAGTTTGTTTCAAAGAAAAATAAAAGAAAAATAATCACTAATTCAAACCCTCCCCATCTTAGTGATACAAGTACATTGACTGAGCACTTTCAACTGGTATCAGAGAGAGGATCCCTTTTCTTATTATTTTCTGATGGAGAATTTAAATTGTGTGAATAATAAATGTATTCCATTTTTCAAAGGAAATAATTATCATATTTGTAAATATATAATGTTTCCTTATCTTATATATATTGGATATTATGTTCTTGAAGCTACAAAAAACGGATTTTCTCCAATTTATTTTAAAACTTCTCTTACATCTGCTGATAAGAAGAATATGGAGAGTGATGGAAGGGATACGAATGCTATATTATCATCACTTTATGAAATTAAATTATTAAGAGTGAAATATGTTTCCACAACCAAAGGTATTGAGATAAATTGAAAAACATATACAAATGAAATACAAAAGTGAAGAAGGAAAAACTTCAAATATGGAGATTGAAGTATGAATAATTGAATTTGGGTGAGTACAAATCTGTTGGGGAATTCTTTACTAGGGTAAATAAAATTGTGAGTACTATCAAATGTCTTATTGAAAAGTCACATGATTCTATAGTTGTTTAAAATATTCTAAGAATAATTCCTCATAAGTTTTATGTAAAAGTTTTTTCATTGGAAGACATAGATCCTAAAAAAATTTATCTTGATGATTTTCATAGCACTCTCATCACTTATTAAACAAGAAGGGATACAGCTATGAAGAGAAAAATATAATTTGATAGAGAAATGTATTTCAAGGATTCTAAGAGAGAAAAGTCAAAGAATATTATTATTGGAGATGAAGCTGGTGAATCAGACTCTGAAAATGAGGTACGTAAAAATATTGATGATATTTTATTCTCTTTTTTAAAAATGTGAAAGGAGGTACATGGAAATACAATGGTAAACTAAACATTAAATGTTTTGAATGTGGAGGCATTGGTCAAATTATGGATAATTACATTTAAATAATGATATAATAGGATAGTGATGAATAAGAAATAAATCCTAGAGGATCAAGGAAGAAATAGGGAGATAAAGGAAAATTGAATTTCATTGGGAAAGAAAGAAAATTATTCATATAAAAAAAATAAGTTTCTTATCTAAAGATGATGAAGAAGAAGAAAATGATGTTGAATCTGAAAAATTAGTTAAATATGTTATTGAAAATACTTTTATTGAAATAGTGAATGATGAAGAATTATGAATTAGTAGTTTTAAAGAAGAAGAAACTCAACTTGAACATCATTTGAAAGAAGAGTTGAAAGAATCTTTGAGAAAGATTAGTATGATTGAAAAGAAAAACAAAATATTGGAGGATTAATGTTACTCAACAAGAAATAAAGAGTGTTTTGATGATGATAAGGTAAGGATTTTAAAATATATTGATGACTTGATAAAATTTCTTGAATAATAAAATAATCATAATGAGAATCTGTAAGTGAAGTTGAAAGAAAAAAAGGATTTGGAACTTGTCCAATAAAAACTTTTTAAATATGAAAAGAAAAGTACAAATTTCAAAAGATATATCTCTAAAGTTGGTTAAAGCTCTCGAAATCAAAAACCTAATAAGCATAAATAAAAAATACCTTAAAATGTTGTGCATAAAGATGGAATTGTTTCTGAAAAAAGAAATATTGGAAAGTCATATATGTGGTCAAAACAAATAAGGTTAGGAATTCAAAAGTCTCAAGGAACCTTGAGTCCAAAAATGTTCTAAAACATTATGAATCCGGAAAGTTTTATAATACCTCTAGTTCTAATAAATATGAAAAGAAAATGAAGACTTTTATTCATGATAGAAAGGCTGGTGGCTCATAAATGAAAGAGAAGAAGGAGGCTGAGAACCATTTTCACAATTCCAGACAGTATGGAAGTTTTAGAGGAAAATACTTATTTTATGGATACTTTTCATATTGTGGTGGATTAAAACATATATAAAATATGTTTTGGTTTAACCAAAAATATTAATATTATTAAATAATTTATTAAAGTTAAGGATTTAGGGGAGGCAATTCCATCAAAATAAGAAGTCTGAGAAGATTGTTTTGAAAAAATGTGAAAAGGTTGGAGTAAATATTGAAAATAGTTTCCAAAAATTGGAAAATGTTTTTGAAATATTTGAACAACATGAAAATATTGTGAAAGGATGTCTTGATTTTTTACTAGAATAACAAAATTTTCTTAACAATTCTCAGAATCCATAGGTGAAGAAATAAAAGAAAGAAGAGAAATATCTAATTGTTGAAACTGCATTGAAAGAAACAAAAGGATAATGAAATTGGATTTTTGATAGTAGGTGTTCTTATCATTTGACAAGAAATATGAAATTTTTGAATAGTGTGAAATACTTTAAAGAAAGTACAATGAAATTTAGAATAGATGAATCCCTAAGAATCAAATGTGTTCAATCAGCCATCATTGTATAATAAAATTTGAAATCCAAGAAATATTTGTACGTTGATGGGATTAAACACAACTTGATAAGTCTTCCAAAATTGTGTGATTAGGTTAACAAAATTATTTTTAAGAAATATGGGTTTTTTGTTAATAGTGAAGAAGATGTAAAGATTGTTACAAGAGGCCAAAACACAAAAAGAAACTTGTTTCATCTTGGTGAAATAAAAAACTATTGTTAAATTGGTATGGTGGAATAGAATCAATTTTGGTATAAAATTTTAGGACACATGTTTCAAAGAAACATGATAAAATTGAAAAATTGAGATATTATTTGAGACATTCCAGATTTTCCAAGAAGAATATATTGGAGTTGCATTATTTTTTAGAAAGTAAATATTAAGAATTCTATGCGTAAGAAAGTTAAAATTTGTTCAAAACAACCCTTAGAGCTGATTGATTATGATATATATGATACAATGAGAAAAAAATCAACAAATGGAGATAAGTACATCATCAATCTCATTGATGATTTTATTCACATTACTTGTGTTATGTATATGAAACATAAGTCATATGCTTTGAAAATGGTTAAAAGTATCAGAAGGGAATATGAATAGAAATATGAGTATTCTGTGAAGAAGTTGAGAACTGATAATTATAGGGAATACAGAAGTGAATAATTTGAAAGTCAGCTGGAGAATCATTAAATTAACCATGATTATTGTTCCCCATATACTCCTAAATAAAATTGGATTTTTGGAAAAGATGAATAAAAGACTAGTGTAAATGGGAAGAATTATATTACTTGATCATGGTATTTCTCATTACTTTTGGAGTCAAGCCATGAGTAGTACTATTTATATTCAAAATCATTGTTTATGTAGGTATAATTCAAATATTACTCCATATGAATTGTTTTATGGAATAACTTTTAGTTTGAAACACTTTATAGTTTTTGGGAGTCCATGTGTTATAAATAAGAAAGGTGAAAACTATGGAATGTTTAAGAAAAAAGGTGAAGATGGAAATTTCTTGGCTATTCTCAAGATGGAAGAGGATATAGATGTTTCAAAAAAGAAAAAAAAGAATTTTTTATTCTGTTTATGTGAAAGTAATTTAAAGATACGAGAGAGGAAAACATAATCATGAAAAAAAGGAAATTTAGTGATAAAAGGAAAGTAATTCTGATAAGGATACAAAAAATTGTAATTCTACTCTAGAAGAAGAATTATAACTAGCTATTTCTAGTGACAAGGAAGATACTTGAAAATATCATCATAGGATGAGGAAGTAAGTTGAAGATCAAAATATAATTGGTGATAAAAATGAGAAGGTTTAAATAAGAAGAACATAAAATGCTATTACACACACTTATTTATATTCAAAAGTGGAGAAAAATGATGTGAAATAAGCTTTTGAGCATCCAAAATGGGTTCAAGTAATGAATGATGAGTTGGATCATATTTAAAATAATGATACATGGGAAATCATACCCAGACCACAAATCAAGAACATTATTTGCACAATGTGGGTTTTCAGAAATAAGATGAATGAAGAAGGTGACATGATAAGATACAAAACAATATTGGTGTGAAAAGGGTACTCACAAATTAAAGGTATTGATTTTGATGAATCCTTTTTGTTGGTGGAAAGACTTGAAACAATCAGAATCTTTCTTACCATTGCTACAAAAAAGACTACAAGATCTTTCAAATGGATACTAAATCTGCTTTCCTAAATAGTGATCTTCAATAGGAAGTTTATATTGAATAACCTTGTGGATTTGTTGTTGGAAAATATAAATGTTATGTTTGAATATTGAAAAAGGATTTGTATGTCCTAAAAAATCTCTAAGGGCATGATATTGCAAATTGGATACATGTTTAAGGAAGATTAATTTCAAGAATGGAAGAGTGGATAAAAATCTCTACATCATATAAATTCAAGAGTATTACCTCATTGAGATTATTTATGTTGATGACATTATCTTTTCTAGGAATGATGAAAGAAGTTGTGAAAGTTTTTATGAGGAAATGAAAAATGTATTTGAAAATTCCATGATGGGGGAAATGAAATAATTTATTAGGTTATAAACACATCATAGGAAAGAATACATTTTTATTTATCAAGAAAAGTATGCTAAGGAACTTCTTAAGAGGGTTGAAATAGAAAACTAAAAACCTGTTTCCAGACTAATATCGATGGGAAAAATGTTTTGTAAATATGAATAAGGAAAATAATTTTATTAGAAATAATTTAGAAAGTTTATTGGAAGTTTATTTTATTTTAATGCCTTAAGACACCAAATTGTTTATGTTTTTACCTTATGTGGAATATTTCAGAGTGCTCAAAATGAATCATATTTAATTTCTAGAAAAATAATTCTCATATGAATATAAGGAACACAAAATTTTGGAATCAGATATGAAAAATCAGATAGTTTTGATTTGTTTGGGTATTAAAATGCTTATTGGGAAGGAAATATTGATGATAGAAGATCCACATCTGGTGGAGTATTATTTCTAGGGAAAGGATTGTCTTAGTTGGAATTCAAAGAAAAAAAATTCAGTAACTCTCAGTGTGGATGAAGTTTATTATGTTTCTACCACTCAAGACACTTCTCAACTTATGTGGATGAAAACTCAATTGTAAGATTTACTTGTTGAAGTGAAGTTACCCTTTCTCTTAGGTTGTGATAATCAAATTACAATCAACCTCACAACTAACCCTCTTCATAATTATCATTCTAAACATATTGATATCAAATTTTATTTCATCAAATATAATGTGAAGAATAATTAATTGAAGTTATAATATGTTCCAATGTCGGAATAAGTTGTTGAGATATTCACAAAACCTTTATCTAAGGAATCCTTTTCTAAATTGGGGTTGAACATGGGTTTTGAACGTCTTTCTCTTCATGGTTGAGGTATGTGTTTCTTTACCCTCTCTCATATTACCTTTTAATTGTATTGTCAAAGGGGATTATTGTTTCCTAAATAAATTTATTTTATTAAAAAATAGGGATTTTTGGGTAAGATTTGAATTTAACATTGTTGTGAGAGTGAACTATTCCAAATATTTGTAGGAGTGGTTATTAGAAACACATTATATTGATTTCTAGGCAAGGAAAAAATATGTGGTTGAAGAAGATATGAGGAGGGGAAAATAAAAAGGTTTTCCTAATCACCACTTTCTGATAGCATAGTTTTTTGTTAATGATTCTATTTTCCTACAATGAGTTAGCTCATGTAGGGTTATAATTATTGATAAGTAATCCATTGCTTGAGAATAAAATGTTTAGTGATTTATGGAACTTGGTTGAAAATAAAATCCAAAGGGCGATATTGTTAGGACCAAGGTAAAGAAGAAGGTGTTTGTTTTCAAGTGTTGTATTTTTTTGTATAAGAATTCTTTTGAAGAAATAAAATAAAATCACTTTGTATTTGGTGAAAATAATATTGATAGTTGTTTTCAAAAGAATCAGACATACCCTTTCCATCGTAATGAGGAGATGTTATTTAAAAGAAAAGGATATGATCAAACTTGATTTGGGTTTGGAATGATAGAAGATTGTAATAAGGAATTGATCATAATATGGAATGAAAGAATTGATCACATGGAGAATGGGTCTTGCTGGAAGTAAATAGTCATCATATTCACTTTGGATCTGGTATGAAATAAGTGATCGTATTAGAGTCTGCAAGACTATGATAAAATTAAATGTGATGATTCTTTACTAATTTGTATTTCATAAATCATAAGTTAATTAGAGAACTTATGATGCAAGATAGGTGAAATAAAGGGGAAGTGAAAAAGATTCAGGCCGATTGTATTCTGAGAAGAAAAGGTTTGTGGGAATATTACTCAAAAGATCATACCTAGGATAATTTTATCTAGGCCAATCATAACCAGAAAAATTGGGATGATCACATCGAGTCCAATCATACTCATAAAGATTATACTCATGACAATTATATTTGGGTTGAGAAGGAAAGAAATAGGTTGTTGGAGGATTGGAATGATTCAATACATTCAATTATAAGTCAAGAATTGTAGCTTAAGATCCTAAAATGTATTCAAAGGCATGAGAATAATTTTTATGGGAAAATAGAAAGAAGTTTTAAGTGGTATCATATTCAAAAAAGAAATAAGCTGCTGATCGAACTCAGATTGATATCACAATCATAGGAAGAATTTCGTGAGACCGATGAATGAAATTAAAAGAAAAGAAGATGATCAACAATGTAGTCAACCATTTAAAATGGGTTTAATTACTTTATTTTATCAACCAAGTGGGTCAAGATATATAACTTAAGAAGAATTTTTATATCAAGTTAATCAATAGAACAGATGGATATATTATCAAGGGCGAGTTTGGAATTCAATGTGTGTTTTGATTTTTTTCAATTGGCACAGTGAATTGTATCAATGAAATTGTATTGAAGAAAATCAGAGATAAGAATTAAAATCAGAATGGTGATTGAAATAAAATTTTAAATAAGAGATGAAGGTTGAAGAAGATTTTGGAAGTTGATGAAGTCAAAATGCGCCTAAGATTTTAGGGGAAATCAAGATTTAGGTGAATTTAATTGAGCAGGAAATTTTTCGGGATTCCTATAAAACCACCCAAGGGCCACCTATAAAAGGTGAAAAGTACATTTTACTTTTCTGTTAAATAATGTATTGTTCACTATATAAGGTAGAAAAGATTCACGTTTTTAGAGATAAGAAGAGGATTTTTGTATTGAGCCTTTTGTTGAAAAAGTTTCTATGGGAGAAGTGAAAAAGAGAAGAGACAAGATTACAATGTTGTATTTAGCTGATCGTCATACTCAGTGATAATCATTCTCATCTGATTACCATACACTTCTTGTCAATAATATTCGGATTATTATCATATCTAGATAAATAATTAGATTTAGTATTTTCATACTTGGATTTCCGAACTGAAGAAGAATTTTATATGGAGAATCATGCTGAGTTTTCCAAACTAATAATTGAAGTGGTGTCAATTTATATCCACAAAATTCAGTCAAAGTTGTCTTGACCCATCCCTTGGGGCCCATACCATGACTACCCCAAGCCCGACTCCCAAAGGCCAGGGGATGACGACTAGAACTGAAGGCATTTTTCAACATGTGGGAGGCATTTTCCAAGTACCTGTACACACACACACACACACACACACTCACAACCCCATCCCAAAAAAATCTGAAAAGTGAAACACTGTATGAAACCACTAAGTAAAGAACAACCAAAGTACAATCGAAATTAAAGTACTAGGTGGAAAAATGGGCCAGTAAACAAGACCACCAAAGAAAAAACATAACACAAGTACAGCCCAAGGTCTCTAAAACTCATCCACTGAGAACTCTACCAATAGGGTAGGGGGAGGGTAGCTTCCTAAAGTCATAAGAGTATGCCTCATCTGTCTACTCTTACTAAACACCAGCTCGTCCTAGTCCTCCTTGGACTCTATCAAAGCATCAGTCATCTTCACAAGACATGAAATGTGTGGGAAAATCCCATGCATGGGTGATTAAAACAATACTTAGTAGGGGACCCCAAAACCACAATGGTAAATCACAAGAGAAAAACAACAATGAAATGCACAGTCAGCTCTACCCAAGTATATGCCCATACATATTCCAAGGTCATCCAGATATACTCGTCTCATCCACTAAGAAACATAAGGCCCCATCCTTATAGGAATAATTAGGATTCTCACCAATGATTCGACAGAAAACAAATAAACCAGGTGAACACCCTCCATGATCTTATCCATTCGTGATGGCATCGTTCGAGAGATACACTTTATCGGGTGAAACTCTACCATTCTTAATGGTATGTGTGAGAGAATGTGCTGCATCAGGAACATTCTACTAGGTTCATCTCTAGTGCCAAACACTAGAGGTTCAGTCATCACCATCTTGTTCCCAATACAAGACTAAGGAAACCCAAGTGAAGAGGCCCTCTCCTCACCACTACACCCAGTTGAGGGTGTACTACTCCAGACTAACTAGTGATACCTCAGTCGCTTCTATAGGGAGTGGCCCGCACCTCAGTTCATTGAGGGAGAACTTGGTCCTTCTTTGTTATTGATCTCTGCAAGTGGAGGGGCCTCCTCCTCATATCTAAGTCCTATATTTGGGGGTGATTCAACTCCTATAGAGGACCCACTCCCCATCGCTACTTGGATATGGGAGAGTATTACCCCGTAAGTGAGGACCCGTGCCCTAGTTCCAACAGCGGAGTTCTACTCATGAAGTACCTGCACCCTATTATGATAGGGGAGTATTACTTCATATATTGAGGACCCACACCCTACCCAGCTGAGGAGTAATAGCTAGCGACTACAGGACCAACACCCTGGTACTAGGGGAGTACCGACTCTATCAGTTTATTCACTATGGGTGACCCACACCATAGTACGTTAGGGGAGTACTGACCCCATGATAGAGGACCCAATCCCTAGCATGATAGGGGAGTACTGACTCTGCTGGAACAATACATAAGGAGTAACCACACCCTGAAACAACAGTGGAGTTACGACTCCAATGTTAGAGAACCCGCTCCCTGGTCCCACAGAGGAGTGTCTACTCTTCCTTCATGAATATATCTGAGAACACACATCCTAGTAATTCATGGGAGTAACACCCCAATAGGAAACCAACTGAAGGAAAATAACCTACAACCATGAAGTGGGGAGTCCCATCTCTACCTAAGAAGAGGGATAATGAGTACTGACTCCCCAAGTCTTTAAGGGAGTACCCCTCCTAACATCTCTTTAAGAGAACTACCCAGACTTCTCTCAAATTCAGCTTGTACTGGGAGAGCTTTCTCATTAAAAAAATAGATCATCCTCTATCTTCCTCAAAAAATCTCACAGATTATCTCAAAAGGACCATCTCTTCACAAGGTTCCAAATTTCAGAGATGGATTGTCAAATAGATTCTTTATTTGAAAGTTATGGGTGTTTTAGCGAAACAGGGCCGGTTGGGTCTGGGTCTAGTCCGACCCAGTCAGATTAACCTGACCCGACCAAGGTCTAACCCAGCCTAGGTCTGACCTGGACCATTGGTCTCAGAACAAACCAGATGGGCCCATCCTAGCATGCTAGGCTGTGGGTCCGGCCTGTTGGGCTCAGCCCGTTGGGCCGCAGGTCCGACCTGCTAAGGTGGGGCAGTTTCTCCAGCCCAGATGCGGCTATTCTGTGTCTATCTCACACCATGTGGTGCCAGCTTGTGCCACCTAACTGGTCAACTGGTCTGCTCACACAGACTTTATTTTCCTGCACGACCCATGGATTTCTGCGGGTCTCAGTCATGCTGTGACCGGAGCCACGATTCCTCCATGCGGGCAGCCGCGTAGCGTAGCTGATGCCACCGCCACCACCACGGTGTGCGGTTGTCCGGCACACGGCTTCCAGCACACTGTTAGATTCCATCTCTGACCACTAGACACACTCCAGTGGTTTGTTCTTCGATTTGGAGGGTGTTACGGATTTCTAGGGCCACATTCTTCCTTCCCTAGGGTTCAAATATTCGTTAAAATCTCTTCCACCAAAAAGCATTCGATCGGTGATATCTACTACACCGCCTAGATCCATCCATCATCAACATCGTTTAAACTAATCCATGTCATATCCATTGTGAATCCAAGATTTTAGATTATTGTGCCAAGAAGGGTTTCATAACGACCGACCATTCATCAACCCACGAAGAACGTGAAGAACGCTGGGTTAAAAAGTGGATACGAATTCAACATCAACCAAAGTGAGAAACGAAACTTCATCATAATTCATCACAATATTGATCCGCTCCTATTAGAAGGATTAAATAGAGCAAACCAAACACAATTAAATCATGAATGGATTAATTTCCCCAAATATAAACACGATAGAAATCCCTCCCACAAGAACGAAGGATACATGGGTCAACCTATTAGTGTGTTGATCCACGTTTTTCATTTGAAACCAATAACGGGAAAAGAATATAATTAAACAACAACCCCTACCTGGTGAAGGTCTATTCATAGGAAGGATCCATTTCTAAAGATGATCCATCTGTGAAGTTCCTCGATCCATCGTTGAGGAAATGATCTCACGAAGAGGAAGATGAATTATCAAGGTCCCTGGTGATCGTCATTCATCATTTGTCATTCGTCAATGATGATCCTCTAGAGGTTTTGAGTGTTTCTACCAATGTGACAATGACACAACCCACCAGTCAAACATTAAAGGTGAAAATGACTTTCTGTTGTCACTGCATTGTAGCTCCGTTAAGCTATTTCATTAATGAAACAACGTTATCGGTTTTGTTGTTCTATAAATCCATTTCACCACAAAAATTTAAAAAATAAAAATAAAATAAAATTTCAAGTTTTTTTAACTTTCCATAAAAGTACGAAAATTAACTTTTCCGGTCGACTCGTTCCGGTCGATGTTAGGCCCTTTCTAGGAGAATCCCATTTCTCTAAGTTCAATGGTTCCATCTCTTCAGCTCCACCTCAGAATTACTTGTTAAAGGAGGCTATCTATTGTTCATCTCATGATGATCATTGTCCTTGATTCATGAATGTCGGTGTCCCATCTCTGAAGGTCTAGCGAGAAGGTGGAGGAATATCCATGGATTTCCTGATGTTCGCCTTTGCTGAGGTGGAGGCATGTCTGAAATGGATGCTTGTTGCTCGTTTTGGCGCTGCGAAACGCACAATAGGGATTTTTCATTGCTTCGTCCGATCCAGTGGACTCCATTCTTCCGTCCAGATCTCAGCTCTTCATAGGAATTCCTTATACCTTGTTATCTCCTACGAAGTTGATTTCTTAAAGGTTTTATGTTGGAACCCTTAGGCATTTGTTCGTTGGTGATTCATCCTGTCTCGCTGGTCCCTGGATGTTCACAGGGATAAATAAAACCCTCTCATGGTGGTTTAGATACACCTATCAGGTCTTCCTCTTCCGTTCCAGAAATAAGGCTTGATTAAGGTGATCGGTGATGCTATTGGTGGATTTCTATACTCTAATAGTAGGAATTCTTGTGGGGAGGATGTCTTGATGGCTCAGATTTGTGTCAAACTGGACACTTCTCTTCCCCCACCGAGGAAGATCTCTATCCATGTATAAGATTCTTTCTTCTAGAATCAGGAAATCCTTTATCCTATATTTCCCCAGTTCTTCTCTCATTGCCTTATGCAGGGGAATTCCATTTAGTTCTGCCGAAGAAGGTGGTAGGAGTAAGGGGGTCACCCTACCAAAGCATTTTCTAGTAGTGGAAGGAGGCTGGTGTCGCCTATACACCCCCCCTGTTGAGGCTTTGCTACAGGATAACCCGACCTATGTGGAATTCCCAGTGTAGGATCCTCCAGTGGATCCAGATCTGTCGTCAGGCTCTGCTCTCAAAGAAATCTTAGTGCAATGCCAGGAGTTAGTCCCTTTCATTCCCAAAGGTGATCCTCCTCTTCAGGTCGGTGTGGTCTGGCACCCTATTCTTTCATTTTTCTCTCGAGAGATGGGTGCTTGGAGATATGCTTATATGGGTTAAGGACCTTGCCATCTTCCCTTTTGGCACTTCCACCCCCTTCCTATGTCCTATCATAGGACCCCACGGATTATACGGGATCTAAATTTTAGGGGGCTCATTCTAGAAATTTCAAGAGGCCCGGGTCCTCTACATCAAAAACTTATCATAATTTGCACTTTGTATCCCAGTCCTTTCTACTCTTGGATTCAGAAAGAACTCCCCAACCTAAATCCAAAGGTTGTGGTGCTTCTAAAACCTACCATGCAGGACATTCCTCTTCATCTGGTATAATGGTTCCCATTCATCAGGGAGTTCACACTTGATCACAAGCACAAAACCGCAAGGAGATCTCTTTTTACCACTTCAAGATAGATATCATCTATAGGGCCAGTTCTAAAGCTTTATACTTCCAATGATCCCTATGATCATATAGAACAACCACATCCTGGGTTCCCAGGTTAAGTCAGACTTTATCTCCTCAGTAATAAGAAAATACAAGTTTGTTGTCATTGCTATAATTGAACACAAGAAAAGACCTTCCATAATTCAGGACATCACTTGGAAGATTAAGATGCACAGATTCTTGAAATAAGAACCTAATAACAACCATATTTGGATTTTTTTGGAACAAAAACAACTCTATGGAGTTAGTTCAAGTGGGAAATCAATTAATCACTATCAAAGTAAGTATGGATGTTGTCTTCTATTTCATGATCTTTGTGTACGTGAGATGTGATCCTCTACAATAGACCAAGTTATTGAGTGACCTTAATGATTTTATCCCGGGCAATCACACTTGATTTTTCAGTGGGGATTTCAACATAATTGCTAACCCAAAAGAACATAAATGTTGAGGACCTTTTTAGAGGAAGGCCAACAGGGAGTTTACATAGTTCATGGATGGGAGGGGCCTCATCAATATGGGATTCTTAGGTGACTCATTTACTTGGTGCAACAACCGAAGGGGCCATTATTAGTCGTGGAGCAGATTGGATAGATGTCTAGCTAATTTTTAAGCCATCACCCAATTTTCTAACACTATGGTTTGTCATCTGACTCGCAACATTTCAGATCAATCCCCATGTTGGTCTCGATTTTATTTGAGCAGGACTATAGGGAGAAGTTTCATTTCCTTCATCAATGAGTCAACAAACCGGGATATCAAGACTTAGTGCATGGAATTTGGAATTATCCAGCACAGGGTGGACCATGGGTCGACATTCATGGGAAACTGCACCGCCTTAAGTCTAGTCTTCGGACGTGGGTGAAGAAACTTCATATGGTTGACAGTGAAAGTAATAATACCATACAGGAGGTTGAGACCCTTAAAGATTGTTTAGAAGAGGAGTGGGATGATCAAAACTTTGAGTAGCTTTCTAACAAGAAGGAGGATATGGCTGTCATGTTACTGGTTCAGGAATGTATGGCAATGGATTCTTCGAGAATTAAATGGCTCCTGAAGGGAGATAAGAACACAACATTTTTTCATGCATGCATCAAATATTGGAAGAGACTGATTAAACTAAATATTCTTCTAGATGATGGCTCTTATATGGGTGAAAGGGATATCATGGGATGTATGGATTTCTCATACTTCAAGGACTTATTGGATGGTTCCAATAGTATGCCCAATGGCTATACAGATTTTGATAGTGGGATCCTTGAGTTTATTCCAAAATTTGTCTCAGACCCAGTAAATGAGGATTTCTTTTCCCTGCTATATGAAAATGAAATCTACAATGCCAAGATGAACCTCCACCCAGACAGTTCCTCAGGCCCAGATGGATTCCTGATCTAATTCTATAGAGAGTCATGCGAGGTAGTGAAGGTGGATATTATTTTTTCCTTTCAAGATTTCTTCCAGGGATGGAGTCTTTTTATGGGCTACATGTGCCACCATTATGATTCTTATTCCCAAAAATTAGAATCCCTCTTCCATTACACACTATAGACCGATTTCTATGTGAAAATTACCATATAAAGTCCTTGAAAGTGTCATTAATACCATATTTTCCATCCGCCTTCCAAGGTGGATTTCCATTGACCATCATGGTTTCATGAGAGGTCAGTCTATTCAAGGATCTTTTACACTTTCCCAAGAAAAGATCAGAAATATGATCTATAAAACTCTTGGATCTAATGTGGCTCTCAAGATGGACATGAACAAAGTGTATAATCGAGTGGAGTGGGGTTTCATTATCAAGGTGATAGAAGGTATGAGATTTTCTCCCTAGATTATTGATCTTGTTTTTTGACATTTCAACTCTTATGGATGGTGGTATCGTTCTTATAAAATTCCTATGATTTCTTTAAAGCTATTCGAGGCCTGGGACAGGGAGATCCATTGTCCCCCTGCATTTTTATCCTCATTCAAGAGGTTCTTTGTAGGATCATCCATAGGAGCATCATAAATGGAGATATTATATCCTACCAGAGGAGTATGAGAGACACGACCATTACTCACATAATGTTTTCAGATGAAAATATGTTGTTTATTAATGGATGGAAAACATCTATTAGAATATTGAACCGTCTCTTGGAGAATTACTGCCACCGGAGTGGCCAACTTATCAATAAAGAGAGGAGCCACTACTACATCCCCAAAAACTGATCACCCAGACGGATTTCTGATTTTTAGCTCCCCATTACTATGAAAAGAGGAATCTTTCCTATGCAACAACTTGGGGAACCAATTTCTCCGGGCAGACTGCAGATTCAGGACTTCGACTTCCTTATTAGTAGGATTGCAGAGTGCATCCACAACTGAAAAAACATGTTCTTATCTCTTGGGGGTATTATTTCTCTAATTAATAGTGTTATGTTGGATTATACAATCCATTTTATTTCAGCAGTAAAGGCACCAAAGGGGGTCATCTTCAGTATTTATAATCTCATGGATAGCTTCATTTGGGATCCTCTTGAGGAAAGGAGAAGTCACTGGGCCTCTTAGAAAAGGGTGGCAAGGCCGAATCGAGAAGGTGGTATTAACATTCATAGCTTGGATGACACCCTTGGTTTCATGCATGCAATATTGGATTGTGAAATCATGGAATAGAGTACGAAGTGGGGAAAAATGCATCTACTGTAGAGAAATATTTCATCGGTTAAGGGTTGGGCCTCCTCGTTATGGCCCTCTTTATTAAATGTGATCTCAGAGATTCAGCTGCAGTCCCAATGGATTATTGGGAGAGGATACATTTCCTTATGGCATCACAACTAGATTGGGAATGTTCTCAGATTCCCGGGGTTCCCTGCTCCCACCATGTCTTTCAGGGAGGATAGCATGTATTCAGATCTCATCAAGGCTGTGCTGGATGAGGAGCAACATGCCTGCTTCAACCTCATCGTCTTAACACAGGATCCCAATTGGTGTGTTTTCAATCCATATTCCTCGGGGGATTTCACTACTTGGAATTATCTTTGAGCTCAATCCATCATATAGGAGCAGGATAAATTTTCTTCCACCCTTTGGCCCAAGATGGTTCTTTTGAAGTATAGTTTCCTTCTATAGAGAATCACGTACTCAGCCATCCATATGGAAGAGAATATCAAATGTTGTGGTATCCCATATGTATCGTTTTGTTCCTACTATAATACATGCACAAAAGAACATGCATATCACTTATTCTTTAGGGGGACATGCCGTGTGATGTGTGGAATTTATTTAGGGAGTTCACCAGATTTCAAGACAATAACTTAGCAGAACTCCTGTTCTTGGATAGGTGGTTTCAAAGCTCGAGAGACAAATGGATGGAGAAGATGTCCTGCTTGGTGATCCTCTTTGTTGGGTGTTGTTCTATTTGGTAGGCTATGAATAATATTAGACATGATGGGATTCGATCAACGGGTAAGTCTATCATAATTTGGACTAAGAGCATTCTCCTTGATTTGGCTCAGATCATTGGAAACTGTAGGGATGCCCCCGCAATTCAGTGGATGAATCCTTGATCTCATGATGCCCAGTCAGAGAATGGATTTAATCATGACCTTTGGGTGAAATGGAATCCCCCCTTGGGGCCTTAAAATCAATACTGATGGGTCCTATAGGTCAGACATCTTATGTGGGTGTGGGGTTGTCTGTGAATCTAGAGGCTCAATACTCTTGGCCTTATCCTCCATCTTGGGCCATGGATCTTCTCTTTAGGCCGAAGATAAGTCTATTCTTATGGTTATTAATCTCCACCATCAGAGGGGATTATCTTTATCTAAAGTTGAGATGGACTCTAAGATCTTACATGATGTCCTGAAGGATATTTTCTCTCCTTCTTGGTCTATAATCTATATTATTAGAAAGTGAAAAAGCATGATCAACAATAGCACCAAAATAAGGAACTCCTCACGTGAGGGTAACCAAGTGGCGGATCATCTGTATTCGATGGAGGTACCTAGTAATGTTCAGGTATGGCTGCATGATATTGTTACGTCGAAACCCGAAGGGTTTAACCTAATTAGAGGGTATTCCCTTGGCCTTCACCATTTTAGACCCCCTTATGTTTCTTTCTTCCTTGTTTCCTTTGGTGTCCTGGTTGTATTGTATCCCTTCTAATAAAAAGGTATTTTTGATGTTGAATATTATTTAATAAACTTTAAAAAAGTTTGAAAATCCATTCTTCCCACTCCAAGCCTCAGAATTATGTGTTGTCTCAATTCCTGGTCTCGAAATAATCCCATTTAATTTTTAAAAAACATTTCCATGGAATTTCAGGCCATTACATTATCCCCAACAAAAGACTTTTCATCCCCAAAAAGAAAAATAAAAAACTAAAGGGAAGAAAAATGAGTTCACTAAGTGTCCCTATACTGCTTATAAGAAGGAACCTTGAGGAACCACTGAGATAGACCACTCTCATGTCCAGCTTCTTCTAGGTCATCATCATGAAATAACAAGCACATGTCTTCGTAGCTGTGACGAGTGGGAAAACACCAAGAACTACAGTCCATCTGTAGTCATAGGGTCTAATGGATCACCTTCATGCTATCCTGATGCATATAAAGATAGAACCCCATAGTTCATATCCTCCCTTGGATGAACTGTGCTAAAACATCCACTCGCAATACATGTTTAAGGTTAATGCTAAACACACAATGGTATTTACGAGTCAAATAGAGCTACCCAAGATAAAACACTGCGTCTTACTAGGCCCTCTGTCTAAAACCTCTATCGACCACACAACTTTTTGAAATAGGAACACTACCACACTCACTAGTGGAATCCTTGATGAGTATGGATAGTAAGAAACCATTCCACAATGTGTAAACATCATGGGGGAATAACTCTACCACCATATAATGATTCCAAGCATGAATCTTTTCAAGAGTCCACCATGTGCTACCCGAGTTTCTCTTTCACCAGAAGGGAAACCTGTTTACATCATCACAAACACACCATACCCTTTGCCTAATATAGTCAATTTGGATATGATCAATAGTAGTCTACACCAAGAATGAAGTCATAAGGCCTCGATTCCATGACTAAAGGATCCCAACTGCAAATATCACCTCCAAGAGTCAGGTCACACTATCATCACCTGTGTATGATTAAAGGGTCCCCTCAAATAAGAGTCTCTAAGCATGAGGGTCAAGTCCATGGTCCAACCAGAACCTCAAAGTCTAAAATAGAACTTACAGGAAAAGGAGAACGAGTAGAACCTATGTCTATTTAAAACAACAGCAAAAAAAAGACACATATTGTACCTTGAATCTCTCATGGACTCTCTTGGTCATAAGCCATGCCCGCATGCATCTATCCTCACCCACGCCCTAAAGCTCCCAGAGCCTGGCACCGACCACCTCCCGCTACTCATCTAGCTCCTCTACCTTACCCGCCATCTTATAGAACTCCTTGCTCTATAAGCTATCTCAGCCAAGGTATCTCATCAGTTGGATCCCTCTCAGTGGAACAATGGGTCGTATAATCCCTAGTGAGATGTCCCCGACCATTACAAGCATAACACCACCTCTCCTGTGGCTGATCTTCTCCTTGGCGCTACTCCTAAACCACATACCCAAATTTATGTGTTTGAGCATGGGTATGCCTCCTATGCCATGATCATGTCGCCTGTCATCTTCTATCTCCAATAGATGCCTCTACCTTGTGACCTCTATTTTAGGTCACATCCATATGCTCCTCTTCTAGGAAACTCTCAACCACCAGGGCTCGTTTCAGCACCCTAGCATATGTCAGAATGCTAAATGGTATCACCGATGCCCTTATTTTCTAGAATAGTCTGTGCTTGAAGGTCCGGGCCTTGAATTATGGGTCCCACACCATATTCATAGAGTGGAAAGAAAGATCCATGAATCTCACCAAATACCCAGCAATCATCATGATGCCTTACAATAGGTACAACAGCTCCTGTATACGCACAAAGCGTAACATAACCGAAAAGAAATCCTTCCTAAAGAGTTACTAAAAGTCTATCCAGGTGATGGTCACCTCTTTGTGCATCTGCATCATCAAGATCCAACATCTCCCCATTGGTCACTGAATAAGGCTTGTGACTAAGATCACCTTCTTGTCGAGAGGCATCCTCCCTAGATGGAAGACTCGCATAACTTCCTCAAGCCAATCCTCGACCACTTGGGGGTCAGTCTCAACCATGATCCTATGAGGTATCTATATTGGGAACTCGTATAACACACTAAGTTGACACATATACTCTACTGGTAGTGCTGGTAGAGACTACTGATTGGCGGATGGTGGTATCATTGGTGCACCACCCGGTAGGGCTATCTCCGGTACTGTTCCTTGTACCGATGGCTCATTTCTCAGTGTATCATCATCATGGTCTTTTCCAGGAATCCTAACTAGAAATCTATGTGGTGGGATCCTAAAATGGATTGTGATGAACCATGGTTAAAAGAGTATATCTAGAGAGATTACTCAATATGGACATGGAAAACAAAAACCATTCTTATATAATTCATGTAACATTGATTTCCCAGTGACCAGTGTCCTAATATAATGATTCAAAAAAGTAGTTTATCAGATTCCTAGTGAATGGATACATCGGCTGCCACACCAACACAATAACCTCTGGCTTGAGAGTTGAACTTGAAACATCTTAACACCATCATGATGCAACCCAACCCAATCTCACAAACTCTCAGTCCAAAGGTGGAATAGAACCTTCTTTGATACCAATTGTTCAGGACCCGTCTCCCAGGGCCCGTGCCGTGACTACCCCAAGCCTACCTTCAAAAGGCTAGGTGTTAGAGACTAGCACCAAAGGCATTATCCTTCAAGTGGGAGGAAATTGCCAAGTACCTTTACACATGAGCACTCACAACCCCATCCCACAAAAAGTTGAAAAGTAAAACACTATTTGCAACCACTAAGCAAACCACAACCAGAGTACAACAGAAAGTGAAGTACAAGGTGGAAAACTTGTCCAATATACAAGCCCACCAAAGGAAAAACAGAACACTAGTAGAACCCAAGGTCTCTGAAACTCGTTTGTTGATAACCCTACCTGAAGGGTATGTGGAGGGTAGCTACCTACAGTTGTCGGAGTATGCCTCGTCTGTCTTCTCTCACTAAAAACCACCTAGTTTTGGTCCTCCCTGTACTCCGTCAAAGCATTGGTCATCTGCACATGACATGACACATTTTGGAAAACCCTTTACAGGGGTGAGTAAAACAATACTCAGGAGGGGATTTCAAAACCACAAAGTTAAATCAAAAGAGAAAAAATATAAATAAATTCACAGTCATTTCTACCCAAGTATATGACCATACATATACTAATTTTATCCATATATACTCATCTCAGCCACTAAGAAACAAAAGGCCCCATCCTTATATCCAACATCGAGATTCCCACCAAATATTCGAAAGGTAACACATAAACCAAGAGAACACGCTCTATGAGATTAGCCATCCTGGATTGCACCGTTAGAGAGATACAATCTATTGGATACAACTCTACCATTCTTAATGGTACATCTGAGAGAACGTTCTCCATTAGTAACATTCTACTAGGTTTGTCTCTATGCCCGACACTAGTGGTCCAGTCATCACCGTCTTTCACTCAATAAAAGACTAAAGAAACACAAGTGAAGAGGCCCACTCCTCTCCACTACACTCAGTTAATGGACCACTGCTCCAGACTAACCTGTGATACCTCAGTCACTCCTGTATGGAGTGACCTACACCTTAGTCCATTGAGGGAGCACTTGATCCTACTTAGGTATCAATCTCGTCATGTGTAGGGGCCCACTCCACATAAATGTGTCCAAAAGTCAAGGTATATCTAACTCCCATGGAGGATTAACTCCCAGTTGCTACTCGAGTATAGGAGAGTACTACTTTGTATATTGATGACCCGAACCCTACCCAGTAGGGGAGTACTACTTAGTGGCTAGATGGACCACACCCTGGTACTAGGGGATTACCGACTCTGTTAGTTTATTTTATGTTGGGCACTTGCACCCTAGTACATTAGGGGAGTACTGACCCTAAGCGAGAGGACCCAATCCATGGCTTGGTAGGGGAGTACCGACTCTGTTGGAACAATGTGTAAGGAGGACCCTCACCCTAGAATGATAGGGGAGTAATGACTCCAAAGTTAGGGAACCCACTACCTAGTCCCATAGGAGAGTATATAATATTCCTTCACAAACATCTCTAAGAACCCATGCCTTAGTTCTTCAGTGGAGTAAAACCATCAGAGGAAACTAACAAAATCAAACTAACACACACCCATGATGTTGGGAGTCCCATCTCTACCTAATCAGAGGGATAAGGAGTACTGAAACCCTGAGTCATCAAGGGAGGAACCATCCTAGCATATTTTAAAGAGAACTACCCTAACTCTGCTCAAAGGCAGTTTGTACCAGGAGAACCTACTCTTAAAATTAGTAGTCCTTCCTCCAAATTCCTCAAAAACCCATTTAAAGTATCTCAAAAGGACCATATCATCATAAGGGTCCCAATTCCATAGAAATATCATCAAATGGACATTCTATTTAAAAGTTAAATGCATTCTAGAAAAACTGGGGCTGGTAGGGTCTGGGTTCGGTCCGACCCGGTCGATCCGACCTGACTTGACCGGAACTGGGTCTAACCCCTTGGGCCCTGGATGCTATGCCGCATGTCCATCCCACCTAGATGGGTGTATCCCTCTAGCACCGGCCCGACCCGCTAAGACAGGCTGGTTTCTCTAGCCTCGACGCAGCCCTACCACATCTATCTCGCACCACGCTACACCAGTTAGCACCGCCTCCCAGGTCAACCGGTCTACTCACACAGACCACTAGATGTGCTCCGATGGTCCTTTATTTGATTTGGAGGGTGTTTTAGAGTTCTTAGGACATATTATTCTTCTCCTGGGGTTCAAATATCTATTGCGATCCCTTCAGTCAGAAAACGTTCGATCGACAGTATCTCCCGCACCACCTCGATCCATCCGTCACCAACATCGTCACACCTCCATATTTCCATATCCATTATAAATCTTAGATTTTAGATAATTACTCCAAGAAGGGTTGGGCAATGACCAACCATTCATCAACCTATGAATAATGCGAATAACACCAGGTAAAAAGAGGAGAAAAAATCCACATCAACCAAAGTGAGGAACAAACCTTCACTACCATTCATCATGACATTGATCCACTCCCATTATAAGGATTAAATAGAGAAAATAAAGTATAATTAAATAATGGATTGATTAATTTCCCAAAAGATAAACCTGATATAAATCCATCCTATAAGAACGAATGATCTGTGGGTCAACCTATTCATGATTTGATCCAAGCTCATCATTTAAAACCAAGAACAGGGAAAAAAAGATTTACACAATAACCCCTACTTAATGAAGGTAAATTAATAAGAAGGATTAGTCACTAAAGGAGATCCTTCCTTAAATTTCCTTGATCCATCTTCAAGGAATTGATCTTATGAAGAGGAGGAGAAATTATCAAGGTCATTGGTGATCGTCATTCATCATTCTTCATTCTTCGTTCATCAATGGTGATCCTCCAGAGGTTCTAAGGGTTTCTCCCAACCTACCTACAATGCAACCCTCAGTAAAACATTAAAGGTGGAAATGCCTTTCTATTGTCACTACATTGCAGCATCTCTATGATGTTTCATTAATGAAATAGCATTATCAGTTTCACAGTGCTACAAATCTGTTTCTCCGTAGCAATTTGAAAACTCAAAATAAAATAAAACATAAAGTTTATTTTATTTTTACATTCCATAAAAAGTAAAAAAATTAACTTTTATAGTCGACCCCCACCAGTCAATATTAGGACCTTTCTAGAAAAATATCATTTCTATGAGTTCAACAGTGCCCTAAGATTTTTGATCTATAAAACAGTTCATAAGATAAAAAAATATGCTTGTATGATTATTTAATAAACGCTAAAAAAAAGTTTGAAAATCCATTCCGGCCACTCCAGGCCTCGAAACTATGCGCCCTCTCAGATCCTGGTCTCTAAATAATACCATTTAATTTTAAAAAAAAAACTCCATATAATTTCAGGTCATTACAAAAGTAATATTTTTTTTCTGGGGAGAATCATAACTAGAAGAATCGTACTGGGAAGAATCATATCACGAAGAATAATAATCATAGGAATTGGACTGGGAAAAAACATTCTTGGTAAATTGGACTGAGTTTTCCATAAAAAAGTCTAAGAAGCTCTTACCATCTTCTAGGTAAAAAATTAAAGAAGTATTTTCAATGGAATAATTTTTTGGAATTGAAAATAATCACATGTAACATGATTTGTTGCTTAAAATTTTTTAATGTATTTTTGCTAAGAGGGTGCACATGCACTATTAGGACTATTTACATAGTGATACATGAGTTAAAGGGTATATCCTACTCATTATATTATAAGGATTTATTTATAGTGGATTTTGTAGTATTGGATCATTTATAAACCATACCAAGGTCATAGAAATTATTATTTAATAGCAAACCTTGTAAATTCTTATATTCTTGTGGATGTGAGTTTGATTGGGTTTCAGTAGGGAATTGAAATATTTAATTAGAGGATAATATTGTTTCAAAGAAATATAAAAGAAAAATTATCACTGATTCACCCCCTCCCCCTCTCAATGATACAATTACATTGACTGGTAACTTTCAGATGGAGACTAGCTACGAGTACCTCCATATAATTATAAGGATTCAGAATGATTTGAAATACGTAGAACATCAACTCAAGTAAATATTCATCCACATGAGGTTATATATCACCATAGTACAATAATAGTATCTAATTCTTGAAATGATGAATGAATCACATCCTACATGTACCCTCATCCTACAATGATCGAATGATCAAATATATTTCCTAGCATGGAACATCAACCTAAAATGCTATAAGGGAATATTTTTTCTTCATAATGGGTGGTAGTTATTTACACTTTCCACAAAGAGTAAACACGCCTTTATCTTAACTACGAATTAAGGCGTCATCAAAAATCTAGTCGTCATAATGAACCAATCATGGAATCATCATTATTTGTCTTTATAAAGACACATTGTAAGAGAAGATATACCATGGTTAATAGAGAACATACGGGGAGCTATCTCAAAAAGGATATTGATATCAAATCCTATTCCTATATGTTGAGTATACCATTGATATCCCTAGTGTAACTAGTATCAAATTCAACAAGAAGGATATCGTAGTTCTCATGTATTAAAACATTGACCAAAAAATCATCATGGGGTTTCTTAACCAATGGGATAAACACATGATACCTTGGTACCATATCCCTAATTTTAAAAATCAATCCTCAAAATTAATGTATATGAAATTTTTTTCCCCATGATAACCTCACTCTGATACCACTCTAACATGACCTATCCCAATAGGGCCCCAAAATTATTGGAAGTAGGTCATGTATGCCACCCCAAGCCTTCCTTCAATTGGGAAAGGCTTTATTACTTCCATAAAGAAGGATTATATCACACATGGGATACATTGTCCTCTAGTACTTGTACACATGAACATAAATCTCCATAAAATAAAAAATAATGTTTAGAAGAAAGGATTTTTATAATAAATTCATGAAAATCCTTTAAAAACCAACAATAGATTATGTTTTCAAAGTAAATAAAAGAAAAAAAAACAATCCCAATAACAAAAAGATGGATATAACCTAGAAATAAAAAATAATTTCTTCCTAGTGAGCATCCTTTAGAGGAAAACAATGGTCCAACTAACTATTTAATTGACCACCACCTATACATCACCCACAACTAATTGACCATGATCACCACTAATCTACCTGACTTTTGAATAATATAGGACTTGTGTGGGAAAATCCTATTTTGGGGTGAGTATTTAAATAACCAATAAGACACCCAGAAATCGCTAATAAGTAATGATCTAAGAATGAGTCATCTCAAAATAACAATCAAAAGACTAAATGAAGAATATTTAACATCCCAACTTAAATTCCACTAAATAGGTGGTCTGAGCTGATTCATTATGATACCTCAAGCATGCCTCCCTGTATGCTAGAGGCTGCTGACTAGCAGTTATGGCCTAGTGTTTGATAGTGGGGATACTATGCCCTCGTATTAGAGTAATAAAAAGTGTAAATAGCTATTTTTATACACAAAAGTAAATAAAATGAGTGAAAAAGTAGTAAATAAACTAAAATTGAACTTGATATAAAAATAAAAGAAAAATATATAAAAGCTCTAACAACTATGTCATACATAAAATATTGGTCTCCCATTAGGACAAACATATAGATACAGAAATAAAAAAGAAACCGAAATGAAAGTACAAGTCTCTACTACTAACTGCGATCCATACCACATACCTGATGTCCATATGCTATGGTACTACACCAACTCGATTAGAATAACCCACTCGAGAAGCTCTTCTTGATCATGAAACTATTTTCCTTATCCCTATCCACCATGTAATAGTACCCAACAATAAAATAAGACATAAGGTCTACACATACACCAAGCTACATATGCAAGCGTGAGGGATAATCTTAGTAGGCCACCCAAATGATGAACCTATAATATGCTTCCATATGGGCATTAAAAATAAAATAAAGTTCATCCAAGATGAGACACAACTGAAAAGATAAGTAAAGCCAGTAATCATGAAACCACAGTCAAACCCCAAGTCCATAATCCTGGTCAACTGGGATAGTGCCACTATGGATATCCATATCAAAATGAATTTACATGTATAGTTCCATACCTATACATATATGCATATATATGAATATTCATGAGTAAGGTGAATAGAATAGCAAAAAACCAAACTACAGTCAATCGATGGGTTTGTAATCCAGATCCCCTGGACATCCTATGCAAGGGAATTGTTCCAGATGTCATACCACTCAAGTCATGTATCATTCATTTGATCTTTAGGTCCGTAATCCCAATGATCAAGTTTCTTATTCATCCAACACCAAAAATATGTATGAGCAAGCTTTTTCACTATAGGGGGATACTTTTCATACACTTGGGTTCACCCGTACTCACCTCTAATCACTATAAATAAGGATTATAGAAAAGTGCATCTAGAAATCCTATAAATGGATACACATTCAATGTAAATCCAATCCAATGTCTGAGACCTAGGTTCTACTCCATAGGCAAACATGACATTCAAAACATGGATAATGCTTAAGGGTCTAACCCTTATAAAATCATCAAGGAGAACTTACCATGAGACATCAGGAACAACCCTGGAGTCTCTAATAAGGGAGAGAAGAATCATCACTATCATTTAGAAGAGAATAATCATTCTGGTTATCCAATGATGTGAAACACTATGTCTAGCACTGTGGTCAAGTAACTGATCAGGGAGAGCATAATTGTCCCAATCCCCCGGGAGAACATAATTATACCTTAGTATAAATAGATAGAGGAGAGCTCAATAATCCTCAACACATATAAATAGAGGAGTGATGAATCATATTCATTACATATCAATGTGGAGAGAAAAATTATCCTCATCACCCGGGAGAGCAGAATCATCCATGAGTATAATTACTAATCAAATATATAGGCTTAGTAGCCAAGTACTAGGTAGTACCTATTGGTATAAAAATAAACATGGTTCAAAATCCAGATCCTAAGAATATTATATGGGAATTCCAATGATAAATAAATACACCTTGCATCGGGATCAATAGAGACCAAACAGGAAGCACCTATGGTTATCATCACTGAATCGATAATAAACATCTGAAAGTATAAACAAAGAGTGAGGGTGGATGAATGCATAAACCCAACATTGATAACACATCCACTTAGGCTTACAAGTTTGAAATAGGTTCTAAGGTTACTCCCAATACCCTCTCCACCAAAACCCAACAAACTAGATCAGGGTCGGTCAAACATCAAGGCACCCATGGGGCCCCTCAAGTCAAACATTGAGAGGCATACTACATGGGATCCTTAGAAGAAAAATAAAGGATGAATCCAACATAGTATTGTCAAGGTCCATTAATAAGTGAAGGAATCATACTCATGATCCTCAACTATAAGGTAAAGGAGGAATCCTACAAGGGATCCTCAAATGGTAATCCATATAGGCATCAAAAAATGGATCCTTAGAATGGTATATAGAAAGGGGCATCCTACACGGGACCCTCAAAACCTAGTATGAAGGAAAATGACATCCTACAAAGGATTACCTAGGTAATCTTGTAAGAAAAGGCTTCTCACAGGGGATCATTGGTACATAAAGAAGACAGAGGCATCCAACATGGGATCATCTAAGTCAAAACATAAGCATAGAAATCCAATTAGGGATCCTTAAAAACAAATAGTCTCATGTTATCTTGAGAAATAAGGGAACATATCATAAAAGAGACGTCCTCATGGAAAAAACTACAAAGGCATCAATCATGAAAGATATCTCATGGATCATCTTATATCAAGTATCAATCTTAGGAGACACTGAATATTATTACTAGAGGAAGAACCTATCTATTTAATAAATTCATCCTTGGAGTCATCAAAACACCTCATGGGTCTTACCATCACAATTTATGTGAAAAGATACTCAGAATTAACTAATCATGAGAATAATTCTGACTCCTAGGAGAAAACATTTTAAAAACCCTCATAAGGGTTGAAAGGGAGGCGTACATGGAATGTGTACCCTGGTACACGATGTGTTCCCTTAATGCCCCACCTAGGCATGTACCTATACTAGTACTTGGCATGTAAAAGCTCAAGAACGTGGTTAATTGGTCTTGTACATGGTGTGTACCCCACACGGGGTACCTTCCTGTGTACCTCACATGGCCTGGCCATGTATTCTACCTAGCCGTGCACATATACATAGTATGCAACCTATATGGGGTCTATCCATATACTCCACATGAAATGTGCCCCTTACACGGGAAACCTAGCTGGGTACTTGACTAAATGGCTGAGTCCCTATACAAAATGTGTATGAACCATACATGAATTGTACTTCTAGAAGTTCATATTACTCAAAAAGGATGAATACACAGTGTGTGTTCCCTAAACCAAATTCCTTCTAGATGGGTTTTCCCAAAAAAAAAACCCTCAGAAATTGACAAAACACCTGTTTTCTCTCCACAAAAAACAGATCAGACTATGAGGGTTCATAAGAAAGTATATAATTGGATTAAAACATGAAAAATATAAACATTTTGGGATATTTTTCAAAAACTAAAAATTCATACCTTTGGGCGGAATCCACTAAAGCTTCATCTATTTCTATGATTCATTGTTTCTGCACGACGATCTGACACGTCCTGTGTTCCATGGTGGTACCTCCTTCTCTCCATATCTCATTATCTATCTCCTTATACCTCCCTATCGGTCACACAATAGAGGAATCCCCCTGGGGGAGTATATGAGAATCTAGAGGAGGAAATAATAAAAGAAAACAAAAAGAAAGAAAAGAAGAAAAATAAAAAATAAAAAGAAAAGGGGGGGGGGCCCAACTGGCCCCGATGCCTAACTTGAGTTTACACCCCCGTCTAGGAAAATATCCCCATTTTAGACTCAATGGAATAGATGGAATCTCAATTCGATGCTTTGTTAAAAATATATGATCGAACAAACCTGGGTGAATAAATTAATATTTAAATTATTAAATATTAAATCTTAATGATTCCACTAAAATTATAACGACTCAGAATTACACCAAACTACTATACTAGGGTAAACACCCTATTTCAAGACTAAAATAGTGATTAAAAAATAATCTGAGATCATTTTCTAGGGGAAATACCATTTAACACCTTACAAGTAGCTTATAGAAAAAATTAAAATTTCTACACAAAATTATAGTTTGAAAAACATGGGACCTTACAATCTACCCAGCATAAACCTTCTCATCCCTAAGAAGCCTGGTGGTAAGAATAATAGTCATTCTCTTAACTTGAGAATCCACACAACCAAACTATCAGGTTTGTCTGACGATCGATTATATAACATTAGAAATAGTCTCATACACATGATACATTTAACTATGACAATACGGTAATCCTCACCATAGGAATACCCTTATCATCATCACAAAACAAAACTTTGAGCATAATATCCCAAGTAAAATGCTAAATTTAAACCAAAAAATGGCCATTTGTTCAATCCCCACTATATGTATTATATTATACCACTTCTTGAGAGAAACTTCAACTGGTTTCTTCCTCAACTAGGGAATAAAATTTAAAGGAAAATAATCTCATCATAGAGCCGACACTCTCACAGCATACTCAAAATGAATTCATGATAGATAATGATTGTCTCTAACCAAGAGTACACAAATATTCTATCAAAATTGCGTACAAATCTCTCTTCGAGCCATGGTCATCATCCTTTCAATACCTAACTATGATTCAGTCATAGGTCAACTATCTCACAATACCCGATCTACTTTTGATCTATCCTATACCATGGAGAGACATTCATTATTTTATCCACAACTCCCAAGATACCCCACCCATGGAATGTCTGGAAAACATCAGTCCTCGTCTCCCACTTAGCCACTCACCGATTTTGATTAAAAGGTACCACACATAACCAGCGTATAACTTTATCACTTGATGCAAATTCTAGAAAGTTATCCAATAGAAGGTTAAGATAATAGTGCTACATGGAATTTTAGTCCAAATAACATAGAAGCTCCCTTAGATCTCCTCTTCAAAATCGGTCAACTCACCCATGCCATGATTTATTCTAAAACTGCTTGTTACCCTATGTCATTCCAGTCAAAAGCATCTACCAGTGCACTAACAACATTATAATTAGGGAAAAATGGTTGACCAGTCCATGAAATCAAATAGTCATGCCCGTTGAAGCCAGTATTGATACGAAATTACCCTAGGTTCTTGTCAAAAGATAAAGGCATCAACATCCCTATAACATAAAACTCAATAAACTACCATGAATCGATCTCTAAATGAGTGTATAACCTTGATAACTACCTAAAATTTCATTTTTAATCCTGGTATGGACTCACTCACAAAAGGATTCCCTCAAAAAAAAAAATAAACATTGACATACAAGGGTCTAAGTCAAAACTAAGGGCCTATAAGTCTCCCACCTCAACATAAAGAACAAGTATCACAACTAGGTCTCAAGTTACAACCACATAGACCAATAAATAAAACCTATCTAAAGAAGGAAAAGATAACAATGACCAATAATGGTAAAAACTAAAAACAAATCCTAAAAGGGACAGATCCCCATAATGAATTCTCATAAATAATTGATTCATAGAGGTCACGAATCTATTGAAAAATAGACACTAAACTAACACTCACTGGTCATCTAGATACATTAATACCCCTAGAGGTCTAGTTCATATGAAATTTCCTGGTATCCATCAACATCGTACTTAGAAATATGAATAGATAACCATGACCTAAGAAACAACACCCTACAAGGGTTACAACAGAAGGGAATCATGTGACATATCAGACTACTAGGGTCACTATACCTCTCATCCATGAGTACTGAGTCATTAGCCTCAACAAAAATTCCATAAAATAAATCCACATAACCTTCCCTAAGAATAATATATATATATATAAAAGTAGTCCCAATTTTATAGGCCTCAGTAATCAGTAAAAATTCAGACTAATAATCTTATATGATGTGAATCCTACATGCTGAATATAATGCATGATATGCCTCTTTAATTTTCTGGTAAATAGTTAAAATACACCCCTAGAGACTTGAAAATAGCCAAGAGCCATAGTTCCACAATAAATCATTACATCCACACAATATGTATGTAGATAAACTAGGAAATCATATAAAACTATAACATCACAGATTAGAACATCAATCCCATAACCCTAGAAACTAATAATTATTACCAGAAAAATTATAATTGATGAACCAGTCTGATATTCATCATAGGTTCCAACAAATTCCAAATACTCTTGTCTACCATATCCCAAAATAGTAAATCCAAGGAAATGAATAGATCTGATACCACTTTGTAACATCCCAAATCTGATTCCACTAAACCGGTGCTCCAAGTCGGTTCATTGTGAGGCCTAAAGAGAACCTCCCTGTATCTAAGAGGCTACTAACTAAAAGTGAGGGCCTAGGGTGTGAGAGTGGGGAGACTATCCCCTCATATCAAAGTAAGAAAATAGGATAAAAAACTAAGTATAATACATATTAGTAAATAAATAGAGTGCAGAAGTAGTAAATAAACTGAAATAAAACATGCTATAAAAATTAAAAAAATATAAAATCCCAAACAACCATGTAATACATATAACAATGGTCGCCCATTAGGATGACCACGTAAATACATAAATACAAAATAAATTGAATTAAAATTATTGGTATCTACTACTAACTCTAACACAAACCAAATAATTTGTCTCTAGACAATTTCAAACTGTACCAACCCGATCAGAAGAACCCACACAAGCAACTCTTCTCGATCAAATAACTATGGGCCTCACCCCTATCCACAATGCAATTGTGCTTAACCTGAAAAAAATACATAAGGTCAACATGTACGTTGAGGTTCACATGAAGGGGTGCGAATTAATCTAAGTAGGCCACCCTAATGACAAACCAATAAAATATGTATTTATATGTGCATGAAAGAGAAAACAAATCGCATCCTAGATGAGACAAAAATGAAAAGATAAGTTGACCCAATAAATGTGAAACAATAGTCGAACCCCAGGTCTGTAATCCTAATCAACTGGGTAAGTACCACCATGTATGTCTATATCTATATGCGTATAGATGTATAGTACAATACATATACATGTATACATAAATTCTAATATTCACGAGTAAGCCGAATGAAATGATATAAAACCAAATAATAGTCAATACTTTGATCAATAATCTTGATTGCATGGATTTTCTATGCAATGAAATTGATATGGATGTCATACCACTCAATCCATGTATCATTAATTAAATATTTAGGTACATAATCCCAATCAACATGTATTTTGTTCAGCCAATTCCAGGAATATCTATGAGCAAGCTACGTCACTATAGGGGGATGCTGATCCTACACTTGGGTTCACCATTACTCACTTACAATAACTGTCAATAAGGATTCAAGGTAAGTACACCCATAAATAATATAAATGGACAAGAACTATATTCCATGCTGATCATTACATATAAATATAGTCTAATGTATGATCCCTAGGTCTTGGTCCACAGGTGGTCATGATATTCAGAATTCGGATAATCTCATAGTGTTTGACCCTTAGGTCATCTGTAAGGATAAATCACTGGTGAGACGTCATTAACACCCTTGGAGTATCAAATAAGGGAGATAAAAATCATCCCTATCACCCAATAGAGTGTAATCATTCCTGGTATCCAATGTTGTGAAACACCATGTCCAACACCATGGTTAAGTAACCGATCAGGGAGACCATAATCATTTATATCCCTCGAGAGTGTGTAATCATCCTAGAGTATAAATAGATCAAGGATAGTGTAATCATCCTCACCACATATGAATAGAGGAAATAAGAATCATCATCACGAAAAATAAAAAGAGAAGAGTGGAATCATCCTCATCACTCAAGAGAGGGGAATCATCCATGAGAATAATTAGTTGGGATTCCATGCCCATACATCATAGTAGTAAGCTCCACTGGTAGATTCTAGGAAGCAACTCTTTCCATCCCAAAAATCTACTAATAAAATATATAGGCTCAAAATATAAGTCCCAATTAGTACCTATGGGTATAAAAATAAACATAAGAAATAACATTGTTTAGAATTCGGATCCCAGGAAGAACGTCCGAACATCCCAAAGAGAAATAAAGACTCCTTACCTCAGGCTCAACAACAACCTACCAGGAGTCAACTATGGTTATCCTCATTGCATGAATAATAAAAATTTTAATGCATAAAAATGCTTTAGGGAGATTGAACACATAAACCCAAAACTATTTCCATATCCACTTAGGTATACATGTTTGGAACAAGTTTTAAGGTGACACCTAACACCCACTCTACCCAAACCCTACGTACTAGATCATGGTCGGTCAAAAATCAGTGCACCCACTGGGTCCCTCAAGAAAAATACTGAGAGGAAACCTACTTGAGATCATCATCAAAGAAGGTAAAGGAGGAATCCTACACGAGATCCTCAAGTTCTATGCATAAGTGAAGGCATCCTACTCGGTATCCCCACCTGCAAGGTAAAGGAGGAATCCTACATGGGATCCTTGAATGGTAAGAAATAGAGGCATCCAACAAGGGATCCTTATAACAATATATAGAAAGGGGTATCTTATATTGGACCAACACATCCTGGTATGAATGGAAATGGAATCCTATAAGAGATTCATTAGTTTATATTGTAAGAAAAGGCATCTCATAAGGGATCTTTTGTATAGAAAGAAGATACAGACATCCTACAAGAGATCATCTAGGTCAAAATGTATGTAGAGTAATCCTATAGGGGATCCTCAAAAACAACTAGTCTCATATACTTTTGGGCTAGAAGGGAACATCTCATAATTGAGGCATCCTAAAGGGAAAAGCTACAAAGGCATCAGTCATAAGAGGTATATCATGGATTATCTTAGATCAAGTCTCATTCTCAGGAGAAACTGTATATGATTACCAAAGAAAGAACCTATACATTCAAGAAACACCACCTAGGAGTCCTCAAAACACATTTGAGGTCTTATCAATGCAATCTACATGAAAAGATACTTAGAATGGACTAATCATGGGTCCAATTACAAATCATGGGTGAAATGATATGAAAAACCTTAAAAAGGGTGGAAAGGGATGAGTACACAATGTGTTCCCTCAAGGCACAACCTAGGTGTGTACCTCTTCATGTACTTAGAATGTAAAAGATTAAGAAAACTACATGATGGCCCTGTGCACAGTGTGTACCCTACATGGGGTAGCTTCCCATGTACCTCACATGGCCTGGACATGTATTCTACCTAGCCATGTACATCTACATGGCATGCGATGTACATGTGGTATGTCTGTGTACTCCACACAACATGTTACCATTACACGGGCAGATTGGATGGGTACTTGGCTACATAGATGAGTCCCTTTAGAAAGAATGTATGAACCCTACATGGCGTGTACTTAAAAAAGGTAATCTTCCCCAAAAAGTAAGAACACACGACATGTGTTCCATGAACCACATGCATTGTAGAAAGGTTTTCCCAAATATAAACCCTCTAAAATGCTTGAAACCCCATTTCTCCCCACAAACAAAATATCAGAACACGAGAGGTCATGAGAAAGAATATAAGGGGATTAAAAATTGGAAAATATAAATATATAGGGATATATGATGAAAACTCAAAAATTCCCACCTTTGGGAATAATCCACTGATGGTTAACCCACTATTTGGTCCACGATTACCACATGTTGATCTAGTGCATACCGAGATCTATGGTGGTACATACTTCTCTCCCTCTCTCTTTATATCTCCCTCTCTCCCTCTATATTGATCGCACGATAAAGGTATTCCCCTGGTATCATACATGAGAATCTATATGAGGAAATAAGAAAATAAAAATAAAATAAAGAAAAGTAGAAAAAGAAATGAAAAAGAAAAGGGGGCCCCATCCGACCCCAATGCCCAACATGAGTTTACACCCCATCTAAGAAAAAATATATATTCCACATTCAATGGTGGAGACATATACTCAATACTATGATCCAATCAAATGATATGATCGAATGAACCTATGGGGATAAATTAATATTTAATTTATTAAATATTAAATATTAATTATTTTTCTAAAATTTGAATAGCTTGGAATTGCACCAAACTTCTTTCCTAGCATTTGTACCCTATTATAGGACCAATAGAGTAGTCAGTAAAATTATCTAAGATATCATTCTTGGAGAAAAGACCATTTACCCCTTACAATAATTTGATGGATAAAATCAAAATTTTCACTGAAAATTATTGTTCATAAAAACAAGGGACCTTACAGAATAACTTAGATATAATTATAGAAAAGACCCTTGACATAATACAGAGTCCAAGTTTTCATAGCAAGATCTTGTCAACGACCTGGAGTCCTGGTATCTAACACAATAATCATTACAAACTCACATGATATCTATCTATAAAAATTATGTAGGATCTGTATCCCATGTTAATAGGTAAAATAATTTCTATGGTTGAGGAACCATGTCCCGTATTAAATATTTTTATAAGATAAATATGAAATACACAAATAGAGGACCCCTTCCTCATATCAAGTTGGTAATATACTGACTCTATATGATTCCAAAGGTAGGGTATCCAAACCATTCTCCTTTATTAGTGTATTTTCAACTCTAGTAGAGAAAACTTGTCTTGATAAGTGAAATACCAACACTAAATAAAAGTGATGAGAGAAACCAAGGTCTTTCTACACTAGTTGACCAATGGAAAGGATATCATCCGAAGAAAAACATCACATATTATGACATGATATTTTCTCTCTATTTTATTACCACCCCTAAGATTTCTATTGAATGATACTCTAGAATGACTATTCATGAGTTCAAATGTAATCCTAAACATAGAGTCATGGTTATTATATAGATTAAAAATAAGAACAAGACACCTGATTAAGTTACACTATGTGTGGCCCAAAATCCATTATCTTCCAATGTATTGATGTCCTACATGGAATTTGAAAGTCAAACTATATGGAATGTGATGTGAAATACATGACATGTAGGTTTGGAAGTAGTTCTAGGAGTGTACCTAACTACCCAAGTTGGGTACCTAGAGAGGACACATAATATTTATTTTAACACACATGATGTATAGACCAATCAAATTCCTTGGTAATGTAATTACCAAACAGTTAAGCAATCCATCTAGGGACATAAAACATGTGGGATATTCCGTAGGGTGTGTGTTATTTTAATCAGACTGGAAACCCAAGAACTACATCTCATATAATACCTGAAGTGTTTTCTTTTGAACTACACACTATATGGATGAGTTTCCACCAGAATCCACACTCATATATTAGTCTTATACCATGTATAAAAATACACTAAAAATACCATTGATATGATCAATCTAACATCATTTACTGCTTCAAATATGGTAGGAGCTTCACCATATGATGATCCCTAGATATCATTCATCAAATTAGAGTCCCTATATTGAGATCCAATGTCCCCTAACACATACTCTCTTAAAATTCATCCTTATCCAGCTGATAATATTATTTCTACCATCAATTGAAAATATTTAAATACTTAGAGACTCTATTATTCATCTAAAACACCACAATATGAATACAAGGGTTTGATAATGATTTAAATAATTTTGGAAATTTTAGAGCTACCAGCTAAAATGTATAAAATGGTGATGAATTAGAAGAATGGTGGTAGGAAACCAAATAAGAAAACGAGATTATTTGATATCCATTGAGAAGCCATAAATTATTATTTGGTGTCAAATATGGGAAAACATGATGTAATTTCATGTCCAAATATCAAATATACCTAAATAATAATTCCAAAGAAGAATTATAAGATGAAAAATCCATGAAAAGTTTAAAAAATATTTAAGTAATGATAAATAAATCTATGTGTGCAACAATTTAAAACAAGGTATAACTGAATAAAAAAATCCATACCATATTTTTGGTTTGATCATTAGTGAATAATGTTCTAGATGGTGTGGTTATTGATGAAAACAGATGTGCTCATCATTGATCCTTGGTTCAATGATCGTATGTTAATGATTCCATCATGATTCTCTTCTCCAAATCTCTAAGTATTTTGTGGATAACCATAGATATTTTATTAAATAGGGATTATATAGTCTTATAAAGTATTAAATCAACTAATAAGTTAATTAATTATTTAATTAATTAATCCCACATTTATTTATCTTGTACCCATGCATAATAAAAAATGCTTCATTCAAACATAACCTATATTTTTACTACGGTAAAACTCATATTATATATTCAACCACAACCCTAGATTCTTTAATAGAGACTTCCTTTGAGTATAAATCCATTATTCATTAACTAATGGACATGTTCCAAATAGTATATTTAATATATTTAATATATAAATATTTTGGATCCATAATATTGGAGTGGCTTCTTTTCACTTTATTTTATTTATTTTCCAGTAATTAAAAGATATATATATATATATGTTTTAGTCAATATGTTTTATAAAAATATTTGTTGTTAAATTTAATTTTATAATGGATGATTAATGTTGAATTTAATTATTTTATTATTATATTTTCTTCATGTGTAATATTATGATAGAATAAATTGTTTTTTAGTTTCTATATTTATTTTTATCGGGTTGTAGAGCATATCATGAACTAAAGTATTGTGAATATAAAAACTCATATTTCATTATAGTTCCATGAAAATATTCAACATTTAATTTAACCACAACTAAGGTTGATTTAGTCATTTGATATTTCCACTTTTGGCCTGACGTACCTAAATATTTTATAATTTCTAGAATATGTTGGCTATTGATTTTAAATTATATATCATGTAAAACAATTCATATTAAGGATATTTTTATGTGATGGGAATGTGATAAAATTCAATAAATTTAAGTTAACTAGACTGTTGAGTAACAATGTCGTTTAGAAGGACTAATTTTTGTTTGAATCAATAGATTCGAAGCTGTTATGAATTTCTATTTAATTTTTTTATATTAAAAAACTAATTATGGGAAGAAAATAAATTTAGAAACTATATTGAAAATATAAATATAAATATTTATATTTTAATAACAACATATTATTTAAATTTTATTTTTGAATTTTTAAAAATAAAAAATTTAAGAATATTTTAATTATTTTTTTAATGGAAGATATATTTTCAATATATTTTATTATAATAGATTACATTATTTAAAGAGTTTTTAAATTAATTATAAATTACTTTGATTATATTTAAATATATTTTATTAAATTTAAATTTTTTTAATTATCTTTTCCACATGAATAAATTTAGAACGTGTTTGAATTTTTAATTTAAAAAAGAAATACATGCCATTACTATGGGATTTAATTTGACATATTTTAATGAAAATATCTCATTATAATGAAATTCATTCAAATATGTATTTTTATTTCTAAATTTATTTAATTTTAAAATAATAATTCTATTTTCATTATTATCACCCATTAATTTTTTAAATGATATTTATTATTACATCTTTAAGATATTTATATATTTTTAATTCAATCTACAATATTCTTCACTATAGTCACAAACTATCTCTATGATAATTATAATAATAATTTTTATAAATTTTTAAATTTTTATAACCATTGGAAATACATAATGTTTTTTTAATTTTTTATTAAATTCTCAAGGAAACCAATGAGTATATTAAAAAAAGTAAATAATGCAATAAACCAGTCCTCTATGACTTTAATAAACCCAAGTAAATTTCAGAATATTCTTGAAGCATTTCTGAACTATAAATAGACCCCTTTTGAGGCATGAAAACTTAACCTCACAATGATTATGAAATGTAAAAGCTATATGATAACCAAATTTCTCCCTTTCTATAAAGATATTTTAATTCCAAGAGTGTGATAATATTTTAAAATTAATTTAATTCCTACATCATTCTTATCCACTCCTAGTTCATCTTATTATCTATTTGAGAGAATCAAAGCTGTTCTTAAATAAGATCACTTTTAGATATCATCTAATTCTTCCAATCTTTTTTTCAATTTAGGCACTCTATACCTTTAAAAGCATGGGATTCAGTCATCTTGTGAAAATATCTAAAAGTAAAGTGATTAATTCTCTTTGAGTTTTCTAGCTATAACCATTAAAAATATAATATCAATTGCATTCCAATTTATTTGTATATATTTTATACATAAAGGGTGTTTTTTATCTTGTCTATCATTAAATCCATGGGAATGAGAAAATAAAACCTCAGGAAATTTGGGTAGGAGATATAGGGATTTATCAAAGAACATTATTCAAACCCCTTTATGAAATATATAACTTTATTTTTTTTCTTTCTTACCATGTTATTTTATTGTCGTTTCACTTATTCTTTCATACATAAATATAGCCTTTCATAAAATTCATGCATTTATTATTTTCATATGACTTTTCATTTATAATATATTAAATTTATTCCATTTCATGTATGTATTTAATATAATTATATCATTTTTGTGTCTTATTATCTTCAAATGGAATTTGTTATCATCAATATTTAAAAATAGGGTTTTAGTCTTTAAGACTATTAATTGTTTCTTTATTTTTAATAGGTAAATTCACTATACCCTCTTTTCATTTTACCAAACCATGATATATATTTAGTATCACATGTATTTTGAATTTTCTTATTTAATTTTTTATTATTTTCAAAAAAAATTAATGCATAATTTATTTTCAAATTTTTTAATAATTTTTTAATAAATTAATTTTTCTAAATGAATTTTTCAAACTCACATAGTTCTCAAAAAGAAAACTCTATAGTTTATAGTCCAATTTTTAATTATATTAATTATGTTTATTGGAAGCTAAAAATGTCTAAATTTATTATATCTATTGGGTATCTCATAAAGAAGATAATTATTCATGGTTATACTCTAACTACTAAAAAAGAAAATGAGTAGACCCCTGATGATATTTGTTTCTTAGATTGGGAAACTCATAAGGTGGGTGGATTGAGTTTCCTATTAAAATTTCTTTTAAAAACCATGTAAAAACCAAATCCCCTCAATTTAGAAAATTGGATGAGTTATCTAAAACAATAGAACAAAATTATATGAACTTTAAAATTGATTCTCAAAACTTTAATCAAAACTCATTTTAATACATGATAAAAAAACGTTAAACTTTTTAAATAAATTTACTTGTATAAAACAAATTAAATATAAAAAAACTAAATTTAACTATCAATGTAGTGTTTTGAAAATTAATTTTGAAAACTAAAATAGATTTTTTTAAAACTATAGTGAATAAAAAAATAAAAAACACAAAAAAATAAAATAACTGGTTTAGTATCTAGATGAGACCTAGTCTTATCCACTTTGAAATAAAACACTTCTGATAAATTTATTAATCAAATTAAAAAATCTACAACTTATATTCGTTTTTATAAAAAAAACTACACTCAGGTAGTCCATTCTACACACAATATCTTCTATAGTTATATATGGGATTAAAAATTTATAAGAATATATGAGAGTGTTTTTAACAATATTTATTATAATATAGGAGTGTGCACTAAATTTAACAAATTATAACAAACATAGATTGAAATATAGGTAAAATATACATTAAAAAATATAGAAGGTTAGAATATTTTATGCAGCTTAGTATGATCATCTTTGGTTGAAGAAAAGTCAATGAGTATGTCCCTAAAATGCTTCAACCAAGTTTCCCCAAAAATCATAGTAAAAAATAGTTTTTTAGAATGTTTAAAGAGTGTCTTATGTCTCTAAAGAACAAACATATTCTCTTTTATTCTCTCTATGTATCTCTGTTGTGACACCTATATTTTTTTAATGGATAGATCTACTTCTTAAAAAGATAAATTCTCTAATTTAGCCACCAGATGGTACTAATTTCATTATTAAATTCATTAAATATGAAATCAATTATCTAAAATATATTCATTCGGTATTTCAAAATACATTATTACTTAAGTTCTACATATTCCCATGTCTTCACATAATGTATGTTCACTTTGGCTCATGATCAATTACGGTAATTACATATACTCTTATGAACACTTATTTTCTTTATGTGGCAGGTTTATTCATTACATGATTATTTTATTTCTTCACCGGGTATATTGAGTCCTTATTTTTGTATAATAATCTCTTTACATGATAGAATCACTAATTTACATGATCAAATCATTTATTTATATGGTAAGATCAATTTTTCTTGTGGTAGGTTCATCACTTATCATGGTCACATTATTTGTTCTTATGTTAGGTTCGTTACTTTTCACAACCACTTGATTTTTTCTTAATGTAGGTTTGCAACTTCTCACCTTAATTTGATTTATTCTTATGGTCACTATATTAAAGACACAAAGTTATTTTAATACTTTGATAAATCCTACTCAACATTCACATAATAAAATGGTTATTCATTTGGTAGATTTAATCCTCTACATAATCAATTATATCTTAATATGTTGGAGGATCAATACACATGTGGTCACTTGAATGTCAAATCATGGTCACATCACGACTTAGATATAATTTTCTCATATAAATAACAATAATTTTATTCTAAATGATGTGAATTAAGTTCATTGTGCAGTCACATCCATATGGGCAGTTGACATGCATGGTTAATTGATTTTCATTACACAATATTTTTATTACACATGTGGTACATTTTCATTGTTTCTTCATGAATTATATAATTTTAACATATTGTATAGAAAACAATTTACTACTATATAGAATAAAATTAATTATAAATTTAAGAAAAATTATTTTTTGTCATTACTATAAGGAGGTGCTCCATTAATACAAAAATATCCCATTTTTTATGATAAAAAATCATGAAATATAAAAAAATAAATTAATTGAATGAAAAATAAATATATTTGAAATAGATTTATTTTTAATTTAGTTATATCTAATCTTTTCATCCTTGTTTGGGATTATAAAAATGTTAAGTAGGGTGAAAATATAACAATGAATATGATATAAATACAGAGAAAAAACAAATAAAAGGATAATTATAAAGATAAGAAATAAAAATGAGGATCAAATGAATTATTTTATTTATATGTCAAGGGAGTAAAAATGATTATAAAATAGAGTTTATTTATAAAAAATTATAATCATATTCAGAATATTGCACATCCTTGAAGTTTATAGGGAGAATAAGGTCCTTTAATTTGGAGGTAGTTTTTGATTCATGTTTGGTTGGTGGTGGTAAAAAGGTTTTAAGAGGTTCTCTAATTACCAAAAACCTGGAAACATGCCTAAGATACTAGTATGATGGTCTAAGAGACAATTAAAAATGGTAAATGGAGGAAGTTATGGTTAAAGGAGGGTTTGATGTATTGATTAAAGTAGGTTGATATCAGATGAATATGTTGGAAATATAAAGGTAGGGCTATAACATCTTGGTAAATTCATTTACTAGCCTGGATCCATGTTCCATTTACAAAAAATAATCTTTATTATTTTCCATTAATACTTCTAGATTAGAAGTTAGAAATATCAACTTTTAAACCTAAGAAATAAAATAATGGGTTATGGGATGTATCACCAAATCACTAGACAATGAGGTAAATATATATTTCAGGTTAGTCTTGGGGAATATTATTTTGAGTTAGAAGTAAATGTATATTTTGAAAGTATTTATACCCTTTTCAACATGTTTGATAATTGTTTTGACCAAAAGAAAAGACTTATTAGCATGGGTCGTAAAAGCATCAAATACTATCTCTCTTGTTTGGTAAAACTCGTCAATTTTTTTAACTCGTCATTTATGAGTGTACTAATTCTTTATTTATCATCCATGGGTTTTATAGTAGGATAAAGATGTGGAGAAGAAAATGAATAAACTTAATTCACTGAAATTAATAATAATTGGAATATATTCAACATCATATCTGAATGATATATTACAAAGTACCCACTTATTCTTTCAGGTTCTATATCTTATTTATCAGAAGTACTATTTTTAGATGGAATCTTGGATAAATTTGAGAAATTTCTAATTTCACTAACTAGGAAAAATATTCTTCTCACGTTGGATCCATTTAGATTCATAATACAATAAAAAATCACTTCATCACCCCCAACAAGTTTTATTTAAACTCATTGAAATAATTATTTATTACATAGAGTGTGGATGTAATATTTGTGGTAGAAAAAGTTATATAAAGAGATGGATCATAAGATAGTTTCCTATAATATTACTCACCCATGAAATCCATAGACATAGATCTCACATACTGCACTTCAACTTTATTAACCACTTCTTCTTCAAGATCATGAGGAGCATTTTTAATGAATTTTACTAGTTCTTCATCATCCTTGGTTAGAGTAGGAACAAATATTCTATCTAATATTTGATCAAAGTATGGTATTAAAAGATATAACTGAATTAAATTTGAGTATATATCTCAAATATCAATAATCCTTCTATAAACCATTGATATTTTTGGATGGTTAGTCCACCATATTAATTTGGACTACCCCTAAGGTCATCATTATCATTAAACTATAAGTATTCCATACCTAAAACATATAATCACATGGATCTATCCCCCTTAAAATCATCATATGTTATACATGGTTTATGAGTGCTACCAATCTCAGGATACAGATTAGAATACTTTTTAGAACAATCTTCTTTATCTTTATACCATTATGAGAAATTCCATTCTCGTTCATAAAAAAACCACTAACTGAAACTTCTATGTCAAAACAATCATCATGTTATAATTCTTATTTCTATTATGGTAAATGTAGTGGATATTCAAGTGGTAAAAATAGAAAATAAGGAGAGGGTACCTTATAATCCTCCAAGGAATCTCTGGCTTCCTCATCAGGATATACTATCTCAACTTCACGTCCTTGAGCTTCCACACCCACATCATCATTCTCACCATTAGAGGAGTATTAATTAACCTCATCAAGATCGACAAATTGATCCATCATATCAATTTGTCGAAACAAATACTCTAAAAGGGATGATATGATATTTGATGATGGTTAAGAATTGAACATATGAGAGGGATTACATAGATCGGTTAAATGTCGCATCACATACCTTAAAAAATTTATATTAATTACATTTTACAATAGGAATAGAAAAAATAGATCTTGGTACTCCAAGATACTAAATTACCCTTTCTTAAAATAGATCAAATGATAAATTAATTCAGCTATAAATCTATATTCACCATTGAGGACTACTACAATTGTTCTTTTGGGTGTCCCATTCATAGTCAGTTCTTCAAGGGAATTTTGGAATTTAATGTGGTAATGGTTTAGAGGGTAGAAAATCTTTTATTCTTCATATTCACCCTTACGTAGCACACATAATCTCAGTACCCAACTTTTTTAAGAAAACTTAAAAACTTTCCCATTCACTATTGTCCTAATAGTTACTCTTTTCTAACCAGGGATAAATTTCATACGGCTATAAAATTATTAAACGAGAAAAAATAGAAAAAATTACTATTTTCCATGAACCAAAAAAATCATTGATTCTGAATTAATTTTCTTACCAATTGTTTTCATTATTGTATCCACTGAGCATCAACTTCTTTTCCACACAAACTGGTTAATTGATCAAATGTGGGTTGCACGACATCACTATAATACTCTTAGTTACTTTATCATTCATAGATATATTCATATAAGGGGATTAGGTAGGTGGTGATTTATCATGATATTTCTTAATCCTATAAATTATGGAACATCATTTCAATTTATAATTATGATCGAGTTTTGGAGAGACTTTTGATAGTGGGTAAGCCTTCGAAAAATAAAAGGAGGAATTTTATAATAGATACATGATTATTAAGATTAAAATTTGGAATTTGGTTTAATAATTTAGGGATATTATATATAACATATTTAATAAAAATCCAAAAAAAATGTTACATCCCATGTTTTTAAAGAAATAAATACTATGTTCGACAACGTACATGATACACCACATTGAGTTTAAGCAAACAACTGAATAATATTATTTTAATGTTATCATTATAACCATTCCATTAAAATGATGTGAATAAACATGATTAACTGAATTATGAAAAAATAGTTTACACATGTATATAATTCATTGAAAAATTAATTACAAATTAATTTAATACCCTTTTTAAAATAAAAGGATATATTTTTTTTCGAAAAAACTATTTTACTGTGAATAATGTGTTTATAAAATAATAAAATTACTATTGTTTTATTATATTAATTATATATATTTTATATTTATTATAATTTTTAAAATTAATTTTATTTTATTTCTAGACATTATATAAGAACAAATCCAATTTTATGCATAAAAAAATATTTTTCTAAAAAGAAATATTTTCCACCTTTTGATGGCACAATTTTTTTAAATATATTTTTTGACAATTTTATAAATTTCATTTGGAAAAATTATCATATTATTTGAAATTATAATATCAAAATTTACTTTTTTTGACTTTTTTGGAATTTTTTGATAAGTTTCATGTTTTGATGAATAGTGAAAAATACAGAATTTAAATTGAAAACTGCTTTTTCATAAAATTTATTTATGTAAAACTATGTATTTGAATGGTTTTAAAGTATAATGAGATAATGTTTTTATAATTTAATCTAATATAGGTCATTGTAATCATTTTAACCTTGAATTTGTATATAAAAACATTTCAATGCGTTTTCTCGGTCCTTCAATGTGATTTATTTTAAATTTATTTTATCCAAATATGTGTTTTGAATTTTTAAAACTGGATTCTATATTTGAATTAAAAAGGTAAAAATTTAATAAATAGGTTCCTTTAATTTTTAGACTTTAAGAATAATAACTTTAGAAATGTATTTTATTACTACAATTAAGGGTAAATCTGGTAATTAAAAGTAAAAATAATAATATAAATATTAGAAAATTACGATAAAACTTGCCTTAATTTTATTTGATGAGTTATTTCAGACCAAAATAATCCTTTTTAATATTTTTTTGAGATATTATATCCATTTATATTACTTTAATCCATTTATAGTATTTAATTCAAAGAAAAGTCAATTTTGTCATACTGTTGTTTTTAACAAGTAAAATATTTTTAATATGGGATTATATTGGGGATATGTTGGACTATAATAATTATTTTTATATAAGAAATGTTTATCTTCACCATTATATATTTTTTTAATTTTTAGGGAAGAAATAATTAAATTAATGCCTTTCACAACGATGAATCAATAATTGTTTAATTAAAAGAAATATCAAATAAATGATATTAAAAACATTACAATTAATACATTTTGACATAATTAATTTCATAAATTAATATTATGGGTGAATTAGAAATTTTTGTGATTATTTAAAAGAGTTTTTTTAATATATTATATTTTTATGATATTTTTAAAAATTTATGTAATGAATTGTGTCAAAATTGACATTAATGATATTTTAAAATAAATAGTATTTTATTAAATAATAAAAAATTCATAAAAAATTAATATTAATAAAATTCATTGGGATAAGTCTTAAAATTTGATAAATGACTCATTTATTGGTATATTTTCATTTTATATTAATTAAATTAACCCTCAATGTGCAAATTTCATTATATCACGGTAAGAATTAAAAAAGTTAAAAAAGGGTTAAAACCCAAAAGACAAGGATTTAAAATTAAAAAAATAGGTATAATTTTTATTGTATGAATTTAGTTAGACTCATTCTAATATGATATTAGAAATATTTAAATTTGGATCCATTTTGAATAGAAAATTAATTTATATTAATTTAATATTTTGAATAATTCCAAGAGTTCCACTCTCCTCTCATATAAAAGGGAACCCATTATTCTCAATTAAATACACTTAAAAACCACTTTGGTTCAGACTATATCTACAAAATACCTTCCTATAATCCCTCCCCAAATTATTTATATTTATTTTCAAAATAACACTCACCATAGAGGTGTTAAGGTGTTAATCAAAGGATATTATCCGAAGAAAAGGAATCATTATTAATTAAGTATTTTTGTTTTGTTTCTTGCTTCACTTCTTTCAAATCTTATTCAACCATTAGAAAATAATATTTCCATTATATTAAATATAATTAGATTTTATTACATTAATATCATCACTTAAACCCATATCCAATTTCATCAAATGGTAAATGAATTATTCATTCCCGTGTATGACATACAACCTCCTCGCGAACTGATATATATATTTTGCATCAACATCTCTCAAGAATGGTAATAATGATGAAATTAATGTTTATATATTATATTAATGACATATTTATTATTATTAAATATAATTATATCATTTAATTTCTTACCGTTCCATTCACATAAAAATGTTAACATCATTTATGCGTACGTGTGAACTATCACCTCCACGAAGCGATGTGATTCATTTTTCATCACCACGTCACCTGAATTTTATATATGAGTATGATTAATATGATTTTAATTATATTATTATAATTTTGGAAATATAAAATATTAATGAACCTTTTTACCAAACGATCATTGAAAAATGGAAACATTACTCATGTGTACGTACGACTTACCATCTCCACAATTGTAACATAGTTCATTTTTCCTATCCATATGTAATGGATGGATTTAAAACTAAAATTTAAGTGTAAACGTGATTATTATTTCATTAATATTATTCTAGATCTGATGGAATTACAAACACTTTGAATATTTATATAACACCAAATTCATTTTGGTCTCAAGCACTGAATATCGTCAAAAACATCGACATGAACTTAAATAAATACATAATTGTTATAACATGATAATAAGTGATATAAAAGGAATTAAAAAATTTAATAAGGTTTTAATGAAAGTAAATAATTAACCTAAGTTTATTATTTTTGAATAAAAATATTGTACATGAGGATTCAGACTCAAGGAAAGAGAATTTTTAAATAAAACTTATTTTAGGTGTTTTAATGGATTATTTTTTAAATATTTATTTTTCATGTACATGTTTTAAAATGATTTTTATGAATATATTTATATGAAAATTAATGTTTCAAAATGTTAATTATTTAATTTCTCTAAATTTATTTCAAAATGGAATCTTTTTAAGGTTTTATATAAAGGAATTTCTTTAAAAACACTCTTTCAAAGTTCCTTCTGTAACTATTTTTAAAAAAGTAAAAGGGAATGTTTTTTAACTTATAAGATATGGGTTCTTTATCCCAATTTTATGAAACTTTATTACTTTAATGTTTTCATATTTATTTTCATATATAATTATTTCATTATTATGTGTGTGGTTTTTATATTTTAAAAGTTATGTTTACAATAAAAAGGTATTTTGATATCCGAAAGTGTTTTACACATGGGTATAAATTATGTTTGAAGGGTTTTATTCATGATTTTGTCCTTATAAAATATAAATGAACGGTTAATCCACAATATAGATCATATGTGATACTGATATGGATTGTTTTAAGGGTTAATACCCATTATAGCTCAGGGGAAATGGCTAAGCCGGATATAACTTATACAAAGGATGAGCCCTATTGTATCTCTCCAATGCATTGGGTACTCCAGAGATGGAAGTGAAATGTTTTGTTATTACATTTGTAAGGGTGAATTTAAGAGTTATATGTTAATGATGAACCAAGGAACCTATTTTATTTTTTTATGTTTTCTAATGATTTTTTAAGAAAAAGGTTTTAAGGGGTTTTCATGTTTTCACAGGACTAATGATTTCTTTATTTATGTCCCTTATTGATATTTTTGTGTTCATCCCAAGTTTTAAAATGTTTTTCAATGTTATTAAGATTGGTAAGGATAAATAATATTTCATGTTGAAATTATTTAATATATTTCTTGAAATGAAATCATGTATTATTTTAAAAGGGGTTAATTTGGTTGAAAAATGGATATTGAGTATAAGTATCCACTTTTAATGTATAGGTTTACTATGTAAGAGTTTTTAATAATTCTATAATACTCTAGACCTAAAATATATCTTGTAAAAGAATGTGATTTCTAGTTTTATAATAACTAGAATATGTAATTTTTAAGTCCGGATCCCTACAGTTTGTATTAGAGAAGGGTTTAAACAACTTTTTATATTAGGTTATTATCTTAAGATTTATGGATATAATCATGGGTTTATAATTTTTAAGTTGATCATAATTTAAGTTTCTTAGAAACCACATTTTAGAATTTAAGTTATGAAACTTTAAGGTGGGTAACAGTATTTGTAGAGACATTTCTTTTTGAGGTAATTATGGGTTTTACCTTTTTTGATGAAAAATAAAAGGTATAAGATAAAATTTGAGGTTAAAATATGTTTGTTTCCGATGCTTCAATGAGGATGCACACATCTATCTGTGGAGGATGCTCAGCTGTTGCCCCACATTCCCACTTTTCAAAGGCAGGCGACATCCATACTTATTCAGGGAGGTTTTCTCCTTGATCAAAAGAGGATGATGGGATGTCAGTTCTTCTTTCCATAGATTCCACCTCGAAACTCTTCACCTAGTCAAGGTATCCCTTATAGATTAAGTTGTGGTTTTTGAATCTCGTTCCCGATGCCATATCTTTGTGGATTATGGTTAATTAAACTACCTTCATCAGAACATTACATGGGGTCCTGACATGGTAGCAACCTTCGGTCGGAGTAGATGGTAACATCAGGCATGTCGAGGCATATCTGGATGCGTGGAAATTGGGGAACCTGTATTCTTCCTTATAATAGGACATCTCAAGGGTGCTTAACTCGAGGCATCCGACTTCAAATGCAAGGAATCATATTCCATAGGCATGTATCTGAGGTTTTCCTCAGCTTCCCATGTTTAACACAGGGTATGACGCAAGTTTAACATATAGCAGATATGGATACACCTAAGGCATATCTTCCGAGGTTTTCCTCAGGCATCTCATGATTAACATGAGGAAGGTCGCGAGTTTAACATCTTGTGGAGACGGAATGATGGTGATGAGAACGTCCCATAGAGGCAGATCAGAGGTGGTGTGTACCATAGAGGGGAGATGTTACACTATGAAAGCTGATCAGGACACCACTGAGGGCAGATCCGGGAGTGTGTACCCCAGAATGGGGGAACACCAAGGTTTAGCATTGGCTGGGATTGAACCTCAGGGAGGTTTCCTACGTACCCTGTGTAGAAAAAAGGGATCAAAACCCATTTAGTTCGAAGGGGTGATTAAAAAAGGTGTACATAGAGGACAAAAACCCAAATACATGCTAGGAATTAATCATGTATAGCATCCCAAGTACTGCTAGGAGTAGTGAGGAGGTGGATGACATGATCCCACCAGGATGTGGCGGCCTGGGTGAGAATTAGGATGGATGATGGAGAGTTGAATGGAGTGGAGGGAGAATGCGATGGAACCGACGTGAGGACGAAAATGATGTTGGGCTTGAGCCTCGAATAGACTTCCTATGTATCTTCCTGATAGGGTATCAAAGTCTGCACAGTTCTGTGGGATGATGGGACACCTGAGGAGGCGGCCTGTGAGAATGGACGCATGGATGGGACCTGGAGGAAGTAGAACCTCTGGGTTGAGGCATGATCTTCCCCGAACACATGGGATCGAGGGATAGATCAGGATGAGACATGGGTGCTGGTCTTGAACCTCATGGAGGCTTCCTACATATCCCCGTGTCAGGGAATCAAAGTCCACAGCGTTCATCTGACTATGACTTACCATCTATTGGGGACTTCAATGGATTACAACCGAATGAGGTTGACAATGGCTTACTGCTGAATGGGGGAAGAATGGATTACTGTTGATTGAGGTCCATAGTTTAACGCCACACAGGACAGAGGTGAACCGACGTGAAGATGGTCGGAATGACTGTGGTGGTGGGATTGAACCCCGAGGATGCTTCCTACGTACCCTACCCTGGAAAGGATCAAAGACCACGTAGTTCAAAATGGGGTCTTGGTGCACCAACGTGAATGGGGTGGAAGAGACCAATGGGTGGTGGGCTTGAGCCTCAAGGATACTTTCTACATACCTCACCTTGGCAAGGATCAAAGACCACGTAGTTCAGGTTGGGTCCGTGAACCAATGTGAATAAGGACCTGGGGTCCAATGGGGGGTGGGCTTGATCCTCGTGGAGGCTTCCTATGTACCTCGCCTTGGAAAGGATCAAATTAAACGTAGTTCAGGGTGGGGCATCTGTGAACAGGCGTAAAGGAGGACATGGGGTCCCATGGGTGGTGGGCTTGAACCTCGTAGAAGCTTCCTACATACCTCGCCTTGGAAAGGATCAAAGACCACATAGTTCAGGATGGGGCATTGGTGAACCGACGTGAAGGAGGACATGGGGTCCCATGGGTGGCAGACTTGAACCTCATGGAGGCTTCCTACGTACCTCACCTTGGAAAGGATTAAAGACCACATAGTTCAGAATGGTGGTGTGAGGCTTACACTCTAGGCTGTCCATGGAAGATTTCATCATCAATGCTTACTACTGTAAGCCCACGTGAGTCGTGCTCGGTGTGAGAAACAATAGGAAACAAGGACCTGACGATCATAGCGCAAAGGTGCATCCATGAAGGGCGGTGAATGGGGCTTACACAAGGAAGATGCCTGGGTGCCGCTATGGAGCGGCAATGGTGAATGGGGATTACGAAAAGAAGCTGCGTGGGTGCCACTATGGAGTGACAATGGTGAATGGGGCTTACGCAAGGAAGCTGCCTAGGTGCCGCTATTGAGAGAAAATAGTGAATAGGGCTTATGCAAGGAAGCTGCATGGGTGTCACTATGGAGCGACAATGGTGGATGGGGGGCTTATGCAAGGAAGATGCCTGGGTGCCGCTATGGAGTGGCAATGGTGAATGGGGCTTACGCAAGGAAGCTTCCCAGGTTCCACTATAGAGCGGAAATAGTGAATGGGGTTATGCAAGGAAGATGCCTAGGTGCGGCTATGGAGCACCAATGGTGGATTGGGGGCTTACGCAAGGAAGATGCTTAGGTGCTACTAAGGAGAAAAAATGGTGAATGGAGATTACACGAGGAAGCTACCCGAGTGCCGCTGTGGAGCAACAATGGTGAATGGGGCTTACACAAGGAAGCTGCCCGGGTGCCGCTGTGGAGTGACAATGGTGGATGGGGATTATGCAAGGAAGCTACCCACACGTCTTCCTCATGTCTGAAAATGAGGGCATCCCAATCCACTGGTGGGTTGAGGGCTTTACCTTCGCGCTAGTGCACAAGAGGGATAATGCCGAGGGCGTTGGAATCAGTCCGAACAAAGGGAGATGAAAAGTGTGAATCACATGCTCAACATTCGGAAAGCAATGAGGGTGGTGTGGTGATGGAGGATAACTGTTGACCATGTTCGAAACACAACATCCATATCGGTTTAGCCTGAAATGGGGATAAGAAAATGAGGGTCGATGGCTAACCGTGTTTGAAACACAAGACCTAACTCAAAGTGTCATCCAAAGTCTTCCGAGGCGTTGGCCTAGGATGGTAGGTAAACCGATGTTGCATGGGACCAGGACGTTAGGGGTCCCTTCAGACATGGATGTGGATGATGATCTGAATGAAGTACATGCAAAGCATGAGGTGGAGTGATGGAATATTTGAATGGATTCCATTTCTCTTGAAATTACACCACTGTAATCATGGCATTAGGCATCTTATGCTTGGAGCATAAGGCATATCTTGTTTGGAGCAAGAGGCATCCTATGTTTGAAACATATATGGATTACTAATGTTTAATGTCATGTAGATAGGACTATTAGGCATGAGGCACTTAGAATTGGTTGGTTTTTGGACTTATGCAAGGGTGTCCCTTTCTGGTTCAACTTGGCATAGGAGCCAAGTGATAGGGTTTGGAGGAGTTTCCTGAGGAATGGTTCAACTCAAGGTACTCGGGGAATTGATGAGGAGCATCTCAACTCGCGACATGGGAAACAAACCAAGAAGAATATGTCGACTCAAGGCGTTTAATGGTATTTGGAGGAGTATCTCAAACCATGGTATTAAATAGGTGGAAGGTGGGTGTGCATAAGGGAGCAATGGAAAATCCCGACGTCCCGGACTGAAAAGTTCACAGTGCGACTCTCCATTTTTCATGGGGGTCAGTGATGGTAGCGAAGGGACTGGTCCAGAGGGGCGGGACTGTAGCTCGGCACTCACCCCAAGCGAGGGTGTGGGGGTTTCACCCTCGCGGTATGGACTGATTGGTGTGAAGGTAGGAGAATATCAAAGGATAGGTCTTCGCGAAGTAGGTTCGCGGAGCATGGCCTCGTGAAGCATGGACTCGTGGAGAAAAGGTCTCGCGGAGCAAAGGGCTATCACTGAGCAAGGGTGGATCACGGAGAAAAGGACTCTCATAGTTAAAAGGGATCTCATGGAACAAAGGGTGCTCGCGGAGCATGGACTCATGGAGCTGCATCGCGAAGGAAGATAATCACAGAGCATGGACTCGTGGAGCAACATTGCGAAGGAAGCTTCTCGCGGAGCATGGGATCGCGGAGCTGCTTCGCGAAGAAAAGTAGAGAGACGTGAACCAGGAGATCAGCCACCCAAGGCATGGAGTGCCATCTCAATGAAGGGAGGTGAGATGGGTATTTATAGGAAAGGTGATCTACGAAGTAGAGCACTCTCGGTGTGAAGACGGAGCTTGCTCCGTGGTGGGTTCGCGAACATCAAAGGGGTTCGCGGAGCATCCCGCCTCCTTGCTTTGCGGCTAGTCATGAACGTCAAATGGGTTTATAGAGCATCCTGCCTTCTTGCATCATGGAAGTTCATGAACATAAAAGGGGTTCACGGAGCATCCCACCTATTTGCTTCGTGGTAGGGCTCCGCGATCGTGGATTGAGCTTTGCGAATGGGCTTCGCGAACCAGTTTTCCAGCCCAACTTCAAATGCCCATAACTCCTAATCCGTAACTCTGTTTGGGCCCTACAACCTACCAAATCGAAGATTGAGAAATGGGATACGATATTGGAATATTTATGGGAGCATTTTATGGGGACGTGTTTTCCTGGTTCAACAATGTAATGGTGATTTTTGAGGGAATTATCATATTTTGGTAACGATATAAGAATTATATAGTTTTATAAAAAGGAAAACCTGCATGTTTGGTGACAACCCTTCACATCTAGCAAGGCCATACAAATAAAACCCAGAACCGAAGGACAAAAGTGGTGAATCACCTACCATTGTCCTTTATGAAGCCCCATGTAAGTATGTCTTTTTATTTTTATTTAAACAAATTTATGAAATAAGAATAATTTTATTTTTGGGTCATATGTTTTATCGAATAAGTAACCATGGGATTGAAAAATGATTTTTGATTAAGTTATTAATGTTATTTCAGAAGACATTCACTATTTTGGAAACCCTATATGATCAAGGTAAACTGAATACTATGTGATTTTATTTAAGAAGTAATGGTTGAATTATATTTTGGATGTATCTATGATTTTATTGTGGACATATGATGGTTTGGGTTATTTATGGCCTTAATTATTGTATCTTAGAGATTATTTGATTTAGGAAATTACATTTTTAGTATGAGACATTAAGAGTGATTGATGTTATTTGGAGATAAATGTGAAAATTTATCTTGGAATACTATGTGATCAAATCCTTTTGGATTTTGGGATTCAATATTATATTGGATTATTTTGATTAATTTTAAGGACATTTAATTATTGAATGTTTTATATTGAACTTTGATTATTACTGTTGAATTTTTGAGATTGATGTAGTTTTTCAATATATAAAGGTTTATTCATTTTAGGTAATTATTTTATCTTATCCTAACCATTTTGGCATTGGTTAAATCTTTATTATATGGGAAATATATAGTTAATATTTTTTGTAGTATGTGATTCTCTAGAAGATGATTTTAGTGATTCAATCGTGAAAAATACATCTTGAATACTCATTGTTTGGAGAGAAATATGAGTTTTTGGTGGAAATTTATTAAATTATGAAACTATACATTTAAATAAAATGAGTTTTTTTTATTTTCTTAATCCAAGTATTAAAATAATTCCTCACCTCTATGAAAATGTTCTTGATACAAAAACATTATCTGTTTATTTTTATCAATGGTCTTTTGATCCTTCACTAATTTATGGTTTGGTGATGGTTAAATTTACAATTATCATTTTATATGTCACTATATATTAGTCTTTGAGAGTCATATTTATCTTCCATGTCCATGTTTTCCTACATGGAAACCCAATATGTGTTATCTCATGTGAACTTCGTACTTACCTTTCTTTCTTCTAAAGTGGAAGTTTTATTGTTCATTTTTTGACTTGGGATTTCAATAAAGGTATTTGGAAAATTCAAAAATTATTTATAGAGATATAATTAAAATTCTAGAGGATTAAATTTAAAATTGGGTATGTAACATCCTGAGTTTAAAAAAAGTAAACACTTTATTCAATAGTGTACATGATATGCCACATCGAGCTTAAGTGAACTACTGAGTAATATTATGTAAATGTTATCCTTATAACCCAGCAATTAGATTGATGTGTATGAGTATAATTAAATTAATTTTGAAAATATGGTTTACAAATGTTTATAATTCATTAACCAATTAATTATATATTAATTTAAAACCCTTTTCAAAATAAAAGGAAATTGTTTTCTAAAAAAACTATTTAAATGAGAAAAATTGTGTTTATAAAATAATAAAATCACTATTACTGGATTATATTAATGAAATATATATAACTATATATTTTATTCAATATAATCTTTAAAATTTATCTTATGTTATTTATAGACATGATATAAGAAAAATTCAATTTTACGCATTAAAGAAATATATTTCTAAGAAGGCATATTTTCCACCTTTTGAGGGGACACTTGTTTTAAATCCAGTTTTTGGTACATTAATAAATTATATTTGACAAAATAAAATTATTATTTTAAATAGGAATATCAAAATCTTATTTTCTTGGGTTTTCGGTATTTTTCTGATAAGTTTCATGTTTTGATGAATAGTGAAAAAATACTTAATTTTTATTTAAAACCTATTTTTCATAAAATATATTTATTGTTTTAAATTATATTTTTGAATGGTTTAAAAGTATAATTATATCATTGTTTTTATACATTAATCCAATACAATTCATCAGAATCAGTTTCACAGTGAATTTGGATATAAAAACATTTCAATCTTCTGAACATTTTTAATTTAAAAACTCATTTTCTTGATCCTTCATTGTGATTAATTTTAAATTAATTTTATCCAATTATTCATTTTTAATTTTGAAAAATGTATAAAATATTTGTAACATTAAGGTCCAAATTTAGTAAATAGTTCCCTTTTATTTCTAGACATTATGAACAGTAACTTTAGTAATATTTTCTATTACCATGCTTAAGGGTGAATTTGGTAATTAAAGGTGCAAATAATATTATAAATATTTTTAAAATTACCCTAAAAATTATCCAAATTTTATTGGATGAGTTATTTTGTACTAAAATCATACTTGTTATTATTTTATGATCTCTTGGAGCCCCTTAGATTATTTTAATCAATTTATAGTATTTAATTCAATGAAAATTCAATTTTTTCATTCTAATGTTTTTAAAAAGTGAAATATTTTTAATATGGGATTTTACAAGGGATATGTTCAAAAATAAATACTATTTTGAAAGATAAAATGTTTATCTTAATAATTATATTTTATTGTTAAATTTTAGGGAAGAAATCATTAAATTAAAGGCTTTCCCAATGACGATGCATTAATTTTTTAATTAAAGGAAATATTAAATTAAAGATATTATAAATATCATAAAAAATATAATTTGAGAGAATTAATGTCATGAAAGAGTTTTGTGGGTTAATTTGACTTGTTAGTGATGATTTAAATGATTTATTTTCTAATATATCATGTTGTTATTATATTTTTAAAAAGTCAAGTAATCAATTGTGTCAAAATTAACATTAATGATATTTTAAAATAAATGATATTTTATTAAATTATATAAAATTCATAAAAATATAAAATTAGGCCACATTATTGGGATAAGACTAAATTTTTTATCAATGACTTATTTATTGGTCTTTTTTCATTTTAAAGTAATTATATTAATCCTCAAAGTGTAAATTATATTATATCATGGTAAGAATTAAAAAGACTAAATAAGGATTTAAACCCAAAAGATAAGGATTGAAAATTATTCAAAACATGTAAAATTTTTATTTTATTAATTTATTTTTACCCATACTAATACTATATTCTTAATAAGTAAATTTTGATCAATTTGAATATAAAATTAATTTATATTAATTTAATATTTTGAAGAATTCCAAGAGTGCCCATGTCCTCTCCTATAAAAGGGATCCCATTATTATGAATTCAATACAGATAAAAACCAATTTTTTTTCCAGAAAATATATTCCGAAATTCCTTCCTTGAATAACTCCAAAATTTATAGAGCTCTTACTTTTGGAAGAACTTTCACTTTATATGTGTTAAGGTGTTAATCAAAGGATATTTTCAAAAAAAAGGTATCATGTTTAATTAAGTTATTTTTTTGATTCTCCTTCAAACTAATTAATATAATATTAAAGTAATATGAAATAAAAAATAAAATATCACCAATATAATTATATTTTATTATGTTAATATCATCTCCAAAATCTATCTTCAATTTAATCAAATGGAAAATTAATTATTTGTCCGTGTGTATAACACAATACCACCTCACGAACCGATATTATTCATTTTCTATAACCGTATCTAAATATAAGTCAAAATGATGGAATTTATATTTAAATATGATATTAATGACATATTTATCAATACTAAATATTAATGTATCATTTATGTTCTTAACTTTCCATTCATATAAAAATGATAATGTTGTTCATGCGTACATGTGAACTATCACCTCCACGAAGTGATGTGATTCATTTTTCATCACCCCATCACATGAATTTTATATATGAGTATGATTAATATTATTTTAATGATATTATGATCATTCTGGATAGATAAAATAATACTTTCTTTTTATAGTGATCATTGAAAAATGGAAACGTTACTCATGTGTACATACAACTTACTGTCTTTATGATTGTAACATAGTTCATTTTTAATATCCATATGTAATATATTTAATTAACACTACAATTTAAGTATAAAAGTGATTATTATATCATTAATATTATTCTAGATATGATGGACTTATGAAAAAATTGACTATTTACATCATACCAAATTCATTTTGGTCTCAAGCACTGAATATCATCAAAACGTCCGACATAAACTTAAATAATTAAGTAATTATTATAACATGATAATAATTTATATAAAATGAATAATAAAACATAATAAGGGTTAAAATTAGGAAAATAATGAACCTAATTTTATTATTTCATAATATAAAGATTATATGTGACGAGTCAGGCTCAAGGTAAGAGAATTTTTAAATAAACCTTATTTTAGATGATTTAAATATTTACTTTTTAAATCTTACTCTTTCGGGTCCATGTTTTTAAAATGTTTTTTATGAATATATTTATATGGAAATTTAGGTTTAAAAACTTTAATTTTAAAATTTATCTCAAATTTTTTCAAAAAAATATTCTTTTTATGGTTTTATATAAAGGAATTTATGTTAAAAAACCTCTTTTAATATTCCTTTTTAAAATATATTTTAAAAAATCCGAGAATTTTTTTAACTTATATGCATGAGTGGTTTATCACACTTTCATGATGCTATATTAAATTAATATTTTCTTTATATTTTTTCACAGTTCTTTTAAAAAAAATGATTTCATTATTTTGTGTTCAGTTTGTATATTTTTAAAGTGATTTTACTAGAAATGGGTATTTTGATATTCAAAAGTGTTTTACACTTGGTTTTAAGTAAAATTTCAAGGGTTATATTCATGATTTAGTCCTTGTACATTATATACGAAGGTTTTATCCCATTATAGCCCTTTGGTTATCCTGATATATCTTATACAAAAGGTTGAGACCCATTATAGCTTATAAAAAATGGGTGAGCTCGATATGGATTATACAAAGAGTGATCCCCATTATAGCTCTACAATGCATTGAGAACTCTAGAGATGTAAGTCGATCGTATGGTTATTCAAATTTTAAGGGTTAATGAAATAGTGATATGGTAATAATTTTCCAAGGCACCTATGTTGTAACGCCCCGACCCCAGCTACCCAGAGTCGGTGCATTAATTACATAACATTGGCATGATCACGAGAAAGATCAAGTCTCGAAAGACCGATTAGTTTAGTAGCCTTGGAATAACTAGATACATCCATAAATTTTTACATTACATCATAAAAAAAAACATCTTGTCTTCATATCCCCTCATACTATCCCTGCAGGTCATTCATAAATTACTTCTTCATAATCCTGGGGAAAAAAAAATAAAACATTGAAAGGGGTGAGCTCGGATGCTCAGTAAGGATAACATTATAGCAGAAGCTTTCATAAATAAGCATAAACACTTAAGGCAATTTATAACTAAAACAAAAGCCTTTTAAACTTGAACTTCAGCATAAAATGGCAAAGGTAAAATGAAATAATGCCATTTACTTACTCACATGGATATTCTACTAGTCGAATGATCACATGCAATATCAATAACCACTTTCATAATGATGGAATGCATAATGCCAGACTATCATAACCACATAGCCAAGGCCTCGTGCCAAGACTACAAATAAGATTTTGCCAAGGCCTTGTGCCAAGACACTAGTTTGTCTCATGAGACCTACCGATGCATCGAGGAGCTATAGCGGGCTCCACCCGTCACTTATTAAGTCCAATGCATTCCCATATGAAAAGGTTTAAACATAACGTAAACATTCGTATTAAACTAGCATACGAAATGTCAATACTTTCACCACAAACCATGAATGGTATAAAAATAGCACATCCACAGTCAAACATAATTCATTCGATACAATATGGAAGATTGTATTGTATCACATTAACCTCAATCAATAATAATGAAGGATGTTGACATAGATGAAAATAATCATTAAAACTATTTGAGAGAAATATCCCCCTTTTCTTGAAAACATTTAAAAGTCACACTATTTGTCAAGAAGCCGTTTAAAAGTATATTTTTGAATCAAAGTGTCCCATACCACTTTGAAACTTTTAAAAGGAGTTTTAATTTTAAAACTTTAATGTCCATATAAATAAATCCTTAAAACCATTTTTAAAATATGGACATTAATGAGCATGATTTAGAAGAATAATTCTTTAAAACATTTTAAAATGGTATTTTGGTTAGAGTTTCTAACCAAAAGAGAGACACTTGAATACAAATAATTGAGGTAATCAAAAAAATGTAATATCATGAGAATAAAGGAATTCATGATATACTATGTCAAAGTACATTATATACACCACATAGAAGTGATTTGGTGTATATCATCAAAGAAGTCTCAATGGAATGTAAATTGAGATGAAATTTCTCAAAAAGGTTGTATCCTTAGGTTAAGGATAAATCAATGACATAATTATGTGTGACAAATATAAATACACTAAATATGATTGGATATTCAGTGTAAAACAATCAAAGGACATTCACACATATTCTTGTAAAAACAATGCCAACGAATTGGATGTTTAACTCAACAAATGGAGAATGAGTTAAAATTACTCTTATCAAATTCATATCAATGACTTGAGAATTACCAATGGAGTGATTATGTGTATCAAACTTCTATCCACAGGAAGGGGAGTGGAAATTATGACATAATCAAATGAATAGTGATTCCACACATAATCTTGGGGTAATATAATCAATGAAATATGTGTAAAGCCAAATGAGTGGAAATTGAAATCTCAAATTCCCTTATCGATTAGGTAACTTACGAAACATACACCCATGAAAGAAGTATCATACCATGATGATGTAAATACCCATAAATTAAAGTATATTACACAATGAATACGATCATGGGCAGTACACATACACCACATGCAATAATTAAGTGGTGATCAATGGAATTCTCACGGAATTAAAAGTGAGATAAGAAAACCCTTACCACGTTAATCAACTGAGTCGTATGGCCAAAAGTTAATAACCACCAAAATGATTTACAGAATAATATGAATATAAAGAGAATCATGATAATATATATCAAATGGCCGTACACAATACACCACTTTCAATAATTTAGTGGTGAACAATGGAAATCTCACGGAGTTGAAAGTGAGATAAGAAAATCCCTTACCACGATAATCAACTGAGTCGCATGGCCAAAAGTTAATAACCACCAAATTATTTACAGAATAACATGAATATAAAGTGAATCATGATAATATATATCAAATGGAAGTACACAATACACCACTTTCAATAATTTAGTTGCGAACAATGGAAATCTCACGGAATTGAAAGTGAGATAAGAGAATCCCTTACATTGTACTTTTTCCTTGGTCGATGGTAGGTTTACCTCCTGTATAATGGTGAAATAATTGTTATTGAATAATAAAAGAATCATTTACTTTAATATGATATTATATATGATATTTTATCATTGATTTGTTAATAATATTTTAGAATTATCGTCATTTCGAGTGTTAACGGGTTCATTTTACTTTATATTCTTTGTTATGTGAGACATATTCGTTATTAATGGGATGTATATTATTCATATCCAGAATGGTATCAAGTTCTTAAACATCATTTTTAAATCATCAAATTATACGATGGAGAATAAATCTCATCGCGTTCGTGGAGACGGTAGTCCGTACGTACGCACGAACGCTACTTCCATTTAATTTTTATTTTAAAATAATCGAATCCAAATTATACATAGGTATATTACTATTCCAGTATAATATAATATTTTATATATGTTACTTAAGTTCATTTACACCATCCTTTATACGTTTCATGTGTGGTATGAACGAGTCATATCATTTTAAGGGGGCGATAGTCCGCACTTCCTCAAATGAAATTATCGTATGTATATACAACATGAAACGAATAATGGTATGAAATAAAATGGAATTACAGAAGCTTATATATAAAATATATATCATTAATATCATATTTAATTACAGTGCCATCCTAATGGCCACCATGAGAGGCGGTAAGATGTATTTGAACAATCATCGTTTCGTGAGGCGTTAGTTTGCCATCCACAGAAACATTATGTTCATCATCCATTAGATGGAGTTGTGTGAATGTGTAGTTTGAATCCTTCTTATAACAACATCCTAGTATATTGAGGATACTGGTGTTGTTACAAAAGAAAGGAAATAAAAAGATTTTGGGGGTTGGAGAAACAAAATAAATGAAAATACTTTAAGAGAAAATTGTTACCTTTAATTTAGGTAACTCACTTTGGTTGGAACCAAAGGACTTCTTGAAATGCTTTCTGCCTAAGGGGAAGCTTCAAGGAGGAGGAGAGGGATGTGGGGAGCTTAGTTGGGCAGAGTTTGGACGAGCCAAGTGTCTTGAGAGGTGTGAGGAAATGAGAAGGAGGAGTGCCCTTTTATAAGAGGGGTGAGGGGCACCTTTGGAAAAGCTAGAAATATTAATTTATAATAAATTCATATTCGGTTTCCAAAGGCTCCAAAGTTGACTATTCAAAGGATGAGGTGGGGATAGGTCGAAAACAACTCATCCAATAGAATTTAGACAGGTTTGGGTACTTATATTAACCTTATCTTTAAGTATTAACTCTAAGTTAATTAGTTTCACTTTTACAATGTCTCTTTGTATTTTTATATAATATGGTTAATAAACTTACTATATACATCCAAGCGACCCCCAAGTGGTCCATTAATGATTAACCTATCATAATATAAGTCTCTTTGCCGAACCTTAGATTTTTAGGAATTTAATATCAATTAATAATATAATATTTGTTTTAAGAACTCTTTTATGTCAATTTTGACACTATTCAATAGTTGATTTTTGTGAAACTCATAACAGATTGATTACTTCGAACAAAGTCAATTAAATCAATCCTAATATATCATATTATCCTAGAAAATTAGTTTAATTCATTAAAAGTTTCATATTATATTTATTTGGGTATTTATAATATCAATTATTTTAAATTTTTCACTATTATAGTAATTACTGCATCATCATTGTGTCATAAATAAAATAGATTATTTAATGTCTAAAAATTATAAATAAAATATAATTATGTAGAAAATATTTTTAGATTTCTAATGAATATTTATAATCTAAAATCCAACATATATAACCCTATGTAACAATTGTTGTTCTAAAAGATATATGCTTGTGTCATTTTTGTATTCATTTTAACTAAATTAAAATAAAGTGTCATTATCACTTACAAGTGGATCCATGGGGTCCCAAAACAGACCCAAAGATTCCCATGGTCGACCATGTATCAACCAATAGGGTTAAGACACGTTTTAGGGTAATTTAGTATTATTATAATATTATTTTTTTAACCCTTATTTACCGGATTTACCCTTAACCATGGTAAATAAAATATTTACCGCAGTAATTATTCAAAATGTCTAAAAATAAAAGTTACCTATTTACACAATTTTAACATCCTGATTCCAAATATGGAATCCATTTTCCTAAATTCAAAACACAGAAGTGGCAGAAATTAATTTAAAATTAAATCCCGCTGTCAAAACAAAAAGCGTGTTTTTAAGAGATAATAACTATCAAAAGATTGACACTCGTTTATGTTCGGTTTAATTGTAAAATTATGTCCAATGACCAACATTATATTAAATGGTAAAAATATATTCTAAATATACTTTAAAACCACTCAAATTCATAATTTATCACTATTAATTATTTTGATTAAAAAAGTTGTTTTTAATTAAAATTTAGTAATTTTAACTATTCATCAAAATATAAAAGTTATCCGAAAAGTACCAAAATTTCACCCTAGGATAATTTCGATATTCCGAATCCAAAAATGAAGTCCATTTTTAAATATAAAATATATATAATTTCAAAAATTAGGTATTACTATTCATAACGGCTAGTTTGATTGGTTGTGGTGTGTGTTAAAACTCAAGGTTGCGTACAACACACGCTACTGTATTATTCAAAGAAAGCGTACCGTGGAAGCTTGGGATGTTTCATTTTAAATTTTTGATGTCCCCATTTAGTCAAAAAGTTTAAAATATAGTATTTAAAAAGGGTTCACTATTAAATTTGATAAAAGTGCAATACTGAAAATGAATTTGTTCTTGCATTATATCTAAGAAACTCATAATATGGATTCTAAAATTATAAGGATTATATAAACATTAAAATTTATCTAATACTATTCATAACCTCTTTTGAACGGCTTGTTTGGTAAGTCATGGTGTGCTTGAACATGGTGTTGCATGTAGTGAAAGTTATTGAATTATTTTGCAGAAATAACACACTATGAAATCTTGGGGTGTTACATTCTCCCCTCCTTCAATAAATTGCGTCCTCGCAATTTGAAATTGTTCTTCGAAAATAAAAGGTTGAAAATAGATAATATATTTGTGGGAAAACCCACATCGGAAATTGGGTTACTAAAATTTAGTCTTAATATGAGAAAAAGAGAAATCAAAGGGTCACCACCAAATTATGATCTCGATTAGGAGAACATTGGTGGCAACTAGAGACATATAATTGGAGGAAAAACGTAAATATTTATAGGTGGTGATTGAGGTCATCAATCACAAACAAGTGTAAAATTGAGGTCCTTATAATCATCAATCTATGATGATTTGAAATACCATCGGTTCAACAAAACATAAGGTATTAGGATAACACATTTTTGACGTTTCAAAATATCATAGTTGAAATCCCACATCGAAAAATGAATTAATGAGGCCTATATTTAAAATAAAGAGTCGAAAGTATGAAGATTACCGAAAATAACACATACTAGGGTTCCATGAAGGAAAATATGGATATGGAGGAGAAATCTAACCATCAATTATCTGATGGAGAGTGGTAGAGAACATGGCTATGAAAAGGCCAAAAATCCCAAAGCCATAAATTTGTGATGATTTAAGGTACCATCTAGGACAACATTTTTGTTCTATGTTTCTTTTATTAATGTTGGGGAATTTATTTATGAGATTGGCTAAGAACATTATGAGATATACTTAAATTTTAAGTAGATTTTCATTCTTTAATAAATTTCCACCACTAACTCAATTTTTTTTTAAACGATGAGTATTCAAGAAGACTTGGTCACACAGGAAGAGCTAGAATAAACTTCTATAGAATCACATGATCCATGCAGGATAAACCATATATTAATCAAAACCAAAATGGTTAGTGAATGATCTAATGATCCCCCAAAAGGATATTCATTGAGATAAATATGCACTAATCTTAATTTCTAAAATTAAACCAACAACACCCCAAAGTTAAATAGATACCATTCAATAACCAATTGTCCTTAAAATCCTTTAATATAATCCAAACTAATATTGAAACCCAAAACATAGAAGAATTTGATTATGTAGTCTCCTATGTTACATTGTATCTCTAAATTACATCAAATACTCTTAAAGTCACATACTTAAAAGTAATCATCACATATTCTCTGTTATAGGTTAATCATTTCCATAAATAACCCAAATCACTATAAATCAACAATAAAAATGTAGATAAAAATCCACCATTACTCTACAAATGAAACCTCATTGTATTCTATTTTCCTTGGGCATATAGTGTTCCTAACAAAACGAACATCTTCCAAAATAACATTTATCACTTAATCACCAAATCATTTTCCTATACCAAGGGTATTCATTTGATAAGACATAAGAACCCAAATCATCTTATTATTGATCAATAAAATCATTTAACAAAAAAAAAATAGTCACACTAACCAGGGACTTCACGTAGTCCAGTGGTAGGCGATAAATCCCAATCGCACTTTGGTTGTGGGTTCGATTCCCACGGCTTTGTCCGACGCGATGGGTTGTCACACGGTCTACGTGTTGTCCTTTTTCAAAAACTATATTTTATAATATTACCAAAATGAGATAAATTCCTCAAAATAACATAATTTAACCACAAATGTTATATCATACTTTGCATTTTCATCCCAAATTATAATAACTTATCATTTTCTCAAACCCCAATGATCATATAAAACCAAATGGTTATTTATACCTATATCCACAAGAGAAGAGACAATTCTTCCTCATATATCATTCTCACATGGCAAACTGCGGGGTTACAAATACAAGAGAAAATTATTCCAAAGCAAACCCATCAACAAGGAGTGCTAATACTTTTTAAATTTTTCTCCAGCCATTTATTTCCACATAGCTTCTTCTTTGACCAAGAAAATATCCTATAAAATAGGACATTCACTCGGGTAATGGCCAGGTCCCCTACATTTACGACAAATGACTGTAAATGGACTCTTGGGACCATTTTTATCTTCTTCCATAGTACTCTTCATTTTTCTTCGGCAATTCTTCACTTTATGTCCTTCCTTCCCGCACGTAAAACATTTCGTTGTCCCATTGAGACACTTTCCTGGGTGTCTCTTTCCACAATTCCTGCATGATGAAAATTGAGGTTTCTTTTCTCCATGGTCTCCATTGCTGGAGATCTTATCATTTATCACCTTTCTCTTCCTTGTTGAGTCTGGGAGTTGGTTAATATATATGTTGTTGATCATATTTTTGGAAAACTGATTTGGCATAAAGACGATATCTTTTACGCCTATCAACATTCCATTTTGTTGCTCATTTCCACCACTGTTCCCAACTTGTACATCATTCTCAAAGTCACTATGACTTCCTTGGAATCCAGCCATTGACTAAAACCAGAAGGCATTGTGTGAGTAATAGTAGTCGTAAAATCATTTAGAGATTAAAATGTCACCATATTCTCAATTTGAAACATATTAGGATTAACCAAGGTCATTTTCTCTCATCTTATGTATATATTACTTAAATCGGTTTGTAAAGAAAATGTAAATTATCCTAAGCATATCCCCCGGGAGTGTCGTAACCAAGAGTGCAGCAAGGCCCGTTGTCGTGCACCAGTTCCCGTTCGAGTCTAGCTCAAAGCGGTGTTTTCGGGTTTTACCCCTAGGTACATCTGTGCCAGAGCCGCCTCTACCTGCTCGTATCCAGACAGGGATGTATTGCTCGGAAAACTCACAAAATCTTTACAATACCAAAATTCTAGGAAGTTTTTTTTATACTAATCCTCAAAGTTCATCTTAGGTCTACGTGCTCTAATCAGAGTTTTTCTAAATCTAGCTACCAAGGTTTGTACTAAACTTCCTCTGATACCAACTGTAACGCCCCGACCCCAGCTACCCAGAGTCGGTGCATTAATTACATAACATTGGCATGATCACGAGAAAGATCAAGTCTCGAAAGACCGATTAGTTTAGTAGCCTTGGAATAACTAGATACATCCATAAATTTTTACATTACATCATAAAAAAAAACATCTTGTCTTCATATCCCCTCATACTATCCCTGCAGGTCATTCATAAATTACTTCTTCATAATCCTGGGGAAAAAAAAATAAAACATTGAAAGGGGTGAGCTCGGATGCTCAGTAAGGATAACATTATAGCAGAAGCTTTCATAAATAAGCATAAACACTTAAGGCAATTTATAACTAAAACAAAAGCCTTTTAAACTTGAACTTCAGCATAAAATGGCAAAGGTAAAATGAAATAATGCCATTTACTTACTCACATGGATATTCTACTAGTCGAATGATCACATGCAATATCAATAACCACTTTCATAATGATGGAATGCATAATGCCAGACTATCATAACCACATAGCCAAGGCCTCGTGCCAAGACTACAAATAAGATTTTGCCAAGGCCTTGTGCCAAGACACTAGTTTGTCTCATGAGACCTACCGATGCATCGAGGAGCTATAGCGGGCTCCACCCGTCACTTATTAAGTCCAATGCATTCCCGTATGAAAAGGTTTAAACATAACGTAAACATTCGTATTAAACTAGCATACGAAATGTCAATACTTTCACCACAAACCATGAATGGTATAAAAATAGCACATCCACAGTCAAACATAATTCATTCGATACAATATGGAAGATTGTATTGTATCACATTAACCTCAATCAATAATAATGAAGGATGTTGACATAGATGAAAATAATCATTAAAACTATTTGAGAGAAATATCCCCCTTTTCTTGAAAACATTTAAAAGTCACACTATTTGTCAAGAAGCCGTTTAAAAGTATATTTTTGAATCAAAGTGTCCCATACCACTTTGAAACTTTTAAAAGGAGTTTTAATTTTAAAACTTTAATGTCCATATAAATAAATCCTTAAAACCATTTTTAAAATATGGACATTAATGAGCATGATTTAGAAGAATAATTCTTTAAAACATTTTAAAATGGTATTTTGGTTAGAGTTTCTAACCAAAAGAGAGACACTTGAATACAAATAATTGATGTAATCAAAAAAATGTAATATCATGAGAATAAAGGAATTCATGATATACTATGTCAAAGTACATTATATACACCACATAGAAGTGATTTGGTGTATATCATCAAAGAAGTCTCAATGGAATGTAAATTGAGATGAAATTTCTCAAAAAGGTTGTATCCTTAGGTTAAGGATAAATCAATGACATAATTATGTGTGACAAATATAAATACACTAAATATGATTGGATATTCAGTGTAAAACAATCAAAGGACATTCACACATATTCTTGTAAAAACAATACCAACGAATTGGATGTTTAACTCAACAAATGGAGAATGAGTTAAAATTACTCTTATCAAATTCATATCAATGACTTGAGAATTACCAATGGAGTGATTATGTGTATCAAACTTCTATCCACAGGAAGGGGAGTGGAAATTATGACATAATCAAATGAATAGTGATTCCACACATAATCTTGGGGTAATATAATCAATGAAATATGTGTAAAGCCAAATGAGTGGAAATTGAAATCTCAAATTCCCTTATCGATTAGGTAACTTACGAAACATACACCCATGAAAGAAGTATCATACCATGATGATGTAAATACCCATAAATTAAAGTATATTACACAATGAATACGATCATGGGCAGTACACATACACCACATGCAATAATTAAGTGGTGATCAATGGAATTCTCACGGAATTAAAAGTGAGATAAGAAAACCCTTACCACGTTAATCAACTGAGTCGTATGGCCAAAAGTTAATAACCACCAAAATGATTTACAGAATAATATTAATATAAAGAGAATCATGATAATATATATCAAATGGCCGTACACAATACACCACTTTCAATAATTTAGTGGTGAACAATGGAAATCTCACGGAGTTGAAAGTGAGATAAGAAAATCCCTTACCACGATAATCAACTGAGTCGCATGGCCAAAAGTTAATAAACACCAAATTATTTACAGAATAACATGAATATAAAGTGAATCATGATAATATATATCAAATGGAAGTACACAATACACCACTTTCAATAATTTAGTTGCGAACAATGGAAATCTCACGGAATTGAAAGTGAGATAAGAGAATCCCTTACATTGTACTTTTTCCTTGGTCGATGGTAGGTTTACCTCCTGTATAATGGTGAAATAATTGTTATTGAATAATAAAAGAATCATTTACTTTAATATGATATTATATATGATATTTTATCATTGATTTGTTAATAATATTTTAGAATTATCGTCATTTCGAGTGTTAACGGGTTCATTTTACTTTATATTCTTTGTTATGTGAGACATATTCGTTATTAATGGGATGTATATTATTCATATCCAGAATGGTATCAAGTTCTTAAACATCATTTTTAAATCATCAAATTATACGATGGAGAATAAATCTCATCGCGTTCGTGGAGACGGTAGTCCGTACGTACGCACGAACGCTACTTCCATTTAATTTTTATTTTAAAAGAATCGAATCCAAATTATACATAGGTATATTACTATTCCAGTATAATATAATATTTTATATATGTTACTTAAGTTCATTTACACCATCCTTTATACGTTTCATGTGTGGTATGAACGAGTCATATCATTTTAAGGGGGCGATAGTCCGCACTTCCTCAAATGAAATTATCGTATGTATATACAACATGAAACGAATAATGGTATGAAATAAAATGGAATTACAGAAGCTTATATATAAAATATATATCATTAATATCATATTTAATTACAGTGCCATCCTAATGGCCACCATGAGAGGCGGTAAGATGTATTTGAACAATCATCGTTTCGTGAGGCGTTAGTTTGCCATCCACAGAAACATTATGTTCATCATCCATTAGATGGAGTTGTGTGAATGTGTAGTTTGAATCCTTCTTATAACAACATCCTAGTATATTGAGGATACTGGTGTTGTTACAAAAGAAAGGAAATAAAAAGATTTTGGGGGTTGGAGAAACAAAATAAATGAAAATACTTTAAGAGAAAATTGTTACCTTTAATTTAGGTAACTCACTTTGGTTGGAACCAAAGGACTTCTTGAAATGCTTTCTGCCTAAGGGGAAGCTTCAAGGAGGAGGAGAGGGATGTGGGGAGCTTAGTTGGGAAGAGTTTGGACGAGCCAAGTGGCTTGAGAGGTGTGAGGAAATGAGAAGGAGGAGTGCCCTTTTATAAGAGGGGTGAGGGGCACCTTTGGAAAAGCTAGAAATATTAATTTATAATAAATTCATATTCGGTTTCCAAAGGCTCCAAAGTTGACTATTCAAAGTATGAGGTGGGGATAGGTCGAAAACAACTCATCCAATAGAATTTAGACAGGTTTGGGTACTTATATTAACCTTATCTTTAAGTATTAACTCTAAGTTAATTAGTTTCACTTTTACAATGTCTCTTTGTATTTTTATATAATATGGTTAATAAACTTACTATATACATCCAAGCGACCCCCAAGTGGTCCATTAATGATTAACCTATCATAATATAAGTCTCTTTGCCGAACCTTAGATTTTTAGGAATTTAATATCAATTAATAATATAATATTTGTTTTAAGAACTCTTTTATGTCAATTTTGACACTATTCAATAGTTGATTTTTGTGAAACTCATAACATATTGATTACTTCGAACAAAGTCAATTAAATCAATCCTAATATATCATATTATCCTAGAAAATTAGTTTAATTCATTAAAAGTTTCATATTATATTTATTTGGGTATTTATAATATCAATTATTTTAAATTTTTCACTATTATAGTAATTACAGCATCATCATTGTGTCATAAATAAAATAGATTATTTAATGTCTAAAAATTATAAATAAAATATCATTATGTAGAAAATCTTTTTAGCTTTCTAATGAATATTTATAATCTAAAATCCAACATATATAACCCTATGTAAAAATTGTTGTTCTAAAAGATATATGCTTGTGTCATTTTTGTATTCATTTTAACTAAATTAAAATAAAGTGTCATTATCACTTACAAGTGGATCCATGGGGTCCCAAAATAGACCCAAAGATTCCCATGGTCGACCATGTATCAACCAATAGGGTTAAGACACGTTTTAGGGTAATTTAGTATTATTATAATATTATTTTTTTAACCCTTATTTACCGGATTTACCCTTAACCATGGTAAATAAAATATTTACCGCAGTAATTATTCAAAATGTCTAAAAATAAAAGTTACCTATTTACACAATTTTAACATCCTGATTCCAAATATGGAATCCATTTTCCTAAATTCAAAACACAGAAGTGGCAGAAATTAATTTAAAATTAAATCCCGCTGTCAAAACAAAAAGCGTGTTTTTAAGAGATAATAACTATCAAAAGATTGACACTCGTTTATGTTCGGTTTAATTGTAAAATTATGTCCAATGACCAACATTATATTAAATGGTAAAAATATATTCTAAATATACTTTAAAACCACTCAAATTCATAATTTATCACTATTAATTATTTTGATTAAAAAAGTTGTTTTTAATTAAAATTTAGTAATTTTCACTATTCATCAAAATATAAAAGTTATCCGAAAAGTACCAAAATTTCACCCTAGGATAATTTCGATATTCCGAATCCAAAAATGAAGTCCATTTTTAAATATAAAATATATATAATTTCAAAAATTAGGTATTACTATTCATAACGGCTAGTTTGATTGGTTGTGGTGTGTGTTAAAACTCAAGGTTGCGTACAACACACGCTACTGCATTATTCAAAGAAAGCGTACCGTGGAAGCTTGGGATGTTTCATTTTAAATTTTTGATGTCCCCATTTAGTCAAAAAGTTTAAAATATAGTATTTAAAAAGGGTTCACTATTAAAGTTGATAAAAGTGCAATACTGAAAATGAATTTGTTCTTGCATTATATCTAAGAAACTCATAATATGGATTCTAAAATTATAAGGATTATATAAACATTAAAATTTATCTAATACTATTCATAACCTCTTTTGAACGGCTTGTTTGGTAAGTCATGGTGTGCTTGAACATGGTGTTGCATGTAGTGAAAGTTATTGAATTATTTTAAAGAAATAACACACTATGAAATCTTGGGGTGTTACATATGTGATTTTGCTATGCTTGCTAATGAGTTTTTAAGAAAAGGATTTTAGTGGGTTTTAAAGTTTTCATTAGACTAACAATTTCATTCATTATATTCATTAATAAGCTTTTTTGTGCTCATACACAATTTTAAAATGATTTTCATAGGTCTTAATATTATAATGGGAAAAAAGATCTCATGATGAAAGTATTTAAGATTTTTCTTGAAAAGAAATCACATTTTATTTTAAAAGGGTTTCATTTGGTGGAAGAAATGGATATTGAGTATAAGTGTCCACTTTTAATGTATTGGTTTACTATGTAATACGTTTTCATAATTATATAAAACTCTATAGTTGAACTATCTTTGGGAAAAGAATGCAATTTTTAGTTTTGAAAATATAGAACATGTATCATTTAAGACCAAGTCTTTACAAAAAACAACTTTATAAAAATTCTTAGTATAAATAGATATGGTATGTATAATAACTTTGGATCAATGATTAATAAGGTATGCCAAGGTAGGTATAATAACTATACACTCACGATAGGTACACTAACTACATAATAAAAAGTTCATAATATCTATACCAAATGCACCTGTAAAATCTCATGGTAAGTATATTTATATTACAACTAACGTATCATGGTAGGTATAGTGACCATGTGAGTTAAAATTCAAGATTTTTATAGTGTCCATGTTAGTGAAGATTCATTATAACTTAACAAACAATGTAAGCTATAATTTACAATAACTTCAATACCAGTCAATAAAGTTATTAATTACAAATATAAATCATACAAAAATAATAGTTAGAAATAAATTGAAATATTTACAAATAGTTTATCAATTATAATTCATGTATTATATAATATATTCTATCAATATTTAGTGGATTTCTAAAATGTTTAATAAGTTGATGTTCAGTACCAATGAATTCAATAGTAATATAACCCTTTAAAAAATGATCTCTTAAAAAGTGATGTATTATATTAATATGTTTTCTCCGTGAATGAGATATAATATTTTTAGAAATATTTACATCACATTAATTATAAAATTTTATAGGTACATGTCAAAAATGATACCCATAGTCTAGGAATGCCTGTTCCATATAAAAAATCTATGCACAACAATTGCTTGCAGCTATATATATAATGTTAAAATTAGATAATAAGATAGAGTTCTATTTTATATTACACCATGAAACTAAAGACTTTCCCAAGAAGTGACATGTTATATAGGTTATTTTTTGTTCAAATATAAAACCACCAAAATATATATCTAAATAACTATGTTAAATAATCTTACTCTAGAGTAAAGAAAATCCTAAATTGGTTATGCTTTTGATGTATTTAAAAATTCTTATCACAATCTTCAAATGAGATTATATTGTATTTTCATGAAAATGACCACACATGCACACACTGAAAATAATATCTAGTGGAATCTTAGTTAAGTATAATAAGCATCCACTCATTTTTATTTAAGTGGATTGATAAAATAGTTTCCTAATTTCATCAAGATTCGTTTAATATCTTCTAATCATGAGTGTATCACTACATTTGGTGATACAAATACCAAAAGGTTTTAGAATATCTATAGTGTAATTGATTTGGTTTAAAATGATTTTCCTTTATTTTTAACAATCTTAAAACTAATGAAGAACTTAAACTTTACCATTGAACTAATTTAATTTTTTTTGCATACATAATCTGTTTTCGGATAATCAACAAATAATATCATAAATATATATGTTAACTACTAAAATATCTCTAAAAATAATTCTAATAAATAATGTATGGTCATTTATAACTTTTTGGAAACCATTGGAAACTAAAAATGAGATGACAATATAGTACAAAGCCCTAGGATATTTTTTTGAACCATACAAAGAATTGGTTTATTTAGAAACATGATTTGGAAAATAATGGTTTTGATATCCATGGGTTTTTTTCTAAAAAAACATCCTCAAATTTATAACCATTTAGAAAGTAACCATTAACATACATTTGTAATAATTCAAAATTCACATGTGTCTCGTAGGGAAGGGAATTTTTGATGGCTTCATGTCTTGTTACTAGTGTAAAAGTTTCTTTATAGTTAATGCTATCTCTTTAAATATTGCCCAAAATCCTTTTTTTTATTTTCAAATTAAACTTTTAAAGGGTAAGTGTGAACCCAAAACAAATTCATCCAATAAAAAATAGAAAACAAATTCATGCCAGATAGAGACTACATGAACTTCCACTCCCCAATGACAACATCATTATGTTAAGCCTCCACCTTTTCAAGACCAATCAGCTAGCTGTACCATATAGGGTTTCATAGGACTGTTACCAATGGAAAAATCCATACCCTCTTATTCATACAAATCAATATGGTCAAGATTTGGTGAAACAATCCATGATCTGACTCCTCATATAGAGTTGTTCCTTATTGATGGTCTCGATTCTTTCACATTCCAGAATATAAAATCCATCGTAAAACATCACATACATGACGTTGTCAACCTCTCAAATCCAAAAGAGATAGAACCGCCACAAGAAACTTGCAAATGCTTGCCCTCACATCCCAAATAACCATGAATACTACCACTCAGATTCACCTCAAATAGAGTGGTGGAGTCCTAGATCCAGATATAAGGAATGAATAGCTAGTCCCATTGAAAAATCAAGTTTCCATGACCCCCCAATTCCCACAACCTCCACCAAAGTTAAAGACAAATAAACAACATAGAAGCAAAAAATACCAAATGCAACTCATCCAACCAGTATCAAATCACAAAAATATTCGAACAATATTGGGATCCAACATTCTAATTCCCCAAGATTCAAGATGACAGCCTTCTAAGTAAGAACAAAAAAAATAGAAATAGGGAATCTATAAAAAAACATGGATTTCTGATCAACCAGCCTCATTTTCATTTCACATCAAATCTGCATCTGCCTTCCAACATTAAGAATGAAACCCTACCATCGTGGACAACCAAAGGATGAAAGTTCTACATTACTTTTTCCCATCAAAAACCCAATTAATGTTAATGGTCATGAAGTGCTTTGGTATTTTTAATAGTTCACCAACATTGTTCCTTTCAAACTGATTCAACTCCACTTGTATTTCCATTTCCTACAATTCAACATCTATTTCTTCAATTATATTTTTAGGTTCATTCCATAAAAAATGGATTGATTTTAAACATGTATTATATGATAAACTCTATTCATATAACCTCTATCTAGATATAGAAACAAAATATAATTTATGGTATTTACAAGTCCAAATTTCTCTATGAATTTAAGTACTTGATACTTCATCTTTATAATCATGTTCTAATTCAAACAGTTCTTTATAACATGGGTTTTTTATATATTATATCTCATATATCCGTCATTAGTCTTGGTTGATATATTTATATTAAAATATAAAAGATCATCCTCATGGTTTTCTAAAGGGGTTTAGGCTCATGTTGATCTGTTTGATCAAATTTTACATGTATATATTCTTCCAAAATTCCTTTACTTTTACTGAACACTACTCATGATTTAATTATGGTTGAAAACCATGAAATATTACTTCATCACTTTTATTTGAAAACTTATCTAAATTATTATTCTTTTTAGAATAAAGTCCTTATATATAAAAAATCTATAGAAATAAAACTTTGGTTCCTATCCATTAAAAAATACACATATATTTTCTTTAAAAGAGGTTTGATAAGAACCCCATTGATAATATTGTAAGCTGTATTGATCACATCTTCCCAAAAATAAATAGATTGGTTATACTCATTGAGAATAGTCCATTAAATATATTAAAGATTTTTCTTTATTATTTCTATATCACCATTCTACTATAGAATCGTAGGGGAAGAAATGTTGTGATCATATCTATGTTGTGAGGATAACAATTCAAAGTCTTTATTTTTAAACATACTCCCACGATCAGTCCTCACAGTTTTTATATTAAATGCAAAAATATTTTCTATATATTTTTCATATTTATTAAAATAGGAAAAATATTCACTTCTGTGAGTTAAAAAATACCCTAGTTTATCTAGAAATGTCATCAACATGAACATAAGAATATTGATTCCCATTTATGAGAGAAAATGTTGAGGTCCCAAAAACTTTTGTGTGAACTAACTATAGAGTTTGCGTAGTTTCAGTTATTACCTTGGATTTAAATATATCTTATATGACTTCCCATTATCACAATGGTTAATAACATTATATTTTTAGAAATACTATTTAAAAATATCCTTAACAAATCCTTTATTAGTTAGTTTCATAAGAGTGTAAAAGTTGTAGTGGCTTAGTATCCTATGACATATAAAATACTATTTGTGAAAGGCACTAAAGAAAGAATTATTTTTAGAAAATAATGAATCAAAATCAACTATATAAACATTATCATTACACAAGGCAGTAAAAAAAAAATAATTCCTAGAATCATATATTTTTCCTAGAATTATTTTGAAATTTAATAAAATATCCATCATCACAAAATTCTGATATGATAATAAGATTATATTTTAAGGCATAAAAAAGAAAACCTTATAAATCAAAAATGTACTTGAATTAACAATTTGGATAAGTCCAATTGTCAATCATTTAGCAATGTCACCAAAAGTCACATGTCCACCGTCCACTTTGATAAGAATTTTAGAGATTTAGTTGTCCCAATCATATTTATAGAACATCCACTATATAAATACCATATATATTTACCTGTACACTTCAATAATGTTTCTTACATCAAAATCAAACAATAAATGTTTTTGGTAACCACATTTTTTTGGCTATAGTAGTCTTAGAAAAAATTATCTCAGAATCCAATTTTTTTATATAGGTTTACCATAAATATACTTTAGATTTTTAGAAATTAAATCATTATTAGGTAAATTTAAATAGGAAATATTCATAGTGTTGGTATATATTTATCTTGAAATAAATTTATTATGATAAATCTTCCTTTGACCAGGCTAGTAACCAATCCGTGTTGTATAATTGGTTTTGGTTTTTTACTAATTAGCCTAATCGTGGATTCTCTACCATTTTTAAATATTTCAAGTTACTTTTTGAGATTATAATTTGACATTTTATATTCATTATTAAATTTTAATAATCTAGAATTATTATCTTCTTCTATAACATAGTCATATTTTAAATGATCAGATATGGCATGTTGCTTCATCAAAAACTTATTATTATACTCGAGTTTATTGAATGTTTCATCCAACATGTTACAATACTCAAATGAGTCTTCAATTCTCATATTTTCATCATTTTCATCAGTTTTAGAAAGATTTAATACATAAAATGAATTTTTGGAAATATTATTTAGTACCTTATATGTGTTTTTCATAAAAACATATTTTATCTAACGTTACTATCTTAGCTACTTGAGCTAGAGTCACTTGAACTATCCTCTTATGAACTCAAGTTGTATTTCATAGAATTGTTTGGAAATTTTTCTTTATCCTCTTATATTTTCATATATTTTATTTTTGGACAGTATTCTATGAAGTGGGATTTAAATTTACATTATTAATAGGTTACTTAAACTAATTGATTATCCTTTTTTGATTTTTATTTTTTGTTATATTTCCTCCTCAATATGATTTATTTAATATTTTCTTTTTCTAGTATGACTATTTAAATCTTACGGTTAGGTGATCCATTTCCTCATCACTATCCAAAGGTGATTCAACCTCACTATAAGTGTTATCTTTGATTTTCTCCTTCATCATTGAATTAGGATTCATGGAAGAAACTAAAATTCATTTAGGTTTATATTCTTCCTGTTTTTTCACTTTTTATTCATCCTGATACATAATAATATTTACTATAGGCTCATATACCACTAGTTTACTTATATTGAATGATTATCTAATATAAATAGAAGATAACCTCCACTTATCTACTATGCATCTTAGAAGTCTCAGTAGTTTATACTTATATATAATTTTATTCCAAAGAGTTTGAATTTGGTTGAAAATTCTATTAAGCATAAGATTATTATAAAAAATTGATCCATCATGTTTCGTCTTAAATATATTTTATATAATTTTATACATATTCAAACACATTTATTTAAAATTTGATGTTCCTTCTTGAGATACAACAAGTGTGTCCCATATTTCAAAATTATTAAAGAAATACAAAATTATTCTAAATTCAACTTCCCTATAAAGAACAATATAATGAATTCATTTTCTTAGATGTAATTAAAAAATTAGTCTCAGTGGAATTGATCCAATACACTCTAGTAGATTTTGGTTGTTCATATTTTCCCTCAATTATAGTCCAAATATTAAATCCCATGATCTTAATAGAGATTTTTAGTTTGATATTCAAATGTGAATAGTTAGTTCCATTAAAATATGTAGGCCTTTTAGTGGTAGCCCCTCTTATCTATTATTTTCCATAAAGTTCTAAATTTATAAATAATAGAATATTTTGATATTTTAGTATAAACTTGATCATAGTTAATAGGTTAAATAATTTAATAATAATCCTTCGATTTCAATTTTTTTGGAGTGTAGAACTCAAGAAGGGGTTCTTTGAAATTATAAATAATTATTATAATAAAATTTTTTATTATAAAATCCACTCAATTTAAAAAATTATCCAAGTTGACTAAAATAGTAGAAGTATATAATTTTATATTTCAAAAAACTTCTCAAAATTTCTATCACAACACATTTAAAAATAGGGTTTTAACTCTTTTAACATTTGAAACAGATTTACTTCTATAAAAAACAATTAAAAATACAATTTATATCTGGCTATATATGTAGTGTCTTTAAATTGATATTTCAAAAAAAATTATATATTTAAAAAAAAAATAAAGTAAAGAAAAATTGTAAAACACACAATGAAATTTAAAAAGTGGTTCAACCTCAAAATGATTCCTTATCCTTTCTATTTAGAAATAAACTTCATCTAAGAAGTTTAATAATCAAATAAACTTTTCAATAACCTTAATTGGGTTTTATATAAAAAATTACAGTCTAGTAGTCCACGCTACACACAACCTCTTTAATAGTTACAAATGTAAGTACATGTGTAAAATAAAACATTGGAGAGTGTCTATGAATTTTTAATACGAGACATCTGTTTATGATAAGAAATAAATATAGAATAAAAAACATACTTCAAAACCTAATCTTAAACATAGAGTGAAAAATATAGAAGGTGTGAATATTCAATGTAGCTCAGCCTGATCATATTTATTTTGATCAAAATCCTTTAAATATATCAATTAAATTATTCAATCAAGTTTTTATAGAAATCTCTGGAAAACGAGCATCATAGAAGGTTCAGAGTGGGTCCTCCTTGTATCAGTTTATCTCTTAGGCACACATGTATTCTCTGTTATTAACATTATATATCTTTATTGTAACACCACTATTTTTCCACATATATATATAAACTTATAAAATAGATATGTTTTTTAATTTATCCATTTGAGGGTAATAATTTCATTCATAAATACAGATACTATTCAATTAATTCTAAAAAAATATCATATTTTTGGATTTGAAAATACCCCACAGATTAAGTTAGACATGGATACTTGTCTTAAATAAAATCACACCCACTGTGGATCACAATCAATTGGCATTGTGTGTAGGCATGATACGTTCCTTTTTTCATGTTGTAAATTCTTTTCTTAATGTGGTAGATTCATTTATTCACATGGTTAGTTACATTATTCCCGAGGTATCTTGAATCCTTCCTATGGTAGGTTCATCTCTTCATGTGGTAACTTCATTACATCACAATGTAACTTTATTTATCTATGTGTTAGGTTCATTATTTATTTAAATAGGTTCATCACTTATCATTTTCACATGATTTTTTATTATGGTAGGTTCATCACCTCTCATGAACACATGATTTGTTCTTTTGGAAGGTTCATCACTTATTATAATAACTTGATTTGTTCTTACAATCACTATATTAAAAATTAATGGTTAGTTCAAGAATTAGTTAAATTATACTCACCCATCACATGGTAACATAATTGTTCATATAATCAGTTAAATCCTCCACACAATTAATTTTATTTCAATGTGAGATAGGTTTAGTACACAAGATATCACTTAAACACCAATGGATGGTCAAATCATGAGTTTGAAAAACATTTCGCATCGAATGCATGGTTAGTTAGTTATATAATCATTTAATATGAGTTTATTATGCAGTCACTTCCACACAGTCAAATTACCTTCATAGTAAGTTGAATTTCATCAAAAATTATGTTCATTACACACTTGGTATGTTTTCTTGGTTACTTAACGACTTATCCATTTTTAACATTTAGGAAAAAAGTATTTGGATATCATAAAACCTGAAATTCATTAGAATAATAGGAAACATGATTTTGGATAATTAAAATTATGAGGTTTCAGATTTAGACAAAAACATTTCTTCTTTAATATATAATGGTAAATAAATGAATTCCTTGTATTATATTTGAGAAAAAAAAATAATCTAAATAATTCATTATGTAAAAATAGCTCCTAAAACATGGAAAATCTTAGAAGTAACTCATAAGGGAACAAATAGTGGGAAAAGTACTAGATTATATATGAATAGATAATACTTTGATTGTTTTTTCTATTTATCCTTATAAATTAATTACTAAAATGTTTATGCAATTCTATGAAATTTTTAATCATAGAAACTCTATTTTACATTCTCTTTCCATAAACTATTTATTCAAGAAAATAATATGGGTTTTACGAGAAATTGGGAACCAAAAGTCACTGTGATCTAAGAAGATAAATTCATAAAAAATTTGGAAGCTGAGGATCTCATCATACCACATAGGACATATAAGATAACAATGAAAATACATGTTTAAAAGGAGGAAAAGGAGGTCAGAGAAAATAAAAATATAATTTATTTTATAAATATCAACAAAGGCTCATCTAGTAGAAATATCAAGATAGCTCATCTTACTAAGAAGATGAAAAATTACATGAAAAATGAAAACAAAAATTCTCTTCTTTAAAAAGAAAAATCAAGAAATAGAATTTACCTACTATAGTTGAAAATAGAAGTGTCATATTAAGATAGATTTTCCTTTAAACAAGAATAAGTCTAAATACAAGAATAAAAAGTTCTTAATGTTTTATCTTGGCGTGCTTGAGAAGATTCATTTTATATATATGAAACAAGATAAAAATTTCATAAATTACTCATTTCACATATCAATAAATTTAATGAGGTTATTTATCCAATTTCTCACACTCCATCTCATTATAATTATTTCTCTACTACTTATTCAACGTATTATTTAAGTTGTAGGGATCTTGTTTGGGATAGATACATTTTATTGAGTAAGAAGTTTTACTTCTTACTTTTCCATTCCTTTAGTCTTTTAAATCACAAAATACATTCTTAAAACATGTTTATTAACTTTTTAGGTCCCATGTATTTTAGAATGTTTTTATATAAATCATTATATTTTACCATACATAGAAGAATTTATATTGTATTATGAATATAACCTTAATATTATTCATTATGATAATTAGAATGAGTATTGGTTCGATTAATCATACTCAGCTTTATTCAGACCAGTGGTTAGAGTAATGTTAAATCTACTTGAAAGAAAAACATAATTACCATCAGAATAATCATGGTACCGATATATTGGACTAACCCTCATTCAATTCATCATATAGATTATTAATAAATAATTCCATCAAACTGACTAATTTATAGAATCGTAAGTATATATGAATTATTTCTATTATAAGGAATATCTTTAAAACTATAATGGTGTTAATCAATATGATTTTAAAGATTCATTAATGCTAGATAATTGTGAGATATTTAGTGTCAGGTGTCTGAGGCTACTGAAACCAACATAAAAATATGACCATGTGTATATTAACTATAAATACAGTGTATTTTGTATCATTAAAAGCTAGTTGGTTGATTAATTTCTATTCTAAATATTTATCTATGTGAACAAATCATTCTTAGTTAGTTTAATTATTTAGAGAGTTGTTGTTCTATGGAATCATTATCAGGTTTTTTCCATAATAACTTCTTTAATTGATATCTACATGTGATCATTGTCACGATTGAGGAATTCTGGGGATTGGAAGATGGAAATTCTGATTAAAAAGATTGATTACTTTTGGGTATAGGAAGATCGAGAATTGTGATCATTGTATTGAAGGATTTAAGGGATATGAAGATATATTTATTCGAATCTTCATACTGAGGTATTTCATAGTAAGGAAATATAGACAGTAATATAAGTATAAAATAGTGGAAACCTTTTGCAAAGGTTATTGATTTATTTTATCCTTAGGTTAAAAGAGTTCAATTTTAAATATATATTGAAAATCATTCTTACTTTTACATATCTATTATAGTTCTTGTTTTTAAATGTTTTTATTCCATTATGCATCTTATAGAAAGATATTCGACGTACTTATTTTTATATACAATTGGTTTTATTACTATTACTTTGAATGTGATAAAAACAATAATTTGATTTAATCAGCTCCTTTTCGATTACGAATATTTTATTTTGATATAATCATACATATTTTGAATATGATTTTTTGGCTCTAATAATTGGATCGATTTAGAGTATGATAATGTTACTAAATGAGGATTTATGTTTTGGTTAGTTTTAATATTTTAAACTAATTTGTTATACCACAATTCCCCCCTATTGTAAGTTATCCATCATAATATAATATTACAATCCTAGAATTGGTATCATATAAAGTTTCTACTGATTATACATATTATTTTTTTTACATAATCTATCAACTACATTTTGTATTATGTTTCATTATAAAAATCCTATTTCTAAACTGTTTCACACAAATGTGTATTTGTAGAAAAGAGTTTTTTTTCTGATGGAAGGTCTTAATATTGGCTCTATATAGAATCTAAATCTAAAAAGACCACCTATTTTTGATAGTGCAAATTATTATTATTGGAGAGATAAGATGAAAACTTTTATTATTATTACTAGAGTTGATAATTTTGTTATGCTTATCAGAGACTACAAGATTCTTGATAAATAATTAGCTACTTTTACACATCAAGGAAACAATAGTATCAACTAAATTACAGAGTAAGGAATACTATTTTTTTATTACATGAAATGAAGCATATACAATCAGATTTATTATATTGGATCTAGTAATAGTATCTTGAAAAATCTTGAAGTCGCACAATTTGGTACTTCTATTTTTTTTGAGATAATAAGATCTATGCTTAGAGAAGAATACTAGGAAATTCATTTTCTACCTGGTGGATCACTTAAAAATATTCCCTAGAGGTTCATGAATATCATGAATAGTTTAAAATCTATTAGATAAAAATGTCTTGATGATGAAATCCTTATTGAAAATTTTATTGATATCATGACCAATGAGTGAGAATAAAAAATAGTAGGTGTAGATGAAACTAGGAAGATAAATAATCTTACTTTGGATGATCTTATTAGAACTCTTACGCAATATGATGGAATGAATCAAGATATATTCTAAGAATGATAAGAAGAAAAACAGAGTTGTTAATTTTTCAAGTACTACTATTCTTACTAATGTTGAAACACGTGGGGATGTTTTTAAATATTCATGAAAGAAGAAAGTTATTGTTCAATATGATTCTAGCACATCAAAACATTATGATAATGAGTTGGTTAATCTCACCAGAGGAATGAATAATAATTTTTAAAATAAAGACTTTTAGAACAGATAAAAGAAAATTTATTAGGATAAACGTGATAAGAAATATTTTTTTGTAACATTCTATGAATGTAAGAAAGTTAGACATATCTGACCTGATTGTCCAATGCTAAAAAGTAAAGATATGAAATAAAAAAATTCAGAAAGAAATGATATGTGTTATTAAAAATCCAATGGAAAGAAAGTTTTAAAATATTATGAAACATAGAGTGCAAGTTGTGGTGATTCCACTTGAAGTTATTCTGATAATAAAAGTTCCATAAAAAGGAATATATAACTTTTTGATAAAGTACCCATAGTAGATCAATGTTTTATAGTGAAGGTATGAACAACTGAAAGCCATATAAAAACGTCCCTAAATAAAAATTGTCCTAATGATAATAATTCTACATCTTCTGATGAATACTTTTACTCAGAAGAATATAATTATTTACTTACTTATGATGGGGTTTCATAATTTTATAAACTTTTATAATGTGAAAATCAAAAAATTTGTAAAAAAATTAACAATTATAAAGCTAAACTTGTTAAGGATTATTCAATAATATTTTTTTTTGAAAATTGAAATATCATATCTTTTTTAAGATTTTGATAAAACTATTTTTGAAAAAGAAACTATTTCAAAAGATTTTTAGTTTTTAGAAAAAAATTTCACAAACTAATTTTGATAAACATAGTTCAAAAAATATAAAATATGAGGATAAGTATTTAATTGTAAAAGTAAAATATGAAATTTATTCTTTTCAGAAACTTTTATCAAATTTTACCACCGAAAAGAAAAATTTTATAATAATGTAAAAAAATTCATCTTTATAGTGATAATACTAGAATGATTTTTACAAATAAAACCCCTACTTCTAGTAAAAATTACTTTGTTCCCAAAAGTGAATATTTTTGCACAAAGTGAAATGGTGATGGAACTGGAAAAATAATTCTTCATTAAATAAAATAAAATATTTAGGATTTTATAAAGCATATTTATATTAGGAAATGAAATTATTCCAAAAAGAAATTGGAAAAATATGATTTCCTAAAATTTTCTTTTCTAACAATACCATACCCCAGAAGGTTTGGGTTCTGAAAGAACAATCTATTAGTTTTCAGGATAATAAATATTGTAACAACACCATGAAAATATGGTACATGGAGAGTGTATGTTCTTGGAATATGACTGGAAACATAGACTTATTCAAGGAGATAATAAATATGAAATTTTGAAATGTAACTTTCAGAGATAATTCTTAAGGAGAGATTATTAGAGTAGGTAACATTATTATTCTTGTAAAAGATCTTACTTCAAATATTTTATTTTTTAATAGTCTTAAGCACAAAATTATACGAATAAGTCAATTATGTGATGAATATAACCTTTTTAACTTTTGGAATGATAAATTTTTAGTAAATATTTCAACAGATGAGTTTATTATTTCATCCCATCGGCTTGAGAATGTTTACACACTTAAATTTGAAGACCTTAGGAGTCACGACTTACCTATTCTTAGGGGAATAAAAGATCAATATTGGTATTGAAACAGAATGTTAGGATTCTGAAACCTTAGAAACTTATATAAGTTCACTAAGAAATGACTTGTTAAGGATCTACACGAAATTATGTTTGATTTTTAAAAATATTATGTTCCTTGTCAATACATTAATAAAAATAAGTAAGGTTTTAAATCTTTTAGTGAAGTCTAAATTTTTTATTCATTACATTTAGTGCACATAGAATCATTTTTTCCCAAAGAAAAATTATGTATTGGTGGAAAATACTATGTATATGCCTTAGTTTATTATTATACAATATATACTTGGGTTTATTTTCATACATAGAAATTTGAAGTCTTTTTTTATTCTAAAACTTTTGTATCCAAAGTTAATAATGATAAACACCGTCCCTTAATAACTATTTATAGTGATCATGGTGGATAATTTTTAAATTCTGATAGTGAAACTTTTTTTGTAAGAATGGTATTGAACATAAATTTTCAACACTAAGAATCCCCTAGAAATTAGTGTTGTTGAAAAAGTAAATATAATTCTTCAAGAAATAACTAGAAACATGATGGGTGAAAACTCAGTTGCTAATTGTTTGGGCTAAATCAGTTATTACCACCCACTATACTATAAATTGAGTTTTAATTAGTCCCTTTATTAATTAAACTATCTATGAGTCAGGGATATGAAGAAAACCAAATTTTTATTACTTGAAGGTTTTGGTTGAAAATTATTCATCTTGAAAACTAAATATAATTTACATAAATTTGAATCCAAATATTATGAAGGGATATTTTTAGGTTATTCCATTACTTCTATGGATTATAGAGTTTTTAATTAAAAAATATTGTATTTTTGATGAAATAGTTCATGTTATTTTTGATGAAACTGATCCTTTTGTTTTCAAACAACCTCAACCAACATCCTCAGATGTTATTTCTAAAATTAAATTTCATTATTTTTTCAAAATTTCATCTCATAAGGGAAAAACTCAAAAATTATTTTTTGAAGTTATCCATGGGGAATATTTTCTAGCTTTTGTTGAAGAACAAACATTTGAATGCTCAAGAAGACAATTGTTTCTTAGCAATCATCCTAGTGAAAGTATCATTGGTGATATAGATCAACCAGTTAGGACTAAAAGTTCCTTAAGAAATTAATTTGAACATCTGTATTTATTATCCCAATTTGAACCAAAGAAACATGATTAGGCTTTAGGTGATGAGGATTGGATTAAGGCATTGTAAGATGAAATTAATGAATTTGAGAAAAAATGTATGGATTTAGTTGAACAACCTACAAAAAATCTATAATTGGATTAATTGGGTTTTTGTCAATAAATGTGATGAAAATAGAATAATTGTTAGAAATAAATATAGACTTCTTACTAGAGGTTATAACCAACAAGAAAGAATAAATAATGAAAAAACTTATGCTCTAGTAGCAAGACTTAAAGCTATTCAAATACTTGTAGCCTTTGAAACATTCATTAATTTCAAACTATTTCAAATGGATGTGAAGTCTAATTTTCTTAATGAATACGTTTTGGAGGAAGTTTATATAAAACAACCACCAGGTTTTTAAAATACAGAACATCTAAAACATGTTTATAAACTTACCAAATATTTATATGGACTTAAAAAATACCATATAGTTTGGCATGATATATTAACTAGATTTTTTTACAAAAAAATATTTTTAAGGGAGCTACAGATCTAGATATTTTTATAAATTAAGTTAATAAAAATATTTTGATTGTAAAAATTTAGGTTGATGACATTATATTTGGTTCAACTCAAAAATATTTAACACACTCCTTTTCAGATCTTATGAAATCTAAGTTTGAAAAGAGTATTATGGGTGAGTTAACATATTTCCTTGGTTTTCAAATTTCATAAAAACTAGAAAGAAATTTCATATCTCAACATAAGTATATAAAATATATTCTGAATAAATTTGGATAAAACAATAGCAAAAGTTTTATTACTCCCATCAATACTTCCAATGACTAATATCTTAATGAGGCTGGGTAACCAGTTGATCAAAATATTTTTAAAGTTATGATAAGAAGATTAATTTACATTATAGTTAGTTGAAATTATTTAATGTTTCATGTATGATTATTTACAAGATATATTGCAAATCTAAAATTGTCCCATTTACAAGATGAAAAATGAATTTTTATTTATCTTAAGGGAACTATGGATTTAGGAATTTTCTAGTCTTTTGGAAATGTTTCTGAATTAAAAAGTTTTTCGGATGATGACTTTAGGGGATGTTGAATAGATAAAAAAACACATAAAAAACTTTTCATTTCATAGGATATTATTTAGTTTCTTAGAAATTTATGAAATAACAGTCAATAACACTTTCCACTACTGAAGAAGAATATGTGGCAGTTAGACGTTATTGTGCTCAAGTGTTGTGGATGCAATACACACTTACTGACTATACGATGAGTTTTACTAAAAATAAAATATTTTGTGATAATAAAAGTTATATTTATGTGAGTAAAAACCTAGCACATCACTCACGTTCTAAAAAAAATATAAGACATCATTTCCTTTCATATCACACACTTAAATAAGAAATAATTTTTTAATTCATCAGCATTCAAGAACAACTTGCAGAAATATTTTAGAAAACCACTTAGTTCTAATAGATTTGAATATATAAAAACAAATATAGGATTGATTAATGTAAAGTAATCATTCATATATACTTCTTATTTACCTATCTCCTTACATTAATATACTACTTTTCATAGGGAGAGTATACATGTTTTATATTTGTTTTAAAAATAACTTATAGTTCATTAAAAATAATATATTTTATAAAAGTATTTGTTTTTTATAAAACTTTTTCTATATTGAGTTTTCTAGACTGAAACATTATATAATAATTTTGGTGCTAGATTTCTAAAAATGATCCGAGAACTCAAAAATTGTTAAAAAATTTAAAGACTCAAAATTTCTTAAAAAAAATTCGAATCCAAACTTTATCAAAAATAGTCTTTGTTTCAAAACTTTTGTAATCAGATTTTTTTGTAATTTTTTTAGTCCATATAAAACTATACAAATCTATTTACAAAAACAAAGATGAATAGGTTAACCAAACTGATAACACTTTCGACTGCAAAAGGTACTCTTATATTATTTTAGTTTTTTCACTAACTCATTAAATACATTTATAATTTTTGTTGTTGTTATAATTTTTTTATAAGAAATAATTTTTATTTTCAAAAACTAAAATGTTTTCCTAATCAAATTCATCCTTGTTCTAATAAAAACATTAAAAAACTTTGAGGGTTCAAAATAAAGATTTTAAATTTTTTTCAGATCAATCATGGAAGTTATATCATAATGGTTTTTGTAAGAAACTTAAATTATATCAATGGAAATTTGCTTATAATTATTTTATATAGTATAATCACATAAAATCACATTAATAACACTATACGAAATTTATAAATAAATAATTAAATAAAAAAATTCATTTATATAAGTTAAGGAACCTATACTGATGAAATAATAACTTGACCTTTAGAATAGCGATTTAACCCTTTTGAATAGTAAATTAGACATTATAATAGTAACATTACCTATGAAAGTATAAATAAAATTTTGGTATTTTAAAATTGAAAATATGATATAATTATATCATAGTTTAAGTAAATAAATATTTTAAAAATTATTAATTAAGTGTTGGTATTTTATTAATAGTGTTTGTATTTTTATAAAATCTATTCATAAATTAATAGTTTGATATATTATTTTTATATAATAAATTTATGATACCTTACTTATTTCTTCTAAGTGTTATAAAATCAATTATAATTTTAAATTTTGTATTTTTTGAGTAAATTATGATTTTTTTCAAAAAATTAAATTTATCATATATAGATAATTATTTTCATAAAATGGAGTTCATTTTTGAGTTCTAAACATCAAAAAATGGTTAGGTTGAATTTTTTGTATTTTTTTAAAATACATGAATTTTTTGTGAAGATTGAAAAACGGTAATTTACGGTATTTATACATTATAAGTTAAATACACTTTTACTTGAGCCATATCTAATTTAAGAACCATAATCTTGAAACACCTTTCACTATTTAAATGTTTTTTATGATAATGATCAAACTATTCATAATATTGATCCAAAATAATAATACAATGATTAAAATAATGAGAAAACACCCCTCTCATTCACTATTAATACCACCCCAACCACCTCTTCTACTCACACCTATTAAGCCATGAGCCTTTTCATAATTCTACTTAAATTCCGTCCCAATCCCCTCCCCACATCCATGAAATTTTTTTCTTAACAAAATACCATAACCAATCACCGAAGAAGGTTCTCAAGAAGAATGAATCAAGAGGTAAAACCCTCTTCCTTTTCTTTTAATTTCATTTCAAGTTAATTTATTTTCTTTTTCTCTCATCACCTACCTTCATCCAAATTGTATGACAACTCTTATACCTTAAATATAGTATAATTTTATTATTATTATGGAATAATTCATCATTATATCTCTTTTACCCTCCTTTTATACTAAAAATGAAAACATCATCCGTGATGTGTTAATTTATCACATTGAAGGACGGTGAAGTTTTAAATTTCGATTACCATCTTCAAAAGAGTTCATGAATCAATTTTTATGATTAAACTGAATTTTAATATAATTATTATATCTTATTTAATGTTCTGGGATTATTTTATACACATGATATTAATTTATAAAACAAAATGAGTTCGTTATGATCGAAAACCGCCAAAAAAACCCAAACGATTATCAATAACTATTTATATAATAGTTATTACTCATGCTATAAAACAAAATGATATATAAGAACAATTTAAAATCTGGAATATCATTAATAAAATATAATTTCAATTCAGGATAATTACCCCCAATTTACACAACCTTTCACACACATATACAAGTAAACCGATCATGAAAACCAAGGAAACCAATGCTCCCAAGTGATGCAATTGAATCTCGTAACCCATAAAAAGGCCATAAATGAACATAATAAATTTACAATAAAAAAACAAATGTACAAAGGGTTATAGTATTATTAATTATGAATTTAATTATATTATCTAAGACATTAAGATCAAGTGATTAACACATTTAGACTTATGGTAAGGGATTCTACCCAAACCTCCATTATTCATTCGGGTTATTCTTTCTCACATTTTTTCCAAATGAAATTATCTTTTAATTTTCTGTACATATTATAAATTATGGTTATATGTTCCAAAATTGTGTATCAATATCTGTTCAACCTTATTATTTCAAGGATATACATGTTTTTAAAAGGTTCCATACTCGATTATACATGATAAGCAAGCCTGATTTAAGAGAACTTCTCGAATTCTTACCCATTTTAAAGTGGACTCCATAATTTTTTTAAGACACAATTATTTTTCTAAAATCAATAATTTTATTATGAAAACTTTCTTGGTTCATTTATAGTTTTATATAAAATATTATGCCCTTTTTCTTCTTGAAATTATCTTTAATATTTTCCTTAAATCACACTAATATGTTTTATTTCTAAAGTTTCTTAAAAACCATTTTGAAATCACTTATCATGATCTATTCCTATTTCAACTTATTAATTCCCATTTATAATTTAAATCCTTTGTTTAATGGAAACCATTGTGATATTCCATTGTGTCATGCCTTTTAACAAGATTATGATACCTAATTCTTACCAGGGGTAACCCTTATGTTTATATTTGATTCCTTATGTATGATTATTCATGTGGTACACATATTCATGAACATGTTATGATGGGTGAACCAAGATAAAACTAAAATTCAATGGGTAATGTTTAGTCTCATGATACTTCATGTGAAATGGTCTTGGTGGTTAGCCTGAAATTTTTCTCCATGTGCAACAGTCATGGTTGTTAACATTGACTCGTGCTACTTCATGTGCAATGAGACTTGACTCATGATTATTTCATGTTGCATATTGTTTCCACATATCCTATGATACCATTATTACATATTTTATGCTTCCCTGTGTATATCTGTGCCTTTTATGTCATCTTATTATTCCTTCTAACCCATGTGTTATGCTTTATTATTATGTTTATTCCCTTATATATATTTTTAGCTCATTCATTCATTAATGTTATCCCCAAGTTATTCTATGAATATGTAAGGTATCAAAAGAAGTTAGTATCTCATAATGGATGCTAAATATATAATTTTTTTATTTAGTCCCATTTTTTTAGTTTTATGCACCTATTCTTCAAAAGAAACTAGACTTTGCGATCCTTGATTGTAATTTGATAGTTAATTATATTTGAAATCATGTAATAATATGTGAGAAAGGATAGGGTCTCTATAGTCGGTATGAGAGAATTTTATAGTTATTTTTGGAGATTTAGAACAGTTAAATTTAGTAAGAAATGTAGGGATTAGACTATGTCTAAGAAAAAACCCTTATTCCTGTAATGTATAAAGTAAGTGGTTCATAAAGAAAATACATCCCTATCTGGTTACTACATGTGTAAGTGGTTTTGACACAGATGTATATATGAGTAAAAACATCAATAAGGTGTTCCAAACCTGACTTTGGGTAACCTGGTATATAAAAATGGGTCTTACTAAGCACCTGGGTTGACACTCCTAGGGGATATTCTTAGATAAATTCATAATCTCATTATAAACCATTATTAAGGAAATAAAAAAATCCAATAAGTGTATATGTTTGGAAAAAACCATGGATAACCTATATTGAATCCTATTAATAACATGTTAGGGTATCCTTTTACTTTAAATGTTTGTCCTTTTTATGTTGAAGGTTTCTTTTTGCATTATTTTTAGCTAGGTATTCAAGCCCCATAATTTCACTTTCTTTTCATAGTTAATGGCAGGAAATAGAAGAACACATGCCAAATATAAATTTGATAGGAAATGTGATGATTTCCCTAATAATATGAAAAATATGACAGGAATGGGAGATTAAAACTTCATGAAAGTACTTTTTCAACTAGATCATGTTATGAAAAATAACCTGAATTGTCTGGAACACCCTCTTTATCCAAAGAAAGAGAAATTTGCTGTCGAATCCTTCATGTGGAAAAGGACTACCATTTTTACTGGATCATTTATCCCCTCCTCAAAGGGAAATGGATTAAATACATTGAAAATATATTCTCTACCATCTAGTGTTTATAAGAAGAGATATTTTTGCTGGTGATCTATCATTTTGATGGGGAAGGTGATTAGTGGTGTCCACTAATCAAAAACACATAGTACAAGGATGAAATTTATTCCATAGATTGGGATGAATTGAAGATTTTTTTTCAATAAAAAATTTCACTGAACCCTTCATCTGAAGATGGAAAGATAGTTCCTCAGACATTAAAAAATTGAAATATGATTCTATTAAGACATATGAAAGAAACTTTAAAAGGCTTTCAAGACACACCTATGGACTTTTCCTGAACATTGAAAACAAGTTGGATCACTTATTTAGTGGACTAAAGCCGAGTCTAAAAAAATAACTAGAAATATAAGAATTTGATAGTTATGAGAAGATGTTTCATTGTGACCTCAAGGTTTAAATGGAAATCAAATACTCTCGATGGTCTTAGGGGCCCAATGAAAAAAAAAGAAATGAATTTTAATATGGGTGGATCAGAAAATTAATCCAATTATGGAAAACAGATCGAATATCCCATGTATAAAAATTTTTCGTAGAAGAATCATATGAAATGTTTAAAGAGAACCAGGAAATCTTTAAAATGTGGAAGAATGAGGAATCTGGATAAGAACTTCTGAAGGGATATTAAGAAATCCATTAATGTGGAAGAATAAAGGAAGGTTAAGCTCAACACTCAGCCTGTAGTGTAGTGTTTCAACTGTAAGGTCCATGGAATTTTTTCAAAACAATTACCTATGTCTAAGGTTGTCTGAGGAAATCAAAAATAACCTATAAGGAAACAAAGAAAGGGCATATTCTATCACTACAGTTAAGGTGGATCTAGAAAATGATGTGGTGATAGGTATGCTGGTTATTCATTAAAGAATATAAAATGCACTAATTTATTATGGTTATATATATTATTTTATATCTTTATGTTTTAGTAGAACAATTTAAACACCACCTCAAAATTTGGACGTTGATTTATCTATAAGAACAAAAAATATGGAAATTATTGCATCCAAATTTTATAACATCTTCCCGATGAATTCTTATGGACTGAACCTCCCATTAAATCCTGTCATACTCTCTTTGGTAGAGTTTTATTCTATTCTTGGTATGTATTGGATATCTTAATATAAAGACAATATCAAATTTTAGGAAAGAGATATCACTCACCATATCCCGAAGAATCCTCTAATTATGTAAATGTGTAAGGTGGAGGATGAATATATTTCAAAATCATTGTTTCATGTGTGGATATTACATCCTTATGAGCAAACATACCTAGATAAAATGATTAATACAAAGGAGAGAATCAAGCACTATGACATTCCCATTTTAAGGGACTATAGTGATGTGTTCCTTAATGAGTTGTTTGGTATTTCTCCTGACTGAGAGGTTGTGTTCTCAATTGAAATTATTCTTGGATCTCTACCTATATCAAGGGAACCATATATAATGGCCACCGTAGAGCTAGAAGAGTTAAAGAATCAGTTATAGGATAATTTGGACAAGGGTTTTATTAGCCCGAGTGCTTCACCATGGGGTGAACCATTCCTCTTCATTAAGAATATGATGGATCAATATGACTATGCATTGATTATCACGAACTCAATAAAATTGTGATAGAGAACAAGTACCTCCTTCCTCGAATAGATGAATTGTTCGATCAACTATGTGGGCCCAATTATTTCTCGAACATGGACCTTTGATTAGGATATCATCAATTAATGTTAAAGAAGGAAGATATTCCCAATATTTTATTTAGAACATGGTATGGACACTATGAGTTCATAGAGATTCCCTTTGGACTCACTAATGCTATTATAATTTTCATTTACTTAATAAATAGAGTCTCTAGAGATTTATTTGGAAAATTTGTGGTAGTATTTATCAATGATATTCTGATACACTCCAAGAGAAAGAAGGAACATTCCAGGAATTTTAATACCATTTTGAAGACTTTGTGAAAGGAGATTTTTTTTCAAAGTATAGTAAATGTGAGTTCTGGATGGAGGAACTATCATTCTTGGGGAATGTTGTCACCAGAAAAGGAATATCTGTGGACCCTTCCAAGACAAAGGTAATCAAAGAGTGGCCAAGGACAATATCTATAATAGAGATCCATAGTTTCATTGGACTAGCTAGGTATTAATGAGGATTTTTGAAGAACTTTTCCATATTGTAAAACCCAACAACCAAGATGAAATTGAAGAGATTGAAGTTTGTATGGACTCAAGAATGTGAGGAAATCTTGAAGGAGGTCAAAAAAAGGCTTATCACTATAACAGTACTCATACTTCTATCAAGTGGAAAACTCTTTATGGTATAAAATGATGGTTCAAAGAAAGTCTTAGGCTGTGTGCTAATGAAAAATGATAAAGTGATAGTCTACACATCAAGGTAGTTTAAAATTCATGAGAAAAATTATCTTATGCATGATCTGGAGTTAGTGGATGCGATCTTCAGATTGAAAATATGGTGGAATTATCTCTATGGGAGAAGTGTGAGAAATATAGTGATCATAAGAGTCTCAAATATATATTCAGAAAGAAGGATCTTAACATGATCCAATGAAGATGGTTGGAGTTTATCAAAGATTACGACTTCTCAATCCACTACCATCCTGGTAAATCAAATAAGGTGGAAGATGCTATATGTAGAAAGACTGCTTAATATTTATCAATGATCATAATTGAGAAGGATCTTATCTTATTAGACTTACAAAGGATGGACATGGGAATCATTAATGAAAAAACAACATCAATCCTTTATCAAATGATTTTTCAACAATCCCTCTTGGAGAGAATAAAGGATTCTCAAAGAAATGACGTGGAAATTAAAAAAAGGGTGTAAGCTATCAAAAATAGCAAATCCTCATAGTTCCAAATATAATAAGAAGGATTCGTGAGATTTGGGTCACGATTATGTGTACCATCTAATACAGATACAAATAATGAGCTTCTGAATGACGCACATAGCTCGACTTTCTCTATTCACACAGGGAGCACAAATATGTATTGAGATCCCTAAGAGAACTATTGGTGGGATAACATAAAGAATGGTATTACTGAATATACATCAATGTTATGGGTATTTCAGAAAGTGAAGGCTGAAAGGAAAAAGTCTAAAGGGTTCATACAACCATTACCCATACCAACATGGAAATGAGAACACATCTCCATCAATTTTTTCACTGTACTTCCAAAGACATAAAGAAAGAATACATCTATTTGGGTTACTATGGATCATCTTATAACGACATATCAATTTATCACAGTTTGAGAGGACTTATCATTGGATCAAATTTCATGGATATATATCAATGAGGTGGTAAGACTGAATTGAGTACCATTGTCGACTGTATCTGATTGAGATCTGAGATTCACCTCAAAGTTTTAGAAAAGTATCCAATATGATATATGAATTGAGATGAACTTTGGTTTGACCTATCATCTCAAATCAATGGAAAATCTAAGAGAACTATTAAAAAACTGGAATACAGGTTGAGAGGATGTTCTATAGATTTCAAAGAGGGATGGGACTAACATCTAAAATAGGTTGAGTTCTCTTACAACAATAGTTTCTACTGTAGCATCCGAATGGATCCATATGATTCCCTTTATAGAAAAAATGTATAACACTGACATGTTGGGATGAAGTTGGTGAGCTTAAGATGCTAGGACCTGAAATGGTAAAAGGAATGGTGGAAAATGTGAAAACCATTTAGCAACACATCAAGGAATCCTAATGTAGAAAAAGAGTTATGCAGAAAATAACCAATGGGACCTTGAGTTTAAAGTTTGATACATGGTATTCCTCCTAATATCTCTATGGAAGAAGGTGGTGAGATTTGGGAAGAAAGGAAAGCTATATCCTAGGTACATAGGCCCCTTCAAGATTGTTGATCATGTCAGTGCTGTGACCTATCGACTATCACATCCACCTACCATGTATAATGCACACAATGTATTTTATGTATCCCTCTTAAGGAATTACATACTATATCACTCACATGTACCGACTTCATAGGTGGTATAGTTTGAGAATGATATTTTTGATGAGGAGAAGCCAGTGAAGGTCTTGGATCATAGAGATAAATTTCTGCACAATAAGACTACTCATCTGGTCAAATTAATATAGAGGAACCATAAGTACTAAGAGGCAACATGGGAACCAGAGGATGCGATGAAGGAAACATACCCACAACTATTTTTAATTTAGAATGTAAAACGAAATTTTTAGGGAGAAATTTCATAAGGGGGGAAGAATGTAATAACCCAAAATTTTATTAAGGGAATTTCCCTTATTATAATTATTTCATGTATCATAATCACATAAAATCACATTAATAACAATAATAAAAACTTTATAAATGAATAATTAATGAAATAAAAGGCATTTTTGGAAGTTAAGGAAGCTATACCAATGAAATAGTAAACTGAACTTTAGAATAGTAATGTGACCCTTATGAATATTAAAAAGGGCATTAGAGTAGTAACCTTACCTTTAAAAATGTATATAAAATTTGGGTATCTTATAAATAAAAATATAATCTAATTATATCATATTTTAAGTAAATAAATGTTTTAATAAATGTTAATTAATTTTTGGTTTTTTATATGTCATAAATATTTAATTACAATTTTATATTTAATTTTATAATTTAAAGGAAAATGTATTCTCAAAAAATGTATTCATAAATTAATTTTTTTATCTTATAATTATAATATAATTTTATTGAATCCTTTGTTAGTTTTTCAATGTGTTATAAAATCAGTTATAATTTTAAAATCTATATTTTTCAAGTAAATTGTGTTTTTAATAAAAAAAATTAAATTTCTAAAATGTATAAAATTATTTTCATATAATGGAGTTAATTTTTGAATTATACACATCAAAAAATGGTTAGGGTGAATGTTTGGGATTTTTCTAAAATACTTGAATTTTTGGTGAATAGTGAAATACATTAATGTACGATCTTTGTACATTATAAGTTAAATACACTATTCTATGAGTCATCGTTGATGTATAAACCATAATCTAGAAATCCAATTTATTATTTTAATATTCTTGTTGGTAATTCTCAAACCATTCATAGTCTTGATCCAAAATAATAAACCAATGATCAAAATAATGAGAAAACACCCCTCTCCTCCACTATAAATACCACCCCTCACTACCTCTTCTTTTCACACCTCCCAAGCCTTGAGACTAGTAAAAATTATACTAAAAAATTCTCTAAATACCCTCCCCCATTTTAATAATATTTTTTCTTAACAAAATAATAAAACCAGTCCCTTGAAGAGGTTCTCAAGAAGAAGGAATCAAGAGGTAAAACCCTATAGCTATTCTTTTAATTTCTTTTTAAGTTCCTTTATTTTCTTTTTATATCATCACCTCCCTTCATCCAAATGGTATGATAAATTTATTACGTTACATATACTGGAATTTTATTATTAAAATCGAATAATTTATCATCTTCTCTCTTTCCCCTCCTTTTATACTAAAAATGAAAACATCCTCCGTGATGTGTTAATTTATCATAATCAAGGATGCCAAAGTTTCCAATTTCCATTACCGTATTAAAGTATGGTAATGAAACCGATTATGTGGTTTAACCAAATTATAAATTAATTTTTATGAATAATTTAATATTCTGGAATCATTTTATACAGATGATATTAATTTATAAAACAAAAATGAGTTTTTTTGTGATTTGAAACTGCCAAAATAAACCCAAAAAATTATCATTAACTTTTTATCTAATTATTATTCCTTGTGAAACAAAATTAAATGATATATAAGAAAAATTTAACCTCTATAAGATCATTAATAACATATAATTTCCTTTATAGACAATTAACCCCACTTTACACGAAGTTTCGCACAAGTATACAAGTAAACTGATCAAGAAAACCAAGGAAACCAATGCTCCCCAATGATGATATTGAATATATTAACCCATAAAAAAATCCATAGATGAACTTAATAAAGTTATAATAAATTAAATAAATGTATAAAGTGTTCTTTAATTTTTAATTAATGAATCTAATTTGATTTTACTAGACATTAAGATCAAGTGAAGAACACCTTCATACTTAAGGTAAGGGATTCTACCCGAATGTAACGCCCCGACCCTAGTTACCCAGAGTCGGTGCATTATTACATAACATTGGCATGATCACAAGAAAGATCAAATCTCGAAAGACCGATTGGTTTAGTAGCCTTGGAAACACTAGATATATTCATAAAGTTTTACATTACATCATGAAGTGAAAAATTGCTACAACAACATATTGTCTCCATAATCCACACTATTATCCCCTCATAATATCCCTGCAGGTCATTCATAATTTACTTCTTCACTTCCTGGGAAAAATAAAACATAGAAAAGGGGTGAGCTCAAATGCCCAGTAATGATAAAAATATAGCAGAAACTTTCAAAAATAAGAATAAACATTTAAGGCAATGTATAACTAAAACAAAAGCCTTTTAAACTTGAACTTCAACATAGTATGACAAAAATAAAATGAAATAATCCCATTTACTTATTCAAATGGATATTCTACTAATCGAATAATCACATGCAATATCAATAACCACTTTTATAATGATGGAATGCATAATGCCAGACTATTATAACCACATAGCGAAGGCCTCGTGCCAAGACTATAAATAAGATTTTGCCAAGGCCTTGTGCCAAGACACTAGTTTGTCTCATGAGACCTACCGATGCATCGAGGAGCTATAGCATGCTCCACCCATCACATATTAAGTCCAATGGATTCCCATATGAAAAGGTTTAAACATAACATAAACATTTGTATTAAAACTAGCATAAAAAATGTCAATACTTTCACAATAAACTATGAATGGTATAAAAATAGCACATCCACAGTCAAACATATCATAAAACCTTAAATACAATATAGAAGTTTTGTATCATAATAAATCAACTTCAAATAATCGTAAAATCCATCAATGGATGTTGACATAGATGAAATCAAAACTCTTTTTAGAGAAATATATATTTCTATTTTAAAATCATTTAAGAGTCTTATATATATGAAATAAAACATTTTCTTTGAAAATATTCTTATAAGCTTGTAAGGGAAGCTTCGACGATTTTATAATGGCGGAAAATAGCCTCACCCACCGTATAAGTTAAAAAAACATTCTTACCTTAATTATGTCGAAAAGGTTAAAAAGCACCTTGTTTGGAAAACGATGGAAAGATTCCTTTATCAAACTCTTATAAAAAGTCAAACAAGGGTATAAATAACTTTAACCCATATTCTCTTAAATAGTAAAAATATTTTGAAATACATTTTAAGAAACATGGATGTGGTTGATAAAGAGATCCCAGTAGATTATTATGTATAAACGACCTCAGATAATGAAGAGATTATGAAATAAACCCTTACCTTGTACTTTTCCTTGGTTGGGGTAGGTTAACCTCATGTATAATGGTGAAATAATTGTTATTAAATTATAGAAGAATCATATACATTAATATGATATCATATATGATCTTTTAACGTTGATTTGTTAATAATATCTTAGTATTATCGTTGTTTCGGGTGTTAACTTACTCATTTTTTTATATGTTTTGTTACGTAATCCATGTTGGTAATGGATAGGTTGTATATTATTCATATCCAGAATGATATCAATTCCTTAAAAATCATTTTTAAATCATAAAATGATAATTATACTTGAATGGATACGATGGAGAATGAAGCTCATCGCGTTCGTGGAGACGGTAGTCCGTATGTACGCACGAGCGACAATATAATTCTTTTGATATTAAAATAATATATAAATGGATGGTATATCATATATATAGAATCATTAACATGTTATATTTATTATTTACATGAGTTAAACATCATTATTATACCCATCCAAATAATAATATATTGAATAACAATTACACCACGACGTGGAGACGGTAAGCCTTACGTACGCACGTATGGTGACATGTTATTCAAAGGGTGGATAGAATACTGAATATGGTTGTACCATATTTAGAATAAAATCACAGTATATATATGACACTGGAGGTATTATTTTAGAATGGTAACAACAAAGGAAGAAGAAGTGGAAGAAGAAAGGAACTTGGAAAAGGGTGGTGAAATCATTACCTCTTCTTCGGGTTCTTCCTTTTGATTTGATCAAAAGGGCTCATTAGGTTAGCTTTCTGATCAAACTAAGGCCTCTAGGTTGTATTGAGGGATGTTGGGAGAGTATTTGGGCAGAGTTTGGTCGAACCAAAAGGCTTTGAAGGTGTGAAGAAATGATAAGGAGGAGTGCCCTTTTATAAGAGGGGTGAGGGGAACCTTTGGAAAAGCTAGAAATATTAATTTATAATAAATTCATATTCGGTTTCTAATATCTCCAAAGTGGATTATTTAAATTTTAAGGCGGGTATGGGTCGAAAACAACTCAACCAATAGAATTTATACAGGTTTAGGTACTTATATTAACCTTATATTTAAGTATTAACTCTAAGTTAATTAGTTTCACTTTTACAATGTCTCTTTGTATTTTTATATTATATGGTTAATAAACTTACCATATACATCCAAGAGACCCCCAATTGGTCCATTAATGATATTACTATCATGATATAAGTCTTTTGACCGAACCTGAGATTTTTATGAATTTAATATCAATTAATAGTATAATATTTTTTTAAAAAACCCTTTTATGTCAATTTTGACACTATTAAATAGTTGATTTTTGTGAAACTTATAACAGAATGATTACTTCAAGAAAAGTTAATTAAATAAATCCTAATATGTCATATTATCCTAGAAAATTATTTTAATTCATTAAAAGTCTCAAATTATATTTATTTGGGTATTTATAATATCAATTATTTTAAATTTTTACTATTATGGTAATTACTTCATCATCATTGTTTCATAAATAAATTAACTTATGTAATCTATAAAAATTATAAATAAAATATCATTATGTAGGAAATCTTTTTCTCTTTCTAATTAATATTTATAGTTGAAAATCCAACATTTATGACCCTATGTAAAAATTGTTTTTCTAAAAGATATATGCTTGTGTCATTTTTGTATTCATTTTAACTTAATTAAAATTAAGTGTCCCTATCACCTACAAGTGGCTCCATGGGGTCCAAAAATCGACCCAAAGATGCCTATGGTCGAACATGTATCAACCAATAAGGATAGGACACGTTTTAGGGTAATTTAGTATTATTATAATATTATTTTTTAACCCTTATTTACCGGATTTACCCTTAACCATGGTAAATAGAATATTTTCCGAAGTAATTATTCAAAATGTCTAAAAACAAAAGTTACCTATTTAAACAATTTGAAAATCCTAATTCCAAATATGTAATCCATTTTTCCAAATTCAACACACAGAAGTAGCAGAAACTAATTTAAAATTAATTTCCGTTGTTAAAATAAAAAGAGTGTTTTTAAGAGATAATAACTATCAAAAGATTGACACTTGTTTATGTCCGGTTTAATTGTAAAATTATGTCAAATGACCAACATTGTATTAAATGGTAAAAATATATTCTAAATATACTTTAAAACCACTCAAATTAATAATTTATCACTATTAATTATTTTGATTAATTTTTTTTAATTAAAATTGAGTAATTTTCACTATTCATTAAAAGATTAAAGTTATCCGAAAAGTACCAAAATTTCACCTTAGGATAAATTTGATATTCCGAATCTAAAAATGAAGTCCATTTTGAATTATAAAATATATATAATTTCAAAAAGTAGGTATTACTATTCATAATGGCTAGTTTGATTAGTTGTGGTGTGTTAGAACTCGATGTTGCGTACAACACACGCTATTGCATTATTCAAAGAGAAGCATACCGTAGAAGCTTGGGGTGTTACATTCTCCCCTCCTTCAAATAATTTCGTTCTTGAAATTTCTAGAATACTTATCACATGAAAAGACTCAGGTGGTTCTTCATCATAAGTTCCTCGGGTTCCCACGTAGCCTCTTCCATCTTATGGTTTCTCCACAAAACTTTTACCAGACGCGTCATCCGGTTTCTCAGTACTTGTTATCTCGTATCAAGAATCCTGACGGGCTCTTCGCAATAAGACAGATCAAGTTCCAGTTCTAACTCCTCATAGGTGAGTACATGCGTTGGTTCAGGCATGTATTTACTCAACAGAGATACGTGGAACACATCGTGAACTTTGGAGAGACTTGGCGGCATTGCCAATCGGTAAGCTACAACCCCAATTCGTTCTAGAATTTCGAAAGGTCCGATGTACCTGGGACTCAATTTACCTTTCTTACCAAAACGTATGACTCCCTTCCATGGAGTTACCTTCAGTAAAACATGATCACTGACTTGAAATTCCAAATCCTTCCTTTGATTATCGGCATAGCTCTTCTGCCTACTTTGAGATTCTTTGATGTGATTTTGGATTACCTTCACCTTTTCCATCGTTTCCTCCACCAGTTCTAGACCTACAAGTTTTCTTTCACCAACGTCATCCCAACAGGTTGGTGTGCGACATCTCTTTCCGTATAACGCTTTATATGGTGCCATCTGAATACTCAAATAAAAGCTATTGTTATAGGAAAATTCTACCAGAGGTAAATACTGATCCCACATACCCAGAAAGTCAAGTGAGCAGGATCTCAACATGTCTTCTAAGGTTTGAATAGTCCGTTCTGATTGTCCGTCTGTCTGAGGGTGGTAGGCAGTGCTCAAATGAAGTTCAGTATCTAGGGATTTCTGAAGACTCTTCCAGAATCTTGAAGTAAAACAGGGATCACGATCAGAAACAATCGATAGGGGTACTCCATGAAGTCTCACAACTTCATTAATATATAGTCTTACTAGACGTTCCAGTGGTAGATCTTCTCTTATAGCAAGAAAATGTGCTGACTTGGTAAGACGATCAACAATAACCCATATTGCATCATTCCTTCTAGGAGTCTTTGGTAGCCACATGACAAAGTCCATCGTAATATTGTCCCATTTCCACTCAGGTATGGGAAGAGGTTGCATGACTCCTCTAGGGTGTTGCCTTCCAGCTTTCACTTGTTGACAAACCATACATCTTGACACAAAATCAGCAATCTCCCTCTTCATATTGTCCCACAAAAAATGTTCCTCCAAATCTCTATACATTTTGGTGCTCCGAGGGTGTATAGAGAAATTGGAACTATGAAAATCATCCATAAATTCCCTTTTTAGATCATGTATATCGGGAACACAAAGTCTCTTCCCGAATTTCAAAATTCCATCTTCATACACAAAGTCTCTCAGTCTCCCATCATTCACAGCTTGAATCTTCTTTTGAAATTCTTCATCATCAGTCTGATAACTCTTAATCCTTTCTAGTAAGGATGGTTTGGCAACCATTTGAAAAATCACTGATGTTTCACCTTCCCTGGTTATTCCCATATCCATCTTCACTAGATCCGTGAAAATTGGATCCCTTTCAATTCTCGTAACGTTCAAAACTCCATGGTCTTTTCTGCTCAAAGCATCTGCCACCTTGTTTGCTTTCCCCGGGTGGTAGTGTATCGTATAATCATAATCCTTGAGCAATTCAAGCCATCTCCTTTGCCTCATGTTGAGTTCTTTTTGTGAGAAAATATACTTCAAACTCTTATGATCAGTATAAATCTCAAATTTTTCACCATAGAGGTAGTGCCTCCATATCATCAAAGCAAAGATCACCATTGCTAACTCGAGATCATGTGTAGGATAGTTTTGGTCATGAATTTTCAACTATCGTGATGCATAGGCAATAACTCTATCATTCTGTATAAGGAGACAACCAAGTCCTTTCTTTGATGAATCACCATAAATAACGAACCCATCATTCCCCAATGGTAGAGTCAATATAGGAGCATTGACTAATATTATCTTCAGTTCTTCGAAACATTCTTCACACTCTTTTGTACAAACAAATTTAACCCCTTTACGTGTGAGCTTCGTTAATGGGTTAGCCAATCGGGCAAAATTCTTGGACGAAACGTCGATAATAACCCGCCAAACCAATAAAACTACGTACCTCAGTTATACTCGTAGGTGCTGGGCATTCTTGGATTGCCTTGGACTTAGAAGGATCAACAGAGATTCCATCTTTAGAGACAATATTGCCAAGAAAAGAAATCTCCTGAAGCCAGAATTTACACTTGCTAAACTTCCCATATAATTCATGCCTTCTCAGAGTCTTCAAGATAATGCGCAAGTGATTTTCATGATCTTCGTAGATTTTGGAGTATACTAAGATATCATCAATAAATACCACCACAAATTCATCGAGATACTCCTTGAAAACTCTATTCATCAGATCCATGAATACAGAGGGTGCATTAGTCAATCCAAAAGGCATTATAGTAAACTCGTAATGCCCATACCTGGTTCGAAATGCTGTCTTCGGAATGTCTTCCTTCTTCACACACAACTGATGGTATCCAGATCGAAGGTCAATCTTTGAAAAGTATTGAGCTCCATGCAGTTGGTCAAATAAATCATCAATGCGTGGTAGGGGATACTTGTTCATTATTGTTATAGCATTGATCTCCCTGTAGTCGATACATAACCTCATAGATCCGTCTTTCTTTTTAACAAAAAGAACAGGGGCTCCCCATGGAGAAACACTAGGGCGAATAAATATCTTATTACTCAATTCATCTAGTTTTTTCTTTAGTTCAACTAATTCTAGAGTGGCAATTCTATAAGGGGTCTTTGATATAGGCCTTGATCCAGAAATTAAATCAATGGAAAACTCAACTTCTCGTTCTGGAGGATGTCCAGGTAAATCTTCTAGAAATACATCTACAAATTCTTTCACAATAGGTAAATCCTCTATTTGAACATTCCTTTCCTCACCCACAGTTATTTCATTCTATTCCTCCCCCATAATTGAATTTAGTCGAGCTACTGGGGGTGGATCTAAATAAGAATTAGGTGGTGATGATTCTGCTCTAAAGATAAGGTGTTCCTTATCATCATCATCAAGAATCGTAACCTCTTTCTTCTTATAATAAATCTTCACATCATAGTCCGAAATCCAGTTCATACTGAGGATTATATCAGACTCAATCATAGGTATGACAACGAGATCAGCATATAAAGAACATTTATGTGCTCTAATGGGGACTGATTCACAAAACTTTGTTGCAATGATACTTCCCTTAGGAGTTTTAACTGACAACTCCCTTGTTAAATCAAATTGGAAATATCTAATTTTCTTAGCAAACTGGGAAGATATGAAACAATGCGATGATCCAGAATCAAATAATGCATCTACTAAACTTGAGGAAACCATTAAATTACCTTCCACCACGTCTTTTGGAGCTTCTACCTCAGCAGTAGTGATAGTATAAGCTTGGCCTTGATCCCTTGGCCTTTTCTGAGGTAAGTTCTCCTGACGCTTAGGAAATTCATTTGCATAATGCCCCATCTCCCTGTAATTGTAGCACTGAACATTGGTAGCTTCCTTCTTCCCCTTGTAATCACGAGCTTGGTGGCCTTTTTCACCACACTTGTAACAGACTCCCATTCCCTTCAAGAAAGTACCAGGGTGTTTCTTCCCACATTTACCACAGGATGGATATTTAACCTTTCCCTTCTTCCCCTTATTTCAATTAGCAGATTGATCAGCAGGTCTCTTCTTCTCTTTCTTTGCTTTAAAGTCATAAGACTTAGAGAATTCCTTTTTAGTCTTGATAGCACATGAGACAATGTCTTCGTACGATGAAAAGAATTGTGAAACTAATGCTCGACAGAGAAATGGTTTTAACCCATCAAAGAAACGATCAATATTACTTCTTGGGTTACGTATATAATCTCCAGCATACCTTTCTAACCTTGTAAAGTTATCCTCATACTTTGCGACATTATCATCCTCCTTTTGTCTCAGACTCAGAAATTTCCTTTCCATATCTGCTCAATGGTCGCAAGGAAAGTATTTTTCTAAAAACAGATCTTTGAACTCCCTCCATTCCATATTTGATACTTCATCATCTTCCTTCGTATTTTGAATCAATGACCACCATTGATCAATATCTCCAGTGTGGCGGTAAACTGCCATGATAACTTTTTCCCTTTCACTACTCCCCAAAGCCTGAAATATTTTCTCTAGAGAAAATATCCATTGCTCAGCTACTAAGGGATTTGTACTCCCATTGAAAGTTGGTGGTTGTTGCCTCATGAATCGATCTAACATTTATCCTCCATGTTGCGGATCAGGGTGCTCCATACGGGTAAGGTTATTATTCATAACCTGAGTGAGTTGTCCCAATATGGTGATTAGCTGATCGGCACCAGTTGCATCACCAGCTCCATAATAATTATCTTGAGTCGGAGGGAAATCCCTACATGGAGTGTGTGCATTGATACGGTTTCCATTTCTTCCAGTAGGCGCCATTTCTAAACAATGGCATAAACTAGATCAGTTTTTGAATCAAAATACAAAATCCCATACTTATAAAACACTTAACATAAATTGAACTATTTATGGATATAATCCATAATCATAAGAATGTTTTCTTTGAGGAAGTATATACTCATAAACCCTTCATAATGATTTGTAAAGAAAATTAGAGTTATCCTAAGAATATCCACCGGGAGTGTCGTAACCAAGAGTGCAGCAAGGCCCATTGTCATGCACCAGTTCCCGTTCAAGTCTAGTTCAAAGCGGTGTTTTTGGGTTTTACCCCTAGGTACATCTGTGCTAGAGCCGCCTCTACCTGCTCGTATCCAGACAGGTATGTATTGCTTGGAAAACTCACAAAATCTCTACAATACCAAAATTCTAGGAAGTTCTTCTATACTAATCCTCAAAGTTCTTCTTAGGTCTACGTGCTCTAATCAGAGTTTATCTAAATCTAGCTTCCAAGGTTTGTACTAAACTTCCTCTGATACCAACTGTAATTCCCCGAACCCAATTACCCATAGTCAGTGCATTATTACATAACATTGGCATGATAACAAGAAAGATCAAATCTCGAAAGACCGATTAGTTTAGTAGACTTGGAAACACTAGATATATTCATAAAGTTTTACATTACATCATGAAGTGAAAAACTACTACAACAACATATTGTCTCCATAATCCACACTATTATCCCCTCATAATATCCCTGCGGGTCATTCATAATTTACTTCTTCATTTCTTGGGAAAAATAAAACCTAGAAAAGGGGTGAGCTCAAATGCCAAGTAAGGATAACAATATAGAGGAAACTTTCATAAATAAGAATAAACATTTAAGGAAATGTATAACTAAAACAAAATCCTTTTAAACTTGAACTTCAACATAGTATGGCAAAAATAAAATAAAATAATGCCATTTACTTATTCACATGGATATTCTACTAATCGAATAATCACATGCAATATCAATAACAACTTTCATAATGATGGAATGTATAATTCCAGACTATCATAACCACATAGCCAAGGCCTCGTGGCAAGACAACAAATAATATTTTGCCAATGCCTTGTTCCAAGACACTAGTTTGTCTCATGAGACCTACCAATGCATCAAGGAGCTATAGTGGGCTCCACCCGTCATATATTAAGTCCAATGCATTCCCATATGAAAAGGTTTAAACATAACATAAACATTCGTATTAAAACTAGCATACGAAATGTCAATACTTTCACCACAAACTATGAATGGTATAAAAATAGCACATCCACAGTCAAACTTATCACAAAACCATCAATACAATATAGAAGTTTTGTATCATAATAAATCAACTTCAAATAAGCGTAAAATCCATCAAAGGATGTTGACATAGATGAAATCAAAACTCTTTTTTAGAGAAATATCTCTTTCTATTTTTATATCATTTAAGAGTCTTATATATATGAAATAAAACATTTTCTTTGAAAATATTCTTATAAGCTTGTAAGGGAAGCTTCGACGATTTTATAATGGCAGAAAATAGCCGCACCCACCGTATAAGTTAAAAAACATTCTTACCTTAATTCTATCGAAAAGGTTAAAAAGCACCTTGTTTGGAAAACGACAAAAATATTCCTTTATAAAACTCTTATAAAAAGTTAAACAAGGGTATAAATGACTTTAACCCATATTCTTTTAAATAGTAAAAATATTTTGAAATACATTTTTAAGAAACATGGATGTGGATGATAAAGAGATCCCAGTAGATTATTACGTATAAACAATCTCGGATAATGAAGATATTGTGAAATAAACCCTTACCTTGTACTTTTACTTGGTTGGGGTAGGTTAAACTCCTGTATAATGGTGAAATAATTGTTATTAAATTATACAAGAATCATATACATTAATATGATATCATATATGATCTTTTAACATTGATTTGTTAATAATATCTTAGTATTATCATTGTTTCGGGTGTTAACTTACTCATTTTCTTTTATATGTTTTGTTACGTAAGCCATGTTTGTAATGGATAGGATGTATATTATTCATATCTACAATGATATCAAGTCCTTAAACATCATTTTTAAATCATAAAATGATAATTATACTTGAATGGATACGATGGAGAATGAATCTCATCGCGTTCATGGAGACGGTAGTCCGTACGTACGCACGAGCAACAATATCATTATTTTGATATTAAAATAATATATAAATAGATGTTATATCATATATACAGAATAATTAAAATGTTATATTTATTATTTACATGAGTTACACATCATTATTATACCCATCCAAATAATAATATATTGAATAACAATTACACCACGACATGGAGATGGTAAGCCGTACGTACACACGTATGGTGACATGTTATTCAAAGGGTGGATAGAATACTGAATATGGTTGTACCATAATTATAATTACATCAAAGTATATATATGATACTGGAGTTATTATTTTAGAATGGTAACAACAAATGAAGAAGAAATGGAAGAAGAAAGGAACTTGGAAAAGGGTGGTGAAATCATTACCTCTTCTTCGGGTTCTTCATATTGATTTGATCAAAAGGTATCCTTAGGTTGTATTTATGATCAAAATAAAGCCCTTAGGTTGTAGTGAGGGATGTTGTTAGAGTATTTGGGTAGAGTTTGGACGAACCAAAAGGCTTTGAAGGTGTGAAGAAATGATAAGGAGGAGTGCCCTTTTATAAGAGGGGTGAGGGGCACCTTTGGAAAAGCTAGAAATATTAATTTATAATAAATTCATATTCGGTTTATAATAGATCCAAATTGGATTATTTAAATTTTAAGGTGGGGATGGGTCGAAATCCACTCAACTAATAAAATTTAGACAGGTTTAGGTACATATATTAACCTTATATTTAAGTATTAACTCTAAGTTAATTAGTTTCACTTTTACAATGTCTCTTTGTATTTTTATATTATATGGTTAATAAACTTACCATATACATCCAAGAGACCCCCAAGTGGTCAATTAATGATATTCATATCATGATATAAGTCTCTTGGCCGAACCTTAGATTTTTAAGAATTTAATATCAATTAATAATATAATATTTGTTTTAAAAACTCTTTTATGTCAATTTTGACACTATTCAATAGTTGATTTTTTTGAAACTTATAACAGAATGATTACTTAGAAAAAAGTTAATTAAATAAATCCTAATATTTCATATTATCCTAGATAATTATTTTAATTCATTAAAAGTCTCAAATTTTATTTATTTGGGTATTTATAATATCAATTAGTTTAAATTTCCACTATTATGGTAATTACTGCATCATCATTGTGTCATAAATAAAATAACTCATGTAATCTCTAAAAATTATAAATAAAATATCATTATGTAGGAAATCTTTTTATCTTTCTAATTTATATTTATAGTCTAAAATAAAACATATATAACCCTATGTAAATTTTTTTTTTCTAAAAGATATATGCTTGTGTCATTTTTGTATTCATTTTAACTTTATTAAAATTAAGTGTCCCTATCACCTACAGGTGGCTCCATGGGGTCCCAAAATCGACCCGAAGATGCCTATGGTTGAACATGTATCAACCAATAAATCTAGGACACGTTTTAGGGTAATTTAGTATTATTATAATATTATTTTTAACCCTTATTTACCGGATTTACACTTAACCATGGTAAATAAAATATTTACCGAAGTAATTATTCAAAATGTCTAAAAATAAAAGTTACATATTTACACAATTTAAACATCCTGATTCCAAATATGGAATCCATTTTTCCAAATCCAACACACATAAGTGGCAGAAATTAATTTAAAATTAATTCCCGTTGTTAAAACAAAAAGCATGTTTTTAAGAGATAATAACTATAAAAAGATTCACACTTGTTTATGTCCAGTTTAATTGTAAAATTATGTCCAATGACCAAAATTGTATTAAATGGTAAAAATATATTCTAAATATACTTTAAAACCACTCAAATTCATAATTTATCACTATTAATTATTTTGATGAAAAAAGTTGTTTTTAATTAAAATTTAGTAATTTTCACTATTCATTAAAATATTAAAGTTATCTGAAAAGTACCAAAATTTCACCTTAGGCTAAATTCAATATTCCGAATCTAAAAATGAAGTCCATTTTGAAATATAATATATATATAATTTCAAAAAGTAGGTATTACTATTCATAACGGCTAGTTTGATTAGTTGTGGTGTGCTAGAACTCGATGTTGCATACAACACATGCTATCGCATTATTCAAAGAGAAGCGTACCGTAGAAGGTTGGGGTGTTACACTGAATCTCCATTATTATTTCATGGTATTCTTTCTATATTTTTACCCCAAATGAAATTATCATTTATTTTTATTCACATATTCAAAATTATTTTCATATGTTCCAAACCATGTATCAAGATCCATTCATCCTTATTTTTTGGGGATATATGTATTTATAAAAGGCTCCCTACTTGATTATTCCCAACAAGCATGCCCGATTTAAGGAAACCTCCTGAATTATTATCCATTTTGATGTACATTACATAATCTATGTTGATCCACCATTATTTTTATAAAATTATTCATTTTATTATTAAAACATTCTTTGTTCAATTCTAGTTTTATATAAAATATTAATCCCTTTTTTTCTTTAAATGCTATTTAATATTTTCCTCAAACCACATTAAAATGTTTTATTTTTAATGTTTCATAAATTATATTTTGATATAACATATAATGAACTATTCATATTTTCCCTTATGAATGTAAATTTATGATTAAATACTTTCTTTAAGGGATACCATTGTGATATTCCCTTATATTATGCCTTTTTGACATGATTAGCATACCCAATTCTTACGATGGGTAACCCTTATGTTTATGTTTGATTCCTTATGTATGATTATTCATGTGGAACACATATTCATGAACATGTTATGATGGGTTAACCCAGATAGTACTCCAATTCATTGGTAATGTTTATTCTCATGAGAGGTCATGTGCAATAGTCTTGGTGGTTAGCCTTGACTCGTGATCCATGTGCAATGGTCTTGTTGGTTAACCTTGACTCATTATTCATAATGTAAAATGATCCCTGAATCATTTAAACCCATGTTTATTTCTTTATTATTATGTTTATTCCATTACAGGTCTTTTTATCTCATCCCTTAATTCATGTTATCCCCAGGTTATCCAATACAGATGTAAGGAGTCAAAAAAGTTAGGAGATCATAATGGATGATAAATAAAGAGATGTTTTATCTAATACCATGTTTTTAGTTTTATGTACCTTGTCTTCTAGAGACACTAGAATTTACGATCCTCATATTGTAATTTGATAACTAATTATGTTTAAAATTATGTCATAATATGTGAAAATCATAGAGTCTCTATAGTTTTTAATCTCAACTATTGGTTACCTTTTTAAAGAATAATCTTCTCTTAAAGTGCCTATATAAGGTAGGGCCACCCGTTGTCCCAAATTGATACTTCATATATTTTTTACCCAAGCTACTGCACCCTTCATGTTCCCTAGTTTTATTAATTTCCTTTTCATCCATTCTCCATTTTATGTTCCAGATCCATTGAAAACTAAGGAAGAATTTTCTAAATTGATTTTATTTAGGGAATGGTTGGTAGAGATATTTTGTTATGAAAAATATGATTCTATAATCAATAAGATCATCTATTTTCAAGGTTTGGAATTAGTATGTATAGAACAATAGGATAAGGATTTTGACTTACATTATGCAGATGTGGTTTCTGAATTATATTCCTCGGTTAAATATGTTAAGGTGGGTTGAAAAGGAAAGGTTTCATTCACTATGAATGTGATGGGATATAATTTTTTTATAATAATGTTTCTAATTTGGTTGGAGTGGAATTTGAAGGAGAAGCCTATTTTCCTTATCAAATGTTTCTGAACAGTATTGGTACTTTTAATAAGACCAATGATGAAGATTCATTATTTTTGGAATATGATAATGAAAGAAAGGTTTCACACTTGACTATAGACAACCAAGTGGTTACCCTATGGATGAAAGGTTTCTAGATTCTGAGAAATGGAGATAGAGATATCTTGAAGGTATCTAATGTTATTGTTATATATTTATTTTAAAATATGGGTATGATGGAAATGATTAATTTTATATTTATCAATGTATAAAATTTAAAAACAACCTCAATCAAATTGATGATTTTAATGTTTATAGCATTTATTAGTAAAATGGTTGTTAATTGTATGGAGGTATTGTAGATTGAAAATACATCATAACTAGTCTGAGAAAAAATTTCATTCATTACCGATGATAAAATGTTTATGATGAAGTTGGTTTTTAACTCTAAGTCCATGATGTTGGTTATGAATGTTGATGGTGTTGTCTCTGATGCCTAACCATCATGAAAACCTGAGGAAGATAAGAAAAACAAGGGAACAATATTAAAATATTTGAAGAAACAAAAGAAAGAAAATAATAAAACAAATTTTGTTTTTAAGAAGATGATGAAATTAATGGTTGAAAAAAATACATGGTATATTGAAATTGGAATATATGCTACTGAAGATAAGGCATTAATGATTCATGATGTTGAAATGTTATAAGAATAAGAAAATATAAAGAAGCAATGAAATAGGTTTCTAGAAGCTTAAATTTTTAAAAACATGTTTAAAGTAGTTGATAGATCTTCTGAGAAGCTAGTCCTTCCAGTATATCATACAAATAATGTGATACTAGAAGGTGTCTTGGATTTTGAAAAAACTTCATTGGATCATTACAATATTCATTCTTCTTATGATAAATGAATATAAAAATTTTTTATAGAAGAATCAGTTCTATTAATTCCTGGAAATGAATCACAACCGGGACTACCTAGAAAGGGGGCTCTAAGAACACAAATACAATTAGAAGAAGATATTGAAAAAGTTGTTGTTGAAATGTTTAAAGGTAAAGAAGTATAATATAAATAATAATAAGACAAATAATATTAATAAATATAGAAAGAAATAGAAGAATATATAGGTGAAGAAGAGGAAAAGGAAGAGGCCGATAATGAATAAGATTTTGAGGAAGAAACACAATCTGTCAAAGAATCATCATAGTAATTATCCTCGTTAGAAAGAAAGTCAAATAATAACAAAGATAATAAATAAGGAAGTAATCCCAAGGAAGAATCTTCATCAGAAAAAGAATAATAATCCTCATCCAAGAAATAAGAATAAGACCAAATTTCTAAATCAAATGTCTCCAAAATAGCCGAGACCGATAAATATGTGGAAATTATAGAAATATAAGATGATAATAAAGTATCTAAGGCTGGTGAAAATTATGTTTCAAATAAAGATAAGAATAAATCCAAATAACTAGAATTCATAACCAGTAGATGAAACCTCCAGAGGTTAATCCTGATCAATAAGACCCTGAATGAAAGATAACACATAATAGTTTTTATTATATTTATAATGTTTTGAGATAAATAGAAGGAACTATTCCATATTTTAATAATATTTAATCTAGAAGTAAAATATTCCAAGGTAATATCAATAAGAAATCATACTCAATAAAAATGTTAATAAAATTTGTTATTCAGACTGAAGTTGAGTTAAAAACATTTCAGGAGAATTCACAAACTCCCAAGAGATCAGGTAATCAGATGGTGACGTGGTTGAACCAGGTTTATTTAGATATCAAAATACATGTTTAAAAGTCTGATGATTTTAATAATCTTAAGTTATAATCATATAATTCTTTCAAAAAGTTATCATCAAACATGGAAGATAGATTCAATTATTTTTAAAGAGTTTATAGAAGAAACCAATGAAAAAATAGAATTTGTTATTTTTTTGAAGCAAAAGATCTGAAATAGGAAACTTAAGATGAGTGGGCTTAAATCTTGTGAAGATGAAGTAATCAAATTAAGGATTAAAAATAAATAATTCTTTAAGGAAGTAAAAAGGTTTAAGACTCAAGATCAATCTCAAGAAGAAAGAATTGCAAAGTTGGAGAAGGACCTCCATGAGTTCTATAAGATGAATGATTTTTTTAAGAATCATATAAAAAACAGAATGATTACTTTTATTTTGAACTATCAATGTATTTATTTATCAATTTTTTTAAAACTTTTGTTTAGTTAATGAATTATTTACTCTTCACCCAAATTTGACTTTTTCTGAATTTTTTTCTAATTCTGATTTGTTATATGATATTTAGTTTTATTAATGTATGATTAGTTAGTTCATTTCATGTTTTGAATATTATTTTCCTAAATTCTAGAAAAATTTAAATTATTACACATTCCGTTGTGAAAATCACAAAGGGGGAAAATATTTATAAAGTGGTAGTTATAATATAAAGGGGGAAATGATTCTTTATGTGGGATAAAACATTATTGAAAGGGAGAATATTTTTCAAAGGGAAAATGTTTTACTGTAAGAGGAAGATATGATATGAAGGGGGATAAATTTTATTAAGGAAGAATTTTTATAAACACTATCCATCATATTCATAAGACTTATAAACTTAGGGGGAGTTGTGGTTTAAATAATAACACTGAATATGAATTTATTAAAAGAAAAAATTAGTGTAAGTTTTTGAAGTTAAATTTTCATTTAAGTTTTTATAGATTATGCTTTCTAAATTGGGGGAAATTATTGAGTTAGATATTTTACTTCTTTCCTTTATATTCATTTATTTTTGGAAATAACAAAATGGTTTCTTAAAACATATTTACTAACTTTTTATGTCCCAATTTTTGTAGTATGTTTTTTAGAAAACATTAAATTTTACCATATACAGAAATAGATATATTTTACTATAAATATAAACTTAATATTATTCATTACAATAATAAAAATGAGTATGGGTAAAATTAATTAGATTCACCTTTTCACAAACTAGTGGTTAGATTTATGATCTGTCTACTTCAATGACAAACATAATGACCATCAAACTGACCTTGGTACTGATATATTGGAATAATCCTCATTCAGTTCATTGAATTGATAATCAATAACAAATTCCATCTAGCTGACTAAAGTTCATCATAAGAAGTACGTAAGAATTTTTTATATCATAAGTAACATATTTAACACTATAATGTTGTTAATTAAAATGGTGTCAGATATTTTATTATATCATTTTATTGTGAGCTGTCAAGTTCCAGGTGTCCTAGGCCATTGAAACAAACATGGAAATATGATTGTTGGGAGATTTCTTATAAATATTGAATCTTTTGATGATATTGGAGAGAGTTGGCTGATTAATTTAACTTTTAAATATTGATCCATGTGAACCACTCATTATTAGTCAATTTAATTCTTTATAGAGTCATCGTTCTTAGGAATCCTTGTTAGTTTGTTTCATTAAGAACTATTGTAATTGATATTTGGACACGATGATTGTTACAATCGAGGGTTTATAGAGATAGTAAGATGGTGAATCTGATCCATCATATCAAGAGATTCTAGGGATAACAAGATAGATCATTATGATCATCATATCGAGAGATTATAGGGATAGAAAGATAGTGTTATTCCAATCTTTGTATTGAGGGATTTTCTGGTAAGGAAAGAAATACTTTACTATAAGTACAAAACAATGGATACCTTTAGTCAAGGTTATTGACTACCTTTATCTTAATAGTAGAAGAGTTCATTTTTGAATATAGCTAGTAAATCATTATTAATTTTATATAGCTATTGTATTTCTTTTTTTCACATATTCTAATTCCACTATACATTAATAGAATGATAGTCATAATACATATCTTTCTAAACTATTGGTTCTATCGATGTTACATTGAATACGATAAAACAATAATTTTATTTATTTAAGTCTATTAAGATTACAGTTCCTTTCTTATAATATAATTGGATATATTGTGAATCCAATTTTTCAACTCTCATAATCGGGAGGATTATGAGTCTGATAAATTTACTTAAAGAGGCTTTGTGTTTTGGTTAGTTTAAATATTTTAAAAATAAGTTTTTAAACTACATTTTTCCCCACCACTTATAATTATATCCATTATAAGCTACTCATATGATCCTGAATGTATATCAATTTTTTTTCTATGAACATTTTTTAAAATTTGAGGATTATAAAAGGAAATAAAATCTTCTTATAATTGATAAAGATAAACTTGAAAATGAAAATGATGATATGGATTTAAAACTAAAATAATAACTTAATATAAAGAATCAAGAATCTAAAATTAAAGATCCTAAAAATATTCCTTTTCAATTCAACCATTATAATAAATATCTAAATATGATTTTGGGTTCCCATATTTTTGGTCAAATTTATTGTAGAATTGGTATTTCAAATCTATCATGTTTTTCTAAAAAGTCTAAAAAAACTACCTTTTTAATTGGAAGATACCAAAATAAATTTTATAGTCATTATAATAAATCTAGGAATATTTTTTATGAATGTATTTTATAAAATGATAAATATGTTAGAACAAAAATTATTGATCTCTTATCTAAAATTTCTAAGAGAAAAAAAATTCTATAAACATGTTGTTATTCCATATTCATTATTAACTTACATTAGTGGACCCAAAATAATATGTGAACTAAAATTAATTTTATTTGATATTTTATAGGGTTATGAAACTGGAATTCACACAATTATCATATAGTGGATTATAAATAAGATAAATATTTCAAATTTATTCTACAACTATTAAATACTTCATTTTATTAATGAAAATATCCATAGAGTTGAAAATTTGAAAAACTATGATGTATTTTATTGACTTATATTTTATCCTTGATGTTCAATAAATTATTTTTATAGGTAGGATATATATTAAATGTCTTATATAATAATCCCCAACATGTTTCTATAAATGTTTAAATGAGATAAATTGTGATTATTAATGTGATCAGAAATTATTACCATCTTATATTTATTTTGAAGATTCATCATGTTGTACATCGACATGAGATAGAAAATAATTTTTTAAAGGTTTTCATGTTTTTATATTTTTACTAACTTGATAAAACTATTTATAATGTTTAATCAATTTCACATATTTATAATTAATTGAATATCATATAATTTTTTGGATGACTCCTTAATTCATAAATTTAGAAGGGGTGACATCTTGTTTAAAGATTTTGCACACACACACTAACATTTTAATCATGATCATGTTTTATTTTTTTAGTGAGTAAATATGTGAATGTATATTATATTTTATACATGTTTATTTATTTTTTGGTTAACATTTTTTTGGGAAATTTTTTGAATTTATTTTACTTTTTTTATTTTAAAAAGCGAAAAAATTATTCATGAAGCTGGAGAAATATTAATCACAATGGTTGTGAAAATTTAACCATTATTTTTATTTATATAAAATGAGTGTGATTTTATAAGAAAATTCATTTGTGTGTGGTTACAAAGAATCATATTTTTTTGTATAGATGTACCATGAGGTAATAACCTCAAAAAGTGCTTGTTGTATTTTTAATATGACTTTAAACTAAATCATGAATAGTGGGCCTTTATAGTGCACCTATCTTGACACTACTAGGTAATTTTCAATGGTTTATTAACATAAATATTTCTTAACATTAATAATAGAATGAATTTTAAATGTTAGAATGTCTTTTGTTTCTATAAATTAACTTAATTAGAAAATATTTTATTTTTAAATAATTTAGGTATCTATATATTTTTAATATATGATCACATTTCAAATGAATTATTTCAGTGGAAGATAATCTAGTTAATACAGAAAAAATCTAATAAGAGACGATATTTTTTAAAATTGTTTTCCAAAAAAAATTATTTTACACATGATCTTCTTTGAATACATTTTCAATGTTTGATTTCTCTCCCGAGCATTAGTTTTTAGAATTTTTTCTTTTTTTATATGGTGAGAAATTATGAAAATCAAAATTTATAAATATTTATATATTAATATTTTAAAAAATGTTTTTCATCTCTCTTGAATGAGCATTGATGTTGATAAATGAATTTTTAAATATTGTACCTCCTTTTAAATTTCATTTTTCAATATAGAATTTTAATTTAAGTTATTATTTTCATAGATTATATTTTTATCTCATGTGTTTGTGATCATAATAATTTGTGAGAAAATTCATTCCAAATTAAAATCCTTTATAAAAAATTCTTTGGTGAGATATTTTTAAATATTTAATTCGGTTTTCTAATTATAAAAAAGGGGAGATTGTTGCAGTGACTCATTATTTCTTCATTTTATTTATGATTGGTAATTTAAAAATAAATATTTTTTGGTTTATAATTTTTATAAATATTTTCTAAATTTTTTAGAAGAGATTAGTAACATATAATTTAATTGTTATATTATTATTTATTCTTCATGTGTAGTTTTTGATAGAATAAATTGTTATTTGTATGTTTTAGTATAATTAGTTCATAGTATTTTAATCATATCATGACGTAAAAAACTCTAAATTCTACAATAATTGTTTCATTATAAACGTATGAGAATTATATACATTAAATTTAATAAAAACTATTGATGATTCAATCATTTGATATTCTCACATTTGGCCTTAGTCATTGCATCATTCTGTAGTTTCCATAAAATGTTGGATATAGTGTTTTAATGACATATTAATGTAAAAATTTATTATTAAGGTGATTTTTGATGCATGGAAAGAGAAAATTATTTTATTAATGTAATTAAACTAAACCAAAGATAAAAAAATGTTATTTAAAAAGACTAATTTTTGTCTAAATCAATGGAATATTGACTTTTACGAATTTCTATTTAATTTTTAATACATTTAGAAAGTAATTATGGGAAGTAGATAAATGTTGAAAACGTATTAAAATTTATTATTTAAAAATTTTCATTTTGAAAACTGTATATTATGTAAAGTATATTTTTCAAATATGGCGAATCTAAATTTTAGGAACAATTTAATTACTTTTTTTAAGAGAAAGATATATTTTGAATATATTTAATTTATATTGATTTAATTTTTTAGATTTTTTCAAAAATTAATGATAAATTTCTTCAAACATATTTTATGATATTTGAGTACATTAAATACATTTTTAGAAGCTTATCTATAGGCATGAATTTATAACATGTTTCAATTTTGAATTTACAAAGGAAGTAAATCTGATTATAATGATATTTAATTTGATATATTTTTATGTAAATATTACATCCTAAAAATTTAAATTCAATAAAGATTTTTTTCTGTCTAAATTCATTGAATTATAAATGAATAATCCTATTATCATTTTTATCTCTCATTGATAATTGAGTAATGATATTTATTAATCCAACTCAATGATGTTTTTATTTTTTGAAATAAAACTATAATATTATCTATGATAATCACATATACACTTTATCTATAATAATAATAATAATAATAATTTTATTAAATTAATCTATCTATTGGAATCCTATATTGTAATTTGAATTTTTTAAGGATCTAGATAACTGGTAGGAAGATCAAAAAATTAAATAATTATTTTAAGGACACCTAAACAAATTCAATAAACTTAGGTGATTCCCAGAATGTTTCCAAAGCTTTTAGGGTCTATAAATAGACCCCTTTGGATACTTAAAAACCTATCTTCTAAATGATTTTCAAACATTAGACCTGTATTATTTACAAATTTCTCATTTTATCTAAAGTGAACTTAATTTCAAGGGTGTGATCATATTTTAAAATTTATTTGACTCCTACATCTTTCCCATTATCCCAAAGTTCCTTTTCTTATCTATTTCATAGAATCAATGATATGCATAAATAATATTTCCTCTACTTATACTATCATCATTCATATATTTCATCCATTTTAGTGCCCAATAAATTTTAAAATAAGAGATTTGGGATTCATAGTAGAATGGATAAATGGAAAGAGATTACTTCACTATTATTTTTCTAGAAATAATTATTAAAATGATATGGTCAATTTTATTCATGTTTCTTGATTTTTTTTAAAATAACTGGAGTTTCAGTATCTTGTGTAAAATTAATTCAAAAAAATTAATTCAATAAACCCTCAAAAAATAGTGTTAGGAGACATAGGTGTTCATATGAGAACATAATATAAACTTATTTTCCCAATATTGTTATATATTTTATGATTTTATTATCTATTATTACATTATCATTTCACTTACTCATTTATAAATCAATATGCTCAATCGTTCAATTTACGAATTGCTTATTATTATATGGTTATTATTTTATAACCATTTATAATTATTACATTGCACTTACTCCTTTAAATTACATGCATATTTTTTTGTTTTAAAGTCTTAATAAGGTTTTTTATTATCACCATCCTAAAAATAATAATTTAGTCATTATGAATTTTAATTATTACGTTATTTTTTAATGGAAATTCAGTCCCCCCTTTTCTATTTTACTCTACTCTATCCTATACACAATTCTTTAAACTTTTTACCAATGCCATGAATAGATCTAGAAATATAATTTAAAATATTCTAAAGGTACAGTATTAAAAATAAACATCATTAAATATTTTATTATAATAATTAAATAAAATGTATTTGACTCCCTGTAATCTCACTACACCATATATTTTCAAAAAATAAAACTCTATGACACTAAATCCCATAATCCATAAATCAAGATATTAAAAAAATACTTGATCCTTGTATAATTTAAGAATAAATACTTATATACATTTAAAACCTTGTTATGTATGCAAGTATGGGGTGAGTTTAATGGACTTACAAGATTCCCCCTCCAAAATTAACTAAGTATGTTCTAATGATCAAGTAAATGGGTGTCTATGTTTGTGTTGAGTGTCCCTTTACCCTAAAAAACATATGTCATATACATGGACATGTAATAGAATTATATCAGTGTTTCATCATATTGTAGAAAATACACACACCTAAGTATGTACACCGATATATACAAACTACATAATAATTCCCCACTTACTCAATATAGAAACCTATACCCACATTTCTATAATGGGTTATACCATAATGTAATTTCCATATCATCAAAATGTTTATCAGTAGATCTCATCACATATCCCAAATTACATCAACACAATCAACTCATCAAAGTCCCTCTTCAATCATAAATCATATCCCTACCTATCAAAGACCAAAAACATAAATATACTATTAAATAATGATCAAAATTGGAAACTAATGATTTTAAGTCAAATATGTTTCAATAATTAGTAAAAAATTAGAAAAATTAAATTAAATTATAAAGAAAATCAAAGAAGGCCTAAATTATGGAATAATAATATAACCATAATAACATGATAAAATTTAGAAAATATATAAGTGTGAATTACCACATAGAATAATAGAGATCCCACTTCATAAGATTTCTCCATTTAATAACACTAGTCATTTCCTTAAACATCTCTCTGGCTACCCATGGAGAACCTCCTACTTTACCCAATGTATCTCATATCTTCACAATTATTAGATCCCACTAAAAGATAGTATACTACTATGACTATAAATTTATACGCCAGAGAGAACATAAGGTGTAGGAACTATATTTTCGTATTTCATGAATAGAATCTTATTATTATGAATCCTTATGTAAAATAAATATCATATAAGTAGGAACCATATCATCCACTAGAAATGCTAACATATCTCGCTCCTAGATCTTGATCCAATAATACACAATGTCTAGTCCTCTATGGGGATGAGAACTACTAATAGTGATCCTATATTTAATTGAAAAAACATCATCCATTAGTATAACCACAAGAATAAAAATTTTTATAATGAACTCAAGTTCAAGGATGATCACTAAGGTCATCCTAGATGTCAAACATTTGTTTGTTTTATATCAGAATCACTAAGTTCATATTCAATTAAAAAAAATTATCTATTTTCTATCATATAATAATTATTTTATTTAAGTATATGTTCCTATTTACTTAATCTCATTATGGAAAAATCCATCAAAACTGTTAAGGGATTCTTATCCACTCTTATCCCATGATCTCATCTATAATTAATGACCAATTTAACAATGGTTCTATCCTGAAATGTTTATCACACTTCCAAAAAGGTTTATGGTGATCACCAATTCACATAAAATAGTCAATAAAATGTATTTCACACATTCCTAAGGATTATCACATACACTAATCCCAACCCATGTGTTAAAGTACACTGATTTCTATAAAAATAAACATGAACATACTCTATGTTGTTGGGGGGGGGGGGTGTAATAGTCCTATATATTATTACCAACTGATAGAGTACCAATAAATACCCTATTATGTACATGGTTAATAAGGTATACACAAAAAATCTCAACTCAATTGTACCAAACCATCATGAAACAGATTATTTGATATACATAAAAAACAATTCATCATGTTATAGTATCATATAATAGTAGAAATCATATGTGGAAGCTATTAATCTAGAGAGAACATGAGTATACATGTATTCAAAAAATTATGGTAACAAAATTAAATTATTTTTTAAAATTTTATAATAAATAATATATCACTTCACCTTTCTTTAAATCACCTATAAAATACCTCTTTTATATAGCATTTAAAAATGAATTTCATGAAATAATTACACACCTCAGTCCCATGGAAAAAATCCAAAAAAAACAAACCATCTGGATATAATTTAAATTAGAACCCCTTTCATTAAAAATATCATTTCAATAATTTATTTAATGCCATTATTATTTTGGAAATTTAATATTAAAATGATTTACTCTTTTTAAAATTTTATTTTAAAGTTTAGGTTATTTTATTAAATAAAAATGGGCTAAAACATCATTTTATTCCACCCATTAAAGTTATGAGATGGGCCACCAAATCATTATCAATTAGAGCACCAGTAAATAAAATTTTTATCTATAATATAAAATAATTTGGGGACTATTAATCAAAACCTTGGTCATCCCATTTTTTAAATTAATATAATTCCAAAAAATCCTACTGATCATAGATATAATTATAACATATCAATATAATATAACAAGTATGAAATAAATTCATCCCATAAAATAATAATAATTAGTGATTAATGGTCACTTTCCTCATACTATGTTTAGTCATTTTTATCTAAGTCCACTCAACCATATGTGATAATAATGATATTCTATCACATAAAAATCCTTATATTTACATAGGTTACTAATCATATTAAATTAAAAAAAATTAACATAAAACCTTGAGAAATAATTTCATTTTGAAATGGTGATATAATACCATGAAAAATATTTTGATGGAGCATACACATATTATGGTCCCTATGTGATGAGAACCGTCAATTTTTATCACTCAATACAACTATTTACTTAACAATATTTTGATGAAAAACAATAAATAACTCACTGAGAAACATACATTTTTTTGAAATAGTAATATATGACGTGAATTTTTACATGTCAAACCTTTTATAGCCAATGTAAATAAACTCCACACATTACTGTGTAATTTCAAAATCTCTTATAAAATATTATCTTCAAATCTCAGTCTTGGATCAACTAAAAATAGATAAGAATATAGAGAAAAATAAAATGGGGAATAAGAGGTGGGATCTTACCACCAACAGTAAATCAAAAGGCACCCAAAAAACCTTGGATGAGGTAAAAATAAGGGAGTGGTAAGAGTATATGAATGGAGGCCTCACCCCTATATATGTGACACATAAAAAATGAACACTAATTTTTTTTGAAAATAACACCAACCATAGATTAAACAATCTCTATTTATAAATAATTGTTCAAGACACCCCATTTATCGTCTATATACCCTCATAGAATGCCTAGATAGGACAAGTTTTTATGTAGACTATGATTGGGAAACCCTGGGTAAGGTATGTTGAATCAAACCACTACCTAACACATAAGGATATGGATGGGATACCACTGGGTAATTCATGGCTACCGTATCAACCCATTAAACCATATTTCTTAGAGATAATATAAAAACAATCTATCAAGGATTTTAACACATATAAAAACATCAAATGACTCTATTTAGATATTCTAAAAACATAAAAATTACCTCCCCCTCAATATAATACCTAAATTTGAAACTATTTTATATTCATATCTATTAAATTATATGTATTTCTCAATGACACTAATTTTTGATAATAGGGGGTGGTACAAAGAGTATGAACCTTGAGACATGAATTGTTCATAAAAGAACTAAATAATTTTATCATAATATATGATAGAATTAATCATATAATCATATAACACAAAAATCCTCATTGGCCAAAAGAAACATGGATGAAGATAAAAATGTGACTATTATATTTGGAACGATTTTATTTATGGTGGGAATATGAAATTCAATTTAACTAACCATGATCTTAATAATTTCAATTCAAAGATATAACAAATTCATTATAAAATTATATAATAATAATTAATGGATTTTGGTAAAATATTATGGAATGTATAAGTGTTAAATAATTCATTCATTCATTATTATTATAGTTTAAACTAATTTTTATTTATTTTAATTCTTAAATATTTTTGTAATCTTTAGTATTATGAATCATCTCTTAATTTGAATAGTTTTTTTTAAATTTATAATATTATTTTTTTCTTTAAAGGAGTATTCACTGAAAATACGTAAGGAGGAAAAGATTTTGCAGATAAGATAAAAGATCTATGAAATTGAAAGATAATTTTCTCATATTTTCCCATCCTGTCAAAACTATGGTTATGGAATCTAATTACTAAGAGTGATATGAAACCATGAAGATTTATATGTGACTTATACAACATGGTAGATAAAACTAGAGGTGGAATTATTTTTATTTCTACATAGATATCCTCTTCAAGCTTATGTATTAGAGAATGATATCATTAATAGTAAATATAAAGATTTGGATACATTAAAAGTAAAGATTTTTTCTTCATATATTTATTATACTCATGAAAACATATTATCATTAGATCATACTGAATATGATACTATATTTTTTATATACTATATTTTATTATTGCGAATCCCTATGAAACCCAATAACATATATATTATAAAAGCACCTAAATATAAAAATATGGGTATATTTTATGTAGATAAAAGTATATTTTGTGATTGAATAGATTAAATTATCAATGAATTTACTATAATTATAAATAATTTGTTTCAAATCTAAATAATAAATGAACTCCCACTATTTATTTTCATTTAGATTTTTCAAAATCAATTTAAAACTATCATATCTTAAAATAAATATTCAATAAAGGATTTTTATCATTTTCACATAAAAGATAAAAAAATCCATGTTAGGAGCCATTCCCACTAGAATCATGTTATTGATGGATGAAGATTGTCAGAAGATCAACATCATAGTGTGTTAGAATATAATTGAGAACTTATTATACTTGATAATTAAATGAACTAACATTATGTTTGAAATATAGAATTTGAAAAGCTATCTACGGGATCATATGGAAATACAGTAGTATAATGAATAGTTTTATATATTAATGGTATGATAGAGTTTTATTTTTTTATAATGAAATTAAAAAGAAAAAATTATTGGCTTTTATGTGAGGTGGTTAGGCTAGTTTGGTAGATTATTCAAAATCCACATTCTATGTTTCATCCTATCATGAAATTAAGTATATCCCATGATTAGAATAATTAAATATTATGTTTTTAAAAGTATAATAGAGGATGATTATATTTTAGAACCTAAATATTGAACCCTTTTGTTTAAGATTATGAAACAAATTGGTGGAAAATTGAGAAAAAATAATGCTCTACCATCTAAATAATGTGTGATAATACTAGTAAAATAAATATAATAATAAATCCATTTCAACACTCATTGATGAAGAATATTGAGGTGAAATTTAATCATATCAAAAAATATAGTAATTAATTTTTAATGTTGGAATATTTACCAATAATATATTAATTAGTGTTTTTCTCAATAAATTACACATAAGAGATGTGTTTGGGAATCATAATGCGATTCAAATTTTTTTGACCTCACCTTTCACTATATGGGGTATTGAAAACCCCATTATACTAGAGGTATGTTTTTACACTAATGGTTTTTTGGATATGTAGTTTGAAGAAATTTTATGAAATTAATATAATAGGTAATTGAAATTAAAATCATTTAGGTTAATCATAATATGGGGATAAAGTTTAGTAGATCATCATAAAAGTGAAACAATTTAGTATAAAAAATGTATAGAAAATGGAAAAGATAAAAAACATGGGGGGGGGGAATCTAACCTCCAAGGAAATAACACGAAGAAGAAATATTTATAGTTGGCTAATTAAATGGGAGATAAGAGCTATAATTGGAATATATCAATTGGTTTATAGTAGAACTAATACTGAAACAAATAATTTTTTATATAATTAACTATTAAATTTATCTCATAATATAGGTATGTGTTTTTACTCTTGTTTAATAGGAATTAACTATATGGGTTTTTTAAATAAAAATAAATAGATTATTGATCCCAAAAGAGAATGAAAGTATCTGTTGTATTTATTGAAAGAAGATATGAAGAGATAACTCATAATATTATATAATGATATGAAATATGATATAAAGAGTTTGGAATTAATAATTTTTTTAGTGGTGGATAAAAATATCACAATCACGATGGTTATTACTACACCATTGCATAATCCAAAGTCTTTGGGGGTAAAAACCATTCCATAATTCAGTAAATAGAATAAATCTATTATATATCATGTCAACAGTGATAGTGACATGTAAAATTATCTTTTTAGGGGGATTGTACAATAATTCATTATAAACAATGAATTATAAAGATACCATATTTTGTGAAGGCACTTATTGGAATAAGGGAATTATGATTTATACATACTATAATGGGGAATATAAAAGACCACATAATGTTTAAGTATGTTTTGAATTTATGATGTTAGTGAAACCCCTATACATAATATGATGAGTAAACTAATATAATATGATGATAATACATTTAATAGAGTAATATTTTAATATTATTTGATGAAACAAAAAGAATATAGAATCATAATTCCAATGTTGTATTCATAGTGCATAGAAAGATTAAAAATAAAAAATGGGTTATAAATCATTTTACTAAATGTTTTTATTGATATATTTAATTTAATATGTAAAATCATAAAACTAAAATTTGAAAAGTAAAACCATTCAATTTTGTGAAGATATCTTCCAAAAATTGAAGTTTATCAACTCTATTTTTATAGCTACTTAATTCCTTGATCTAAATGATTAGAAAATGAAAAAATCCTTCTATTACTAGAAGAATTTAATGATTCAAGTTTGGTAAAATAAAATTTATAATAAAAATCGCTGAGATGAATTTAAAAAAAACCATACAATAATATTTATTAATAGAAACAATTAGAAATAAATATATTACACTAATCGAAAGTTCTCTCAATAACAAGAAATTAAAAATCATTAAAAATAAAATTAATTTTTATAATTCTTGATTCTTATTACCCAACTTAGTAATCAATTTAAATTCTTCTAATGCTTGAGATTAAAATAAATTTCTAGAAATCATTGATAAAAACTTAAAATTTAAAATTCAAAAAAACACAGAGTTAGTTGTACCATCATCTATAACATTTTCATCAAATATTAATGAAAATAGTAAGATTTATCATTTTTTTGGTGTGTTGTTTAGGAAAAAATAATGTGATTAAAAAATATAGTGATTTAATATTTCATAGAAGTTCATATTACCATATTTTAATAAAATAGATTTTTCTCAAGAAGTTTTGTTATTTGAATTTTATTCTTTAGGATCTTAAAAATTAAATAGAAACTCTAGTTTGATAGTTTTCATATAAAGTATATTTTTATTTCCAAAATAAATAAAGGATTTTAAAAAATTAATCTAAAATCATCCCCTTTTTGAAAAACAAAAAAAGGCATGGAAATTGAAATGTTTCAATAGATTTTTTAAGATAAAATCCTGTGAATAAAAGTACAACAGATTCATCCTTTTTCAGATTAGATCACTTATAAAATTTACTCATCAGATATATAAATTCCACCCCCTCACATGATATAATAAAAATTTGTAAAATTTTTAATAGGTCTACCCGTTTTTGTTTTTTAAAAATAAAGACAAAAAATAAACAATAAAAAATAATAAAAAATAAAATTAGAAATTGGAAATTTATCTTTATTTGAAAATTTTATGATAAGATAATTTGTTCATTTTAAAACATATAAAACCCTTAAAATATTCAAGAAAAGTATTCTTTATCATGGTATGTGTAATCAATTTTATCACATAAATTTTATTTATACCATGCTTTCCTATATTGAAAGATCTACTTATGAAGAGTTCATATATTGAACATTATATTATCTCATATTCTTTATAATCACATGATAATCTCAATATAATAGTTGACATTGATTATCCCTATTAGATTTTGAACATCACCATCTTCAATAATGAAAAGTGAGAGATATTTTTCTATATCAGATGCTCCTAATTCATTGGAAAAAACATTAATCTTCACAAATTTCCATCTAGGATTATTTATATGAACTATAATAAATATAAATTTAATGAAAATATTTTATTATAGAAAACATAAGATTTAAAACCATGTGAAAATAAAATCCTTGGGATTATTATACTAATATAGTAATTTAATATTATTATCATCTATGAAGTAGTACATTGACGTAAAATTTGTCCTCAAATATTAACGCTAAATTGAATTTCTAAAAAATATTTCATACAAATTCTTTCACATAATCAATTTAATATTTCATTAAATGGGAAAAAATCACCTTTTTAAGAAATATTAATTACCATATATAAAAAGTAATTAATAATATATATAAGATTTTTTTTAAATTACCTTATATGAGTTTTTATCATCTCAACCTATGATAAAAAATAATTTCATGGGGAGATTAAAATATTAAAAGGAATATATGAAAACATTAAACCTTCTTGAAGTTTTAATCCAAAATGAATGGTTGGTAATCTCCTTTCAAGGATATTTCAAGGAAAAGTTCAGTAAAAGTTTTAAATCATCCAAAAAATATAGAATGAATGTAAAAAATATTCCTATAAATCCTATTATAAATTTTCTGAAATAACAAATAAAAAATTTAACAAATAATAATATTGATATCCAATAAATTTTAAACAACTTATAAAATTTAATAAAATGATAAAAATTAAAAAATACCAATAAATGTAAAAAAATCAATAAATGTTTAACCACAGATAAATTTTTTCTCCCCTTTCACTTAAAGAGTTTTTAATGTAAGGATATATATGAAATAATAATTATATTTAAGATCAATTTTTATTATTTATTTCGGACTTCTATTTATTAAATTTGAATCTATAGGAAGTAAATGTTTGGTAAAAATATCATTATTCTAATTTTTTATTTCCATAATTTAATGAATGATATATATTGTTTAATTATGATTTCTGAGGAAATAGTGCCTTAATTATTTTTTATTTTCTTATAAGTGACGTGATAGGTTCTTAGATAATAAAATAACACTATTATTATTGGGAATTATTGGAGTTTAAGTGAAACTCAAAAAAAAAATATGTGAGTGTGTCTTGTATCAACAACACTTGAGAAAAACAAATTCCAAATGCTACATTTTTCACTTCAATAGGGGAAATTAAAACATAATGTTATTTTTTTATTGAACAAGATACTAATTATTCTCTTATAAATGAAATATTTATCAAGTATAATTTTTAATCTAATATATAAACTCTAAATTTTACATTAGAATAACATTTCTGTAAAAAATAATTTCTAGATGAATAAAATAAAACATGTTTTAATTTTTTTATGGTATCAAAAAATGATTTTCATCATAATTAAATGTTATTAGTTTTGGTTATCTTGAAATATCACACATTAAAATAAAAAAAACATAATACCCGATAGACTTTCTATAATACAAAGTAAACTTTCAATCGTACACATGTAATGATTTTCATCAACCATTTTATCATATTCATCAAAATAAAGTTTGACAGAACATTCTATTGAAGTAATTATACATGATTAAATGTAAAAGCATAAAATTTTTAGTAATTCATTAATATATTTATATTAAGTTATGATATTTCCTTATAAATTTTACAAAATTTTAAAATGAATGAAAAATTATTACTTCCCCGATTAAGTTAATTTCAAAATAATTTTTAATATGGTTATAAGGACAAACATAAAGTGATATTGAGTTGAAAAAAATAATAATTCCACCAATATAAAATTCATAAGTAAAGGTTTCATTTAAAAAATTCGATGTAAAAAGAGTTGGATTAGTACGTCCTTTTACAGAATTATTTTGAAGAAAATATCTGATATACCTATCATAGAAAAATCATGGGACTCTTTTGAATTCTGAGACTACTTTAGTATGTTTAAAAGAAAAATCAATAAATTTACTATCTTAAAAAGTAAGATGATCTTAAACATAAATTTTATCTTAAAAGGAAATTTTAGGAAATTTTTTTCCAGATTCTGTTCCTTTTTCATGAAATTAAGCCTTACCAAAAAGTCTGTCTTTCATTCTTAAAATAGTCCTATTTGAATAATTTTTTCTTAAAACAAATTTGAATCATTTTACCAGTTGATATTTTTGTCACTAAACTATGGTTTATACATGATTAGTTTCAAATTTATTGATCACTTATTATATTTCAATGATCCAATGTTCAACACTAAAGGAATCATCTACCATTTTATGTTTAAATTGTAATAAAAATACATGAGGATCACAATGGATTATTAGAGATATTATAGTTATAATTGGTTTATTTACATCACCAATATTATTATATGTTGGATGAATCATTAAGATCTTTTAATATTTAGGTAAATATGTATGTTAGTTATCAATTATTGATCTTATATCATCAGTTAATGTTGTTTTAGTATATTCAAAATTTGATGATATATCTTCTAGAGGATTTAGAATTATTGGTCATATATCAACATTCGATAAACTATTTTGGGGTTATAGAAAAAATTCATTTGGAGGTTGCACTTCTAGCGGTTTTGAAAAAAATGATCATATTCATAAAAAATTATATAAAATATTTCCTCATCAATATATTTTATTTTATTAAAAAATATATAAGCCTTAGAAGTTTTAGAATACCTAAAAAATATTTATTCTTCAGTATTAAAATAGAATTTAAGTAATTGATCATTTGTATCAAATATTTATAATTTATGCACAATTATATTGAATGAATAATTTTTTACTTTCTATCGATCCACTACTTATAAATAATTTAGTAAAAATTCACTTTATAGTATATTATGAAGTAATTATACCCTCAACCCAAAAATGTCTCCAAATATAATACCCACATAGAAATTTTATATTAATTTCCTAAATAATTAAAAATTTCCATTTAACTATAGCATTTTTTCTGTAATTCTTAGTGCATAAAAATTATATGTAATTATTTGTTTATTATAAAAATATTCAAAATTCGAGTTTACATAATGAACAACATTATCACTCTAAAATGTAACCAAATGTATAATTTTCTATTTTATAAAATAAAATATAATATAAAATTGTTTTGATATTTATATTTTTTAGTGAGAAAATTATCCCATGTGAATCTAGTGTAATCCAATTCCAATATATAAACATATTTTTTCCTCTGATACTTCTAGTTGGTATAGGAAAAAATAATACCATGTGAACTAACTATAATTTTTTTTAATTTAAGACTCTACTTAAAGGTTTAAAACATGACTTATTTTTCCTATGAAATTGACAAGGATAAAAAAAATTGGTCAAATTAAATATAATTTATGGTAAACCCCTAACATGTATATTACTAGAGGGTTTGGGTAAATAGAAAATATATAAAGTGTCCTAATATCATATTCCAAAACAAATATTCATATTTAGTTACACTTTTGAAAGGTTATATTTGATCAAATAATTCTTCTATGTCATGAGTGTAAACATTATCATACCAATAGGTTGAGAGAATGAAATTACAAAATGATCATTAGATTTTACATTAATCATTTATATTGTTCATAAGATATACCTAATCACATAGTTGACTAACTATTACAAGGATTTTCTTATTAAAAAAGAAAATAAAACATTTAAAATTAATGTATTATAAAGAAAAGACATCACCATATTGATGATATCATCATTTTAATTATCTCCAAATGTGAATCATCATCCACAAATGATATCAAAATTTCAGAAATAATACATATCTTCAATCAAATATTAATAATAACAATTTTGAATGTACAATTTTATTTTCTTTATTATTTTCAACCTAATATTCCAAACATGATGAAGCAAATTTCTTGGCACCAGACCTAGTAAACTCTAGTTACATTATAAAAAAAATTCAAACCCACATCTATCCAACTCTTTTATGTCAAAAAAATACAAGTAATTATGAAATAAATGGTTTTGAGAAAAAATGATTCAACTTTGTTTAAAGAGAAACATTTATTAAATTGACCTTTATATTGATTTTTTTTAAGAAATTGTAATTTTAGATGAAAAATAATTTGATTAAAGATGAGTTCTTTTTTAGAAATTAATGTTACTCTAGTATATGTTCGATATGGTCTTATTTTTATAACATTTATCAAAATTTTCATTTTAATAATTAACGTTTATTAAAAGTATCATTAAACTATAGAATTTAGATGTACATTTTAAAATAAAATTATGATTATATAAATTAGAAAAAACCAAATTAAAATTGTTTATTTTATGATCATTTGAATTCATATTTTAATTACTTTTTTATTATGATTTATTTGGGAGAAAAAAATTATATATATTAAATTTAGAATGTTTTTTAATATCATTAAGAATTTTTTTATTCTAAATCAAATTTAATATTAAATATTATATTTTCTTATTCCATGAGAGTTACATATTTATCTATTACCTTAATATTAGTTAAAACTATATAATCTTATGTTGAATTTACAATTTCAAGATTTTATGTATTATCTTTTTCAATATACAAGGAAGATTAATATTGTAAAGACCTGTAATTTTTCTGTAATTTTTTTATAATTATATGGAAATATTATGAGTCCGTAAAAATTAACAGTGTATGATTCTAAGGACCAGTGTGCCTGTAATAAATTCCTAAACTTTTTTTAAGTATGTTTAGTAAAACCGTGAGTGACGTTTTGTTACTTTTGAATCGATGCTCGGAATTGCAATCTGAGGATACCGTTGAACTCACAGTGCCAATATTCTCTTAAGGAGACATTCACCTCGACCGCAGTAGATCGAGGGTGGAAGTTAGTTTTTTGGGTGTTCATGGGAGAGTTAAAATAATAATAAAATAAAACAATATTCTTTTATTTTATTTATTTTAATCCTCCCATTTGATTTCTTATGGGTGAGACCACCCAAACATGAACTCCTTTATTAATGTGAGATAACTCTTGAAATTCCCCAATTTAGTAAAGAATCATTAATTGATTTAATTTACTTCTGTTAATTTATATTGTCTCGTCACCTCACATGGGGGAGATTTTTGGAAAATGATATGACTTGGGAGAGCCTTGGAGAACTTGGAAGAACATCCTCCAATGAGGAACCTCCTTCAATGAAGAACATCCTCTGGACCAAGAATGAGGAACCGTCTTTGGAGCATGTTCAGTGAGTGACAGACGTCAGCTTCTTCATCTTCTTCCCCACGCTATCTCTAACAAATGAATGAGGTAGGGGATTTATTTTAGAATATGATAATTATATTTTTGTGGATTCTTCATATTATTTATTTTTATGATGATGGCCAAACAAACACGACCATCGATCCACCCAAATACCATGATCTTTCCTATTCATTCTTCACGTATTCTTTTTGCGTTATTCGATTCCAAATAATTAAGAATTCTAAAAACAAAATGTTTTGTTGAGTGAGACATATGGATGCGGAGATCTCAACCCGAGGATCACGAATATGTGGTCGTCATATTTTTTTCGAACGTAGAACAAAGCTGTGGTGGCCTGCGGAAGAGAATGGTGGCTAGAAACCGGCCGACCGCGGTTCGAGCAGGTGGCACACCCATAGGGAAGCAGGCACCCGACAGGCCGTGAGGAGGTAGGACGGCGCGCGTCCGTGCCGACGGAAGAGGAGGAGGTCATGGCGCTGCACCCAGAGGGTGGCCAACACCCGGACAGTCCCAAGAGGACAGTGGCACCATCACGCCACACGGAGGAGAACTAGCCGAGAATCTGGCCGGCCACATCACACTGAGAGGGACCTCTATGGTGGGTCCCACATGCCAGTAGGAGTCAGTAGAATGGACCATGGACCGTTCATAATTCCCAAGGGTGCCTCCCCCTCGGGAGCGGCGAGAGAGGGCCCTGCCATGACAGATCGCACCTAGCCAAGCAGGCTGCAACGAGTGGGCCGCGCTGAGAAGGCCGCGCCCAGCTGGCCGGGAAAATCTCGCCGCCGCCCATCCCATTTGGGATGGGTCGACCTGAACTAGGTTGGGTCGGCCTAGGTCAGGTTGGACTGGGTCGGACCGGACCCGGGCCCAACTAGACTCAGATACACCTTTTTGGCTCTATCTTGAGAATTGGGCATCTATTTGAAAAACCATATGTGGCACCAGGAGACTTTGATCGAGATGGTCATTTTGGTATACTCCACTTAAAATTCGGATAATGTTGTTGTATGGACAGGTTTGATTGAACCTAAATCCAACCGGGCCCTCAGAACGGAAACGATAATAACTTACAGACCGAGCATCCGATTGACGCGCCGTCTGTTGCCTTGGGTCCGATATGACATGAGGGACCTTCAAGATACTTATTTGTGGGATTTAATGAATGTTGATGTATAGAATGATGGCTTTAGGATCATACCCTCCTAGAATCATGTGTTCTTAGTGCGAGAACCCTGTGGCTGGATGTACTTGATGAGTCTTCAGATCCTATGTGGGTCAGCATCATCAGATCCTGTGTGGGTCATCTGAAGATCCTTTGTGGGTTATCATCATATCCTGTGGGGGTCATCACCAGATTCTATGTGGGTCATCTTCGGAACCTGTGTGGGCAGCATATTCGATGGTGTGTGTGTCAACAACAGAGCTTCACGATGAAGTAAGATGATCATGAAATACAGCTAATTATCTATACTTCCATACGTAAGTTATACCTGGTGTGAGATGAGTCTTTACCTTTGTGGTACTAACCTTTGTGGTATTCTTCTGTGTTGCGTTACCTTTGTGGTACTTACCTTCGTGGTATTCTTCTGTGAGGAGTTACATCTTTGTTACTTACCTTCGTGGTTTTACCTTCATGGTATTCCTTCCTTTGTGGAACAATTGTTGTTTTCGCTAGGGACTTGGGCCTTTTGTTTACTCATGAATAATATTGGTATACTTGGTAACTTAGGTATATATATGGAAATATACCAAAGTAGGGTTGAATGTTGTTTTCAATATTTGTGGTTTATCCTTTGTGGATTTTGAGAGACCTTTGGGTGTCTCAGGGTCCCTACTGAGTATCGTTATACTAACCCCTGCATGGGCTACGCCCACACCTTGCTGTGTCTTGTGCAGAAAACAAAAAGTGTTGATCGTGGTTGAGGGAACTAGGACTAGAGGATGCTCGGAGGTGGACCGTTAGACAAGACATACCGCAGAGATGACCATTCGAGAGCTGTACCTAACCTTCAGGTAGGATCCTTGGGGGGTGTTCACAGGAGCTGTTTTCAGTTTTACTTTTACTTTCCAATTGGCCTTGCATTCCTGCCCCTTAACATACTGTACACTCCATGTTTAGTATATAGTTTACCTTGTGCTTTTATCTTGATGTGTGCTTGGTTTGTGTGAGTTTACAGGTTTAAAGGCAATGCCTTCCCAGTTTTAGGGATATTCCTTTTCGGTGCTAGTTGCCAGCCCCAGGCCTATGGAAGGTGGGCTTCGGGTAGTCACGGCCTGGGCCTCGGGGGATGGGTCATAACAAATTGGTATCATAGGAGACGGTTCTACCGAATAACTTGGACTCTAATATTTTTAATGGTTAATAGTGTTAAGTGTTATGATTGTAGATATCCGTTTGAGGAATCGAGTGTTGGTGCGGCAGATGACGTATCCATACACCAGGACCCTGACTTCAGATTTCAGTCTCCATGCACGAAAACAATGATTGTGTGTGTGTGTTTCTAAAAAAGTTTTCTTTTCGGTCTCTTTGAGACATCTCACCAGGTATAACTTATTAACCGTGGAACACCTATTTCTTTTCAGGATTCCTCTACGTAGACAGCTAGCTAGGGTTCCAGATAGAGTACGTGATGAAAACCCACGGAGCGATGAGGCTTCAGTGCAGGGCCTCCTTTCGGTCATTGTACCATCAGGTGGTGTACCAGCAACCCCACTACCCATTTGGCAGCCGATGCCACCCGCCCCAGTAGTATAGGGTGCATGCCGCTTGATCGCATTTCACGAGTTCCAACACGAGAGGCCACTAAGGTTCTGAGGTGAGATGGATCCTCGGGCAGTTGAGGACTGGCTTTTGGCCGTGGTTAGAGTTTTTTTACTGGTAGGGACACCAGCTGATCTCATGGTGATCCTTGCCACCAGTATTCTTCAGGATGTAGCGGGCAGATGGTGGAACTTGATGCTCTAGGTTCACGATGAGGTCACTCTCATCTAGGTGGACTTCAAGAGCCTTTTTAGGGCAGAGTTAGTCCCAACAACCTTACGCTTTGTGTATATACATGAGCTCCTCCACTTGCATCAGGGCAGCATGACTGTGACTCAGTATTTAGCGAGGTTCACGTACCTCTCACGCTACTCCACTAACATGGTGCATGTCCCTTTTTTCAGGGCCTGGACCTTCATGTAGGGGCACAGATGGGAGATTAGATCTTCAATGATTTCCCTCACCACCCTGATACAGGTGGGGGTATTAAAGCGAGCACTCTTAGTGGAGAGCTTCTTTGCTGAGCAGTCATCAACAGTGACACCCACCACTGGCTATCACATAGAAGATTCATCTACAGCTGGAAGTAGACAGATGATGCAGAGGTCCAAGAGGTCCAGACCTATAGGTGGACGATCGTAGGATAAATGGTCGATTCTGCGTGGCTCTCGAGACATACCAATACATGCAAGAATCAGGCAGTGTTACTCATGCGGCGAGCATATTCACATGGCTTGCCACTGCTCGACCCGCCATATGAATGACCATCAGACGGTCGAAGGACTGCCTGGGCAGAGGTGAAGATTCGATTGAGGAGGTTCACAGGAAGCATATGGACATGGAAGAGGAGCTGGTCATGCAACAGGCGGTGGGAGACAATTCAAGGTTCTACCGCCACCTCCACCAGGTGGTCCACCTTGTCAATAGGGAGAAGGTGGACAGTGATGAGCTCAACTTCAGACCGCTGAGGCCTATGACCACGACACTCTGGAGATGATACGAGGTACGATCTGTGTCAACTCCACCTTAGCAGTAGTACTTATAGACAAATATTTCCATAACTCTTTTATTTCCATGACCCTCGTTCAGATCTCAGAGATTATGTTGGAGCCTTGGATCAATCCTTATGGCTAGAGACTCTTATAAGAGCGTATTCGATGATTAAACACTAGTGCCGGCAGTGTGAGCTTACTCTAGGAGGCAAAATATTCAGCTAGGATCTTCTAGTAGTGACGTCAAGGCTTTACGACATCATATTAGGTATGGATTGGTTTTTGATAGTCCATTATCATATTGACTATATTAGGCACAAAATTTGGTGTGTCCGTGAGTATGGGACCAGTTTTTCCTTCACCAATGAGAATAGAATCTTTGCATCACAGGATGGACTTACCCGGAGGAGGGTCCAACCGATCACACATCATTCAGCTAGCCTTAATCTCAGAGCAGTTGATGTTGAGAGTCCGAGCTATCCTGTAGTGGTGGACTAGTACACTATTGTTTTCCTCTGATGATGTTTTGAGTCTACCTCCTCACAAAGAGGTGAACTTTTATATCTACTTGTTCCTTGAGACGTCAACAATATCTACACCAGCATATCAGATGGATCCAATGGATCTTCGAGAGATGTGAGTATAGCTGGAGGACTTGTAAAGCAAGGGGTTCATTAGGCCTAGTTTTTCTCCTTGAAAACCCCTGATTTTGTTCACCAAGAAGGTGGATGGGAGTTTGAGACTCCATGTAGACTATTAGCACCTGAACCAAGTGACCATGAAGAACAAGTACCCACTACCGAGGATTGATGATCTCTTTGATTAGCTGAAGGGAGAATGGTGGTTTTCAAAGATTGACCTCAGGTTAGGCTATCACTAGCTCAGGGTAAGAGACGAGTATGTACAAAAGACGACCTTTAGATGTCGGTATGGCCATTATGAGTTCTTGGTTATGCCATTCGGTGTGACCAATGCCCCAACAGTGTTCATGAGACTCATGAACAAGATCTTCCAGAAATACCTCGATCAATTTGTGGTAGTCTTCATCAACGACATCTTGATATACTCACTGAGTCAGGGAGGTGCAATTTGGGGATACAGACTGCGAGGCTCGATGTTCTCAGATATCCACAGGACATGCATCTGATGGATTTACTGAAGGTGGTAAGCACATCATCCTCTTCATAAGACGTACTATGGTACCTATGGAACTATGGGAGGAAGTTTTGAGGGAGTTCCATATGTTCCCTCTAGAGGTACATCCAGGAGTGGAAAAGATGTACCAAGACCTTCGGTGTAAGCACTGATGGTCGTGAATGAATAAAGAAGTGGCATATTTTGTCTCACGATGCCTCACTTGTCAGCAAGTGATGACAGAACATCAGGTTCCAGAAGGCTTAGTTCAATCACTCTAGGTTCCAGGGTGGAAGTGGGATGTAATTTCCATGGACTTCATGACAGGACTTTCCCACACTTCCAAGGGACATGATTCTTTCTGGGTGATTGTTGTCCAACTCACCTATATGGCCCACTTCCTACCTATCAAAGAGAACAGATCAGTAGAGGTCTTGGGACGCCTCTACGCACATGAGATTATAAGACTTCATGGGGTTCCATCTACGATTGTCTCCAATCATGATGCATGTTTTATTTACTGGCTATAAAATGGGGTTCAAGAGGCATTTTGGACACATATTTGTTTGAGCACCGCCTTCCATCCTCAGATAGTTGGTTAGATAGAGTGGACCATCCAGACCCTTGAGGACATGTTGCGTGCTAGAATCCTTGATTTCAACCGCATCTGGGAGGATCACTTTACTTTGTTGGAGTTCTCATACAACAATAGTTATCATTCCACCATCGATATGAAACCATTCTAGGCGTTGTATGGCCGACCTGGCAGATCACCTCTGTGCTAGAATGGCCCAGGGGAGTCAGCACTCATGGGACCAAAGATGGTATGGGATACCATGAAGAAGTTACAACTCATCCAGGAGTGGATAAAAACTGCATAGAGTAGGCAGAAGTCGTATGCTGATAAGAGACAGAGACCTCTAGAGTTCGAGGATGGTGACCATGTCTTTCTACGGGTCTCACCTTGATGAGGTTTGCGGAGATTTGGCATGGGTGTCAAGTTATCATCAAGGTTCATCAAACCCTTTCAGGTCCTCACCAAAGTTGGCGAGGTGGCTTACCGCTTAGCTCTTCCCCCTTAATTGCACCAGGTGCATGCCATTTTCCATGTATCCCAGATGAGGAGATACATATATGATCCCTCACACATCATTGATTGGGGCGAGCTAGACATTGATGATGGGGTGACGTTTTCGGAGGTTCTAGTAGGGATTGAGGATTGACAAGAGATAGTCCTTCATGGCTGATTGATAGCTTTGGTGCACGTACGTTTGTAGCACGAGAACCTACTGGAGAGTACATGGGAGTGGGAGTCTCAAATTTGTGCTTAGTACCCCCACTTGTTTCCCAAGTTTGTGTTGTGGCTTTCAGGGATGCAAATCCTTGAGGTGGGGAGAATTTAAAGACCCAAAATTTTCCATGTAATTTTTTATTATTATTATATAGAAATATTACGAGTCCACAATAATTGATGGCCCATGATTCCAAGGACCTGTATGACCATAATGAATTTATGAACTATTTTAGGTACGTTCAGTATATGCGCGAGCAACATTTTTTAACTTTTGAACTGATGATTTGAATTGAAATCTAAGGACACCGTTGAACTCGCAGTGCCGATATTCGATTAAGGAGACTTTCAACTCGACTACAGTAGGGCGAGTGTGGACATTATTTTTTTGGATTTTGTGGGAGAGTTTAAAAAATAATAAAATAAATAATTAAACTTTTATTTTATTTATTTGAAACCTCCAATTTGAATTTTGGAGGTGGGGACCACGCAAACTTGAACCGCTCTTTTAATGTGAGATAAATCTTGAAATTCCCCAATTTAATGACCCAACATTAATTGATTTAATTTACTTAACTTAATGAATATTGGCTCCTTCCCTGTCATGGGGGAGATCGTTGGAAAAATGAGAGGACTTGGGAGAGCCTTAGAGAACTTGGAAGAACATCCTCCAATGAGGAACCTCCTTTAACGAAGAACATCCACCAGACCAAGAATGAGGAACTGTCTTTGGAGCCTATTGCGGGAGCGACAGAATTTGGTGTCTTCATCTTCTTCCCCACGCTATCTCCAAAAAACAAATGAGATAGGGGGTTTATTTTGGAATATGATAATTATTATTTTTGATTCATTATAGTCTTGATTCTCACTGATGATGGCCAAACAAACACGACCATCGATCCACCCAAATACCATGATATTTTCTATTCGTTCTTCGTGCGTTCTTTATGTGTTCTTCGACACCCAATAATTAAGCATGATAAAAAATCAATTTTTTGTTGAGTGTGACATATGGACATGGAGATATCGACTCAACGAACACGAATATGCAGTCGTCATATTTTTTTGGACTTAGAACGAAGATGCGATGACCCGCGGAAGAGAAGGGTGGCCGAAAACCGACTGTCCACGGTTCGACCAGGCGATGTACTCGGAGGGCGGCTGACACCCAGAAGGCCATGGTTTGAGGAGGCTGTGCACCCATAGGGTGGCTGAAACCTGGCCATCCATGAGGAGGCAGGGTGGCGTGCGTCTGCGCTGCCAGTAGTGGAGGAGGCTACAACTGCTTAGCCGCGGCGGTGCACCCGGAGGGCAGCCGACACCTGGCCAGCCGCAGGAGGATAGTGGCACCGTCATGCCACTGGGAGGAGAACTGGTCAGGAATCCGACCAACCTTTTCATGCTGAGAGGGACCACACCGGCGGGTCCTGTGCGCCAGGAGGCGCTAGCCGAATAGTCCACGGACCGTTTGGAATACCGGGGGGGGGGGGGTGCCTCCCCCTGGGTAGCGGCTAGGGTGGGCTCTGCCACGGTGGACCACACCCAACCGGACATGCCGCACCCAGCCTCGTGGGATGCGATGAGCAGGCCGGGCCCAGATCGGTTTTGGTCAGACTAGGTGGGTCTGACTAGGTCGGACCAGACCCGGGCCTAACCGGATCTAGATACACCTTTTTGGCCACATCTTGAGAACTGGGTGTCTGTTTGATGAATCATCTATAGCACCAAGATCCTTGGATCGAGAAGTTAATTTTGGTATACCCCACTTGATATTTTGATAAAGTTTAAGTATGTTTGGGTTGAATCGAACCTGAATCCAATCGGACCCTCGGAACGGAAACACTAATAACATACAGACCGAGCATCCGATTGACATGTTGTCTGTCATGTTGGGTCCCATATGACATGGAAGATCTTAGAGATACTTCTTCCTGGGACTTTGTGGATGTTGAATTATCAAACAATGGATTGAGGAGAGGAACTACCAGAATCAAGCGTGCTTAGTGCAAGAACCCTGTGGCTAGCTATACTTGAGGAGTCTTCAAATCCTATGTGGGTCAGTATCTTTAGATCCTGTGTGGGTCATCTTCAGATCCTATGTGAGTAATCTTCATATCCTATGTGGGTAATCTTCAAATCCTTTGTGGGTCAGCATCTTCGATCATGTGTGGGTCAACAGTAAAGATTCTCGACGAAGTAAGATGATCAATAAATACAACTAATCATCTATAATTCCATACATAAGTTATACCTGGTGTGATCTGATTCTTTACCTTTGTGGTACTTACCTTCGTGGTATTCTTCTGTGTGGCATTACCTTTTTGGTACTTACCGTTTTGGTATTCTTCTGTGTGGAATTAAATTTATGGTAATTATCTTTATGGTGTTACCTTCGTGGTATTCTTCACTTCGTGGAACAGTTGCGCTTTTGGCTAGAGAGTTGGTCCTTGTCTTTCCTTATGAATCAGATGGGTATAGTGGAAAAATTAGGTATATGTATGGGAATATACCTAATTAGGGTTGACTGTTGTTTTCATGCTTTGTGTCTTATCATTTGAGGATTCTGAGAGACCTTAGGGGGTCTTGGGGTCCCTACTGAGTATCGTTATACTCACCCTTGCATGGGCTACGCTCACACCTTGTTGTGTCTTGTGTAGACAATAGACATCGCTGATCGAGGTTGAGGGTACCAGGACTGGAGGCTGATCAGAGGTGGACCATTAGACAAGACGTACCACAAATACGACCTTTCGAGAGCTATAAATACCATTAAGGTAGGATCCTTGGCAGGTGTTCACAGAAGCTATTTTTAGTTTTACTTGTACTTTCAAATTGGGCTTGTATTTCAGCCCCTTTACTTACTGTACACACACTGTTTACAATATATTTTACAATGTTCTTGTATCTGGATGTGTGCTTAGTTTTTGTGAGTTTACAATATTAAAGGCAATGCCTTCCCATTTTTAGGGATATTCCTTTTTGGTGCTAGTCGCTAGCCCCTATCCTATGAAAGGTGGGCTTAGGGTAGTCACAGCATGAGCCCTGGGGGATGGGTTGTGGAAAATTGGTATTAGAGGATTTGGTTCTATCAAATAACCTGAACTATGAACTTTTTAATAAGCAATAGTGTTAAGTGTTATGAGTGTTGTTATCAGTTTGGGGAATCCAGTGTTGGTGCAGAAACCGATGTATCCATATACCAGGACCCTGAATTCTGATTTCCAACTCAGTGCATGAAAAAACATATTGCGTGTGTGTTTATAAAAAGTTTTATTTTTGATCTCTTTGAGTCAGTTGACCAGGTGAAACTTATTGACCATGGAACACCTATTTATTTTCAATATTCCTCCACAAAGATAGCCAACTAGGGTTCTAGGTATAGTACACGATTATAGCCCATCGAGCGAAGAGGCTTCGGTGTAGGGCCCCATTTCGGTAGTTGTACCAGCAGGTGGTGTACCAGCAACACCACTGCCCATTGGGCAGCTGATGCCACCAGCCCCAATAGAAGAGGGTGCATGATACTTGAGCACATTGCATGAGTTCCAACACCAGAGGCCATCGAGGTTCTGGGGCCAGATGGATCCTCAGGTGGCTAAGGACTGGATGGAGGCCGTGGTTAAAGTTTTTTGACTGGTTGGGATACCATCTCATCTCATGGTGATCCTTTCTACCAGTATTCTTCAGAAAGTAGTGGGAAGATGGTGGTGCTTGATGCACCAGGTTCATGACGAGGACACTCTCATCTGGGAAGACTTAGAGAGCCTTTTTAGGGCAAAGTATGTCCCATCAACCTTACGCTCTGTGTGTATACAAGAGATTCTCCACTTTCAGCAGGGTAGCATGACTGTAGCTCAGTATTCAGTAAGGTTCAGAGACCTCTCTCACTACTCCAATGACATGGTGAAAGACCCTTTCATCAGGCCCGGACCTTCGAGCAAGGGATTAGACGGGATATTAAAGATTTTATGATTTCCATTAGTATCTCGACGCATGAGGGGGTGTTAGAGAGAGAACTCTTAGTGGAGAGATTCCTTGCTGAGTAGTCACCGGCAGTGAGACCCACCATCAGACATCACATAGCAGAGTCATCCGTAGATGGAAGCAGACGGATGAAATAGAGGTCCAAGAGGGCCCGACCTACAGGTTGAGGACCACAGAATATAGGGTCGGTTGCACGGGGCTCTCGAGATATAACAAGGCAGGCGATGAGCATGCAGTGTAACTTATGCGGCAGGCAATTTCACATGGCTCATGACTGCCCGAACCGTCATTTAGATGATCAACATATGGTTGAAGGACCGCTTGGGAAGAGGTGAAGATTTGATTGAGGAGTTCTGCAGGAAAAAGACGTACGTGGCAGAGGAGCTAGCCATGCAGCAGGCGGTGAGCGATGATTCGAGGTTCTACCGCCACCTCTACCGGGTGGTCCACCCCGACCACAGGGAGCAGGTTGACAGGGAAAAACTCAACTACAGGAAGTTGTGGCCTATGACCATGATGCTCTGGATATGATACGAGGTACGATATGTGTCTACTCCACATTAGCTTCAGTACTTATAGACATCGGTGCCAATCACTCTTTTATTTCCACATCCCTCGTTCGGATCTCAAAGATTCTAGTAGAGACTTTGGATCCATCCTTATATCTAGAGACTCTTACGGGAGTAGATTCGATGATTACACACCATTTCCGGCAGTGTGATCCTACTCTAGGAGGCGAGAACTTCAGATAAGATCTTATAGTAGTGGTGTCGAGGCCTTACGATGTCATCATGGGTATAGATTGGTTATCTACAGTCCATGATCATATTGACTGTATTAGGCACAAAGTGTGGTGTGTCCATGAGGATGAGACCAGGTTTTCCTTCACCAACGAGAAGGGAACCTTTTCAGCACAATATGGACTTACCCGGAGGAAGGTGAAGTCGATTAAACATTAGTTGGATAGCCTTACCCTTAGAGTGGTTGATGTTGTGAGTCCGAGCTATCTTGTAGTGGTGGACCAGTACGCTGATGTTTTCCCTGATGACATTCTCAGTCTACCTACCCACATAGAGGGGAAATTTTATATTGGCTTGTACCCTGAGACATCACTGATATCTACACCAGCATATCAGATGGATCCTACTGAGCTTCGAGAGATGCAAGTACAAATAGAGGACTTGCAGAGCAAGGGGTTCATTAGGCCTAGTGTTTCTCCTTGGGCAGCCCTGATTTTGTTTGGCAAGAAGGTGGATGGGAGTTTGAGACTCTATGTAGACTATCGGCGCCTAAACTAGGTGATTGTAAAGAACAAGTACCCACTGTTGGGGATTGACGATCTCTTCGATCAGCTAAAGGGAGCCCGATGGTTTTTGATGATAGACCTCAGGTCAGGCTATCGCCAGCTTAGGGTACGAGACGAGGATGTACAGAAGACGACCTCCAGATGTCAGTATGATAATTATGAGTTACCAGTTATTCCATTTGGCATGACCTACACCCCATAAGTTTTCATGGGACTCATGGAAAAGATCCTCGAGCCATACCTAAATCACTTTGTGGTCATCTTCATCGACGACATGTTGATATACTCAGCGAGTCAGGAGGTGCAGCTTGGGGATGCTGACTACGAGTACGACATGATTAGATATCCACAAGACATGAACCTGATAGATTTAGTGAAGGTGGGGAGAACTTCATCCTCTTTAGAGGACGTACTGTGGTACCGATGGAACTACAGGAGGAAGTGTGAGGGAGTTCCATACATCCCATCTAGTGGTACATCTAGGAGTGGCGATGATGTACCAGGACCTTCAGCGTTAGCACTGCTGTCTAGAAATGAAGAGAGCAGTGGCATAGTTTGTCTCAATATGCTTCACTTGTCAGCAAGTGAAGGTAGAACAACATTTTCTAGTCGGCTTAGTTCAACCACTAGAGGTGCCAGAGTGGATGTGGGATTGAATTTCCAGGGACTTCGTGACAGGACTTCCACACACATCCAAGGGACATGATTCTATCTAGGTGATTTTTGACTGACTCACCAAGTCGGCCCACTTCCTACATATCAAAGAGAAAGGATAATTAGAGCGCTTGGTACACCTCTATGTACAAGATATTGTGCAGATTCATGGGGTTCCATCTACGATTGTCTCCAACCGTGATTCACATTTTACTTCCTGGCTATGGAAGGGGTTGTAGGAGGAATTTGGGACATAGCTTCGGTTGAGCGCCGCCTTCCATCCTTAGATGGATGGTAAGACTGAGTGGACCATCCAGACCCTTGAGGACATGCTGTGTGCTTGAATCCTTGATTTTAGCTACATCTGAGAGGATCAATTTCCCTTGGTGGAGTTCTCATACAACATCAGTTATCATTCCACCATCGGTATGGCACCATTCGAGGCATTGTAAGATCGACATTGCAGATCACCTCTGTACGAGACTGACCCAGGGGAGTCAGCACACATGGGACCAGAGATGGTACGAGATACCACGAAGGAGGGTCAAATCATCTAGGAGCAGATAAAGACTGCACAAAGTATGAAGAAGTCGTATACTGACAAGATAAAGTGACCTCTTGAGTTCGAGGATGGTGACCATGTCTTTTAACGAGTCTCACCTCAATGAAGTTTGTAGAGATTTGGATGGGGTGGAAAGTTATCTCTGAGGTTTATCAGCCCCTTTTAGGTCCTCAATAGAGTTGGCGAGGTGGCTTACCACTTAGTTCTTCCCCCCCAGTTGCACCGGCTACATGACCTTTTCCATGTATCCCAACTGAGGATATACGTACATGATCCCTCACACATCATTGACTAGGGTGAGATGGAAAATGATGATGCAACGATGTTTTCAGAGGTTTCAATAGAGATTGAGGATTGAAAAGAGAGAGTCCTTCATGGGTGATTGATACCTTTGGTGCACGTATGTTGGCAGTGCGGGAACCTCCAGGAGATCACATGGGAGCGGGAGGCTTAGATTCGTGCTAAGTACCCCCAATTTTTTTTTCTGAGTTTGTTTTGTGGCTTTCAGGGATGCAAAGCCCTAAGGTGGGGAGAATTTAAAGTCCCATAATTTTACATGTTTTTTTAATTATTTTATGGAAATATTACAAGTCCACGAAAATTGACGGTGCATGATTCTGAGGCCCAATGTGCCTGGAATGAATTTATGAACATTTTTTAGGTACGTTCAGTTAACGCAAGAGTGGTGTTTTATAACTTTTGAACCGATGCATGGAATTGAAATTCAAGGACTCTGTTTAACTCGCAATGCCGATATTCTCTTAAGGATTCCTTCACCTCTACCACAATAGGTCGAGGGTAGAAGTTAATTTTTCAGATTTTTGTCGGAGAGTTAAAAAATAATAAAATAAAACAATCAAATTTTATTTTAATTATATGAAACCTCCCATTTGAATTCTGGTGGTGGGGACCACCCGAACATGAACTCCTCTAATAATGTGAGATAACTCTTGAAATTCCCCAATTTAATGATCCAATATTAATTGATTTAATTTACTTAACTTAATTATTATTGACTCCTCACCTCTCATGGGGGAGATCACTGGAAAAGGATAGGATTTGGAGAGCCTTAGAGAACATGGAAGAACATACTCCATTGAGTAACCTCCTTCAATGAAGAACATCCTCCAGACCAAGAACTAAAAACCATCTTTAGAGCGTGTTGTGGGAGCGATGGATGTCAACGTCTTCATCTTTTTTCCCATGCCATCTCTCACAAACGAATGAGGTAGGGGGTTTATTTTAGAATATGATAATTATATTTTTGTTTATTCTTCATATTCTTGATTCTCAATGATGAGGGCCAAAAAAAAACGACCATCAATCCTCCCAAATACCATGATCTTTCCTACTCATTTCTTCACGTGTTCTTTGTGCGTTATTCGACACCAAATAATTAAGCATGCTAAAAACACAATATTTTGTTGAGTGAGACATATGGATGCAGAGATCTAAACCCGAGGATCGCGAATATGCGGTCGTCATATTTTTTTAGACATAGAACGACACTGTGGTGACCCGCAGAAGAGAAGGGCGACCGACAACTAGTCGACCGTAGTTCGAGAAGGCGGCACACCTGGAGGGTGGTCGGCACCCGGCCGACCGTGGTTTGTAGAGGCAGCAAACCCAAAGGGCGGCCGACACCCAGCCGACCATGAGGAGCCAAGACGTCGCACGTCCACACCATCGATAGAGGTGGAGGCAGTGACTGCTTAGCCATGGAAGTGTACCTAGAGGGTAGCCAACACCTAGTCAGCCGCATGAGAACAACGATGCTGTCATGCCGCTGGGAGGAGAACCGACCGGAATACAGCCAGCTACGTCATGTGGAGCGAGATCGCTCCAGCGGGTCTTACGCGCCAGCTGGTTCCATATGAAATGTCCATAGACTGTTTGGAATACTGGGGGTGCCTCCCCCTGGGTAGCGTCTAGGGCGGGCCCTCCCACGGTGGACCGCACCCAGCCGGGCGGATCGCACCCAGCCGAGCGGACCGCACCTAGCCGAGCGGGCCGCCCCCTTTGCGGGCCAGGCCGGATTGTGGCCCAACATGCTGGGCCCACTGTGTCCAAGTCCATCCTGGCTGGGTCGGACCAGACCCAGGCCCAACCAGACACAGATACACCTTTTTGGCCATATCTTGAGTACTAGGTGTCTGTTTGACAAACTGTTTAAGGAACAAGGATCCTTGGATGTAGATGGTAATTTTAGTATACTACACATGAGATTTGGATAAAGATGGAGTACATATGGGTTAGATCGAACACGAATCCAACCAGGTCCTCAGAATGGAAACCCTAATAACTTACAGACCGAGCATCCAATTGATGTGCTGTCTATCCCGTTGGGTCCCATATGACATGAAGAACCATAGATATACTTCTTAGTTTGAGTTCATATATTTTGATGTATTGAAGGATGGATTGAGGAGCGGAACTTCCCGAAACCAAGCGTGATTAGTGTGAGAACCCTGGGGCTGGCTGTACTTGAGGAGACTTCAGATCCTATGTGGGTAATCACCAGATCCTGTGTGGGTTATCTTCGGATCCTATGTGGGTCAGAATCTTCAATCCTGTGTGGGTCAAAATCATAGCTTCTCGATGATGTAAGATGATCAAGCTAAACATCTAATCATCTATACTTTTGTACCTAAGTTATACCTAGTGTGAGCTGAGTCTTTAACTTTGAGGTACTTACCTTCGTCGAATTCTTCTGTGTGGCGTTAACTTTTTGGTACTTACCTTCATGGTATTCTTTTGTGTGGTGTTACCTTTATGGTACTTACCTTCGTGGTGTTACAATCATTGTATTCTTTCCGTCATGGAACAGTTGTGATTTTCGCTAGAGAGTTGGTCCTTGTGTTTTCTCAGGAATGAGATGGGTATACTTGATAACTTCAGTATATGTATGGGAATATACCTAAGTAGGGTTGACTATTGTTTTCATGCATTTTGGTTTATCCTTTTTGGATTCTGAGAGACCTTATAGGGTCTCGGGGTCCCTATTGAGTATCGTTATACACATCCCTGCACGGGCTAAGCCCACACCTTACAGTGTCGTGTGAAGAGGACGGATAGTGCTGATCGAGGTCAAGGGTACCAGGACTTGAGGATGCTCAGAGGTGGACTGTTAGATGAGATATACCACAGAGACAACCATTCGAGAGTTGTACCTACCCTTCAGCTAGGATCCTTGGTGGGTGTTCACAAGAGATATTTTCATTTTTACTTGTACTTTCTAGTAGAGATTGTATTTCAGCCCCTTTAGTTACTGTAGACACCCTGTTTACTATATAGTTTACCTTGTGCTTGAATCTTGATCTATGATTGGTTTGTGTGAGTTTACATGTTTAAAGGAAATGCCTTCTTGGTTTTTGGGATATGCCTTTCCGGTGATCGTCACCAGCCCCTGGCTTATGGAAGGCGGACATGGGGTAGTCACGACATGAGCCCTTGGGGACGGGTCGTGACAAATATTCCTTTGGAGAAGTATAGGAAAATTTAAAATATATAGTCATATTTCTCAAATAATTATAAGTTACATTTTCAAGTAATATTTTTCTTCATTCAGAATAATTGGTTAGAATCGAAATATTTTATGACTTTCTGTTTTAATATCTAATCCAGGACTACAAAAAGCATTTTTATTTTCATTTTCACTCCAAATATCTAAATCCTTAATTATATTATTTCATTTGGTTTTAAATTTTCTTTTTTATTTTCTATCTTTCTTCATCTAATTAGGAAAAATTATTCTAATATGACCTAAATTGTTACATTTACAATAAATCAGTTCTGATGGTTCCTTTTTGTAATTTCATTCTTTCCTAAAATTCTGATAAGTATTATAGAAGTTTATATTGTGAGACATATTATTCATTATCTGTGAAGTTTGAGCAAGTTCATTGTTAATGTTTTCTGAACCACTTGTATATGAATGATTACATTTCCTTTAGAAAAAGATATTTAAAAGTAATTGTACAAACATTAAATGTATCGAAGGTAATATTTCCTGATAGTGAGACAAACAATACTCTATTCAATATTTTATATTTTTCAGTATCTATTATGAATTTACATAAATATTACATTGAGGTTCTAATTCGTCCATTAAGACAGAGATTTTTCAAATTCATGATATCATTTATGGTTTCCCTCTTCGATTCCCATTCCATTAACATTATATCATTAATATTTTTTATATATTGATCTTATGATACTTTATTCTCACGTAAATATTAAAATAAATTTTGAATATCTAGAAATGATGGTACATTTATATTACTATTTCTCTAGGTTGAAAATCAAATGTAGGATAATCAACTTGCAATACAGCTCTATGAGATTGTAAAACTTTTGATGTTCCAAAATGTGTAGTCTCGATCATTTTTCAAAATGAACTATCGATTTAATATTATGATAACTAACTATATATATATTATTTATCAAAGAAAATAATAACATTTCACTAACTTTATGAATAAACTAATTTTATTGTTTTTCCTCACCAGAAAAATGGACAATCTCCTTCTATGTAAAATTATAATTTATAATCATCAGGATAATGTTTTTAACTCTAGTAGTAAGGATATATGACTTCATGAAATCATACAAGTAACAATAATCTATTCCTTTAAACAAAGGTTTCATGAATGAAGAATAATTTTTTTTATTTAAAAACAACTTTTAAGGAAAAAGTGGGAAACTTCTCAAGTTCAACATCTAAGATCCGTAAGAAAAGTAGAAAATTACAATGTCATTAAAAATATACTTAGATTGTTGGAGTCAATTACCCAATATAGCACCCATTTAAGCACCTTAACCTTCATATTTATATACTCCTTGAATAAATATTTAAAATGGTTATCCAGATAAACTATTATAAAAACATTTTTTCTCTACCAATTTTTTTAATTTAATGATAATGAAATGACATTCTCAAAACCAATGAAAAATTATAATTATTAAATATATGATCTTGGAATAGGGAACCTATAATACCAATTATTTTCCAAAGGATGAAATAGTAGAGTAAATGAAAGAGGGGGGTGTAATGTAGTCTTAAAATAAATATACATTTATGAAATACTAATCAATTCATAAATAGAGAAAATTAGTTTATGTATCTAAAAAATAAAATGTAATAAATAAATATTTTATAGAAAAAATAAGTCTGCCTATGTTTATGTAAATTTGATGATGGAAATATATTCAATGGAAATATAAATTTTAAATAAGTGGTCTTTTCTGATTGAATATATCTAGAAAAATATGAACATTATAGGATCTTAAAAATTAGATTCAATATATTTTTAAGAAACCAAATACTCTTTTAAATAATTTATTAAACCCAAAATTTTATTCCAATATGTACGATAGAAATTTGTACCAAATCCAAGGTATCCAGGACTTTCAATCTATAATATGGTATCAAATGTTTTATAACTAATCCGAAGGTACATCTTTCTATAACCATATACCCTTGACTAAACCTATCAGTTGCATATCTCTTACACATATGGATGATCTTAAACTCCATCTTCTGATTGATATAATCCCTCAATCTTGACTATCTGAAAATCCTAGGTCTTACTATACTTATTATCCCCTAATTATATGTAATTGGTAAAAAAATACAATATAAACATCTATGTGATTTAAAAGGAAAACCATAAAATGGTATATCAAAACTTAAACACTCATAAGGAAAAACATTACACTGATACAGGTACTCTTAATAATAAGAAATTTCATTTTTCAAAAAATGATCAATAAATTTTAGAATTATTGATTTTTGTTAATAATTTTTTTAATAAATTGTGATACTTTTAAATATTTAATTGAATCTTTTTTTATACATCATCGTAAAAAAAAATTACAATCAAATTCTAAAAAACATAGAGTCAGTTGTTACTACATCAAAAATAACATCTTCATCTATTGATGAACATAGTAATAATTTTCTTTTATTAATAGGTTTTTTATGAACCTCTACATTTATTCAATAAACCAATGGATATAATATAATATTGAAGATTAGATCACCATATTTTTATAGTTTTTTTAGTATTATATTACTTCAGTTATTGGAAGTTTATTCTTCTCAAACAAAATTACATAAGAAAAAAATAATGATAAATAATATCCATATAATGTGTACTATGATTTGAAAAATAAAGAGAGAAACTGAATCATTAACTTAACCTGAAGATGATAAAATCAAGGATATATTAAAAACAATCCTAATATATAGATTGATCACAATTGAAATGAGACGAGAGAAAACAACCATAAAAAATGTGAAGGAATTTTCCAAGGTATAAAGCTACTAGGGATATTCTTATTTATGGAGAAAATCATTACATGGAGATTTTAAATTATAGATAAAGTTAAATAATATTTATTTAATCCCTTCACATACAATAAATTTATAATCATTCATATATTTTTCATGATTTATTATAATTGCAGTGATCCAAAATTTGGTGATAAAATTGATACTTGAGAGATGTTGTATCTACTCAAAACATTTCTAATTTTGTAACACTTATAAATAATATAGGTGGGATGATGGTGATTCATTCTGTCCCACTTGTATAGAGTATCGACATTTAGGGAAAACCATGAAAATTTATGTGAGAATTGTCTATTTTAATTGTTTCCATGTGAAAAATGTGATTAATAGAGATATAATTGTCTAAAATAAAAATATACAAACAAGTGAGATTGAATGAAGTGAAAAAAGGAATCAAACCCTATACCCAACTTATTTTTTTATGCTTAAAAAAATATTTCATCCTAATAATATATCTTTTTTAATTAAATATGATCATCCCATACAAATCCTTTTCCTGGGTACATGATTATTTGTTAGGTTCCCAACTATATAAGAGAATGATGAATTCTTTTTTTTATAATTAAAATATAAATTTTCACATAATTTAATCATTTAGTAATGAAATTCATAAATTTAGAAACATTAATTGGATTAATTAATTGTATTATGAAGGTGAAAAAATTGGGAATTTGATATTAATATTTTTCTGGAAAATTCATCTATACTCAATATTTTCTTTGAGTTTCATTGAATATGTATCCAATATTATCATATCATTCTTATTTTGTAAATTTTTTATATTTTTTTAAATGTAAAAATAATATAAGAGTCAATCTATTTGAAATTTAAATATTTATAATAATTTCCTTATATTTTTTAAAAATTATTGTTTTATATTGATATTGTTTTTATTAATGTTGTTATGTAATATATGGTATTTAATATTTTGTATTTAATTTTATTTTTATTAAAATGCCTAAAAATATAATATAATATAATATTTTAATATTTAATTATATATATCTTTAGGCATTTTATAAATATAAAAAATACAGCCTCTTCTTATTTTATTCCCAATGATTTATAATAGCGACTTTTAGAATTTATATTCAATAAAGAGTGATGATTAATTATGTATCATCTAAACCCATATATCCACCATTTTTTATCTATATATACACCTACATATATTTATAATAACTATGACTAATAATTACCCCACTACACCCTCCTTCATAATCTCACATGTTTTATATACTCAAGAATTTACTTAATTTTGTAAGACATCACAAAGCTCTCAGCATAGTGAAAACATCCATCTATTACCTATAAAAATCCACCAACTTGAATTTATATCCGATGTATCCATTATATTAGGATATGTTCATATATATTTAAGGGAAAATATAATCACATAAAAATTAGTTGAACTTCAATCACATTACAAAAAACACTTTTAGTCTCGTATGATTTAATTTTGTGAAAATAAATGTATATTGAAAATGACATTTAATACATTATCAGAATCTATATTAGTTGAATTCATATTAATTTTAATAACTCATACATGGATTGATGTAAAAATTAATTTTTTTATCTAAAAAATAATTACAGGATTTTATAGTTGGAATACCGTGAGAATTATATATGGTTGGTCTTAACGTATCTCAATGAATGGACATCAAAATTGTCACAACAAGGCCCTATAGAGACTCCCTATGAGTCAAAAATAATATCTAAAATGATACCATTAGTCTAACGTTACATATTAAGGGTCTATTTACTATAAAAATAATATGAACACAAAATAATGGAAGGAGTATCCTACAATACACTACTAAAAAACATGCTTTTATTAATGCTAGGATCAGTCTTTAACATTGCTAGAAAAGCACTGATAACCGTAGCATGGTTAAAATTCCATCACTTTTATCATCACTAAAACAACGTTGATAAAGTGAATATTTATCAGCACGAATAAAAGTGATGATAAATAATACTTTTATCCGTGCTTTTATTTGTGCTAATAAGCGTATTATTTATCAGCCCTTTTATCTGTGCTGATAAAAGTTTGTTTTCTTAGAGATTTTTAATGCGATGATATAGATATACTTTATTAGTGGCTATATTATCACTAATAAAAGTTTGTTTTCTCAGGATTCTTTGTATATTATTTTATTTCCTTTATACTTCTGTGGACCATGTTATTTCTAGTATCTTTTATCTATGTTTTCCAATATTCTAGTAACATAACTTATCATTAGTTTTTGAATTTTATTCCAATTCTTTCAGTTATTGATATTATTGTATCTACTTTCCAATATTCCTTATGTTTACATATATTTCTTCTGCTATTTATTTATTTTGACATTAATTTACTGTGCTACCCTTTAGTAATGAGGGTATAGAGTACCCACAAACACAACATAGGCCCTCGCTGCTAGTCGGCAGCCTCTGGGGTTTGGGGAGATACACATGAGGCCATGTTCCCCACTGGGCTTGGGGGAACCCACTAAGTGGAATCTGGGTCCATGACATCACAAAATGGTATCAAATGGGGTTTTACTTTTTTTATTTAATATATGGATATAATATATAGGATATTTTGAATGTTGGGGACTTGGTCATAAATCGTGCTTGGTCATCGCAAACCCATGTTCATGGTAAAAACCATGTTGCCTAAATTATAATTGTTATTCTGCTTTTATCTTGTACAGTTGATATTATTTCACCATTGGGTGATGCACATGTTGTGTAGAGTTATTTATTATTACTATAATTGATGATTTTTTTATCGTTGGCCCGATAAAATGAGGGAAAGGAGCATTGTTACATGCATCATTATAGGTACCTAGAATTTTCCATGCATATTTCCATTCCATATAGGTGCATTTCCCAACATTGCATTTCTTGATATTCCTATGATTATTGAGTGATGTAGTGATAGTTAGATTATGCTTGTATTAATCTTGGTTGCGATTGATTGATTTCATGTCTCTATTCATGAGGTGTATGGGACCTCATGGGTTAGGATGATTAATTTACCGAGTCGAGCCATTATGCTATAAATAAATAGGAGTCGTTTCTAGAAATAAGTGTATGGGAACTGATTCAATGGAAATGGATATCCATTATAATGTGAATCTTGACATATAAAATGAATTTTTTTGCACATAATTATCCTTCCCTGTCATGTTTATGAAAGGAAAAGGATTGAACCTGACAACTAAATGAAAAATGAAATGAAACTTATACTTGATCAATTACCGATACCTAAACATCTAAGAAGTTAGTTTGGGTAGTATGCATCATTAGTGAGTTTTATTATGTTTAGATTCTTCAAGTGATCCTATATTTCTCATTAATCTTGTTATGAGGCGTGTTCTTGGAATTTGTATACCAATACCGCCACTACGTCCTCGTATCATATACTAGGAGGGTGGCAACAACCATGATCAAGTCATGGTGGGCCCTGAGACACCACTCTTACCTCTAAGAGTGACACTAGTGGAACTTCCTTTTATACCTAATCCGGGAACCAATTCCCATGTTTGTGATAATTTCTTATGTCTCATGTAGTACATGCATGGTACTCAATGATTTTCACCTACAATGGCTGATCTAACTCATGAGTTTGAGTAGCAACATCCTCTTACTTTCCCTAGGGATGGTGGTCTACATGCTGTTGAGACTTTTTTATAAGCCACCCTATCTATATTTGAGCATCTAGAGATGCCTCTAGAGAAGAGGGTCAAGCTTTTCACATACATGCTTTGGGATTCAGCCAAGCATTGATGGGATGCGATTTCCTAGCCTGATCATCATCAGGGAATGTTATGGGTTGATTTCCACACTGCCTTCTATGATAATTTCTTTCCTCAAAAGTTGAGAGCTGATAGATCCATAGAGTCATGCATCTCGAGTAGGGTTCTATTTTAGTTATGGAATATTCAGTGGGTTTAATGGAGTTGCAACACTTTTCACCACTTCTAGCCGATGATAATATTTCGCATGTTAGATTCTTTGAAGATGGGAACCGGTATTCCATCCATACACAGGTGAATGTCTTTCAACTTTCTTCCTTTTCTAAGATAGTCAATAAGGATCTTGTCACTAAGCGCACATGAGGGATAACAATAGTACCAAGTATATAGTATCAATTCCGTTGAAGTCCATTAATTCTTCCAGTGGATGGAAATATTCCATCGTGGTTTACCATCAGGGCAGTGACAACTAGAGTACCAAATTTGATATCTCTAAAGTATATCATCATTATAGAAGATGGATGAACTCAAATCCTCAGTATGATAGAGACCCATTGTAGTGCGGGGCTTGTGGCCTTATGGGTCATCTTTCGTATTTCTGTAGGACATTTCCGCTAGCTTCGAGTGGAAAAAGATCCATACCAGCTCCTACTTCAAAAGAGAGTTATTTTACACTAAGTTTGGAGGGGAGTTGGGATAGAACCTGTAGTTCTGGACAAGGAGGTGGTCCTGTACAAGGTAGCCAGACCCCTGATTACCAGTAGTGCCAACAATGTAGTTATGATCATGGTAGTCCATCTATTTCACAGGGTTATGGATCAGGCCACTTGAATGCACTATAACCGATACTCGAAGATCAGGATTCAATACTATCTATATTACAAGGTATTATTTGTTTGGAATCTACAATAGTATATTATTTATTTGATATAAGTTATTAAAAATCTATTATCTCCGTATCAATTGTGGAGAGTCTCAGACTAGATATGCAATATCACTATAGTGTAATGACCCTTGACATGCCGTTAGGGTTACGAACAGAGGCTATACACCAGTGTAATCCTTGTCCCATTAAGGTAGGTAGTTACCCTTTCTTATGAATCCTCTTCATTATTGATGTGATATGCTTCTATATCACTCCTAGGATGGACTGGTTGGTTCACTATCATGCTTTTGTAGACTACTACCATGGCAGGATATCGTTTACATCACCAAAGGGTAGACGTTATCTACATAAGGGTGAGAGGTATATCCATCATAGTATAGAGGCACCAAATCATCAAGGGAAAGGTGGAGTGACCTCCCATATTGAAAATATCTTCATGGAGGATCATGGTATATATAATGCTGATTTCCCTCCAGTAGTGGATTGTTTCAAGGGTGTATTTCCCGAAATAATTTTCTGTCTTACTCTTGATAGAGAGGTAGAGTTTAAAATTGATCTTGTTATAGGAGTAGCTCCAGTGTCCATTTCTCCATACAAGATAGAACCTACAGATCTTCAAGAGATCAATTGTCAGTTTGGGGATTTATAGGCTGAAGGCTTTATACAACCCATTACATACTCTTGGGGTTTTCCCATGCCTTTTGGCAAGAAGACGGATGAAACCTTATGTTTATGCGTGGATTATAGAAGTTTGAACCATATTATGGTAATGAACTGATATCCATTTCCTCGAATAGATGATATATTTGACCAGAAATATAGAGAAAATTAATTATATAAGATCGACATGAGATCAGGTTATCATCAAGTACGAGTCAAGCCATCAGACATATCTCATATAACTTTACATAGCATGTATGATCTATATGGGTACCTTGTTATGCCATTCAGTCTTATGAGTGCGCCTTCTGTTTTCATAGATTATATGAATATGGGTTTTCACCCCTATTTGGACTCTTTTTTCGTAGTCTTTATTGATGAAATCTTAGTGTATTATCACACTAATAGCAACCATGGAAAGCAACATGAGATCATTATGAGTATATTGAGAGAGCATCCTCTTTATGCCATGATTGATATGTTCCAATTATTTATCGACACATTTCACTTATTGGGTCATATAATATCTGAATTTAGAGTATCTATGGACCCAAAAATAGTAAGTATTGTAGTTTCTTAGGAGAAGAACACAAATCTGTTGAATATATAGAGTTTCTTGGGGATGAATGGATATTACAGATGTTTCATAAAACACCCTTTCTTCCTTGGTTCACCTTTAAGTGGTCTTAAAATTAAGGGTTTCAAGTTCATATGGTAAAAATCATGTGATAAATCCTTTCAAGAGATGAAAGGGCTGATTTTATCGACACATATTATGACTATTCTGGAGCTAGGTATAGGTTATACCCTCTGTTGTGATAAATCAGGCATCAACCTAGGAGTATTTTAGATGCATGAATACAAATTCATTGCGTATGGATCTCATCAGTTGGGGACTCATCATTGAAATTACCCGATGCATGACATTGATCTCACAATAGATCTCAATTCCTAACATTGTTGGAGACACTACCTGTTAGGTGAGAGATTTGTGGTTTACACAGACCACAAGAGCCTCAAATATATCTTTTCTCAGAATTACATGATCATTATCTAGTGGATAGGAGTCCAATATCTTCAATCATTTGATTTTTAGCTATCTTATACACTTGTGAAGGGTAATGTGGTTGCCGATTAACAAATTCAGAAAACTCATACACAAGAAATATGTAAAGCTATGATGAATGGAAGATAATGGCCCTCTTCTCTGAGCTACACCTTGAGTTTCATAAAATTCATGATCATTCATACCTCTCATCCTTAATAGTTACCTCTTCCCTCCTTGAAATAGTAAAGGGTAGGAATTTTTTTATCATAAAGGTTTTTTTCTCAATGAGAGTATATCAGATGATAACCTGACTCCAAATTAGTTTTTAGATAGAGATGAAATCCTACATATCCATGGATGTGTCTGGGTTCCTACCTACATGATAGAGGAGTTGATGAAAGAGTCCCATGCCTCTCAATGGGATGTTCATCCAGGAATATCAATGATGTATTGAGACATTCAATGCCAATATTGGTGGCATGGAATAAAATTTTAGATGACAAGCTTTTTAATGAGGTGTTCCACCTATCAGTAGGTGAAGGAAGATCACCAAAGACAAGTATGCTTGTTACATCCTCCTCTAGTCCTGGAATAGAAATGGGATGATTTTTCCATAGACATTATAGTCAGTTTTCCTAGGTCACTGAGAGGCAATGAAATGGTATGAGTGTTAATTGATAGACTGAAAAATTATACCACTTAATTCCTAATCGAGAGACTTTCTCAGTTGATATGTTGGGAAAAATATATTTCTGTGAAATCATATGACTCCATGTGGTTCTATGTACTATAAATTTAGATAGGGATTCTATTTTCACATCACAGTTCTGGTAGGGATTTCAAAAGGCTATGGGAACATAAGTGCTTATAATAATAACTTTTCACTCTCAGAGTAATGGAAAATCATAACAAAAAATATAGATTCTAGAGGATATTCTATGAGAACGAGTCCTTGATTTTAGCGGTTTATGGGATAAACATATCCCTCTCGTCTAGTTTTCCTACAATAACAACTTTCAGGCAACAATTCAGATGGATCCTTTTGATGCCTTATATGTTAGGTAATGCAATTCACCCACTATGCTGGCTAGAGGTAGGTGAGGTAGCTCTATTAGGTACTTGTCTTGTTCAGGATACTTCAGAGTAGGTTCAGCTGACCAGGAATAATATGACTTCTAATTAATCTAGATGGACTCTTAAATTGATAATTATTAATAGACTCTTGAGTTCGAGGTTAGGGATTGTGTTTTCCTTTGGGTATTTCTCATGCTAGGGAATAAACATTTATGAAAGAAGGGAAATATGTCTCCTCATTACATATGTCATTTTGAGATTCTAGAGAGAGTCAGTCAAGTATCCTATCAGTTGCTACTACCTCAGAGGTACCATGCCATGGACGATGACTTCCACATCTAAAAACATAACCAATATCATTCCGATCATTCTCATACTTTTGATCTAGAGGAATTTTAGTTGGATAATGATGCTACCTTTGAAGAGTATCTAGTACACATCATTGACCAGAGAATGAAGATTCTCCGAGGCTGATCTATCACTCTAGTATGAGTGTTATGGAAGAATGGCCATGTTTATGATGAGACTTGGGAGTGGGAGGATAAAAAATGTGCTCAATGGTCATAATTATTCTCATACAGGTTTTCTCCACCCTTGGAAGGTGAACTCGGGGATGATTTCTTTTAAGGGGGAAGACTGTAAGAACCTAGTTTTTCATTCAGTTATGGATCCTTTAAATTTCAGTATAATTCTTAATTTTGGACCTTATATGGATTCTTAATGAGTTAGAAAATGTCTTAGGGGTGTACGAGGATTGTTCGGATCCCAAAACTCATCTTTTTGGGAAACTGGACAGGTCAAATGGTTAGCGCACGATTGGAGCACATTTTGGCTAACCGTGGAGATGAAAATTTCCAAACAGAACCAAATCATAGGGTTTGTACATGGCCATGTGTACTAACCATATAGGTACCCTTTTTTACCAGGTACGCATTCATGGTTTGGTACGGTTTGTCAAACCATTCAAAGGCTATTTTCTTGGTAAATTGTCATTTTTACCCTTTATGATCTAATTAGATCCCTCCTTCTTACCTAATATAAGAACTAGTGGGATTAACATATTTCCTCTCTTTTTGGAGCATTTTTAAGACCTAAGGTTAGATTCAAGATACCTCATTCATCTGGGATCTATCAGAGCTTCCATTCATCATGTTGGATGTGCAACGGTATGTATTTGAGTTTATTTAAGTTTTTCATCTTCTCTCTTTCTCTTGACCTTGTTATCTGAGAATGGGAATTTTTCATTTTTTCCTTAGATCTACTCTGATCTAAGAAAAATCAAGGGCCAATACTGGAGGAGGATAGTTGTACAACCCAATGGTGGGTGGTCTATAACTCATCCCTCAAATTTATTGATTTTGAAATTGTCGCATCGAACCCGCCAATTTCATCAAATGTCATTTATTGAATTCATATTCCATGCTCATAATCATTAGAACCATATGGTGATTCTCTTTCCATATAAGTGATTAATTTTTAGCAGTTATGCACACAAATTAATCTACTCCATATCGGATTTTATGCCATAATTTGGTTTTTAGTATTTGACATGTTTGAGCCACTGTTCAGGTGTTACTTTTCTTGACCCTTATATGGGTATTATTTTCTATATTAAATGGCTTGATTTATATTTTGAATTTCATAATGGAAAGTACCATGTATGCTCACCACTTGACCCACCTATGTTAATTTCTTTAATTGATAATTATAGTTGAATGATTAATAGGTTGCATGTACGTAGCACCCCTTGCCACATTAATGGAGGGTAGAGGAATGAAACATAATTATTGAATATTACTCAAAGGAAATTAATAAAGGTTTCATGCCACTTGGCCTTATCACAATAATGAAAGGAATGGCTTGAACTAAATGGACATATTGATTAATTATGAATTGATTAAAAAGTTTCCTAACTACGTGACCATATAACAATAATAAAAGGCAAGGCCTGAACCAAATGAAATATTACATGATTTCATAATCAAATAGGAGTGTATTGACTTGATATCATCTTGGATTGTTATTAGGGAATTCCTTGAGAACTCAGGAACCCCATTCTGATTCAAGGATTTGGATTTCATAAGTTGATACCCACATTGATCCCAATCTTTTTCTATTATTTGGATTCTCAGTATGACACTGTAAGATCCCTTAAATATTATTAAAATATTCCTTGGATACACTCCTTGTTTCTCACATTGACAAGTAGGTTCCATGGTGAAATCCCATCTATAATGGTCATTTATTATCCCCATTTTACCTTGGATGAACTCCTAAGACTTAGTAGGTGTCACATTGTGGAATGAATTGGACTACTCTCCTTGGATTACACTCATACCCCATGTCAGACTATAATTGTAACTGAGTTGGTGACACTTGAGGTGTACGTCACCTTGGTTATTACCTCAGGACTTCATTATTAAATATAATTATCGGTAACCTTGTCCTAACGTGGAACATTCAATATTGTAAATATGTTACTTATTAATAAAGGGTAATAATTAATTAATGGAATAGTTTTGTTCAAACTCCATCTGAGTGATGAAGTAGGTACTTGGGTATTTGGTTACATTGTATTGATTTAATTCATATATGCATGCTTTCAAACTATTACATTTCCATTACATGTTCCATATGTTATATACATTGTTGATGGTGGCCCACTGAGATTTATCTCACACCCTCTTCAGGTGCTGTTTGGTACCCGATGTAGATTACATGGTTGAAGGTGTTGAAAAATGGAAGAATAAGACTTCAAACACTCGATTAATTACTTTTTAGCTTGAATCTTAATAGAATATTTCCGAGTCAGAGCTCAGGATGCTTGGGATAGAGTTTTATTTTCTTCATACTTATGGGGAATATGTTATGCCTCCTATCTTGTGTCCTTGTTTTCCAGTTTTCTATTAACATAACATATCATCTATTATTGAATGTTATTCTATTAGTTTTATTTTTTATTATTGTTGTCTCTATTATCACCTATTACTTATGTTTACATACATTAATTGTTCTATTTATCGATGTTTAAATTCATCCTCCATGCTACACTTTGGTAATGAGGTAATTCCCCATGGACACAGCCTAGTTCATCACTAATGATCGGTAGCCTTTGGAATTCAGGGAGATGTACTTGAGACCATGTGGCCTAGTAGGCTCGAGGCACACACTAAGTGGAATCCAGGTCTGTGACATCGTAATTAATGTCTAGTCATATAATACAATATGATTGTTCAGTATCACAAAGTTCCATTATAGGTGGTGTTTGTGTAGAAAAGTTAGAATAAATCATATTCAATACTGATTCAAAAAATATAATAATATAAATTTTAAAACTTATATTTCTTAATCAAGGACATCCCAAAACTACTTATTGAACACCCCAATTATAATATACTACAAATACTTACGCTAAAAACTCACACTCAACCTTAAAATATTCATAAAAAATTTCATTGGGTGAAATAATTGTGTAATCTTGTTTCATATATCTAGGTATGACAATATGTAAATTAAGGTAAAAAATAACCTACCACTTAAAACCCCTATAATACAATATTTATATCATCATTTAGTAATATAGAATATTATTCCATAAAATAAATCATTTAGAATAAAAAATACTCATCAAATATTCCGAGTATAAAATATTCATTCTTTAACACAATTTAGTCACAACATAAAATCTAAATCAACAATTTATAATACAACCTCCTTCCAAACCTCTATATTGACCCCTTGGAATACAATATCCATTTCATATCTATAGTAAAATATATATTTCCTACAATTAATTGGTATATCATAATGTAGCAGTGTCTTCCAATTATCATATGAGGAAAATTATAGATTATATAAATTCCAATAGATGACGAAAGAAAATGTGGGGGATTTAGTGAGTGTTATGAATAGTTTATTTTTTTACATGACCCTATATAAATTTAGTATAACCTAATTATTATTTATAATGAAACCTTATGAAAGCCTATATATAGGATATACTTTTTAATAGTAAGTGGGTTTGAACCCATTCTACATGGATCAATCCTCATGTTAATCAATAATTTTTATTACTCATGGAAATAACACTATGTAAGGAAAATTTTGGGAAGGGGCACACCATTGTGAAAAAATGGAATTCCAAGATAAAAAAACATATGGACAAATATATTTTCACTACATAATAAATTTTCATCATTTTTTATTATAAAAATAATTTCCTCAATTGGAAGAATAACATATAGACTTGATATACATTCATAATTCCATGTGTTCATGATAATCATATAATAAAAGTAAAATATTATTTTTAAATTTTCAATCATGATAAAATAAAACTGTTTTCATCATCATATTTTATGGATTCAGGAAAGTCTTTTTATAAATATAAGATTATTTCGACATAGTTTCAATTTTATTCATCTTTACCTTGTATGTTTTATTTTTCATGTTTGTGATTCCTTAAATTATATAATAAATTATATATTCACCATGGAAAAATTCATTTTTAACCACATATACTAATAAGAAGATGGTATAGAGTTAGGTACCTTAATTACATAATGATTGACAATTATTCATTTAGTGTTCTTTATTCTCCATTGTTAGTTCACCATATAGTATATATATTCAAAAATATTTTACCAATGGTAGAAGGAAAGATAAGGTTTGAGTTTAAAAAATAATGAGTTCAAATTCATAATTTTATTAGATTCTCCTCCATGCCCATCTTTAATTTTATATTCAGAACCATGAATTTATAATATTAAAAAATTATCATTAATCTATTGACTTTCCCAATCCAATCCTCAATTTTGTTTATAAATAACTATACCACAACTAATCAAACTTAACCCAATTTCATATTCCTATATTTCTACACTAATATATTATATAAAACATATCCATAATAATATAATAATAAATATTATAAATAAAATAATTTCATAAATATTTAAATAAATAAATTCCAAAAAAAATTATTATCGAAACATATATATGCATCATAGATTTCCCCTAAAACCATATCCAATGATAAAAACCTATTTTGATATCAATTTCATACTCGATATTTTATTTCAAAACTATTGAAAATATTATTTTACCCTTCATATGTCAATTATCTGGAATTTCACTAAAATTTTTATGAACTCCTATATTAGGATTCTCTAAGTATCTATATTATTCAGACATTAAAAATATTTTACCATCAAAAACCGAATGCCTATATCAATGGAAAAAATAAAAATAAAAAATTTATTTTTATCATAATATTGAAGATATAATATATTAGATTCATAAAATAATGTAAGAGTAACTAAAAAAATCTGGGTACTCAACACTCATATAAGAATCCTGATATAAGGTACTCTCTCCTATACCCCTATTCCACAAAATAACTATCACAAATGAAAAAAAATCCCTCAAATGAAATCTCTATGTTATAATATTTAAATTAAAAATTTAATAAATTTCACATCCTACAAAATATTTAAATTACCCTAATAAATGACATGTGATGTATTATGATGAAATTTTATGAATTCTGTATACATGAAAAATGTCATGTATCATTTCCAAATATGATGGAAACTATGATCGACACTCTACTTCCCCAAAAATGACTAATATCTCAAATGGTATAATAAAACCTCCACAAATAATATAAACCCTGTAAATAATATAAACCCACACTCTTGGATACAGTTCTGAGAAAATGAACAATAGATTTATAATTTTGATACTGATAAATGTGAGCTAGTTTTTTCCATAAAAAATAGACAACACAAAAATTAAATATTGGATCACTTACATAAACAAGTACCATTTTAGGTGTATAATTTTAGAGAATTATGAAAAATTTTAACAACATGGATTCATAAACAACTGGTTCATAAAGATAAACATCATCTCCCACTATACCTATCTTTTTATATTTCATATTAAGTCTTCAACATCTCCTACAATTTTATTCACATATGAAACCTTTCTAGACTCAGGTAATTTGATATCATTTTTCATATCCTAGGGAATAAGAATCATAATATGGGTGAGATAAAAATCTCATTAAGGTTAAAAATAATTATAATCAATTGAACGTCATCCATGAGAGTAAGATGAGAATAAGGGTATGATGAAAAAATCATAGTGCATGAGCATAACATATGGGAATTAATACCCATTAATACCTAGATCATCAATCATAAAAAATAGAATAAATATTTATCAAAGGAAATATACATAAATATTCATGAGACGTGTGATGTCAATATTGATAAAGGTATTATAGAAAACCCATATTTTTTCAACCATAAGAAGTTGAAAATAATTTTCATTAAACATAAAATCATTAACATACCTTGAATAATCATAAGATTTCCAAAACAGCCCATAAGCAGCATATATAAAGCATATAGGTAACATGGTACATCATTTTCATATCACTATTATACATGAAAAAGACATCATAGTTATACATGGGGTAACTATCCTATTAACACGTGAAATAACCATTATGGTTATACATAGAATAACCACCATTGTATATTCTAATAATCTCAAAGGAGAAAAATAGTTAGTTAACTCTACTCCTATACCCAATGCATCATAGATATATAATGGTCTCACCTTAAATTGGTTTATAAAAAATCCTCTCTTCATCATAAACAATTCTAATTAACCATAACATAAATAAATTATATATAACTTTCATTACATTTTAAAACTCTTGAAAACTTCCATTTTTTCCTTTCATTACTTTATTAACTAGTGTAAAATAAATAGGTTCTATAAAAATCTATTTGACAGAATAATAATCCATCTAGTGTATAAATATCCCCAGTGTATAATATGTAATATCATGGGTGGTTGATGTTGATCAATGGAAATACAATTAAAATATTATTAAAATAATTCCTGAGGAAAATAACCTCTTCAGAGTGAAAATTACTTTTAAAAAACTTAAAATTCAAAAAATATTGTGACAATACATTTCATTGAAAATAAAATTGAAAAAACATAAAGTAATATTCAATGAAAATAATGGCTATGATAATGGGAAATTTTTTTCATGTTGTAGATGATAAAAATAATATTCTTTTCAAACATTTCTAAAGGGTGAAAAAGTGACCCATTGAAAAAAAATTATGAAATTTATTTTTTAAAACCCTTTAAAAGAAATAAAAAAAACCATGTGAAATACCTTGAGGAAATAATTTAGGTTTATAAAATAACATTTTTAAAAAATTTCAGAAAATAAGGATATAGAAGAGAAAGATTCTTGATCCAAATGAAGATATAAGATTGTCGTCACTTATAAAACATTTCCTTGATTTTTCATAGATCAATAAGGGAGGAAATAAAAACTAATCATGTAAAAACATTCATAACAAGATTAGAATAAAATAGATTTTTTTATGAAAATTATAACATATTACTTCCACTAAATGAAATGTGAACATAAACACTCCTAAAAAAGAAAATAGATTGTAACATAAATAATTTTCCACTTTAGTAACTCATCAATCGTATACCCCATGAAGGAATAAATTAAACTCAAACATTAAATATCATTATAATAATAATATTAATTATATAACATTTTAAAGGGTTATTATATACACCTAAAAAAATAATTTAGGTGAATTACATCAATATATGTCTCGAAGAAAAAGAATTTAACATGAATAAACCTTACAAAGATCATATCATTGAATTGAGAATTAATCAATAGAGAAATTATTTGTAACAATTTTGAAAAAAAAAACATGTGTAAATACATAAATAAAAATATGTAGATCAATTTAGAAAAAATCAAGTCATAATAACGTTAATTAAAAATATTTATAACCCAAATAAATTTAATTCAGTTAAGAAACCCTTTACTACTTGGAAACATTCAATTAAAATCCCCATGGATAAAATATTTTAAATTGAAACATAAAATATAATTAATCAGAAATTATTCATGATACAACATGTAAAATTTTCCATATATACACTCTATAAAATAAATTAGGTTCTTGGAATTAAAATATATCTCAATAAAAGGGAATTGAGATAAAATCCCTTACCTCAAGCTCGAATCATCATATACATTATCTATCTTCATTAATAATAAAAATATGTTAATTATTTACATGATTGATAACCTTTTTAATAATATTTATTCCTTTTAATTCATTTATTACCTTTTTATAAACAATAATTTACGTTCACATTGGTTGTTTTTATGATATTCAGTTCAAAATTCCAAAATGATTTCAGTATGTTGAATATGGTCAATGAGATTATTATTCCATCACCAAAAGAAATATAATCACAAAAAATGATAATTTCTATACCTAAATTATACTTATAAATCCAAGTATAATATATCGTAATGAAAAATGAACTATGTTACAATCATGGAGATCATATAGATGGTAGGTCGTATGTAAAAATGAGCAACATTTTCATTTTCTTATCATTATGGGTAGAATGTAAGTATTATTTTAATTTTACATAATGATAATAATATAATATATATCATATTAAGTCATTATATATATACACTCCAATATAATCCATGTTAGATGGTGGCAGAGAACGAATCACATCACATTGTGGAGGTGGTAGTGAAAACATACGCATGAACAACATTATAATATTTTAGTGAATGAAAAAATATGAAAGAAAATGAAAATATTATCTTTTGATAATGATAAACATGTCATGAATAGTATATATACACTTTAAATCCATCATTATAACTAATAATGATATGTGGTGATAGAAAAATAGTTACATCAATCCACGAGTTGGCAGTCTACCATACACACGAATGATGAATTCCATTCCCATTTGATGGAATTAAGAGATTGATATAGGTTATTACACTAACATATCGAAATAATAGTGTATGTGATATTACTATGTTATTATATCATCATGGTTGAAGTTGATTTTATGGATGCAGATGAAGAAATAAAACACAATTGATCAGTTAATAACCATACCTCTTCTACGGACAAACCAATTTTATTTACACCTTATGTTCTCTAAAGTTTGTATTATTCCATATATATGGCCTGTATATTTTGGTGAGGGATTTTAATAAGGTATTTTTGAATTTAATTTCCAAAAACAATTTTTTTATGTTCTAAGAAATGAGATGAAGTTGATCCATTTTATAAGATGGGTGGGGAACTTTTGGTATTTAATAAAAATTAAATTAATATAAATTAACTGTGATTTACAAATGGACCTAAAATGATAATATTCAATTATATTATGAGTATGAGTCTATATAATCTCATATAATAAAATTCAGATATTTTTGTATCACATTTTTACCCTTATCATTTGGTTCTAACCTCCGATTAACCCTTTTCACACTTTCTCTGACAATAAGGTTTCTTACTCTTTGATGGTCATTATATTTAATAAAAAAGAATAAACAGACCATAAATGTACCATGGTTGTTATTTTAAATCATATAATATTCACATTGATTATTATAGAACTTTTAGTAATTTTAAATCATTTAACAAATTATTTTTCTATAAAATAACAATAATGTAAATTTTAGAACTATCCATTTACTCAGAGTTTTATATCATTGAGAAAACAAATTAAATTCAAATAAAATATTTTAATGCAACCCTAAAATGTTTTTTTGTTGTATAAAATTCATTTTTCATATTAATTATTTTAAATTATACCACTTTTATATAGTTTAATATCATATGGTTCATTTTTCCAATTATTGAATAATTACCGTGTCAGCATTGTGTAAGAATTTAAGTCAATTATTTATTATCTAAAAATTAAAAATAAATTACCATTATGGTGATAAATCAAATATATTTCAAAATAATATTTATAACTTAACATATCCTACTGTTATCCCTATGTTAAAAACGTCTTCTTTGAAAATAGTCGTGGAAATATATAAAGGAAATATCAATGAAATGGATAGTTATGATGATTGGAAAATAATTTCATTTTGTATACATTTAAAATACACATTCCTTGCAAACTTATATAAATAGAGTCAGATGTTATCCTTGTGGAAAACATTATAAAATTTCATTTAAATCCCTTTAAAATAATGAAAAAAATCATGGATAATAACTAAATGAATTCATTTATGTTTAGAAAAGAATGTTATTAATACATTATGATGAATATAGATGATGAGTTTGGAGAAATGTCATAAAAAATTTTAAAACAAACATTTTAAATATATTACCCTTTATGGCCTTTTAAAACCCCAAATCATTTGAAAGAAGGAACATAAAACACTATGAGTATAAAAGGTTCGTCATATTATATATCAATAGTAATTGTGTAAACCATATAAATGAATATAGGTGCACACTAAAAAACATGTCACAATAAAGAAAGTTTGATATGAGAAATGCATGAAAATTAGGTGATGCTATAATCAAAATCCATTAAAGGATATAACATAAAAATATTCATTAATACTCATAATTTCCATAAAACAATATGTTAATACAAATTCATTGAAAATAAGTACAACATATAAAATAAATTATGGTGCATAACATAAATTATGTCTCAAATAATTTTAATTGAGACCATGAAATCCATTTCATGTTTTATAATATTTGAATAAATATATCATGAAAGAGATAACTTTAAAAAACATTAGATATAATGATAAAATAGTCATTCATGATATATTATGTCAATAGTTAGTGTATAAAACTTATAAAGGGATGCATGTTCATATTATCATACATGCCTCCGAGAAACAACATTGAAGTGAATAATTATTACAAAAACATATCATTTTATTTATAATTATTCAATGGAATGATTATGTGTGAAAATTTTCAATCCACACAAATCAAGTAGATATTGTACATAATATAGTCATAGATCATTTTACACATAATAATGGGATAATATAGTAAATTAATTTTAAGTATATCTAAATAAATGGAAAATTAGTTAAGAAACTCCTTACCTCAAGACATGACACACTAATTATGTTCTTTAACTCTTGTTTAATAAAATTATATTAAATATTTAATAGATTAAGAAAGTTTTCCATTTTTTTAATATATCCTAAATCTATTTATTTCATCTATTTTAATGAAATATTTAATTACATAATTACTGAATTCTACATTGGATGTTTTCAAGACATTTAGTCCATAATGAAAAAAGTAAATTGGTATGTTGACCATGGTAAAATGGTCATTTATAAAAATATATACAGAATAATGAACATTAAATAATTTTCATTTTTTTACATTAAATACATTTTTAGAAATAAAAATGAAAGTTAGTTGTGAAAGATGAGTCACATAACTTTAGGAAGGTAGTATTCTACATGTATGTACGAGCGATGTAATCATTTTTTAATGGGTGGAAGGATAAAAAATAAAATAATATATGATATTAGAATATCATATTTATTACTTGAATATTAGATATATTTATTAAACAAATTATAATAACCTACCTTGTTGGGTAGTTATGAAAAATGAAGCACATCACTTTTTAGAGGTGGTAGTCCACATGTACAATGAACGATTTTATCATTCCCCATAGGATTGAAAATGATATTAATAGTATTTTTCCATTAAATGATAAAATATATTTATAATTTAGGTACTTATTATATTATATTTCTACAGTTGGGATATAATTTGATCATTATTTTTTTGGGTCTTTTTTAGGGGTGCTTCATGTGAAATTTGGAAAAATTTGGGGGCTCTGTGAATGGTTGGTACACAGTTTTCCCAAACCGTGTGGTCACCCAATAGAAATAGTGTGATCATAGACAATGGGGGTTTTAACGGTTGGTTCATGGTTTTCAAAACCTTGCACAAAACTATTATAAACAATTAAACCCTATATAGGGGCACATGGTTTGGGTTTATGGTTTGTTTAACAGTGCGGCCTTACCTAGTAAACCTTGCACACACGACTTTTTTTATTTTGAAAATTTATAAAAAATTCCCTAAACTCCTATTTAATCCTGTGGTAAACCCTAACTCAATTAAAGTTGATTTTATAAACATTTTAGGCTCTGATGAACCGATTTTGGATCCTCCAAATCTATTCCTTGGTGTATCAAATCATGGGAGATCTCATTAGATATCCTATGGTTAAGGGAATTTATTCTCATGTGTTCTATTACACCATATATTTCTCTCCTCATTACAAATTGTTTGACCATCATGTTATTGATGGATATAAAATCTTTTTAATTGAATATTTATTCTAGGTTTGATTTATAGATTTTTATTTCCATTCATCTTCATTGGAAAATCTCGTTGCAGGTGTTGTTGAAAAATGTTCTCATTAATAAATGTAAGTGGTTCAGTTTGAGTTTTTCCATATAAATAATCCTTGGTTTTCTTGATTTGATTTAAATTAATTTCAATTGATTTATGAAAACCAAATTTGAGATAAATTGGAATTGTTATTTAAATTAGCAAGGAGTTTTGGTAAAAACCAAAAATTCTAATGGAATTGGATTATGGGATGTATTTTGGAAATTGAATGAATTAAAAAATTTATTTGAGAAATGTTTTGAAAAAATGGATCAAAAAAAAATATTAAAAACTTATGTTTGGTTTTGTGTTTAAAGGGAATGTAAATATGAAAAAACCTTTTTTTGGTTTTGAGAGGGAATTGTTATTTTGAAAAGGAAAACTAGAAAATTGATTTGAGAATGATGATTTATATTAAATGAAATGATTTTACATTTTTCAATTGATTGATTAAGCACAAGGTTTCCTAGGTTGTTAGTGTGTTATTTTGGACAATCAAACCAAGAAGATAATTCCATTAAAATATATTGATAATGAAAACTCTAACGAAAATCTACTCTGAAAGAAATTATCCCTAATTGGATATTGATGAGTCGTATTTGGATTTATCCTAACATACATTCATACTAATATTTCCCTAATCACTCATATGAGAAGTGTGAGGATCATTTAACTTTAAACTATTACAAGGAAGATGACCATGGTTCTTATTATGATTGTTTTGATTATAAATTCAATTGATATATAACCATTTTTTTTCATGATAGTTGATTTAAATATTTTTTTATTTAAATTATTTATTTGAACGATTTTTGAAATGTTTTCTATCATTATTAAATTTATTATTTGTTTTAAATATGAAAATTCATCCTCATGACCTATTTTATTTCAATTCAATGCATTATTTGGTTTATTATAATGGAATATTTTTATGGAACAATTGGTGAGACACAAATAAGATTTTTAGATCATACCGTACCTTTTCCATTAGTTGTTTGTATATTTTCTTTGTCCAGGTCTGAGTAAGAGAATGTGCTTATTGGAGGAGGTGGATATTCTTGATCCTTTGGTATTGGAGTGGTTTTTTCTTTATGATTTTGGTGTTTTTGTTAAGTACTTTGATAATCTTATATTTTGATTTTCTGATATACTTACTTGGGTTATGGGACTTTCTCCCCATGGATCTTTGAACATACTAACTTGTTTCTCTATAGTTCATTGTTTTTATGAGAAATTCATTACCTCTATTATATTATATTATGATTGGTGATAAATACAAACCCATGGAGATCAAGAAATCCCTTTGGCCCATGTCAGTGTGAGCTCTACTATCAGGGTACCAGGGTATATAGGCTTGTTTATGAAACATTTGTATTAGAGGTGTAGGTTAAGAATCTTTTCATGATATCATTATGTAGTCTGGAATATATTTTCAGGACTTATGTGGATATTTTGGGTGAGTTCCTAGACACATATCATTATAATGAACTTTAATCCCCCAGTGGTGGTTTGGTAATGACATCTTGAGGAATAATTCTATCTAATTCTAGTCTTTTCCTTAATTTTGATTTGGAAAGATTAGAATCCAAATATTGATTTCTAATATTAGGGGATTAATATTTTCATTAATCATATTTAAGTTATTGACCTAATTAATATTCCAATGTGTGAAATGTTTTTTTCTAATGTTTTGTAGCATTATGCCTCTAAGAAGTCATGTGAATAGGCTCCAATAAGAATATTCTTGTGAGTAACAATGAGAAAGTCCTCCCATGGACTAGAATCTCATTGATATTATTGTCCAATTTTTCCAAGCTCTGAGAAAGGCACATTCACCCATACCTGCTCCGGTTCCAATTGTGGAACCTTAGAAGGATGAATCCTAGAATTTTTCTCAGGAGTTCCTTCTCCATAAGACACTATTTTTATAAGGCTCAAATGATCCCCGAGAGGCTATGTATTTATTGATGATGATTGATATTTTTTATGAGTTCTTGGAAATGCCTAATTTAGTCAATATGAAATCTTCCAACTTCATAATAGAGAGACCTAGAAAAATATGGTGCGACTCGATGGTGACAAAAAAAGAAGCATGAGGGTTTAGAGTGGAAAGAATTAAAATTTATTTTCACTGACCAATTTTATCTAAATTCTATGGTTCTGGTTAAGGACATAGAGTTTTTCAAACATAAGAAGGATAATAGGACCATTATTGAGTATGTAAGCCTTTTTAATGTGCTTATGTAATTTTCACCTGATATTTTATCAAATAAGAAGACGAATACTTGATGATTTGAGATTTGAAATTAGTCTGATATTTGTTCTCAAGTTTTCTTGTCGAAGCTCTCTTCTTATGATGAAATTATGGCTAAAGAATTGATAATTAAGATTGGTAGTTCTTATTTATCCCATTGGAGGTTCTATGAGTTCCTTTAAATGAAATAGAAAGTGTGATTAGTGTCATGGTGGATCCAGTTTATAGGCTCCTTCTAGATCTCATATAGTGCTTGGAAGAGGTAGTTTTACTTACTTATAGTGTGGTAATCTGGGGTATTCGAAACACGTTTTCACTAAGGAACCCATGATATTCTACTCTAGTGGATAGACATTAAACTTAAAGAAATTATGTTATATCTTCTCTACCTCATGGAGAGTAATAGTCCCATATGCACCAAAAATTACATTGGTGCAATAAAATGCTTCCAGATCTAAGGGGTTCTAGCCACAAGAATCGGTAACAAAGATTCCTCACATAGTGGAATAGTATATATAGGAATATGATTCAAGACCAGTGGCTGTGACATGTACCATCACTATATCTTCATATTTAGTGACAAATTTTTTTGATTCTGGTGCATCTCATACATTCATATAGACTCATATTGTGAACTTCCTACATCATCCAATAGATAATTTATCTGATGTGATGGATATTACCATTTCCCTCAAAATAAAGAGAGAACAAGGTATCTATTATCCTACTTATGTTTTCTATTTATCAAATATTGATTATACATATAATTTTTTGTTTCTTGAGATGGAACCTATTGATGTCATTTTTGATATTGATTAGTTCATTGATAATAAAGCAAGAATTGATTGTTATCTTCAATATGTATTCTACACTATGCTCGATGGGGTGTCACGTATCTTTCAAGGAGAATGTGACCTAGGATAAAGTAGATCCAGACATTCTTATCCATATTTTGGGAAAGTAATATTAATATTTTCTTTTTTATCAAGAGATTGAATCTTTTAGTAGTGATCTCCCTTTAGTTGTTGTTGTGTTTCCTAACATGGCTCCTTCTAATTTATTTGGGTTTACATTGGTAAGGGAGGTAGATTTTTCTCTTGATTTACGGTTGGATACTCATCTATTATCTATTCCTTCCTTCTTTATGGAACTCACTAAAATGAAATAGTTGAAGACTCATTTAGAAGATCTGTTAGAGAAATACATTTTATGGCTGAGTGTGTAAACTTGGGAGGCTTCTATTCTCTTATTTAAAAAATTTTATGGAATATTTAGCCTATATTTTGATTATTAGAAACTCAACATAGTTATAGTGAAGAACAAGTATCCATTTCCATGGATTGATAATCCATTTGAACAGTTTAAAGTGGGGAAGTGGTTCTTGAAGATTTATCTTTCATTTGGTCATCACCAGTTGAGAATAATATAATCTAAGATTAAAAAAACTACCTTCTAGAGAAGGTATAACCATTATAAGTACATTTTCATTCAATTTGGTCTAATCAATGCTCCTTTAATATTTATGGATTTGATGAAAAGGATATTACATGAGTATATTGATATGTTTGTGGTGATCTTTTTGGATGAAATACTTGTTTACTCTAAGTCCGAAGAGAATCATGTGCATCATCTGAGAGAAGTAATGGAATTATTGATAAATCACAAACTTTATTATAAGATATCAAAATGTGATTTATTGATTATATATGTGAAGTTACTAGGAATATTTTTCATAGGACATGATATCTCAGTTTATTCGGATAAGGTTAAAATGGTTATGAAATATGAAAAACCATGCAATGTTTTCAATATTCATAGCTTCTTTGGTTCAACAGGGTATTATTTATAGTTTATAAAGTATTTATTGAAGTTGGATTCTCCAATGACCTTTATCCATCAGAAGGGGGGTGATGTTTTCTTGGGATGATAAATGACAGAGTTCTTTTCTTGAGCTAAAACATCATTTTAATTCTGTGTTAGTGTTAATTCCTCAAGAGGATTGGAAGGGCTATGTGATATTTTGTGATGCATCATTTTCGGGTTTGAGCTATGTTCATGTTTAGTGTATCACTTGGTAGCCTATGAATCATTGTAGCTTAGGAAACATGAGAAGAATTATCTGACCCCTAACCTTGAAGTTTCAGTTGTGGTACAAGGGATTAAGAGTTAGATACATTACCTATTCAAATAATGGTTTTCTATGTTTTTTGACCACAAAATCTTGAGTTATATATTCTCTTAAAATTAATTGAATCTCTAACAGATGAATAGGTGGAATAATTGTAGTATTTTTATTTCGATGTTGCCTATACCTCGGGGAAAGGGAATTTCATTCTTGATTATTTGAGTAGGAAAAATCTGACCCAGGCCATGAAACAATCACTAGAAGATTGGAACATAATCAAACCTTTTTCACATTTTCATATATGTGTATAGGGAATAGGGTGTGAGGTTGTCTTCGCTAGTGTTTAGTTGACCTTCAGTCATCTCAAGATGATTCTTTGGGATCACAGTTGGATAATAAATTTAATAGCATTATGAACTTTCTTTATGATGGGGAGACCATATTTATGTGCTCATTCACTATACTTGGTTTTCTATATTTTCATAATTAATTTTTTGTTCTGTTACCAGTGAGAAAACATATGATGGGGGATTTTCATAATTCTTAATGGTATGTGAACCTAGGAACCATAATTATTTTCTATGACATGTGTTGACAACTCTAGTGGCTATGTATGATATAAGACTTTTCTAATTTTGTTTCTCATTTTTATACTTTCCAACAGGTTAATGATGAGCATCAAAGATCTCATCATTTTCTTTAACCACTTCCAAGGATGACTAGGAGGTGGGATGATATTTCTATGGAGTTTGTTCTGGGTTCCTACATACCCAATGAAAGATGAATGTAATATGGGTTTCTATCAATAGGTTCACTAAATCTTCTCATTGTATACCCATTCATGATGCAACCATAGTTGAGAAGTTGGAAAATATCTATGTGAAAGAGTTTATTTTTTTCATTGTGGACCATCTATTATTGTCATTGATAGGGATCCCTGTTTTACTTATCTCATTTGGAGAGGCCTCCAGGAGGAACTAATATCTCATGTTCATTTGAGTATAACATACAATCTATAGAAATATAGTCAGATAGAGAGAGATATACAGATTTTTGAGGATATGCTTTGTGCTTGCATCCTCGATTTTGGTGGATCATGAGTTGAACATTTTGGGATTGGTTGAGTTTTAATATAATAATATTCATTTCTTTTCAATCAGAATGGATCCTTTTGAGGCCTTGTATGGATATCCTTGTAAATATCTACTCTGTTGGTCAGATATCGAGGAATGTTCATTTGTTGGACTAATATTAGTTTGGGAGATTTCAAGAAAGTTTCATTTTATTCAATATACAATGTTTATGGAATGTTTCCGACATAAATCTTATGTTGACAGTCATTGTAGACCATTGGAGTTTTCAGTTGGTGACTATGTGTCCTTGCTAGCTTCACCATATTTGGGTCATCAATGTATTGAGGGGAAAGGAAAACTTGATCCAAATTTTGTAAGACCTTTTGAGGTTATTGGGTAAGTGGGGAATCTGGAATACCATTTTTCATTTCCACCATAATTGACATTGATACATAACGTATTCCATTTATATAAACTTTGAAAGATCTTTCTGACCTATCTCATGTTTTGAGATGGAGTGGTCTTGAGGTTGTGCCTAATTTATCCATGAATGAGTATCCATTAAGGGTAGTTGATCCCTATAACAAGGTAATTATTGAGAGAATGATAACTTTGGACTTTGTGATATGTTATCATGGTTATGATTCACATGCAACATAAGAACATGAGAAACTAATGAGAGAGTAGAGGCCTCATATCTCTGATATTGAAACTTCTTGACCGGATTTCTAGAGATATAATGTTTTTATGGGGTGGGGGTGGGGGGGGGGGTTAACAACCAGTTATAGGTTTTTAAGTACACCTCAACCCTCCTTTTTATCCCTCTTTTTGGGACATATTTAGGGGTACTTGGGTGAAATTTGGAAATTTTGGAGGCTCTTTTGGCTCTACACGGTTGGTACATGGTTTTACCAAACCGTGATACCTCCAAGTGAAAACCATATAACCCTAGACAATGTGGGTGTGAATATTTAGAACATGGTTTGAAAAACTATGCACCAACATATTTGAAACTTTTCACCCTATTATATGGTTTCATGTTTAGTGTGCATGGTTTTTCTAACAACAGAGCCCTTCCCATCTAACCATGTGCATGAGGCTTTTTTAATTATAAAAATTTATAAAATATTTACTTAACCTCTCTTTAACCCCCCATATGAACCCTAACTCAACCAAATTCAATTTACTAGGTCTTGTAGGCACTAAAGAACTAATGTTGCCTCCTTCAAACCCATTCCTTGGTGGATCGAAGCATATCAAATCTCATTCGATATCCTTTGAGTAAGTGAATCCCTTATCGTGTGTTATATTTTACTCTTTATTTCTCTCCTTGTTAAAAAGTTACTGATCATCATGTTGTTGATGGATATAGAGACTTTTTAATTTAATCTTGATTCTGGGTTTTATTTTTGGATCTCTATTTCTATTTTTCATCATTGTAAAATCATATTGTGGGTGTTATTGATACATGATCTATGTGATAAAGTCAGGTGGTTCCATTTGAGTTTCTTTGTATAATTAAACCTTGATTTTCTTGATTTTATTTAAATTTATTTCAATTGATTTATGAAAACACTATTTGATATGAATTTTAATTATGATTTTAATTGGAATGGATTTTTTTGGAACCCCCAATTTCATTGGAGTTGGAATTGGAATTGGGGGTGTATTTTAGAAATAGATGGAATTAATGAATTGATTTGCAAATTGTTTAGAGAATAAAAGGATTAAAATGAAATGATAAAAACTTTTGTGTTGAAAAGGAATGAAATCATGAAAAATCCATGGTTTGGTTATAGAAAGTGAATTGTAATTTTGAAAAGGAAAAGTGGGAATTATAATTGACAATAATGATTTATTTGAAATGAAATGATTTTACATTTCTCAATTGATTGATTAAACACATTTTAGCCAAGGTAGTTAGTGGGTTATTTGGGAAAAAAGTGCTAGGATGATGTCCCTGAAAGCTCATTTAAGATTCAAAATCTAAAAAAAACCTAGTTAGGAAGATATTACCCCTGATGATATGTTGATGAGTCTTATTTGGTTTAAGCCTGAGGGATGTGTGTAAACATATTTCCATGATCACTGATATAAGATGTTTGAGGATCCTATAAAAAACTATCATACCATAGGGTATATGAACATGTATCTTGTTATTGTTGTCTTGATTATAAATTCCATTGATAGAAGAATTTTTTATTCATGCTAGTTGATTTATATAAACTATTTTATATAAAATATTTATTTGATCCATGTTTGAAATGTTTTCCATAATTATTAAATTAAATAATTCTTTGTTTTAAATTTTAAAATATATATCAATTACCTATTTTATTGAAATTGAAGAAATAATTTTTTTATTGTTATGGTATATTTTTATAGAACACATGGGTAGACCCTATTAGGACTTTTAGCTCACACCTGACCTCTTTCTTTAAGCATTTTTAGTTTTCCTTCTAATAAATCCAAGTAAAGGGAAAGTACCTCTTAGAAGAGGTGGATGATCATGATCAGTTGGGATAGGAGTGGTGTTTCCTTTTAGATGTTTTTCTTTCTAATGAGAAATTTAGTGATGTATTATTTTTGGTTTTTTGATATACCTATTTAGGTTTTGTTACTTTCTCCATATGAAGTTTTGAGCATACTGACTTGTTTCTTTATCTTTCACTATTTTGAGCTAAATTTCTTCCATATTTTATATTTTATGATACCATGTTCTAGTTGCCTACCCATGGGGGTCAAGAATGTTCTTCAACCCATGTGAGTGCCGGATTTGGTATCATGGTTCTAGGGTATCCAGGCTAGTTTTAATATTATGTTTAAAATAAAGAAATAACTGCGATAGAATTTTTTTCCTGAAAAATGTATTATTTTTTTATAAAAAGGAATTTATAAAAAAAATTAAGAATAATATGAATTAAAATGAAATTATTTATATATTTTCAATAAAAATTAACTAATGATATTTTATAATTAATTCAAATCATAATGGGATATTGAAAATAATTGATTGGAAAATAAAGCATTAAATAAATCAATATTTTATTCACTATTCATTAAAATATTAATCTTTTTTGAAAATATCTAAATACCATATAAAAATAATTATTATTATAAGGCCCCAGCCTTAAACCTTACTTAATCTTGAGTTATTACAAGATTACACATTGAGGATCTTTTCGGGTTTAGAGTTTTAGAGAATTAGATCATAAAACTTGCATTACATTCCACATATAAACAAAGTGGTTACATAAAGATAGTATTCTTCATTCCCATCAATGGAAACACATTTAAAATAAAACATGGATTATTTCTTGACACATCCTTGACTCTATCATCTTATCATGTACCTTTCCCTTGACCTGTGAAAAACATTTCAAAAACTTGGGATGAGCATAAAAACTCAGTATGGGTTATAAAAAAAACATGGAAAGGAAACATGAGTTCATATATACATAAGAATGAAATCATACTTTACCCATAAAACATAGGCACTTTAACATACCTCATAAAATAATGAATAAATCATAGAAATCATAAGACATAAAGGTAACTTGAGGCATTCATAACATTCTTACGTAGGGAGTAACCCTCTTGGTTACGTTTGGAATAACCACCACAGTATATTCCCTAACATCTCTTCGGAGAAACCTTAACGTTTCACTCCTTCGCGTTACCCAATGCATTGGAGAGCTATAACGGGCTCACCCGCCCTTAGTTTATCACGGAACCACCCGTCTTCATAATAATGCCCAAGAACCATAACATAATCATATCACATAAAACATGCATAAAGGAAACATAAAATTTCCACATTTCAATCACGATATATCAATAAAACAAATTGATATAAAAACATTATGAAAACCATTTTCAATACTAAAATAAAAGAAAAGTAAAACATGGTATTTATTTTTCTTTTAAAAAGAAGGTATGGCTTGTAGAGGAAGCTGAAACTCAAATAACGGTCACGACGGCGGAGAAGTCGTTGTCGCCGCATACGTACGACAAAAACATTCCCTTTTTTCGTTTAGTAAACGCTTCGTATAAAAAAGATTCCTTTTGAATAAATGTAAAAGTCAAAAGGGTTTATACACCGTATAAAAGAAAGTTGTGTATAAAATAAAATATGCCTCAATGAAAGGAGATTGAGACGAAGTCCCATACCTCGTATCCGACTTGACCCGACCGTTCTTTAATCTTCTGAATAATAAACTTGAGTTAATCTCTACTTTCTTATGAATCTTTTTCAAGTTCATTATTCCTTTTATACCATGTTATGAACATCATGTAATCAGTTAAGTTAATAATGTTCATTTTGTCGGTATTTGGTTCTTAAGTCAAAAATAGACTTCTTACACTTACATGTTGTTAATTTGGTCATAGGTTCATTATATCCAGAATGATATTAATGATTTGGATAACATATATATCATATATATTCATCATATACATGTATTCATAATATTACATCACATTTAGAGGTAAGAAATGAAATGCACCGTTCATGGAGACAGTAAGCCGTACGTACGCATGAACGCTACTTCCATTTCTATTTCATATTTTCTGGAATGGAATCATAATGATATAAGAGTATATTATAATTCCAGTATAATAACATATATAATATCATTAACTTTATCCTTTACACATCCCACATATGGTATTAATGAATCAAATCACTTTCAGGGGGCGGTAGTCCACACTTCCTAAAATGAAGATATCATGTTTACCCATAATGGAAACCATAAAGGTATGCCAAAAATGAAAAAAATAAGCTTAAGGAAAACATAAACATATTATACATCATATATAAAAATAGTGACATCATAATGGCCACCTTTGAAGGTGTTGAATGAGTGTTGAACAATCATCGTTTCGGGAGGCAGAATTTCTCCATCCACGGAAACCGTATGTTCTTTAACCATTTGATGTAGTTGTGTGAGAGTGTAGCTCAAATAAATATTATAACAACATCCTTTTATATTGAAGGTACTGGTGTTGTTACAAAACAAGTAAATAAAAAGAGTTTAGGGGGTTGGAGAAGCAAAATAAAACAAATGAACATGAGAGAATGAATTACCTTAAAAAGTGTAACTCCTTTTGATTTGAGCCTAAAGGGTTCCTTTGAAAGGATTCTGCCCAAAGGGAATCCTCTAGGATGAGGAGAGGGATGTGGAGAGAGTAAATGTGCAGGGGTTGGCCGAGCCAAAGGCTTGAGGAGTGTCTGAAATGAGGTAGAGGTGGGGGCCTTTTATAAGAGGAGAGGAGGGGAAATTTTGGAAAGTAAAGAAATATTACTTTATTTGAAAATGTGTTTCGGTTTTAAAAGGTCCCACATTGATATAATTCGTGTATAAGGTGATAAGGGTTAGAAATCCACTCATTCAATTGGTTTTGGCCATGTGTAGTTCATAGATTTTACATTATCTTTCCATTTTATTTAAATCGTCAAATAATGATGTCATCGCTGCATCATTATTATGTCATAAATAATTTAATTTATTTAACGTCTAAAAATCATAAAAAAATACTATGATGTAGGAAATCTTTTTAGCTTTCCAATGACTATTTATAATCAAATATCTGATCTTTATAACCCTATGTAAAAATTGTTTTCGTAAAACATCTCTTGTTTGTGTCATTTTTTACTTTAACATTTAATAAAAAGTTATTTATGTCATTTCCAAACCAAAGTGTCTCCATGGGGTCCCCTAGTTGACCCATGGCTTGTCTTGGTTGGACATGACACAACCAATAAGGTTGGGACATGTGTCTAGGTCATTTCATATTATTAAAGCATTATTTATACCTTAAACTACACTAATTACCACTAATCGCGATTAAGAACTTAATAAGTTACTATTCACCAAAAAATTATTTTAATCTCATTGAACCACATTTTACTTCTTAATGACAACCATGTATGTTGGATTTTCAAAATTCAATACACATTAGTGGTAAACTTTTATTTAACTGAAAAATCAGTTTGCTTGATTACCACTTAGTGGTTTCACTATTCATCAAAAATTGAAGTTTTTCAGAAAATTACCAAAAATTCACCCTAATATATATTTGATATTCCGAATTCAAAAATGAATAATATTTTACAAAATTCAAATCATATAAGTCACATTAATTAATTTAATAATTAATTCTCGCTGCCAGAGTAAATAGCGTGTTTTTACAAAACAATAAGTATCAAAAGATTGACACCAGTTTAAGTCTAATTTCAAAGTGAAATTGATTCCAATGACCACCATTGGATAAAATTGTAAAAATATATTCTAATTCCACTTCAAAACCAATTCAAAACATAATCTAATCATATAAATAAATTATATTAAAAAGCAGTTTTGATGTAAAATGCAGTATTTTTCACTATTCATTAAAAAATGAACATTGTCAGAAAAATACCAAAAATTCACACAAGGTAAATTTTGATGTCCCAATCATAAAGGATAAGTTTATTTTGACAAAAATAGTTTATAAAATTGTCAAAATATAGATTCAAAAATGGTTTTCCATCAAAAGTCAGTAAAACAATCTTTTAAGAATATTAGTGTATTCCATGCATAAGATTGTATCTATTTTCATTTTAAGCCTCTATAACACTATCTTAATCATTAAAAGACATAGATAAAAATATCTATTATTCATTACTTACTTGGGATGTTACATCCTTCCCCCCTTTAGAAAATTGCGTCCCCGCAATTTATTTACTTATCGAATAAATGGGGGTACTTATCCCTCATTGCATTTTCAGATTCCCATGTTGCCTCTTCAATCATGTGGTTTTTTCCACAAAACCTTTACCTGCTTAATCTCCTTATTCCGTAACACTTTCTCCCTGTGGTCAAGAATCTGGACCGGTTGTTCCTCATAAGATAGGTTCTCTTCCAGCTGAACTACCTCTGGACTCAAAACATGAGATGGATCTGGCATATACTTTCTCAACATCGACACGTGAAAAACATTGTGTACCTGAGATAAACTCGGAGGTAAAGCCACTCGGTATGCAACTGATCCAACTCTTTCCAGAATTTCATATAGTCCAATAAACCTTGGACTCAGCTTTCCTTTCTTACCAAATCTCATCACACTTTTCCAAGGAGAAACCTTGAGAAAAACATGATCACCTACCTCGAAAGATAGATCCTTCCTCCGGTTATCCGCATAACTCTTCTGCCTGCTCTGAGCTGTTCTCATGTCTTTCTGAATCAGCTGAACTTTTTCTGCCATCTCTTCTACCAATTCTGGTCCCATCAACTTCCTTTCACCCACTTCATCCCAGAAAGCTGGAGTTCGACACCGCTTCCCATATAATGCCTGAAATGGTGCCATCTGTATACTGGAATGGAAACTGTTATTATATGAAAATTGAACCAAAGAAAGATGTTGGTCCCAACTTCCCTGATAATCCATAGAACAAGATCGTAGCATATCCTCCAATGTCTGAATTGTTCGTTCTGACTGTCCATCTGATTGAGGATGAAAAGCTGTACTAAAATTTAATTCAGTACCCAACGACTTCTGAAGGCCTTTCCAAAAGTTAGAAGTAAACCTGGGATCACGATCCGATACAATGGAGAGAGGAACTCCATGTAACCTGACTATCTCTTTAAGATACAAACGGGAAAGTTGATCAAGAGAGAAAGTATCTCGTATAGCAAGGAAATGAGCAGATTTGGTCAAGCGATCAACAATAACCCGGATTGCATTATTACCTCGAGATGTCTTCGGTAATCCAACAACAAAGTCCATGGATATATTCTCCCATTTCCACTCTGGCACTGGAAAAGGCTGAAGCATCCCTTTCGGTAACTGCCGCTCTGCTTTAACCTGCTGACAAGTCAAACACTTCACAGTAAAATCAGCAATATCTCTTTTCATTCCATCCCACCAGTAATACTCCCGCAGATCTCTATACATCTTAGTACTGCCCGGATGAACTGAAAACGGAGAACTATGAGCTTCACATAACAACTCTCTCTTCAACTGTGAATCACAAGGCACACACAATCTCTTCCCAAATCTCAAAACGCAATCATTATCAATGTTGAATTCAGGCAACTTACCTTTCTGAACCAGCTCTACCTTTTTCTTTAACTCACTGTCTTGTTTCTGTGCTTGCTTGATTCTATCTGATAGAGAAGATCTCACTGATACCTGAAACAAAACAGAAGGACTTTTTGCACCAACAACTTCTATGCCAAAGTTCATCAAATCGTTAACCAAAGGATCACGTTCCAACCGCAACATTTTTAATGAAGCATTACTTTTTCGACTCAAAGCATCAGCCACTTTATTTGCTTTTCCCGGATGGTAATGAATTGTAAAATCATAATCCTTGATTAATTACAGCCATCTCCTTTGTCTCAGGTTCAATTATTTCTGAGTGAATATATACTTTAAACTTTTGTGATCGGTATATATTTCACACTTTACTCCATACAAATGATGCCTCCAAATTTTTAAGGCAAAAACAACAGCAGCTAATTCCAAATCATGTGTAGGGTAATTTACCTCATGAGTTTTCAACTGTCGTGAAGCATAAGCAATTACCTGATAATTCTGCATTAGGACGCAACCAAGTCCTTTCAATGAAGCATCACTGTATATAACAAACTCACCATTCCTGGAAGGTAGTGCCAAAACTAGAGCATTCACCAATCTTCTTTTCAATTCCTGAAAACAATCATCACATTCTTTTGTTCAGATAAACTTAACACCCTTCCGAGTTAGCTTAGTCATTGGACTAGATAACCGTGAAAAATTTCTAACAAACCTTCGGTAATAGCCCGCAAAATCAAGGAAGCTACGAATCTCGGATACATTTGTGGGTCTTGGCCATTCTTCCACAACTTTTGTTTTTGCAGGATCAATAGTTATTCCATCTTTAGAAACAATGTGACCAAGGAAAGAAATTTGTTGCAACCAAAACTCACACTTGCTGAATTTCCCATACAGTTTCTTTTCTTTTAAGGTTTGCAAGATAACCCTTAAATGTTTTTCATGCTCCTCTTTAATTTTAGAAAACACCAAAATATCATCAATGAAAACCACCACAAACTTATCCAAGAACTCATGGAAAATTCTATTCATTAAGTCCATGAATACAGCAGGTGCATTGGTTAGCCCAAAAGGCATTACTACAAATTTATAATGGCCATATCTCGTACGGAACGCGGTCTTCGGAATATCTGCCTCCTTTACCTTCAGCTGATGGTACCCCGATCTCAAGTCAATCTTTGAAAAAAACTGAGCTCCCTGGAGCTGATCAAACAAATCATCGATATGAGGCAAACGATATTTGTTCTTAACAGTGATATTATTCAAGGCTCTATAATCAATGCAAAGTCTCATAGAACCATCTTTCTTTTTAACAAACAAAACAGGAGCACCCCATGGTGATGTGCTAGGTCTAATGAAACCTTTCTCTAATAAATCTTACAATTTCTCCTTCAACTCTAAAAGTTCAATTCGTGCCATTCGATAAGGGGGTTTTAAAATTGGTTTAGCATCAGGAACTAAGTCAACAGTAAACTCAACTTCCCGATCTGGTATTATTCCAGGAAACTCATCAGGAAAAACATCAGGACACTCATTTACCACTGGCACGTCATTAATCTGAACAGTTCCTTTATTTTCAACGACATGTTCAAGGTAACATTCATTTCCATCTTTTACAAGTTTCTCGGCCTCTTGATATGTTATCAAAAGTAAGGGTTCATTCTTGTAAACAAACTGAAAGTCTTTCTGAAAAGAAACTTCTTTAGCTCTACAGTCAATCTTAGCATGGTAGATAGAGAGCCAATCCATACCCAGGATAACATCAAACTCTACTAGAGGTAGAACAATAAGGTTTTCAAGTAGGTTCTTTCCACAGATAAGGATAGGAAGATTCTTATAAATTATTTTTGCCTCAACATTTCCCCCAGGTGTTTTTACCAAAAGTTCAGGAGTCTTTTCTTGAGATGGTATTCCCATTTTACTAGAAAAGGTTTCAGAGATGAAAGAATGTGTAGACCCCGAATCAAACAACACACTGGAATAATCTGAAAAAACAAACAAAGTACCTGATACAACTTCATTTGATGGCCCGACATCTGCTGAAGTAGTTGTAAAGGATTTCACACCCCTTTCTGCTTGTAGTCAAACTGCTTCCCATCACTCAAGCTCCTTGTCGGACACTCGTTTGCATAGTGACCCATCTCATTGCACTTATAACATTTCACTAACTGCAAATCAAATTTGTTCTTACCTTCACCTTGATCCTTTTCAGTGCAATCACGAGCCTTATGTCCCATCTTACCACATCGGTAGCACTTCCCAGAATTCAGAAGACATTCCCCAACATGCCTTTTTCCACATTTATCACAAACTGGAAACTTAGTTCTCTTACCATCAGACTTTTTTGAAGAATTCTTACCTTTCTCCTGCCACCTCAGTCTCTTCTTCTGCTGGTTTTTATAGAAAACTTGGTCATCGGCAAACTCCATTTCCACCTTCTCAGCACATCGAACAAGCTTTTCATAAATTTTAAACTCACGAGAAGATAATGCCCCTCGATACTTTGGCTTTAATCCTGAGTAGAAACGATTGATTTTACTATCAAGGTCTCGAATAAAATTTGGAGCATACCTTGCCAATCGAGTGAACCTTTCTTCATAGGCAGCCACTGAGTCTTCTTCTTGCCTCAATTCCAAAAATTGCTTTTCCATCCTAAGTCGAACAGCCTTAGGAAAATACTTCTCAAGAAACATACCTTTGAATTCATCCCAGTCAAGAGCATCAATCTCATCAGCGTCCCTGATTTTTTTAACCATAGACCACCACTGATCTGCTTCACCCTCCAAACGGTAAATAACAAGACTAACCTTTTGATTGTCTGAACACCCCATGACATCAAAAATCTTCTCCAGTGCTTTAATCCACCCTTCAGCTAGCACAGGGTCAGATGATCCTCTGAATGATGGTGGATGTTGCCTCATGAAATGTTCCACTACTGACATGTTCTTCTGCGGTTCGTCTGGCTGATCTCGTGTATGGATACCACCGCCATTTATCGCTTGAGTCAACTGCGCCATTACTGCAACGAACTGTTCAGTTCCAATTCCGACCATTTCTGGATGCTGATTCGGAAGGTTATTTCCTTCTGTATGCCTTCCTAGCACTGCTTCCCTGTTTCCTCTGCGGAAAACCATTCTGAACAAACATGTCTTAGATGAAGCAACATGGTAATCTTTAAATGCTATATCATTTCGAAAAAAAATATTTTTGGATAATCATTTAATAGAATTCTAACTCCTAAAGTTATCTAAACCGACCTCTGATACCAACTATAAGGCCCCAGCCTTAAACCTTACTTAATCTTGAGTTATTACAAGATTACACATTGAGGATCTTTTCGGGTTTAGAGTTTTAGAGAATTAGATCATAAAACTTACATTACATTCCACATATAAACAAAGTGGTTACATAAAGATAGTATTCTTCATTCCCATCAATGGAAACATATTTAAAATAAAACATGGATTATTTCTTGACACATCCTTGACTCTATCATCTTATCATGTACCTTTCCCTTGACCTGTGAAAAACATTTCAAAAACTTGGGATGAGCATAAAAACTCAGTATGGGTTATAAAAAAACATGGAAAGGAAGCAGGAGTTCATATATACATAAGAATGAAATCATACTTTACCCATAAAACATAGGCACTTTAACATACCTCACAAAATAATGAATAAATCATAGAAATCATAAGACATAAAGGTAACTTGAGGCATTCATAACATTCTTACGTAGGGAGTAACCCTCTTGGTTACGTTTGGAATACCCATCACAGTATATTCCCTAAAATCTCTTTGGAGAAACCTTAACGTTTCACTTCTTCGCGTTACCCAATGCATTGGAGAGCTATAACGGGCTCACCCGCCCTTAGTTTATCACGGAACCACCCGTATTCATAATAATGCCCAAGAACCATAACATAATCATATCACATAAAACATTCATAAAGGAAACATAAAATTTCCACATTTCAATCACGAGATATCAATAAAACACATTGATATAAAAACATTATGAAAACCATTTTCAATACTAAAATAAAAGAAAAGTAAAACATGGTATTTATTTTTCTTTTAAAAAGAAGGTATGGCTTGTAGAGGAAGCCGGAACTCAAATAACGGTCACGACGGCGGAGAAGTCGTTGTCGCTGCATACGTACGACAAAAACATTCCCTTTTGTCGTTTAGTAAACGCTTCGTATAAAAAATATTCCTTTTGAATAAACGTAAAAGTCAAAAGGGTTTATACACCGTATAAAAGAAAGTTGTGTATAAAATAAAATATGCCTCAATGAAAGGAGATTGAGACGAAGTCCCATACCTCGTATCCGACTTGACCCGACCGTTCTTTAATCTCATGAATAATAAACTTTAGTTAATCTCTACTTTATTATGAATCTTTTTCAATTTCATTATTCCTTTTATACCATGTTATGAACATCATGTAACCAGTTAAGTTAATAATGTTCATTTTGTCGGTATTTGGTTCTTAAGTCAAAAATAGACTTCTTACACTTACATGTTGTTAATTTGGTCATAGGTTCGTTATATCCAGAATGATATTAATGATTTGGATAACATATATATCATATATATTCATCATATACATGTATTCATAATATTACATCACATTTAGAGGTAAGAAATGAAATGCACCGTTCATGGAGACGGTAAGCCGTACGTACGCATGAACGCTACTTCCATTTCTATTTCATATTTTCTGGAATGGAATCATAATGATATAAGAGTATATTATAATTCCAGTATAATAACATATATAATATCATTAACTTTATCCTTTACACATCCCACATATGGTATTAACGAATCAAATCACTTTCAGGGGGCGGTAGTCCGCACTTCCTAAAATGAAGATATCGTGTTTACCCATAATGGAAACCATAAAGGTATGCCAAAAATGAAAAAAACAGAAGCTTAAGGAAAACATAAACATATTATATATCATATATAAAAATATTGACATCATAATGGCCACCTTTGAAGGTGTTAAATGAGTGTTGAACAATCATCGTTTCGGGAGGCAGAATTTCGCCATCCACGGAAACCGTATGTTCTTTAACCATTTGATGTAGTTGTGTGAGAGTGTAGCTCAAATAAATATTATAAAAACATCCTTGTATATTGAAGATACTGGTGTTGTTACAAAATAAGTAAATAAAAAGAGTTTAGGGGGTTGGAGAAGCAAAATAAAACAAATGAACATGAGAGAATGAATTACCTTAAAAAGTGTAACTCTTTTTGATTTGAGCCTAAAGGCTTCCTTTGAAAGGATTCTGCCCAAATGGAATCCTCTAGTATGAGGATAGGGATGTGGAGAGAGTAAATGGGCAGGGGTTGGCCGAGCCAATGGCTTGAGGAGTGTGTGAAATGAGGTAGAGGTGGGGGCCTTTTATAAGAGGAGAGGAGGGGCACTTTTGGAAAGTAAAGAAATATTACTTTATTTGAAAATGTGTTTCGGTTTTAAAAGGTCCCACATTGATATAATTCGTGGATAAGGTGATAAGGGTTCGAAATCCACTCATCCAATTGGTTTTGGCCATGTGTAGTTCATAGATGTTACATTATATTTCCATTTTATTTAAATCGTCAAATAATGATGTCATCGCTGCATCATTATTATGTCATAAATAATTTAATTTATTTAACGTCTAAAAATCATAACAAAAAAACTATGATGTAGGAAATCTTTTTATCTTTCCAATAACTATTTATAATCAAATATCTGATCTTTATAACCCTATGTAAAAATTGTTTTTGTAAAACATCTCTTGTTTGTGTCATTTTTACTTTAACATTTAATAAAAAGTTATTTATGTCATTTCCAAACCAAAGTGTCTCCATGGGGTCCACAAGTTTACCCATGGCTTGTATTGGTCGGTCATGACACAACCAATAAGGTTGGGACATGTGTCTAGGTCATTTCATATTATTAAAGCATTATTTATACCTTAAACTACACTAATTACCACTAATCGCGATTAAGAACTTAATAAGTTACTATTCATCAAAAAATTATTTTAATCTCATTGAACCACATTTTACTTCTTAATGACAACCATGTATGTCGGATTTTCAAAATTCAATACACATTAGTGGTAAACGTTTATTTAACTGAAAAATCAGTTTGCTTGATTACCATTTAGTGGTTTCACTATTCATCAAAAATTGATGTTTTTCAGAAAATTACCAAAAATTCACCCTAAGCTATATTTGATATTCCGAATTCAAAAATGAAGTCTATTTTACAAAATTCAAATAATATAAGTCACATTAATTAATTTAATAATTAATTCCTGCTGCCAGAGCAAATAGCGTGTTTTTACAAAACAATAAGTATCAAAAGATTGACACCAGTTTAAGTCTAATTACAAAGTGAAATTGATTCAAATGACCACCATTGGATAAAATGGTAAAAATATATTCTAATTCCACTTCAAAACCAATTCAAAACATAATCTAATCATATAAATAAATTAGATTAAAAAGCAGTTTTGATGTAAAATGCAGTATTTTTCACTATTCATTAAAAAATGAACATTGTCAGAAAAATACCAAAAATTCACACAAGGTAAATTTTGATGTCCCAATCATAAAGGATAAGTTTATTTTGACAAACATAGTTTATAAAATTGTCAAAATATAGATTCAAAAATGGTTTGCCATCAAAAGGCAAGAAAACAATCTTTTAAGAATATTAGTGTATTCCATGCATAAGATTGTATCTATTTTCATTTTAAGCCTCTATAACACTATCTTAATCATTAAAAGACATAGATAAAAATACCAATTATTCATTACTTACATGGGATGTTACAATTATATTATGATTTAAAAATAGAAATCCTTTTTATAAAATAATAAATCAAAAAGTTGTAGAAATTAATTATAATTTTCAATCACAAAAATCAATAAAAACATTTCTGAATTAAAAATATTTTTTGAAGAATAAAATATCTACAAAAAGTTTTGTTCATTTTTCATAATAATTAATAATTACATTTTTATTAATTAAAAAAATAATATATATATTTCATATTGATATTACTCTTATTCATATTGACCAAATTAATAACTAGGTTATAATTATCAAATTTAAATAATATTATTTCCTATTTCATTTAAACTCAAGTTTAAGTGTAGAATGTGGTATATAATATAGAATTATTTTAGAAAATGTGGGTGGAACATTTTCCCCCTTTATTAAATTTATCATTAAAATTTTATATTTAGCTATGTAATCATGGGTTTAAAATTTAGAAACACCATTTTTGAAAACCCATAACATAATAATGGCTAATAAAACATGAGTTTGAAAATATAGAATGAGAAATATTATGGTCATCAATAATAACAAAATACTGGCTTTCCAAATTGGAGAGTATTAGTGGACAGTAAAAATATGGACATGGAGGGAATAATTGATTACTAAATAATGATAGGGGAGTGATAGAGAACATTGATCACATGAAATTGAATGATTATAACAATGTCAATGATCACACATCCATAATCCAATTAGGTGTGAAAATGGAAATTAATAAATCATAAATGAAGGTAATAGGATAACATTTTTATTTCAATATCATTTTCCAAAAGTTAAATAATTTATTTACCATCCAGACTATAAATATAAATAAATATAGTTGCTTTGTTTTTTCATATTTATAAATTTAATTTCACCTTTTGGTTTATGTTTAAATCATTTTCCACATTTTCTCATTTTTATACCAAATGTTTTATATGCATATTTAATATAAGAAACACTATAATCCACTTTTGGTTGATAATGAGGTATATAAAATGATAAATTTATTTTCTTCATATATTTAATATAACCAAAATGATTACTACAAGTTATGATAACTCACAAATTTAATAATCCCACATATGGGGAAATTGTACATTAATCTCTAAAATTAAACAATAATACCAAAACTTCAAATGAAATTATTTCATAAACAATTAACCTGATATCCAAAATAACCTCAATAAGAACATATTAATATTAACATTTATCTTATTACATTAAAATTACATCCCCAAAATGGAATAGAATTAATCCATAATGACATTTATGTTAAATAACAAGACACACCTAAGGGTTACTTATAATTTTACCCAACATAAAATCTCCCAAAATATCATTATTCACATTAAAATATCATTACATAAAATCGAAAAGGGGGTGTTTATACCATTGAACTTATGTTCAATATTAAACTTATAAACCCATCACAGTATCTATAAATCTTAAGTTAGCCTCACATAAAAACATATTAATTGACAAAGATATCCAAACCCATTCCCTGATACCAATTATAATATCCTTAAATCCACAATCAAAAACATGGTGCTTGAACCATTATCTTTATATTTCAGGGTTTAATACCAAAAAATGTGATCCATTTTTATTCATCTTAAAAAAATTAATTATCAATTTTTTTGATCACTTATATTCCCAAATATCGTTAAGTATTAGAGTATTAGAGTACTTGGATATACCCTTACATAACAGTACCCATGTTCTAATGTTGGAGTTTTTACAGCTATACCCAATATTTATTATTTAAAAATAATTCTTCAAAATCTCCCATAAATTTTTTCAAAAATAAAACCATTATAGAAATAAATCATGAAACAACATTCTTAATAACCATGGGAAATGGGAAATATAAGAAGGGTAATCACAAACTCCTACTAAGGTTAAACATAAGCCTTAAAAAATCAATTTAATTAGTGATCACAAAATTAACATAAGGGTATGGCGAAATAATCAAAGTGAATGAGCATAAAATAATAAAATTTTCACCCATTAAAACATTGATCATTAAACATGTCACATGGACTAAATATTTTTCTATGGAAACAGTACTGAGAATCAATAATCACAAGTCTTGTGATGTCAATGTTGATAAAAAAACCATTAAAACTCATAGAAAGTACATATATATTTTTAAACATGGAACATTGTATCCATCAACTGTGTTCACTCATGTCAAAATAATTGGATCCAAGTTAAATCAACAGTATAAACCTCCTCGGTTCACACCCTCCTTTAATCTTATAAAGACAATGAACATGACCAAATTCATTGAGGAGATATATCGGGCTAAATGATCGTATAAGATATATTAGGATCACCAATAATCATGATATTTATATGGAACACTAATAATAATTAATAATGACCAGGTATCATACATGAATATAACATATTTAATCTTTCATTTTAATGTCCTCTCTTTAAAAAGAGATTTAAATACATTATAACTAGATGTATCTGTGGAAATGAAATGGGATTCCTAAAGATATATTTAAAAAAAAATCATAATCATTATAGATAAATAATATAGATGGTATCATAATTTAACATTCATAGTAAATAGTAAGTAAAATTAAATTATGTTTACATAGTAGTATAAACCTTTAAAAAGAAAATTTAAGACATTTATTTTAGAATAATGGAAAATTCCCATTTCATTGGGAAATATTATAAAACATTTTTCCAAAATGATGAGAAAAATAATTTTTTATATTTTTTTATAACTTATAAGGTAATAATCAAATTAATAAATTTTCATGATAGTAGGAAAATCCATTCATTTCGTAAGCATTAAAAAAAAGTTTTATTCAAAAATTTATAAACAGATCAAAAATTGACCATTGTAGAAAACCCAATTAAATTTCTTTCCAAACCATTTAAATAAAGGTAAATGATCATAAAAAATAATTTTATTAATTCTTTTATGTTTTGAAAATAATATTATTAAAATAATATAAATATCATTGAGTATTAGTTTTTTTAAAATCCTTTAAAAACATTATAATACTATTTTTAAAGAAATACCCCATGATGACCTTTGAAAACCAAAAAACATTTTAAATGAAGAGTATAATAAGGAACACAAAATACCATTAGTATAAAAAGGGTCATTCTATAATATTTAAAGATTTAGTGTATATACTATATAAATTAATATAAGTGCATCACTCAAAAACATGTCTCAAAGAAGCATGTTTGAGACAAAAAAACCTCTCAACATGGATAATGCTAGAATAAAAAATTCAATGACTAAAAAAACATGAAAATATTATCTAAAATACTTAATTTAATTGAAATAATACTATGGAAAAAATTCATGCAAAATAATTACACCATATATAATAAATCACTGTGCATAACATGCATTATGTCTCAAAAAATTTAAATTGAGACCATAAAAACACCTTCAACTTTTAAAACACTTAAATCAATATATCATGAAATACCAAAACTCAATGTAATGTTAAATATAATTATAAAATATTAATTTTATTATATTTATCAGTAGTATATATGCCTTATAAAGGTAAGTAAGTTTATATTACAAGACATGTCTCAAAGAAATAATATTGAGCTTAATAATATTTACAAAGATAGTATAATTTATGTTATAATTAATCAATTAATTTATTATGTTTAATATTTTTATTACCACAGAAAACAAGTGTAAATTCAAAAAAAATAAAAATTGGTATCATTTCCCACATAATAATAGAATAACATGCTCTTTTATGTAGAATTATAACCCAATGGATAAAAATTGAGACAATAAGGCCCTTACTTCGAGTCCCAAATTTATAAGTACCTTATTTAACCAATATATAATAAACCTATATTAAATATTTACATGATTAAAAACCCTTTCCATGATAATTAAACTTCTTTTAAAAAAATATTTCACTTAATTCAGTGATATAAATAATTAGTTAAATGGTTAACTCCCAGTCAGGCGTTTTTTGGACCTTTGGTTCATAATTGAAATATAACTTTGGTAGATTTTCCATTATAAAACATTTCATTATTATAAAATATCCAGAATAATAATAATGAAATAGTTATGATTTTTAAATATCAAATTAAATTTTAGAATTACTAATTAATGGATGATATGAAAAATAAATCACTTCACTTTATAAGGTTTATATTCTATGTGTACTCATGAGAGACATTATTATTATTTAGAGGTGAAGGATGTGAAAGAAACTTATAAATTATACTAAAAAATAAAAAAATTATATAAATATCATATATATTTATTAAATCAATAATAATAACCATCCTTGTGGGTTAGTGATGGAAAATGTAACCCATCGCTTCATTGAGGTGGTAATCCCCACATATGCATGAAGAATATTCTCATTCCCTTTTGGATGGAAAAGAAGATGAATAAGGTTATTACATTGACATAATAACTTCTAGGTTTGAGGAATGTAGTAATTTTATTATATATTAACTACTAGGATTTAACTGAAGGAGTTATCAATGTAAGTATAAGAAAAAGGCTTAGTTGAGGCAATTACCTCCACCTTGAATAAATTCCTTTGGATTTCTCATTAAGGATATTACGCATGGTCTTTTAGATGAAAATAACCTCTATAAATTATATAATGTAGTGAAGATTTTTTTTATGTGTTTGGTATGTCTATGTGGCTGAAGAAGTGTGACTAAGAGAGGGTAAGTTTTGTACTTTTATAAGAGATTATAGGGGAACCCTCAGAATTACCTAAATGTATATATTAATACAAATTAATGTTATCCTTATTATGGAAAAATTGTTATATTTATAATATATGATGAAAATGATTCAAAATAATCACATACAATAAAATCTATAGAAGTTTAGTTTATGTTTTAACCCTTATCTCTCATTTTTAACCCCTAGTTAAATCTTTTAATGAATTCCCTAATAATAATGTTATTTACACTTTAAGTGTAAATAATTTTACTATAAAAGGAAAATTTATCAACAAATGTACAATGGATAATAATATAGACCATATCCTATTTAATTATCCATGTATATGTCTTTACGAATTTTAAATTATTTAATAAAATAATATATGACATAAAATACCATTATAGTAAATTTCAGGAATATTAAAATAGTTTAAATTTAAAGAAATAAATATAGTAAATTAATTAATATAAAATTTTTTAAATAAATTTAATAATAATATATATATATATATCATGGAAGAAAATAAAGTATCAATTTCTTTAAAAAATTCAATGTTATTAAAATCTTTTACTTGACATTTATAATATTTTCACAATAACTATTTCAGTGTTGTGTAAGAAATTAAGGTAATAGTTTCGTCTTTGTAAATTAAAAATCAGCTACCATAAAAAAGTATTCATATTTCAAGGAACCATTTATTACCGTACAAATCCATATTTTATCCCTAGGAAAAAATATTAGAGATATTAAAAAAATGGAGTTATATTTTGTATTTAATGTTTAAATAAAATAATATGAAGGTAATTTCCAAAGAAAAATGGAACGATGTTGTGATATTATTAATTATTATAAGATTATAATTGAAGAAATATCATCAAATATAAATTATTCAAGTTTTATATTGATTTTCAAGGCCTTATCACATTATTTTAACCTTATTTTCCTTATTTACCTTAACTATGGTGATAAATATTTACAATGACTTCAACTCATTATAACAAAAAGTAAATATAAATATTTACGAAATTTAGAAATACTAATTTCAAATATGCAATCCTTTTTATCAAATTAAATCCCTATAAATTCTATATTTTTTTAAATAATAAACCCACAAACCTATTGAAAATAGTATTTTTATAAAAAGAAGTATTTTTATGTTTAACATTTTTTTAACAAAATTAATTATAAAGTCGAATAAAATAAAATAAAATAAATTATTAATAATAAAATAAATTAATTAAAATTTAAAATTAAATATAAAAATATGTGTCTATTTAAATACATTAATGGATAAAATATCATACTATAAAACTGTTAATTCTATCACTATGTTCTAAGATATTATACATTGTATAAAAATAAAAAAATAACACCAAAAGATAGTTCTTTCAGAAAGATTTTAAAAGTGATATCATTTTTCAAAAATATATTTTTTATAGGTGCAATAAATTACCTATAATAGTCATTAAAAATCAAATAAAAAACATTTTTGTAAAAAAAATTTGAATAATAAAATAACTTTACCAATTTATCATTTTTTATTTCTTATTATTTAATAAATATATATTTTATTGAGTAAAAAAATTATATATATATTTCATATTTTGGTTATTCTTATTCATATCCACCAATTCTTATAAATATCATAGAATATTTTAAAAACTCTTGAAAATTCATACAATCCCAATGAAGTACTTACAAATTGAGACATCACCATTTTCCAAGTTCAAATATATAAATTAAAACATTACTAAAATGAACTATAAAACCATCGATAACATAATAGTTTTTTCCCTAAATCAATAAATCAACTCAAATAATCCTCAAAATATCCATCTTCCAATGATACAACAATGTACTTGTCTAGGGATTTTATTATTGGATTACCCAACATCTAGTAGATATTTCTTCATTAATATTGTTTCTGAGGGTCCCGTCCTTGTTGGATACTCAACATATGTATTTTATATATTATAGATTAATTTTATACATATTTAGTACTTGTATTTATATGAAAAAACAACTAAAAAATCCTTAAATGTTTGAGATACTATCCAAAAACAAATCTAGATTGTTGTTCTAGAAACTATATAAATTTCCATTACTTTTGTAGAATATGAAATTTCTTTATATTAACAATTTCATTCACAAAATTCGTATTGTATACCAATACAACTTCTCATTCAGAAATATATTTGGGCACTTTAATATCCCCCTTTAGATTAGTTGACAATAACCAATATTCATACACCATTAATTTTATATTATCTACCTTATTGACAAAAAATGAGAAGGAATATAAGGGTAGGTATTCACATATCACCTTCATATTTCTTACATGATTATAAAAATACTTCTCCAAATTTCCATTAAAAAATTTACCCTGATCCAAATTATTGAGAGAAAGATAAGTTTATATTTATCTATTTAATGAACCTTTGGTTAGTCAAATATAAGTCTGTGTGAAAACCTAGTGCAGGAAATATGATAGTTTTAAAAAATACATTAAGGTTTTCCATTATTATATTCATCATGTGATACCATTTCCATTTTCACATTATAAGGGAAATATAAAAAAATTTATCTAGAATTATTATATTGTTTTGATATTCAATAAATACATGAGAAACATTTTAGTGTAATACATTTAACACCCGAAAAAACTTTTTATACACATTAACAATCAATACTTTGAAAGTGGGTGATTGGAATGTATCATCAAGTTTTCTTAATATTATATATAGATTCTATATTTATATAACATAACCTTGACATATCCTTCTCCATGAAATCACCACCTCAAGAGATGCATTCTTTACCACATCATCATGGAAACTAGAACCAACCATAGTGGGTATATTGTGTGGTTTTTTTATTAAATCCCTACCCATATTTCCATTTATTTCAACCACATAAATTCACCACATGTTTATATAAATAAAATAAATAGCCTAATAAGGAGGAACCTCTTACTATAGGTTAGAGTAGAGTATAATGGAAAGAGAGTGGGTGAATTGCCTTTAAATAATTAATTGGGATAAGTAAAATCTTAATGAATATTTTTTTGGAGATTTAAAGATTAATTGATTAAATTTGGAAGAATAATAATAAAATTATAAAGTTAAATAACTAGAAAAATAAAATAAATAATGATTTTGTGATAAAATATTTAAGTGTATTTTATAGATTGACCCCATTATAAATTTAATTAAGAATAGAAATAAACAATGAAAAAATGTGGCTAGTAAATTTTATAATTTATTTTGTAATAAAGTTATAAAGTAGATCAAGAATTTCCTTTAAATATAAAACCATAAGATATTAATGTTTTAATGTATTGGTCTCTCGGATTTAAAAGTAGATAAGATACCAAAACACCCTTTGTTATCTTATAAAAAGAATAAAAAATTACAATATACACTAGATAATTAAGTGTAAAGATAAAAACATAAATGATATTAGTCACTTTACCTCTTAACATAAATGTAATGAAAACCATGATCCATCACCTTAATATTACTGAGCACTAATATTTAACGAATGATGAAGGGAAGTCTACTTCTTGGAATCAATCACAATTTACTTTGTCTCAGTTTTGTGAAAATAATTTGTGAAATAAAAGTAGAGAATAAAAAAAATTGGGTAAGAAATATAATATAATTTATACACACTCTATAATGGAGAAAAATAATTTTACTAAAAGAGATCACTTTGAGAGAAATTTATGATAATAGAGTTCTAGTATTGGCAATTAAATTTCAAGGTGAGTTTACAAGGCCACTAAGAAATATATTTAGTTCAATTAAAATATTTGGTAATATTCACGATTTATTATGGGGTCATGAAGCCATTGAAGAGAAGATTCACTGAATGTTTACCAAAATAAATGATGGGCTCTGAGGTACTATTGTAGATCTGCAAGATACCCAGTCACTAATACCAAGTAGCTAGTGGGGAACCTTATACTACATCGATTTTTTCTTCTACCACAAGTACTCTGGATCTCCTCCACCTATTTTCGTTGTAAAAAAACTTATCATGTGGAATATTCCTTTTTTATTGGATATCCAATGGGTCTTCTTCAACATAAGAACTACATTATAACGATCCAACCTGAGTCTACTAGATAACCCACCCGAGCCAGCCCACCATGGTGGTGTGGTGCAACAGGATAATTAAAATAAGTCTCATATATATCAATATATATATATATATATGTATATATAACTATAGTAAAAATTGGAATATAGTGATAAAAACAAGGTCTATATAAACCAAGAAAAACTAGATAAACCAAAAAGTATGATAAAACAAGACCAAAACGTCTCTATGACACCAACCACCACCACCATACCATCCCACTAAGATGTATGTGATGAAAAGAGATAAAATGTTTCTCTAACATGACCTTCACTTTTCCTAGATCCTGAAAAATAGCTTCTAAAATTATATAAGAAAATAGTAGTGTGTGAGAACAAATACCAGTAGGATTCCATAGTAGAATCTATACAAAGTCTAATATCAATAATGACGATGTTATAGATTTAAAATAACTATAGTTTTACAAAGAATTATATTTGATCAAAACCAATTGTAAATTATTCATTTGTTTATCATGCAATCTTTTAACATTATAAATTTAAATGATATGACAAGTGATAAATAATTGAATCATAGTCAATACAATCCATGGATACACCATAATTTAAACATGTACGAAAATAAACATGACCAATTATATAAGAAAATTACCTTGACCAATCAATCATGTGAACGTTTATGAGAAAATAACCATAAAAAATCTATCATGTTAAATCATGTTATAATTTATCCAAGACCAATCCATTACATTGAATAATGTGAAAAAATAATCGTGACCAATCCATCATGTAATAATCTAATCATAAATGAAAAAGCACACTGTTTAGGCTCTAACATATGGGTACACATAATATAAAAAAATAGAAATCCACAATTATAGAATGTGGTGGATCTAACAAATATATCATCTAGTTGAATTACATCCAATAATGTGAAAGAAATCCTAAAGTGGAATTATACACACTATGGGTGACACATTTATTCTGAACGAACTCAAGATTTACCAATGCGAAAAGTTTGTCCCATATAATTTAAAAAGTAATGACAAAAATTTATAAAACATTTTACATGAAATTAAAATCTGATTTGATTTCTGAAACCTCATTTTTGAACCCTAACAACTGTTCAATAATTTTATCAAACACTTAGTGTACAATTTTTTTTAATGAAAACTCCCTTTATAAACTAGATTTATTTGGAAAAAATATTCTTAAATCATAAATAAAATCCATTAAATGAATAAAAGTTGAAATTACCAGAAAAATAATAAATTCATATAATTATCCATTTTTATAGAAACACTATATCAAGAATAGAGGTAGGAAATATTTCCTTTGAAAATGAAGATTGGGGATGAGTAGATCAGGTCCTCTTGATCAAAGATCCTTGAGAAAAACATAAATCCTCAATCAAACAGCTTAGATATAAAATAAACATGTCCTTTGGGTTCTAAAATACAAGAGGATGAGAGATACAAGGAGGATCTAATAAGAAAGGGGAAAATTAGACAAAAACACAACATAACGTGAGTTAATATATAAAAAATGAAGGAAATATGGCTAAAATACAAAGGTATAAGACACTTGAACTATTGGGAATTATTAGGTAAAGATAATATGATATTACGGGTCATTATATATTAAACCGGGTCCTAGGTAATTTTAATTAAATATTTAGAGCATTAAATTTCCATGGACATAGTTTGTTGGAGAGGCTACACTATTAGGAGTAACCGTGCACCTTAATTGTGTACCTAATATAGAGCTTCTATTTGGGGTGCATGATTTGGACATATGGTAACATTAACCATGTTATAATTGTGTATAACCCATCTACCTAGGGGTTAATGGTTTGTAGGGGTGGCTATACGGTTTGAAAAAACCATGCACCCCCTTCCAGTAAACCATTCTTGGATGTACGTTACCCTAGGCCAAACCTCATGGTTTTCCAAAATCGTGTGCCTTCAGTGCATAGCCATATGGGATCCCAGATTTTTCTTAAAGCTATTGAAATGAACCTAAATAAATAACTGAAACAATAATAGTTAAATTTTTTCAAGAAGTACCTATAAGAAGGTAACAAAATATTACAATCTCCCCACCATAAAGGATTTCTATCCCCAGATTGTGCCCAATATTACAAACTCCTAAAAAAGAGAAGTCTACTGATGCCTCATAAATAATTCGCACTCGAATGTCTCATGGATATCTTGGGTAAACATTCATATTACCCATACCAAGGGAATAATTTTACCACATAGTACCATATCTTGGTAATCCATAATATGAACCGGTATGTAAAAAATGGAAGTATAGGGCTCGAGATCAACATCCTCTCATTTAATAAATTAGAAGGATCTATTCGATACCTCCCCATCTAGAAAACATGAAACACATCAAGAATAAAAGTCAAAAAAAATATTATGTTCAATAGATAATCCAACATTTGAAGTCACTCCATGACCTGAAAGGAGACAATAAACCTTAGGTCCAACGTACCTTTCTTACCCAACTGACGATGTCCCAAGAGAGGTGAAACTCTCAGAAAAAACCCGATAATAAACATTGGAATCTAAAAGTGGATCATAATGGTCAAAATAACATTCTTCATAGATATGTGAAATGACTAACCTCTTCTAGATCAGCTAAAACATTTTCATTATCTACTGAGTGATACTTGGCCGAAAGAAGGACCACAATCCAAACTCTGCCCAATACAAGATAGATTTATACATCAACCTATAAAATTCGTTAATGGTCACCATATTTATAAAATAATAAAAAATATTTTTATAGGATAATTAAAATAGATGGAAATTGATTTTACAAGATCCACTAAAATAAAGCACACAATCCCTAAGAACTTCCTAAAGAACCTTGATACCTCTGTCCATATGTCCATTGGTCTATAGATGATAAGTTTTTATCAATATAAAATGAAAAACCATCAAATCCTAGTAAAAATTTATATAATATTAATGTAAACCTCGGTTCCATTTATGAAACAATCACAATGAGAACACCATAAATTCTCACAATTATCATATCTAAAAGTCTCTCAGTTCTTCCAAATTCACTTTCTCCTTGATTGGTAATAAATTGGCTAACTTCATAAGTCGATCAATGATATCCTAAATCAAATCCTTACCACTATGATTCCATAGAAGAACAATGCCAACGTCCATGGAAATACCATCCAATATCCATTCCATAGTGGGAAAAGGTTTCAAAAAAACATTAGGAATATGGTGTCCATGCTTAATTTTGAAACAAGTGGGTCACCAATACAAAACCTGAAATCGATCACCTCATCCATGGATACAAATACAGAAATATAAAGTCCTAATACCTCTTGGTATCCCTAGGGTGTATTTACTAATATTATTGATGTCCAATTTTAATCAACTATTTCCTCAGTGAAATTAGAACAACCATCCTTCTATAGAAGAACAAAATGCCATTGGAAGACAGAGACCACTCACCTGAGGCCTCCCTACCATAAAAACATTTTCCTAAGAATTGAAACTAAGATTATATAACAAGATGAAGCCTAAATTACTCATCAAAAGATGATTCATATTTCATTGATACCAATAACACCTATCCCTTTACCTCTTCCACTCCCAAGCTCAACTTCGAAAAACAACTCATTCAAGATCACTCCTAAACCAATTCCTTCACATCTTGGATTGGTAATTTTATTCTTAACACATTGGAATGAAAATTTCCTTTCTCAATAGTGTATGAAATACAATAAAAAAAAATTTTAAGATACTCCACCAAGTGTCTCTATGTCAAGTTCAAATCCCTCTATGTAAAAATATATTTCAATCTCTTATGATTAGAATGCACTATAAACCACTCCATAAAGAGATAGTGATGTCGTGTATAGAGTTAATGAATAACTACTACCAACTCAAGATCATGGGTATGGTAGTTCTTCTCATGACAGTGTAGCTTTCAGAATTCATAGTCCGACACATGTTTCCCTTGCATCAATACACATCACAATCCTTTACCATTAGAATCATATAGAACATCATAACCTAAACTTGGTTCCAAAAGAATCAAAATTGTTGTTAAATTCAACCTCACCTTTAGATCCTCAAAAAATTATGACATTTTTTTCCACTAAAACTTTACACCCTTATCGGTTAAAGCTATGAATGAAGATGTGATATTGAATAAATCTTGAACAAACCACCTATATTAACTAGACAAACCCAAGAAGCACAATATATTAAAAATATATATATATTGATCATAACTACCTTTTCTTTATTAGGATCCACTGAGATTACCCTCTCAGATATGGAATGACCCAAAAACCTTACTTCATAGATTTGAAACTCACATTTAGAAATCTTACCATGTAGAAGATGTTCCTCCATGGATTAGAGAATGATATCCAAATGGTTTATATTATCCTCCTATAACATAGAGTACACCAAAATATCATCATTAAAATAAAAGAGTCTAAGATCCAATTTTTTTCATATCAAAGTCATAAAATACCACATGAGTATTAGTGATACCAAATAGAATAACCAGAAACTCAAAATACCTATACTAGATCCTAAATGATATAGTAGGTATATCCAATTCTCATAATCTCAATCGGTGGTACCCCACCAAAGGGTCAATATTTTGAAAAACAACATTACCCTATATGATGGTCAAATATATCATCAACTTTGGGTAAATGATATTTGTTCTTAATAGTCAACCTATTCAACTTTTGATAATCTACACAAACTGTGAGACCCCAGTGTGACTTCTTAGAAAACGGGACATGCGAATCGCATGGTGGCATACTAATACAAATAAAACTTTTAGAAAAGAGGTCCTTTTCTACATTTTAGTTTCCACTCACTTAGCTAGTTTTATTCTATAATATTACATATAAATGGGAATCATAACTAAGAGAAGGTTAGTAGTGAACTTGTCCTCTCCCTATGGTGGTAAACTAGAAAAATAATTCTGAAATACCTTGGGGTATAAACACACTACTACAGGAAGAAGAAAGTCCAAACAAGGGTCAAAAGAATCAATAAACAAATATTTCATATGTCATGATGTTACCCCACTATACGGAACAAAAAACACCACCCTTCCCGATCTAGGGTCTCACTCTCCCTGAAAAACATTAGTGATGCCATTAGAAGAGAAAATGTGAACCCGATGTTGATAATAAAAATATATGATTTAATTCTTATCATATAATCCATTAAAAGTATCATATCAAAGATGTTAATATCAAGAACTAAAAGGTACCATTCTACATTAAAAGCAACTATCATTATTTGACATGTGGGACACTTGAAACCTTGTCTGTTCCTCTTTAACAAAGGTTTGGAAAGATCCAACAAGAATGAAATATGCTTCAAATTTAAGAAAAATAATTAAAATAACTTTTATGATATAAAATAATGAGTAAAACCTTTATGAAAAAATTATATCACTATAGAAGACAAAATAAACACAATCCCTCTAATAGTAGTTGGCCTTGCTTTATATTCCTATGGTGTACAATCATCCTCATAAAGATCTATGGTATTATCTATAGGAAAATTCTCATTGTAATGAGGATTAAAACCACCAACCTTGGAATAATTAATGTAAAACTATTAACCCTTGGTGATAGTGGATCCATCTTTACAACCCTTGGATATCCTTTCAGAAAAATTCCTCAGATAGACAGATTGTCTACAATGATGAACATTATTAAGAGTCTATATACAATTAGGTTTTGTATGACCGTTCCTTCCACATTGGTAGTATAAAAACTACTAATTTATTGATGAATTGCATAAAAATGGTCCTAAATAAAAATAACCACCCTTGTAATTCCTTTTCTGTCCAGAATACACACCTTGGATAACAACTGAACCAACCAAAGCTCCACCCAAACCAGTCTTTCCAGCTATGTTGGCCTCCACCAAAGTTAGTTTTTCTACGACCTCTATGATGGTTTGTGGGAACATTAGAATAAATAGTGACCGAATATCAGAACTCATTCCCAAATAAACCCTTTGAGCCTTTAGTTACTCATTTGTTACTAGCTCTGGTATAAAATGAACCAACTTGGTAAAATTGGTGGAATACTATAAAAGAGTATTCTCTCCATTCCCCAATGTCAGAAACTCTCAGGTATTCACTGAACATAATATATCTGGGAAAAAATAAATATTTAATATTTTATTTATTGAAGTCCAGGTAAGATCCTCATGATACTTAGCATGCATAATAGAGCTCAACCATATTCTTCCCTATCTATCAAGTATGTATGTCGAAAAAACAACTGTATAGTCCCCAGGATACTTCAAGAGGTTTATGATACTCTCCATCAACTAAATCCAATCCTCATATTCCTAGGGGTCCTTTTTCACCATATAAGATGAGTGGATTATAACGACCCATACTTTACATACATTGTTAATACTTCAAAATTGAAGCATACTTATTACAACATATAACAAAACCACGAAAGGACCGTATAGGTATAGTGTCTTTAGAAACTGGGAAACATAAACAACTGGTTCATAAATTTTCTACAGTGTCTCCCATTTATTTCATCATATCTAGGGTCCCTTTTAGCATATTCTACTTAATATCCATCTTCCTGACCTGGGGAAAAGAAAAAATACAAAAAAAGGGTGAGCTCAAATGCTCAGCAAGGGAAAATAAAGGAAATAAAAATCATATCATATCTTTTTGAAAATCATAACCTGCAAAAGAGGTCATAATATCTTAACATGGAATAAATCATAGAAGTGAAAATGAGATCCCCATAATCATAACATAAAACTTGAAACTTTATGGAATGCACACATAATCATGGAAAATCATTTCTTGTTAGTCATGACTCATTGCCAAGACTATCTTAGCGGACAAAGTCCATTTCTGAACCGAGTTCACTCCTCATTTCAGTCCTGTATCACTGAAACGAAATAACCTTCCGTTCCAACCATGTCTATCTCATGAGATATAAATCTTTACCCAATGCATTGGAGGGAGATATAGGTCCCACCCATCTTATAATGAATCCTTTCTTATGTGTGCCACGTAATCATAAATCATACATCATCGCATAACACATGTAACGAAAATGGGATTTTTGAAACATCATGACATCATAAAACAAATCATATAAGGTAAATGAATTCATAAAAATAATTCCCTCACAACATAATCAAATCAATGTAATAATAGGTATAAAAACAGAACCCTTTATTATCTTAGATGGAAAATAATTTTGATAAAACACTTGAACTCCATTCTTGAGGAAAATATCCTTTCTTCTTCAAAAACACTTTTCTTTTCTTAACAAGTCGTACAATTATAAACTAAAAGAAGTTGATTAAAAATAAACTTGAAAACTTGTAAAGGAAGCTTCTTGGAAATAATGTTTTAAAAATCCATTCATGCCGTATAAGTTAAAAAAACATTCTTCGTACTTTTGTCGGAAAAGTCAAAAAGTACCTCGTACGAAAAAACGACAAAAGATTCCTTTCATATTCTTTACTAAAAACTCACTGAAGGGTAAAATTGGATTTAAACTATTGTAAGTGGATGGAAAAAATATTACATATTGAGGGAACATGGATGTGGATGATAAAATACACCCCATTAAATACCAAAGTATAAACAATCTCGGATAAAAATGAGATTGTGATATTTCCCCTTACCTTAGGTCCGATTTGCTTTGTACGTGTCCGAAGCTCCTGTATAATGGTTTAAATAATGTTATTGACTTATTACAGAATCATACATATTGATATGATATCATATATGTTCATATTATTAGCTTCTTATTAGTAATATTTCATTGTTACTTGTTACTCGGGTCTTTATTGCCTTTTGTTCTTATGCATGTTTTGCCGAATAAATTCTTATTATTATTTTAAGGTTATAGATACCTTATATCCAGAATGGTATTAGTGTAAAATATATCATATTTATTCATTAAATTCATTTTTATAATTACTATGTAATGATGATCATGTAGAACGAGTCGCATCATATCGTGGAGACGGTATTCCGTACGTACGCACGAGTGATGATATCGTTCCTATGATCGTGGAATTCTATTAGAGTGTATGTATACTATTTCAGAATCAATATCACTTTTTAATAGTCATATATAGTCATTATTTACACCATTATACCCATCCAAGTAAGGTGGTGGTGGAAAATAGATTACACCACGGCGTGGAGACGGTATTCCGTACGTACGCACGCGCGGTGATTTCATTTTTCCGTAGGATGGATAGAAGGTGAATTAGGGTTGTTTCATATTTATAATAACATATCAGTATGTAATTAATACTGATGTTATTACTTTATCATGAAACAACTAAAGAAGAAGAAGTTGAAGAAGAAAGAAATTGAAAAGATCGGTAATGGATATTACCTCTTCTTTTAAACGCCTCTTTGAATCCTCCACTTAGGGAACTAAGATTGGTCTTTGAAGAAGACCAGGACCTCTAGGACTATTCTAGGGAAGTGGAGAAGGGATTTTAGTAGGGGTTTGACGAGCTTGGGTGCTCAAATTGGTGTGAGGAGGAGGGGGAGGAGGTGCCCTTTTATAAGGGAGGAGAGGGGCACCTTAGGAATATCTCAAAATATTATTTTATATTAAAGTAAAAATCGGTTTATAATGGTTCCAAAGGTTCTTATTTCGAAGGTAAAGTGGGTATGGGTCTAAATACTATCCACCAATAGGATTTAGACAAGTTTAGGTTATTATTTTAACCTTATCAATTAGATTTAACTCTAAGTTAAATAATTTAACTTTTACCGTGTCTTTTTGTTTTCTTACACTATATGGTTAATACACTTACTATAACATGCCAAATGAACCCCAAGTTGTTTATTATTAATATATATATCCTTATCTAAGTCATTTGGCCGAACCTTAGATATTTAGGTATAAAATAACAATTAATAATATAATATTTGATTTAAAAACTATTTTGTGTCAATTTTGACACTATTTGATATATGATTTTTGTGAAAGTCATAACAGAATTATATGTTCGAACCAAGTTGATTAAATCAACACTAATATATCATAGTAACCTAGAAAATTAGTGTAATTCATAAAAAGTCTCAAATTACATTTATTTGGGCATTTATAACATCAATTATGTTAACATTTCCTTAAAAGGGTAATTACTACATCATCGTTGTTTCATTAATTTATTTAAAGTCTAAAAATTATAAATAAAATATCATTATGTAGGAAATATTTTTAGCTTTCTAATGAATATTTATAATCGAATTTATCTTATGTATAATCCCATATTAAAAATGTTTTAGTTATTAAACTTTGATTTTAACTATTTTAACTATTCATTAAATAAAATAATATTAAATGTCATAATCTAATCCAAGTGGACCTAAATGGTCATATTATATTCATAAGGTTGTTTTTGGTCGAATTACACTTAACCAATAGAATTAGGACATGTGTTAGGGTAATAGTAATATCATATTTACCCTTAGTTACCCTATTTACTATTAACCGCGGTAAAAAAAAGTAAAAAGTTACTATTCACCAAAAAATTATTTTTATCTAATTGAACCACATTTACTTACTAATATCAACTGTGTCTATCGGATTTTTGAAATTCCATTCATAGAAGCGGTAAAATTAAGTTTTATGAAAAATTCAGTTTTTAACCTACCACTTAGTGGTTTCACTATTCATCAAAAATTGAAAGTTTTCAGAAAAATACCAAAATTTCACCCTAGGATAATTTCGGTATTCTGAATCCAAAAATGAAGTCCATTTTGAAAGATAAAATTTCCAAAAGTGGTTATTACTATTCATAACGGCTATTTTAAATAATATTTTAATAGCATATCGTCGTTTAGTGAAACTCGGTATTGCGTACAACGCAAGCTATCGAGGAAGGTCGCGATTGCGTGTAAAGTAAGACAAGCTAGTATGTAGTGAAAGATTACTTTGATGATATATATATAACATAAAAACAAAATATTACTCATAAAAATCTCGGGTGTTACATTCTACCCCCCTTAAAAATAATTTCGCCCACGAAATTCGTCACTTTGTAACAAACAGATGAGGATACTTCTCCCTCATCATATCCTCAAGCTCCCATGTAGCTTCTTCAAGTTGGTGGTTCCTCCATAAAACTTTCACCAATCGGGTGGTCTTGTTTCGTAGGACTTTTTCACTATGATCCAGAATCTCTATCAGTTGTTCTTCATAAGAAAGATCTTGCTCCAGCGGTACAACTTCTGAGCTGAGTACATGTGAAGGATCAGGTATGTACTTTCTCAGGAGAGATACATGGAACACATCGTGAACTTGAGAGAGATTTGGTGGAAGCGCCAATAGGTAAGCTATCTTTCCAACACGATCCAGTATTTCAAAAGGACTGATATATCTAGGGCTCAACTTCCCCTTCATTCCAAATCTCATAACCCTCTTCCAGGGAGATATTCGTAAGAACACTTTATCACCCACTTCAAACTCTAGGTCTTTTCTTCAGTTGTCGGCATAACTTTTTTGTCGACTCTGAGCTGCTCTTATGTTTTGTTGAATAGATCTGACCTTTTCTGCCATTTCATCAAGGAGATCAGGTCCTAATAGCTTTCTTTTCCCAACTTCATCCCAGCAAGTTGGAGTCCTGCATTTCTTTTCATAGAGAGCTTTATAAGGAGCCATCTGAATACTGGAGTGAAAGCTATTATTATAAGAAAATTGCACCAAAGGTAGGTGTTGATCCCAACCTCCTTTGAAATCCATAGAGCAAGCTCTCAACATATCTTCTAGGGTTTGAATTGTTCTCTCAGACTGACCATCTGTCTGAGGATGATAAGCAGTGCTGAAACTCAACTCTGTATCCAGAGTATGCTGAAGACTTCTCTAGAACTTCGAGGTAAATCTTGGATCCCGATCAGATATAATAGAAAGTGGTACTCCATGCAATCTTACCACTTCCTTTACATATATCCTGGCAAGCTGATCTAGAGAGAAATCCTCTCTAATAGCAATGAAGTGTGCAGACTTTGTAAGACGATCAACTATGACCCAGATAGCATTATTGCCTTTGGATGTTTTAGGAAGTCCTGTGACAAAGTCCATAGTGATGTTTTCCCATTTCCATTCGGGTATGGGTAATGGTTGTAACATCCCCTTAGACTTCTGTCTCTCAGCTTTAACTTGTTGACAAACCAAGCATCGAGAGACATATTCAGCAACATCTCTTTTCATGCCATCCCACCAGAAGTACTCTTTCAGGTCCCTATACATATTCGTGCTTCCAGGATGAATAGAGAATGAAGAACTATGATCCTCATCCAGCAGCTCCTTCTTTAATTCGGGGATGGGAGGAACACAAACCCGATTCCTGAACTTTATTATCCCATCACAATCAAGGTTGAATTCAGGAACATTTCTCACCTTCTTTTGTAACTCTACATCTTCTTTCTGTGCCTCTTTAATCTTCACATGTATAGACGGTTGAACATTCATTTGAGAAAGATAAGATATTCCCCCTTCCATTATAATTCCAAGATCCATCCTTTGTAAATCCATAAATATTGGATCTTTTGTGATCCTCATCGTGGATAAACTAGCATGGTCTTGTCGACTTAATGTATCTGCCACCTTGTTTGCTTTCCCAGGGTGGTAATGGATTGAGCAGTCATAATCCTTAATCAGATACAACCATCTTCTTTGACGCATATTCAGCTCCTTTTGTGTGAAAATATACTTTAAACTTTTATGATCAGTATAAATATCACACCTTTCACCATAAAGGTAATGCCTCCAAATCTTTAATGCAAATATTACCACAGCTAACTCCAAATCATGTGTTGGGTAATTTTGCTCATGGATTTTCAACTGTCGTGAGGCATAAGCTATCACCATATCATTTTGCATAAGAACACACCCCAATCCCTTCTTGGATGCATCACTGTAGATCACAAACCTTTCTCCACTACAAGGAAGTGTGAGCACAGGTGCACTGGATAACCTTCTTTTCAACTCCTTGAAATTCTCTTCACATTCCTCTGTCCAAACAAACTTAACTCCTTTCCGAGTCAACTTGGTGAGTGGATTATATAATCGTGAAAAAGCTTTTACAAAACGTCGATAATATCCAGCCAAACCAAGAAAACTTCGGATCTCAGTTACTGTTGTTGGTCTCAACCATCTTTCGATAACCTCTGTTTTTGCTGGATCCACAGATATCCCCTCTTTTGAGATTATGTGACCCAAAAATGCAACGTTTTGAAGCCAAAATTCACACTTGGTAAATTTGGCATAAAGCTTCTCCTTTCTCAGGGTATTCAATATAATTATCAAGTGATCTTCATGCTCTTCCTTGCTCTTTGAATAGACAAGAATATCATCTATAAAGACTACCACAAATTGATCAAGATAGTCTCTAAAGACTCTATTCATTAGATCCATGAAGATAGTAGGGGCATTATTAAGACCAAATGGCATCACTATAAATTCATAGTGTCCATACCTTGTATGGAAAGCCGTCTTTGGTATATCCTACCTTTTGACCCTTAATTGATGATACCCTGAACGAAGATCAATCTTGGAAAAGTATTGAGCTCCGCGTAGTTGGTCAAATAAGTCATCAATGCGTGGGAGAGGATATTTGTTCTTGATAGTGATCTTGTTAAGTTCTCGATAATCAATGCAGAGTCTCATTGATCCATCTTTCTTCTTAACAAATAGAACAGGTGCTCCCCAAGGTGACGCACTAGGGCGTATGAATCCCTTATCAAGATTCTCTTGGAGTTTCTTCTTCAATTCCTGTAACTCAATTGGGGCCATTCTATAAGGTGTCTTTGAAATAGGAAAAGCACCCGGTACGAGTTCTATTGAAAACTCAACTTCACGATTTGGTGGAAGACCTGGTAATTCCTCTGGAAAGACTTCATCAAACTCCCGTATGATGGGCATATTCTTAATCGTGAGTTTCTCACCAACCATTTGAGATAAATAACCTTCATTTAGTGGAATCAAGACCCATAAGATGGAAGGAATTTCCACTGGAAGGTTATATTCATCCTTGCATCGATAGACGATCGTAGATTGATCTGGAATATGAAATGTGACTTCCCTTCTTTGGCAATTGATATGAGCTCCATGTAGAGAAAGCCAATCCATGCCAAGAATCACATAAAATTCCACTATAGGAAGGATCACAAGATTTGCAGGAAGCACTTTCCCACAAACTTCAATCAGAGAAGAATTATAAACTTTTGATGCGACTATTGTGCCATTAGGTGTTGTCACAGCTAACTCAACATCTAATCGTTTAGGTAATACGGTGATACCCTTATAAAATTTTTTAGAAATAAAAGAGTGGGTGGATCCAGAATCAAATAAAACATTTTCTACTTTAGAGTGGATGGTAAGTGTACCTTTCACCACATCGTTATCGTACTCCACATCGCTAATAGAAATTTCATGTGACTTTCTTTTGTCTTTAGCCTTAAGAGTTTTTTGATGTCGACCATCATCATCAACCCTTGGATTTGGGCATTGATTGGCATAATGCCCCATATCCTTGCACTTGAAACATTGAAGTGTAGTAGGTTCATTCTGTGTATCCCTTCCTTTGTTTGCATCATTAGACATCTTCTTCCCATTATCACAGCATTCAAATGCCCTATGACCTTCCTTTACACATTTGAAACATTTACTTGTACCTTTAAGAAAACTCCCTCCATTTTTCTTTCCACACTTTGAGCATAAGGGATAGCTCATCTTCTTTTCAGTGTGCTCTTTAGATTTTCCTTTGAATTCCATTTTCTTCTTCTTATCAAACCCATATGATTGATGGGTTACTCCAATCTCCATCTCAACTTTGAGAGCACATCGAACAATTTCCTCGTAGCTATTGAAGTCCCTTATGGCTAAGGCCCTTCGAAGACTTGGTTTTAAGCCACTAAAGAATCGATCGATCTTACTCTCAGGTTGGATAATAATACCAGAAGCATACCTTGCAAGTCTTGTAAAATTTTCTTCATAGGTACCAACAGATTCATCATCCTTTTACTTCAGTTCGAGAAACTCTTTCTCCATCTTTGTTCGGAGAATACGATGGAAGTATTTATTGAAAAATAAGTTCTTGAACTCGTCCCATTCCATGGACTCAATTTCATCCCTTTGCCTCATATTCCTAATAAGATTCCACCATTGATCAGCATCACCTTCCAAACGATACACCGCTAAGATGACTTTATCATGCTCAGAACATTGAAGAACTGAAAATATCTTTTCAGTAGTAATAATCCATTGTTCAGCAACTAATGGATCAGTAGACCTTCTGAATGAAGGTGGACGTTGTCTCATGAAGGATTCAACAGAATGTTGCTCCTTCCTTTGCTCGTTTGTAAATCCTGCATGATTCATAGCTTGAGAAAGTTGTGTGAGCATGGCTACAAGATTTTTCATTCCATATCCCATAACGTTTGGTTGCTCAGGGGGACAATCATTGCATTGCCCGTCGCATTCCGCATTAACACGGTTCCTCCGGGTTCCAGCCATTGACTAAAACCAAGAAGAATAGTGTGAGCAACACTAATTATAATAGGAAAACCACATAATCCAGAATAAAATTTCACACTTAAGGTCTTATCCTAGGGTATTCATGGTCATTTCTTAAACACTAAGATTGTGTTCTATGCTTAGAATTATCCTTAGGGTTCTTACGAAGGCTTTCGCATCAAAGTTTCAAAAGGTTGACTATAACTTTCCTCTGATACCAACTATAACGACCCATACTTTACATACATTGTTAATACTTCAAAATTGAAGCATACTTATTACAACATATAACAAAACCACGAAAGGACCGTATAGGTATAGTGTCTTTAGAAACTGGGAAACATAAACAACTGGTTCATAAATCTTCTACAGTGTCTCCCATTTATTTCATCATATATAGGGTCCCTTTTAGCATATTCTACTTAATATCCATCTTCTTGACCTGGGGAAAAGAAAACATACAAAAAAAGGGTGATCTCAAATGCTCAGCAAGGGCAAATAAAGGAAATAAAAATCATATCATATCTTTTTTAAAATCATAACCTGCAAAAGAGATCATAATATCTTAACATGGAATAAATCATAGAAGTGAAAATGAGATCCCCATAATCATATCATAAAACTTGAAACTTTGTGGCATGCACACATAATCATGGAAAATCATTTCTTGTTAGTCGTGACTCATTGCCAAGACTATCTTAGCAGACAAAGTCCACTTCTGAACCGAGTTCACTCCTCGTTTCAGTCATGTATCATTGAACCGAAATAACCTTCCGTTCCAGTCATGTCTATCTCATGAGATATAAATCTTTACCCAATGCATTGGAGGGAGATATAGGTCCCACCCATCTTATAATGAATCCTTTCTTATGTGTTCCACATAATCATAAATCATACATCATCGCATAACACATGTAACAAAAATGGGATTCTTGAAACATAATGACATCATAAAACAAATAATATAAGGTAAATGAATTCATAAAAATAATTCCCTCACAACATAATCAAATCAATGTAATAATAGGGATAAAAACAGAACCCTTTATTATCTTAGATGGAAAATAATTTTGATAAAACACTTGAACTCCATTCTTGAGGAAAATATCCTTTCTTCTTCAAAAACACTTTTCTTTTCTTAACAAGGCATAAATTTATAAACTAAAAGAAGTTGATTAAATATAAACTTTAAAACTTGTAAAGGAAGATTCTTGGAAATAATGTTTTAAAAATCCATTCATGCCATATAAGTTAAAAAAACATTCTTCGTAATTTTGTCGGAAAAGTCAAAAAGTACCTCGTACGAAAAAACGACAAAAGATTCCTTTCATATTCTTTACTAAAAACTCACCGAAGGGTAAAATTGGATTTAAACTATTGTAAGTGGATGGAAACAATATTAAATATTGAGGGAACATGGATGTGGATGATAAAATACACCCCAGTAAATACCAAAGTATAAACAATCTCGGATAAAAATGAGATTGTGATATTATCCTTACCTCAGGTCCGATTTGCTTTGTACGTGTCCGAAGCTCCTGTATAATGGTTTAAATAATGTTATTGACTTATTATAGAATCATACATATTGATATGATATCATATATGGTCATATTCTTAGCTTCTTATTAGTAATATTTCATTGTTACTTGTTACTCGGGTCTTTATTGCCTTTTGTTCTTATGCATGTTTTGCCGAATAAATTCTTATTCTTATTTTAAGGTTATAGATACCTTATATCCAGAATGGTATTAGTGTAACATATATCATATTTATTCATTCAATTCATTTATATAATTACTATGTAATGATGATCATGTAGAATGAGTCGCATCACATCGTGGAGACGATATTCCGTACGTACACACGAGTGATGATATCGTTCCTATGATCGTGGAATTGTATTGGAGTGTATGCATACTATTTCAGAATCAATATCACTTTTTAATAGTCATATATAGTCATTATTTACACCATTATACCCATCCAAGTAAGGTGGTGGTGGAAAATAGATTACACCACGACGTGGAGACAGTATTCCGTACGTACGCACGCGCGGTGATTTCATTTTTCCGTAGGATGGATAGAAGAAAAATTAGGGTTGTTTCATATTTATAATAACATATCAGTATGTAAGTAATACTGATGTTATTACTTTATCATGAAACAACTCAAGAAGAAGAAGTTAAAGAAGAAAGAAATTGAAAAGATCGGTAATGGATATTACCTCTCCTTTTAAACGCCTCTTTGAATCCTCCACTTAGGGAACTAAGATTGGTCTTTGAAGAAGACCAGGACCTCTAGGATTATTCTAGGGAAGTGGAGAAGGGATTTTGGCAGGGGTTTGCCGAGCTTGGGTGCCCAAATTTGTGTGAGGAGGAGGGGGAGGAGGTGCCTTTTTATAAGGGAGGAGAGGGGCACCTTAGGAATATCTCAAAATATTATTTTTTATTAAAGTCAAAATCGGTTTATAATGGTTCCAAAGGGTCTTATTTCGAAGGTAAAGTGGGGATGGGTCGAAATCCTATCAACCAATAGGATTTAGACAAGTTTAGGTTATTATTTTAACCTTATCAATTAGATTTAACTCTAAGTTAAATAATTTAACTTTTACCGTGTCTTTTTGTTTTCTTACACTATATGGTTAATACACTTACTATAACATGCCAAATGAACCCCAAGTTGTTTATTATTAATATATATATCCTTATCTAAGTCATTTGGCCGAACCTTAGATTTTTAGGTATAAAATAACAATTAATAATATAATATTTGATTTAAAAACTATTTTGTGTCAATTTTGACACTATTTGATATATGATTTTTGTGAAAGTCATTATAGAATTATATGTTCGAAACAAGTTGATTAAATCAACACTAATATATCATAGTAACCTATAAAATTAGTGGAATTCATAAAAAGTCTCAAATTACATTTATTTGGGCATTTATAACATCAATTATGTTAACATTTCCTTAAAAGGGTAATTACTGCATCATCATTGTGTCATTAATTTATTTAAAGTCTAAAAATTATAAATAAAATATCATTATGTAGGAAATCTTTTTAGCTTTCTAATGAATATTTATAATCGAATTTATCTTATGTATAAACCCATATTAAAAATGTTTTAGTTATTAAACTTTGATTTTAACTATTTTAACTATTCATTAAATAAAATAATATTAAATGTCATAATCTAATCCAAGTGGAACTAAATGGTCATATTATATTCATAAGGTTGTTTTTGGTCGAATTAAACTTATCCAATATAATTAGGACATGTGTTAGGGTAACAGTAATATCATATTTACCCTTAGTTACCCTATTTACTATTAACCACGGGGAAAAAAGTAAAAAGTTACTATTCACCAAAAAATTATTTTTATCTCATTGAACCACATTTTACTTACTGATATCAACTGTGTCTGTCGGATTTTCAAAATTCCATTCATATAAGCAGTAAAATTATGTTTTATGCAAAATTCAGTTTTTAACCTACCACTTAGTGGTTTCACTATTCATCAAAAATTGAATGTTTTCAGAAAAATACCAAAATTTCACCCTAGGCTAATTTAGGTATTCCGAATCCAAAAATGATGTCCATTTTGAAAGATAAAATTTCAAAAAGTGGTTAATACTATTTATAATGGCTATTTTAAATAATATTTTAATAGCATATCGCCGTTTAGTGAAACTCGGTATTGCGTACAACGCAAGCTAACGAGGAAGGTCGCGATTGCGTGTAAAGTAAGCCAAGCTAGTATGTAGTGAAAGATTCCTTTGATGATATATATATAACATAAAAACAAAATATTACTCATAAAAATCTCGGGTGTTACATGGATCCTACATAGTGAATTCCGATCCGTGATCCACTACACTTCCTAGGTTCCTGACACTCACTTGATTCAATGTCTAAATAATGTGGATTAAAAATATTACCATTGAGGTGTTTGATCGAGGATTTTCCTATAGAATGTTTCCCACAGTGTGGTCAACCAGATTCAGAAGATCACTTCTAGGAGGAATCATATGATAATCACAATATAATAACATATCATTTTTTTGATAAAAATTCCAAAATTATCAGTCCAACTTCAATAATTCATGTAAATTTCTTTAAAAAATGGAAATTTAAATGAATATGAGTTCTAAAGATAAAAAATTACATAAAAAATGAAAAAATCCATTTAAATAAACCCCCCATTTACTTCATTCAAATGAAATCAAACTCGAAGTCTCAATCATGGTGAAAATTTTATGACCACCCATTGTAACTAAAGTTTAGACATGAAAGCGAGCTGGCTTGGAACCCTCCCACACTTACTAACTGAATATTGAAGATCTTATCTCCTATCTAACCAAGTTAAAAAACCAAAATAAAGTTATTTTAATACACTTAAAACTGAGAATTTCCCTTGGATACCATTCTTTAACTGACCAACATGATTCAACTAGAAAACCCAACTGAGTTGTCCCACCACAATGGAGAGGCACAATAGGATAATGGAACAAGGTCTCATATATAACAAAAAAGAAATATAACCAAAGTAAAAATTAGAAGAAATAGATACAACCGAGGTCCATATAAACCAATATAAACCAGCTAAACTAGAATGTATGAAAAGACAAGACTGAAAAGTCTTTGTGTAACTAAGCGTGACCTCCAAACCAACCCTTTATGAAGGATATATTGATAAGAGAAATAAGCATGCTAAAAAATTTACTTACCTTAATATTAATGTTTAAAAACAATGTATAAATGCACCCAAAGTCAAAATTAAGGAGTGAACATAAATTACAGTAGGATTCCAACAAAAAATATATAAAAATTCTAATATCATGAATTTTGTAGTTCTATTTTTAAACCAAATAAATTTTTACACAAAAAATCAAAGATAAAAATTATTTGTAAATCATAGCATTGTCTTTTATAAAATATATTCATATTATCAAATAAAGTAATATTAAAAGGAATAAATCATGAATTATTAATCAATAAAATAAATTGAAACACTATAAGGTAAAATATAAGCAAATAAACATGACCAATCCATCATGTGAAAGAATGCGTAAAAATAACCACAACCAAACCATCATGTGGAAGCATGTGATAAAATAACCCTAACCAATCAATCATTTGAAATTATTTATGAAAATAACCATAACTAATCCATTAGGAGAAATCATGCGAGTAAGTAACAATTTCCAGTCCATCATGTGATGATCCAATCATAAAACAAAAATCATACCATTTTGAATCTAACATATGGACATACACACTAGAAATAAAAATAAATACCTAATATATGACAATGATCGATCAAAATAGTATATCCTATAGTGCAATTACAATCAATAAAGTGATGAAAACCTCAAGTGGAATTACACACACTATGAGTGACATGTTTTTTCCCAATGAACCCAAGGTTACCCAATTTTCTAAGATTATCCAAAACTATTTAAAATGTAATCATCATAATTTATAAAAAAATTCAATGAAAATTCAAAACTCTCAATTCATGAAACCCCATTATTATACCATAACCAATATTGAAAAATTTAATCAAACAGTTGTTGTGGATACACTTTTTTATAGAGAAACCCCTTAAAAACATAACTTCATTCCGAAAAATACATTTTAATCACAAATGAAATTTTCAGAATGAATAAATAAATGTAATTTAAAATATAAATAATAAATTCATAGAATTATGAGTTTGGTATAGAAACACCTACCTCAAGAAAATGGGTAAAACTAATCACTTTGGAAGTGGATACTGGAGGAGAGAATATCGGGTCCTCATGATCCTTGATCCATAAGAAACACATAAATACATATAAAAACTCTTATATCTAGAATTCACATACCCTTAGGGTTCCAAAATTTTTTAGGGGAAGAGATATAATAAGTATTTAAGAATAAAATAAAAAAAATGGATAAAAAATGATGCATACATTGAGTTGATATGTCAAGAACGAAGGAAATCCTCCTATAATCTGAATAAAGCTGCCTCTTGAGCACTAGGGAAATATTATTTTGATATAATATGATATTAAGTTTTCATTATTGGTTAATATGTGGTCCAATGTTTTTAAAATTAAAATTTAGAGCATTTAGAGTCCACACAAATGATTTTATAGATAGACCACAAGGTTAGGAGTAACTATGCACCATAATTATATACCTTATATAGAGATTCTGTATGGGGTGCATGGTTTGGATTTCAGTTACATTAAGCATGCATCAACCACATATAACCCATCTACTAAGGGTTCTACTATTTGGATAGGGTAGATTCATAGTTTGGAAAAACAATGCAACCCCTTCCAGTAGACCATGATTATGCACGTGGTCTCCTTAGAAAAACTTCGTTGTTTTCCCTAACAACTCAACAACATGACACAACCCTAGGGGCTCCCAAATTTAAAAAAACTCTCAAATCTACCCCAAAGAAAGTCCCAACCAAATCATGATGAAAATAAGGTCAAGAAGTACCTTTAAGAAATCAATGGAATGTTACATTCTTCTTCATTTCAATGGATGGGAGACCTAGTGCTTCAATGAGATGATACATTCTATTGATGACTAAACAACATTAATTCCTTTATATATTCAATCCATTCCTCTAAATTATTTAGTGATATCAATACATGGAATCAATAAGTCCAAAAAAAATTCTTGAAGGATCCTTCAAGAGTTCTCATAATACCACATAATGGATACATGAAAATCATATAAAAAATATTAAAAAAATATAATAGTGTTTGTGATCATTAAAATTAATGAATCTGGAGGAACAAATAAATTTATACCATTTTTATTATATGTAAAACTTGAATAAAACATAAATTAAAATAATAATATAATAATTATATTATGAAAATAATGATAATATTAAAAATATAATAAAATATTTCTTTACTAATACACCATGATATCGAGATTTTTGCATCGCTTTGAATAAAAACAAAACTGAACATAAACAATCTCCACTCAACATAAAATTTTTCCCCATATCTTAATTATTTCTCCCATTTTAAATAGCTGAAAAATTATCCCGCTTTATACTATAAAAAATAAATCAAATAAATAGTTAAAGATAAAAATTTAAATATAATCTTAAACTACAATTACAATCCTATACATTTTCGAGAGAGATTGAAATAAAATTTGGAAAATATTTTAGAAAACTTAAATAATTTTAAAATATATTTTCAATTATTTTAAAGATGTTATAAATAAAAATTTAATTATATTTTAAATATAATTTTGAAAATTATTTTAATTAAATAAATCTTTCAAAATGGAATTTATAAAAGTGAGTCTATTTTAAGATAATTCTAATATTAATTAGATCCAAAACCCCTAAAATAATGCCTTAGGTGAGATAATGGGAGAATAACTTATAATATATATAAATAATGGAAGAAAAAATTTAAAATGATTTAAATAAATCATACCATGATTATTTTTTAGTAATTAATTTGTTAATAAACGAACAAAAATTCCTTGGGAGTGTCAAACTAGGTGTGTAATAAAGGACCACTTCAGGTTCCAATGTTGGATAAAGGATTAAAAATATAAAAAATATTTTTGAGATGAAATAAATTGGTTCATATACACAAGAACCACATCTTCTTATTATTATTATATAGGAATGAATGTTTTTCTTGAACTATTATACGCACTTTATTATTTTTTAAATTATGAAAATTTTAAAATATTTTTATTAGATAACCAATTTGGAAAATTATTTTTATAATAAAAATTGAATAATTATCAACAAAAAAACTATTAATATATAACTATCAAAATATAATATTACCCAACACAACTTTAATATAGTTAATGAAATCAAGAGGAATGATTTTATAGTTGATATGGGATAGTAGAAAGTTGGTGGAAATAAATACAATAATAGAGTCACCTTTTTACCTTTGATATATTATTTTATTCTAAAAACAACCCTATCTAAAAGTATAAACTACCCCACTACCTCCCCTTATAAATCCACTCACAACCCACTTTAAAAATCCTAAACTCTACTAAAATACTTCATATCCACCAGATGAACTTTTAGGTTATAATGATGAAATTTAAATAATATTATTTCATGGTTCATTTAAGCTTGATTTTATTTGTAGTACATGTTATAGAACATAAGGTTATTTTAGAAAATGGGGGTGGAACATTTTTACCATTTATTAAATTGTATCACCAAAATTTTACATTCAGCTCAATAATAATGGGTTTAAAATTTAGAAACTCCTTTGCTGAAAACCCATGACATAAGAATGGTTATTAAAACATAATTTTGAAAATATAGATCCAGAAATATTATGGTCATCAATAATAACAAAAAATTGGGTTTCCAAATTGGATAACATTAGTAGGAAGTGAAAATGTGGACATGGAAGGAAAATTTAATTCCTAAATAATGATAGGGGAGTGATAGATATCATTAATCACATGAAAGTGAATGATCATGTGAAAGTCAATGATCACATAACCACAAACCAATGAGGTGTGAAAATGGGCATAAATAAATCAAAAACGAAGGAATTTGGATAACATTTTTATTTCAGGATCATTTTCCAAGAGTTATAGAATTACTCTACAATCTAGAGTATGAAAATCAATTAATATATTTACTTTATCTTTTCATATAAAAAAATTCAATTTCATCCTTTGGTTTTATGTTTCAATAATTTTCCACATTTTTTCATTTTTACACCAAATATCGAGTATGAATATTAAATTTATGAAGCACTATAATAAACTTCCGATTGATAATGAGGTATATAAAAGGATAAAATTATTTTCTTCATATATTTTCTATAACAAAAATTATTACTTGAAGGTAAGATAATTTCGAAATTGAATAAACCCTCATATGAGGAAATTGTACATTAATCTCAAAAAATCAACAATAAAACAAAAAGTTCAAATAAAATACTTTCATAAATAATGAACTTGATATCCTTAATAACCTCAATAAGAACATATAAACATTAATGTTTATCTCATAAAATTCAACATTCTTCCAAAAAAATGGAATAGATTTATTTCAAAATGACATTTATGTTAAACAATAAGACACACCAAAGGGTTACTTATAGTTCAACCAAATATAATGTAACACCCCAAGCTTCCACGGTACGCTTCTCTTTGAATAATGCAATAGCTTGCATTGTACGCAACTTCGAGTTCTAACACACCACAAACAATCAAACTAGCCGTTATGATTACTAATACCCACTTTTTGAAATATTATAAATTTTATCATTCAAAATGGACTTCATTTTTGGATTCAGAATATCAAAATTAGCTAAGGGTGATTTTTTGGTATTTTTCTGAAAACTTTCCATTTTTGATGAATAGTGAAAAACACTAAGTTATAGTTTAAAACTGAATTTTTATTTAAATAATTATTTATTTTATTTAAATTTATTTTAGGTCAAAATAGATACATAATACTTATATAAGTTCAATTTAATTCATTAGAGTCAGTTTATAATAATTTTTGATATATAAAAATTTTAGTGATCTTTTTACCATCTTTTACCCACCTCCTAGGAGTATTTGAAAATTTACATAAAACATAATTTTACCAATTATGTGAGTTGAATTTCAAAAATCTAAGAGACAAGGTTGATATTAGTAAGAAAAATATGGTTCAATAAGATGAAAATAATTTTTGGTGAATAGTAACCTTTTACTTTTATTTACCACGGTAAAAAGTAAATAGGGTAATTGAAGGTAAAAATGATATTAATATTACCCTAAAATATGTCTTAATTCTATTAGATAAGTATTATTCGACCAAAAACAACCTTATCAATTAAATATGAACCTATTTGGTCAACTTGGACTAGATTAGGACATTTATTATTATTTTATTTAAAAAAAAGTTAAAATCAATGTTTAATAAATAAAACATTTCTAATATATGGTTATACTTAAGATAAATTCGATTATAAATATTCATTAGAAAGCTAAAGATATTTCCTAAATAATGGTATTTTATTTATAATTTCTTGACATTAAATAAGTTAATTTATTTATGACACAATGGTGATGCAGTAATTACCTTATTAATGAAATATTAAAATAATTGATATTTTAAATACCCAAATAAATGTAATTTAAGACTTTTTTTGAATTAAACTAATTTTATAGGTTAATATGACATGTTAGGGTTTATTAAATTAGTTAATTTAGAAGTAATAATGCTGTTATGAATTTTACAAAAACAAAATACCAAATAGTATCAAAATTGTCAAAAAAGAGTTTTTAAAACAAATATTATATTATTAATTTATATTCTATTCCTAAAAATCTAAGGTTCAGAAAAATGACTTAGATAAGGTTATATATATAAATAATGAACCACTTGGGGTTCTATTGGCTTGTTATAGTAAGTTTATTAACCATATAATATATAAAGACAAAGAGACATGGTAAATGTCAAAAAAATTAACTAAGAGTTAAATCTAAATGATAAGGTTAATATGGTGACCTAAAGCTGTCTAACATCTATTTTTTGAAAGGATTTCGACCCATACCCACCCTAGACTTGAAATAAGTCACTTTTGAGCCATTATAAACTGAATGTGAATTTATTATAAAATAATATTTTATGTTTTTCCTAAGGTGCCCCTCACCCATCTTATAAAAGGACACTTCTCCTTCTCTAAAATTCAAACTTTCAAAGCCTTTTTGATCAACTAAACCCTGTAAAAATATTCTCTCAATTTCCCTCACTTAATCCTAGAGGCTTTCCTTTAGTCAGAAAGCCACTTTAAGGAGCCCTTTTGATCAAATCAAAAGGAAGAACCCAAAAAAGAGGTAAATATTTCATCGCCTCTTTCAAGTTCATTTCTTCTTTCACTTCTTCATTCCTTTTTATTTCCATTATAAAATAATAAATCTAGTATATTCAATATTCGGTGATGTTATTATAAATATGTTACAACCATATTCATTATTCTATACATCCTTTGAATGACATGTCACCATATGTGCTTACGTACGACTTACCATCTCCACGTTGTGGTGTAGTTGTTATTCAATACATTATTATTTGGATGGGTATAATAGTGATGTATTATTGATGTAAATAATAAATATAACATTATAAGTATTCTGTATATATGATATACTATCCAATTATATAAGTTTTAATATCAAAATAATGATATTTTCGCTCGTGCGTACGTATAGAATACCGTCTCCTCGAACACGATGAGATTCATTACCCATCGTATCCATTCAAGAATAATTTTCATTAGATGATTAAAAATAATGGTTAAAGACTTGATATCATTCTGTATATGAATAATATACATCCCATACATAACAAATATTACTCACATAACAAATAATATAAAGGAAAATGAATCTGTTAGCACATGAAACAACGATAATTCTAAGATATTATTAACAAAGCAATGTTAAAAGATCATATATGATATCATATAAATGTATGTGATTCTTGTATAATTTAATAACAATTATTTCACAATTATACATGAGTTTAACCTAACCTCGACCAAAGAAAAGTACAAGGTAAGAGTTTATTTCATAATCTCTTCATTATCCGAGGTTGTTTATACGTAATTATCTACTAGGACCTCTTTATCATACACATCCATGTTTCCTAAAAATTTATTTCAAAACATTATTACTATTTTAAAAACTATGGGTTAATGTAATTTATACCCTTTTTATAATTTTTTATTAGATGTTTATAAATGAATCTTTCCATCGTTTTCCAAACAAGGTCCATTTTAACCTTTTCGATAAAATTAAGGTAAGAATCTTCTTTTAACTTATACGGTGGGTTCGACTATTTTTTGCCGTTATAAAATCATTGAAGCTTCCCTTACAAGATTATAAGAATATTTTCAAATATAAATGTTTCCTTTTATAATTATGTGACCTTTAAATGATTTCAAAATAGAAAGAGATATTTCTCTCAAATAGTTTTAATTTCATCTATGTCAACATCCTTTAATGGATTTTAAGATTATTTGAAGTTGATTTATTATGATACAAAACTTCTATATTGTATTCAAGGATTTGTGATATGTTTGACTGTGGATGTGTTAATTTTATACCATTCATGGTTTATGGAGAAAGTATTTACATTTTATATGCTAGTTTTAATACGAATGTTTATGTTATGTTTAAACCTATTTATATGAGGAATGCATCAAACATAGTAAGTGATGGGTGGAGCCCTCTATAGCACCTCGATGCATCGGTAGGTCTCATGAGATAAACTAGTGTCATGGAACAAGGATTTGAAAAAATATTAATTGTAGTCTTGGCATAAGGCCTTGACTATGTGGTAATGAAAGTCTGGCATTATACATTCCATCATTATAAAAGTTGTTATTGATATTGCATGTGATTATTCGACTAGTAGAATATCCATGTGAATAAATAAATGGAATTATTTCATTTTTTCCATATTATGCTGAAGTTCAAGTTTAAAAGGATTTTGTTTCAGATATATATTTCCTTAAATATTTATTCTTATTTACAAAAGTTTCCACTATATTGTTATCCTTACTGAGCATCTGAGCTCACCCCTTTCCATGTTTTATTTTTCCCAGGATGTGAAGAAGTATACTATGACTGGCCTGCATGGATAGTCTATAGGATCTCAGTGTTGTATATGGAAACAATGTTATTGTAGTTTTCCATTTATTATGTATTGTAAACCTTATGAATGTATCTAGTATTTCCAAGGCTACTAAACTAATTAGTATTTATAGACTTGATCTTTTGTGATAATGCCAATATTATGTAATAATGCACTAAATTTGGGTAACTAGGGTCAGGGAGTTACAGTTGGTATCATAAGAAGTTTAGTACAAACCTTGAAATCTAGACTTAGATAAACTCTGATTAGAGCACATTAACCTAAGATAAACTTTAAGGATTAGTATAGAAGAACTTCCTAGAATTTTGGTATTTTAGAGATTTTTTGAGTTTTCTAAGAAATACATCCATGTTTGGATATGAGTAGGTAGAGGTGGTTCTGGAACATATGTACCTAGGGGTTAAACCTGAAAACACATCTTGAGATAAACTTGAATGAAAACTAGTGCACGTCAATGGGCCTTGCTGCACTCTTGGTTACGACACTCCCGGGGGATATGCTTAGGATAATTCTCATTTTCTCTACAAACCATTATGAAGGGTTTATGAGTATATACTTCCTCAAATAAAACATTTTTATGATTATGGATTATATCCATAAACTATGTGGTTTATGTTAAGTGTTTTACAAGTTGAGATTTATGTATTTCGATTCATAAACTAATCTAGTTTATTCCATTGTTTAGAAATGGGGCCTAATGGATGGAATGGAAACCGTATCAATGCATGAAATCCATGTAGAGATTTCCCTCCTGCTCAAGATAATTATAGTGGAGATGGTGATACAACTGGTGAAAATCAGCTTATCACTATATGGGGACAACTCACTCAGGTTAGGAATAATAACCTTACCCGTATGGAGCACCGGGATCCACAGTGTGGAGGGTCAATGTTAGATCACTTCATGAGGAAACAACCACAGACATTCAATGGGAGTACAAATCCACTAGTAGCCGAGAAATGGATAAATTCCGTTCAAAAAATATTTCATGCCTTGGGGAGTAGCGAAAGGGAAAGAGTTGTCATGGATGTTTACCCCCTCACTGGAGATGCTGATCAATGTTGGTCATTGATTCAAAACACAAAGGAAGATGATGAAGTATCAAATATTTAATGGAGGGAGTTTAAAGTGATTTTCTTAGAAAAATAATTTCCTCGTGACCATCAGGAAGATATGGAAAGGAAATTTCTGAGTCTAAGGAAAAAGGATGACGAGAATGTCGCAAAGTATAAAGCTAACTATACATGGTTAACGAGGAATGATACAGATTATATACCTAACCTAAGAAGTAATATTGATCATTTCTTTGATGTGTTAAAACTATTTTTTCGTCGATCATTAGTCTCACAATACTTCTCGTCATACGAAGATATTGTATCATGTGATATCAAGACAAAAAAGGAATTCTCTACGTTTTTTGACTTTAAAGCAAAGCAAGAGAAGTAGAGATTTGTTGATCACTATAGAAATGGAAATAATGTGTAGAAGGGAAAAGTTTAATATCCATCCTACAATAAATGTGGGAAGAAACACCATGGTACTTTCTTGAATTGAATGAGAGTCTGTAAAAAGTGTGGTGAAAAAGGCCACCAAGCTCGTGATTTCAAGGGGAAAAAAGAAGCTACCAATGTTCAATGCTAAAATTGGAGGGAGATGGGACATTATGCAAATGAATGTCCTAAGCATCAGGGAAACTTACCTCAGAAACGGCCAAGGGATCAAGGTGAAGCTTATGCGATCACTACTACTAAGCTTGAAGCTCCGAAAGATATGGTGGTAGGTATTTTAATGGTTTCCTCATGTTTAGAAAATGATTTATTTGATTATGGATCATCACATTGTTTCATATCTTACTAGTTTGCTAAGAAAATTAGATATTTCTAATTTGATTTAATAAGAAATTTGTCAGTCAAAACTCCTAAGGGAAGTATCATCACCACAATGTTTTGTGAATCAGTTTGCATTAGAGCATATAAATGTTTTTATTTGATGATCTCATCGTCATTCCCATGATTGAATTTGATATAATCCTCTGTATGGATTGGATTTCAGACCATGATGCAAAAATTAATTTTAAGAATATGGAGGTTACTATTTTTGATGATGATGATAAAGAACACCTTATCTTTAGAGCAGAATCATCACCACCTAATTCTTATATAGATCCACCCCTAGTATCTCAACGAAATTCAATTATTTGGTTAGAAGAGAATGAAATAACTATGGATGAGGAAAGGAATGTGCTAATAGAGGATATACCTATTTTTCAAGAATATGTTAATTTTTTCTAGAGGATTTACCTGGACAACCTCCAGAATGATAAATTGAGTTTTCCATTGACTTAATTCCTGGTTCAAGGCCCACATCGAAGAACCCTTATAGAATGGCCACTATGGAATTAGTTGAACTAAAGAAACAACAATAGGAATTGAGTAATAAGATATTTATTTGCGCCAGTGTTTTTCCTTGGGGAGCCCCTGTTCTTTTTGTTAAGAAGAAAGTTGGATCTACGAGGTTGTGCATTGGATATAGGGAGATCAATGCTATAACAATAAAGAACAATTATCACCAACCTCACATTGATGATTTATTCGACCAACTTCATGGAGCTCAATACTTTTCATAGATTTACCTTCGATCTGGATATCATCAGTTGTGTGTAAAGAAAGAAGACATTCTAAAAACAGCATTTCGAACCAGGTACGAGCATTACGAGTTTACAGTAATGACTTTTGGGCTGACTAATGCACCCTTTGTTTTCATGGATCTATATGAACAGAGTTTTCAAGGAATATCTTGATGACTTTGTAGTGGTATTTATTGATTATATCCTTGTATACTGCAAAAGGTATGAATATCAAGAAAATCACTTTCACATTATCCTAAAGACTCTTCGAAGAAATGAATTATATGGGAAGTTTAGAAAGTGTGAATTCTGGCATCAAGAGATTTCTTTTCTTGTCCATATTGTCTCTAAGGATGGAATCTCTATTGATCCTTCTATGAAAAGAGCAATCCAATAATGGCCAGCACCAACGAGTACAACTGAGGTACGCGATTTTATTGGTTTAGCAGTTTATTATCAACGTTTCATCCAGAATTTTGCCCGATTGACTAACTCATAAACAAAGCTCACGCGTAAAGGGGTTAGATTTTTTTGAACAAAAGAGTGTGTAGAATGTTTTGAATAATTGAAGAGAATATTAGTGAATGTTCCTATCTTGACTCTAACATTAAGAAATGATGGGTTTGTTATTTATAGTGATGCTTCAAAGAATGGACATGGTTGTGTCCTTATGCAGAATGATAAGGTTATTGCCTATACATCACGACATCTAAAAATTCATGAGCAAAACAATCCTACTCATGATCTTGAGATAACAGCTATAATATTTTCTTTAAATATATGGAGACATTTTCTCTATGGTGAAAAATGTGAGATATATCCTGATCACAAGAGTTTGAAGTATATTTTCTCACAGAAAGAACTCAACATGAGGAAAAGGAGATGGATTGAACTACTCAAGGATTATGATTGCACCATACACTACCACCCAGGGAAGGAAAATATGGTGGATGATTCTTTGAGAAGAAAGGATCATGGAGTTTTGAACAAGATGATAGTTAAAAGGGATCCTATTTTCATTGATCTAGTGAAGATGGATATGGGAATTACCATGGAAGGTGAAACATCGATACTTTTTCAAATAGTTGCCAAACCATCCTTACTAGAAATGATAATGAGTTCTCAGACTGATGATGAAGAGTTTCAAAAGAATATTAAATCCATGAATGATGGGAGATTGAGTGACTTTTTGTATGAAGACTAAAATTTGAAATTTGGGAAGAGACATTGTGTTCCCGACGTACTTGATCTAAAAAGGGAATTGTTGGTTGATTCTCATTGTTCCAATTTCTCTATACACCCTAGTAGAACTAAGATGTATAAAGATTTAAAGGAACATTTTTGGTGGGACAACATGAAGAGGAATATTATTGATTTTGTGTCAAGGTTTATTATTTTTCTATAAGTGAAAGCTAGAAGGAAAAAACCTGGAGGAGTCATGCAACATCTTCCCATACCTGAGGGGAAATGGGATAATATTACGATGGACTTTTTCAGGGGACTACCAAAGACTCCTAGAAAGAATGATGCAATATCAGTAATTATTGATCATCTTACCAAGTCATCATGTTTTCTTACTATAATAGAAGATTTAACACTTGAACGATTAGGAAGAATATATATTAATGACGTTTTAAGACATCATGGAGTACCACTATCAATTATTTCAGATCGTGATCCACGTTTTACATCAAGATTCTGGAAAAGTCTTCAGAATTCCCGGGATACTGAACTTCGTTTGAGCACTTCCTACCACCCCCAAATTGATGGAAAATCAGAACAGACTATTCAAATGTTAAAAGACATGTTGAGATCATACTCACTTTGCTTTCAAGGTATGTGGGATCAATATTACCTATGGTATAATTTTCCTATAACAATAGCTTCCATTAAAGTATTCAGATGGCACCATATAAAGCATTATACAGAAAGAGATGTCACACACCAACTTGTTGGGATGATGTTGGTGAAGGAGAAGTCGTAGGCCCAGAACTTGTGGAGGAAACATTGGAAAAGGTGAAGTTAATCCAAAACCACATCAAGGCAGCTCAAAGTAGGCATAAGGGCTATGCTGATAATTGAAGGAAGGGTTTGGAATTTTAGGTTGGAGATCATCTTTTCTTGAAGGTATCTCCATGGAAGGGTGTTATACATTTTGTTAAGGAGGGTAAATTGAGTCCCAGGTACATTGGAGCTTTTGAAATTCTAAAATGAATTGGGGCTGTAGCTTAACGTTTGGCAATGCCGCCATGACTCTCCAAAGTCCACGATGTGTTCCACATATCACTGTTGAGAAAATACATGCCTGACCTAACACATGTACTCACCTAAAAGGAATTATAACTGGAACCCAATCTGTCTTATTGTGAAGAGCCCATCAAGATTCTTGATACTAGAGAACAAGTGTTGAGAAACCAGACAACTCGTCTGGTAAAAGATCTATGAAGAAACCATAAGATGGAAGAGGGAACGTGGGAACCTAAGGAACTAATGATGAAGAACCACCCAAGTCTGTTTATGTAGTAATATTATAGAATTTTTTAGAATGAAATTATATGAAGGAGGGGAAAATGTTACACCCCAAGCGTCAATGATAAACTTCTCTTTGAATAATGCAATAGCTTGCATTGTACGCAACTTCGAGTTCTAACACACCACAACCAATCAAACTAGACTTTATGAATAGTAATACACACTTTTTGAAATTTTATAAAATTTACCTTTCAAAATGGACTTCATTTTTGGATTTGGAATATCGAAATTAGCTTAGGGTGAATTTTTGGTATTTTTCTAAAAACATTCAATTTTTAATGAATAGTGAAAAACAGTGAGTTATAATTTAAAACCGAATTTTTATTTAAATAAATATTTATTTTATTTAAAATTATTTTAGGTCAAAATAGATACATAATAATTTTATAATTTCAATGTAATTCATTATAGTTAGTTTATAATAATTTTAGATATATAAAAATTTTATTGAACTTTTTACCGTCTTCTACCGACCTCCTAAGAGAATTTGAAAATTTTAATAAAACATAATTTTACCACTTTTTTGAGTTGATTTTCAAAAATCCGAGAGACACGGTTGATATCAGTAAGTAAAATGTGGTTCAATAAGATGAAAATAATTTTTGTGAATAGTAACTTTTTACTTTTATTTACCATGGTTAAAATTAAATAGGGTAATTAAAGGTTAAAATGATATTAATATTACCCTAACACATGTACTAATTCTATTGGATAAGTATAATTTCAAAAAAAAACCTTAGGAATAAAATATGAACATATTTGTTCCACTTGGACTAGATTAGGACATTTATTATTATTTTATTTAAAGAAGTGATAAAAGAGTTAAAATCAATGTTTAATAACTAAAACATTTTTAATATAGGGTTATATATAAGATAAATTCGATTATAAATATTAATTAGAAAGCAAAAAATATTTTCTAAATAATGGTATTTTATTTATAATTTTTAGACATTAAATAATTTAATTTATTTATGACACAATGGTGATGCAGTAATTACCTTATTAATGAAATATTAAAATAATTGATATTTTAAATACCCAAATAAATGTAATTTGAGACTTTTTATGAATTCCATTAATTCTATATATTAATATGACATGTTAGGGTTGATTAAATTAATTTCTTTCGAAGTAATAATGCTGTTATAAATTTAACAAAAACAAAATACCGAATAGTGTCAAAATTGACATAAAAGAGATTTTAAAAACATATATTATATTATTAATTTATATTCTATTCCAAAAAATCTAAGGTTCTTCCAAATGACATAGATAATGTTTTATATATTAATAATGAACCACTTGGGGTTCTTATGGATTGTTATAGTATATATATTAACCATATAATATAATAATACAAAGAGACATGGTAAATGTCAAAATATTTAATTAAGAGTTAAATATAAATGATAAGGTTAATATAGTGACCTAAACCTATCTAAAATCTATTGGTTGAAAGTATTTAGACCCCTACCCACCCTAGCTCTGAAATAAGTCACTTTTGAGCCATTATAAACCGAATATGAATTTATTATAAAATAATATTTTAAGTTTTTCCTAAGGTGCCCCTCACCCCTCTTATAAAAGGTCAATTCCCCTTCTCTCAAATTCACACCTTCAAATCCTTTTTTCTCGGCCAAAACCAGCCCAAATATCCTCTCAATTTTCCTCAATTTATCTTAGAGGCCTTCTTTTAGTCATAAAGACAACTTAAAGAGCCCTTTTGATCAAATCAAAAGGAAGAACCCAAATAAGAGGAAAATATTTCATCACCTCTTTCAAGTTCATTTCTTATTCCACTTATTCTTTCCTTGTTATTTCCATTATAAAATATTACTCTAGTATCTTCTATATACTGTGATGTTATTATAAATATGGTACAACCATATTCATTATTCTATCCATCCTTTTAATTAAATGTCACTATACGTGCGTACGTACGGCTTACCGTCTCCACGTTGTGGTGTAGTTGTTATTCAATACATTATTATTTGGATGGGTATAATAATGATTTATAATTGATGTAAATAAGAAATATAACAGGATAATTATTCTGTATATATGATATACTATCCAATTATATAATATTTTAATATAAAAAAATTGATATTGTCGCTCGTGCGTACATACAGATTACCCTCTCCAAGAACGTGATGAGATTCATTGACCATCGTATCCATTCAAGACTAATTTTCATTATGTAAGAACCCAAATCTTCTTTTTAGGTATGTTTTTCCTTTTTCTGGAGTTTTTGAGAAAAGGGGAGTTTCTGGAAATATTTGAAGTACACACTCTGTACTTTATAAGTACACACCATGTACTTTGATGCTACTCGAGGCCATGTGCTGGCCATGTCATGGACACAGACACGGCCATGTAGGGGTGATGTGGAGGCCGCTTAATGTTGAGTATAGAAAAGCCTAGTACACGCCGTGTACTCCAAATGTACACACTGTGCACTTTTTTTTCATTAAACGGACCGGGCTCACGACTTAACCCCCAAAACGTCTTCTTCTCCAGCTTCTTTGACTGAGAGTGAGGGTACGACCATGGATCTTCTCTGAGCCACCGATCTTTCACCGGTTATCCGAATTGAACACCATCAGTTACAATAAAATTACAGCGGTAAGTTCTTGGTTCTTCATTGGCAGCGTTTCCTTATTCCTTATCTTATGAGAGTTCAAGTAGGTTGAATGTTTTAGAAATTTTTGTAGATCTACTCTGTTCTAGGCCAATTCACGGGCCGAAGTTCAAGTTTATTGATCTCCTAGGATCGACGTAAGTGTTTTGTTGCCTTACATTGAATGTCTTTGAGTTAATGTGAAAAATTACCGTATTCCCATGTATCTGGTGTCTCGGGTTAGGGTTTTTGATCCTCTATTAGTATCTGCCTTAGATTTATTATAGGATTGATGCTATTAGATGAATAATATTTTTTGGTTAGTTTGTTGAGGATCACCCCATGGGTGTTTCCCTTATTTTGGCTATTTATCGCCATTTGGCTTAGGTTGCCAATGAGGCAGGCCTTTTTATATGGATTTCCTGCCTTGAAATAATTGATTGCATGTATTTCCCACTATTTCTATGCTTTTTATGCATTGTAGCTATTATCCAAGTAGTTTGTTGAACTTACTTAGGGCTGTTGACAATCGTTTATGCGCAATGGGACTATTCAGGGCTGTGTGAACCTAGTGCAGTAGACTAAAGAGGGAATTGACAATTAAGGGCTTCCCTAGAGAGTCCGTTATAAATTAGTATCGTTTTCATGACCTACAGGAATTGGAATTAGTGCTTCCTCAGAGTTTCCTTAGTTACATATCGAGACTACATGGGGAATTTGACATAAATGCTTCCTCAGAGAGTCTTTAGCTATCATTGTAAGACTATAGGGGAATTGATGGTGAGAGCTTCCCAGAGTGTATGTGCCTTTTTATGATTATTTGACTAGAGGGGTCTGCCAGTATGAGCCACCCAGACAGTCAGTGTGAATATTGTTTTGTTGCTTGTGACGATTCCACCAAGCCAAAGAACAAACTTTGGTTTGGTATTTCTTGTTGTTTAGGTAGTCTGCTAAGATACATGTTGTGTTACTTTCTATGCTTTGGGATTATAGAACTATTTTCTGGATTCCTTGGTTGATAACTAAAGGATTAAATTAAGTTAATAAATAAATGTGAATGAAGATTTGTTGGATTGTTTTCTTTAGTGTACTCTTGTTTCTCTGCTGCATTTATTTTTTTTACATTTTATATATTTCTCACTGACAGTAGGGCACATATCTTGTGGTGGTTTCATACTAGGATTAGTCTCCCGCCCTGTTTGGGTCCAGCTTTTCGGCCCAAATAGGTTATATGGTTATAAGTGTGGATAGGGACTGTGGCCCCTCTACTTTAGGTACATGATTGCTGGTTGGAGCTGGAGAGCATATGATCGAGCTTAGGCTTGCGATGCTGTTGGAGTTACTACTTACTTCTAGTGATTTGTTTCTTAGTTGTATTTCAACATGTTTTTGTGTTTTTCTTCTTTCCTTAGATACTCACATCTGTAGCGTCATCAGCATCATTACTATATATTCATTTTTTCGCTAGTAGTTTCAGTTATTGTATGTTGTTTACTGCTTCCGCTATTGACTTTATTTACTTTCCCTTGTATACCTTACCAAATGAGGGCATAGTTTCCCCAATGACTCACCAAGGACCTCGTTTCTAGTTGGCAGCCTCTGGAATTTGGGGAAATTCACTTAAGGTCATGTGGAGAACCAGGTACGGGGCACCAGTTGAGTGGCTCCGGATTTGGGTCGCTACAAAGTTGTATCAGAGGAGGTTCCTTTTCTTTTCTTTATACTGACTTACTGTTTAGCGACATTAGAAAAGGATAAGATGAAATAGGTAAATGGTAAATTTCTATGCTCAGGATTTCTAGAACCCGTGTACAGGGAAAGAGCCAGGTTACCTCGAATATTGCAATTTTCAAGTTTTGCAAATGTTACAGTTTAATTGATTTCACCTTTGGGTGGTGCACTTGTTTTGTGATTTACTGTTTATATGATTGTGGTTCAATTTTTTTTCAACCCGATGAGATGAGGGAATGACATCTCATGCATCATATAGGCACTTGTTAGAAAATCAAATGTCATGAATTTTTCCATGCCATCTAAATTTCATCAGAAGTTTCATGTTATTGTGATAGAATTTGTGATAGACTATTCATGCTGTTGTGATAGCTGCTATGATAGAATACCTAATATATTGGTAGGGTATCATTTGATTAGAGCTTCTTTATCATGGATTCCAAACTTTGGTCTTAGAGGTGTTATGGGCCCTCGAGGATCAGAATTTGGTGGATCATGAGTTTGTTATACTGTTTACTTGTTATGTGCATTGTTATGATGTCACGGTTTGATTCACGGGGAGTATGGGCCCCCACGGATCAAAATTTGGCACCTTAATGCTTGTTTTTCTATGTTTTCTGGGCTCCGATGTAGTTTTGAGGCTACTGTCTGAAAAAACCCAGAATACACGGTGTGTACATTATAAATACACATCGTGTAGTCTATAGCCGTGTCACCGACAGTGCGAGCAAGGACATGGGGTTGTGAAAAATTTTATTTGAACATGCCGTGTACTATTTTATCACACTGTGTAGTATGAAATAGGTACCCGACCGTGTCATGAAGAACATGGGTCGTGTTATCTTTTCACCAACACGCCATGTCTGACTTTTACACGCCATTTAGTTTGATCTAGTTACTCGGCCGTGTCACAAACAACACAGGTCGGTGTTATCCTTTCTCATACATGCCGTGTTGGCCTGAAAAATACCATGTAGTGTCAGCCATGTAGCCAGTAGTGTAGCTAACCACAAGGTCTATTAGGAATTATTAGTATACGTCGTGTCCTTCTGGAACACGCCATGTAGTGTGACCTGGGCACACAGGCTGTGTCACTAATAATACGGGCTAGGTGAAGCTTATTGAGTACAAGACGTGTGTTCCTTGAACACACCATGTAGTTTTGTCTTAAGAGATATATGTGGCTTAACTGTGTAGAAGGAATCAGGTAGTGAAGATAATTCAAGTACACACCATGTTTTGGGACAACAAGTCATGTATTTGGGGGTGTTACACGACCAGTTATGTAGGAGTACATGCCCATGTAAATGACTTATGGGAACACACCGTGTAGTCTTTATACATGGCGTGTAGTCATGTTTTGTTTTCTTTTGAATTCTTCTTTTCCCTGTTTCCTTCTTACGATCCTAGTTTTCAGCCCCTGGTAATGTGATCTAAGGTGTCCTTTTGACCTTGCAGAGTCATGGCACCGAGACATCCTCCTTTTGCACGTCAGGAACCAGGCAGTGACCATGTGCCTGATACGATAGATCTAGGACTACCAGTAGTTCCACCTATCATTCCTAACATGGAACATTCAGTGATTCCAGACGCTGGTGCCGATGCTTAGTTCAGAGAGGGTTTTATGAGATTCATGCAGACCTTCCAGGGAGCTCAGCATCCTACCCCATCTATGGATGAGCTGACACATGTTTTTCAATAGTAGCATCCTCCCACGTTCATAGGGGATGGAGGAACACAGGCTATGGAGTCATGGCTAGAAGCCATGTTGTCTATCTTCGAGTACCTGGAGAGACCTCCGGAGAGGATAGTGAATCTCGCAACTTATATTCTGTGAGATTTCGCCAAAATATGTTGGGACATGGTTTCTCGAGATGGGCGCCAACATGCTATGGCTTGGGACGAGTTTCAGCGTACGTTCTACGACTAATTCTACCCAGCTATGTTGAGAGCTGATAGAGCCAGAGACTTCATGAACCTGAAGTAGGGTACTCTCACAGTTATAGAGTATTCCTCTCTCTTCACAGAGTTACAGTATTTCACTCCTATTCTGTGGAATGGTGAGATGTTTTTAGCGAGAAAGTTTGAGGAAGGCCTCAGACCAGACATCAGATCATAGGTGAATGTCTTTCAGTTGACTTTTATTACACTAATAGTCAACTAGGATCTTATCACAGAGATAAATCTAAGGGTGGCTAGAGCTATGGACCAGGGCGGTTCAACATCTAGAGATGATTCTTTTCAGATAGATATCATGAAGCGCCACCGAGAGTCTACACAAGGTGACTCGAGGAAGCAAGGTATTTCTTTTGGCAGACAGTATCTTCCTTCTAGAAACCATGTGGTGTGCTATCAGTGTGGAAAAATCAGGAATAATAATCCTCAATTCCTGAGAGACCCAGTGGAGTGCCTATCTTGTGGAAAGATGGGTCATCTACAGCATTTCTGCTGGGTTCTCCTTCCAACGGCTAGTGAAGGAGGATCAGTTTCGACTCTGCGTACAGGATCATGATTACCAGTTCTGCAGTAGACTACAGGATAGAGTTATTCAGGTATTTCAGGCCAGGGTAGAGGCCATGGATGTAGTGCTTAGGCTTAGGGAGGGTCATCTCAAGGATCTCAGGCTTCTACACAGGGTTGCAGTGCAGGCCAGACTTTTGCGGTAGAGCAGATTGATCAAGAGCAGGATCCTGGACCATCCATAGTTCTAGGTATGATTTTATTAGCATCAGTTTTATCCTCTGCCCTTTTTGATACAGGATCTTCTCATAGCTTGATTTCTGTGCTTACTGTGGAAAGCCTTAGACTTACAGTTTATACTTCTAAGGATATGACGACACTAGACACTCCCTTGGGAATTAGAACTGCTAACGAGCGTCAGTGCTTAGACTACCCCCTTGAGGTTGGAGGGTGTTGTTTTTCATGGAATATCTATGTTTTATATATAAAAGTTTATGATGTCATTCTCGTGATGGACTAGTTTGTTCCTTTACAGGCCTTTGTCAATTGTTATTTCCGTAGGGTGAGTTTCACATCACTGGAGGGCAGATCATTTCTTCACAAGGGTGAACGGGATGTCCAGGAGGGAAGAGCTAGACTAGAGCATCATGGGATGGGTGGTGTTATGGCCTATATTTCTAGCTTATATCTGGATGACCAGGGGACTTCTCAGATAAATTTTTCTCCAGTGTTTGATCACTTTCCAGATGTCTTTCCAGAAGACTTTTCATGTTTTCCCATGGAGAGATAGTTAGAATTCTCTATTGATCATGTTCCAAGAGAAGCACTGATATCCATACATCTTTATAAGATGGCTACACCTGAGTTTCAAGAGCTCAAGAAGCAGTTGGAGGTGTTGCAGGCAAAGGGTTTTATCTGACCCAGTACTTCTTCTTGGGGTTGGCCCATTCTGTTTGCAAAGAAGGCAGATGGTACTTTATGGCTTTGTGTGGATTATCGAAAGCTAAACCAGTTGACAGTCAAGAACCGATATCCATTGCCATAGATAGATGATCTCTTTGATCAGGTTCGTGGAGCCAGAGTGTTCTCAAAGAATAAATTGAGATCCAACTATCATCAGTTGCATGTCAAACCATATGATATACCTCTTAGAGCCTTCTGAAGCAGGTATGGTCTGTATGAGTATTTGGTTATGCTGTCTAGTCTCATGAATGCACCAGCAGTTTTCATGGTGCTGATGAATAGAGTTTTCCATCCTTACTTGGATTCTTTCATGGTGGTTTTCGTGGATGATATCTTGGTGTACTCTCACACTCGACACGACCATGCTACCCATCTTGAGATCATTTTGAGTACACTTAGGGAGCATTATTTATATTCTAAGCTCTCAAAGTGCCACTTTTGGATGGACTAGATTCACTTATAGGGTCATGTCATCTCAGAGACATGAGTATCAGTAGACACAGAAAAGGTGAGAACAGTATATACCTGGGAGCAGCTGAAAAATGTCTTCAAGGTATGAAGTTTCTTAGGGCTGGATGGTTACTACAGGCAGTTTATACAAGACTACTCATGATTATCAGCACCTTTGATGGGCTTGACTAAGGAGGGGGTGAATTATGTTTTTTCAGAATCCTATGATTCCGCCTTTCCGGAGCTGAAGGGGAGATTGACTTCAGCACCGATTCTAGTTTTTCCGGAGCTGGGAAAGAGTTATACAGTTTTTTGTGATGCATCTAGAATCAGGCATTGAGCAGTGCTTATGCATGAGGGTCGTGTTGTTGCATATGGATCTTGGTAGTTGAGGCCGCATGAGAGGAACTATCCTACGCATGACCTAGAGTTGGATGCAGTTGTTCATTCCTTGCGTTGTTGGATACATTATCTTCTAGGAGACCATTTTCTGGTATATACTGACCACAAGAGCCTCAAGTATATCTTCACACAGTGTGAATTGAATCTGAGATAGTTGAGGTCGGTTGAGTACCTACAGCCTTTTGATTTTGAGCTTGCTTATACGCATAGGAAAGGCAATGCTGTGGCAGACACACTGAGCATGTTGAAACAGATACAGGAAGTTCAGGAGGCCAACAACGAGTGGAAGCTTATGGATCTATTATTTCAAATGCATTTGGAGGTTCATGACAGATAGGGTTAGACTTTTCTTTCTTCTGTAGCTTTTACCTCTACCCTTTTTGAATGAGTTCCAATGAGGCATCTATCAGATTCTGAAGGCCTAGTCCAATGGGAAAGCGTGTCAGGAGAGGACCCTCTTCCCGGATGGATCATAGGCAAGGGTGAGATCTTGTGTTTCCAGGGACGCGTGTGGGTGACCACAGATATACATGTGGATATGATGAGAGACATTCATTCCATAGTTTGGGAATTTCATCATGACATCACCAAGATGTATCATGATCTACACCGCTAGTATTGGTGGCCAGGTATGATGAGAGATGTTGCTGGTTTTTTATGGGGTGTTCCACCTACCAGCAGGTGAAGGCGGAGCACCAGCGACTAGCAAGGCTTTTATAGCAACTACCCATTCCATAGTGGATGTGGAATGATGTCGTGATGGAATTTGTGAGAGGGTTACCGAGATCGCCTGTAGGAAATGACGCAGTATGAGTTGTCATTGACAGGCTCACGAAGGTTTCTCACTTCTTTCCGATTAAGGAGACCTTCAGTGTTGATGAGCTTGGACGGTTGTACATCCTTGAGATTGTACTCTTGGATGGGGTTATGAGTACTATCATTTCAGATAGGGATGCTCTCTTTACGTCGCATTTCTAGCAAGGGCTATAGAAGGCTTTGGGTACACAGGTACTTCTTAGTAAAACTTACCATCCTCAGACAGATGGCCAGTCATAGCGCATGATTTAGGTGCTAGAGGATATTCTACGAGCATGTGTCATTGATTTTGGAGGTCCTTGGGAGAGTCACATACCTCTAGTGGATTTTTCCTACAATAATAGTTTTCAAGAAACTATTTAGATGGCACCTTACCGGGCTTTGTACGGTAGGTCATGCTGATCACCCTGGTGTTGGCTGGAGGCAGGAGAGGTAGCTATGCTGGGACCTCGTCTTGTTCAGCAGACCACAGAATAGGTGGAGTTGATTAATAAAAGGATGGCTACTACAAAATCTTGGCATAAATATTATGCTAATCAGTGGAGATGACCTTTGTAGTTTAAGGTTGGAGATCAGGTTTTCCTACGTGTTACCCCGAGGTTGGGACACAAGAGGATCAGAAGATAGGTTAAGCTTTCAACGAGATATGTCAGGCCGTTTGAGGTTCTTGATAGATTCGTGCTGGTTACTTATAGGTTGTAGTTACCTCAGAGGTACTAGGCTATGCACAACGTCTTTCATGTTTCTCAACTTCAACGCTATTTCTCAGACCCATCTCATGTTTTTCAACCAGAGGAGGTTAAGCTAGAGCAGGATGCATTATTCGAGGAGCATCCTAGCAGGTTTGTTGATCATAGTGCAAAGGTACTTCGTGGCTGGTCTGTTCCTCTGGTACGGGTGCTATGGCAGCACGGCTGTGTACAGGATGAGACTTGGGAGAGGGAGGCCGATATGCGATCACAATGGCTAGAGTTGTTCAATCTTTATTCTTCACCACCTTGTTAGGGAAATTCAGGGACAGATTTTTTAAGGGGGAAAGTTTGTAAGAACTCAGATCTTCTTTTCAGGTATGTTTTTCCTTTTTATGGAGTTTTTGAGAAAAGAGGAGTTTCTATGAATTTTTGAACTACACGCAGTGTACTTTATAAGTAGACGTTGTGTACTTTGATGCTGTTCGAGGCCGTGTACCTGTCATGTCATGGCCACACACATGGCCATGTAGGGGTGATGTGGAGGCCACTTAATGCGGAGTACGGAAAAGCCTAGTACACAGCCTGTACTCCAAAAGTACAAACTGTTTACTTTTTTTCATTAAACGGACCAAGGTCACATCTTAAACACAAAAACATCTTCTTCTCTAGCTTCTTCGACTGAGAGCGAGGGTACGACCATGGATCTTCTCTGAGCCACTGATCCGTCACCATTTATCTGAATCGAACACTGTCGGTTGCAATAGAATCGCAGTGGTAAGTTCTGGGTTATTCTATGGCCGCGTTTCCTGATTCATTCTCTTATTAGAGTTCAAGTAGGTTTAAATTTTTGTATGTTTTGGCAGATCTACTCCATTCTAAGTCGATTCATGGGCCGAGGTTCAAGTATATCGATCTCCTAGAATTGAGGTAGGTGGTTTGTTGCCTTACGTTGAATGTCTTTGAGTTTTTGTGAAAAAGTACCAGATTCCCATGTATCAGGTGTCTCAGGTTAGGGTTTTTGATACTGTAGTAGTATCTGACTTATATTTCTTATAGGATTGAGGCTATTAGATGAATAATGTTTGGTTGTTATTTTGTTGAGGATCACCCCATGGGTGTTTCCCTTATTTTGGCTGTTTATCGTCATTTGGCTTAGGTTTCCTATAAGGCAGACCTTATTGCATGGATTTCCTACCCTGACATAATTGATTTCATGTATTTCCCACTATTTATAAGATTTTGATTCATTGTAACTATTATCCAAGTAGTTTGTTGAATTTACTTAGGGATGCTGACAGTCGTTTACGTGTGACGGGACTGCTCAGGGCTGTGTGAACCTGGTGTGGTAGACTAAAGAGGGAATTGACAATTAAGGTCTTCCCTAGAGAGTATGTTATAAATTAGTATTGTTCACAGGACCTATGAGAATTGTACTTTGTGCTTCCTCAGAGTTTCCTTAGTTACGTATTGAGACTACAAGGGGAAATAAATGTAAGTGCTTCCTCAAAGAGTCTTTAGCTATCATTGAAAGACCAAAGGGGAATTGATGGTGAGAGCTTCCCAGAGTGTATGCTCCTTTGTATGATTATTTGACTAGAGGGGTCTACCAGTATGAGCCACCCAGAGAGTCTGTGTGAATGTTGTTTGGTTGGTTGTGACGAGTCCACCAATCTAAAGAACAAGCTTGGGTTTTGTACTGCTTGTTGTATAGGTAGTCTGCTAAGATACCTGTTGTGTTACTTGCTATGCTTTGGGATTATAGAACTATTTGCTCGATTACTTAGTTGATAACTAAATGATTAAATTAAGTTAATAAATAATTGTGAATGGAGATTTGTAGGATTGTTTACTTTAGTTTACTATTGTTTCTCTACTGCATTTATTTACTTTACTTTTTCTATATTTCTCACTGATAGTAGAGCACATATCTTATGGTGGTTGCCTACTGAGATTAGTCTCACACCCTATTTGGGTCCTACTTTTCGGCCCAAACAGGCCATATGGTTGCAGGTGTGGATAGGGATGGTGGCCCCTCTACTTTAGGTACATGATTGATAGTTGGAGCTGGAGAGAATGGGACCGAGCGTAGGCTTGTGATGCTGATGGAGTTACTGCTTACTTTTCCTGATTTTTTTCTCAATTTTATTTCAGCACGTTGTTGTGTTTTGCTACTTTCCTTAGATACTTGAACCTGTAGCATCATTATCATCATTACTATATATTCATTGCTTCCACTGTTAGTTTCAGTTATTGTATGTTGTTTACTGCTTCGCTATTGACTATTATTTCCTTCCCCTTGTATACCTTACCAAATGAGGGAATAGTTTCCCCAATGACTCACCAATGCCCTCACTTCTATTCAGCAGCCTCTGGCATTTGGGGAAATATGCTTGAGGTCATGTGGTGAACCGGGTACGGGGCACTAGTTCAGTGGCACCAGATTTGGATCGTTACACATTAGATGATTAAAAATAATGTTTAAAGACTTGATATGATTCTATATATGAATAAGATACATCCCATTAATAACAAATATGACTCACATAACAAATTATATAAAGGAAAATGAATCCTTTAACTACCGAAACAACGATAATACTATGATATTATTAACAAATCAATGTTAAAAGATCATATATGATATCATATTAATGTATATGATTTTTGTATAATTTAATAAAAATTATTTCACCATTATAAAGGAGTTTAACTTACCCTCGACCAAGGAAAAGTACAAGGTAAGAGTTTATTTCACAATCTCTTCATTATCCAAGGTTGTTTATACGTAATTATCTACCGGGACCTCTTTATTATCCACATCCATGTTTCTTAAAAATGTATTTCAAAACATTCTTACTATTTTATAGACTATGGGTTAAAGTCATTTATAACCTTGTTTGACTTTTTTATAAGATGTTTAGAAAGTAATATTTTCGTCATTTTACAAACAAGGTCCATTTTAACCTTTTCAACAAAATTTAGGTAAGAATTTATTTTTTTAACTTATATGGAAGGGGCGGCTATTTTCCACAGTTATAAAATCGTTGAAGCTTCCCTTACAAGCTTATAAGAATATTTTCAAATATAAATGTTTTCTTTTAAAATTATGTGACCTTTAAATGATTTCAAAATAGAAAGAGATATTTCTCTCAAATAGTTTTGATTTCATTTATGTCAACATCCTTTGATGGATTTTAAGTTTATTTGAAGTTGATTTATTATGATACAAAACATCCATATTGTATTGAAGGATTTGTGATATGTTTGAATGTGGATGTGGTATTTTTATACCATTCATGGTTTATGTAGAAAGTATTGACATTTTTTATGATAGTTTTAACAAGAATGTTTATGTTATGTTTAAACCTATTCAAATGAGGAACACATTGGACTTAGTAAGTCATGGGTGGAGCCCTCTATAACTCCTCGATGCATTGGTAGGTCTCATGAGACAAACTAGTGTCTTGGCAAAAGGCCTGGACAAAATCTTATTTGTAGTCTTGGCACAAAGCCTTGACTATGTGGTTATGAAAGTATGGAATTATGCATCCCATCATTATGAAAGTGGTTATTGATATTACATGTAATTATTCGACTAGTAGAATATCCATATGAATAAGTCAATGGCATTATTTTATTTTATTTTTTCCATATTATATTGAAGTTCAAGTTTAAAAGGCTTTTGTTTCAGTTATACATTGCCTTAAATTTTATTCTTATTTATGAAAGTTTCCGTTATATTGTTTTCCTTACTGAGCATATGAGCTCACCCCTTTCCATGTTTTATTTTTCCCAGGATGTGAAGAAGTATACAATGACTGACCTGTAGGGATAGTCTATGGGATCTCAATGTTTTCTATGGAAACAATGTTGTTGTAGTTTTCCATTTATGATGTAATGTAAACCTTATGAATGTATCTAGTATTTACAAGGCTACTAAACTAATTGGTCTTTCATGAATTGATCTTTTGTGATCATGCCAATTTTATGTAATAATACACCTACTCTGGGTAACTAGGGTTGGGGTGTTACATATAACATCTCCCAAAATACCATTAATAACATTGAAATAGAATTACATAAAACCAAAAGGGGTTTTTATATCATTTAAATTATGGTCAATATTAATCTTATAAACCCATAACAATATCTATAACACTTAAGTTAACCTCACATTAAAAGATAATAATAGAAAAAGTTATCCAAACCATTTATCTATTACCAATTTTAATAGCCCTGAACCTACTATAAAAAACATGATGCTTTAAACATTATCTTTATATTTCAAGGTTTGATACAAAAAAATATTATCCAATTTTAGTCATCTAAAAATAAAAAATTATCAAAAAAGGACTGATAAATTACATTCCCAAAGACCATTAAGGAAAATTGTATTAGATTATTATAATAAACCCACAAATAACAATTCACATGTTCTCATGTGGGGATTTTTATAACTCTACCATATATTTATTACTTCAAAATAATTCTTCGACATCTCCCATAAAATTATTCAAAAATAAAACCATTCTAGAAGCAAATCAATGAAAATCATTCTTCATAAACTTTGTAAATGTAAAATATAATAAGGGTGATTTTAAATGCTCAATAACGTTAAACATAAGCATTAAAAATTGAATTTCATTAGTGATAATAAGATTAACAAAAGGGTATGATGAAATAATCAATGTGAATGAGAATAACATAGGAAAATTTAATCCCATTTAAACATTTATCATTAAACATGTTACATAAAATAATGATTTATCAATAGAAAATGTACTGGGAATAAATAATAATGAGTCATCTGATGTTCATCTTGATCAAAGGAACCATTAAAAACCTAGAGAATGTATATATATATATATTTTAACTTGGAACATTACCTCCATCACCCATCTTCACCCATTTCAAATGTCATGAATTGAATCTGGTCTCCATCTAAGCCGGCACCCGACCCAGTCCATGGAAAGGCCCAAAGTGAATTCTTGATCTCCATGGGCTGGCAGTAGTGCACATGTATCATAAAATGGAAATTGGGAATGATTTACCTGAGTTTATAAACATTAAATAACAAACAAAACCAATAAAGTGAATCTGGATTTTCCAAACCAAACCATCCTTTATAATATTTCATAACAAAATTACATAGTTTAATAAAAATATCAATGAATATAATAAATGAAGAAAACCAAAAATGAAAGCCCAAGATAGACAATCCCAAGAACCTCCTCATGACGAGGGAACTTCCCTCAAGCCATCTTCACGACACTGCACCAAGAAGAACAACTATAATCCCAAACCGTTGGCACTAAAAGTTTTATCCAAACCCATGACAAAAATAACCAAGTATACTTACAACCAATGGTGTAAGTAATGTGTGGGACAAATACCATTATGATACCACCAAAAAAATATTCCATGTGATAATCATTTAGAGATGAAAATCATGCAAGTTTTCAAAACATGAAATGCAAGCTGCAATTTCTAAAAGATGCAACTTTAAATAAAAACAGTTTTCAAGCAGGCTATTTTAAAGAATCAACACATTTAAATAAAATGAAAAAACAAATCAAATTTAAATCCAAACACATCGTATGTAGATGTTAAGAGTAAAACATCTAATGAGCACAAGAAATGGGAATGAACCCCTAGGCAGTAGCTTGATGTGGGTCCTAGGTACCTTGTATCTGGATGAAAGTAACCATCACAAATATCCATTCTCATTCATGAGACTAGTAAGGGAAATAACCATAACCTAGTAATACCCAATCATTATCATCATCATAGTTTAGTTAGTGTTGCAATCATCAATCTTGGTACGTGAAACTGAGGCCAAACCCCATGAGATCAATAGCATACTAGTACACATCCATCCACCTAGATACCTTAGTTACCCTCTTGTTCTCAAACAAGTGCAACAAATAATAAAATTTAATTTTCTAATGAAATACCACTTCCACATAAAAAATTAACCATACATACCACTTTTATATCACACAAGTCACATAATCCACCTTTTTATTCAAATGCATTTTGAAATCATACTCACACCAAAATATCCCACAACACTTTTTCACATTTCTTCAACACTTCCAAAAATCCTTCAAACAATTTTTCAAAACCATTCTAAGATATTACAACTCACATAACATCCCACACACATATCACATAACACCCTTCTCACCTTCAAAATTCATTTTGTCAACAAACTCATGTGAAACATCCCGCAACCATGTTTCGCACCCACAACACAATTTAATAAAACATTTCAACAATTTATTAAACATCCTAAATCTTTTTGACATCTAAAATCACCTATTTAACTTTAAAAACCCATATTAAATGAATACAATCACCAAAACAGTACATATACACCATTTTACCACTTGGTTTAACTTACTAAATCATTTTAAATTTTCATAGAATGAACCCAAGAGGTATACCCATGTTTTTCACACAAAACCCATTTCAAAAACCTCATTCAAGACCAAAATCATGCCAATACCAATCCACAACAGAATTGGAAGCCATAAAAACATTTATTAAACCACCCTCAAGTGTTATACACATACCTCAAATAATACCACAGAACATACACTTGAAAAAAACACGTTTTCATAAATCACTTTCAAGAAGTACAACATAGTTTTATACCTTAAACCCACTAAAAACCCCCCTTTCAAGGCCCACATGACACTAAGGAACTAAAAAACCAGACTTTTTAGCCCCTTTCAACACTAATAAATCAATTTCTTATGTCATAAAATACACCCAAATATTACCCTAAGAGTCACACATGAAAAGAACCCAATTTAAATCTAAAATTAAACTATAAAATTAAACGCTTAAGAAAAACCATCAAAAAACGTTTTTTCACCAAAAAAAGCACATTAGGAACATGAAAACCAGTAAATAAAACAAGCTAACTCATAAATAATTTCTTACACATGGAACCACCTACTAAAATTGTTGAAACCCTCAAATATTGGTGTGAAACATCAACCACACCATCGCCGCACCACAAGGAAGATAAAAGAAACCTAATACCTCAATATTTCATTGATAATACATGAATATAAACCCTAGATAATATCCTTAACTGTTGTACAACTTTGAAGTCAATAAAGGGTGAACAAAACCGTAAGGAAATGAAAGAAATCAAAGAAAGAAACACTTAATTCATGATATTGATGTTTCACTCTTCAAATCTCCCTTCAAAGATGAGGTCCAAGGGCGGGTGAGTGACCTTGGAGGTTGGATAGGGAGGTAGGTCGCGAAATGGGGAAGGAATGGGAAGATTTTATTTATTTCTGGAAGGACAAACATATAATTTCAAAATAATTTTTTATGAGTTGGACACAATTGCACGGTTTGGCCGCACAGTTTGGAACTGTGCGGCCAAACTGTGCGGCCTATTCTGGGCACCCAAAAATTGATATTCTTCCTCCAATTTTAGGGGGGCCAAGGGGGAAACCTAGGGGAAAGGAAGGAAAATGATAAGTGGATTTAATACCCAAAGGAACATCAACTTTCCACTGTAAGACTCATCCAAAACAAGGGTACGAACCACCTCACCAACTTACCCCACAAGTTGATTCACTAGGTGTGTCACCAATCCAACTCCAAAACACCACAACCTCATACCATACCTTTGAAAAAAGAGAAGTTAAATTACCATAAAATACTCCCAAGACCAAGGTCATATATTAATAACATAAGAGACAACGAAATTTCAATCCTAGAACACCCAAAAACCAAGAGAAAGCTAAGAATCGAAGGATGATTTTAACCAAAGCATGGAATTGAATATTTGGGTGTGACAATTCTCCCCACCATAATGATTTATACCCCTAGAAACCCATATCAAGGCCAAATCAAAAAAACCAAACCGCACATAGGAACCAAGATGTAGTCTTTTGTCAAGATTCTCCCCCAAAGGGAAAAACACCTACAGTGATCAATTAAGTAAAGAATACCCTGCCAAACCAAATCTTACTTCACATTCCTGAAATGATGAAGCTCATTCATATTTTATCCCAAAATAAATCTCCTCAAACACTATCTGAACAAGATTACAAAAATTTACCCAAATGAACAACAATGATGGACAAGGTTACACTTACATTGCTTTAACCAAATAGTTGGGCATTCTCCAATCCCATCATTTACCCAAGGAAGATGTAGGCAGTTAGATAGCTCTGAAAAATACTACCTACCTCCAATCCAAGAAAAAGGACCAATATGAGTTACTAGTATGGGGAGACACAAATCAGCTCCCCACCATAAGAGAAAACTCAAATTTTCCTGAGACCTGATCGGGACACTAATAGGGGAGGCCCGGATAGACTCCCCGGTATAAAGGGTAGACTTCCATTAGAAATTCCCAAGGAGCATATATGAGAATCATAGTGGGTCTCCCCACCATAAGAACAAAACATCTTAACTAACCATCATGGTCCGACACAAAAGGACCACAAAATTTAAAGGGTTGGCACGACCACAAGGTTAGCCTGCACAGTTTGGTAAGCTATGCACTAACCGTGTGGATATTTCTATTTGCATAGTTTTCCTAGAACACGATCACTACTAATTGTGAAAAAAACGTTTGATCAACCTATCTAGCCAAGTTTTCAAACCTTTCCCCAAAAACTCTTTGAACGACCCTGGGATTTCCCCTAACTACGCTGTAGCTTCACTCTGAGACCTATAGATGGAGCTCAAATGATTAAAGAATCTAAGGCCTCATAGTTATGATCTGGAAACCCCATGAGCAGAACGTATCCTTTCTGTGCCGTTAAAGCTATACAATGATCCCAGATGGGTTCACCAAGTCATAAAACATTCCAAACTCACTTTAATCTAACCCGACATTTAACTGAAATGTGGGCTTAGAGGATTCACACACATCACACCTTGTTTCTTCAGGTGAGAAACAATAGAAGGAAAGGACACATATAAACACCTTCCTCTAAAATAGAGGATGTAGAGATCTCCTAAAAGGAGACAAACTTATAAAAAAACAAAGAATCAAAAATATTATATGACTTCACCTTTGCAATCAAACAAGAATGTGACATCACATCACATCACCGAACATGACCAAAGTGACTGGTAGAGACAATACATGGAGTGTGTGTGGGGGGGGGGGGGGGGGTTATAAAGTGTACCAAAACATCATAGAATTCCAGAAATGCTCATAACAACCTCTCATGAACAGATTTCCCACACAGGTGGTTTAACATAAACCCCCTTATTCGAAGAAACTATGAAGGACCCAGATTCCATCCTAGACACCATCCACACTAACAACCCTAGACCATTTCCACCTTCGACGAATTAGGTATCTTACAAAACAAAGGTATATTTAAACATTCCATAATCACTCTCCTACTATAAGAGGATCCGAAAAACCAAGATAAGAAATGGTGTAGACTAAATCTTCAATGATCAAGTAAAAGATCCCTTATATTGATCAACTGAAGGGTCTTCTAATGAAGAAACAATCTGGGTTGCACTTCTGTTGTTCATTAACCCTTAATGGGGGCATACCTTATCCAAAGAGAGAACCCAAGGACCCAAATAAGCCGGTACATTGGTCAAAACATTCCACAATCTAGAACCTAACACATGAGGGGTACCACTGTAAAGGCTTCCTGAAAAATTTATCAAAAGATACCACTAACTAGCCCTTCAACCCAGCTTACCGGCCAAACAAAAACCCAAAACATGGTTCAAAAAAGAGGGGTTCTTGGACTCAAAACCTCCCACAACATAATAATTTTCAAAAACACATAATACAAACCATCCCAAAACAATCATCAAGACATCATGTATTCCTTTAATACATTTCATTGTAAAAAACCGGTTTAGAGGTTTGTGTATCCACCAATGGTACCCCATGGTCATCACAGATGCATGTTTCTCTGCCACACTAGGAACCCTCCTCATATCCATCCTGAAACTCATCCATTTATCCCATTAACCATCCATCATCCCATAGAACTTCATGCATGTGGTTCCTCATGGAAACAGAAAGGTTAAAACAAAAATACTTTCCACTTTTCAAAACCAAAACAACAAACCAATACTTTCTTTTTCTCAAGACCACTAACCATGAAATTAAACCCAATTTACATCTTATAATACTTTTTAGAAAGGCACAACCATTCAAATAAGAACTCACATCCAATTTATTCACATCAATTGCAAAACATCCCATCCAATTAAAACACCTTTATAATTGTTTAAAAAACAATATTGGGAACACTCTTTCAAAACCAACATTAACAAAATTTCCTACTTTCAAAAGAGGTGTAAAAACACAATTTTCCATTTCAAATAAATTATGAAAATTTAGTTCCAACATTTCACAAATCATACCTTTACCTATTTATTAGAAAACAATTTCATAGAATCCTTATGCTTCTTAAAAGTATAAAATTTTGGATTTAAAACAAAACATCCATGATTTCAAAACCAAAGGAAACAAGACAATGTGAGGGGAAACTAGCTTTGGTGGGTGACTTGTAAATATTATTCGAGACCATACACCAATCAATTCACCATCACAGAGAGTGTTCTAAGAAATAACCCTAGATCTACATGGATTTTCTAGGCCTTGCGAGCTCACTAAGACCATTAAACCAACTCTTTTTTCATTTCCCCTAATCATCATCCAACCAAGAAAACCACATGACTCTGACAAAACACAACTTCCCCTGGTGACTCAAATACCATCATGGGGTGTACTATCTATAAAAACTACCCATAACTAGAATATCAAGTCCCGAGAGTCTGAAATCTAGACTATCCTAACTATTCCCCGGATAACATGACCTAAATGAGAGAACCTCCTCTGATACCATTTTTTCACGAACAGAATATGGTCGCCATCAAAATCAGCACCCAATCCAGCCCATGGCAAGGCCTAAAGGATGTTCTCGATCCCCATGGGCTGGAACAAGTGCCCGAGTATCATAAATTGAAAATTGGGAACGATTTACCTGAGTTCATAAACATAAAACAACAAACAAAACCAATAATGTGAATTTGGATTTTCTAAACAAAACAATCCTATATAAAATTTTAGAACTAAATTATATAGTTTAATACAACTCTCAAAGACAATAAAAAATGAAGAAAACAAAAAATGAAATCCCAATATGGACAACCCTAAGAACCTCTTCATGGTAAGGGCACTGTCCTCAAGCCATATTCACAACACTTCACCAAGAAAAACTGCAAGAATTTTGAACCACTGGCACTAAACATTTTACGCAAACCCACGACAAAAATAACCAAGTCTACTAAAACCCAAAGGTGTAATTAGGGTGTTATCCAAATCCCAGTAGGATACCACCACTAAGATATTTCATGTGATAAACATTTAGATACAAAAAGTATGCAAGTTCTCAAAACATGAAATTCTAGCTATAATTTCTAAAAGATGAAAATTTTAATAAAAAAAATTATCAAGTGGGCTATTATAAATAAAAAACACTAATAAATAAAATGAAAATGGTACTGAAATTTATATTCAAACATACTATATGCGGATGGTAAGAGTAAAACATCTAATGATCACAATAAATGGGAAATAACCCCTAGGCACCAACTCGATGTGGGTATCATGTACCTCGTATCTCGATGAAAGTAACCATCACAAATATATGTTCTCATGGACGAGCCACTAGTAGGGAACATACACATAACCTATTGGTCCACAATCATCATCATCGTTATAGTTTAGTTAGTTTTGTAAGAGTAAATCTTGTTACATGAAACTGAGGCCAAACCCCACTGGATCACTAGCATACTAGTACACATCAACCCACCTAGATACCCGGGTTTCCCTCTTGTGCTCAAATAGTTCAACAAGTAATAAAATATATTTTTCAAATGAAAATACCACTTCCACATCACACATTAACCAAAAATACCCCACATATATCACACAAGTCATATAATCAACTTTTTCATTCAAATGCATTTTGAAATCATACTCTCACCAAAATATCCCACAACACTTTTCACATTTCTTTAACACTTCAAAAAATCATTTAAACAATTTTACAAAGCCATTATAAGGTACTAAAACTCAAATAACATCCCACATACATATCACATAATACCCTTCTCACCTTCAAAATTCAATTTGTCAACAAACTCACGCAAATCAGCCCACAACCGTGTTTCCCACCCACAACACAATTTAATTAAACATTTAAACAATTTATAAAATATTCTAAAAATGTTTGACATCTTACATCACATTTTTACGTATCAAAAAACCATATTAAATGAATTCAATCACCAAAACAGAACATTTACACCATTTTCCCACTTTGTTTAACTCACTAAATCATTTTCAATTTTCATAAAACGAACCCAAGATGTATACCAATGTTTTTCACACAAAACCCATTTCAAAACCCTAATTCAAGACCAAAAATCATTCCAATATCAATAAAAAACAGAATTTACAGCTCGAAAAATATTTATTAAACCACCCCCATTGTTATAAAGACACCTCAAACAATACAACAAAAGCCACACTTGAAAAACACACGTTTTTATAAATCACATTTAGGAAGTACAACATGGTTTTATACATTAAACTAACTCAAAAACCCCTTTCAAGGCCCACGTGACACTAAATAACTACCAAACCAAAATTTTAAGCCCCTTCAAAACTAAGAAATAACTTTCATATGTTATAAAATACGCCAAAAGTTTACCTCAAGAGTCACACATGAAAAGCACCCAATTTCAAGCTAAAATGCAACTATAAAATTAAAGGCTTAACCAAAACCATCAAAAACGGATTTTGGACCACAAAAAACACATGAGGAACATGAAAATAATTAAATCAATCAATATAACTACTAAATAATTTATTATACATGGAACCACCTACCGTAATTGTCGAAACCATCAAATCTTGGTATGAAACTTCAACCGCACCATCACCTCACCACAAGGAAGATAAAAGAAACCTAAAACCTCAATATTTCACACAAAAGATAAGAAATTAAACCTTATGTTAGAATAATAGATTATGGAAAACATATAACTCAAGAAAGGGTGAATTAAACTCTAAGGAAATGGAAGAAATCAAAGAAAGAAATACTTACTTGCATGATTTTGATGTTTCCCCCATCAAATCTCCCTTCAATGATGAGGTAAAAGGGACGGTGAGAGACCTTGGAGTCTTTACATGGAGGTAGGGCACCAAATGGGGATGTAATGGTCAGATTTGGATTATTTACTAAAGGGAAAACTGGGAATTTCAAAACATTTTTTATGAGCTGGACACACTTGCATGGTTTGGCTGCATAGTTTGGAACCATGAGGCCAAACCCTATGGCCTGTTATGGCCCCCCAAAAAGTGATGTTCCTCCTCCATTTTTAGGTGGGTATAAGGGAGAAAAATAGAGTGAAATTTATGAAAAGTATAGAGGGAAATGATACCCAAATTAACACCACCTTTTTACCCCAAGACTCATCCAAAACAAGGGTACGAACCACCTCACCAACATACCCCACAAGTGGTTTTACTTGGAGTGTCACCAACACAACTACAAAACACAAAAACCTCATACCATAACTTTGAAAAAATATAAGTACAATTACCATAAAATACCCCCAATACCAAGGCCATAGATCAAGAACACAAGTGACTCCAGAATTTCAAACCCAGAACACCCAAAAACCAAGAGAAAGCTAAGAACTGAAAGAGGATTTGAACTAAATCATGGAATTGAAAATCTGTGTATGACAACCAAATAACTAGAGAAAACTTAAATCAATAGGATAAACCTACTCGGTTCACTCCCTTATTAAATATTATAAAGACAATGAACATTACCAAATTCATTGAAGAGCTATATCAAGTTTAACGATCATATAAGATATATGGGGCTCACCCATCATCAAGAGATATATATGGCTCATCGATAATCATTAATAATGAAAATATATCATACATGAATATAACACATTTAATATTTAATTTTAATGATTTATCATTTAATAATATATTTAAATCCTTTATAACTTGATGTATCTATAGAAAAGAAATGGTATTCATGAAAATATCTTTGAAAAAACAATCATAAGCTATATAGAGAAATAATATGGATGGTATCACAAGTTAATATTCTTAGTAAATAATTGTAATCATTAAATGATGTTGACATAGTAGGATATACCTTCAATAGAACATTGAAGATATTTTTTTAGAATAATGGAAAATTCATCTTTCCTTGGGAAATATTTTACAAAAAATTTCCAAAGTAATGGGAAAAATATTTTTGTTAAAATTAAAACAATCAATAATAAGGTAATAATCACGTTAATTAATTTTCCTGATGGTATGAAAATCCATTCAAATTTTAAAAATTAAAAATAATGTTTTCACGAAACATTTTTAAAGATATTAAAAATAGACCATTATTGAAAACCTAAGGAAATTTCATTTCAAACCATATAATGAAGGTCAATAATAATGAAAAATATCTTTATTAAATCTTTTATGTTTTGAAAATAATATTATTAAAATAATATAAATATCATTGAGCACTAGTTTGGTTAAAATCCTTTAAGAACATTACAATAATGTTTTTAAATAAATAACACATGATGAAAATTAAAAACCAAAAACCATTTGAAATGAACTTCATAATAAGGAACATAAAAATACATTAGTATAAAAAGGGTCATGGTATAATATTTAATGAGTCAGTGTACATACCTTATAAATGAATATAGGTTCATCATTCATAAACATGTCTCAAAGAAGCATGTTTGAGACAACAAAGCCTCTCAACATGGATAATTCTTGAATCAAAAAGCAATTGAATGAGGTAATATAACAAGATTATTTAAAATACTTAATTTATTCTAAATAATATGATGGAACAAATTAATGTTATATAATTACCCAATATATAACAAATCATTGTGCATAACATGGATTATGTATCAATGAACTGAAATTGAGACCATAAAAATACCTTCAACTTTTATAACACTTCAATCAATATCTCATGAATTATTGAACTTTATTGGAATGTTAAATATAATTAAAAAATATTCATTAATAGTTTATTATCTCTTTTGGCAGTATATATTCCTTATAAAGGTATGCATGTTTATATCACAAGACATGTCTCAAAGAAACAATACTGAGATGAATAATCATTACAAAGATAATATCATTGAAGTTAGAATTAATCAATGAAGTGATTATGTGTAATATTTTTATTACCATAAAAAATATATAATACAAAAAATAGGTATCATTTCCCCCATAATAATGGGATATAATAGTCAATTATGTAGAATTATAACCCAATGAATGTAAATTGAGTTAAGAAACCACTTACCTCGAGTCCCAAATTTCAAATTAAATTATTTAACCCCTATATAATAAACCTATATTAAATATTTACATGATTAATAACCTTTTACATGATAATTAGTCTTCTCTTAAAAAAATATTTCATTAATTTGACCGATATTATTAATTACTTAATTGGTTAATTATAGGTCTGGTGTTTTTTGGACCATGGGTTCATAATTGAAAAATAACATTGGTATATTTATTATTGTCCAATAGTTCTTTATCAATACATATACATAATAATAATCATGAAATAATTATGATTTTCAAACATCAAATAAAAATTTATAATTAATAATTAAAAGAAGACGTTATAAATGAATAACCTCACTTCACGAGGCTGGTATTCCATGAGTACACATAAGTGACATTATGATTTTTAACATGAGAATGATATAGTTGAAATTAATATATTATAATAATAAATAATAATAATTATATGAATGTCATATATAATTATTAAATCCATAATTATAACCGTCCTTCTTGGCTAGTGATGGAAAATGTTACACATCACTTCATGGAGGTGGTAATCCCTGTGTATGCATAAACAATGTTCTCATTCCCTATATGATGGAAAAGGATATGAATAGGATTACTCTATTAACATAATAAAATCTAGGTATAAGGTATGTACTGATTTTATATATATAAATTTCTAGGATTTAATTTAAGGAGTTAACAAATTAAGTATAATTAAAAGGCTCAATTGAGACAACTACATCCACTTTGAATAACATCCTTTAGATCTCTCCTTAAGGATTTTATTTATGGTCTTTTAAGAAGAAAATAAACACTTTAATTTATATAATGAATTAAGTATGATATTTTTTTAGGATTTTGGTAAGTCTATGTGGCTTAAGAAGTGTGATTAAGATAGAATAGGTTGTTTCTTTATATAGGAGATTAGAGGGGAACCCTAGGAATTACCTAAATAAATATATTAATACAAATTAATGTTATAATTATTGTGAAAAAATTGATATATTTAAAATATATGATGAAGATGAGTCTAAATAATCACATAAAATAAAATCAATACAAGTTTAGTTTTTGTTTTAACCTGAATATCTTAATTTTAACCCCTTATTAACTATTTTAATGACTGCCCTAAAAACAATGTTCTTTACTCTTTAAGTGTCAATAAACTTTCTATAAAAGGAAAATTTACCCATAAATGGAAAATGGATAATAATATAGACCATAACTAATACAATTTTCCATATATATATATATATATATATATGTTTTTATCAATTTCAAATTATTTAATAAAATAATATAGACATAAAATACCACTAAAGTCATTATTAGGAATATTCACATAGTTTGACTTTAAAGAGATAAATAGTGAATTAATTAAAATAAAAACATTTAAAATAAACTTAATAATATATATAAATCATGGAACACAATTATTCATCAAAATTTTATTAATATTAATGTTATTAAAATCATTTACTCGACATTTCTACTATTTTCACATGAACTATTTCAGTGTTTTATAAGAATTTATTGTAATAATTTCATCACGATAAATTAGAAAAACTACCATAACAAAAAATTATTCATATTTAAAGGAGCCATTTATTACTTTACAAATCCTCATTTTATCCCAATGAGAAAATATTAGAGATATAAAAAAAAAGTGGTGTTACATTTTGTATTTAATGTTTATTGAAAATAATATAAAGGTCATTTACAGAGAACAATGTGACCAAGTTGTGATATTATTGATTATTAGAAGATTATAATCGAAATAATCTCATTTAATATAAATTATTCATGTTATATACTGATTTTCAAGGACTTATCACATTATTTTAACTTTATTTCTTTGATGTACCCTAAATATGGTGATAAATATTTTCCATTATTGCAACTCATTATGACCAATAATATGGTTAAAATATTTATCAAATTTTGAATTACTAATTCCAAATATGTAATCATTTTTATCATATTAAATCCCAATAATTTATAGATTTTTTTTAAAAAAGAAACCCACAAAAAATGTTGAAAATGGTTTTTTCAGAAAAGAGTATTTTTATGTTTAACATTTTTTTTAAAAATTATGTATAATGTAGAATAAAATAAAATTAATTAAATTATTATTAATAAAAATAAATTAATTTAATTTTAAAATTAACTCTAAAATTATGGATCTTTGTAAACACCTGAATGGATATGATATCATACTATAAAATTGTTAATTTTAGCATTATTCTCTTAAAAATTATTCTTATTATAAAAATATAAAAATAGCATTCAAATATAGTTTTTTCATGATTATTTAAAAATTGATATCATTTTTCTAAAATAAAATTTTTAGAGGGGGAATAAAGTACCTATAATCGTCACTCAAAAAACTAAATAAAAATTATTTTTTGTAAAAACAAAATTTTGAAGAATAAAATAACTTTACCAATTCCTCAATTTGTATTTCTTATTATTTAATCAATATATTTTTATTGAGTATGAAAATTATATATATTTTATATTTTGGTTACCCTATTTCATATCCAACAATTCTTATAATCATTATAGAATATTATGAAAACTCATGAAAATTCATACAATCACAATGAAGTACTTACGGACTAAGACATAACCATGTTACAAGTTCAAGTATAAAAATTAAAAAAATTACTGAATGGAACTATAAAACAATCTGAGATATAATAGTTTTTCTCTAAAACATTAATCCAATTCATAAAATCATTCAAATATCCCCCTTATAATGATACTATAATGTACTTATCTAGGGATCTCATTATTGGATTACCCAACATCTTATATCTCTTTCTTCTTTAATATTGATTTTGATGCTACCCTACTAGTTGGATAATCAATGTATGTATTTTATATAGTATAGAGTAATTTTATACATCTTTGGTACTTTTATTTATATGAAAATAAATTCAAAAATCATTAAATGTTTGAGATACTATCTTAAAACCAATCAAGATTGTTGTTCTAGAAACCATAGAAATTTCATGTACTTAGGTAGCATATGAACTTTCCCAATATTAAAAATTTACTTCACAAAAATCTTATTGGATAAAAATGAAACATCATGTTCAAAAAACCATTTGGGAGCTTCAATATCCCCCTTTAGATTAGTTGACAATAACCAATATTCATACACAATATACGTTATCTTATATCCCTTATTGGAAAAAGGGAAAAAGAATATAAGGGAAGGTATTCAAATATCACATTTATATTTCTTACATGATTATTAAAATACTTCTCCCAATTTATATTCAAAAATTTATCATGATCAAAATTATTGAGAGAAAGAAAATTTTATATTTATCTCTATAGTGTGCCTTTTGTTAGTCAAATATTTGTCTATGTGTGTAACACCCTGAGATTTTATGAGATATATTATTGTTAATTTCTACAACATCTTTTTTTTTATGCTACACCATGATTATCTTGCTCTATACACAACACCGTATTATCTTGCAATATATGTAACACTATTCTTGGCTTGTGTTATACACAATTTCAAGTTCTTTTGATAGAATTAATTTCACGCAACATTGAGTATAGATTTTGTTCAATGTATAAAAGAAATAATTTTGAATTATGTTATACACAACACCAAAGTAAGATTGATCTAAATGTAAAATTGACTTGTCTAGCATTATATTCAAGAGAGACCTTCCTCAGTAGCTTGCATTGTACGTAATACCGAGTTTCACTAAACAACAATATATTATTTAAATATTGTTATTTTATGGGATATAAACTAGAAGTTATTAATAGTATTAACCAAATTTTTTATTTTATATAACATTAAAATTCTTCTTATATATTTTCTAGAACATGATATAAGAACAAAATCAATTTTTCGGACAAAAGAAGTACTTTAAAAAAAGGCAGTTTTGCTACATTTTCATGGCGCACCCATTTTAAATATTGTTTTTGAAAATTTTTTATATTCAATTTTGAAAAATAAAATTATTATTCTAGTGTGTAATATAAAATTTTAATTTGGTTCAATTTTTGGTATTTTTCTGATACGTTTTATTTCTTGATGAATAGTGAAAATAAAGATTTTGTTTTTAATTTTAAAGCCATTAAATAGTAAAATTATGTTTTTTATTAGTTTTAAATTTTAATTAGTTCATTTTTAACCAATTATAGTTTTTAAAATGATATTATACATGAATTTATTATAAAAATATTTTCCATTTAAAAAGGGAAATTTTTCCAAAAACTGTTTTTCGTGGCATTTTAACAGATTTATTTTAAATTTAATTCTAAAAATTCTGTGTTTTGAATTTTTAAAAATGGAAGTCAAATTATTATTTGTGAGCTCTTAATATGGTATGTAGTTCACTTTTATTTTTTACCAATATGAAAAGTACCCATGGTAAAATTTATTACCACAATAAAGTGTAATTTAGGTAATTTAGGTTAAAAATAAAATTATAATGACTATAAAACAACCAAAAAAATGAAAAAAATTTATTTGATGAATGTAATTCGACCTTTAACACTTAAGAATATAAATTATGTCATTTAATTGAAAATTTTCCATGAAATTGACTTAAATAATATTTAAATCAAAGAAAGACACAAAGTGTCATTTTCTTAATCTTTAATATATATTATGTATCCACATATGACAAAATGGATCGTATAAACAAATATAAATATACATTATTAACTTAATAACCATTTTTACTCATTTAAATTTATTTTTTGATTTTTGGGGTGATTTGGGAGATATTATGGTACTTATAATATTTTATTTAATTAAAATTGAAAGATGTCACTTCCAAGATTTAAATAATATATCATTTATAAAATAAGTTTATAAAGAATATAAATTTGAATATAAAGACTTATTTATAAGATAATTTTTTTTATATTTATCATGGTAATTCATTTGTATTTTTTAGGAAACAAATAATTACCTTAATTTTTTCTATATGGATGATGTAGAAATTATTTAACTGATGAAAAATCAATAATTTTTTTTATTAAAATGTTAATAGCCATTAAAGGGACAAAATTATTAAAAATTATTTCTTTTAGAGTACATATTGACTATGATAATACAATGGTGTATTTATGGACCATTTTGAGCCATATTTAATAGATTAAAACAATTATATTATTTTATTTAAAGTAATGTTAAAATTTTCACATTAATTATTTTATAAGTATACAATTTTTAATATTGGATTTTAAAGTATATAAATTCAACTAAATATATTATACTGAAATATATTAAACTTATCTTTATAATAGTATTTTATTTTTAAATTTTCTCCATCAATTAATTATATTAAATAATTACACAATATTGATGTAGTAATTATTTAATTGAGGGAAATACCAACTAAATTCTATTAGAAACATTAAAATAAATATAATATGGGAAAATTAAATTTTCCAATTAATTTTATAGATTTTTTACCCTTTAAGGATATGATAAAAAATTTGTTTCGAGGATAAAATCTTATCATGATATTTTTAAAAATCCATGAAATTAATAGTGTCAAAATTGACACAATTGATATTTTTACAAAATAATGATTTATTAAATTATTTAAAACTAATAATTTTTTTAAAATATAGAATTATTATTATATGGTCTAAAATGTCTAAATATATTCATTTATGGTCTAATTTAGTTCAAATCATTAAATATTTTACCCTTTTAATATTGAAATATTTTGTTACCCTAGTTGAAAATTAAATAGAATAACTAAGTGATAATTAAAATGATAATTCTTAAATTGACATAAATACTTTTCTAAAATTTATTTTTTGATGATATTACGACCCTATATAATCTAATATTTTTAATTGGGACATTTTTTAGGTTTTAATATGTGTTTTAATTTTATTATAAAGTAATATTTTTAGGATTCCAAACGTGTCCCTCACCTGAATTATAAATGGTCACCTCCTCCCTCATTTATGAAAAACTCATTAAGCCTTCAAGTTCATCAATACCTAGACGATTTATCTTATAAAATTCCCTAGTTACATTCTATAGGTGTTTGTCTTCTCAAAAAACCAACTCTAGTTCCATTAAGAGGAGATCTAAAGAAAGCACATCAAAAAAGAGGTAATCTCCTCTACCGATTATTTCATATTTTGTTATACATATACCTCTAATTCTTGAGTTGTTTCATTATATAATTATAAATCTAGTAGAAATTATATACTTTCATGTTATTATCATTGTTAAACAACCCTATTAAACTTTCTATCCATCCTAAGATAGATGAAATCACTATGTGTGCATATGTACAACCTACCGTCTCCACACAGTGGTGTAATATTTTTTTCACCACAAACTTACATGCATTGGTATAAAAATGAATGCAATAACTATATAGTATTATTATAAAATAATATTTATTCTTTAATAGAGTACACCATTAAAATCAATACCATTCAACAATTATGATAATGATATCGTCGCTCGTGCATACGCATGACTTACCGTCTCCACGCCGTGGTGTAATCAAATTTTCACCACCACCATACTTGGATGGGTATAAAAATGGATGTAATAACTATATATGATTATTATTAACTGATATTGATTCTGAAATATAGTACACCATGAAAATCAATACCATTCAACAATTATGGGAATGATATTTTTGCTCGGGCCTACGTACGACCTACCGTCTCCACAATGCAATTTGATTCGTTCTACATGATAAATACTACATCATAATTATATAAATGTAAAAAGTAAAAAAATATGGTATTTATTATTTTAATATCATTTTATAATGATATAAATGTTATCTAATAAGGAGAACCAGAACATATTCAACAAAACATGCATACAATCATGAATCATTTAAACCCCGAATAACAAGTAACAATGAATTATTACGAAAAAATGAATAAGCATATTACCATATATGATGACCATAATTCTGTAATAAGTTAATAACATTATCTAAATCATTACATAAGAGGTTTGGACACATATAAATCATTTCAAACCTAAGGTAAGAGATAATTTTATAATCTCATTTTTATCTGAGATTGTTTATATGTAAGTATTGTTAGAGGTATATTTATCATCCACATACATGTTTCCTAATTATGTAATATTATTTATATTCTTATAAAATTAGTTAATTTTAATTTTACCCCATGGTGAATTTTCATTAAATGGTATGAAATTAATCTTTTGTTGTTAATCAATTTGAGGTACTTTTTGACTTTTCTAGAAAATGCATGAGGAGAATGTTTTTTTATCTTATAAGAAATGATAGGATTTTTATAGTTTCATGACACCTTATTTCCCTGAATATTCTATAAATAATTTCAATATTATTTTCAACTAAATTTATATGTTTTAAAATTCATGGCATTCTGATAAAAGAAAACATTTTTAAAAAAGAAAGGATACTTTCCTTAGGGATTTTATCAAATTTATTTTCCATCTAATATGACATAAGGTTATGTTTCTATACATATAATTACATTGATTATATTGTTTTTATGATGGAATTATTTTTCTGAAATCCATTTATTTGAAATTGATTATAATAGAATTATGTTTTAGAAACGCATTTTATTTCATGGGTTATGCTATGATAAATGATTTATGTTTTTGTGGAACACATAATAATGGTTTCCTTATGAGAATAGTGGGACCTATATCTCCCTCCAATGAATTAGGTAAATATGTATATCTCATAAGATAGACATTACTGTAATGGTAAGTAAATAGGGTTCATTAATACAGGGCTAGAACAACAAGTAAATCTGGTTCAGTAATACATGGCTGGAATGACGAGTAAACCCAGTTCAGTAATGGACTTTGTCCACTATAATGGTCTTGACCACAATGACTTATCTACTATAGAAATCATATTATGAGATTTTTTCCACAATTCCATGTATTATTGCAATTCTATTTTATCATGGTTAATTTTATTTTATGATTTATGCTTTTCATATAGCCAAGATTTACTTCATGACTCAGGATTTTGATTTTTAAACTTTATGTTCATGTTTTTACATTGTTATGATTATGGTTTGTTTTATGTCCTACATGTTTAACCATAGATATATTTTGAGCTCACCATTTTTATGTTTTATTTTCCATAGGATATAAAGAAATGTTTTAGGTAGGGAAAAGGGGAAAGATATTTATGGGAGATTTTGAAGATCATTCACCAAGTTAGAAGATTACGTTACAAGTTTCAAAAGGCACTAAATTAATATGGCCTTGGGCTCTGGTTTGTTTCATGTGTTATGTCTTACAAGAAAGTAATGTAATGTCTATGTATATCATGATTTGGTCATTAGAGTCGGTATCAGAGAAAAGGTTTAGTCAACCTTTTGAAACTGGGATGTGAAAACTTTCGTGAGATCCCTAGATATATTTCTATGGTATGTCTAGGGATGTCCCTAAGGTTAAGTCTAACTGTATGTTATAGTCCTAGAATTATGGCAATTATCATGAATAAACTAGGATTAAACCTAATATGTTAGATATTGAATGTAGTCCCCTTTGATTATATGGTTTTCCTATTATGATTTTTTCCTCTCACAATAATTTTTTTGGGTTTTGGAAAATGGATGGAAACTAGAGGATTAATGTTAATGAAGAATATAATGGACAATGGAATGATATTCTTCATGAGAAACCAAATGAAATGGGAGTTGTAAGGTAAAAAGAATTATTATTCCCAATAAAAAATCTCAAAATATTATCAATAATGTAAACTATGGTGAGTTTCCCAACCCAAATAATAGGAGAAATATGGAGTTTTATGGTGATCATAGAGTAATGATTGCTCAATTTTCCTCATGTAAATCATTTGGGAAGAGGAATCAGGGAGAAATTTTCAAAGGAACTAGAAGATTCTTTGGGTGTGGAAACAAAGGACACAAAGCCAGTTATTGTGAAGGAAAAGCTTCAGTTAACAAAATGGAAAAAGTAAAATGGTATTTCTAAGACCTTAAAAATTGTTAAATGTTTTAAATTTGGATTTTATGGGAATTATGAAAATAGATGTCGTAAGGTAAAATCTCATGAAAATAATTAGAATGGTCGTATGTGAATTAATTTTTTTTAAGATGATGAATAGAATGCAAATGATATATGATATGAAATAAGTGTTGAGGAATAAAACTATGTGGCTTGGTTAATGGTTTTATTACATGTTTATATAGAATAATTTTTTATAAGAAATTTTATGGTCTTATGGATTAAATAAACATCTAAATATTGTTACACTATTGTTTATCCTTAAGTATTTGAAAGTATAAGTTGACTGACATCGGTAACCAAGATATGTGATTAATTTTTTTGGAATACACATTATATGCGGATGATGAAGGGACATAGAGATAATGATATATCTGATAGTATTAATGACCTCATGAATGATATAAGAACAAATTTATATCATGGTTTGAGTATATAGAATTTTTTGTATTTTTGGTGTGTGGAAAGTGTTAATTTAGACAGATTGCTTGTTTTCAAAAGGGTTCTACAATAATTCATGTTATTATCATGTTTCAATAGAATACATGATTAATTTAATCACATGTTTGGAATATGACAATAAATAACTACTTTATGAGATATGGGAGATAAATTTTACGTCAATTTAGTTCAGATATTTCTAAAGTTTTATATTTTCATTTTTGGAAGGATTGTAATTTTATCCATTAATGGATATTATAAGTTATATTCTAGTTCAAGTTTGTTAGATTAATGTATTATCTCATTATAGATGGCTTTATGAAAATTTGATTACCTATGCTAAACTTTTTGTGGAGACAGATAGAATGGCCTATCATTCTATCACATGATCAGCTAACACTTCAAGAATTAAAAATTAAACTTCATTTCTTTAAATAAGTGATTAAGTGGAAATTGTTCAAGGAAAAAACAACGACAATATTGTACCAAAATCAATTAAGAATTTATTGTAATGGAAAAATTTCAACTTTAGTAAATTGATGTTAATTTTTTTTTTATCCTTCTACCAAATTATTTGACGAAGAAGATGGTCTTTTAAATCATCATTGATTTATGGATTTCTAGTAGTTAACTTTCTCCAAACCATATTCTCTATCACTATCCATCAGAACATGATGGTTATATTTCTCTTATATATCCATGTTTTCACTTCCCACCTATGTTATCCTATATAGAAACCCAATGATGAGTTACTTTGGGTAACCTTTATGTTTCTAACTATCCTTTTTAAAATTATATTTTAGTATTCTTTCTTACGATGTGAGTTTCTATGAAAGAAACTTTCGAGTAGTAAACCATTTATAACCCCGACAAATTTTGAGGGGAAATTAATTTAAAGGGGGTGGAATGTAACACCCTGAGATTTTATGAGATAGATTATTTTTAATATATTTGATGTCTTGTGTTGTACGATACACCAATATTAGCTTTCATTATATGCAACAATGTATTATCATGAAATATACATAACACTATTCTTGGCTTGTGTTACACACAATTTCAAGTTCTTTTGATAGAATTCATTTCACTCAACACTAAGCATAGATTTATTTCAATTTATAAAATAAATATGTTTGGATTATGTTATACACACCACCAAATGAGTCTTGTACTAAATGTAACTCTGACTTGGATGGCATTACACGCAAGATCGACCTTCATCGGTAGCTTGCATTGTACACCATACCGAGTTTCACTAAAAATGATATATTATTAAAATATTATTATTTAATAGGATATAAACTGGCCATTATGAATATTATTAACAACATTTTTAATATTATATAACATTAAATTATATTTTATATATTTTCTAGAACATTATATAACAACAAAATCAATTTTTTGGATAAAAGATGTACTTTTCAAAAAATACTATTTTCCACCTTTTGACAGCGTTCCCATTTTAAATTTATTTTTTACTCTTTTTTATATTCATTTTGACAAAATATTATTGTTATTTTAGCATGGAATATAAAAACTCACTTTGGTTGAATTTTTGGTGTTTTTCGGATAAGTTTTACTTTTTGATGAATAGATAAAATACTGATTTTTTTATTTTAAAGTCATTAAGTAGTAAAATTATGTTTTGGATTACTTTTAACTTTTAATTGGATCATTTATATCAAATTATGGTTTTTAAAAAAGATATTATACATGAATTTATTAAAAAAAACATTTTCCATTTAAATAGGGGCATTTTTCCAAATACTATTTTTTCATAACATTTTAAGGATTTTATTTTATATTCAATTATAAATCTTCTATGTTTTGAATTTTGAAAAATTCACATAAAATATGGATTTAGGAGGTCAAAATTTGTTAAGTAGGTCCCTTTTAGTTTGGGCCAATATGAATAGTAACCATGGTAAATTTTGTTACCACGATAAAGGGAAATTATGTAATTTATGTTAAAAATACAATTATAATGAATATAGAATTACCAAAACAAATGTAACAACTTTATTTTATGAATTTAATTCGATAATTAACACTTAAGGATCTATCTTTTGTCATTTAATAGACACTTTTCCATGTAAATGACTTAAATTTTATTTAAATCAAACAAGGACACAAATTGTCATTTTATTTGTCTTTAATATCTATTATGTATCAACATATGGACAAATGGGTGGTATCAACAAATATAAATTGTAATTTTTAACTTACTAAACATATATTCTGGATATATATTTATTTTGGATTTTTTGGGGCCATTTGAGAGATATTATGGTATATATAATATTTTATTAAATGAAAATTTAAAGAAGTCACATTCATGTTTTAAATAATATATTATTTTTAAATTAAATTTATACAGAAGCTATTTTGGACTATAAATAATTATTTGAAAGATGAAATTTTTATATTTATCATAGTAATTTAATTTAAATTTTTTGGAAAGAAATAATTACTTAATGTTTTATATATGGATGATGCACAAATTATTTATTTGATGAAAAATCAATGAATTAATTTTTACTAAAATGATAATAACTATTAGATTTACAAAGAACTCTAACAAATATTATTTTTAGAGTATATGTAGAACAAAATCAACCAATGGTATAGTTATCATCCATTTGGATCCCTATTCAATAGATTAAGATAATGATATTATTTTATTTAATGTAATGTTAAAATTGTCACATTCATACTTTAATAAGAATAAAATTTTTAATGATAGATTTTAAAGTATATAAATTTTACTACATATATTTCTCTGAAATATAGTAAAATTATATTTGTAATTTTAGTTTATTGTTTATTTTTATTCATAAAATAAGTATTAATTAATTACATAATATTTATGTCGTAATTATTTTATTAATTTAAATATCAAATAAATGTTATTAGAAACATTAAAATAAATATAATTTTGGATATTTAATTCTTACAATTAATTTTCTAGATTCACTTGACCCCTAAGGAATATTATAAAGTATTTGTTTTAAGGATAAACTATTATCGTGATATTTTAAAAAATCCATGAAATGAATAGTGTCAAAATTTACACAATTGATATTTTTTTCCAAATAATGATTTATTTAATTATATTAAAAATAATAAAACATTTTTAAAAATATATACTACTTATGATATGGTCTAAAATGTCCTAAATTATTAATTTATGGTCTTATTGACTTAAAATATGTATATATTTCACCCTTTTAATATTGAAATATTTGTCACCCTAGTTGAAAATTAAATAGAATAACTAAGTGTTAATTAAAATGTTGATGTTAAAATTGAAAATTTTTTCTAAAATTTATTTTTTTATTATATTAAAACCTTATATCATCTCATATTATAAATTGGGACATTTTGGTGGGTTTTTAGTGGGGTTTGATTTTATAATAAACTAATATTTTGAGGTTTCCAAAAATGCCCCTCACCACAATTTTAAAAGGGAACCTCCTCCATCATTTCCCCACAACTAATAAAGCCATAATGTTCATACATTCCCTAAAAATGTATCTTATAAACATCCCTAGTTACATTATAGAGGTTTTGTTATTTTCAAAATACTAACTCTAGTTCCATTAAGAGGAGGTATAAAGGCAACACGTAAGAAAAGAGGTAATCTCCTCTACCGATTCTTTATATTTCTTTCTACTTGTACCTCTACTTCATGAGTAGTTTCATTATAAAATAATAACTATAGTATAAATTATATAATGATATGTTATTATCATTATGAAACAATAATATTCAACTTTTTATCCATCCTAAGAAGGATAAAATCACCATGCATGTGTACGTACGACTTACCGTCTCCACATCGTGGTATAAACTAGTTTTCACCACCACATTAATTGGATAGGTATAAGATGGATGTTATAACTACATATTATTATTATAAAATGATATTTATTTTAAATATAGTACACCATTCAAATAAATACCATTCAACAATTATAGAAATGATATCTTCGCCTGTGCGTACGTATGACTTATCGTCACGACGCCGTTGTGTAATCTGTATTTCACCACCACCATAAATTTATGTGTATAAAAATGTATGTAACAAATATACATGATTATTATAAAATTATATTTATTTTTAAATAGAGTACACCATGAAAATAAATACCATTAAAAAATTATGGGAATGGTATTTTCACTCATGCGTACGTACGACCTACCGTCTCTACAATGAAATGTGATTATTTATACTTGATAAACTCTAAAGAATGATTATATAAATGTACAGAATGAATAAATATGGTAGCTATTCTGTTAATACCATTTTATAATGATTTAAATATGACCTAAGAAGGATAAACAAAACATATTTTACAAAACATGCATACGATCATGAATCAGTTAAAACCCAAATAACAAGTAATAATGAATTGTTATTAACAAATGAAGAAAAACATGACCATATATGATGATCACGATTCTGGAATAAGTTAATTAAATTATCTATATCATTATACATGAGTTTCAGACATATAAGAAGCACTTCATACCTAAGCTAAGGGGTAATTTTACAATCTCATTTTTATTCGATATTGTTTATGCCCAACTATTTACAAGGATATATTTATCATCCACATCCATGTTTCCTAATTATGTAATATTATTTCTATTGTTATATAATTTTTTGAAGTTATTCTTACCCATTCATGAATTTTTATTAAATGGTATGAAAGGAATCTTTTTTTATTATTCGATTTGAAGTACTTTTTGACTTTTCCAGCAAAAGCACGAGGAGAATGTTTTTTAACTTATGCGGAATGAATGTATTTTTATAGTTTCATGACACCTTGTTTCCATAAATATTTATCTACAAAATTTCCAGATTATTTTCAAATAAATTATTTTCTTTTGAAATTGTGTGGAATTTTGATAAAAGATTTTTTTTAGAAAAATAAAGGATATTTTCCTCAGGAATTAAGTTAAATTGTTTTATCAAAATTATTATCCATCTAAGATGACATAAGGTTATGTTTCTATCACCATTATTACATTTATTTGATTTTATTTATGATGGAATTATTTTTATGAAATATATTTATTTTAAATAGATTATGATGGAATGATATTGAAGAAACCCATTTTATTACATGGATTATGCTATGATAAATGATTTATGTTTTCATAGAACATGGAAGAATGGTTTCATTATGATATGGGTGGGTCCTATATCTCCCTCTAACTCATTGGGTAATGATTTATATCTCATGAGACAGACATGACTAGAATGACATGTAAACGTGGTACAGTAATACCGGAATGGAATGACAAGTAAATCTGGTTCAGTAATACATGTATGGAATAACAAGTAAACCCGGTTCTGTAATGGTCTTTTCCCACTATGATGGTCATGGAAGAAATGCCTTGTCTACTATGGAAATAATATTATGTGCTTATTTTTTTCCACAATTTCATGTTTTTTTTATTCTATTTTATCATGGTTAATGTTATTTTATAATCTATGCTTTATGTGCTACCATGATTTATTTCATGACTTGATATTTTGATATTTAAACTTTATGTTCATGTTTTTAAATTCTTATGTTTGTGGTTTGTTTTATGTTTCAATGTTTACCCTTACTAAGTTTTTAAGCTCACCCTTTTTATGTTTTCTTTTTTCCTGGATATAAAGAAATGTTTTAGGTAGGAAAAGAAACAGGGAAAATATTTATGAGAGATATTGAGGATCTTTCACCAAGTTAGAAGATTATGTTCCAAGATTACAAAGGGGATAAAATAATACTGTGTTGGGAGTTGGTTTGTGCCATGTATTAAGTATTCTATAAAATTAATATAATGTCCATGAACATGAAGATTGGGTGGTTAGAATGTGGTAAAACATAATATAAGAAATATGATGGATTTTAAAAAGACATTAGTGTTTTCCATTAATATATTAATTATGTGATACCATTTCAGTTTTCTCATTATAAGGGCTATAAAAAAAAATTTATCCAGAATTATTATATTGTATTAATATTCAATAAATATATGAGAAACATTGTAGTGTAATACATTTAACACCCTATAAAACATTTTATATGAATTAACAATCTATACTTTTAAAGTGTGTGATTGGAACACATAAACAAGTTTTCTAAATTATATATAGATTTTATATTTATATAACATAACCTTGAAATATCCTTCTCCATTAAATCAACACCTCAAGAGATACACTCTATACCACATATTCATGGAAACTAGAACAAACCATGGTGTGTATATTGTGTTGTTTTAGTTATTGAATCTCCATCAATCTCCCCATTTAGTAAAACACTATAAATTCTCCACATGTTTATATTAATAAAAGAAATAATATAATAATGAGAAACCTCTTACTATATGTTGGAGTAGGGTATAATGGAAATAGAGGGGGTGGATTTCCTTGAAATAATTAATGGGGATAAGTAAAATCTTAATGAATATTTTTTTTGTATATTTAAAGAGTAATTGATTGAATTTTAAAGAATAACAATATAATTATAAAGTTAAATAACCAGAATAGTAAAATAAATAATGATTATAAGATAAAATGTTTAATTGTATTTGATGGATTGAACACATAAAAAATTTAATTAAGAACCGAAATAAAAAATGATAAATGTGGCTACTAAATTTGACATGTTATTCTGTAAGAAAGTAATGAAATAGATCAACAATATCCCCTCCGTCTACAAACTCCAAATATTAATTTTTTAATATATTATTCCCCTGGATTTAAAAGTAGCTATGATACCAAAACCCCCCCTTTATAGCTTACAACAAGAATAATGAATTAAAATATACACTATATAATTAAGTGGATTGCTAAAAATATATTAGTCAATTACCCTTTTAACATAAATGGAATGAAAACCCTGATCCATCACCTAAATAGTAATGATCACCGATATTTAATGAATGATGAAGGTGATTATTCTTCTAGGAATCAATCACAATTTACATGGTCTCAGTTCTGTAAAAAGAATTTTTGAAATAAAAGGAGAGAATATAAAATGATTAAGTGAGAAATAAAATATAATTTACAGACACTATAGAATAGAAAAAATAATTCTTATAAAAGGGAGAAATTTGAGATAAATATATGGTAATAGGGTGCTAGTTTTGTTGATTAGATTTCACAGTGAGTTTCCACGGCCACCGAGAAATCTATTTACTGAAATGAAATAATTTGGTATTATTTATGAATTATTTTGGGTTCATGAAGCCAATGAAGAGACGATTAAATGAATTCGACCAAAATAAATGTTGGGTTTGATGCTCTATTGAGGATCTGTGAGGTACCCAGTCCCCAATACCAAGTAGCTAGTGGGGAACCTACTACTACATTGATTATTTCTGCTACCACCAGTAATCTGGATCTCCTCCACCTATTTTTTAATGTAAAATTTCTTTTCATGGGGAATATTCCTTCATAATTGGATATCCCATGGGTCTTCTTCAACATAAAACCTAAATTATAATGAACAAACTTGAGTCAATTAGACAATCCACTCGAGCTATCCCACAATGGTTGTGTGGTGAAATAGGATAATGAAAAAAAGTCTCATATATGTCAAACAATGATCTAAAAATAGTGTAAAAATTAGATAAAATAGTTACAACCAAGGCCCATATAAACCAATATAAGCTTTATAATACAAAAAGTATGGTAAGACAAGACCAAGAGGTATTTATGAGACTAACAATAACTTTTATACCATCCCACTAATTATTTTGCAATCAAAATAGAAATAAACATGCTACAATATGTCCTTCCCTTTACATGGATCCTGAAAAATAGTGTATTCAATCATCTAATGATAATATTAGTGTGTGAGAACAAATCCCATTAGGATTCCAGAACAAAATATATACAAAGTCAAATATAAAGAATGTTGTAGTTCAAGATTTAAGAAAACTATAGTTTTACAAATCATTTTAGTTGATCAAAATCATTTGTAAATCATCCCTTGGTTTATTATAGAATCCTTTTACATTATCAATGTAAGCAATATCAGAAGTGACACACAATTGATGCTTAATAAATACAATCCATGGATACAACACATATAATGCCCCGAACCCAGTTACCCAGAGTTGGTTGATTATTACATAACACTAGCTTGATCACACAAGTTCAAGTCCTTAAATATTGATTATTTTAGTAGCCTTGGAAATAGTAGATACATGCATAAGTTTTACATTTCATTATGAAATGAAAAACAACAACATTGCTCCCCACTTTTTACACACTCAGATCCTTTATTCAATCCCTATAGGTCAATCATAATATACTTCTTCACATCCTGGGAAAAATAAAACATAGAAATGGGTGAGCTCAGATGCTTAGTAAGGATAAAAATATAACAGAAACTTTCATAAATAATCATAAACATTTACGGCAATGTATAAGACTAAAACACAAGCCTTTTAAACTTAAACCACAACGTAATATGGAAAATATAAATCAAATAATTCGATTTACTTATTCACATGGATATTCTATCAGTTAAATAATAACATGTAATATCAATAGATAATTTCAAAATTATGTAATGCATAATGCCGGACATCATTACCACATAGTAAGGGCCTCATGCCAAGACTACAAATAAGATTTTATTAAGGCCTTATGCTAAGACCCTAGTTTCTCTCATGATACCTATCGCTACATCGTGGAGCTATAGAGGGCTCCACCCATCACTTACTAAGTCCAATGCACTCCTAATATGAAAATTTTGAAATATAATCTAAATATTCATATTTAAACTAGCATACTAAATGTCAATATTTTTACCACAAACCATGAATGGTATGAAAATGACACATTCACAGTCAAATATAACTCATTCAATAAAATATGGAAGATTTTATTTTCATATATTAACCTCAATAAAAAATAATGACGGATATTGAAATAGGTGAAAATAATCATCAAAACTATTTGAGAGAAATATCTCTCTTTTCTTGAAAACATTTAAATGTCTCATTATTTATCAAAAAGTTTTTTAAAATAGATTTTTGAATAAAAGTTTCCCATAACACTTTAAAACTTATAAAAGTAATTTTAATTTTAAAACATTAATGTCCATATAAATAAATCCTTAAAACCATTTTTAAAACATGGACATTAGTGAGAAAAATTTAGAGGAATAAATATTTAAAACATTTAAAATGATATTTTAGTTAGAGTTCCTAACCAAATGATAAATGCTTGAATTAAAAAAATTGAGTTAATAAAAATATTATAATACCATGAGAATAAAGGGATTCATGGCATACTAGGTCAAAGTATAGTAAATACACCATATGAAAGGTAATTGTCTCTTAACAACAAAGAAGTGTCAATGGTATGTAAATTGAGATGAAATAACTTATAAAGACCGTATAACTAGGTTAATGATAAATAAATGACATAATTATGTTTTAAAAATAAAAACACACTCAATATTATTGGATATTAAGAATAAATAAATCAGAGTACATTCACACATATTTTTGTAAAAACAACACCAATGACTTGGATGTTTAAATCAAAGAATAGAAATTGAGTTCAAATTACTCTTATAAAGTTCATATTGATGACTAAATAATTTATCAAAGGAGTGATTATGTGTATAAATAGTATATATAAACAAAGGGGAGTGTAAATTACTACGTAAGTAAATAAATAGTAATTTCATGCATAATCTTGGAGTAAAATAATCTATGAAGTTTGCGTAAAACCCAATGAGTGGAAATTGAAATTTGAAAGTCCCTTACCAATTTGGTAACTTACGAAACATACACCCCTTGAAATCAAGATCATAAAATGATGATGTAAATAGCAATAAATTAAATTATATTATACAAAGAATACAATCATGGGTAGTACATACACCGTACAAAAGGAAATAATAGAAAATATAGCATGAATCTCACGGGAATAAAAGTGAGATGAAAACCCCTTACCACATTGTAATCAATCGAGTCGTATGAAAAAAAGTTAATAAAAACCAAAAGAAAAAAATAATACCAGGAATAGAAAGATAATAATGATAATATATATCAAATGTCAGTACAGAACACACCACATGCAATAAATAAGTGGGGAATAATGGAAATCTCACGGAATTAAAAGTGAGACAAGAAACCCCTTACCTCATTTCCGACATGACTCGTATGTTCTGTTTTATTCTTGAATAATAAAATTTAGTTAATTTTTACATACTTAAAAAAAATTTCAATTTTATTATTCCTTTTATATCACTTTTTACCTTTCTATAACAATTTTGTTATTGTTTGAGTTCATATCAAACATGGTGTCCATGTTCGGAACTTTAGTAAAAAATGAACCTTTTATAATTAAAAATTGTCCACATGGTCAAACTTACATTATCTCCAGAATGATATTAATGATTTAGATATCTTATATATCATATCTATTCAATGTATATGTATTTATAATATTTCATATCATTTGAAGTTAAAAATGAAACGCACCGTTCATGGAGACGGTAAGCTATACGTACACATGGAAGCTACTTTCATTTCTATTTTATATTTAAGGAATTAAAACATAATAATACATAGGTATATTATAATTATAGTATAATTTATATGTTATGTAATTTAATTAACTGCAACCTTTATATGTTTCACATATGGCATGAACGAGTCAAATCACTTTGAAGGGTCGGTAGCCTGCACTTCCTCAAATGAAATTATCATATTTACCAATTATGGAAACCATAAAGTCATGATATAAATAAAATAATATATAAGTATAGAGACAATATATATATAATATATATCACATATAAATATAGTGCCATCTTAATGGCCACCATAAGAGGTTGTAGGAGAATATTGAACAATCATCGTTTTGTGAGGTAGTAGTTCATCGTCCTCAGAAACAATACGTTCTTTACCCATTATATGGAGGTGTGTGTAAGTATAGTTCTAATAATTATAATATAAATAGTCTAGTATATTTATAATATTGTTTTTAAAAAAAAAATTAATTAATGAGTTTAGGGGGTGGATAAGTAAAATAAAATAAAAGAATTTAAGAGAAGGCATTACCTTTAAATCGGGTAACTCCCTTTTGTTTGATCCAAAACGATTTCTTGAAGTGTCTTCTACTTAAGGTAAGGATTCTAGGTGGAAGAGAGGGATCTTGATAGATTATTTGGGTAGAGGTTGGATGACCCAATGGGTTTGAGAGGTGTGAGTAATGGGTTAGAATTGGTGTCATTTTATAATGAGGAGGATAGGCTCTTTAGAAAAGTTTGAAAATATTATTTTATTATATAATTATTTTCAGTTTCTAAAGGTCCAAAACAAATTAATGTCTAAGATAAGAAGACTCCTATTAGAAATAAAATCATATAATAATAATTGGACAGTTTTTGAATATTTTTTTAATTTTTTAATTTTATTTATTTAAATCATTCATTAATTAGTTAAACACTGCATCATTATTATGTCATAAATCATTTTATTTATTTGATGTCTGAAAATTATAAAAAAAATAACATGATTTATTAAATCTTTTTCGCTTTAAAATTAATATTCATAGTAGAAAATATAACTTATATAAACCTATTTAAAAATTGATTTACTAAAAGATATATGTTTAAGTCGTCTTTGCCTTTACTTTAAATTAATTAACATAAAGTGCCATTATCCTTCCCATGTGGCTCTATGGGGTCTCAAAATCGTTCCAAAGATGCCCATGGTCCAAAATGTATCAAAAAATAAGATTAGGACATATTTTAGGGTAATTTAATATTATTATAATATTATGTTTTACCCTAATTTACCAAATTTACCTTTTATCAATGGTAAATAAAATATTTATTGAAGTAAATATTTATAATGTCTAAAATTAAAAGTTACCTATTTATATAATTTGTACCTCCTAATTCCAAATTTGTAATCCATTTTTCCAAATTCAAAACACAGAAGTGGAAGGAATTAATTTAAAATTTATTCTTGTTTTTGAAACAAAGTGTGTTTTTAAGAAATAATAACTATCAAAATATTGACACTTTTTAATGTCCAATTTCAAAGTAAAATTACTTCCAATGACCAAAATTGGATTAAATGGTAAAAATATAATCAAATTAAACTTTAAAACCAATTAAAAATATAATATATCCATATAAATAAATTATATTAAATGGTAGTTTTGAATTAAAATTCAATATTTTTCACTGTTCATAAAAATGCATTTTATCAGTAAAATACCAAGAATTTACCCAAAGTAAATTTTGATGTCCCAGTTATAAATAATAATTTTATTTTGTCAGATAAGACATATAAAAGTGTCAAAATATTTTATTTATAAAGTTTTATCCATTAAAAGGAAGAAAACCTGCATTTTTTGAAAAATACTTCTTTTATCTAAAAAATTAAAATTTTCTTATATTATGTCTAGAAAACACAAAGGGTGAATGTTAAAATTATATGGGGTATATATATAATTCCAAATGGGGTTAATACTTTTCATAACCGCTTACTAAATGGCTAGTTTGATAGGTCATGGTGCACTTGAACTCGATGTTGCGTACATCACACACTATTGTTTTATTCAAAGAGAAGCGTATCGTGGATGATTGGGGTGTTAAATTCTTCCCCATTCAATAAATTGATTCCTCGTAATTTAATATTTTTATTTTGAAATAAAGTGTAAAAAATAGAAAATACCATCATGGAAAACCCACATCGTAAATAGTGTTAGTAAATTTTAGTCTTAATAAGAGGGAAAGGGAAATGAAAAAGCCACCACCAAATTAGGATTTTTAATAGAAGAACATTGGTGGAAATAATAATTGGAGGAAAAATGTAAATATTTATAAGGAGTTATTGAGGTAATCAATCAAAAACAAGTGAATGGAAAATTGAGGGCCTCAAATATGTAAATCTATGATGAATAATGTAACATATTAGGAAGAAATTTTTTTGGGTTTGAGATATTTTACCTAAAGTTTAAGAATTAATTTTTTCATAGAATAAGAAAAAAATACCTGATAAGTAGAGTTCCATCCTTCAAATAATTTCTACCACAAACTCATATTTCTCTATAAATGATGAGTATTCAAGATGACTTGGTCACACCTGAAGTGCTATAATGAATTTACAAAGAATCATACAATCCACAAAGGATGAACCATATATTTCTCTATATTTAGAGATTATCCAAAACCAAAATGGTTAGTACAAGATCAGATGATCCCCAAAATGATAATCATTTAATGAAAGAAATAATAATATAATTTTTTAAAATTAAACCAACAATACCCAAATTTTAATAAATACTATTCAATAAAAAATTATCTTTAAAATCCTTTAATATAATCCAAACTACGATTGAAACCCAAAACTCAGCAGAATATGATTACGTAGCCTTCCACGTTAAATTGTATCTCAAAATAACATTGACTACTCTTAAAGTCACATACTTAAAATTAATTAACCTAATCAAAAATTCTCTATGATAGGTAAATCATTTCCATAAATAAACCAAATTTCTATATATCCACAAATAATAACATAGATAAAAATCCACCATTACACATAAAATGAAATCCCATAGTATTCTATTTTCCTCAGGCATATATTTTTCCCAAAAGATCGAATGCCTTCCAAAATAACCTTAATCACTTAATAACCAAATCATTTTCCTATACTAAGGATATCTATTTGATAATAAATAAGATCCCAAATCAACTAATTATACATCAATAAAATCATTTAACCAAATATAATTAGCCACACTAACCAGGGACTTCACGTAGTCCAGTGGTAAGCGATAAATCTCAACTACACTTTTTTTGTGGGTTAAATTCCCGCAGCTTTGTCCGACGTGATGGGTTGTCACATGGTCTGTGTGTTTTCATTTCATAAAAACTATATTTAATAACAATCCCAAAATGAGATAAATTCCTCTAAATAACCATAACATAATTTAACTACAAATGTTATCTCATACCTCACATTTTCATCCTAAAAATCAATAACCTGTAATTGCCTCAAATTCAAGGATCATATAAATCCAAATGTTTCATTATAAATATATCCAAAAAAGAAAAGATAATTGTTCCTCAAATAGAATTTTCACATAACAATCTACATAGTTACACATATAAGAGAATAGTCTTCCAAAGTAATCCCATACTTTTAAACATTTCTCCATCCATTTATTTCCACATTGGTTCTTCCTTGACTTAGAGGTTATCTTATAGAATAAGGCATTGACTTGGATAATTCCAAGGTCCCTTACATTTATGGTAAATGACTCTAAATGGATTCTTGGGATATATTTTTTTTCTTCTATAGTACTGTTCATTTTTCTTCGACAATTATTTACTTTATGTCCTCATTTCCCACACATAAATTATTTATTTTTTCTATTGAGACACTTTCCTTGGTGTCTCCTTCCAAATTTCTGGCATGATGGATATTGGGATTTATTTTCTACATGGTTTCCACTAATGGAAATCTTATCATTCACCACCTTTCTCTTCATTATTGAGTCTGGGAGTTGGTTAATATATATGTTGCTGATAATATTTTTGAAAAACTGATTCGACATGAACACAATATCTTTAACTTCTGTCAACATTCCATTTCACTACTCATTTACACCACTGTTCCCACCTTGTACATAATGTTCAATGTTACTTTGATTTCTTTGGAATCCAACCATTGACTGAAACCAGAAAGAATTGTATGAGTAATAATAGTCATAAAATCATTTAGAGAATATTATGACATCTTATTTTTAATTTAAAACACATTCGGATTGACCAAGGTTATTTATTCTCATATTATATTAAAATCATTCAAATCAGTTTATCAAAAAAAATGTGAACTATAATAAGCATATCCCCCAGGAGTGTCGTAACTAAGACTTTAGCAAGACCCATTGTCGTGTACCAGGACACCCCAGGTCAAGCCCGAAACTCCTTGTTGGCATTTTCACTCCTAGGTACATCTGTGCCAGAGCTGCCTCTACCTTCTTGTATCCAAATAGGGATGTATTTCATGGAAAATACACAAAATATCTACATTACCATAATTCTAGGAAGTTCTTCTATACTAATCCTCAAAGTCTATCTTAGGGTAATGTTCTCTAATCAGAGTTTTTCTAAATCTAGCTTCCAAGGTTTGTACTAAACATCCTTTGATTCCAACTGTAATGCCCCGACCCCAGTTACCCGGAGTCGGTGAATTATTACATAATATTAGCATGATCACAAGAGATCAATTCTAGAAAGACTGATTAGTTTAGTAGCCTTGGAAATACTAGATACATACATAAGTTTTACATTACATTATGAAATGAAAAAAACAACATTGTGCCCCCTTTGAACACACTCAAATCCCTTAGCCTATCCCTGCAGGCTAGTCATAATATTCTTATTCAAATCTTTGGAAAAATAAATCATAGAAAGGGGTGAGTTTAGATGCTCAGTAAGTATTACAATATATTGGAAACTTTCATAAATAAGACTAAACTTTTAAGGTAATGTTTAAGACTAAAACACAATCCTTTTAAAATTAATCATCAAAATAATATGAAAAATATAAATAAAATAATTCTGTTTACTTATTCACATGGATATTATACTACTCTAATAATCGCATGTAATATCACAAGATAATTTTATAATTATTGAATGTATAATGCCAGACATCATGACCACATAGTCAAGGCCTCGTGTAAAAAATACAAATAAAATTTTGTCAAGGCCTTGTGCTAAGACACTTGTTTGTCTCATGAGACATACTGATACATCGAGGAGCAATATTGGGCTCCACCTGTCACTTAATATGTCTAATTCATTCCTCATTTGATAAGGCTGAAACATAATCTAAAATTTTATATTAAAACTAGCATATGAAATGTCAATATTTTAACCAGAAACCCCGAATGGTATAAAAATAACACATCCACAGTCAAATATAACTCATTCAAAAAAAATATGGAATATTTTATTATCATATATTAACCTCAATTGAGAATAATGAAGGATATTGACATAGATGAAAATAATCATCAAAATTATTTGAGAGAAATATCTCCCTTTTCTTGAAAACATTTAAAAGTCTCATTATTTATCAACAAGCCGTTTAAAATAGATTTTTGAATAAAAGTGTCCCATACCACTTTGAAACTTTTAAAATGAATTTTAATTTTTAAAAATTAATTTCCATATAAATAAGTCCTTAAACCCATTTTTAAAACACGTACATTAATGAGAAAGATTTAGAAGAATAAATCTTTAAAACCTTTAAAATGATATTTTAGTTAGAGTTCCTAACCAAATGAGAGATGCTTGATTAAAAATAATAGAGGTAAAAAAAACATTATAATATAATGAGGATAAAGGGATTCATGATATACTATGTCAAAGTACAGTATATACACTATATAAAAGTGAATTGGCTCATAACAACAAATAAGTCTCAATGGAATATAATTGAGACGAAATCCATTATAAAGATCGTATACTTAGGTTAATGATTAATAAATGAAATAATTATGTGTGAAAAATATAAATACACTCAATATGATTGGATATTAAGTTTAAATAAATCATACGACATTCAAACATATTATTGAAAAAACAACACCAATGACTTGGATGTTTAAATCAATGAATAGAAATTGAGTTAAAATTACTATTATCAAGTTCATATCTATGAATTGAGAATTTATAAAGGGAGTGATTATGTGTATCAAAAGTATATCCATAGAAAGGGTAGTGGAAATTACTACATAAGTTAATAAATAGTGATTTCACACATAATCATGGAGTAAAATAATCAATGATGTTTACGTAAATCACAATGAGTGGAAATTGAAATTTAATATTCCCTTACCGATTTGATAACTTACGAAACATAAAAACCTTTAAATAAGTATCATACAGTGATTATGTAAATAACCATAAATTAAATTATATTATACAAAGAATACAATCATGTGCAGTACATATATCACACAAAAAATAAATTGTGGAAAATATAGTATGAATCTCATGTGAATAAAAGTGAGATGAAAACCCCTTACCACATTGTAATCAATCGAGTTGTATGAAAAAAAGTTAATAACCACCAAATTAATCACAAAATACCATGAATATAAAGATAATAATGATAATATATATAAAATTTCATTACAAAATACAACACATGCAATAAATAAGTGGCGAATAATGGAAATCTCATGGAATTAAAAGTGAGATAAGAAACCCCTTACCTCATGTCCGAATAGACTTGTATATTCCGTTTTATTCCTGAATAATAAAACTAAGTTAATTTATACTTACATAAAATCATTTTTCAAATTTATTATTCCTTCTATATTACTTATTACCCTGCTATAACAATTAGTTAATTGTTTGAGTTCATATCAGACATTTTGTCGATGTTCAGAACTTTAGTAAAAAATGAACTTGTTATAATTACAAATTGTCCATGTAGTAAAAATTACATTATCTCCATAATGATATTCATGATTTATATATCATATATATATATTATATATATCCATTTTATATGTATTTATAATATTCCGTATCATTTGAAGTTAAAAAATTAAATGCCTCGTTAATGGAGACGGTAAGCCGTACGTATGCATGAACGCTACATTCATCTCTATTTTATATTTAAAAGAATGAAAACATAATAATACATAAAAATATTATAATTCCAGTATAATATATATGTTATGTAACTTAATTAACTATAACCTTTATACGTTCCACGTATGGCATGAACGAGTCCTATCACTTTGAGGGGGCGGTAGTCCGCACTTCCTCAAATGAAATTATCATATTTACCCATTATGGAAACCATAAAGGCATGATATAAATGAAAAATACAGAAGTATAGAGAAAATATAAATATAATTTATATCACATGTAAATAAAGTTCCATATTAATGGCCAACATAATAGGTGGTGGGAGAAGATTTAACAATCATAATTTTGTGATGTAGTAGTTCGCCATCCACAGAAACAATATGTTCTTTACCAATTAGACGAGGGTGTGTGTAAGTGTAGTTCTAATAATTATCATAGAAGAAACCTGGTATATTTAGGATACTGTTTTTGTTATAAAATAAAGTAATAAAAGATTTTAGGGGGTTGGAGAATTAAAATAAAATAAAAGAACTTAAGAGAAGACGTTTAAATCAGGTTACTCCCGTTGAATTGGAATCAAAAAGATTTATTAAAGTTCCTTAAGCCTAATTTAAGGCTTATAGATGGAAGATATGAATATTTAGAGCTTATTTGGTTAGATTTTGGACGATCCCATGGGCTTTAGAGGTGTGAGAAATGGGTTATAAGTGGTGTCCTTTTATAAGGGGGGAGGAGGGGCTCTTTAGGAATGTTTGAAAATATTATTTTATTATATAATGAATTGCGGATTCTAAAGGTCCAAAACTCATTAATTTATAAGATAAGATGACTCATGTTCTAAATAAAATCATCCAATAAAAATTGGATAGGTTTTGGATATTTTTTAATTTTTTTAATTTTAATTATTTAAATCATTCATTAATGAGGTAAACACTATATCATTATTGTGTCATAAATAATTTTATTTATTGGATGTATAATAATTATAAACAAATTCCATGATGTAGGAAAACTTTTTAGATTTAAAATGAAAATTTATAGTCAAAGAGATAACTTATAAAACCCTTTGTAAAAATTAACTTACTAAAAGATATATGTTTAAGTCATCTTTGTCTTTACATTAAATTAATTAATATAAAGTGTTATTATCACTACCAAGTAGCTCCATGGGGTCCAAAAATCGACCCAAGGATTCCTAGAGTCAGAGATTTATCAACAAATAATATTAGGACACATGTTAGGGTAATTTAATATTATTATAATATTATGTTTTACCCTTATTTACCTGATTTACCTTTTATCCATGGTAAATGAAATATTTACTGAAATAAATATTCATAATGTCTAAAAATGAAATTTACCTATTTACATAATTTGAACTTCCTGATTCCAAATATGGAATCCATTTTTACAACTTCAAAACACATTATTGGAAGTAATTAATTTAAAATTAATTCCCGTTTTTAAAACAAAAAAGCGCGTTTTAAAAAAAATAATAACTATAAAAAGATTGACACTTGTTTATGTCCAATTTCAAAGTGAAATTATTTCCAATGACCAAAAATAGATTAAGTGGTAAAAATATAATATAATTAAACTTTATAAACCATTAAAAAGAAAGTCTAACCATAAAGATAAATTATATTAAAATTCAGTTATTAATTAAAATATAGTTTTTTCACTATTCATAAAAATGATTTTTATCAGAAAAATACCAAAACATTACCCAATGTAAATTTTGATGTTTCAGTTCTAAATGAGAATTTTAATTTTCCAAATATAACATATAAAATTTTCAAATATCGTATTTATAAAGGGTTATTCAGTAAAAGGTGGAAAAACTATATATTTTTTTAAAATACTTCTTTTATGTGAAAAATTGAATTTGTCCTTATATTATATCTAGGAAACAAAAAATATGAATGTTATAATTATATGGGATATATATAAAATTAAAAATTTGGGTATTAATATTCATTATCACTTTTTAAATGGCTAGTCTTATAGGTCGTGGTGGGCTTGAACTCGGTGTTGCATACATCTCATGCTATTGTATTATTAAAAGAGAAGCATATCATGAAATCTTGGGGTGTTACAAAACATGGTAAACATGTAAGAAAATAACCATGACCAATCCACCATGTAAAATTATATAAGAAAATTACCTCAACCAATCCATCATGTGAATGTATGTAAAAAAATAACCATAAACAATCCATCATGTGAATGCATGTGAGAAATTTACCATGACCAATCCATCACATTTAATCATGTGAGAAAATAACCATGACCAATCCATCATGTGATAATCCAATATTAAATGAAAAAACGTTGTACGGGCTCTAACTAATGGGTGTAAATAATGGACATAAAAAGAAATCCACAATCCTAGAATACGGTGGATATAACAAATATATACTCTAGTATAATTACAGACACTAATTTAAAATAAATCCTAGAAAGGAATTATATACACTATGGGTGACATGACTATTCCAAAAAAACACAAGATTACATAATGTTCTATGTTTGTACAAAATAATTTAAAATGTCATGATAAAAATCTATAAAAAATTTCAATGAAATTAAAATTTGATTTGATGCTTGAAAACCAATTTTTAAACCCTAACCATCATTCAATTACTTTATCAAGCACATGGTGTGCTCAAACCGTTTTTAAAGAAAACCCCCTTGAAAAAAAAATTTATTTCCAAAAATATTTTTAAATCACAAATAAAATCCTATAAATGAATAAAAAAAGAAATTTACTATAAGAATAATAAACTAATATAATTATCCAATTTTTTATAAACACTTACATCAAGCATATAGGTAGGATTAATTACCCTTTGAAAATGAAGACCAGGGAAGAGTAGATAAGGTCCTCACAATCAAAGATACTTGAAAAACACATAAATCCACAATAAAAACTCTTATAATTGAAATAAAAATATCATTTGTGTTCTAAAATACAATAGGAGAATATATATAATTAGTATCTAATAAGAAAGGGAAAACTGGATAAAAACAAAACATACCTAGAGTTAATCAATGAAAAATGAATGACATATGGCTAAAATCCAAGGGAATAAGACACTTGACCATTGAGTAATGTTTATGTCAAGAAAATATGATTGTAAAGGGTCATTTTATATTAAACTGGGGTCCTAGGTTTTTATAATTAAGAATAAAAATCATTAAAATTCCATGCACTAGGTTTGTTGGAGAGGCCACGCTCTTAAGAGTAATTGTGAACATTAATTGTGTACAAAGTACAATGATTCTATTTTGGTTGCTTGATTTGGACATATGGTAGCATTAAACATGATACAATTGTGTATAACCCCTCTATGTAGGGGTTTATGGTTTGGAGTGGTGGCCTCACAATTTGGAAAAAACCATGCACCCCCTTCTAGTGGACCATGCTTGGATGTACGTTATCCTGTGCCAAAACTCATGGTTTTTCCTAATCGTGTTCCAACCATGCATAGATACAAGGGATCCAAAAATTTTCATAAAGCTATTAAAATGAACCAAAAGAAAGACCCAATTAAATAATTATCAAAACGGATCAGGAAGTAACAATAAGAAAGTAATGGAATGTTACAATCTCCCCACCATAATGGCTTTCTACCCCCAGATTATGCTCAATATTCAAAAATCTTAAAAAGAGAAGGACACTGATGCCTCATTATCAATTCCCACTCCAATGTATCATGGATATCCTATGAAAACATTCATAGTACTTGGACTAATGGAATCATTTTACCACATAGTACCTTATCTTGATGATCCATAATACATACTAGTATGTCATCAATGGTAGTATGGGGCTCAAGATCATCATCCTCTCATTTAATCGATTAGAAGGATCTGGTTGCTACCTCCCCATCTAGGAAAGAAAAAACACATGAAGAATAGAATTAAAAAAAAAGTATGTTCCATTGATATTACAACATTCCAAGTCTCTCCATGATCTCAAAGGCCCCAATAAACCTCAAGTCCAATGTAACTTGCATACTCAACCGACGATGTCCCAAGAGAGGTGAAACTCTCAAGAAAACCTGACCACAAACCATATATTCTAGAATCTGATGATAATGGTCTACATAACATTTTTTATGGATATGTTCCATGACCAACCACTTCAAGATTAACTGAACCATTTTTATTATCTCTTTATTGAGACTCGACCTAAACAAGAACCACAATCCCAACTATTCCCAACACAACAAAGATTTACAAATCCACCTATACGATGATTCAATGGGAAACCTATTTATCAAATAATAATAAATATTTTTTATAGGATAATTAAAATATATGGAAATGATTTTTCCAAGATCAGCTAAAATCAAGCACACAAGCCCCATGATTATCCCCAATAATCTTGATAGCTCTCTCCATCTATCCATATATCCATTAGTCTTTAGATGATAAGTTGTTCTCAATTTCAAATGGAAACCCATAAGAACTTGGTATACCTTTAAATAATCATGATATAAACCTTGGGTCCTTTTAAGAAACAATCACAATGGGAATCCCATTAATTCTAACAATCTTCTATATGTACAAGCCTTTGGGTTGTTCCAAATTCACATTCTTCTTGATTGGTAATAAATTAGTCGATTTCATAAGTCGATCAATGATCACCCAAATCAGATCCTTAACACTAGGATTCCATAGAAAACCAATGACAATGTCCATGGAAATATCATCTGATATCCATAGAATAATGGGAAAAGGCTTCAACAAACTAGCAGGAATATTTCGTCCTATCTTAATTTTTTATCAAATGATACACTAATAAAAAATCTGTAATCTATCACCTCATCCTTGGACACAAATACTTAAATCTCATGTACTAATACATATTGTTATCCCTAGGGTGTACTTACTAACATGATTTATGTATAATTTCAATCAACTCCCACCATAGTGAAGTCGGAACAACAAACCTACTATAGATGAACCAAGCACCATTGGGAGACTGGGACAACTCACCTAAGGTCTCCCTACTATAAAAACTTTTTCCTAAGCATTATAACATAGTTTATATCAAAAAATCAAGTCTAAATCACTCATCAAAAGATGATTCATCTTTCATTGAAACTATGAAAACCTATCCACTTACCTCTTCCACTCCCATGCTCATCGTAGAAAAAAACTCATTTTAGACAACTCCTAAACCAATTCATTCACGGCTTGTATTGGTAATTTTTTTCTCAACACATCAGCATACACATTCCCTTTCCCAGGAGTGAATGCAATACAATTTTTTATAATATATTCTACTATTTGTATCTATATCAAGTTCAAATACCTCTATATAAAAATATATTTTAGTCTCCTATGATTATAATACATTATGAAAATCTCCATAAGGAGATAGGGATGCCATGTTTAGAGTTCATGAATAACTACTACCAACTCAAGATCCAGGGTATGATAGTTCTTCTCATGAGGGTGTACATTTAATGAGCCATAGACCAACTACTATTTCCATTTCATCCATATAGATCCCAATACTTTACTAGAAGCATCATAGAAAACATAATAACCTAACCGAGTTCCAAAAGAATCAAAATTATTGTTGAAGTTAACCTCACCTTTAGATCCTCAAATGATTTTTGACATTTTTCATTCCATTAGAAATTTACAATGTTATGTTTTAATGCTATTAATGAAGATGTGAGTTTGAATAAACAATGAAAAACCCACCTATATTAACTAAAGAAGCCCAAGAATCACTAGATATAAAACACATTTGTAGGTTGATCTAAGGACATAACTACCATTTCCTTCTCAGGATCCCATGAGATTCCCCTCTCAGATATGGTATGACCCAAAAATTTCACTTCATGGATCCAAAACTCACATTTAGAAAGATAACCATGTAGACAACGTTCCTTCATGGTAGGAAGAATGATATCCAAATTTTCTTTTTCATCCTCCTCTAAATTGGAGTACAACGAAATATCATCGAAAAACACAAAAAAATAAAAGTGTCTAAGAACTAGTTATTTTTTCATCAAAGACATAAAATACCACATGAGTATTAGTGATACCAAATGTAACAACCAGAAACTCGAAATACCTATACTGGATCCTAAATGCAACAGTAGGTGTATCCACTTCTCAGAATCTCAACTGGTGGTACCCCACCCAAATTTTAATCTTTTCAAAACAAACATTACCCTTTAAGATGGTCAATGAGATCATCAACCCTGTGCAAAGGATATTTATTATTAAGATTCACATGATTCAACTTTTGATAATCTACACAATGTGTAAGACCCCATTCTAATTTCATAGAAAATTGTGCATGTGAATCCCATGGTGAAACACTAATAAGAATAAATACGTTAGATTATAGGTCCTTAATTTAGATTTTAGTTCCCACTAACTCAGCTAGTTTTAGTATATAAGATGACATATAAATGGGAATCATAACAGGTAGAAGGTCAATAGTAAACCCAACCTTTATCTATGACGGTAAACTAGAAAAATATTTTAGAAATACCTCTAGGTATGAACACTCCGATACAAGAAGAAGAAAGTTCAAATAAGGGTCAAAATAATAAATAACAAATATTTCATATAGAATGATGTTACCCCATTATAAAGAACAAAAATCCCACCCTTCCCGATCTAGGGTCCCACTCTCCCTGAAAAACATGAGTGACACCATAATAAGATAAAAAGTGAACCCAATATTGATAATAATAATCTGTGCTTTAATTATGATAATCCAATCCATTACAAGTATTATATAAAAAATTTTAATATCAAGAAATAAAAAGTCCCATACTACCTTGAAATCAGATATCACCACCCCATATGAAAGACACTTAAAACCTTGTTTGTTCCTCTTTAAAAAAGGGTTGGAAAGATCCAACAAGAATGAAATATGTTTCAAATATAAGAAAAACAATTCATCTAAATTTGATGATATACAAGAATGATTATCACCTATATCAAAAAAAATCACCAAAGAAGACAAAATAAAAACCAACCCTATAATAGTAGTTGGCCCTGGTTTATATTCCTATGGTATGCAATTTTCCATATAATGATCTTTGGGTTTATCCATAAGAAAATTCTCATTGGAATGAAGATTAGAACCACCACCATTGGAAGAATTGGTGTGAAACTCTTAACCCTTAGTGATAGTGGATCCATCCTTAAAACCATTGGATATCCATTTAGAAATATTCTTTAGATGGCTTGATAGTCTAAAATGATGAAAATTATTAAGAGTATCTATAAAATTTGGTTTGGTATGACTATTCCTTCCACATTGGTAGTTTCAAAACTTCTATTTTCTTGATGAATCCCATAAAACTGGACCTGATGAAAACTACCCACCCTTGTATTTTCTTTTTTATCCAGAAGACACACCCAAGCTAGTAACTGCCCCAACCAAAGCTCCACCCAAACCAGTCTTTCTAGATATGTTAGACTCTAACAAAGTTTGTTTTTTTACTACCTCCATGATGGTTAGAAGGAACATGAGAATCAAAATTGACTAAATATCAGGCCTCATTCCCAACTAAACCCTATTAGCTTTTCGGTTCTCATTCCTTACTAGCTCTGGTAGAAAATGCCTAAATTTAGTAAAATTGCTGGGATAATCTAGAACAATATTCTCTCTCTGCCTCAATGTTAGACACTCATGGGAATTGGTTTCACATAAAATCTCCAAGAAAAACTAAATATTTAATAATTTCTCAAATAAATTCAAGGTAAGATCCTCATGTAACTTAGCATGTATTATAGAGCCCCACCATCTTCTTCACTATCCCTTGAGTATGTTTGTGAAAAAACCCATCTTAGAGTCCCCAAGAGACATCAAGAGAATGATGATCCTCCCCATAAACTAAATCCACTCCTCATATTATAGGGGTCCTTTTTCACCATATAAGAAGGGGGGATTGTGAATAGTGAATTCTGATCCTTGATCCACTACACGTCTTAGTTTCCCGACACCCACATTCTTCAAAGGCTAAATAGTGTGGACTACACCATTTACCAATGAGTGTTACAATAGAGGGTTTCCCTATAGAACTTTTCTCAGAGTATCCTCAACCATATTCATAAGATCACTTCTTAGAGGTATCATATAATAATCACAATATAATAACAAATCATATTTTTGATAAAAATTACAAAATCATCGGTCCAACATCTATAATTCATGTCAATTCCTTAAAAATGGTAACATAATATAATATGAATTATAAATATATTAAACATTTAGAAATGAAAAATTCCATTTAAATAATCTGCCCATTTAGTTTATTCATATAACCTCAAACATAAAGTCTCAATTGTGGTAAAAGTTTTACGATCACCCATGGTAACTAATGTTCAGACATGAAAGTGATCTGTCTAGGATCCCTCCTGCATATACTAACTAAATGTTGATGGTTATAACTACAATGTATCCAATACAAAAAACCAAAATCAATATCTGTTAACACACATAAAAATAATCATTTTCCTTTGATACAATTCTTTAAAGATCTAACATGATTCCACTAAAAAACCACATGAGTTGGCCCATCATAGTGGTGATGCACAATAGGACAATGGAAAAAAGTTTCGTATATAAAAATAAATAGAATACAACTAGAGTAAATATTAGAATAAATATTTAAAACTAACGTCTATATAAACCAATCCAAACTAGCTAAACTAGAATGTATGAAAATACAAGACCCAAAAGTCTCAATGTGACCACCAACACCTCTAAAACAATCCTTTTTGAAGGATATGCTGAAAAGAGAAAATGACATGCTAAAAAATGACCTTACCTTAACATTAATCCTTTAAAACAATGTATAAAAGCCCCCAAGGTCAGAATTAAAGAGTGAACATAATTCTCGGTATGATTCAACCACAAAATCTATAAAAAATTTAATATCATGAATGTTTTAGTTCTATGTTTAAACCAAATATATTTTTACCAAGAATATTAAAAGATGAAAAACATTTGTAAATAATACCTTGGTATTTCATAACATACATTCATATTGTAAAATAATGGAATATGAAAAGGGATAAATCATGAATGCTTAATCAATAAAATCCATGGAATCACTATAAGGTAAAAATATAATCAAATAACCATGACCAATCTATCATGAAAAATAATGTGAAAAAATAACCATGACCAAAATATCATGTTGAAGAATGTTATAAAATAACCATGGCCAATCCATCATAAGAAATCATGTGTGAAGATAACCATAACCAATCCATCAGGTGAAATTATCTGAGTAAGTAACCATGGACAACCCATCATGTGATAATAAAATCATAAAAGAAAAATTATAACATTTTGGATCTAACATACGGATATAAATAATAGACATAAAATGAAATCCCAAATACATGAAAATGATGGATCTAACTAGTATATCCTCTTGTGGCATTACAATAACTAAAGTGATAGAAAACCTCACGTAGATTTACACACAGTATGAGTGACATGTGTATTCCCAATACACCCAAAGTTACCCAATATTCTTTGTTTATCCAAAACTATTTAAACACTCATGATAAAAATTTATAAAAAAATCAAAGAAAATACAATCCTCTATGTGCTTGAAAACCCATTATTAAAACATAACCACTATTAAATAATTTAATCAAACACTTGGTTTGAACTATCTTTCTTTAATAGAAACCCCTTTAAAAACGTGATTTCATTCCAAAAAATCTATTTTAATCACAAATACAATTCTTTGAATGAATCAATAAAAGTAATTTACAAGAGAAATAAGATATTCATAGAATTATCTCTTTGTATAGAAAAACATACCTCAATAAAGGTGGTATAACTAACCACTTTTGAAAATGGAGACTGGGGAAGAGTATATCGGGTCCTCATGATCCTTGATCTCTATGAAAAACATAAATCCTCTATAAAACCACTTAGATCTGGAATACACATCCCATTTTGGTTCCATAAGATGAGAGGGGAAGAGATCCAAAATGGATTTTAACAAAATAAAAAAAACTAGATAAAAAATGATAAAATACCCTGGGTTTTTCTATTAGTAAAAAAGAAATCATCCTATAATCTAAAGGAAGATGCCTCTTGTGAACTGGGGAAATATTATGTTGAGATAATATGAAATTAAGTGTCAATTGGTGGTTAAAATGTTGTCTAAATTTTTTTAAAATAAATATTTGGAGAATTAAAAGTCCACACACATGATTTTATAGAGAGGCCACAAGGTTATGAGTAACTATAAACCATAGTTATATACCCTATATAGAGATTATATATGGGTTTTATGGTTTGGATTCTATTTACATTAACCAGGAATCAACCATGTATAACCCCTATACATAGGGTTATACTATCTGGATGGGGTGGATTCATGGTTTGGAAAAAATGTGCAACCCCTTCCATTAGACCGTGATTATGTTCATGGTTTCTTTAGAAGAACTGAACAGTTTTTTCTAACTTCTCAACAACTATACACATCCCCATGGGCTCCCAAAATATCCCAAAAACTCTCAAAACTACCCTAAAGAATGTACCAACCAAATAAGGATAAAAATAAGTGTCAAGAAGTACCTATAAGAAATCAATGGAATGCTAAATTATTCTTCATTTCAATGGATATCCAATGCAGTGCATCAGTGATATGATACATTCAATTTATGTCTAAAAAACATTAATCCCTTTCTATCTTCCTTCCATTCCTCTTAATTGTTCTGTGACATCAAAAAATGGAATTAATAAGTCCAAAAAGGCTTATCAAAGGATTCTTCAAGGGTTCTTACCATAACTCATAATGGATACATGTACATCATATAAAACATATTAAAATTTAAGAGTGTTTTTTATCGTTAAAATTAATGAACGGAGAAGAACAAAAAAAATTCTACCATTTTTATTATATGTAAAACTTGAGTAAAATAGGAATTAAAATAATAATTTAATAATATAAGTATGAATATAATGATAATATTAAATATATAATAAAATTTTACTTCACTAAGACACCATGATATAGAGATTATTCCATCCATTTGAAGAAAATCAAAACTCAACATAAACATTCTCCACACAACATAAAACTTGTACCTATAACTTAACGATTTCTCCCCCTTTTAAAAATAAGAAAAATTATCCCCCATTGATATTATAAAAAATGAGTCAAATAAAGGGATAAAGATAAAAAAAATTAAATATATTTTTAAACCACACTTATAATCCTTAAATATATTTAGAGAGTGGTCTGAATAAAATTTGGAAAAGATTTTGGGAAAATTAAAATATTTAAATATATTTTTTCATTTATTATCAATATTGTATAAATAAATTTTCAATTACTTTTAAATTAAAATTTTTAAAATTATTTGTAATTAAATAAATCTTTCAAAATAATATTTATAAAAGAGAGTCTCTTATATGATCATTCTAATATTAATTAGATTATAAACCCCTAAAATAATGCATTATGTCAGATAAAGGGATCATATCTTGTAATTAATATAAATAATGAAAGAAAATATTAAGAAATATTTAAATAAAACATACCATGATTATTTTTTAGTATTGAATTTGTTAATAAAACAACAAATATTAATTGGGACTATCAAACTTGGTGTAAAATAAAGGATCACTTCTTATTATAATGATGGATAATGGATTAAAAATATAAAAAAATGTTTTTGAGATGAAATAAATTGGTTCAAATGAAATAGAACCACGTCATTTAATTAATATCTATACATGAATGTTTTTTGAAGTATTATACACACTTTATTCTTTTAAAATTATGAAAATTTTAAAATATTTTTATTTGATATCCAATTTGGAAAATTATTTCTATAAAAAAATTGAATAATTATAATGATAAAAAATTATTAGTAAAAAATTATGAAATATAATATTACCCAAAACTACTTTAATATAGTTAATGATATCAAGAAAAATTACTTTATATTGGATATGGGAAATTCTAAAGATGGTGGAAATAAATACAATAGTGGAATAACTTTTTTTAAAGTTATCTTATAGAATATGGTGTCTCAGATCTATGTGCTTAGTATAATAGTGACAGATAGGGTTTATTGAGATAATAATTTCACTAATTTTTTTATAATTGATAGTTATAAGATAATATAATAACCCAATATCAAGGACAGTATGTTTCATCTATATTTTTTTTGCACAACATCTATCATCCACTATGTAAAAAACTAGTGTTTATTACTAATAGTTATTTCCTAAATAAATGTGTGTCGTATTATATTATATAATATTATAAACATAAAATATATAAATAAGGGAAAAAACATTATATCATTAAAATATCTCATTACATTATTTAGCTATGAAACTAATTAAAATTCCAAACATTACAATTGGAAAAATATATAAAAATAAAACGCTAAAATGGGGAAAAATGGATCGCATCAATATTTTATGTTAATCACCCCCCAAAAAAACACTATATAAAGAAATAAAAATATTAAATAATTATAATAATATTATAAAATAAAAATATATAACCTTGGGAGTAATTTCAGAGAATAATGTGTGAAATAATGAAGTGTTATGTATAAGAGGTAATGTGACGATTAAGAATCATAACATAACTGTTGGAAAAATAATTTTACCTCAAAGTAATAAATTGAGATATAAATAAAATTTATTTAAATTAATTTAAGTAAATATAAATAATGTTATTTTTAAAAAGTAAATACCATGATAAAAACACTCAAAGAAAATATAAGCATATTTTTAATAAACTTTATCTTAATATAAACTGAAATAATCATAATATTCATATTAAGAATTAAAATTACCGATGTTTGAAATTTATTTTTTTATAAAATGAATATAATTTTTGAAATCAGCATTTATAATTTTTCCATGAATTATTTTCTCTTATTTTTTATGAAAAACATCAATTTTCAGGTGAATAGTAAAAATATAGTTTTTCATATAACTGGTGTATCTTAAATTACATCATTAATGGTTTAATAATGGACTAATTCTTTCTAAAAATTTAGGTTTGTCTATGATATATTTAATTTCATATATTATTCCTTAAAATACAATAAACATAATTTCCAAAAATAAAAAGTACTTTCCAAAACTGAAATTCAAAAGTGATCCTCTAAAATAATTGTTTTTCTTTCTTTCAATTTTTCTTTTTAATAAACTAATGAATTAGAATAATAAATAGGTTTAGAGTCTTAAAAAACATTACATTATATATATATATATAATTTATATTTTAAAAAATTCACTTTTATAGGTTTTAACTTTGATAAATTAACTTATTCTAAATATACACCTCACTTAAAGTATACATTACCCCCACTCCCTACCCCAAGAAATCCTATAACACCCCACTTTACAAATCCTAAACACTATTAAAATAATTCATATAGACCAGATGAATAGCTAGGTTATAATGATAAAATTTGAATAATATTATTTCATTATTAATTAATCTTGATTTTATGTGTAGTATGTGCTATAGAATAAAGGGTTATTTTAGATAATGAGGTGTCACATTCTTCCCCATTATTAAATTTTATCATAAAAATTTTATACTTAGTTTAGTAATCATGGGTTCAAAATTTATAAACAACTTTTCTAAAAACCCATGACATGCGAATGGTTAATAAAAAATCCTTTTTAAAAGATAGAATGAGAAATATTATGGTCATGAATAATAACAAAAAGAAGGTTTCTAAATTGTATAACATTATCAGGAAGAGTAAATATGGACATGGAGGTAAAATTTAATTCCCAAATAATTATAGGGGAGTGATAGTGAACATTTATCACATTAAAGTGAATGATCATGAGAAATTCAATGATCAAAAAACCATAAACCATTGTGGTGTGAGAATGGCCATAATAAATCATAAACGAAGGTAATAAGATAACTTTTTTATGTCAAGATCCTTTTCCAAGGGGTGAATAATTACTTTACCATATAGAATATGAACAAAATTTAATATCGGTACATTATCTTTTCATATCCAAAAATTCAATTTCATTCTTTGGTTTTATGTGTCAATCATTTCAACTTTTTTTTCACTTTTATACCAAATGTTGAGTAGGAATATATAAGTTATAAATCACTATAAACATATTCTTGTTTATAATGAGGTATATAAAAGGATAAAATTATTTTCTTCATATATTTTCTATAAAAAAATTATTACGAAATGGTAGGATAATTACCAAATTGAATAAACCCTTATATGAGAAAATGGTACATTAATATCTGAAATTCAATAATAATACCAAAAGTTAAAATGAAACACTTTCAAAAATAATTATCTTGATATCCCAAATAACCTCAATAAAATAATATTAACATTAATGTTTATCTCATACCAATCAACTTAAATCCCAAAAATGAAACAAAATTATTCAAAAATGACATTTATGTTGAATAACAAGACACACTTAATGGTCACTTATAATCCAACCCAATATTACATCTCTCAAAATATCATTAATCAAATGAAAATAACATGTAACATCCCAAGTAAGTAATGAATAATAGATATTTTTATCTATGTCTATTAATGATTAAGATAGTTTTATAGAGGCTTAAAATGAAAATAAATACAATCTTATGCATGGAATACACTAATATTCTTAAAAGATTGTTTTAGTGCCTTTTGATGGAAAACCATTTTTGAATCTATATTTTGACAATTTTATAAACTATTTTTGTCAAAATAAACTTATCCTTTATGATTGGGACATCAAAATTTACCTTGTGTGAATTTTTGGTATTTTTCTGACAATGTTCATTTTTTAATGAATAGTGAAAAATACTGCATTTTACATCAAAACTGCTTTTTAATCTAATTTATTTATATGATTAGATTATGTTTTGAATTGGTTTTGAAGTGAAATTAGAATATATTTTTACCATTTTATCCAATGGTGGTCATTGGAATCAATTTCACTTTGAAATTAGACTTAAACTGGTGTCAATCTTTTGATACTTATTGTTTTGTAAAAACACGCTATTTGCTCTGGCAGCGGGAATTAATTATTAAATTAATTAATGTGACTTATATGATTTGAATTTTGTAAAATAGACTTCATTTTTGAATTCGGAATATCAAATATAGCTTAGGGTGAATTTTTGGTAATTTTCTGAAAAACTTCAATTTTTGATGAATAGTGAAACCACTAAGTGGTAATCAAGCAAACTGATTTTTCAGTTAAATGAAAGTTTACCACTAATGTGTATTGAATTTTGAAAATCTGACATACATGGTTGTCATTAAGAAGTAAAATGTGGTTCAATGAGATTAAAATAATTTTTTGGTGAATAGTAACTTATTAAGTTCTTAATCGCGATTAGTGGTAATTAGGGTAGTATAAGGTATAAATAATGCTTTAATAATAGGAAATGACATAGACACATGTCCCAACCTTATTGGTTGTGTCATGGCCGACCAAGAAAAGCCATGGGTCAACTTGGGGACCCCATGGAGACACTTTGGTTTGGAAATGACATAAATAACTTTTTATTAAATGTTAATGTAAAAATGACACAAACAAGAGATGTTTTACGAAAACAATTTTTACATGGGTTTATAAAGATCATATTTTTGATTATAAATAGTCATTGGAAAGCTAAAAATATTTCCTACATCATAGTATTTTTTTATGATTTTTAGACATTAAATAAATTAAATTATTTATGACATAATAATGATGCAGCGATAACATCATTATTTGACGATTTAAATAAAATGGAAATATAATGTAAAATCTATGAACTACAACTGGCCAAAACCAATTGGATGAGTGGATTTCGAACACTTATCACCTTATCCACGAATTATATCAATGTGGGACCTTTTGAAACCGAAACACATTTTCAAATAAAGTAATATTTCTTTACTTTCCAAAAGTGCCCCTCCTCTCCTCTTATAAAAGGCCCCCACCTCTACCTCATTTCACACACTCCTCAAGCCTTTGGCTCGGCCAACCCCTGCCCATTTACTCTCTCCACATCCCTCTCCTCATCCTAGAGGATTCCCTTTGGGAAGAATCCTTTCAAAGGAAGCCTTTAGGCTCAAATCAAAAGGAGTTACACTTTTAAAGGTAATTCATTCTCTCATGTTCATTTGTTTTATTTTGCTTCTCCAACCCCCTAAACTCTTTTTATTTACTTATTTTGTAACAAAACCAGTATCTTCAATATACAAGGATGTTGTTATAATATTTATTTGAGCTACACTCTCACACAACTACATCAAATGGTTAAAGAACATACAGTTTCCGTGGATGGCGAAATTCTGCCTCCCGAAACGATGATTGTTCAACACTCATTTAACACCTTAAAAGGTGGCCATTATGATGTCACTATTTTTATATATGATATATAATATGTTTATGTTTTCCTTAAGCTTCTGTTTTTTTCATTTTGGGAATACCTTTATGGTTTCCATTATAGGTAAACACGATATCTTCATTTTAGGAAGTGCGGACTACCGCCCCCTCAAAGTGATTTGATTCGTTAAATACCATATGTGGGACATATAAAGGATGGAACTATGATATTATATATGATATTATATTGTAATTATAATATACCTTTATATCATTATGATTCCATTCTATAAAATACAAAATAGAAATGAAAGTAGCGTTCATGCGTACGTACGGCTTACCGTCTCCATGAACGGTGCATTTCATTTCTTACCTCTAAATGTGATGTAATATTATAAATACATGTATATGATGAATATATATGATATATATGTTATCCAAATCATTAATATCATTCTGGATATAATGAACCTTTGACCAAATTAACAACATGTAAGTGTAAGAAGTCTATTTTTGACTTAAGAACCAAATACCGACAAAATGAACATTATTAACTTAAATTATTACATGATGTTCATAACATGGTATAAAAGGAATAATGAACTTGAAAAATATTCATAAGCAAGTATAGATTAACTCAAGTTTATTATTCAGGAGATTAAAGAACGGTCGTGTCAAGTCGGATACGAGGTATGGGACTTCGTCTCAATCCCCTTTCATTGAGGCATATTTTGTTTTATACAAAACTTTCTTTTATACGGTGTATAAACCCCTTTGAATTTTAAGTTTATTCAAAAGGAATCTTTTTTTATACGAAGAGTTTACTAAACGACAAAAGGGGAATGTTTTTGTCGTACGTATACGGCGACAACGACTTCTCCGCCGTCGTGACCGTTATTTGAGTTGCGGCTTCCTCTACAAGCCATACCTTTTTTTTAAAAGAAAAATAAATACCATGTTTTAATTTTCTTTTCTTTTAGTATTGAAAATGGTTTTCATAATGTTTTTATATCAATGTGTTGTATTGATATCTCGTGATTGAAATGTGGAAATTTTATGTTTCCTTTATGCATGTTTTATGTGATATGATTATGTTATGGTTCTTGGGCATTATTATGAAGACGGGTGGTTCCGTGATAAACTAAGGGCGGGTGAGCCCGTTATAGCTCTCCAATGCATTGGGTAACGCGAAGAAGTGAAACGTTAAGGTTTCTCCGAAGAGATTTTAGGGAATATACTATGATGGGTATTCCAAACGTAACCAAGAGGGTTACTCCCTACGTAAGAATGTTATGAATGCCTCAAGTTACCTTTATGTCTTAAGATTTCTATGATTTATTCATGATTTTATGAGGTATGTTAAAGTGCCTATGTTTTATGGGTAAAGTATGATTTCATTCTTATGTATATATGAACTCATGTATCCTTTCCATGTTTTTTTTATATATAACCCATACTGAGTTTTTATGCTCATCCCAAGTTTTTGAAATGTTTTTCACAGGTCAAGGGAAAGGTACATGATAAGATGATAGAGTCAAGGATGTGTCAAGAAATAATCCATGTTTTATTTTAAATGGGTTTCCATTGATGGGAATGAAGAATACTATCTTTCTGTAACCACTTTGTTTATATGTGGAATGTAATGCAAGTTTTATGATCTAATTCTCTAAAACTCTAAACCCGAAAAGATCCTCAATGTGAAATCTTGTAATAACTCAAGATTAAGTAAGGTTTAAGGCTGGGGCCTTATAGTTGGTATCAGAGGTTTGTTTAGATAACTTTAGGAGTTAGAATTCTATTAAATGATTATCCAAAAATATTTTTTTTTCGAAATGATATAGCATTTAAAGATTACCATGTTGCTTCATATAAGAAATGTTTGTTCAGAATGGTTTTCCGCAGAGGAAACAGGGAAGCAGTGCTAGGAAGGCATACAGAAGGAAATAACCTTCCGAATCAGCATCCAGAAATGGTCAGAATTGGAACTGAACAGTTTGTTGCAGTGATGGCACAGTTGACACAAGCGATAAATGGTGGTGGTATCCATGCATGAGATCAGCCAGATCAACCGCAGAGGAACATGTCAGTGGTGGAACATTTCATGAGGCAACATCCACCATCCTTCAGAGGATCATCTGACCCTGCGCTAGCTGAAGGGTGGATTAAAGCACTGGAGAAGATTTTTGATGTCATGGGGTGTTCAGACAATCAAAAGGTTAGACTTGCTATTTACCGTTTGGAGGGTGAAGTAGATCAGTGGTGGTCTATGGTTAAAAATATCAGGGACGCCGATGAGATTGATGCTCTTGACTGGGATGAATTCAAAGGTATGTTTCTTGAGAAGTATTTTCCTAAGGTTGTTCGACTTAGGATGGAAAAGCAATTCTTGGAATTGAGGCAAGAGGAAGACTCAGTGTCTGCCTATGAAGAAAGGTTCACTCGATTGGCAAGGTATGCTCCAAATTTTATCCGGGACCTTGATAGTAAAATCAATCATTTTTACTCAGGATTAAAGCCAAAATATCGAAGGGCATTAGCTTCTCGTGAGTTTAAAAGTTATGAAAAGCTTGTTCGATGTGCTGAGAAGGTGGAAATGGAGTTTGCCGATGACCAAGTTTTCTATAACAACCAGCAGAATAAGAGACCGAGATGGCAGGAGAAATGTAAGAATTCTTCAAAAAAGTCTGATGGTAAGAGAACTAAGTTTCCAGTTTGTGATAAATGTGGCAAAAGTCATGCTGGGGAATGTCTTCTGAATTCTGGGAAGTGCTACCGATGTGGTAAGATGGGACATAAGGCTCGTGATTGCACTGAAAAGGATCAAGGTGAAGGTAAGAAAAAATTTGATTTACAGTTAGTGAAATGTTATAAGTGCAATGAGATGGGTCACTATGCAAACGAGTTTTTGACAAGGAGCTTGAGTTATGGGAAGCAGTTAGACTACAAGCAGAAAGGGGTGGTGAAATCCTTTGAAACTACTTCAGCAGATGACGGGCCATCAAATGAAGTTGTATCAGGTACTTTGTTTGTTTTTTCAGATTATGCCAGTGTGTTGTATGATTCGGGGTCTACACATTCTTTCATCTCTGAAACCTTTTCTAGTAAAATGGGAATACCATCTCATGAAATGACTCCTGAACTTTTGGTAAGAACACCTGGGGGAAATGTTGAGGCAAAAAGAATTTATAAGAATCTTTCTATCATTATCTGTGGAAAGAACCTACTTTCAAACCTTATTGTTTTACCTCTAGTAGAGTTTGATGTTATCCTGGGTATGGATTGGCTCTCTATCTACCATGCTAAGATTGTCTGTAGAGCTAAAGAAGTTTCTTTTCAGAAAGACTTTCAGTTTGTTTACAAGAATGAACCCTTACTTTTGATAACATATCAAGAGGCCAAGAAACTTGTAAAAGATGGAAATGAATGTTACCTTGCACACGTCATTGAAAATAAAGGAACTGTTCAGATTAATGATGTGTCAGTGTTAAATGAGTATCCTGATGTTTTTCCTGATGAGTTGCCTGGAATAATACCAGATCGGGAAGTTGAGTTTACTGTTGACTTAGTTCCTGATGCTAAGCCAATTTCAAAACCCCCTTATCGAATGGCACAAATTGAACTTTTAGAGTTGAAGGAGCAATTGCAAGATTTATTAGAGAAAGGTTTCATTAGACCTAGCACATCACCATGGGGTGCTTCTGTTTTATTTGTTAAAAAGAAAGATGGTTCTATGAGACTTTGCATTGATTATAGAGCCTTGAATAATATCACTGTTAAGAACAAATATCCTTTGCCTCATATCGATGATTTGTTTGATTAGCTCCAGGGAGCTCAGTTTTTTTCAAATATTTACTTGAGATCGGGGTACCATCAGCTGAAGGTAAAGGAGGCAGATATTCCGAAGACTGCGTTCCGTATGAGATATGGCCATTATGAATTTGTAGTAATGCCTTTTGGGCTAACCAATGAACCTTCTGTATTCATGGACTTAATGAATAGAATTTTCCATGAGTTCTTGGATAAGTTTGTGGTGGTTTTCATTGATGATATTTTGGTGTTTTCTAAAAGTAAAGAGGAGCTTGAAAAACATTTAAGGGTTATCTTGCAAACCTTAAAAGAAAAGAAACTGTATGGGAAATTCAGCAAGTGTGAGTTTCGGTTGCAACAAATTTCTTTCCTTGGTCACATTGTTTCTAAAGATGGAATAACTGTTGATCCTGCAAAAACAAAAGTTGTAGAAGAATGGCCAAGACCCACAAATGTAACCGAGATTCGTAGCTTCCTTGGTTTGGCGGGCTATTACCGAAGGTTTGTTAGAAATTTTTTACGGTTATCTAGTCCAATGACTAAGCTAACTCGGAAGGGTGTTAAGTTTATCTGGACAAAAGAATGTGATGATTGTTTTCAGGAATTGAAAAGAAGATTGGTGAATGCTCCAGTTTTGGCACTACCTTCCAGGAATGGTGAGTTTGTTATATACAGTGATTCTTCATTGAAAGGACTTGGTTGCGTCCTAATGCAGAATGATCAGGTAATTGCTTATGCTTCACGACAGTTGAAAACTCATGAGGTAAAATACCCTACACATGATTTGGAATTAGCTGCTATTGTTTTTGCTTTAAAAATTTGGAGGCATCATTTGTATGGAGTAAAGTGTGAAATATATACCGATCACAAAAGTTTAAAGTATATATTCACTCAGAAAGAGTTAAACATGAGACAAAGGAGATGGCTGGAATTAATCAAGGATTATGATTGTACAATTCATTACCATCCCGGAAAAGAAAATAAAGTGGCTGATGCTTTGAGTCGAAAAAGTAATGCTTCATTAACAATGTTGTGGTTGGAACGTGATCCTTTGGTTAACGATTTGATGAACTTTGGAATAGAAGTTGTTGGTGCAGGAAGTCCTTCTGTTTTGTTTCAGGTATCAGTGAGATCATCTCTATCTGATAGAATCAAGCAAGCACAGAAGCAAGACAGTGAGTTGCAGAAAAGGGTAGAGCTGGTTCAGAAAGGTAAGTTGCCTGAATTCAACATTGATAATGATTGCGTTTTGAGATTTGGGAAGAGATTGTGTGTGACTTGTGATTCACAGTTGAAGAGAGAGTTGTTATGTGAAGCTCATAGTTCTCCGTTTTCAGTTCATCCGGGCAGTACTAAGATGTATAGAGATCTGCGGGAGAATTACTGGTGGGATGGAATGAAAAGAGATATTGCTGATTTTACTATGAAGTGTTTGACTTGTCAGCAGGTTAAAGAAGAGCGGCAGTTACCGAAAGGGATGCTTCAGCCTTTACCAGTGCCAGAGTGGAAATGGGAGAATATATCCATGGACTTTGTTGTTGGATTACCGAAGACATCTCGAGGTAATAATGTAATCTGGGTTATTGTTGATCGCTTGACCAAATCTGCTCATTTCCTTGCTATACGAGATACTTTCTCTCTTGATCAACTTTCCCATTTGTATCTTAAAGAGATAGTCAGGTTACATGGAGTTCCTCTCTCCATTGTATCAGATCGTGATCCCAGGTTTACTTCTAACTTTTGGAAAGGCCTTCAAAAGTCGTTGGGTACTGAATTAAATTTTAGTACAGCTTTTCATCCTCAATCAGATGGGCAGTCAGAACGAACAATTCAGACCTTGGAGGATATGATACGAGCTTGTTCTATGGATTATCAGGGAAGTTGGGACCAACATCTTTATTTGGTTGAGTTTTCATATAATAACAGTTTCCATTCCAGTATACAGATGGCACCATTTCAGGCATTATATGGGAAGCGGTGTCGAACTCCAGCTTTCTGGGATGAAGTTGGTGAAAGGAAGTTGATGGGACCAGAATTGGTAGAAGAGATGGCAGAAAAAGTTCAGCTGATTCAGAAACACATGAGAACAGCTCAGAGCAGGCAGAAGAGTTATGCGGATAACCGGAGGAAGGATCTATCTTTCGAGGTAGGTGATCATGTTTTTCTCAAGGTTTATCCTTGGAAAAGTGTGATGAGATTTGGTAAGAAAGGAAAGCTGAGTCCAAGGTTTATTGGACCATACGAAATTCTGGAAAGAGTTGGATCAGTTGCATACCGAGTGGCTTTACCTCCGAGTTTATCTCAGGTACACAATGTTTTTCACGTTTCGATGTTGAGAAAGTATATGCCAGATCCATCTCATGTTTTGAGTCCAGAGGTAGTTCAGCTGGAAAAGAACCTATCTTATGAGGAACAACCGGTCCAGATTCTTGACCACATGGATCAAGTGTTACGGAATAAGGTGATTCATCAGGTAAAGGTTTTGTGGAAAAACCACATGATTGAAGAGGGAACATTGGAATCTGAAAATGCAATAAGGGATAAGTACCCCCATTTATTCGATAAGTAAATAAATTGCGGGGACACAATTTTATAAAGGGGGGAAGGATGTAACATCCCAAGTAAGTAATGAATAATAGATATTTTTATCTATGTCTATTAATGATTAAGATAGTTTTATAGAGGCATAAAATGAAAATAAATACAATCTTATGCATGGAATACACTAATATTCTTAAAAGATTGTTTTAGTGCCTTTTGATGGCAAACCATTTTTGAATCTATATTTTGACAATTTTATAAACTATGTTTGTCAAAATAAACTTATCCTTTATGATTGGGACATCAAAATTTATCTAGTACACATCGTTGACCAGAGAATGAAGATTCTCCGAGGCTGATCTATCACTCTAGTATGAGTGTTATGGAAGAATGGCCATGTTTATGATGAGACTTGGGAGTGGGAGGATAAAAAATGTGCTCAATGGTCATAATTATTCTCATACAGGTTTTCTCCACCCTTGGAAGGTGAACTCGGGGATGATTTCTTTTAAGGGGGAAGACTGTAAGAACCTAGTTTTTCATTCAGTTATGGATCCTTTAAATTTCAGTATAATTCTTAATTTTGGACCTTATATGGATTCTTAATGAGTTAGAAAATGTCTTAGGGGTGTACGAGGATTGTTCGGATCCCAAAACTCATCTTTTTGGGAAACTGGACAGGTCAAATGGTTAGCGCACGATTGGAGCACATTTTGGCTAACCGTGGAGATGAAAATTTCCAAACAGAACCAAATCATAGGGTTTGTACATGGCCATGTGTACTAACCATATAGGTACCCTTTTTTACCAGGTACGCATTCATGGTTTGGTACGGTTTGTCAAACCATTCAAAGGCTATTTTCTTGGTAAATTGTCATTTTTACCCTTTATGATCTAATTAGATCCCTCCTTCTTACCTAATATAAGAACTAGTGGGATTAACATATTTCCTCTCTTTTTGGAGCATTTTTAAGACCTAAGGTTAGATTCAAGATACCTCATTCATCTGGGATCTATCAGAGCTTCCATTCATCATGTTGGATGTGCAACGGTATGTATTTGAGTTTATTTAAGTTTTTCATCTTCTCTCTTTCTCTTGACCTTGTTATCTGAGAATGGGAATTTTTCATTTTTTCCTTAGATCTACTCTGATCTAAGAAAAATCAAGGGCCAATACTGGAGGAGGATAGTTGTACAACCCAATGGTGGGTGGTCTATAACTCATCCCTCAAATTTATTGATTTTGAAATTGTCGCATCGAACCCGTCAATTTCATCAAATGTCATTTATTGAATTCATATTCCATGCTCATAATCATTAGAACCATATGGTGATTCTCTTTCCATATAAGTGATTAATTTTTAGCAGTTATGCACACAAATTAATCTACTCCATATCGGATTTTATGCCATAATTTGGTTTTTAGTATTTGACATGTTTGAGCCACTGTTCAGGTGTTACTTTTCTTGACCCTTATATGGGTATTATTTTCTATATTAAATGGCTTGATTTATATTTTGAATTTCATAATGGAAAGTACCATGTATGCTCACCACTTGACCCACCTATGTTAATTTCTTTAATTGATAATTATAGTTGAATGATTAATAGGTTGCATGTACGTAGCACCCCTTGCCACATTAATGGAGGGTAGAGGAATGAAACATAATTATTGAATATTACTCAAAGGAAATTAATAAAGGTTTCATGCCACTTGGCCTTATCACAATAATGAAAGGAATGGCTTGAACTAAATGGACATATTGATTAATTATGAATTGATTAAAAAGGTTCCTAACTACGTGACCATATAACAATAATAAAAGGCAAGGCCTGAACCAAATGAAATATTACATGATTTCATAATCAAATAGGAGTGTCTTGACTTGATATCATCTTGGATTGTTATTAGGGAATTCCTTGAGAACTCAGGAACCCCATTCTGATTCAAGGATTTGGATTTCATAAGTTGATACCCACATTGATCCCAATCTTTTTCTATTATTTGGATTCTCAGTATGACACTGTAAGATCCCTTAAATATTATTAAAATATTCCTTGGATACACTCCTTGTTTCTCACATTGACAAGTAGGTTCCATGGTGAAATCCCATCTATAATGGTCATTTATTATCCCCATTTTACCTTGGATGAACTCCTAAGACTTAGTAGGTGTCACATTGTGGAATGAATTGGACTACTCTCCTTGGATTACACTCATACCCCATGTCAGACTATAATTGTAACTGAGTTGGTGACACTTGAGGTGTACGTCACCTTGGTTATTACCTCAGGACTTCATTATTAAATATAATTATCGGTAACCTTGTCCTAACGTGGAACATTCAATATTGTAAATATGTTACTTATTAATAAAGGGTAATAATTAATTAATGGAATAGTTTTGTTCAAACTCCATCTGAGTGATGAAGTAGGTACTTGGGTATTTGGTTACATTGTATTGATTTAATTCATATATGCATGCTTTCAAACTATTACATTTCCATTACATGTTCCATATGTTATATACATTGTTGATGGTGGCCCACTGAGATTTATCTCACACCCTCTTCAGGTGCTGTTTGGTACCCGATGTAGATTACATGGTTGAAGGTGTTGAAAAATGGAAGAATAAGACTTCAAACACTCGATTAATTACTTTTTAGCTTGAATCTTAATAGAATATTTCCGAGTCAGAGCTCAGGATGCTTGGGATAGAGTTTTATTTTCTTCATACTTATGGGGAATATGTTATGCCTCCTATCTTGTGTCCTTGTTTTCCAGTTTTCTATTAACATAACATATCATCTATTATTGAATGTTATTCTATTAGTTTTATTTTTTATTATTGTTGTCTCTATTATCACCTATTACTTATGTTTACATACATTAATTGTTCTATTTATCGATGTTTAAATTCATCCTCCATGCTACACTTTGGTAATGAGGTAATTCCCCATGGACACAGCCTAGTTCATCACTAATGATCGGTAGCCTTTGGAATTCAGGGAGATGTACTTGAGACCATGTGGCCTAGTAGGCTCGAGGCACACACTAAGTGGAATCCAGGTCTGTGACATCGTAATTAATGTCTAGTCATATAATACAATATGATTGTTCAGTATCACAAAGTTCCATTATAGGTGGTGTTTGTGTAGAAAAGTTAGAATAAATCATATTCAATACTGATTCAAAAAATATAATAATATAAATTTTAAAACTTATATTTCTTAATCAAGGACATCCCAAAACTACTTATTGAACACCCCAATTATAATATACTACAAATACTTACGCTAAAAACTCACACTCAACCTTAAAATATTCATAAAAAATTTCATTGGGTGAAATAATTGTGTAATCTTGTTTCATATATCTAGGTATGACAATATGTAAATTAAGGTAAAAAATAACCTACCACTTAAAACCCCTATAATACAATATTTATATCATCATTTAGTAATATAGAATATTATTCCATAAAATAAATCATTTCGAATAAAAAATACTCATCAAATATTCCGAGTATAAAATATTCATTCTTTAACACAATTTAGTCACAACATAAAATCTAAATCAACAATTTATAATACAACCTCCTTCCAAACCTCTATATTGACCCCTTGGAATACAATATCCATTTCATATCTATAGTAAAATATATATTTCCTACAATTAATTGGTATATCATAATGTAGCAGTGTCTTCCAATTATCATATGAGGAAAATTATAGATTATATAAATTCCAATAGATGACGAAAGAAAATGTGGGGGATTTAGTGAGTGTTATGAATAGTTTATTTTTTTACATGACCCTATATAAATTTAGTATAACCTAATTATTATTTATAATGAAACCTTATGAAAGCCTATATATAGGATATACTTTTTAATAGTAAGTGGGTTTGAACCCATTCTACATGGATCAATCCTCATGTTAATCAATAATTTTTATTACTCATGGAAATAACACTATGTAAGGAAAATTTTGGGAAGGGGCACACCATTGTGAAAAAATGGAATTCCAAGATAAAAAAACATATGGACAAATATATTTTCACTACATAATAAATTTTCATCATTTTTTATTATAAAAATAATTTCCTCAATTGGAAGAATAACATATAGACTTGATATACATTCATAATTCCATGTGTTCATGATAATCATATAATAAAAGTAAAATATTATTTTTAAATTTTCAATCATGATAAAATAAAACTGTTTTCATCATCATATTTTATGGATTCAGGAAAGTCTTTTTATAAATATAAGATTATTTCGACATAGTTTCAATTTTATTCATCTTTACCTTGTATGTTTTATTTTTCATGTTTGTGATTCCTTAAATTATATAATAAATTATATATTCACCATGGAAAAATTCATTTTTAACCACATATACTAATAAGAAGATGGTATAGAGTTAGGTACCTTAATTACATAATGATTGACAATTATTCATTTAGTGTTCTTTATTCTCCATTGTTAGTTCACCATATAGTATATATATTCAAAAATATTTTACCAATGGTAGAAGGAAAGATAAGGTTTGAGTTTAAAAAATAATGAGTTCAAATTCATAATTTTATTAGATTCTCCTCCATGCCCATCTTTAATTTTATATTCAGAACCATGAATTTATAATATTAAAAAATTATCATTAATCTATTGACTTTCCCAATCCAATCCTCAATTTTGTTTATAAATAACTATACCACAACTAATAAAACTTAACCCAATTTCATATTCCTATATTTCTACACTAATATATTATATAAAACATATCCATAATAATATAATAATAAATATTATAAATAAAATAATTTCATAAATATTTAAATAAATAAATTCCAAAAAAAATTATTATCGAAACATATATATGCATCATAGATTTCCCTTAAAACCATATCCAATGATAAAAACCTATTTTGATATCAATTTCATACTCGATATTTTATTTCAAAACTATTGAAAATATTATTTTACCCTTCATATGTCAATTATCTGGAATTTCACTAAAATTTTTATGAACTCCTATATTAGGATTCTCTAAGTATCTATATTATTCAGACATTAAAAATATTTTACCATCAAAAACCGAATGCCTATATCAATGGAAAAAATAAAAATAAAAAATTTATTTTTATCATAATATTGAAGATATAATATATTAGATTCATAAAATAATGTAAGAGTAACTAAAAAAATCTGGGTACTCAACACTCATATAAGAATCCTGATATAAGGTACTCTCTCCTATACCCCTATTCCACAAAATAACTATCACAAATGAAAAAAAATCCCTCAAATGAAATCTCTATGTTATAATATTTAAATTAAAAATTTAATAAATTTCACATCCTACAAAATATTTAAATTACCCTAATAAATGACATGTGATGTATTATGATGAAATTTTATGAATTCTGTATACATGAAAAATGCCATGTATCATTTCCAAATATGATGGAAACTATGATCGACACTCTACTTCCCCAAAAATGACTAATATCTCAAATGGTATAATAAAACCTCCACAAATAATATAAACCCTGTAAATAATATAAACCCACACTCTTGGATACAGTTCTGAGAAAATGAACAATAGATTTATAATTTTGATACTGATAAATGTGAGCTAGTTTTTTCCATAAAAAATAGACAACACAAAAATTAAATATTGGATCACTTACATAAACAAGTACCATTTTAGGTGTATAATTTTAGAGAATTATGAAAAATTTTAACAACATGGATTCATAAACAACTGGTTCATAAAGATAAACATCATCTCCCACTATACCTATCTTTTTATATTTCATATTAAGTCTTCAACATCTCCTACAATTTTATTCACATATGAAACCTTTCTAGACTCAGGTAATTTGATATCATTTTTCATATCCTAGGGAATAAGAATCATAATATGGGTGAGATAAAAATCTCATTAAGGTTAAAAATAATTATAATCAATTGAACGTCATCCATGAGAGTAAGATGAGAATAAGGGTATGATGAAAAAATCATAGTGCATGAGCATAACATATGGGAATTAATACCCATTAATACCTAGATCATCAATCATAAAAAATAGAATAAATATTTATCAAAGGAAATATACATAAATATTCATGAGACGTGTGATGTCAATATTGATAAAGGTATTATAGAAAACCCATATTTTTTCAACCATAAGAAGTTGAAAATAATTTTCATTAAACATAAAATCATTAACATACCTTGAATAATCATAAGATTTCCAAAACAGCCCATAAGCAGCATATATAAAGCATATAGGTAACATGGTACATCATTTTCATATCACTATTATACATGAAAAAGACATCATAGTTATACATGGGGTAACTATCCTATTAACACGTGAAATAACCATTATGGTTATACATAGAATAACCACCATTGTATATTCTAATAATCTCAAAGGAGAAAAATAGTTAGTTAACTCTACTCCTATACCCAATGCATCATAGATATATAATGGTCTCACCTTAAATTGGTTTATAAAAAATCCTCTCTTCATCATAAACAATTCTAATTAACCATAACATAAATAAATTATATATAACTTTCATTACATTTTAAAACTCTTGAAAACTTCCATTTTTTCCTTTCATTACTTTATTAACTAGTGTAAAATAAATAGGTTCTATAAAAATCTATTTGACAGAATAATAATCCATCTAGTGTATAAATATCCCCAGTGTATAATATGTAATATCATGGGTGGTTGATGTTGATCAATGGAAATACAATTAAAATATTATTAAAATAATTCCTGAGGAAAATAACCTCTTCAGAGTGAAAATTACTTTTAAAAAACTTAAAATTCAAAAAATATTGTGACAATACATTTCATTGAAAATAAAATTGAAAAAACATAAAGTAATATTCAATGAAAATAATGGCTATGATAATGGGAAATTTTTTTCATGTTGTAGATGATAAAAATAATATTCTTTTCAAACATTTCTAAAGGGTGAAAAAGTGACCCATTGAAAAAAAATTATGAAATTTATTTTTTAAAACCCTTTAAAAGAAATAAAAAAAACCATGTGAAATACCTTGAGGAAATAATTTAGGTTTATAAAATAACATTTTTAAAAAATTTCAGAAAATAAGGATATAGAAGAGAAAGATTCTTGATCCAAATGAAGATATAAGATTGTCGTCACTTATAAAACATTTCCTTGATTTTTCATAGATCAATAAGGGAGGAAATAAAAACTAATCATGTAAAAACATTCATAACAAGATTAGAATAAAATAGATTTTTTTATGAAAATTATAACATATTACTTCCACTAAATGAAATGTGAACATAAACACTCCTAAAAAAGAAAATAGATTGTAACATAAATAATTTTCCACTTTAGTAACTCATCAATCGTATACCCCATGAAGGAATAAATTAAACTCAAACATTAAATATCATTATAATAATAATATTAATTATATAACATTTTAAAGGGTTATTATATACACCTAAAAAAATAATTTAGGTGAATTACATCAATATATGTCTCGAAGAAAAAGAATTTAACATGAATAAACCTTACAAAGATCATATCATTGAATTGAGAATTAATCAATAGAGAAATTATTTGTAACAATTTTGAAAAAAAAAACATGTGTAAATACATAAATAAAAATATGTAGATCAATTTAGAAAAAATCAAGTCATAATAACGTTAATTAAAAATATTTATAACCCAAATAAATTTAATTCAGTTAAGAAACCCTTTACTACTTGGAAACATTCAATTAAAATCCCCATGGATAAAATATTTTAAATTGAAACATAAAATATAATTAATCAGAAATTATTCATGATACAACATGTAAAATTTTCCATATATACACTCTATAAAATAAATTAGGTTCTTGGAATTAAAATATATCTCAATAAAAGGGAATTGAGATAAAATCCCTTACCTCAAGCTCGAATCATCATATACATTATCTATCTTCATTAATAATAAAAATATGTTAATTATTTACATGATTGATAACCTTTTTAATAATATTTATTCCTTTTAATTCATTTATTACCTTTTTATAAACAATAATTTACGTTCACATTGGTTGTTTTTATGATATTCAGTTCAAAATTCCAAAATGATTTCAGTATGTTGAATATGGTCAATGAGATTATTATTCCATCACCAAAAGAAATATAATCACAAAAAATGATAATTTCTATACCTAAATTATACTTATAAATCCAAGTATAATATATCGTAATGAAAAATGAACTATGTTACAATCATGGAGATCATATAGATGGTAGGTCGTATGTAAAAATGAGCAACATTTTCATTTTCTTATCATTATGGGTAGAATGTAAGTATTATTTTAATTTTACATAATGATAATAATATAATATATATCATATTAAGTCATTATATATATACACTCCAATATAATCCATGTTAGATGGTGGCAGAGAACGAATCACATCACATTGTGGAGGTGGTAGTGCAAACATACGCATGAACAACATTATAATATTTTAGTGAATGAAAAAATATGAAAGAAAATGAAAATATTATCTTTTGATAATGATAAACATGTCATGAATAGTATATATACACTTTAAATCCATCATTATAACTAATAATGATATGTGGTGATAGAAAAATAGTTACATCAATCCACGAGTTGGCAGTCTACCATACACACGAATGATGAATTCCATTCCCATTTGATGGAATTAAGAGATTGATATAGGTTATTACACTAACATATCGAAATAATAGTGTATGTGATATTACTATGTTATTATATCATCATGGTTGAAGTTGATTTTATGGATGCAGATGAAGAAATAAAACACAATTGATCAGTTAATAACCATACCTCTTCTACGGACAAACCAATTTTATTTACACCTTATGTTCTCTAAAGTTTGTATTATTCCATATATATGGCCTGTATATTTTGGTGAGGGATTTTAATAAGGTATTTTTGAATTTAATTTCCAAAAACAATTTTTTTATGTTCTAAGAAATGAGATGAAGTTGATCCATTTTATAAGATGGGTGGGGAACTTTTGGTATTTAATAAAAATTAAATTAATATAAATTAACTGTGATTTACAAATGGACCTAAAATGATAATATTCAATTATATTATGAGTATGAGTCTATATAATCTCATATAATAAAATTCAGATATTTTTGTATCACATTTTTACCCTTATCATTTGGTTCTAACCTCCGATTAACCCTTTTCACACTTTCTCTGACAATAAGGTTTCTTACTCTTTGATGGTCATTATATTTAATAAAAAAGAATAAACAGACCATAAATGTACCATGGTTGTTATTTTAAATCATATAATATTCACATTGATTATTATAGAACTTTTAGTAATTTTAAATCATTTAACAAATTATTTTTCTATAAAATAACAATAATGTAAATTTTAGAACTATCCATTTACTCAGAGTTTTATATCATTGAGAAAACAAATTAAATTCAAATAAAATATTTTAATGCAACCCTAAAATGTTTTTTTGTTGTATAAAATTCATTTTTCATATTAATTATTTTAAATTATACCACTTTTATATAGTTTAATATCATATGGTTCATTTTTCCAATTATTGAATAATTACCGTGTCAGCATTGTGTAAGAATTTAAGTCAATTATTTATTATCTAAAAATTAAAAATAAATTACCATTATGGTGATAAATCAAATATATTTCAAAATAATATTTATAACTTAACATATCCTACTGTTATCCCTATGTTAAAAACGTCTTCTTTGAAAATAGTCGTGGAAATATATAAAGGAAATATCAATGAAATGGATAGTTATGATGATTGGAAAATAATTTCATTTTGTATACATTTAAAATACACATTCCTTGCAAACTTATATAAATAGAGTCAGATGTTATCCTTGTGGAAAACATTATAAAATTTCATTTAAATCCCTTTAAAATAATGAAAAAAATCATGGATAATAACTAAATGAATTCATTTATGTTTATAAAAGAATGTTATTAATATATTATGATGAATATAGATGATGAGTTTGGAGAAATGTCATAAAAAATTTTAAAACAAACATTTTAAATATATTACCCTTTATGGCCTTTTAAAACCCCAAATCATTTGAAAGAAGGAACATAAAACACTATGAGTATAAAAGGTTCGTCATATTATATATCAATAGTAATTGTGTAAACCATATAAATGAATATAGGTGCACACTAAAAAACATGTCACAATAAAGAAAGTTTGATATGAGAAATGCATGAAAATTAGGTGATGCTATAATCAAAATCCATTAAAGGATATAACATAAAAATATTCATTAATACTCATAATTTCCATAAAACAATATGTTAATACAAATTCATTGAAAATAAGTACAACATATAAAATAAATTATGGTGCATAACATAAATTATGTCTCAAATAATTTTAATTGAGACCATGAAATCCATTTCATGTTTTATAATATTTGAATAAATATATCATGAAAGAGATAACTTTAAAAAACATTAGATATAATGATAAAATAGTCATTCATGATATATTATGTCAATAGTTAGTGTATAAAACTTATAAAGGGATGCATGTTCATATTATCATACATGCCTCCGAGAAACAACATTGAAGTGAATAATTATTACAAAAACATATCATTTTATTTATAATTATTCAATGGAATGATTATGTGTGAAAATTTTCAATCCACACAAATCAAGTAGATATTGTACATAATATAGTCATAGATCATTTTACACATAATAATGGGATAATATAGTAAATTAATTTTAAGTATATCTAAATAAATGGAAAATTAGTTAAGAAACTCCTTACCTCAAGACATGACACACTAATTATGTTCTTTAACTCTTGTTTAATAAAATTATATTAAATATTTAATAGATTAAGAAAGTTTTCCATTTTTTTAATATATCCTAAATCTATTTATTTCATCTATTTTAATGAAATATTTAATTACATAATTACTGAATTCTACATTGGATGTTTTCAAGACATTTAGTCCATAATGAAAAAAGTAAATTGGTATGTTGACCATGGTAAAATGGTCATTTATAAAAATATATACAGAATAATGAACATTAAATAATTTTCATTTTTTTACATTAAATACATTTTTAGAAATAAAAATGAAAGTTAGTTGTGAAAGATGAGTCACATAACTTTAGGAAGGTAGTATTCTACATGTATGTACGAGCGATGTAATCATTTTTTAATGGGTGGAAGGATAAAAACTAAAATAATATATGATATTAGAATATCATATTTATTACTTGAATATTAGATATATTTATTAAACAAATTATAATAACCTACCTTGTTGGGTAGTTATGAAAAATGAAGCACATCACTTTTTAGAGGTGGTAGTCCACATGTACAATGAACGATTTTATCATTCCCCATAGGATTGAAAATGATATTAATAGTATTTTTCCATTAAATGATAAAATATATTTATAATTTAGGTACTTATTATATTATATTTCTACAGTTGGGATATAATTTGATCATTATTTTTTTGGGTCTTTTTTAGGGGTGCTTCATGTGAAATTTGGAAAAATTTGGGGGCTTTGTGAATGGTTGGTACACAGTTTTCCCAAACCGTGTGGTCACCCAATAGAAATAGTGTGATCATAGACAATGGGGGTTTTAACGGTTGGTTCATGGTTTTCAAAACCTTGCACAAAACTATTATAAACAATTAAACCCTATATAGGGGCACATGGTTTGGGTTTATGGTTTGTTTAACAGTGCGGCCTTACCTAGTAAACCTTGCACACACGACTTTTTTTATTTTGAAAATTTATAAAAAATTCCCTAAACTCCTATTTAATCCTGTGGTAAACCCTAACTCAATTAAAGTTGATTTTATAAACATTTTAGGCTCTGATGAACCGATTTTGGATCCTCCAAATCTATTCCTTGGTGTATCAAATCATGGGAGATCTCATTAGATATCCTATGGTTAAGGGAATTTATTCTCATGTGTTCTATTACACCATATATTTCTCTCCTCATTACAAATTGTTTGACCATCATGTTATTGATGGATATAAAATCTTTTTAATTGAATATTTATTCTAGGTTTGATTTATAGATTTTTATTTCCATTCATCTTCATTGGAAAATCTCGTTGCAGGTGTTGTTGAAAAATGTTCTCATTAATAAATGTAAGTGGTTCAGTTTGAGTTTTTCCATATAAATAATCCTTGGTTTTCTTGATTTGATTTAAATTAATTTCAATTGATTTATGAAAACCAAATTTGAGATAAATTGGAATTGTTATTTAAATTAGCAAGGAGTTTTGGTAAAAACCAAAAATTCTAATGGAATTGGATTATGGGATGTATTTTGGAAATTGAATGAATTAAAAAATTGATTTGAGAAATGTTTTGAAAAAATGGATCAAAAAAAAATATTAAAAACTTATGTTTGGTTTTGTGTTTAAAGGGAATGTAAATATGAAAAAACCTTTTTTTGGTTTTGAGAGGGAATTGTTATTTTGAAAAGGAAAACTAGAAAATTGATTTGAGAATGATGATTTATATTAAATGAAATGATTTTACATTTTTCAATTGATTGATTAAGCACAAGGTTTCCTAGGTTGTTAGTGTGTTATTTTGGACAATCAAACCAAGAAGATAATTCCATTAAAATATATTGATAATGAAAACTCTAACGAAAATCTACTCTGAAAGAAATTATCCCTAATTGGATATTGATGAGTCGTATTTGGATTTATCCTAACATACATTCATACTAATATTTCCCTAATCACTCATATGAGAAGTGTGAGGATCATTTAACTTTAAACTATTACAAGGAAGATGACCATGGTTCTTATTATGATTGTTTTGATTATAAATTCAATTGATATATAACCATTTTTTTTCATGATAGTTGATTTAAATATTTTTTTATTTAAATTATTTATTTGAACGATTTTTGAAATGTTTTCTATCATTATTAAATTTATTATTTGTTTTAAATATGAAAATTCATCCTCATGACCTATTTTATTTCAATTCAATGCATTATTTGGTTTATTATAATGGAATATTTTTATGGAACAATTGGTGAGACACAAATAAGATTTTTAGATCATACCGTACCTTTTCCATTAGTTGTTTGTATATTTTCTTTGTCCAGGTCTGAGTAAGAGAATGTGCTTATTGGAGGAGGTGGATATTCTTGATCCTTTGGTATTGGAGTGGTTTTTTCTTTATGATTTTGGTGTTTTTGTTAAGTACTTTGATAATCTTATATTTTGATTTTCTGATATACTTACTTGGGTTATGGGACTTTCTCCCCATGGATCTTTGAACATACTAACTTGTTTCTCTATAGTTCATTGTTTTTATGAGAAATTCATTACCTCTATTATATTATATTATGATTGGTGATAAATACAAACCCATGGAGATCAAGAAATCCCTTTGGCCCATGTCAGTGTGAGCTCTACTATCAGGGTACCAGGGTATATAGGCTTGTTTATGAAACATTTGTATTAGAGGTGTAGGTTAAGAATCTTTTCATGATATCATTATGTAGTCTGGAATATATTTTCAGGACTTATGTGGATATTTTGGGTGAGTTCCTAGACACATATCATTATAATGAACTTTAATCCCCCAGTGGTGGTTTGGTAATGACATCTTGAGGAATAATTCTATCTAATTCTAGTCTTTTCCTTAATTTTGATTTGGAAAGATTAGAATCCAAATATTGATTTCTAATATTAGGGGATTAATATTTTCATTAATCATATTTAAGTTATTGACCTAATTAATATTCCAATGTGTGAAATGTTTTTTTCTAATGTTTTGTAGCATTATGCCTCTAAGAAGTCATGTGAATAGGCTCCAATAAGAATATTCTTGTGAGTAACAATGAGAAAGTCCTCCCATGGACTAGAATCTCATTGATATTATTGTCCAATTTTTCCAAGCTCTGAGAAAGGCACATTCACCCATACCTGCTCCGGTTCCAATTGTGGAACCTTAGAAGGATGAATCCTAGAATTTTTCTCAGGAGTTCCTTCTCCATAAGACACTATTTTTATAAGGCTCAAATGATCCCCGAGAGGCTATGTATTTATTGATGATGATTGATATTTTTTATGAGTTCTTGGAAATGCCTAATTTAGTCAATATGAAATCTTCCAACTTCATAATAGAGAGACCTAGAAAAATATGGTGCGACTCGATGGTGACAAAAAAGAAGCATGAGGGTTTAGAGTGGAAAGAATTAAAATTTATTTTCACTGACCAATTTTATCTAAATTCTATGGTTCTGGTTAAGGACATAGAGTTTTTCAAACATAAGAAGGATAATAGGACCATTATTGAGTATGTAAGCCTTTTTAATGTGCTTATGTAATTTTCACCTGATATTTTATCAAATAAGAAGACGAATACTTGATGATTTGAGATTTGAAATTAGTCTGATATTTGTTCTCAAGTTTTCTTGTCGAAGCTCTCTTCTTATGATGAAATTATGGCTAAAGAATTGATAATTAATATTGGTAGTTCTTATTTATCCCATTGGAGGTTCTATGAGTTCCTTTAAATGAAATAGAAAGTGTGATTAGTGTCATGGTGGATCCAGTTTATAGGCTCCTTCTAGATCTCATATAGTGCTTGGAAGAGGTAGTTTTACTTACTTATAGTGTGGTAATCTGGGGTATTCGAAACACGTTTTCACTAAGGAACCCATGATATTCTACTCTAGTGGATAGACATTAAACTTAAAGAAATTATGTTATATCTTCTCTACCTCATGGAGAGTAATAGTCCCATATGCACCAAAAATTACATTGGTGCAATAAAATGCTTCCAGATCTAAGGGGTTCTAGCCACAAGAATCGGTAACAAAGATTCCTCACATAGTGGAATAGTATATATAGGAATATGATTCAAGACCAGTGGCTGTGACATGTACCATCACTATATCTTCATATTTAGTGACAAATTTTTTTGATTCTGGTGCATCTCATACATTCATATAGACTCATATTGTGAACTTCCTACATCATCCAATAGATAATTTATCTGATGTGATGGATATTACCATTTCCCTCAAAATAAAGAGAGAACAAGGTATCTATTATCCTACTTATGTTTTCTATTTATCAAATATTGATTATACATATAATTTTTTGTTTCTTGAGATGGAACCTATTGATGTCATTTTTGATATTGATTAGTTCATTGATAATAAAGCAAGAATTGATTGTTATCTTCAATATGTATTCTACACTATGCTCGATGGGGTGTCACGTATCTTTCAAGGAGAATGTGACCTAGGATAAAGTATATCCAGACATTCTTATCCATATTTTGGGAAAGTAATATTAATATTTTCTTTTTTATCAAGAGATTGAATCTTTTAGTAGTGATCTCCCTTTAGTTGTTGTTGTGTTTCCTAACATGGCTCCTTCTAATTTATTTGGGTTTACATTGGTAAGGGAGGTAGATTTTTCTCTTGATTTACGGTTGGATACTCATCTATTATCTATTCCTTCCTTCTTTATGGAACTCACTAAAATGAAATAGTTGAAGACTCATTTAGAAGATCTGTTAGAGAAATACATTTTATGGCTGAGTGTGTAAACTTGGGAGGCTTCTATTCTCTTATTTAAAAAATTTTATGGAATATTTAGCCTATATTTTGATTATTAGAAACTCAACATAGTTATAGTGAAGAACAAGTATCCATTTCCATGGATTGATAATCCATTTGAACAGTTTAAAGTGGGGAAGTGGTTCTTGAAGATTTATCTTTCATTTGGTCATCACCAGTTGAGAATAATATAATCTAAGATTAAAAAAACTACCTTCTAGAGAAGGTATAACCATTATAAGTACATTTTCATTCAATTTGGTCTAATCAATGCTCCTTTAATATTTATGGATTTGATGAAAAGGATATTACATGAGTATATTGATATGTTTGTGGTGATCTTTTTGGATGAAATACTTGTTTACTCTAAGTCCGAAGAGAATCATGTGCATCATCTGAGAGAAGTAATGGAATTATTGATAAATCACAAACTTTATTATAAGATATCAAAATGTGATTTATTGATTATATATGTGAAGTTACTAGGAATATTTTTCATAGGACATGATATCTCAGTTTATTCGGATAAGGTTAAAATGGTTATGAAATATGAAAAACCATGCAATGTTTTCAATATTCATAGCTTCTTTGGTTCAACAGGGTATTATTTATAGTTTATAAAGTATTTATTGAAGTTGGATTCTCCAATGACCTTTATCCATCAGAAGGGGGGTGATGTTTTCTTGGGATGATAAATGACAGAGTTCTTTTCTTGAGCTAAAACATCATTTTAATTCTGTGTTAGTGTTAATTCCTCAAGAGGATTGGAAGGGCTATGTGATATTTTGTGATGCATCATTTTCGGGTTTGAGCTATGTTCATGTTTAGTGTATCACTTGGTAGCCTATGAATCATTGTAGCTTAGGAAACATGAGAAGAATTATCTGACCCCTAACCTTGAAGTTTCAGTTGTGGTACAAGGGATTAAGAGTTAGATACATTACCTATTCAAATAATGGTTTTCTATGTTTTTTGACCACAAAATCTTGAGTTATATATTCTCTTAAAATTAATTGAATCTCTAACAGATGAATAGGTGGAATAATTGTAGTATTTTTATTTCGATGTTGCCTATACCTCGGGGAAAGGGAATTTCATTCTTGATTATTTGAGTAGGAAAAATCTGACCCAGGCCATGAAACAATCACTAGAAGATTGGAACATAATCAAACCTTTTTCACATTTTCATATATGTGTATAGGGAATAGGGTGTGAGGTTGTCTTCGCTAGTGTTTAGTTGACCTTCAGTCATCTCAAGATGATTCTTTGGGATCACAGTTGGATAATAAATTTAATAGCATTATGAACTTTCTTTATGATGGGGAGACCATATTTATGTGGTCATTCACTATACTTGGTTTTCTATATTTTCATAATTAATTTTTTGTTCTGTTACCAGTGAGAAAACATATGATGGGGGATTTTCATAATTCTTAATGGTATGTGAACCTAGGAACCATAATTATTTTCTATGACATGTGTTGACAACTCTAGTGGCTATGTATGATATAAGACTTTTCTAATTTTGTTTCTCATTTTTATACTTTCCAACAGGTTAATGATGAGCATCAAAGATCTCATCATTTTCTTTAACCACTTCCAAGGATGACTAGGAGGTGGGATGATATTTCTATGGAGTTTGTTCTGGGTTCCTACATACCCAATGAAAGATGAATGTAATATGGGTTTCTATCAATAGGTTCACTAAATCTTCTCATTGTATACCCATTCATGATGCAACCATAGTTGAGAAGTTGGAAAATATCTATGTGAAAGAGTTTATTTTTTTCATTGTGGACCATCTATTATTGTCATTGATAGGGATCCCTGTTTTACTTATCTCATTTGGAGAGGCCTCCAGGAGGAACTAATATCTCATGTTCATTTGAGTATAACATACAATCTATAGAAATATAGTCAGATAGAGAGAGATATACAGATTTTTGAGGATATGCTTTGTGCTTGCATCCTCGATTTTGGTGGATCATGAGTTGAACATTTTGGGATTGGTTGAGTTTTAATATAATAATATTCATTTCTTTTCAATCAGAATGGATCCTTTTGAGGCCTTGTATGGATATCCTTGTAAATATCTACTCTGTTGGTCAGATATCGAGGAATGTTCATTTGTTGGACTAATATTAGTTTGGGAGATTTCAAGAAAGTTTCATTTTATTCAATATACAATGTTTATGGAATGTTTCCGACATAAATCTTATGTTGACAGTCATTGTAGACCATTGGAGTTTTCAGTTGGTGACTATGTGTCCTTGCTAGCTTCACCATATTTGGGTCATCAATGTATTGAGGGGAAAGGAAAACTTGATCCAAATTTTGTAAGACCTTTTGAGGTTATTGGGTAAGTGGGGAATCTGGAATACCATTTTTCATTTCCACCATAATTGACATTGATACATAACGTATTCCATTTATATAAACTTTGAAAGATCTTTCTGACCTATCTCATGTTTTGAGATGGAGTGGTCTTGAGGTTGTGCCTAATTTATCCATGAATGAGTATCCATTAAGGGTAGTTGATCCCTATACCAAGGTAATTATTGAGAGAATGATAACTTTGGACTTTGTGATATGTTATCATGGTTATGATTCACATGCAACATAAGAACATGAGAAACTAATGAGAGAGTAGAGGCCTCATATCTCTGATATTGAAACTTCTTGACCGGATTTCTAGAGATATAATGTTTTTATGGGGTGGGGGTGGGGGGGGGGGGGTTAACAACCAGTTATAGGTTTTTAAGTACACCTCAACCCTCCTTTTTATCCCTCTTTTTGGGACATATTTAGGGGTACTTGGGTGAAATTTGGAAATTTTGGAGGCTCTTTTGGCTCTACACGGTTGGTACATGGTTTTACCAAACCGTGATACCTCCAAGTGAAAACCATATAACCCTAGACAATGTGGGTGTGAATATTTAGAACATGGTTTGAAAAACTATGCACCAACATATTTGAAACTTTTCACCCTATTATATGGTTTCATGTTTAGTGTGCATGGTTTTTCTAACAACAGAGCCCTTCCCATCTAACCATGTGCATGAGGCTTTTTTAATTATAAAAATTTATAAAATATTTACTTAACCTCTCTTTAACCCCCCATATGAACCCTAACTCAACCAAATTCAATTTACTAGGTCTTGTAGGCACTAAAGAACTAATGTTGCCTCCTTCAAACCCATTCCTTGGTGGATCGAAGCATATCAAATCTCATTCGATATCCTTTGAGTAAGTGAATCCCTTATCGTGTGTTATATTTTACTCTTTATTTCTCTCCTTGTTAAAAAGTTACTGATCATCATGTTGTTGATGGATATAGAGACTTTTTAATTTAATCTTGATTCTGGGTTTTATTTTTGGATCTCTATTTCTATTTTTCATCATTGTAAAATCATATTGTGGGTGTTATTGATACATGATCTATGTGATAAAGTCAGGTGGTTCCATTTGAGTTTCTTTGTATAATTAAACCTTGATTTTCTTGATTTTATTTAAATTTATTTCAATTGATTTATGAAAACACTATTTGATATGAATTTTAATTATGATTTTAATTGGAATGGATTTTTTTGGAACCCCCAATTTCATTGGAGTTGGAATTGGAATTGGGGGTGTATTTTAGAAATAGATGGAATTAATGAATTGATTTGCAAATTGTTTAGAGAATAAAAGGATTAAAATGAAATGATAAAAACTTTTGTGTTGAAAAGGAATGAAATCATGAAAAATCCATGGTTTGGTTATAGAAAGTGAATTGTAATTTTGAAAAGGAAAAGTGGGAATTATAATTGACAATAATGATTTATTTGAAATGAAATGATTTTACATTTCTCAATTGATTGATTAAACACATTTTAGCCAAGGTAGTTAGTGGGTTATTTGGGAAAAAAGTGCTAGGATGATGTCCCTGAAAGCTCATTTAAGATTCAAAATCTAAAAAAAAACTAGTTAGGAAGATATTACCCCTGATGATATGTTGATGAGTCTTATTTGGTTTAAGCCTGAGGGATGTGTGTAAACATATTTCCATGATCACTGATATAAGATGTTTGAGGATCCTATAAAAAACTATCATACCATAGGGTATATGAACATGTATCTTGTTATTGTTGTCTTGATTATAAATTCCATTGATAGAAGAATTTTTTATTCATGCTAGTTGATTTATATAAACTATTTTATATAAAATATTTATTTGATCCATGTTTGAAATGTTTTCCATAATTATTAAATTAAATAATTCTTTGTTTTAAATTTTAAAATATATATCAATTACCTATTTTATTGAAATTGAAGAAATAATTTTTTTATTGTTATGGTATATTTTTATAGAACACATGGGTAGACCCTATTAGGACTTTTAGCTCACACCTGACCTCTTTCTTTAAGCATTTTTAGTTTTCCTTCTAATAAATCCAAGTAAAGGGAAAGTACCTCTTAGAAGAGGTGGATGATCATGATCAGTTGGGATAGGAGTGGTGTTTCCTTTTAGATGTTTTTCTTTCTAATGAGAAATTTAGTGATGTATTATTTTTGGTTTTTTGATATACCTATTTAGGTTTTGTTACTTTCTCCATATGAAGTTTTGAGCATACTGACTTGTTTCTTTATCTTTCACTATTTTGAGCTAAATTTCTTCCATATTTTATATTTTATGATACCATGTTCTAGTTGCCTACCCATGGGGGTCAAGAATGTTCTTCAACCCATGTGAGTGCCGGATTTGGTATCATGGTTCTAGGGTATCCAGGCTAGTTTTAATATTATGTTTAAAATAAAGAAATAACTGCGATAGAATTTTTTTCCTGAAAAATGTATTATTTTTTTATAAAAAGGAATTTATAAAAAAAATTAAGAATAATATGAATTAAAATGAAATTATTTATATATTTTCAATAAAAATTAACTAATGATATTTTATAATTAATTCAAATCATAATGGGATATTGAAAATAATTGATTGGAAAATAAAGCATTAAATAAATCAATATTTTATTCACTATTCATTAAAATATTAATCTTTTTTGAAAATATCTAAATACCATATAAAAATAATTATTATTATAAGGCCCCAGCCTTAAACCTTACTTAATCTTGAGTTATTACAAGATTACACATTGAGGATCTTTTCGGGTTTAGAGTTTTAGAGAATTAGATCATAAAACTTGCATTACATTCCACATATAAACAAAGTGGTTACATAAAGATAGTATTCTTCATTCCCATCAATGGAAACACATTTAAAATAAAACATGGATTATTTCTTGACACATCCTTGACTCTATCATCTTATCATGTACCTTTCCCTTGACCTGTGAAAAACATTTCAAAAACTTGGGATGAGCATAAAAACTCAGTATGGGTTATAAAAAAAACATGGAAAGGAAACATGAGTTCATATATACATAAGAATGAAATCATACTTTACCCATAAAACATAGGCACTTTAACATACCTCATAAAATAATGAATAAATCATAGAAATCATAAGACATAAAGGTAACTTGAGGCATTCATAACATTCTTACGTAGGGAGTAACCCTCTTGGTTACGTTTGGAATAACCACCACAGTATATTCCCTAACATCTCTTCGGAGAAACCTTAACGTTTCACTCCTTCGCGTTACCCAATGCATTGGAGAGCTATAACGGGCTCACCCGCCCTTAGTTTATCACGGAACCACCCGTCTTCATAATAATGCCCAAGAACCATAACATAATCATATCACATAAAACATGCATAAAGGAAACATAAAATTTCCACATTTCAATCACGATATATCAATAAAACAAATTGATATAAAAACATTATGAAAACCATTTTCAATACTAAAATAAAAGAAAAGTAAAACATGGTATTTATTTTTCTTTTAAAAAGAAGGTATGGCTTGTAGAGGAAGCTGAAACTCAAATAACGGTCACGACGGCGGAGAAGTCGTTGTCGCCGCATACGTACGACAAAAACATTCCCTTTTTTCGTTTAGTAAACGCTTCGTATAAAAAAGATTCCTTTTGAATAAATGTAAAAGTCAAAAGGGTTTATACACCGTATAAAAGAAAGTTGTGTATAAAATAAAATATGCCTCAATGAAAGGAGATTGAGACGAAGTCCCATACCTCGTATCCGACTTGACCCGACCGTTCTTTAATCTTCTGAATAATAAACTTGAGTTAATCTCTACTTTCTTATGAATCTTTTTCAAGTTCATTATTCCTTTTATACCATGTTATGAACATCATGTAATCAGTTAAGTTAATAATGTTCATTTTGTCGGTATTTGGTTCTTAAGTCAAAAATAGACTTCTTACACTTACATGTTGTTAATTTGGTCATAGGTTCATTATATCCAGAATGATATTAATGATTTGGATAACATATATATCATATATATTCATCATATACATGTATTCATAATATTACATCACATTTAGAGGTAAGAAATGAAATGCACCGTTCATGGAGACAGTAAGCCGTACGTACGCATGAACGCTACTTCCATTTCTATTTCATATTTTCTGGAATGGAATCATAATGATATAAGAGTATATTATAATTCCAGTATAATAACATATATAATATCATTAACTTTATCCTTTACACATCCCACATATGGTATTAATGAATCAAATCACTTTCAGGGGGCGGTAGTCCGCACTTCCTAAAATGAAGATATCGTGTTTACCCATAATGGAAACCATAAAGGTATGCCAAAAATGAAAAAAATAAGCTTAAGGAAAACATAAACATATTATATATCATATATAAAAATAGTGACATCATAATGGCCACCTTTGAAGGTGTTGAATGAGTGTTGAACAATCATCGTTTCGGGAGGCAGAATTTCTCCATCCACGGAAACCGTATGTTCTTTAACCATTTGATGTAGTTGTGTGAGAGTGTAGCTCAAATAAATATTATAACAACATCCTTTTATATTGAAGGTACTGGTGTTGTTACAAAACAAGTAAATAAAAAGAGTTTAGGGGGTTGGAGAAGCAAAATAAAACAAATGAACATGAGAGAATGAATTACCTTAAAAAGTGTAACTCCTTTTGATTTGAGCCTAAAGGCTTCCTTTGAAAGGATTCTGCCCAAAGGGAATCCTCTAGGATGAGGAGAGGGATGTGGAGAGAGTAAATGTGCAGGGGTTGGCCGAGCCAAAGGCTTGAGGAGTGTCTGAAATGAGGTAGAGGTGGGGGCCTTTTATAAGAGGAGAGGAGGGGAAATTTTGGAAAGTAAAGAAATATTACTTTATTTGAAAATGTGTTTCGGTTTTAAAAGGTCCCACATTGATATAATTCGTGGATAAGGTGATAAGGGTTAGAAATCCACTCATTCAATTGGTTTTGGCCATGTGTAGTTCATAGATTTTACATTATCTTTCCATTTTATTTAAATCGTCAAATAATGATGTCATCGCTGCATCATTATTATGTCATAAATAATTTAATTTATTTAACGTCTAAAAATCATAAAAAAATACTATGATGTAGGAAATCTTTTTAGCTTTCCAATGACTATTTATAATCAAATATCTGATCTTTATAACCCTATGTAAAAATTGTTTTCGTAAAACATCTCTTGTTTGTGTCATTTTTTACTTTAACATTTAATAAAAAGTTATTTATGTCATTTCCAAACCAAAGTGTCTCCATGGGGTCCCCTAGTTGACCCATGGCTTGTCTTGGTCGGACATGACACAACCAATAAGTTTGGGACATGTGTCTAGGTCATTTCATATTATTAAAGCATTATTTATACCTTAAACTACACTAATTACCACTAATCGCGATTAAGAACTTAATAAGTTACTATTCACCAAAAAATTATTTTAATCTCATTGAACCACATTTTACTTCTTAATGACAACCATGTATGTTGGATTTTCAAAATTCAATACACATTAGTGGTAAACTTTTATTTAACTGAAAAATCAGTTTGCTTGATTACCACTTAGTGGTTTCACTATTCATCAAAAATTGAAGTTTTTCAGAAAATTACCAAAAATTCACCCTAATATATATTTGATATTCCGAATTCAAAAATGAATAATATTTTACAAAATTCAAATCATATAAGTCACATTAATTAATTTAATAATTAATTCTCGCTGCCAGAGTAAATAGCGTGTTTTTACAAAACAATAAGTATCAAAAGATTGACACCAGTTTAAGTCTAATTTCAAAGTGAAATTGATTCCAATGACCACCATTGGATAAAATTGTAAAAATATATTCTAATTCCACTTCAAAACCAATTCAAAACATAATCTAATCATATAAATAAATTATATTAAAAAGCAGTTTTGATGTAAAATGCAGTATTTTTCACTATTCATTAAAAAATGAACATTGTCAGAAAAATACCAAAAATTCACACAAGGTAAATTTTGATGTCCCAATCATAAAGGATAAGTTTATTTTGACAAAAATAGTTTATAAAATTGTCAAAATATAGATTCAAAAATGGTTTTCCATCAAAAGTCAGTAAAACAATCTTTTAAGAATATTAGTGTATTCCATGCATAAGATTGTATCTATTTTCATTTTAAGCCTCTATAACACTATCTTAATCATTAAAAGACATAGATAAAAATATCTATTATTCATTACTTACTTGGGATGTTACATCCTTCCCCCCTTTAGAAAATTGCGTCCCCGCAATTTATTTACTTATCGAATAAATGGGGGTACTTATCCCTCATTGCATTTTCAGATTCCCATGTTGCCTCTTCAATCATGTGGTTTTTTCCACAAAACCTTTACCTGCTTAATCTCCTTATTCCGTAACACTTTCTCCCTGTGGTCAAGAATCTGGACCGGTTGTTCCTCATAAGATAGGTTCTCTTCCAGCTGAACTACCTCTGGACTCAAAACATGAGATGGATCTGGCATATACTTTCTCAACATCGACACGTGAAAAACATTGTGTACCTGAGATAAACTCGGAGGTAAAGCCACTCGGTATGCAACTGATCCAACTCTTTCCAGAATTTCATATAGTCCAATAAACCTTGGACTCAGCTTTCCTTTCTTACCAAATCTCATCACACTTTTCCAAGGAGAAACCTTGAGAAAAACATGATCACCTACCTCGAAAGATAGATCCTTCCTCCGGTTATCCGCATAACTCTTCTGCCTGCTCTGAGCTGTTCTCATGTCTTTCTGAATCAGCTGAACTTTTTCTGTCATCTCTTCTACCAATTCTGGTCCCATCAACTTCCTTTCACCCACTTCATCCCAGAAAGCTGGAGTTCGACACCGCTTCCCATATAATGCCTGAAATGGTGCCATCTGTATACTGGAATGGAAACTGTTATTATATGAAAATTGAACCAAAGAAAGATGTTGGTCCCAACTTCCCTGATAATCCATAGAACAAGATCGTAGCATATCCTCCAATGTCTGAATTGTTCGTTCTGACTGTCCATCTGATTGAGGATGAAAAGCTGTACTAAAATTTAATTCAGTACCCAACGACTTCTGAAGGCCTTTCCAAAAGTTAGAAGTAAACCTGGGATCACGATCCGATACAATGGAGAGAGGAACTCCATGTAACCTGACTATCTCTTTAAGATACAAACGGGAAAGTTGATCAAGAGAGAAAGTATCTCGTATAGCAAGGAAATGAGCAGATTTGGTCAAGCGATCAACAATAACCCGGATTGCATTATTACCTCGAGATGTCTTCGGTAATCCAACAACAAAGTCCATGGATATATTCTCCCATTTCCACTCTGGCACTGGAAAAGGCTGAAGCATCCCTTTCGGTAACTGCCGCTCTGCTTTAACCTGCTGACAAGTCAAACACTTCACAGTAAAATCAGCAATATCTCTTTTCATTCCATCCCACCAGTAATACTCCCGCAGATCTCTATACATCTTAGTACTGCCCGGATGAACTGAAAACGGAGAACTATGAGCTTCACATAACAACTCTCTCTTCAACTGTGAATCACAAGGCACACACAATCTCTTCCCAAATCTCAAAACGCAATCATTATCAATGTTGAATTCAGGCAACTTACCTTTCTGAACCAGCTCTACCTTTTTCTTTAACTCACTGTCTTGTTTCTGTGCTTGCTTGATTCTATCTGATAGAGAAGATCTCACTGATACCTGAAACAAAACAGAAGGACTTTTTGCACCAACAACTTCTATGCCAAAGTTCATCAAATCGTTAACCAAAGGATCACGTTCCAACCGCAACATTTTTAATGAAGCATTACTTTTTCGACTCAAAGCATCAGCCACTTTATTTGCTTTTCCCGGATGGTAATGAATTGTAAAATCATAATCCTTGATTAATTACAGCCATCTCCTTTGTCTCATGTTCAATTATTTCTGAGTGAATATATACTTTAAACTTTTGTGATCGGTATATATTTCACACTTTACTCCATACAAATGATGCCTCCAAATTTTTAAGGCAAAAACAACAGCAGCTAATTCCAAATCATGTGTAGGGTAATTTACCTCATGAGTTTTCAACTGTCGTGAAGCATAAGCAATTACCTGATCATTCTGCATTAGGACGCAACCAAGTCCTTTCAATGAAGCATCACTGTATATAACAAACTCACCATTCCTGGAAGGTAGTGCCAAAACTAGAGCATTCACCAATCTTCTTTTCAATTCCTGAAAACAATCATCACATTCTTTTGTTCAGATAAACTTAACACCCTTCCGAGTTAGCTTAGTCATTGGACTAGATAACCGTGAAAAATTTCTAACAAACCTTCGGTAATAGCCCGCCAAATCAAGGAAGCTACGAATCTCGGATACATTTGTGGGTCTTGGCCATTCTTCCACAACTTTTGTTTTTGCAGGATCAATAGTTATTCCATCTTTAGAAACAATGTGACCAAGGAAAGAAATTTGTTGCAACCAAAACTCACACTTGCTGAATTTCCCATACAGTTTCTTTTCTTTTAAGGTTTGCAAGATAACCCTTAAATGTTTTTCATGCTCCTCTTTAATTTTAGAAAACACCAAAATATCATCAATGAAAACCACCACAAACTTATCCAAGAACTCATGGAAAATTCTATTCATTAAGTCCATGAATACAGCAGGTGCATTGGTTAGCCCAAAAGGCATTACTACAAATTTATAATGGCCATATCTCGTACGGAACGCGGTCTTCGGAATATCTGCCTCCTTTACCTTCAGCTGATGGTACCCCGATCTCAAGTCAATCTTTGAAAAAAACTGAGCTCCCTGGAGCTGATCAAACAAATCATCGATATGAGGCAAACGATATTTGTTCTTAACAGTGATATTATTCAAGGCTCTATAATCAATGCAAAGTCTCATAGAACCATCTTTCTTTTTAACAAACAAAACAGGAGCACCCCATGGTGATGTGCTAGGTCTAATGAAACCTTTCTCTAATAAATCTTACAATTTCTCCTTCAACTCTAAAAGTTCAATTCGTGCCATTCGATAAGGGGGTTTTAAAATTGGTTTAGCATCAGGAACTAAGTCAACAGTAAACTCAACTTCCCGATCTGGTATTATTCCAGGAAACTCATCAGGAAAAACATCAGGACACTCATTTACCACTGGCACGTCATTAATCTGAACAGTTCCTTTATTTTCAACGACATGTTCAAGGTAACATTCATTTCCATCTTTTACAAGTTTCTCGGCCTCTTGATATGTTATCAAAAGTAAGGGTTCATTCTTGTAAACAAACTGAAAGTCTTTCTGAAAAGAAACTTCTTTAGCTCTACAGTCAATCTTAGCATGATAGATAGAGAGCCAATCCATACCCAGGATAACATCAAACTCTACTAGAGGTAGAACAATAAGGTTTTCAAGTAGGTTCTTTCCACAGATAAGGATAGGAAGATTCTTATAAATTATTTTTGCCTCAACATTTCCCCCAGGTGTTTTTACCAAAAGTTCAGGAGTCTTTTCTTGAGATGGTATTCCCATTTTACTAGAAAAGGTTTCAGAGATGAAAGAATGTGTAGACCCCGAATCAAACAACACACTGGAATAATCTGAAAAAACAAACAAAGTACCTGATACAACTTCATTTGATGGCCCGACATCTGCTGAAGTAGTTGTAAAGGATTTCACACCCCTTTCTGCTTGTAGTCAAACTGCTTCCCATCACTCAAGCTCCTTGTCGGACACTCGTTTGCATAGTGACCCATCTCATTGCACTTATAACATTTCACTAACTGCAAATCAAATTTGTTCTTACCTTCACCTTGATCCTTTTCAGTGCAATCACGAGCCTTATGTCCCATCTTACCACATCGGTAGCACTTCCCAGAATTCAGAAGACATTCCCCAACATGCCTTTTTCCACATTTATCACAAACTGGAAACTTAGTTCTCTTACCATCAGACTTTTTTGAAGAATTCTTACCTTTCTCCTGCCACCTCAGTCTCTTCTTCTGCTGGTTTTTATAGAAAACTTGGTCATCGGCAAACTCCATTTCCACCTTCTCAGCACATCGAACAAGCTTTTCATAAATTTTAAACTCACGAGAAGATAATGCCCCTCGATACTTTGGCTTTAATCCTGAGTAGAAACGATTGATTTTACTATCAAGGTCTCGAATAAAATTTGGAGCATACCTTGCCAATCGAGTGAACCTTTCTTCATAGGCAGCCACTGAGTCTTCTTCTTGCCTCAATTCCAAAAATTGCTTTTCCATCCTAAGTCGAACAGCCTTAGGAAAATACTTCTCAAGAAACATACCTTTGAATTCATCCCAGTCCAGAGCATCAATCTCATCAGCGTCCCTGATTTTTTTAACCATAGACCACCACTGATCTGCTTCACCCTCCAAACGGTAAATAACAAGACTAACCTTTTGATTGTCTGAACACCCCATGACATCAAAAATCTTCTCCAGTGCTTTAATCCACCCTTCAGCTAGCACAGGGTCAGATGATCCTCTGAATGATGGTGGATGTTGCCTCATGAAATGTTCCACTACTGACATGTTCTTCTGCGGTTCGTCTGGCTGATCTCGTGTATGGATACCACCGCCATTTATCGCTTGAGTCAACTGCGCCATTACTGCAACGAACTGTTCAGTTCCAATTCCGACCATTTCTGGATGCTGATTCGGAAGGTTATTTCCTTCTGTATGCCTTCCTAGCACTGCTTCCCTGTTTCCTCTGCGGAAAACCATTCTGAACAAACATGTCTTAGATGAAGCAACATGGTAATCTTTAAATGCTATATCATTTCGAAAAAAAATATTTTTGGATAATAATTTAATAGAATTCTAACTCCTAAAGTTATCTAAACCGACCTCTGATACCAACTATAAGGCCCCAGCCTTAAACCTTACTTAATCTTGAGTTATTACAAGATTACACATTGAGGATCTTTTCGGGTTTAGAGTTTTAGAGAATTAGATCATAAAACTTACATTACATTCCACATATAAACAAAGTGGTTACATAAAGATAGTATTCTTCATTCCCATCAATGGAAACATATTTAAAATAAAACATGGATTATTTCTTGACACATCCTTGACTCTATCATCTTATCATGTACCTTTCCCTTGACCTGTGAAAAACATTTCAAAAACTTGGGATGAGCATAAAAACTCAGTATGGGTTATAAAAAAACATGGAAAGGAAGCAGGAGTTCATATATACATAAGAATGAAATCATACTTTACCCATAAAACATAGGCACTTTAACATACCTCACAAAATAATGAATAAATCATAGAAATCATAAGACATAAAGGTAACTTGAGGCATTCATAACATTCTTACGTAGGGAGTAACCCTCTTGGTTACGTTTGGAATACCCATCACCGTATATTCCCTAAAATCTCTATGGAGAAACCTTAACGTTTCACTTCTTCGCGTTACCCAATGCATTGGAGAGCTATAACGGGCTCACCCGCCCTTAGTTTATCACGGAACCACCCGTATTCATAATAATGCCCAAGAACCATAACATAATCATATCACATAAAACATTCATAAAGGAAACATAAAATTTCCACATTTCAATCACGAGATATCAATAAAACACATTGATATAAAAACATTATGAAAACCATTTTCAATACTAAAATAAAAGAAAAGTAAAACATGGTATTTATTTTTCTTTTAAAAAGAAGGTATGGCTTGTAGAGGAAGCCGAAACTCAAATAACGGTCACGACGGCGGAGAAGTCGTTGTCGCCGCATACGTACGACAAAAACATTCCCTTTTGTCGTTTAGTAAACGCTTCGTATAAAAAATATTCCTTTTGAATAAACGTAAAAGTCAAAAGGGTTTATACACCGTATAAAAGAAAGTTGTGTATAAAATAAAATATGCCTCAATGAAAGGAGATTGAGACGAAGTCCCATACCTCGTATCCGACTTGACCCGACCGTTCTTTAATCTCATGAATAATAAACTTTAGTTAATCTCTACTTTATTATGAATCTTTTTCAATTTCATTATTCCTTTTATACCATGTTATGAACATCATGTAACCAGTTAAGTTAATAATGTTCATTTTGTCGGTATTTGGTTCTTAAGTCAAAAATAGACTTCTTACACTTACATGTTGTTAATTTGGTCATAGGTTCGTTATATCCAGAATGATATTAATGATTTGGATAACATATATATCATATATATTCATCATATACATGTATTCATAATATTACATCACATTTAGAGGTAAGAAATGAAATGCACCGTTCATGGAGACGGTAAGCCGTACGTACGCATGAACGCTACTTCCATTTCTATTTCATATTTTCTGGAATGGAATCATAATTATATAAGAGTATATTATAATTCCAGTATAATAACATATATAATATCATTAACTTTATCCTTTACACATCCCACATATGGTATTAACGAATCAAATCACTTTCAGGGGGCGGTAGTCCGCACTTCCTAAAATGAAGATATCGTGTTTACCCATAATGGAAACCATAAAGGTATGCCAAAAATGAAAAAAACAGAAGCTTAAGGAAAACATAAACATATTATATATCATATATAAAAATATTGACATCATAATGGCCACCTTTGAAGGTGTTAAATGAGTGTTGAACAATCATCGTTTCGGGAGGCAGAATTTCGCCATCCACGGAAACCGTATGTTCTTTAACCATTTGATGTAGTTGTGTGAGAGTGTAGCTCAAATAAATATTATAAAAACATCCTTGTATATTGAAGATACTGGTGTTGTTACAAAATAAGTAAATAAAAAGAGTTTAGGGGGTTGGAGAAGCAAAATAAAACAAATGAACATGAGAGAATGAATTACCTTAAAAAGTGTAACTCTTTTTGATTTGAGCCTAAAGGCTTCCTTTGAAAGGATTCTGCCCAAATGGAATCCTCTAGTATGAGGATAGGGATGTGGAGAGAGTAAATGGGCAGGGGTTGGCCGAGCCAATGGCTTGAGGAGTGTGTGAAATGAGGTAGAGGTGGGGGCCTTTTATAAGAGGAGAGGAGGGGCACTTTTGGAAAGTAAAGAAATATTACTTTATTTGAAAATGTGTTTCGGTTTTAAAAGGTCCCACATTGATATAATTCGTGGATAAGGTGATAAGGGTTCGAAATCCACTCATCCAATTGGTTTTGTCCATGTGTAGTTCATAGATGTTACATTATATTTCCATTTTATTTAAATCGTCAAATAATGATGTCATCGCTGCATCATTATTATGTCATAAATAATTTAATTTATTTAACGTCTAAAAATCATAACAAAAAAACTATGATGTAGGAAATCTTTTTATCTTTCCAATAACTATTTATAATCAAATATCTGATCTTTATAACCCTATGTAAAAATTGTTTTTGTAAAACATCTCTTGTTTGTGTCATTTTTACTTTAACATTTAATAAAAAGTTATTTATGTCATTTCCAAACCAAAGTGTCTCCATGGGGTCCACAAGTTTACCCATGGCTTGTATTGGTCGGTCATGACACAACCAATAAGGTTGGGACATGTGTCTAGGTCATTTCATATTATTAAAGCATTATTTATACCTTAAACTACACTAATTACCACTAATCGCGATTAAGAACTTAATAAGTTACTATTCACCAAAAAATTATTTTAATCTCATTGAACCACATTTTACTTCTTAATGACAACCATGTATGTCGGATTTTCAAAATTCAATACACATTAGTGGTAAACGTTTATTTAACTGAAAAATCAGTTTGCTTGATTACCATTTAGTGGTTTCACTATTCATCAAAAATTGATGTTTTTCAGAAAATTACCAAAAATTCACCCTAAGCTATATTTGATATTCCGAATTCAAAAATGAAGTCTATTTTACAAAATTCAAATAATATAAGTCACATTAATTAATTTAATAATTAATTCCCGCTGCCAGAGCAAATAGCGTGTTTTTACAAAACAATAAGTATCAAAAGATTGACACCAGTTTAAGTCTAATTTCAAAGTGAAATTGATTCAAATGACCACCATTGGATAAAATGGTAAAAATATATTCTAATTCCACTTCAAAACCAATTCAAAACATAATCTAATCATATAAATAAATTAGATTAAAAAGCAGTTTTGATGTAAAATGCAGTATTTTTCACTATTCATTAAAAAATGAACATTGTCAGAAAAATACCAAAAATTCACACAAGGTAAATTTTGATGTCCCAATCATAAAGGATAAGTTTATTTTGACAAACATAGTTTATAAAATTGTCAAAATATAGATTCAAAAATGGTTTGCCATCAAAAGGCAAGAAAACAATCTTTTAAGAATATTAGTGTATTCCATGCATAAGATTGTATCTATTTTCATTTTAAGCCTCTATAACACTATCTTAATCATTAAAAGACATAGATAAAAATACCAATTATTCATTACTTACATGGGATGTTACAATTATATTATGATTTAAAAATAGAAATCCTTTTTATAAAATAATAAATCAAAAAGTTGTAGAAATTAATTATAATTTTCAATCACAAAAATCAATAAAAACATTTCTGAATTAAAAATATTTTTTGAAGAATAAAATATCTACAAAAAGTTTTGTTCATTTTTCATAATAATTAATAATTACATTTTTATTAATTAAAAAAATAATATATATATTTCATATTGATATTACTCTTATTCATATTGACCAAATTAATAACTAGGTTATAATTATCAAATTTAAATAATATTATTTCCTATTTCATTTAAACTCAAGTTTAAGTGTAGAATGTGGTATATAATATAGAATTATTTTAGAAAATGTGGGTGGAACATTTTCCCCCTTTATTAAATTTATCATTAAAATTTTATATTTAGCTATGTAATCATGGGTTTAAAATTTAGAAACACCATTTTTGAAAACCCATAACATAATAATGGCTAATAAAACATGAGTTTGAAAATATAGAATGAGAAATATTATGGTCATCAATAATAACAAAATACTGGCTTTCCAAATTGGAGAGTATTAGTGGACAGTAAAAATATGGACATGGAGGGAATAATTGATTACTAAATAATGATAGGGGAGTGATAGAGAACATTGATCACATGAAATTGAATGATTATAACAATGTCAATGATCACACATCCATAATCCAATTAGGTGTGAAAATGGAAATTAATAAATCATAAATGAAGGTAATAGGATAACATTTTTATTTCAATATCATTTTCCAAAAGTTAAATAATTTATTTACCATCCAGACTATAAATATAAATAAATATAGTTGCTTTGTTTTTTCATATTTATAAATTTAATTTCACCTTTTGGTTTATGTTTAAATCATTTTCCACATTTTCTCATTTTTATACCAAATGTTTTATATGCATATTTAATATAAGAAACACTATAATCCACTTTTGGTTGATAATGAGGTATATAAAATGATAAATTTATTTTCTTCATATATTTAATATAACCAAAATGATTACTACAAGTTATGATAACTCACAAATTTAATAATCCCACATATGGGGAAATTGTACATTAATCTCTAAAATTAAACAATAATACCAAAACTTCAAATGAAATTATTTCATAAACAATTAACCTGATATCCAAAATAACCTCAATAAGAACATATTAATATTAACATTTATCTTATTACATTAAAATTACATCCCCAAAATGGAATAGAATTAATCCATAATGACATTTATGTTAAATAACAAGACACACCTAAGGGTTACTTATAATTTTACCCAACATAAAATCTCCCAAAATATCATTATTCACATTAAAATATCATTACATAAAATCGAAAAGGGGGTGTTTATACCATTGAACTTATGTTCAATATTAAACTTATAAACCCATCACAGTATCTATAAATCTTAAGTTAGCCTCACATAAAAACATATTAATTGACAAAGATATCCAAACCCATTCCCTGATACCAATTATAATATCCTTAAATCCACAATCAAAAACATGGTGCTTGAACCATTATCTTTATATTTCAGGGTTTAATACCAAAAAATGTGATCCATTTTTATTCATCTTAAAAAAATTAATTATCAATTTTTTTGATCACTTATATTCCCAAATATCGTTAAGTATTAGAGTATTAGAGTACTTGGATATACCCTTACATAACAGTACCCATGTTCTAATGTTGGAGTTTTTACAGCTATACCCAATATTTATTATTTAAAAATAATTCTTCAAAATCTCCCATAAATTTTTTCAAAAATAAAACCATTATAGAAATAAATCATGAAACAACATTCTTAATAACCATGGGAAATGGGAAATATAAGAAGGGTAATCAGAAACTCCTACTAAGGTTAAACATAAGCCTTAAAAAATCAATTTAATTAGTGATCACAAAATTAACATAAGGGTATGGCGAAATAATCAAAGTGAATGAGCATAGAATAATAAAATTTTCACCCATTAAAACATTGATCATTAAACATGTCACATGGACTAAATATTTTTCTATGGAAACAGTACTGAGAATCAATAATCACAAGTCTTGTGATGTCAATGTTGATAAAAAAACCATTAAAACTCATAGAAAGTACATATATATTTTTAAACATGGAACATTGTATCCATCAACTGTGTTCACTCATGTCAAAATAATTGGATCCAAGTTAAATCAACAGTATAAACCTCCTCGGTTCACACCCTCCTTTAATCTTATAAAGACAATGAACATGACCAAATTCATTGAGGAGATATATCGGGCTAAATGATCGTATAAGATATATTAGGATCACCAATAATCATGATATTTATATGGAACACTAATAATAATTAATAATGACCAGGTATCATACATGAATATAACATATTTAATCTTTCATTTTAATGTCCTCTCTTTAAAAAGAGATTTAAATACATTATAACTAGATGTATCTGTGGAAATGAAATGGGATTCCTAAAGATATATTTAAAAAAAAATCATAATCATTATAGATAAATAATATAGATGGTATCATAATTTAACATTCATAGTAAATAGTAAGTAAAATTAAATTATGTTTACATAGTAGTATAAACCTTTAAAAAGAAAATTTAAGACATTTATTTTAGAATAATGGAAAATTCCCATTTCATTGGGAAATATTATAAAACATTTTTCCAAAATGATGAGAAAAATAATTTTTTATATTTTTTTATAACTTATAAGATAATAATCAAATTAATAAATTTTCATGATAGTAGGAAAATCCATTCATTTCGTAAGCATTAAAAAAAAGTTTTATTCAAAAATTTATAAACAGATCAAAAATTGACCATTGTAGAAAACCCAATTAAATTTCTTTCCAAACCATTTAAATAAAGGTAAATGATCATAAAAAATAATTTTATTAATTCTTTTATGTTTTGAAAATAATATTATAAAAATAATATAAATATCATTGAGTATTAGTTTTTTTAAAATCCTTTAAAAACATTATAATACTATTTTTAAAGAAATACCCCATGATGACCTTTGAAAACCAAAAAACATTTTAAATGAAGAGTATAATAAGGAACACAAAATACCATTAGTATAAAAAGGGTCATTCTATAATATTTAAAGATTTAGTGTATATACTATATAAATTAATATAAGTGCATCACTCAAAAACATGTCTCAAAGAAGCATGTTTGAGACAAAAAAAACCTCTCAACATGGATAATGCTAGAATAAAAAATTCAATGACTAAAAAAACATGAAAATATTATCTAAAATACTTAATTTAATTGAAATAATACTATGGAAAAAATTCATGCAAAATAATTACACCATATATAATAAATCACTGTGCATAACATGCATTATGTCTCAAAAAATTTAAATTGAGACCATAAAAACACCTTCAACTTTTAAAACACTTAAATCAATATATCATGAAATACCAAAACTCAATGTAATGTTAAATATAATTATAAAATATTAATTTTATTATATTTATCAGTAGTATATATGCCTTATAAAGGTAAGTAAGTTTATATTACAAGACATGTCTCAAAGAAATAATATTGAGCTTAATAATATTTACAAAGATAGTATAATTTATGTTATAATTAATCAATTAATTTATTATGTTTAATATTTTTATTACCACAGAAAACAAGTGTAAATTCAAAAAAAATAAAAATTGGTATCATTTCCCACATAATAATAGAATAACATGCTCTTTTATGTAGAATTATAACCCAATGGATAAAAATTGAGACAATAAGGCCCTTACTTCGAGTCCCAAATTTATAAGTACCTTATTTAACCAATATATAATAAACCTATATTAAATATTTACATGATTAAAAACCCTTTCCATGATAATTAAACTTCTTTTAAAAAAATATTTCACTTAATTCAGTGATATAAATAATTAGTTAAATGGTTAACTCCCAGTCAGGCGTTTTTTGGACCTTTGGTTCATAATTGAAATATAACTTTGGTAGATTTTCCATTATAAAACATTTCATTATTATAAAATATCCAGAATAATAATAATGAAATAGTTATGATTTTTAAATATCAAATTAAATTTTAGAATTACTAATTAATGGATGATATGAAAAATAAATCACTTCACTTTATAAGGTTTATATTCTATGTGTACTCATGAGAGACATTATTATTATTTAGAGGTGAAGGATGTGGGAGAAACTTATAAATTATACTAAAAAATAAAAAAATTATATAAATATCATATATATTTATTAAATCAATAATAATAACCATCCTTGTGGGTTAGTGATGGAAAATGTAACCCATCGCTTCATTGAGGTGGTAATCCCCACATATGCATGAAGAATATTCTCATTCCCTTTTGGATGGAAAAGAAGATGAATAAGGTTATTACATTGACATAATAACTTCTAGGTTTGAGGAATGTAGTAATTTTATTATATATTAACTACTAGGATTTAACTGAAGGAGTTATCAATGTAAGTATAAGAAAAAGGCTTAGTTGAGGCAATTACCTCCACCTTGAATAAATTCCTTTGGATTTCTCATTAAGGATATTACGCATGGTCTTTTAGATGAAAATAACCTCTATAAATTATATAATGTAGTGAAGATTTTTTTTATGTGTTTGGTATGTCTATGTGGCTGAAGAAGTGTGACTAAGAGAGGGTAAGTTTTGTACTTTTATAAGAGATTATAGGGGAACCCTCAGAATTACCTAAATGTATATATTAATACAAATTAATGTTATCCTTATTATGGAAAAATTGTTATATTTATAATATATGATGAAAATGATTCAAAATAATCACATACAATAAAATCTATAGAAGTTTAGTTTATGTTTTAACCCTTATCTCTCATTTTTAACCCCTAGTTAAATCTTTTAATGAATTCCCTAATAATAATGTTATTTACACTTTAAGTGTAAATAATTTTACTATAAAAGGAAAATTTATCAACAAATGTACAATGGATAATAATATAGACCATATCCTATTTAATTATCCATGTATATGTCTTTACGAATTTTAAATTATTTAATAAAATAATATATGACATAAAATACCATTATAGTAAATTTCAGGAATATTAAAATAGTTTAAATTTAAAGAAATAAATATAGTAAATTAATTAATATAAAAATTTTTAAATAAATTTAATAATAATATATATATATATATCATGGAAGAAAATAAAGTATCAATTTCTTTAAAAAATTCAATGTTATTAAAATCTTTTACTTGACATTTATAATATTTTCACAATAACTATTTCAGTGTTGTGCAAGAAATTAAGGTAATAGTTTCGTCTTTGTAAATTAAAAATCAGCTACCATAAAAAAGTATTCATATTTCAAGGAACCATTTATTACCGTACAAATCCATATTTTATCCCTAGGAAAAAATATTAGAGATATTAAAAAAATGGAGTTATATTTTGTATTTAATGTTTAAATAAAATAATATGAAGGTAATTTCCAAAGAAAAATGGAACGATGTTGTGATATTATTAATTATTATAAGATTATAATTGAAGAAATATCATCAAATATAAATTATTCAAGTTTTATATTGATTTTCAAGGCCTTATCACATTATTTTAACCTTATTTTCCTTATTTACCTTAACTATGGTGATAAATATTTACAATGACTTCAACTCATTATAACAAAAAGTAAATATAAATATTTACGAAATTTAGAAATACTAATTTCAAATATGCAATCCTTTTTATCAAATTAAATCCCTATAAATTCTATATTTTTTTAAATAATAAACCCACAAACCTATTGAAAATAGTATTTTTATAAAAAAAAGTATTTTTATGTTTAACATTTTTTTAACAAAATTAATTATAAAGTCGAATAAAATAAAATAAAATAAATTATTAATAATAAAATAAATTAATTAAAATTTAAAATTAAATATAAAAATATGTGTCTATTTAAATACATTAATGGATAAAATATCATACTATAAAACTGTTAATTCTATCACTATGTTCTAAGATATTATACATTGTATAAAAATAAAAAAATAACACCAAAAGATAGTTCTTTCAGAAAGATTTTAAAAGTGATATCATTTTTCAAAAATATATTTTTTATAGGTGCAATAAATTACCTATAATAGTCATTAAAAATCAAATAAAAAACATTTTTGTAAAAAAAATTTGAATAATAAAATAACTTTACCAATTTATCATTTTTTATTTCTTATTATTTAATAAATATATATTTTATTGAGTAAAAAAATTATATATATATTTCATATTTTGGTTATTCTTATTCATATCCACCAATTCTTATAAATATCATAGAATATTTTAAAAACTCTTGAAAATTCATACAATCCCAATGAAGTACTTACAAATTGAGACATCACCATTTTCCAAGTTCAAATATATAAATTAAAACATTACTAAAATGAACTATAAAACCATCGATAACATAATAGTTTTTTCCCTAAATCAATAAATCAACTCAAATAATCCTCAAAATATCCATCTTCCAATGATACAACAATGTACTTGTCTAGGGATTTTATTATTGGATTACCCAACATCTAGTAGATATTTCTTCATTAATATTGTTTCTGAGGGTCCCGTCCTTGTTGGATACTCAACATATGTATTTTATATATTATAGATTAATTTTATACATATTTAGTACTTGTATTTATATGAAAAAACAACTAAAAAATCCTTAAATGTTTGAGATACTATCCAAAAACAAATCTAGATTGTTGTTCTAGAAACTATATAAATTTCCATTACTTTTGTAGAATATGAAATTTCTTTATATTAACAATTTCATTCACAAAATTCGTATTGTATACCAATACAACTTCTCATTCAGAAATATATTTGGGCACTTTAATATCCCCCTTTAGATTAGTTGACAATAACCAATATTCATACACCATTAATTTTATATTATCTACCTTATTGACAAAAAATGAGAAGGAATATAAGGGTAGGTATTCACATATCACCTTCATATTTCTTACATGATTATAAAAATACTTCTCCAAATTTCCATTAAAAAATTTACCCTGATCCAAATTATTGAGAGAAAGATAAGTTTATATTTATCTATTTAATGAACCTTTGGTTAGTCAAATATAAGTCTGTGTGAAAACCTAGTGCAGGAAATATGATAGTTTTAAAAAATACATTAAGGTTTTCCATTATTATATTCATCATGTGATACCATTTCCATTTTCACATTATAAGGGAAATATAAAAAAATTTATCTAGAATTATTATATTGTTTTGATATTCAATAAATACATGAGAAACATTTTAGTGTAATACATTTAACACCCGAAAAAACTTTTTATACACATTAACAATCAATACTTTGAAAGTGGGTGATTGGAATGTATCATCAAGTTTTCTTAATATTATATATAGATTCTATATTTATATAACATAACCTTGACATATCCTTCTCCATGAAATCACCACCTCAAGAGATGCATTCTTTACCACATCATCATGGAAACTAGAACCAACCATAGTGGGTATATTGTGTGGTTTTTTTATTAAATCCCTACCCATATTTCCATTTATTTCAACCACATAAATTCACCACATGTTTATATAAATAAAATAAATAGCCTAATAAGGAGGAACCTCTTACTATAGGTTAGAGTAGAGTATAATGGAAAGAGAGTGGGTGAATTGCCTTTAAATAATTAATTGGGATAAGTAAAATCTTAATGAATATTTTTTTGGAGATTTAAAGATTAATTGATTAAATTTGGAAGAATAATAATAAAATTATAAAGTTAAATAACTAGAAAAATAAAATAAATAATGATTTTGTGATAAAATATTTAAGTGTATTTTATAGATTGACCCCATTATAAATTTAATTAAGAATAGAAATAAACAATGAAAAAATGTGGCTATTAAATTTTATAATTTATTTTGTAATAAAGTTATAAAGTAGATCAAGAATTTCCTTTAAATATAAAACCATAAGATATTAATGTTTTAATGTATTGGTCTCTCGGATTTAAAAGTAGATAAGATACCAAAACACCCTTTGTTATCTTATAAAAAGAATAAAAAATTACAATATACACTAGATAATTAAGTGTAAAGATAAAAACATAAATGATATTAGTCACTTTACCTCTTAACATAAATGTAATGAAAACCATGATCCATCACCTTAATATTACTGAGCACTAATATTTAACGAATGATGAAGGGAAGTCTACTTCTTGGAATCAATCACAATTTACTTTGTCTCAGTTTTGTGAAAATAATTTGTGAAATAAAAGTAGAGAATAAAAAAAATTGGGTAAGAAATATAATATAATTTATACACACTCTATAATGGAGAAAAATAATTTTACTAAAAGAGATCACTTTGAGAGAAATTTATGATAATAGAGTTCTAGTATTGGCAATTAAATTTCAAGGTGAGTTTACAAGGCCACTAAGAAATATATTTAGTTCAATTAAAATATTTGGTAATATTCACGATTTATTATGGGGTCATGAAGCCATTGAAGAGAAGATTCACTGAATGTTTACCAAAATAAATGATGGGCTCTGAGGTACTATTGTAGATCTGCAAGATACCCAGTCACTAATACCAAGTAGCTAGTGGGGAACCTTATACTACATCGATTTTTTCTTCTACCACAAGTACTCTGGATCTCCTCCACCTATTTTCGTTGTAAAAAAACTTATCATGTGGAATATTCCTTTTTTATTGGATATCCAATGGGTCTTCTTCAACATAAGAACTACATTATAACGATCCAACCTGAGTCTACTAGATAACCCACCCGAGCCAGCCCACCATGGTGGTGTGGTGCAACAGGATAATTAAAATAAGTCTCATATATATCAATATATATATATATATGTATATATAACTATAGTAAAAATTGGAATATAGTGATAAAAACAAGGTCTATATAAACCAAGAAAAACTAGATAAACCAAAAAGTATGATAAAACAAGACCAAAACGTCTCTATGACACCAACCACCACCACCATACCATCCCACTAAGATGTATGTGATGAAAAGAGATAAAATGTTTCTCTAACATGACCTTCACTTTTCCTAGATCCTGAAAAATAGCTTCTAAAATTATATAAGAAAATAGTAGTGTGTGAGAACAAATACCAGTAGGATTCCATAGTAGAATCTATACAAAGTCTAATATCAATAATGACGATGTTATAGATTTAAAATAACTATAGTTTTACAAAGAATTATATTTGATCAAAACCAATTGTAAATTATTCATTTGTTTATCATGCAATCTTTTAACATTATAAATTTAAATGATATGACAAGTGATAAATAATTGAATCATAGTCAATACAATCCATGGATACACCATAATTTAAACATGTACGAAAATAAACATGACCAATTATATAAGAAAATTACCTTGACCAATCAATCATGTGAACGTTTATGAGAAAATAACCATAAAAAATCTATCATGTTAAATCATGTTATAATTTATCCAAGACCAATCCATTACATTGAATAATGTGAAAAAATAATCGTGACCAATCCATCATGTAATAATCTAATCATAAATGAAAAAGCACACTGTTTAGGCTCTAACATATGGGTACACATAATATAAAAAAATAGAAATCCACAATTATAGAATGTGGTGGATCTAACAAATATATCATCTAGTTGAATTACATCCAATAATGTGAAAGAAATCCTAAAGTGGAATTATACACACTATGGGTGACACATTTATTCTGAACGAACTCAAGATTTACCAATGCGAAAAGTTTGTCCCATATAATTTAAAAAGTAATGACAAAAATTTATAAAACATTTTACATGAAATTAAAATCTGATTTGATTTCTGAAACCTCATTTTTGAACCCTAACAACTGTTCAATAATTTTATCAAACACTTAGTGTACAATTTTTTTTAATGAAAACTCCCTTTATAAACTAGATTTATTTGGAAAAAATATTCTTAAATCATAAATAAAATCCATTAAATGAATAAAAGTGGAAATTACCAGAAAAATAATAAATTCATATAATTATCCATTTTTATAGAAACACTATATCAAGAATAGAGGTAGGAAATATTTCCTTTGAAAATGAAGATTGGGGATGAGTAGATCAGGTCCTCTTGATCAAAGATCCTTGAGAAAAACATAAATCCTCAATCAAACAGCTTAGATATAAAATAAACATGTCCTTTGGGTTCTAAAATACAAGAGGATGAGAGATACAAGGAGGATCTAATAAGAAATGGGAAAATTAGACAAAAACACAACATAACGTGAGTTAATATATAAAAAATGAAGGAAATATGGCTAAAATACAAAGGTATAAGACACTTGAACTATTGGGAATTATTAGGTAAAGATAATATGATATTACGGGTCATTATATATTAAACCGGGTCCTAGGTAATTTTAATTAAATATTTAGAGCATTAAATTTCCATGGACATAGTTTGTTGGAGAGGCTACACTATTAGGAGTAACCGTGCACCTTAATTGTGTACCTAATATAGAGCTTCTATTTGGGGTGCATGATTTGGACATATGGTAACATTAACCATGTTATAATTGTGTATAACCCATCTACCTAGGGGTTAATGGTTTGTAGGGGTGGCTATACGGTTTGAAAAAACCATGCACCCCCTTCCAGTAAACCATTCTTGGATGTACGTTACCCTAGGCCAAACCTCATGGTTTTCCAAAATCGTGTGCCTTCAGTGCATAGCCATATGGGATCCCAGATTTTTCTTAAAGCTATTGAAATGAACCTAAATAAATAACTGAAACAATAATAGTTAAATTTTTTCAAGAAGTACCTATAAGAAGGTAACAAAATATTACAATCTCCCCACCATAAAGGATTTCTATCCCCAGATTGTGCCCAATATTACAAACTCCTAAAAAAGAGAAGTCTACTGATGCCTCATAAATAATTCGCACTCGAATGTCTCATGGATATCTTGGGTAAACATTCATATTACCCATACCAAGGGAATAATTTTACCACATAGTACCATATCTTGGTAATCCATAATATGAACCGGTATGTAAAAAATGGAAGTATAGGGCTCGAGATCAACATCCTCTCATTTAATAAATTAGAAGGATCTATTCGATACCTCCCCATCTAGAAAACATGAAACACATCAAGAATAAAAGTCAAAAAAATTATTATGTTCAATAGATAATCCAACATTTGAAGTCACTCCATGACCTGAAAGGAGACAATAAACCTTAGGTCCAACGTACCTTTCTTACCCAACTGACGATGTCCCAAGAGAGGTGAAACTCTCAGAAAAAACCCGATAATAAACATTGGAATCTAAAAGTGGATCATAATGGTCAAAATAACATTCTTCATAGATATGTGAAATGACTAACCTCTTCTAGATCAGCTAAAACATTTTCATTATCTACTGAGTGATACTTGGCCGAAAGAAGGACCACAATCCAAACTCTGCCCAATACAAGATAGATTTATATATCAACCTATAAAATTCGTTAATGGTCACCATATTTATAAAATAATAAAAAATATTTTTATAGGATAATTAAAATAGATGGAAATTGATTTTACAAGATCCACTAAAATAAAGCACACAATCCCTAAGAACTTCCTAAAGAACCTTGATACCTCTGTCCATATGTCCATTGGTCTATAGATGATAAGTTTTTATCAATATAAAATGAAAAACCATCAAATCCTAGTAAAAATTTATATAATATTAATGTAAACCTCGGTTCCATTTATGAAACAATCACAATGAGAACACCATAAATTCTCACAATTATCATATCTAAAAGTCTCTCAGTTCTTCCAAATTCACTTTCTCCTTGATTGGTAATAAATTGGCTAACTTCATAAGTCGATCAATGATATCCTAAATCAAATCCTTACCACTATGATTCCATAGAAGAACAATGCCAACGTCCATGGAAATACCATCCAATATCCATTCCATAGTGGGAAAAGGTTTCAAAAAAACATTAGGAATATGGTGTCCATGCTTAATTTTGAAACAAGTGGGTCACCAATACAAAACCTGAAATCGATCACCTCATCCATGGATACAAATACAGAAATATAAAGTCCTAATACCTCTTGGTATCCCTAGGGTGTATTTACTAATATTATTGATGTCCAATTTTAATCAACTATTTCCTCAGTGAAATTAGAACAACCATCCTTCTATAGAAGAACAAAATGCCATTGGAAGACAGAGACCACTCACCTGAGGCCTCCCTACCATAAAAACATTTTCCTAAGAATTGAAACTAAGATTATATAACAAGATGAAGCCTAAATTACTCATCAAAAGATGATTCATATTTCATTGATACCAATAACACCTATCCCTTTACCTCTTCCACTCCCAAGCTCAACTTCGAAAAACAACTCATTCAAGATCACTCCTAAACCAATTCCTTCACATCTTGGATTGGTAATTTTATTCTTAACACATTGGAATGAAAATTTCCTTTCTCAATAGTGTATGAAATACAATAAACAAAAATTTTAAGATACTCCACCAAGTGTCTCTATGTCAAGTTCAAATCCCTCTATGTAAAAATATATTTCAATCTCTTATGATTAGAATGCACTATAAACCACTCCATAAAGAGATAGTGATGTCGTGTATAGAGTTAATGAATAACTACTACCAACTCAAGATCATGGGTATGGTAGTTCTTCTCATGACAGTGTAGCTTTCAGAATTCATAGTCCGACACATGTTTCCCTTGCATCAATACACATCACAATCCTTTACCATTAGAATCATATAGAACATCATAACCTAAACTTGGTTCCAAAAGAATCAAAATTGTTGTTAAATTCAACCTCACCTTTAGATCCTCAAAAAATTATGACATTTTTTTCCACTAAAACTTTACACCCTTATCGGTTAAAGCTATGAATGAAGATGTGATATTGAATAAATCTTGAACAAACCACCTATATTAACTAGACAAACCCAAGAAGCACAATATATTAAAAATATATATATATTGATCATAACTACCTTTTCTTTATTAGGATCCACTGAGATTACCCTCTCAGATATGGAATGACCCAAAAACCTTACTTCATAGATTTGAAACTCACATTTAGAAATCTTACCATGTAGAAGATGTTCCTCCATGGATTAGAGAATGATATCCAAATGGTTTATATTATCCTCCTATAACATAGAGTACACCAAAATATCATCATTAAAATAAAAGAGTCTAAGATCCAATTTTTTTCATATCAAAGTCATAAAATACCACATGAGTATTAGTGATACCAAATAGAATAACCAGAAACTCAAAATACCTATACTAGATCCTAAATGATATAGTAGGTATATCCAATTCTCATAATCTCAATCGGTGGTACCCCACCAAAGGGTCAATATTTTGAAAAACAACATTACCCTATATGATGGTCAAATATATCATCAACTTTGGGTAAATGATATTTGTTCTTAATAGTCAACCTATTCAACTTTTGATAATCTACACAAACTGTGAGACCCCAGTGTGACTTCTTAGAAAACGGGACATGCGAATCGCATGGTGGCATACTAATACAAATAAAACTTTTAGAAAAGAGGTCCTTTTCTACATTTTAGTTTCCACTCACTTAGCTAGTTTTATTCTATAATATTACATATAAATGGGAATCATAACTAAGAGAAGGTTAGTAGTGAACTTGTCCTCTCCCTATGGTGGTAAACTAGAAAAATAATTCTGAAATACCTTGGGGTATAAACACACTACTACAGGAAGAAGAAAGTCCAAACAAGGGTCAAAAGAATCAATAAACAAATATTTCATATGTCATGATGTTACCCCACTATACGGAACAAAAAACACCACCCTTCCCGATCTAGGGTCTCACTCTCCCTGAAAAACATTAGTGATGCCATTAGAAGAGAAAATGTGAACCCGATGTTGATAATAAAAATATATGATTTAATTCTTATCATATAATCCATTAAAAGTATCATATCAAAGATGTTAATATCAAGAACTAAAAGGTACCATTCTACATTAAAAGCAACTATCATTATTTGACATGTGGGACACCTGAAACCTTGTCTGTTCCTCTTTAACAAAGGTTTGGAAAGATCCAACAAGAATGAAATATGCTTCAAATTTAAGAAAAATAATTAAAATAACTTTTATGATATAAAATAATGAGTAAAACCTATATGAAAAAATTATATCACTATAGAAGACAAAATAAACACAATCCCTCTAATAGTAGTTGGCCTTGCTTTATATTCCTATGGTGTACAATCATCCTCATAAAGATCTATGGTATTATCTATAGGAAAATTCTCATTGTAATGAGGATTAAAACCACCAACCTTGGAATAATTAATGTAAAACTATTAACCCTTGGTGATAGTGGATCCATCTTTACAACCCTTGGATATCCTTTCAGAAAAATTCCTCAGATAGACAGATTGTCTACAATGATGAACATTATTAAGAGTCTATATACAATTAGGTTTTGTATGACCGTTCCTTCCACATTGGTAGTATAAAAACTACTAATTTATTGATGAATTGCATAAAAATGGTCCTAAATAAAAATAACCACCCTTGTAATTCCTTTTCTGTCCAGAATACACACCTTGGATAACAACTGAACCAACCAAAGCTCCACCCAAACCAGTCTTTCCAGCTATGTTGGCCTCCACCAAAGTTAGTTTTTCTACGACCTCTATGATGGTTTGTGGGAACATTAGAATAAATAGTGACCGAATATCAGAACTCATTCCCAAATAAACCCTTTGAGCCTTTAGTTACTCATTTGTTACTAGCTCTGGTATAAAATGAACCAACTTGGTAAAATTGGTGGAATACTATAAAAGAGTATTCTCTCCATTCCCCAATGTCAGAAACTCTCAGGTATTCACTGAACATAATATATCTGGGAAAAAATAAATATTTAATATTTTATTTATTGAAGTCCAGGTAAGATCCTCATGATACTTAGCATGCATAATAGAGCTCAACCATATTCTTCCCTATCTATCAAGTATGTATGTCGAAAAAACAACTGTATAGTCCCCAGGATACTTCAAGAGGTTTATGATACTCTCCATCAACTAAATCCAATCCTCATATTCCTAGGGGTCCTTTTTCACCATATAAGATGAGTGGATTATAACGACCCATACTTTACATACATTGTTAATACTTCAAAATTGAAGCATACTTATTACAACATATAACAAAACCACGAAAGGACCGTATAGGTATAGTGTCTTTAGAAACTGGGAAACATAAACAACTGGTTCATAAATTTTCTACAGTGTCTCCCATTTATTTCATCATATCTAGGGTCCCTTTTAGCATATTCTACTTAATATCCATCTTCCTGACCTGGGGAAAAGAAAAAATACAAAAAAAGGGTGAGCTCAAATGCTCAGCAAGGGAAAATAAAGGAAATAAAAATCATATCATATCTTTTTGAAAATCATAACCTGCAAAAGAGGTCATAATATCTTAACATGGAATAAATCATAGAAGTGAAAATGAGATCCCCATAATCATAACATAAAACTTGAAACTTTATGGAATGCACACATAATCATGGAAAATCATTTCTTGTTAGTCATGACTCATTGCCAAGACTATCTTAGCGGACAAAGTCCATTTCTGAACCGAGTTCACTCCTCATTTCAGTCCTGTATCACTGAAACGAAATAACCTTCCGTTCCAACCATGTCTATCTCATGAGATATAAATCTTTACCCAATGCATTGGAGGGAGATATAGGTCCCACCCATCTTATAATGAATCCTTTCTTATGTGTGCCACGTAATCATAAATCATACATCATCGCATAACACATGTAACGAAAATGGGATTTTTGAAACATCATGACATCATAAAACAAATCATATAAGGTAAATGAATTCATAAAAATAATTCCCTCACAACATAATCAAATCAATGTAATAATAGGGATAAAAACAGAACCCTTTATTATCTTAGATGGAAAATAATTTTGATAAAACACTTGAACTCCATTCTTGAGGAAAATATCCTTTCTTCTTCAAAAACACTTTTCTTTTCTTAACAAGTCGTACAATTATAAACTAAAAGAAGTTGATTAAAAATAAACTTGAAAACTTGTAAAGGAAGCTTCTTGGAAATAATGTTTTAAAAATCCATTCATGCCGTATAAGTTAAAAAAACATTCTTCGTACTTTTGTCGGAAAAGTCAAAAAGTACCTCGTACGAAAAAACGACAAAAGATTCCTTTCATATTCTTTACTAAAAACTCACTGAAGGGTAAAATTGGATTTAAACTATTGTAAGTGGATGGAAAAAATATTACATATTGAGGGAACATGGATGTGGATGATAAAATACACCCCATTAAATACCAAAGTATAAACAATCTCGGATAAAAATGAGATTGTGATATTTCCCCTTACCTTAGGTCCGATTTGCTTTGTACGTGTCCGAAGCTCCTGTATAATGGTTTAAATAATGTTATTGACTTATTACAGAATCATACATATTGATATGATATCATATATGTTCATATTATTAGCTTCTTATTAGTAATATTTCATTGTTACTTGTTACTCGGGTCTTTATTGCCTTTTGTTCTTATGCATGTTTTGCCGAATAAATTCTTATTATTATTTTAAGGTTATAGATACCTTATATCCAGAATGGTATTAGTGTAAAATATATCATATTTATTCATTAAATTCATTTTTATAATTACTATGTAATGATGATCATGTAGAACGAGTCGCATCATATCGTGGAGACGGTATTCCGTACGTACGCACGAGTGATGATATCGTTCCTATGATCGTGGAATTCTATTAGAGTGTATGTATACTATTTCAGAATCAATATCACTTTTTAATAGTCATATATAGTCATTATTTACACCATTATACCCATCCAAGTAAGGTGGTGGTGGAAAATAGATTACACCACGGCGTGGAGACGGTATTCCGTACGTACGCACGCGCGGTGATTTCATTTTTCCGTAGGATGGATAGAAGGTGAATTAGGGTTGTTTCATATTTATAATAACATATCAGTATGTAAGTAATACTGATGTTATTACTTTATCATGAAACAACTAAAGAAGAAGAAGTTGAAGAAGAAAGAAATTGAAAAGATCGGTAATGGATATTACCTCTTCTTTTAAACGCCTCTTTGAATCCTCCACTTAGGGAACTAAGATTGGTCTTTGAAGAAGACCAGGACCTCTAGGACTATTCTAGGGAAGTGGAGAAGGGATTTTAGTAGGGGTTTTACGAGCTTGGGTGCTCAAATTGGTGTGAGGAGGAGGGGGAGGAGGTGCCCTTTTATAAGGGAGGAGAGGGGCACCTTAGGAATATCTCAAAATATTATTTTATATTAAAGTAAAAATCGGTTTATAATGGTTCCAAAGGTTCTTATTTCGAAGGTAAAGTGGGTATGGGTCTAAATACTATCCACCAATAGGATTTAGACAAGTTTAGGTTATTATTTTAACCTTATCAATTAGATTTAACTCTAAGTTAAATAATTTAACTTTTACCGTGTCTTTTTGTTTTCTTACACTATATGGTTAATACACTTACTATAACATGCCAAATGAACCCCAAGTTGTTTATTATTAATATATATATCCTTATCTAAGTCATTTGGCCGAACCTTAGATATTTAGGTATAAAATAACAATTAATAATATAATATTTGATTTAAAAACTATTTTGTGTCAATTTTGACACTATTTGATATATGATTTTTGTGAAAGTCATAACAGAATTATATGTTCGAACCAAGTTGATTAAATCAACACTAATATATCATAGTAACCTAGAAAATTAGTGTAATTCATAAAAAGTCTCAAATTACATTTATTTGGGCATTTATAACATCAATTATGTTAACATTTCCTTAAAAGGGTAATTACTACATCATCGTTGTTTCATTAATTTATTTAAAGTCTAAAAATTATAAATAAAATATCATTATGTAGGAAATATTTTTAGCTTTCTAATGAATATTTATAATCGAATTTATCTTATGTATAATCCCATATTAAAAATGTTTTAGTTATTAAACTTTGATTTTAACTATTTTAACTATTCATTAAATAAAATAATATTAAATGTCATAATCTAATCCAAGTGGACCTAAATGGTCATATTATATTCATAAGGTTGTTTTTGGTCGAATTACACTTAACCAATAGAATTAGGACATGTGTTAGGGTAATAGTAATATCATATTTACCCTTAGTTACCCTATTTACTATTAACCGCGGTAAAAAAAAGTAAAAAGTTACTATTCACCAAAAAATTATTTTTATCTAATTGAACCACATTTACTTACTAATATCAACTGTGTCTATCGGATTTTTGAAATTCCATTCATAGAAGCGGTAAAATTAAGTTTTATGAAAAATTCAGTTTTTAACCTACCACTTAGTGGTTTCACTATTCATCAAAAATTGAAAGTTTTCAGAAAAATACCAAAATTTCACCCTAGGATAATTTCGGTATTCTGAATCCAAAAATGAAGTCCATTTTGAAAGATAAAATTTCCAAAAGTGGTTATTACTATTCATAACGGCTATTTTAAATAATATTTTAATAGCATATCGTCGTTTAGTGAAACTCGGTATTGCGTACAACGCAAGCTATCGAGGAAGGTCGCGATTGCGTGTAAAGTAAGACAAGCTAGTATGTAGTGAAAGATTACTTTGATGATATATATATAACATAAAAACAAAATATTACTCATAAAAATCTCGGGTGTTACATTCTACCCCCCTTAAAAATAATTTCGCCCACGAAATTCGTCACTTTGTAACAAACAGATGAGGATACTTCTCCCTCATCATATCCTCAAGCTCCCATGTAGCTTCTTCAAGTTGGTGGTTCCTCCATAAAACTTTCACCAATCGGGTGGTCTTGTTTCGTAGGACTTTTTCACTATGATCCAGAATCTCTATCAGTTGTTCTTCATAAGAAAGATCTTGCTCCAGCGGTACAACTTCTGAGCTGAGTACATGTGAAGGATCAGGTATGTACTTTCTCAGGAGAGATACATGGAACACATCGTGAACTTGAGAGAGATTTGGTGGAAGCGCCAATAGGTAAGCTATCTTTCCAACACGATCCAGTATTTCAAAAGGACTGATATATCTAGGGCTCAACTTCCCCTTCATTCCAAATCTCATAACCCTCTTCCAGGGAGATATTCGTAAGAACACTTTATCACCCACTTCAAACTCTAGGTCTTTTCTTCAGTTGTCGGCATAACTTTTTTGTCGACTCTGAGCTGCTCTTATGTTTTGTTGAATAGATCTGACCTTTTCTGCCATTTCATCAAGGAGATCAGGTCCTAATAGCTTTCTTTTCCCAACTTCATCCCAGCAAGTTGGAGTCCTGCATTTCTTTTCATAGAGAGCTTTATAAGGAGCCATCTGAATACTGGAGTGAAAGCTATTATTATAAGAAAATTGCACCAAAGGTAGGTGTTGATCCCAACCTCCTTTGAAATCCATAGAGCAAGCTCTCAACATATCTTCTAGGGTTTGAATTGTTCTCTCAGACTGACCATCTGTCTGAGGATGATAAGCAGTGCTGAAACTCAACTCTGTATCCAGAGTATGCTGAAGACTTCTCTAGAACTTCGAGGTAAATCTTGGATCCCGATCAGATATAATAGAAAGTGGTACTCCATGCAATCTTACCACTTCCTTTACATATATCCTGGCAAGCTGATCTAGAGAGAAATCCTCTCTAATAGCAATGAAGTGTGCAGACTTTGTAAGACGATCAACTATGACCCAGATAGCATTATTGCCTTTGGATGTTTTAGGAAGTCCTGTGACAAAGTCCATAGTGATGTTTTCCCATTTCCATTCGGGTATGGGTAATGGTTGTAACATCCCCTTAGACTTCTGTCTCTCAGCTTTAACTTGTTGACAAACCAAGCATCGAGAGACATATTCAGCAACATCTCTTTTCATGCCATCCCACCAGAAGTACTCTTTCAGGTCCCTATACATATTCGTGCTTCCAGGATGAATAGAGAATGAAGAACTATGATCCTCATCCAGCAGCTCCTTCTTTAATTCGGGGATGGGAGGAACACAAACCCGATTCCTGAACTTTATTATCCCATCACAATCAAGGTTGAATTCAGGAACATTTCTCACCTTCTTTTGTAACTCTACATCTTCTTTCTGTGCCTCTTTAATCTTCACATGTATAGACGGTTGAACATTCATTTGAGAAAGATAAGATATTCCCCCTTCCATTATAATTCCAAGATCCATCCTTTGTAAATCCATAAATATTGGATCTTTTGTGATCCTCATCGTGGATAAACTAGCATGGTCTTGTCGACTTAATGTATCTGCCACCTTGTTTGCTTTCCCAGGGTGGTAATGGATTGAGCAGTCATAATCCTTAATCAGATACAACCATCTTCTTTGACGCATATTCAGCTCCTTTTGTGTGAAAATATACTTTAAACTTTTATGATCAGTATAAATATCACACCTTTCACCATAAAGGTAATGCCTCCAAATCTTTAATGCAAATATTACCACAGCTAACTCCAAATCATGTGTTGGGTAATTTTGCTCATGGATTTTCAACTGTCGTGAGGCATAAGCTATCACCATATCATTTTGCATAAGAACACACCCCAATCCCTTCTTGGATGCATCACTGTAGATCACAAACCTTTCTCCACTACAAGGAAGTGTGAGCACAGGTGCACTGGATAACCTTCTTTTCAACTCCTTGAAATTCTCTTCACATTCCTCTGTCCAAACAAACTTAACTCCTTTCCGAGTCAACTTGGTGAGTGGATTATATAATCGTGAAAAAGCTTTTACAAAACGTCGATAATATCCAGCCAAACCAAGAAAACTTCGGATCTCAGTTACTGTTGTTGGTCTCAACCATCTTTCGATAACCTCTGTTTTTGCTGGATCCACAGATATCCCCTCTTTTGAGATTATGTGACCCAAAAATGCAACGTTTTGAAGCCAAAATTCACACTTGGTAAATTTGGCATAAAGCTTCTCCTTTCTCAGGGTATTCAATATAATTATCAAGTGATCTTCATGCTCTTCCTTGCTCTTTGAATAGACAAGAATATCATCTATAAAGACTACCACAAATTGATCAAGATAGTCTCTAAAGACTCTATTCATTAGATCCATGAAGATAGTAGGGGCATTATTAAGACCAAATGGCATCACTATAAATTCATAGTGTCCATACCTTGTATGGAAAGCCGTCTTTGGTATATCCTACCTTTTGACCCTTAATTGATGATACCCTGAACGAAGATCAATCTTGGAAAAGTATTGAGCTCCGCGTAGTTGGTCAAATAAGTCATCAATGCGTGGGAGAGGATATTTGTTCTTGATAGTGATCTTGTTAAGTTCTCGATAATCAATGCAGAGTCTCATTGATCCATCTTTCTTCTTAACAAATAGAACAGGTGCTCCCCAAGGTGACGCACTAGGGCGTATGAATCCCTTATCAAGATTCTCTTGGAGTTTCTTCTTCAATTCCTGTAACTCAATTGGGGCCATTCTATAAGGTGTCTTTGAAATAGGAAAAGCACCCGGTACGAGTTCTATTGAAAACTCAACTTCACGATTTGGTGGAAGACCTGGTAATTCCTCTGGAAAGACTTCATCAAACTCCCGTATGATGGGAATATTCTTAATCGTGAGTTTCTCACCAACCATTTGAGATAAATAACCTTCATTTAGTGGAATCAAGACCCATAAGATGGAAGGAATTTCCACTGGAAGGTTATATTCATCCTTGCATCGATAGACGATCGTAGATTGATCTGGAATATGAAATGTGACTTCCCTTCTTTGGCAATTGATATGAGCTCCATGTAGAGAAAGCCAATCCATGCCAAGAATCACATAAAATTCCACTATAGGAAGGATCACAAGATTTGCAGGAAGCACTTTCCCACAAACTTCAATCAGAGAAGAATTATAAACTTTTGATGCGACTATTGTGCCATTAGGTGTTGTCACAGCTAACTCAACATCTAATCGTTTAGGTAATACGGTGATACCCTTATAAAATTTTTTAGAAATAAAAGAGTGGGTGGATCCAGAATCAAATAAAACATTTTCTACTTTAGAGTGGATGGTAAGTGTACCTTTCACCACATCGTTATCGTACTCCACATCGCTAATAGAAATTTCATGTGACTTTCTTTTGTCTTTAGCCTTAAGAGTTTTTTGATGTCGACCATCATCATCAACCCTTGGATTTGGGCATTGATTGGCATAATGCCCCATATCCTTGCACTTGAAACATTGAAGTGTAGTAGGTTCATTCTGTGTATCCCTTCCTTTGTTTGCATCATTAGACATCTTCTTCCCATTATCACAGCATTCAAATGCCCTATGACCTTCCTTTACACATTTGAAACATTTACTTGTACCTTTAAGAAAACTCCCTCCATTTTTCTTTCCACACTTTGAGCATAAGGGATAGCTCATCTTCTTTTCAGTGTGCTCTTTAGATTTTCCTTTGAATTCCATTTTCCTCTTCTTATCAAACCCATATGATTGATGGGTTACTCCAATCTCCATCTCAACTTTGAGAGCACATCGAACAATTTCCTCGTAGCTATTGAAGTCCCTTATGGCTAAGGCCCTTCGAAGACTTGGTTTTAAGCCACTAAAGAATCGATCGATCTTACTCTCAGGTTGGATAATAATACCAGAAGCATACCTTGCAAGTCTTGTAAAATTTTCTTCATAGGTACCAACAGATTCATCATCCTTTTACTTCAGTTCGAGAAACTCTTTCTCCATCTTTGTTCGGAGAATACGATGGAAGTATTTATTGAAAAATAAGTTCTTGAACTCGTCCCATTCCATGGACTCAATTTCATCCCTTTGCCTCATATTCCTAATAAGATTCCACCATTGATCAGCATCACCTTCCAAACGATACACCGCTAAGATGACTTTATCATGCTCAGAACATTGAAGAACTGAAAATATCTTTTCAGTAGTAATAATCCATTGTTCAGCAACTAATGGATCAGTAGACCTTCTGAATGAAGGTGGACGTTGTCTCATGAAGGATTCAACAGAATGTTGCTCCTTCCTTTGCTCGTTTGTAAATCCCGCATGATTCATAGCTTGAGAAAGTTGTGTGAGCATGGCTACAAGATTTTTCATTCCATATCCCATAACGTTTGGTTGCTCAGGGGGACAATCATTGCATTGCCCGTCGCATTCCGCATTAACACGGTTCCTCCGGGTTCCAGCCATTGACTAAAACCAAGAAGAATAGTGTGAGCAACACTAATTATAATAGGAAAACCACATAATCCAGAATAAAATTTCACACTTAAGGTCTTATCCTAGGGTATTCATGGTCATTTCTTAAACACTAAGATTGTGTTCTATGCTTAGAATTATCCTTAGGGTTCTTACGAAGGCTTTCGCATCAAAGTTTCAAAAGGTTGACTATAACTTTCCTCTGATACCAACTATAACGACCCATACTTTACATACATTGTTAATACTTCAAAATTGAAGCATACTTATTACAACATATAACAAAACCACGAAAGGACCGTATAGGTATAGTGTCTTTAGAAACTGGGAAACATAAACAACTGGTTCATAAATCTTCTACAGTGTCTCCCATTTATTTCATCATATATAGGGTCCCTTTTAGCATATTCTACTTAATATCCATCTTCTTGACCTGGGGAAAAGAAAACATACAAAAAAAGGGTGATCTCAAATGCTCAGCAAGGGCAAATAAAGGAAATAAAAATCATATCATATCTTTTTTAAAATCATAACCTGCAAAAGAGATCATAATATCTTAACATGGAATAAATCATAGAAGTGAAAATGAGATCCCCATAATCATATCATAAAACTTGAAACTTTGTGGCATGCACACATAATCATGGAAAATCATTTCTTGTTAGTCGTGACTCATTGCCAAGACTATCTTAGCAGACAAAGTCCATTTCTGAACCGAGTTCACTCCTCGTTTCAGTCATGTATCATTGAACCGAAATAACCTTCCGTTCCAGTCATGTCTATCTCATGAGATATAAATCTTTACCCAATGCATTGGAGGGAGATATAGGTCCCACCCATCTTATAATGAATCCTTTCTTATGTGTTCCACATAATCATAAATCATACATCATCGCATAACACATGTAACAAAAATGGGATTCTTGAAACATAATGACATCATAAAACAAATAATATAAGGTAAATGAATTCATAAAAATAATTCCCTCACAACATAATCAAATCAATGTAATAATAGGGATAAAAACAGAACCCTTTATTATCTTAGATGGAAAATAATTTTGATAAAACACTTGAACTCCATTCTTGAGGAAAATATCCTTTCTTCTTCAAAAACACTTTTCTTTTCTTAACAAGGCATAAATTTATAAACTAAAAGAAGTTGATTAAATATAAACTTTAAAACTTGTAAAGGAAGATTCTTGGAAATAATGTTTTAAAAATCCATTCATGCCATATAAGTTAAAAAAACATTCTTCGTAATTTTGTCGGAAAAGTCAAAAAGTACCTCGTACGAAAAAACGACAAAAGATTCCTTTCATATTCTTTACTAAAAACTCACCGAAGGGTAAAATTGGATTTAAACTATTGTAAGTGGATGGAAACAATATTAAATATTGAGGGAACATGGATGTGGATGATAAAATACACCCCAGTAAATACCAAAGTATAAACAATCTCGGATAAAAATGAGATTGTGATATTATCCTTACCTCAGGTCCGATTTGCTTTGTACGTGTCCGAAGCTCCTGTATAATGGTTTAAATAATGTTATTGACTTATTATAGAATCATACATATTGATATGATATCATATATGGTCATATTCTTAGCTTCTTATTAGTAATATTTCATTGTTACTTGTTACTCGGGTCTTTATTGCCTTTTGTTCTTATGCATGTTTTGCCGAATAATTTCTTATTCTTATTTTAAGGTTATAGATACCTTATATCCAGAATGGTATTAGTGTAACATATATCATATTTATTCATTCAATTCATTTATATAATTACTATGTAATGATGATCATGTAGAATGAGTCGCATCACATCGTGGAGACGATATTCCGTACGTACACACGAGTGATGATATCGTTCCTATGATCGTGGAATTGTATTGGAGTGTATGCATACTATTTCAGAATCAATATCACTTTTTAATAGTCATATATAGTCATTATTTACACCATTATACCCATCCAAGTAAGGTGGTGGTGGAAAATAGATTACACCACGACGTGGAGACAGTATTCCGTACGTACGCACGCGCGGTGATTTCATTTTTCCGTAGGATGGATAGAAGAAAAATTAGGGTTGTTTCATATTTATAATAACATATCAGTATGTAAGTAATACTGATGTTATTACTTTATCATGAAACAACTCAAGAAGAAGAAGTTAAAGAAGAAAGAAATTGAAAAGATCGGTAATGGATATTACCTCTCCTTTTAAACGCCTCTTTGAATCCTCCACTTAGGGAACTAAGATTGGTCTTTGAAGAAGACCAGGACCTCTAGGATTATTCTAGGGAAGTGGAGAAGGGATTTTGGCAGGGGTTTGCCGAGCTTGGGTGCCCAAATTTGTGTGAGGAGGAGGGGGAGGAGGTGCCTTTTTATAAGGGAGGAGAGGGGCACCTTAGGAATATCTCAAAATATTATTTTTTATTAAAGTCAAAATCGGTTTATAATGGTTCCAAAGGGTCTTATTTCGAAGGTAAAGTGGGGATGGGTCGAAATCCTATCAACCAATAGGATTTAGACAAGTTTAGGTTATTATTTTAACCTTATCAATTAGATTTAACTCTAAGTTAAATAATTTAACTTTTACCGTGTCTTTTTGTTTTCTTACACTATATGGTTAATACACTTACTATAACATGCCAAATGAACCCCAAGTTGTTTATTATTAATATATATATCCTTATCTAAGTCATTTGGCCGAACCTTAGATTTTTAGGTATAAAATAACAATTAATAATATAATATTTGATTTAAAAACTATTTTGTGTCAATTTTGACACTATTTGATATATGATTTTTGTGAAAGTCATTATAGAATTATATGTTCGAAACAAGTTGATTAAATCAACACTAATATATCATAGTAACCTATAAAATTAGTGGAATTCATAAAAAGTCTCAAATTACATTTATTTGGGCATTTATAACATCAATTATGTTAACATTTCCTTAAAAGGGTAATTACTGCATCATCATTGTGTCATTAATTTATTTAAAGTCTAAAAATTATAAATAAAATATCATTATGTAGGAAATCTTTTTAGCTTTCTAATGAATATTTATAATCGAATTTATCTTATGTATAAACCCATATTAAAAATGTTTTAGTTATTAAACTTTGATTTTAACTATTTTAACTATTCATTAAATAAAATAATATTAAATGTCATAATCTAATCCAAGTGGAACTAAATGGTCATATTATATTCATAAGGTTGTTTTTGGTCGAATTAAACTTATCCAATATAATTAGGACATGTGTTAGGGTAACAGTAATATCATATTTACCCTTAGTTACCCTATTTACTATTAACCACGGGGAAAAAAGTAAAAAGTTACTATTCACCAAAAAATTATTTTTATCTCATTGAACCACATTTTACTTACTGATATCAACTGTGTCTGTCGGATTTTCAAAATTCCATTCATATAAGCAGTAAAATTATGTTTTATGCAAAATTCAGTTTTTAACCTACCACTTAGTGGTTTCACTATTCATCAAAAATTGAATGTTTTCAGAAAAATACCAAAATTTCACCCTAGGCTAATTTAGGTATTCCGAATCCAAAAATGATGTCCATTTTGAAAGATAAAATTTCAAAAAGTGGTTAATACTATTTATAATGGCTATTTTAAATAATATTTTAATAGCATATCGCCGTTTAGTGAAACTCGGTATTGCGTACAACGCAAGCTAACGAGGAAGGTCGCGATTGCGTGTAAAGTAAGCCAAGCTAGTATGTAGTGAAAGATTCCTTTGATGATATATATATAACATAAAAACAAAATATTACTCATAAAAATCTCGGGTGTTACATGGATCCTACATAGTGAATTCCGATCCGTGATCCACTACACTTCCTAGGTTCCTGACACTCACTTGATTCAATGTCTAAATAATGTGGATTAAAAATATTACCATTGAGGTGTTTGATCGAGGATTTTCCTATAGAATGTTTCCCACAGTGTGGTCAACCAGATTCAGAAGATCACTTCTAGGAGGAATCATATGATAATCACAATATAATAACATATCATTTTTTTGATAAAAATTCCAAAATTATCAGTCCAACTTCAATAATTCATGTAAATTTCTTTAAAAAATGGAAATTTAAATGAATATGAGTTCTAAAGATAAAAAATTACATAAAAAATGAAAAAATCCATTTAAATAAACCCCCCATTTACTTCATTCAAATGAAATCAAACTCGAAGTCTCAATCATGGTGAAAATTTTATGACCACCCATTGTAACTAAAGTTTAGACATGAAAGCGAGCTGGCTTGGAACCCTCCCACACTTACTAACTGAATATTGAAGATCTTATCTCCTATCTAACCAAGTTAAAAAACCAAAATAAAGTTATTTTAATACACTTAAAACTGAGAATTTCCCTTGGATACCATTCTTTAACTGACCAACATGATTCAACTAGAAAACCCAACTGAGTTGTCCCACCACAATGGAGAGGCACAATAGGATAATGGAACAAGGTCTCATATATAACAAAAAAGAAATATAACCAAAGTAAAAATTAGAAGAAATAGATACAACCGAGGTCCATATAAACCAATATAAACCAGCTAAACTAGAATGTATGAAAAGACAAGACTGAAAAGTCTTTGTGTAACTAAGCGTGACCTCCAAACCAACCCTTTATGAAGGATATATTGATAAGAGAAATAAGCATGCTAAAAAATTTACTTACCTTAATATTAATGTTTAAAAACAATGTATAAATGCACCCAAAGTCAAAATTAAGGAGTGAACATAAATTACAGTAGGATTCCAACAAAAAATATATAAAAATTCTAATATCATGAATTTTGTAGTTCTATTTTTAAACCAAATAAATTTTTACACAAAAAATCAAAGATAAAAATTATTTGTAAATCATAGCATTGTCTTTTATAAAATATATTCATATTATCAAATAAAGTAATATTAAAAGGAATAAATCATGAATTATTAATCAATAAAATAAATTGAAACACTATAAGGTAAAATATAAGCAAATAAACATGACCAATCCATCATGTGAAAGAATGCGTAAAAATAACCACAACCAAACCATCATGTGGAAGCATGTGATAAAATAACCCTAACCAATCAATCATTTGAAATTATTTATGAAAATAACCATAACTAATCCATTAGGAGAAATCATGCGAGTAAGTAACAATTTCCAGTCCATCATGTGATGATCCAATCATAAAACAAAAATCATACCATTTTGAATCTAACATATGGACATACACACTAGAAATAAAAATAAATACCTAATATATGACAATGATCGATCAAAATAGTATATCCTATAGTGCAATTACAATCAATAAAGTGATGAAAACCTCAAGTGGAATTACACACACTATGAGTGACATGTTTTTTCCCAATGAACCCAAGGTTACCCAATTTTCTAAGATTATCCAAAACTATTTAAAATGTAATCATCATAATTTATAAAAAAATTCAATGAAAATTCAAAACTCTCAATTCATGAAACCCCATTATTATACCATAACCAATATTGAAAAATTTAATCAAACAGTTGTTGTGGATACACTTTTTTATAGAGAAACCCCTTAAAAACATAACTTCATTCCGAAAAATACATTTTAATCACAAATGAAATTTTCAGAATGAATAAATAAATGTAATTTAAAATATAAATAATAAATTCATAGAATTATGAGTTTGGTATAGAAACACCTACCTCAAGAAAATGGGTAAAACTAATCACTTTGGAAGTGGATACTGGAGGAGAGAATATCGGGTCCTCATGATCCTTGATCCATAAGAAACACATAAATACATATAAAAACTCTTATATCTAGAATTCACATACCCTTAGGGTTCCAAAATTTTTTAGGGGAAGAGATATAATAAGTATTTAAGAAGAAAATAAAAAAATTGGATAAAAAATGATGCATACATTGAGTTGATATGTCAAGAACGAAGGAAATCCTCCTATAATCTGAATAAAGCTGCCTCTTGAGCACTAGGGAAATATTATTTTGATATAATATGATATTAAGTTTTCATTATTGGTTAATATGTGGTCCAATGTTTTTAAAATTAAAATTTAGAGCATTTAGAGTCCACACAAATGATTTTATAGATAGACCACAAGGTTAGGAGTAACTATGCACCATAATTATATACCTTATATAGAGATTCTGTATGGGGTGCATGGTTTGGATTTCAGTTACATTAAGCATGCATCAACCACATATAACCCATCTACTAAGGGTTCTACTATTTGGATAGGGTAGATTCATAGTTTGGAAAAACAATGCAACCCCTTCCAGTAGACCATGATTATGCACGTGGTCTCCTTAGAAAAACTTCGTTGTTTTCCCTAACAACTCAACAACATGACACAACCCTAGGGGCTCCCAAATTTAAAAAAACTCTCAAATCTACCCCAAAGAAAGTCCCAACCAAATCATGATGAAAATAAGGTCAAGAAGTACCTTTAAGAAATCAATGGAATGTTACATTCTTCTTCATTTCAATGGATGGGAGACCTAGTGCTTCAATGAGATGATACATTCTATTGATGACTAAACAACATTAATTCCTTTATATATTCAATCCATTCCTCTAAATTATTTAGTGATATCAATACATGGAATCAATAAGTCCAAAAAAAATTCTTGAAGGATCCTTCAAGAGTTCTCATAATACCACATAATGGATACATGAAAATCATATAAAAAATATTAAAAAAATATAATAGTGTTTGTGATCATTAAAATTAATGAATCTGGAGGAACAAATAAATTTATACCATTTTTATTATATGTAAAACTTGAATAAAACATAAATTAAAATAATAATATAATAATTATATTATGAAAATAATGATAATATTAAAAATATAATAAAATATTTCTTTACTAATACACCATGATATCGAGATTTTTGCATCGCTTTGAATAAAAACAAAACTGAACATAAACAATCTCCACTCAACATAAAATTTTTCCCCATATCTTAATTATTTCTCCCATTTTAAATAGCTGAAAAATTATCCCGCTTTATACTATAAAAAATAAATCAAATAAATAGTTAAAGATAAAAATTTAAATATAATCTTAAACTACAATTACAATCCTATACATTTTCGAGAGAGATTGAAATAAAATTTGGAAAATATTTTAGAAAACTTAAATAATTTTAAAATATATTTTCAATTATTTTAAAGATGTTATAAATAAAAATTTAATTATATTTTAAATATAATTTTGAAAATTATTTTAATTAAATAAATCTTTCAAAATGGAATTTATAAAAGTGAGTCTATTTTTAGATAATTCTAATATTAATTAGATCCAAAACCCCTAAAATAATGCCTTAGGTGAGATAATGGGAGAATAACTTATAATATATATAAATAATGGAAGAAAAAATTTAAAATGATTTAAATAAATCATACCATGATTATTTTTTAGTAATTAATTTGTTAATAAACGAACAAAAATTCCTTGGGAGTGTCAAACTAGGTGTGTAATAAAGGACCACTTCAGGTTCCAATGTTGGATAAAGGATTAAAAATATAAAAAATATTTTTGAGATGAAATAAATTGGTTCATATACACAAGAACCACATCTTCTTATTATTATTATATAGGCATGAATGTTTTTCTTGAACTATTATACGCACTTTATTATTTTTTAAATTATGAAAATTTTAAAATATTTTTATTAGATAACCAATTTGGAAAATTATTTTTATAATAAAAATTGAATAATTATCAACAAAAAAACTATTAATATATAACTATCAAAATATAATATTACCCAACACAACTTTAATATAGTTAATGAAATCAAGAGGAATGATTTTATAGTTGATATGGGATAGTAGAAAGTTGGTGGAAATAAATACAATAATAGAGTCACCTTTTTACCTTTGATATATTATTTTATTCTAAAAACAACCCTATCTAAAAGTATAAACTACCCCACTACCTCCCCTTATAAATCCACTCACAACCCACTTTAAAAATCCTAAACTCTACTAAAATACTTCATATCCACCAGATGAACTTTTAGGTTATAATGATGAAATTTAAATAATATTATTTCATGGTTCATTTAAGCTTGATTTTATTTGTAGTACATGTTATAGAACATAAGGTTATTTTAGAAAATGGGGGTGGAACATTTTTACCATTTATTAAATTGTATCACCAAAATTTTACATTCAGCTCAATAATAATGGGTTTAAAATTTAGAAACTCCTTTGCTGAAAACCCATGACATAAGAATGGTTATTAAAACATAATTTTGAAAATATAGATCCAGAAATATTATGGTCATCAATAATAAAAAAAAATTGGGTTTCCAAATTGGATAACATTAGTAGGAAGTGAAAATGTGGACATGGAAGGAAAATTTAATTCCTAAATAATGATAGGGGAGTGATAGATATCATTAATCACATGAAAGTGAATGATCATGTGAAAGTCAATGATCACATAACCACAAACCAATGAGGTGTGAAAATGGGCATAAATAAATCAAAAACGAAGGAATTTGGATAACATTTTTATTTCAGGATCATTTTCCAAGAGTTATAGAATTACTCTACAATCTAGAGTATGAAAATCAATTAATATATTTACTTTATCTTTTCATATAAAAAAATTCAATTTCATCCTTTGGTTTTATGTTTCAATAATTTTCCACATTTTTTCATTTTTACACCAAATATCGAGTATGAATATTAAATTTATGAAGCACTATAATAAACTTCCGATTGATAATGAGGTATATAAAAGGATAAAATTATTTTCTTCATATATTTTCTATAACAAAAATTATTACTTGAAGGTAAGATAATTTCGAAATTGAATAAACCCTCATATGAGGAAATTGTACATTAATCTCAAAAAATCAACAATAAAACAAAAAGTTCAAATAAAATCCTTTCATAAATAATGAACTTGATATCCTTAATAACCTCAATAAGAACATATAAACATTAATGTTTATCTCATAAAATTCAACATTCTTCCAAAAAAATGGAATAGATTTATTTCAAAATGACATTTATGTTAAACAATAAGACACACCAAAGGGTTACTTATAGTTCAACCAAATATAATGTAACACCCCAAGCTTCCACGGTACGCTTCTCTTTGAATAATGCAATAGCTTGCATTGTACGCAACTTCGAGTTCTAACACACCACAAACAATCAAACTAGCCGTTATGATTACTAATACCCACTTTTTGAAATATTATAAATTTTATCATTCAAAATGGACTTCATTTTTGGATTCAGAATATCAAAATTAGCTAAGGGTGATTTTTTGGTATTTTTCTGAAAACTTTCCATTTTTGATGAATAGTGAAAAACACTAAGTTATAGTTTAAAACTGAATTTTTATTTAAATAATTATTTATTTTATTTAAATTTATTTTAGGTCAAAATAGATACATAATACTTATATAAGTTCAATTTAATTCATTAGAGTCAGTTTATAATAATTTTTGATATATAAAAATTTTAGTGATCTTTTTACCATCTTTTACCCACCTCCTAGGAGTATTTGAAAATTTACATAAAACATAATTTTACCAATTATGTGAGTTGAATTTCAAAAATCTAAGAGACAAGGTTGATATTAGTAAGAAAAATATGGTTCAATAAGATGAAAATAATTTTTGGTGAATAGTAACCTTTTACTTTTATTTACCACGGTAAAAAGTAAATAGGGTAATTGAAGGTAAAAATGATATTAATATTACCCTAAAATATGTCTTAATTCTATTAGATAAGTATTATTCGACCAAAAACAACCTTATCAATTAAATATGAACCTATTTGGTCAACTTGGACTAGATTAGGACATTTATTATTATTTTATTTAAAAAAAAGTTAAAATCAATGTTTAATAAATAAAACATTTCTAATATATGGTTATACTTAAGATAAATTCGATTATAAATATTCATTAGAAAGCTAAAGATATTTCCTAAATAATGGTATTTTATTTATAATTTCTTGACATTAAATAAGTTAATTTATTTATGACACAATGGTGATGCAGTAATTACCTTATTAATGAAATATTAAAATAATTGATATTTTAAATACCCAAATAAATGTAATTTAAGACTTTTTTTGAATTAAACTAATTTTATAGGTTAATATGACATGTTAGGGTTTATTAAATTAGTTAATTTAGAAGTAATAATGCTGTTATGAATTTTACAAAAACAAAATACCAAATAGTATCAAAATTGTCAAAAAAGAGTTTTTAAAACAAATATTATATTATTAATTTATATTCTATTCCTAAAAATCTAAGGTTCAGAAAAATGACTTAGATAAGGTTATATATATAAATAATGAACCACTTGGGGTTCTATTGGCTTGTTATAGTAAGTTTATTAACCATATAATATATAAAGACAAAGAGACATGATAAATGTCAAAAAAATTAACTAAGAGTTAAATCTAAATGATAAGGTTAATATGGTGACCTAAAGCTGTCTAACATCTATTTTTTGAAAGGATTTCGACCCATACCCACCCTAGACTTGAAATAAGTCACTTTTGAGCCATTATAAACTGAATGTGAATTTATTATAAAATAATATTTTATGTTTTTCCTAAGGTGCCCCTCACCCATCTTATAAAAGGACACTTCTCCTTCTCTAAAATTCAAACTTTCAAAGCCTTTTTGATCAGCTAAACCCTGTAAAAATATTCTCTCAATTTCCCTCACTTAATCCTAGAGGCTTTCCTTTAGTCAGAAAGCCACTTTAAGGAGCCCTTTTGATCAAATCAAAAGGAAGAACCCAAAAAAGAGGTAAATATTTCATCGCCTCTTTCAAGTTCTTTTCTTCTTTCACTTCTTCATTCCTTTTTATTTCCATTATAAAATAATAAATCTAGTATATTCAATATTCGGTGATGTTATTATAAATATGTTACAACCATATTCATTATTCTATACATCCTTTGAATGACATGTCACCATATGTGCTTACGTACGACTTACCATCTCCACGTTGTGGTGTAGTTGTTATTCAATACATTATTATTTGGATGGGTATAATAGTGATGTATTATTGATGTAAATAATAAATATAACATTATAAGTATTCTGTATATATGATATACTATCCAATTATATAAGTTTTAATATCAAAATAATGATATTTTCGCTCGTGCGTACGTATAGAATACCGTCTCCTCGAACACGATGAGATTCATTACCCATCGTATCCATTCAAGAATAATTTTCATTAGATGATTAAAAATAATGGTTAAAGACTTGATATCATTCTGTATATGAATAATATACATCCCATACATAACAAATATTACTCACATAACAAATAATATAAAGGAAAATGAATCTGTTAGCACATGAAACAACGATAATTCTAAGATATTATTAACAAAGCAATGTTAAAAGATCATATATGATATCATATAAATGTATGTGATTCTTGTATAATTTAATAACAATTATTTCACAATTATACATGAGTTTAACCTAACCTCGACCAAATAAAAGTACAAGGTAAGAGTTTATTTCATAATCTCTTCATTATCCGAGGTTGTTTATACGTAATTATCTACTAGGACCTCTTTATCATACACATCCATGTTTCCTAAAAATTTATTTCAAAACATTATTACTATTTTAAAAACTATGGGTTAATGTAATTTATACCCTTTTTATAATTTTTTATTAGATGTTTATAAATGAATCTTTCCATCGTTTTCCAAACAAGGTCCATTTTAACCTTTTCGATAAAATTAAGGTAAGAATCTTCTTTTAACTTATACGGTGGGTTCGACTATTTTTTGCCGTTATAAAATCATTGAAGCTTCCCTTACAAGATTATAAGAATATTTTCAAATATAAATGTTTCCTTTTATAATTATGTGACCTTTAAATGATTTCAAAATAGAAAGAGATATTTCTCTCAAATAGTTTTAATTTCATCTATGTCAACATCCTTTAATGGATTTTAAGATTATTTGAAGTTGATTTATTATGATACAAAACTTCTATATTGTATTCAAGGATTTGTGATATGTTTGACTGTGGATGTGTTAATTTTATACCATTCATGGTTTATGGAGAAAGTATTTACATTTTATATGCTAGTTTTAATACGAATGTTTATGTTATGTTTAAACCTATTTATATGAGGAATGCATCAAACATAGTAAGTGATGGGTGGAGCCCTCTATAGCACCTCGATGCATCGGTAGGTCTCATGAGATAAACTAGTGTCATGGAACAAGGATTTGAAAAAATATTAATTGTAGTCTTGGCATAAGGCCTTGACTATGTGGTAATGAAAGTCTGGCATTATACATTCCATCATTATAAAAGTTGTTATTGATATTGCATGTGATTATTCGACTAGTAGAATATCCATGTGAATAAATAAATGGAATTATTTCATTTTTTCCATATTATGCTGAAGTTCAAGTTTAAAAGGATTTTGTTTCAGATATATATTTCCTTAAATATTTATTCTTATTTACAAAAGTTTCCACTATATTGTTATCCTTACTGAGCATCTGAGCTCACCCCTTTCCATGTTTTATTTTTCCCAGGATGTGAAGAAGTATACTATGACTGGCCTGCATGGATAGTCTATAGGATCTCAGTGTTGTATATGGAAACAATGTTATTGTAGTTTTCCATTTATTATGTATTGTAAACCTTATGAATGTATCTAGTATTTCCAAGGCTACTAAACTAATTAGTATTTATAGACTTGATCTTTTGTGATAATGCCAATATTATGTAATAATGCACTAAATTTGGGTAACTAGGGTCAGGGAGTTACAGTTGGTATCATAAGAAGTTTAGTACAAACCTTGAAATCTAGACTTAGATAAACTCTGATTAGAGCACATTAACCTAAGATAAACTTTAAGGATTAGTATAGAAGAACTTCCTAGAATTTTGGTATTTTAGAGATTTTTTGAGTTTTCTAAGAAATACATCCATGTTTGGATATGAGTAGGTAGAGGTGGTTCTGGAACATATGTACCTAGGGGTTAAACCTGAAAACACATCTTGAGATAAACTTGAATGAAAACTAGTGCACGTCAATGGGCCTTGCTGCACTCTTGGTTACGACACTCCCGGGGGATATGCTTAGGATAATTCTCATTTTCTCTACAAACCATTATGAAGGGTTTATGAGTATATACTTCCTCAAATAAAACATTTTTATGATTATGGATTATATCCATAAACTATGTGGTTTATGTTAAGTGTTTTACAAGTTGAGATTTATGTATTTCGATTCATAAACTAATCTAGTTTATTCCATTGTTTAGAAATGGGGCCTAATGGATGGAATGGAAACCGTATCAATGCATGAAATCCATGTAGAGATTTCCCTCCTGCTCAAGATAATTATAGTGGAGATGGTGATACAACTGGTGAAAATCAGCTTATCACTATATGGGGACAACTCACTCAGGTTAGGAATAATAACCTTACCCGTATGGAGCACCGGGATCCACAGTGTGGAGGGTCAATGTTAGATCACTTCATGAGGAAACAACCACAGACATTCAATGGGAGTACAAATCCACTAGTAGCCGAGAAATGGATAAATTCCGTTCAGAAAATATTTCATGCCTTGGGGAGTAGCGAAAGGGAAAGAGTTGTCATGGATGTTTACCCCCTCACTGGAGATGCTGATCAATGTTGGTCATTGATTCAAAACACAAAGGAAGATGATGAAGTATCAAATATTTAATGGAGGGAGTTTAAAGTGATTTTCTTAGAAAAATAATTTCCTCGTGACCATCAGGAAGATATGGAAAGGAAATTTCTGAGTCTAAGGAAAAAGGATGACGAGAATGTCGCAAAGTATAAAGCTAACTATACATGGTTAACGAGGAATGATACAGATTATATACCTAACCTAAGAAGTAATATTGATCATTTCTTTGATGTGTTAAAACTATTTTTTCGTCGATCATTAGTCTCACAATACTTCTCGTCATACGAAGATATTGTATCATGTGATATCAAGACAAAAAAGGAATTCTCTACGTTTTTTGACTTTAAAGCAAAGCAAGAGAAGTAGAGATTTGTTGATCACTATAGAAATGGAAATAATGTGTAGAAGGGAAAAGTTTAATATCCATCCTACAATAAATGTGGGAAGAAACACCATGGTACTTTCTTGAATTGAATGAGAGTCTGTAAAAAGTGTGGTGAAAAAGGCCACCAAGCTCGTGATTTCAAGGGGAAAAAAGAAGCTACCAATGTTCAATGCTAAAATTGGAGGGAGATGGGACATTATGCAAATGAATGTCCTAAGCATCAGGGAAACTTACCTCAGAAACGGCCAAGGGATCAAGGTGAAGCTTATGCGATCACTACTACTAAGCTTGAAGCTCCGAAAGATATGGTGGTAGGTATTTTAATGGTTTCCTCATGTTTAGAAAATGATTTATTTGATTATGGATCATCACATTGTTTCATATCTTACTAGTTTGCTAAGAAAATTAGATATTTCTAATTTGATTTAATAAGAAATTTGTCAGTCAAAACTCCTAAGGGAAGTATCATCACCACAATGTTTTGTGAATCAGTTTGCATTAGAGCATATAAATGTTTTTTATTTGATGATCTCATCGTCATTCCCATGATTGAATTTGATATAATCCTCTGTATGGATTGGATTTCAGACCATGATGCAAAAATTAATTTTAAGAATATGGAGGTTACTATTTTTGATGATGATGATAAAGAACACCTTATCTTTAGAGCAGAATCATCACCACCTAATTCTTATCTAGATCCACCCCTAGTATCTCAACGAAATTCAATTATTTGGTTAGAAGAGAATGAAATAACTATGGATGAGGAAAGGAATGTGCTAATAGAGGATATACCTATTTTTCAAGAATATGTTAATTTTTTCTAGAGGATTTACCTGGACAACCTCCAGAATGATAAATTGAGTTTTCCATTGACTTAATTCCTGGTTCAAGGCCCACATCGAAGAACCCTTATAGAATGGCCACTATGGAATTAGTTGAACTAAAGAAACAACAATAGGAATTGAGTAATAAGAGATTTATTTGCGCCAGTGTTTTTCCTTGGGGAGCCCCTGTTCTTTTTGTTAAGAAGAAAGTTGGATCTACGAGGTTGTGCATTGGATATAGGGAGATCAATGCTATAACAATAAAGAACAATTATCACCAACCTCACATTGATGATTTATTCGACCAACTTCATGGAGCTCAATACTTTTCATAGATTTACCTTCGATCTGGATATCATCAGTTGTGTGTAAAGAAAGAAGACATTCTAAAAACAGCATTTCGAACCAGGTACGAGCATTACGAGTTTACAGTAATGACTTTTGGGCTGACTAATGCACCCTTTGTTTTCATGGATCTATATGAACAGAGTTTTCAAGGAATATCTTGATGACTTTGTAGTGGTATTTATTGATTATATCCTTGTATACTGCAAAAGGTATGAATATCAAGAAAATCACTTTCACATTATCCTAAAGACTCTTCGAAGAAATGAATTATATGGGAAGTTTAGAAAGTGTGAATTCTGGCATCAAGAGATTTCTTTTCTTGTCCATATTGTCTCTAAGGATGGAATCTCTATTGATCCTTCTATGAAAAGAGCAATCCAATAATGGCCAGCACCAACGAGTACAACTGAGGTACGCGATTTTATTGGTTTAGCAGTTTATTATCAACGTTTCATCCAGAATTTTGCCCGATTGACTAACTCATAAACAAAGCTCACGCGTAAAGGGGTTAGATTTTTTTGAACAAAAGAGTGTGTAGAATGTTTTGAATAATTGAAGAGAATATTAGTGAATGTTCCTATCTTGACTCTAACATTAAGAAATGATGGGTTTGTTATTTATAGTGATGCTTCAAAGAATGGACATGGTTGTGTCCTTATGCAGAATGATAAGGTTATTGCCTATACATCACGACAGCTAAAAATTCATGAGCAAAACAATCCTACTCATGATCTTGAGATAACAGCTATAATATTTTCTTTAAATATATGGAGACATTTTCTCTATGGTGAAAAATGTGAGATATATCCTGATCACAAGAGTTTGAAGTATATTTTCTCACAGAAAGAACTCAACATGAGGAAAAGGAGATGGATTGAACTACTCAAGGATTATGATTGCACCATACACTACCACCCAGGGAAGGAAAATATGGTGGATGATTCTTTGAGAAGAAAGGATCATGGAGTTTTGAACAAGATGATAGTTAAAAGGGATCCTATTTTCATTGATCTAGTGAAGATGGATATGGGAATTACCATGGAAGGTGAAACATCGATACTTTTTCAAATAGTTGCCAAACCATCCTTACTAGAAATGATAATGAGTTCTCAGACTGATGATGAAGAGTTTCAAAAGAATATTAAATCCATGAATGATGGGAGATTGAGTGACTTTTTGTATGAAGACTAAAATTTGAAATTTGGGAAGAGACATTGTGTTCCCGACGTACTTGATCTAAAAAGGGAATTGTTGGTTGATTCTCATTGTTCCAATTTCTCTATACACCCTAGTAGAACTAAGATGTATAAAGATTTAAAGGAACATTTTTGGTGGGACAACATGAAGAGGAATATTATTGATTTTGTGTCAAGGTTTATTATTTTTCTATAAGTGAAAGCTAGAAGGAAAAAACCTGGAGGAGTCATGCAACATCTTCCCATACCTGAGGGGAAATGGGATAATATTACGATGGACTTTTTCAGGGGACTACCAAAGACTCCTAGAAAGAATGATGCAATATCAGTAATTATTGATCATCTTACCAAGTCATCATGTTTTCTTACTATAATAGAAGATTTAACACTTGAACGATTAGGAAGAATATATATTAATGACGTTTTAAGACATCATGGAGTACCACTATCAATTATTTCAGATCGTGATCCACGTTTTACATCAAGATTCTGGAAAAGTCTTCAGAATTCCCGGGATACTGAACTTCGTTTGAGCACTTCCTACCACCCCCAAATTGATGGAAAATCAGAACAGACTATTCAAATGTTAAAAGACATGTTGAGATCATACTCACTTTGCTTTCAAGGTATGTGGGATCAATATTACCTATGGTATAATTTTCCTATAACAATAGCTTCCATTAAAGTATTCAGATGGCACCATATAAAGCATTATACAGAAAGAGATGTCACACACCAACTTGTTGGGATGATGTTGGTGAAGGAGAAGTCGTAGGCCCAGAACTTGTGGAGGAAACATTGGAAAAGGTGAAGTTAATCCAAAACCACATCAAGGCAGCTCAAAGTAGGCATAAGGGCTATGCTGATAATTGAAGGAAGGGTTTGGAATTTTAGGTTGGAGATCATCTTTTCTTGAAGGTATCTCCATGGAAGGGTGTTATACATTTTGTTAAGGAGGGTAAATTGAGTCCCAGGTACATTGGAGCTTTTGAAATTCTAAAATGAATTGGGGCTGTAGCTTAACGTTTGGCAATGCCGCCATGACTCTCCAAAGTCCACGATGTGTTCCACATATCACTGTTGAGAAAATACATGCCTGACCTAACACATGTACTCACCTAAAAGGAATTATAACTGGAACCCAATCTGTCTTATTGTGAAGAGCCCATCAAGATTCTTGATACTAGAGAACAAGTGTTGAGAAACCAGACAACTCGTCTGGTAAAAGATCTATGAAGAAACCATAAGATGGAAGAGGGAACGTGGGAACCTAAGGAACTAATGATGAAGAACCACCCAAGTCTGTTTATGTAGTAATATTATAGAATTTTTTAGAATGAAATTATATGAAGGAGGGGAAAATGTTACACCCCAAGCGTCAATGATAAACTTCTCTTTGAATAATGCAATAGCTTGCATTGTACGCAACTTCGAGTTCTAACACACCACAACCAATCAAACTAGACTTTATGAATAGTAATACACACTTTTTGAAATTTTATAAAATTTACCTTTCAAAATGGACTTCATTTTTGGATTTGGAATATCGAAATTAGCTTAGGGTGAATTTTTGGTATTTTTCTAAAAACATTCAATTTTTAATGAATAGTGAAAAACAGTGAGTTATAATTTAAAACCGAATTTTTATTTAAATAAATATTTATTTTATTTAAAATTATTTTAGGTCAAAATAGATACATAATAATTTTATAATTTCAATGTAATTCATTATAGTTAGTTTATAATAATTTTAGATATATAAAAATTTTATTGAACTTTTTACCGTCTTCTACCGACCTCCTAAGAGAATTTGAAAATTTTAATAAAACATAATTTTACCACTTTTTTGAGTTGATTTTCAAAAATCCGAGAGACACGGTTGATATCAGTAAGTAAAATGTGGTTCAATAAGATGAAAATAATTTTTGTGAATAGTAACTTTTTACTTTTATTTACCATGGTTAAAATTAAATAGGGTAATTAAAGGTTAAAATGATATTAATATTACCCTAACACATGTACTAATTCTATTGGATAAGTATAATTTCAAAAAAAAACCTTAGGAATAAAATATGAACATATTTGTTCCACTTGGACTAGATTAGGACATTTATTATTATTTTATTTAAAGAAGTGATAAAAGAGTTAAAATCAATGTTTAATAACTAAAACATTTTTAATATAGGGTTATATATAAGATAAATTCGATTATAAATATTAATTAGAAAGCAAAAAATATTTTCTAAATAATGGTATTTTATTTATAATTTTTAGACATTAAATAATTTAATTTATTTATGACACAATGGTGATGCAGTAATTACCTTATTAATGAAATATTAAAATAATTGATATTTTAAATACCCAAATAAATGTAATTTGAGACTTTTTATGAATTCCATTAATTCTATATATTAATATGACATGTTAGGGTTGATTAAATTAATTTCTTTCGAAGTAATAATGCTGTTATAAATTTAACAAAAACAAAATACCGAATAGTGTCAAAATTGACATAAAAGAGATTTTAAAAACATATATTATATTATTAATTTATATTCTATTCCAAAAAATCTAAGGTTCTTCCAAATGACATAGATAATGTTTTATATATTAATAATGAACCACTTGGGGTTCTTATGGATTGTTATAGTATATATATTAACCATATAATATAATAATACAAAGAGACATGGTAAATGTCAAAATATTTAATTAAGAGTTAAATATAAATGATAAGGTTAATATAGTGACCTAAACCTATCTAAAATCTATTGGTTGAAAGTATTTAGACCCCTACCCACCCTAGCTCTGAAATAAGTCACTTTTGAGCCATTATAAACCGAATATGAATTTATTATAAAATAATATTTTAAGTTTTTCCTAAGGTGCCCCTCACCCCTCTTATAAAAGGGCAATTCCCCTTCTCTCAAATTCACACCTTCAAATCCTTTTTTCTCGGCCAAAACCAGCCCAAATATCCTCTCAATTTTCCTCAATTTATCTTAGAGGCCTTCTTTTAGTCATAAAGACAACTTAAAGAGCCCTTTTGATCAAATCAAAAGGAAGAACCCAAATAAGAGGAAAATATTTCATCACCTCTTTCAAGTTCATTTCTTATTCCACTTATTCTTTCCTTGTTATTTCCATTATAAAATATTACTCTAGTATCTTCTATATACTGTGATGTTATTATAAATATGGTACAACCATATTCATTATTCTATCCATCCTTTTAATTAAATGTCACTATACGTGCGTACGTACGGCTTACCGTCTCCACGTTGTGGTGTAGTTGTTATTCAATACATTATTATTTGGATGGGTATAATAATGATTTATAATTGATGTAAATAAGAAATATAACAGGATAATTATTCTGTATATATGATATACTATCCAATTATATAATATTTTAATATAAAAAAATTGATATTGTCGCTCGTGCGTACATACAGATTACCCTCTCCAAGAACGTGATGAGATTCATTGACCATCGTATCCATTCAAGACTAATTTTCATTATGTAAGAACCCAAATCTTCTTTTTAGGTATGTTTTTCCTTTTTCTGGAGTTTTTGAGAAAAGGGGAGTTTCTGGAAATATTTGAAGTACACACTCTGTACTTTATAAGTACACACCATGTACTTTGATGCTACTCGAGGCCATGTGCTGGCCATGTCATGGACACAGACACGGCCATGTAGGGGTGATGTGGAGGCCGCTTAATGTTGAGTATAGAAAAGCCTAGTACACGCCGTGTACTCCAAATGTACACACTGTGCACTTTTTTTTCATTAAACGGACCGGGCTCACGACTTAACCCCCAAAACGTCTTCTTCTCCAGCTTCTTTGACTGAGAGTGAGGGTACGACCATGGATCTTCTCTGAGCCACCGATCTTTCACCGGTTATCCGAATTGAACACCATCAGTTACAATAAAATTACAGCGGTAAGTTCTTGGTTCTTCATTGGCAGCGTTTCCTTATTCCTTATCTTATGAGAGTTCAAGTAGGTTGAATGTTTTAGAAATTTTTGTAGATCTACTCTGTTCTAGGCCAATTCACGGGCCGAAGTTCAAGTTTATTGATCTCCTAGGATCGACGTAAGTGTTTTGTTGCCTTACATTGAATGTCTTTGAGTTAATGTGAAAAATTACCGTATTCCCATGTATCTGGTGTCTCGGGTTAGGGTTTTTGATCCTCTATTAGTATCTGCCTTAGATTTATTATAGGATTGATGCTATTAGATGAATAATATTTTTTGGTTAGTTTGTTGAGGATCACCCCATGGGTGTTTCCCTTATTTTGGCTATTTATCGCCATTTGGCTTAGGTTGCCAATGAGGCAGGCCTTTTTATATGGATTTCCTGCCTTGAAATAATTGATTGCATGTATTTCCCACTATTTCTATGCTTTTTATGCATTGTAGCTATTATCCAAGTAGTTTGTTGAACTTACTTAGGGCTGTTGACAATCGTTTATGCGCAATGGGACTATTCAGGGTTGTGTGAACCTAGTGCAGTAGACTAAAGAGGGAATTGACAATTAAGGGCTTCCCTAGAGAGTCCGTTATAAATTAGTATCGTTTTCATGACCTACAGGAATTGGAATTAGTGCTTCCTCAGAGTTTCCTTAGTTACATATCGAGACTACATGGGGAATTTGACATAAATGCTTCCTCAGAGAGTCTTTAGCTATCATTGTAAGACTATAGGGGAATTGATGGTGAGAGCTTCCCAGAGTGTATGTGCCTTTTTATGATTATTTGACTAGAGGGGTCTGCCAGTATGAGCCACCCAGACAGTCAGTGTGAATATTGTTTTGTTGCTTGTGACGATTCCACCAAGCCAAAGAACAAACTTTGGTTTGGTATTTCTTGTTGTTTAGGTAGTCTGCTAAGATACATGTTGTGTTACTTTCTATGCTTTGGGATTATAGAACTATTTTCTGGATTCCTTGGTTGATAACTAAAGGATTAAATTAAGTTAATAAATAAATGTGAATGAAGATTTGTTGGATTGTTTTCTTTAGTGTACTCTTGTTTCTCTGCTGCATTTATTTTTTTTACATTTTATATATTTCTCACTGACAGTAGGGCACATATCTTGTGGTGGTTTCATACTAGGATTAGTCTCCCGCCCTGTTTGGGTCCAGCTTTTCGGCCCAAATAGGTTATATGGTTATAAGTGTGGATAGGGACTGTGGCCCCTCTACTTTAGGTACATGATTGCTGGTTGGAGCTGGAGAGCATATGATCGAGCTTAGGCTTGCGATGCTGTTGGAGTTACTACTTACTTCTAGTGATTTGTTTCTTAGTTGTATTTCAACATGTTTTTGTGTTTTTCTTCTTTCCTTAGATACTCACATCTGTAGCGTCATCAGCATCATTACTATATATTCATTTTTTCGCTAGTAGTTTCAGTTATTGTAAGTTGTTTACTGCTTCCGCTATTGACTTTATTTACTTTCCCTTGTATACCTTACCAAATGAGGGCATAGTTTCCCCAATGACTCACCAAGGACCTCGTTTCTAGTTGGCAGCCTCTGGAATTTGGGGAAATTCACTTAAGGTCATGTGGAGAACCAGGTACGGGGCACCAGTTGAGTGGCTCCGGATTTGGGTCGCTACAAAGTTGTATCAGAGGAGGTTCCTTTTCTTTTCTTTATACTGACTTACTGTTTAGCGACATTAGAAAAGGATAAGATGAAATAGGTAAATGGTAAATTTCTATGCTCAGGATTTCTAGAACCCGTGTACAGGGAAAGAGCCAGGTTACCTCGAATATTGCAATTTTCAAGTTTTGCAAATGTTACAGTTTAATTGATTTCACCTTTGGGTGGTGCACTTGTTTTGTGCTTTACTGTTTATATGATTGTGGTTCAATTTTTTTTCAACCCGATGAGATGAGGGAATGACATCTCATGCATCATATAGGCACTTGTTAGAAAATCAAATGTCATGAATTTTTCCATGCCATCTAAATTTCATCAGAAGTTTCATGTTATTGTGATAGAATTTGTGATAGACTATTCATGCTGTTGTGATAGCTGCTATGATAGAATACCTAATATATTGGTAGGGTATCATTTGATTAGAGCTTCTTTATCATGGATTCCAAACTTTGGTCTTAGAGGTGTTATGGGCCCTCGAGGATCAGAATTTGGTGGATCATGAGTTTGTTATACTGTTTACTTGTTATGTGCATTGTTATGATGTCACGGTTTGATTCACGGGGAGTATGGGCCCCCACGGATCAAAATTTGGCACCTTAATGCTTGTTTTTCTATGTTTTCTGGGCTCCGATGTAGTTTTGAGGCTACTGTCTGAAAAAACCCAGAATACACGGTGTGTACATTATAAATACACATCGTGTAGTCTATAGCCGTGTCACCGACAGTGCGAGCAAGGACATGGGGTTGTGAAAAATTTTATTTGAACATGCCGTGTACTATTTTATCACACTGTGTAGTATGAAATAGGTACCCGACCGTGTCATGAAGAACATGGGTCGTGTTATCTTTTCACCAACACGCCATGTCTGACTTTTACACGCCATTTAGTTTGATCTAGTTACTCGGCCGTGTCACAAACAACACAGGTCGGTGTTATCCTTTCTTCTACATGCCGTGTTGGCCTGAAAAATACCATGTAGTGTCAGCCATGTAGCCAGTAGTGTAGCTAACCACAAGGTCTATTAGGAATTATTAGTATACGTCGTGTCCTTCTGGAACACGCCATGTAGTGTGACCTGGGCACACAGGCTGTGTCACTAATAATACGGGCTAGGTGAAGCTTATTGAGTACAAGACGTGTGTTCCTTGAACACACCATGTAGTTTTGTCTTAAGAGATATATGTGGCTTAACTGTGTAGAAGGAATCAGGTAGTGAAGATAATTCAAGTACACACCATGTTTTGGGACAACAAGTCATGTATTTGGGGGTGTTACACGACCAGTTATGTAGGAGTACATGCCCATGTAAATGACTTATGGGAACACACCGTGTAGTCTTTATACATGGCGTGTAGTCATGTTTTGTTTTCTTTTGAATTCTTCTTTTCCCTGTTTCCTTCTTACGATCCTAGTTTTCAGCCCCTGGTAATGTGATCTAAGGTGTCCTTTTGACCTTGCAGAGTCATGGCACCGAGACATCCTCCTTTTGCACGTCAGGAACCAGGCAGTGACCATGTGCCTGATACGATAGATCTAGGACTACCAGTAGTTCCACCTATCATTCCTAACATGGAACATTCAGTGATTCCAGACGCTGGTGCCGATGCTTAGTTCAGAGAGGGTTTTATGAGATTCATGCAGACCTTCCAGGGAGCTCAGCATCCTACCCCATCTATGGATGAGCTGACACATGTTTTTCAATAGTAGCATCCTCCCACGTTCATAGGGGATGGAGGAACACAGGCTATGGAGTCATGGCTAGAAGCCATGTTGTCTATCTTCGAGTACCTGGAGAGACCTCCGGAGAGGATAGTGAATCTCGCAACTTATATTCTGTGAGATTTCGCCAAAATATGTTGGGACATGGTTTCTCGAGATGGGCGCCAACATGCTATGGCTTGGGACGAGTTTCAGCGTACGTTCTACGACTAATTCTACCCAGCTATGTTGAGAGCTGATAGAGCCAGAGACTTCATGAACCTGAAGTAGGGTACTCTCACAGTTATAGAGTATTCCTCTCTCTTCACAGAGTTACAGTATTTCACTCCTATTCTGTGGAATGGTGAGATGTTTTTAGCGAGAAAGTTTGAGGAAGGCCTCAGACCAGACATCAGATCATAGGTGAATGTCTTTCAGTTGACTTTTATTACACTAATAGTCAACTAGGATCTTATCACAGAGATAAATCTAAGGGTGGCTAGAGCTATGGACCAGGGCGGTTCAACATCTAGAGATGATTCTTTTCAGATAGATATCATGAAGCGCCACCGAGAGTCTACACAAGGTGACTCGAGGAAGCAAGGTATTTCTTTTGGCAGACAGTATCTTCCTTCTAGAAACCATGTGGTGTGCTATCAGTGTGGAAAAATCAGGAATAATAATCCTCAATTCCTGAGAGACCCAGTGGAGTGCCTATCTTGTGGAAAGATGGGTCATCTACAGCATTTCTGCTGGGTTCTCCTTCCAACGGCTAGTGAAGGAGGATCAGTTTCGACTCTGCGTACAGGATCATGATTACCAGTTCTGCAGTAGACTACAGGATAGAGTTATTCAGGTATTTCAGGCCAGGGTAGAGGCCATGGATGTAGTGCTTAGGCTTAGGGAGGGTCATCTCAAGGATCTCAGGCTTCTACACAGGGTTGCAGTGCAGGCCAGACTTTTGCGGTAGAGCAGATTGATCAAGAGCAGGATCCTGGACCATCCATAGTTCTAGGTATGATTTTATTAGCATCAGTTTTATCCTCTGCCCTTTTTGATACAGGATCTTCTCATAGCTTGATTTCTGTGCTTACTGTGGAAAGCCTTAGACTTACAGTTTATACTTCTAAGGATATGACGACACTAGACACTCCCTTGGGAATTAGAACTGCTAACGAGCGTCAGTGCTTAGACTACCCCCTTGAGGTTGGAGGGTGTTGTTTTTCATGGAATATCTATGTTTTATATATAAAAGTTTATGATGTCATTCTCGTGATGGACTAGTTTGTTCCTTTACAGGCCTTTGTCAATTGTTATTTCCGTAGGGTGAGTTTCACATCACTGGAGGGCAGATCATTTCTTCACAAGGGTGAACGGGATGTCCAGGAGGGAAGAGCTAGACCAGAGCATCATGGGATGGGTGGTGTTATGGCCTATATTTCTAGCTTATATCTGGATGACCAGGGGACTTCTCAGATAAATTTTTCTCCAGTGTTTGATCACTTTCCAGATGTCTTTCCAGAAGACTTTTCATGTTTTCCCATGGAGAGATAGTTAGAATTCTCTATTGATCATGTTCCAAGAGAAGCACTGATATCCATACATCTTTATAAGATGGCTACACCTGAGTTTCAAGAGCTCAAGAAGCAGTTGGAGGTGTTGCAGGCAAAGGGTTTTATCTGACCCAGTACTTCTTCTTGGGGTTGGCCCATTCTGTTTGCAAAGAAGGCAGATGGTACTTTATGGCTTTGTGTGGATTATCGAAAGCTAAACCAGTTGACAGTCAAGAACCGATATCCATTGCCATAGATAGATGATCTCTTTGATCAGGTTCGTGGAGCCAGAGTGTTCTCAAAGAATAAATTGAGATCCAACTATCATCAGTTGCATGTCAAACCATATGATATACCTCTTAGAGCCTTCTGAAGCAGGTATGGTCTGTATGAGTATTTGGTTATGCTGTCTAGTCTCATGAATGCACCAGCAGTTTTCATGGTGCTGATGAATAGAGTTTTCCATCCTTACTTGGATTCTTTCATGGTGGTTTTCGTGGATGATATCTTGGTGTACTCTCACACTCGACACGACCATGCTACCCATCTTGAGATCATTTTGAGTACACTTAGGGAGCATTATTTATATTCTAAGCTCTCAAAGTGCCACTTTTGGATGGACGAGATTCACTTATAGGTTCATGTCATCTCAGAGACATGAGTATCAGTAGACACAGAAAAGGTGAGAACAGTATATACCTGGGAGCAGCTGAAAAATGTCTTCAAGGTATGAAGTTTCTTAGGGCTGGATGGTTACTACAAGCAGTTTATACAAGACTACTCATGATTATCAGCACCTTTGATGGGCTTGACTAAGGAGGGGGTGAATTATGTTTTTTCAGAATCCTATGATTCCGCCTTTCCGGAGCTGAAGGGGAGATTGACTTCAGCACCGATTCTAGTTTTTCCGGAGCTGGGAAAGAGTTATACAGTTTTTTGTGATGCATCTAGAATCAGGCATTGAGCAGTGCTTATGCATGAGGGTCGTGTTGTTGCATATGGATCTTGGTAGTTGAGGCCGCATGAGAGGAACTATCCTACGCATGACCTAGAGTTGGATGCAGTTGTTCATTCCTTGCGTTGTTGGATACATTATCTTCTAGGAGACCATTTTCTGGTATATACTGACCACAAGAGCCTCAAGTATATCTTCACACAGTGTGAATTGAATCTGAGATAGTTGAGGTCGGTTGAGTACCTACAGCCTTTTGATTTTGAGCTTGCTTATACGCATAGGAAAGGCAATGCTGTGGCAGACACACTGAGCATGTTGAAACAGATACAGGAAGTTCAGGAGGCCAACAACGAGTGGAAGCTTATGGATCTATTATTTCAAATGCATTTGGAGGTTCATGACAGATAGGGTTAGACTTTTCTTTCTTCTGTAGCTTTTACCTCTACCCTTTTTGAATGAGTTCCAATGAGGCATCTATCAGATTCTGAAGGCCTAGTCCAATGGGAAAGCGTGTCAGGAGAGGACCCTCTTCCCGGATGGATCATAGGCAAGGGTGAGATCTTGTGTTTCCAGGGACGCGTGTGGGTGACCACAGATATACATGTGGATATGATGAGAGGCATTCATTCCATAGTTTGGGAATTTCATCATGACATCACCAAGATGTATCATGATCTACACCGCTAGTATTGGTGGCCAGGTATGATGAGAGATGTTGCTGGTTTTTTATGGGGTGTTCCACCTACCAGCAGGTGAAGGCGGAGCACCAGCGACTAGCAAGGCTTTTATAGCAACTACCCATTCCATAGTGGATGTGGAATGATGTCGTGATGGAATTTGTGAGAGGGTTACCGAGATCGCCTGTAGGAAATGACGCAGTATGAGTTGTCATTGACAGGCTCACGAAGGTTTCTCACTTCTTTCCGATTAAGGAGACCTTCAGTGTTGATGAGCTTGGACGGTTGTACATCCTTGAGATTGTACTCTTGGATGGGGTTATGAGTACTATCATTTCAGATAGGGATGCTCTCTTTACGTCGCATTTCTAGCAAGGGCTATAGAAGGCTTTGGGTACACAGGTACTTCTTAGTAAAACTTACCATCCTCAGACAGATGGCCAGTCATAGCGCATGATTTAGGTGCTAGAGGATATTCTACGAGCATGTGTCATTGATTTTGGAGGTCCTTGGGAGAGTCACATACCTCTAGTGGATTTTTCCTACAATAATAGTTTTCAAGAAACTATTTAGATGGCACCTTACCGGGCTTTGTACGGTAGGTCATGCTGATCACCCTGGTGTTGGCTGGAGGCAGGAGAGGTAGCTATGCTGGGACCTCGTCTTGTTCAGCAGACCACAGAATAGGTGGAGTTGATTAATAAAAGGATGGCTACTACAAAATCTTGGCATAAATATTATGCTAATCAGTGGAGATGACCTTTGTAGTTTAAGGTTGGAGATCAGGTTTTCCTACGTGTTACCCCGAGGTTGGGACGCAAGAGGATCAGAAGATAGGTTAAGCTTTCAACGAGATATGTCAGGCCGTTTGAGGTTCTTGATAGATTCGTGCTGGTTACATATAGGTTGTAGTTACCTCAGAGGTACTAGGCTATGCACAACGTCTTTCATGTTTCTCAGCTTCAACGCTATTTCTCAGACCCATCTCATGTTTTTCAACCAGAGGAGGTTAAGCTAGAGCAGGATGCATTATTCGAGGAGCATCCTAGCAGGTTTGTTGATCATAGTGCAAAGGTACTTCGTGGCTGGTCTGTTCCTCTGGTACGGGTGCTATGGCAGCACGGCTGTGTACAGGATGAGACTTGGGAGAGGGAGGCCGATATGCGATCACAATGGCTAGAGTTGTTCGATCTTTATTCTTCACCACCTTGTTAGGGAAATTCAGGGACAGATTTTTTAAGGGGGAAAGTTTGTAAGAACTCAGATCTTCTTTTCAGGTATGTTTTTCCTTTTTATGGAGTTTTTGAGAAAAGAGGAGTTTCTATGAATTTTTGAACTACACGCAGTGTACTTTATAAGTAGACGTTGTGTACTTTGATGCTGTTCGAGGCCGTGTACCTGTCATGTCATGGCCACACACATGGCCATGTAGGGGTGATGTGGAGGCCACTTAATGCGGAGTACGGAAAAGCCTAGTACACAGCCTGTACTCCAAAAGTACAAACTGTTTACTTTTTTTCATTAAACGGACCAAGGTCACATCTTAAACACAAAAACATCTTCTTCTCTAGCTTCTTCGACTGAGAGCGAGGGTACGACCATGGATCTTCTCTGAGCCACTGATCCGTCACCATTTATCTGAATCGAACACTGTCGGTTGCAATAGAATCGCAGTGGTAAGTTCTGGGTTATTCTATGGCCGCGTTTCCTGATTCATTCTCTTATTAGAGTTCAAGTAGGTTTAAATTTTTGTATGTTTTGGCAGATCTACTCCATTCTAAGTCGATTCATGGGCCGAGGTTCAAGTATATCGATCTCCTAGAATTGAGGTAGGTGGTTTGTTGCCTTACGTTGAATGTCTTTGAGTTTTTGTGAAAAAGTACCAGATTCCCATGTATCAGGTGTCTCAGGTTAGGGTTTTTGATACTGTAGTAGTATCTGACTTATATTTCTTATAGGATTGAGGCTATTAGATGAATAATGTTTGGTTGTTATTTTGTTGAGGATCACCCCATGGGTGTTTCCCTTATTTTGGCTGTTTATCGTCATTTGGCTTAGGTTTCCTATAAGGCAGACCTTATTGCATGGATTTCCTACCTTGACATAATTGATTTCATGTATTTCCCACTATTTATAAGATTTTGATTCATTGTAACTATTATCCAAGTAGTTTGTTGAATTTACTTAGGGATGCTGACAGTCGTTTACGTGTGACGGGACTGCTCAGGGCTGTGTGAACCTGGTGTGGTAGACTAAAGAGGGAATTGACAATTAAGGTCTTCCCTAGAGAGTATGTTATAAATTAGTATTGTTCACAGGACCTATGAGAATTGTACTTTGTGCTTCCTCAGAGTTTCCTTAGTTACGTATCGAGACTACAAGGGGAAATAAATGTAAGTGCTTCCTCAAAGAGTCTTTAGCTATCATTGAAAGACCAAAGGGGAATTGATGGTGAGAGCTTCCCAGAGTGTATGCTCCTTTGTATGATTATTTGACTAGAGGGGTCTACCAGTATGAGCCACCCAGAGAGTCTGTGTGAATGTTGTTTGGTTGGTTGTGACGAGTCCACCAATCTAAAGAACAAGCTTGGGTTTTGTACTGCTTGTTGTATAGGTAGTCTGCTAAGATACCTGTTGTGTTACTTGCTATGCTTTGGGATTATAGAACTATTTGCTCGATTACTTAGTTGATAACTAAATGATTAAATTAAGTTAATAAATAATTGTGAATGGAGATTTGTAGGATTGTTTACTTTAGTTTACTATTGTTTCTCTACTGCATTTATTTACTTTACTTTTTCTATATTTCTCACTGATAGTAGAGCACATATCTTATGGTGGTTTCCTACTGAGATTAGTCTCACACCCTATTTGGGTCCTACTTTTCGGCCCAAACAGGCCATATGGTTGCAGGTGTGGATAGGGATGGTGGCCCCTCTACTTTAGGTACATGATTGATAGTTGGAGCTGGAGAGAATGGGACCGAGCGTAGGCTTGTGATGCTGATGGAGTTACTGCTTACTTTTCCTGATTTTTTTCTCAATTTTATTTCAGCACGTTGTTGTGTTTTGCTACTTTCCTTAGATACTTGAACCTGTAGCATCATTATCATCATTACTATATATTCATTGCTTCCACTGTTAGTTTCAGTTATTGTATGTTGTTTACTGCTTCGCTATTGACTATTATTTCCTTCCCCTTGTATACCTTACCAAATGAGGGAATAGTTTCCCCAATGACTCACCAATGCCCTCACTTCTATTCAGCAGCCTCTGGCATTTGGGGAAATATGCTTGAGGTCATGTGGTGAACCGGGTACGGGGCACTAGTTCAGTGGCACCAGATTTGGATCGTTACACATTAGATGATTAAAAATAATGTTTAAAGACTTGATATGATTCTATATATGAATAAGATACATCCCATTAATAACAAATATGACTCACATAACAAATTATATAAAGGAAAATGAATCCTTTAACTACCGAAACAACGATAATACTATGATATTATTAACAAATCAATGTTAAAAGATCATATATGATATCATATTAATGTATATGATTTTTGTATAATTTAATAAAAATTATTTCACCATTATAAAGGAGTTTAACTTACCCTCGACCAAGGAAAAGTACAAGGTAAGAGTTTATTTCACAATCTCTTCATTATCCAAGGTTGTTTATACGTAATTATCTACCGGGACCTCTTTATTATCCACATCCATGTTTCTTAAAAATGTATTTCAAAACATTCTTACTATTTTATAGACTATGGGTTAAAGTCATTTATAACCTTGTTTGACTTTTTTATAAGATGTTTAGAAAGTAATATTTTCGTCATTTTACAAACAAGGTCCATTTTAACCTTTTCAACAAAATTTAGGTAAGAATTTATTTTTTTAACTTATATGGAAGGGGCGGCTATTTTCCACAGTTATAAAATCGTTGAAGCTTCCCTTACAAGCTTATAAGAATATTTTCAAATATAAATGTTTTCTTTTAAAATTATGTGACCTTTAAATGATTTCAAAATAGAAAGAGATATTTCTCTCAAATAGTTTTGATTTCATTTATGTCAACATCCTTTGATGGATTTTAAGTTTATTTGAAGTTGATTTATTATGATACAAAACATCCATATTGTATTGAAGGATTTGTGATATGTTTGAATGTGGATGTGGTATTTTTATACCATTCATGGTTTATGTAGAAAGTATTGACATTTTTTATGATAGTTTTAACAAGAATGTTTATGTTATGTTTAAACCTATTCATATGAGGAACACATTGGACTTAGTAAGTCATGGGTGGAGCCCTCTATAACTCCTCGATGCATTGGTAGGTCTCATGAGACAAACTAGTGTCTTGGCAAAAGGCCTGGACAAAATCTTATTTGTAGTCTTGGCACAAAGCCTTGACTATGTGGTTATGAAAGTATGGAATTATGCATCCCATCATTATGAAAGTGGTTATTGATATTACATGTAATTATTCGACTAGTAGAATATCCATATGAATAAGTCAATGGCATTATTTTATTTTATTTTTTCCATATTATATTGAAGTTCAAGTTTAAAAGGCTTTTGTTTCAGTTATACATTGCCTTAAATTTTATTCTTATTTATGAAAGTTTCCGTTATATTGTTTTCCTTACTGAGCATATGAGCTCACCCCTTTCCATGTTTTATTTTTCCCAGGATGTGAAGAAGTATACAATGACTGACCTGTAGGGATAGTCTATGGGATCTCAATGTTTTCTATGGAAACAATGTTGTTGTAGTTTTCCATTTATGATGTAATGTAAACCTTATGAATGTATCTAGTATTTACAAGGCTACTAAACTAATTGGTCTTTCATGAATTGATCTTTTGTGATCATGCCAATTTTATGTAATAATACACCTACTCTGGGTAACTAGGGTTGGGGTGTTACATATAACATCTCCCAAAATACCATTAATAACATTGAAATAGAATTACATAAAACCAAAAGGGGTTTTTATATCATTTAAATTATGGTCAATATTAATCTTATAAACCCATAACAATATCTATAACACTTAAGTTAACCTCACATTAAAAGATAATAATAGAAAAAGTTATCCAAACCATTTATCTATTACCAATTTTAATAGCCCTGAACCTACTATAAAAAACATGATGCTTTAAACATTATCTTTATATTTCAAGGTTTGATACAAAAAAATATTATCCAATTTTAGTCATCTAAAAATAAAAAATTATCAAAAAAGGACTGATAAATTACATTCCCAAAGACCATTAAGGAAAATTGTATTAGATTATTATAATAAACCCACAAATAACAATTCACATGTTCTCATGTGGGGATTTTTATAACTCTACCATATATTTATTACTTCAAAATAATTCTTCGACATCTCCCATAAAATTATTCAAAAATAAAACCATTCTAGAAGCAAATCAATGAAAATCATTCTTCATAAACTTTGTAAATGTAAAATATAATAAGGGTGATTTTAAATGCTCAATAACGTTAAACATAAGCATTAAAAATTGAATTTCATTAGTGATAATAAGATTAACAAAAGGGTATGATGAAATAATCAATGTGAATGAGAATAACATAGGAAAATTTAATCCCATTTAAACATTTATCATTAAACATGTTACATAAAATAATGATTTATCAATAGAAAATGTACTGGGAATAAATAATAATGAGTCATCTGATGTTCATCTTGATCAAAGGAACCATTAAAAACCTAGAGAATGTATATATATATATATTTTAACTTGGAACATTACCTCCATCACCCATCTTCACCCATTTCAAATGTCATGAATTGAATCTGGTCTCCATCTAAGCCGGCACCCGACCCAGTCCATGGAAAGGCCCAAAGTGAATTCTTGATCTCCATGGGCTGGCAGTAGTGCACATGTATCATAAAATGGAAATTGGGAATGATTTACCTGAGTTTATAAACATTAAATAACAAACAAAACCAATAAAGTGAATCTGGATTTTCCAAACCAAACCATCCTTTATAATATTTCATAACAAAATTACATAGTTTAATAAAAATATCAATGAATATAATAAATGAAGAAAACCAAAAATGAAAGCCCAAGATAGACAATCCCAAGAACCTCCTCATGACGAGGGAACTTCCCTCAAGCCATCTTCACGACACTGCACCAAGAAGAACAACTATAATCCCAAACCGTTGGCACTAAAAGTTTTATCCAAACCCATGACAAAAATAACCATGTATACTTACAACCAATGGTGTAAGTAATGTGTGGGACAAATACCATTATGATACCACCAAAAAAATATTCCATGTGATAATCATTTAGAGATGAAAATCATGCAAGTTTTCAAAACATGAAATGCAAGCTGCAATTTCTAAAAGATGCAACTTTAAATAAAAACAGTTTTCAAGCAGGCTATTTTAAAGAATCAACACATTTAAATAAAATGAAAAAACAAATCAAATTTAAATCCAAACACATCGTATGTAGATGTTAAGAGTAAAACATCTAATGAGCACAAGAAATGGGAATGAACCCCTAGGCAGTAGCTTGATGTGGGTCCTAGGTACCTTGTATCTGGATGAAAGTAACCATCACAAATATCCATTCTCATTCATGAGACTAGTAAGGGAAATAACCATAACCTAGTAATACCCAATCATTATCATCATCATAGTTTAGTTAGTGTTGCAATCATCAATCTTGGTACGTGAAACTGAGGCCAAACCCCATGAGATCAATAGCATACTAGTACACATCCATCCACCTAGATACCTTAGTTACCCTCTTGTTCTCAAACAAGTGCAACAAATAATAAAATTTAATTTTCTAATGAAATACCACTTCCACATAAAAAATTAACCATACATACCACTTTTATATCACACAAGTCACATAATCCACCTTTTTATTCAAATGCATTTTGAAATCATACTCACACCAAAATATCCCACAACACTTTTTCACATTTCTTCAACACTTCCAAAAATCCTTCAAACAATTTTTCAAAACCATTCTAAGATATTACAACTCACATAACATCCCACACACATATCACATAACACCCTTCTCACCTTCAAAATTCATTTTGTCAACAAACTCATGTGAAACATCCCACAACCATGTTTCGCACCCCCAACACAATTTAATAAAACATTTCAACAATTTATTAAACATCCTAAATCTTTTTGACATCTAAAATCACCTATTTAACTTTAAAAACCCATATTAAATGAATACAATCACCAAAACAGTACATATACACCATTTTACCACTTGGTTTAACTTACTAAATCATTTTAAATTTTCATAGAATGAACCCAAGAGGTATACCCATGTTTTTCACACAAAACCCATTTCAAAAACCTCATTCAAGACCAAAATCATGCCAATACCAATCCACAACAGAATTGGAAGCCATAAAAACATTTATTAAACCACCCTCAAGTGTTATACACATACCTCAAATAATACCACAGAACATACACTTGAAAAAAACACGTTTTCATAAATCACTTTCAAGAAGTACAACATAGTTTTATACCTTAAACCCACTAAAAACCCCCCTTTCAAGGCCCACATGACACTAAGGAACTAAAAAACCAGACTTTTTAGCCCCTTTCAACACTAATAAATCAATTTCTTATGTCATAAAATACACCCAAATATTACCCTAAGAGTCACACATGAAAAGAACCCAATTTAAATCTAAAATTAAACTATAAAATTAAACGCTTAAGAAAAACCATCAAAAAACGTTTTTTCACCAAAAAAAGCACATTAGGAACATGAAAACCAGTAAATAAAACAAGCTAACTCATAAATAATTTCTTACACATGGAACCACCTACTAAAATTGTTGAAACCCTCAAATATTGGTGTGAAACATCAACCACACCATCGCCGCACCACAAGGAAGATAAAAGAAACCTAATACCTCAATATTTCATTGATAATACATGAATATAAACCCTAGATAATATCCTTAACTGTTGTACAACTTTGAAGTCAATAAAGGGTGAACAAAACCGTAAGGAAATGAAAGAAATCAAAGAAAGAAACACTTAATTCATGATATTGATGTTTCACTCTTCAAATCTCCCTTCAAAGATGAGGTCCAAGGGCGGGTGAGTGACCTTGGAGGTTGGATAGGGAGGTAGGTCGCGAAATGGGGAAGGAATGGGAATATTTTATTTATTTCTGGAAGGACAAACATATAATTTCAAAATAATTTTTTATGAGTTGGACACAATTGCACGGTTTGGCCGCACAGTTTGGAACTGTGCGGCCAAACTGTGCGGCCTATTCTGGGCACCCAAAAATTGATATTCTTCCTCCAATTTTAGGGGGGCCAAGGGGGAAACCTAGGGGAAAGGAAGGAAAATGATAAGTGGATTTAATACCCAAAGGAACATCAACTTTCCACTGTAAGACTCATCCAAAACAAGGGTACGAACCACCTCACCAACTTACCCCACAAGTTGATTCACTAGGTGTGTCACCAATCCAACTCCAAAACACCACAACCTCATACCATACCTTTGAAAAAAGAGAAGTTAAATTACCATAAAATACTCCCAAGACCAAGGTCATATATTAATAACATAAGAGACAACGAAATTTCAATCCTAGAACACCCAAAAACCAAGAGAAAGCTAAGAATCGAAGGATGATTTTAACCAAAGCATGGAATTGAATATTTGGGTGTGACAATTCTCCCCACCATAATGATTTATACCCCTAGAAACCCATATCAAGGCCAAATCAAAAAAACCAAACCGCACATAGGAACCAAGATGTAGTCTTTTGTCAAGATTCTCCCCCAAAGGGAAAAACACCTACAGTGATCAATTAAGTAAAGAATACCCTGCCAAACCAAATCTTACTTCACATTCCTGAAATGATGAAGCTCATTCATATTTTATCCCAAAATAAATCTCCTCAAACACTATCTGAACAAGATTACAAAAATTTACCCAAATGAACAACAATGATGGACAAGGTTACACTTACATTGCTTTAACCAAATAGTTGGGCATTCTCCAATCCCATCATTTACCCAAGGAAGATGTAGGCAGTTAGATAGCTCTGAAAAATACTACCTACCTCCAATCCAAGAAAAAGGACCAATATGAGTTACTAGTATGGGGAGACACAAATCAGCTCCCCACCATAAGAGAAAACTCAAATTTTCCTGAGACCTGATCGGGACACTAATAGGGGAGGCCCGGATAGAATCCCCGGTATAAAGGGTAGACTTCCATTAGAAATTCCCAAGGAGCATATATGAGAATCATAGTGGGTCTCCCCACCATAAGAACAAAACATCTTAACTAACCATCATGGTCCGACACAAAAGGACCACAAAATTTAAAGGGTTGGCACGACCACAAGGTTAGCCTGCACAGTTTGGTAAGCTATGCACTAACCGTGTGGATATTTCTATTTGCATAGTTTTCCTAGAACACGATCACTACTAATTGTGAAAAAAACGTTTGATCAACCTATCTAGCCAAGTTTTCAAACCTTTCCCCAAAAACTCTTTGAACGACCCTGGGATTTCCCCTAACTACGCTGTAGCTTCACTCTGAGACCTATAGATGGAGCTCAAATGATTAAAGAATCTAAGGCCTCATAGTTATGATCTGGAAACCCCATGAGCAGAACGTATCCTTTCTGTGCCGTTAAAGCTATACAATGATCCCAGATGGGTTCACCAAGTCATAAAACATTCCAAACTCACTTTAATCTAACCCGACATTTAACTGAAATGTGGGCTTAGAGGATTCACACACATCACACCTTGTTTCTTCAGGTGAGAAACAATAGAAGGAAAGGACACATATAAACACCTTCCTCTAAAATAGAGGATGTAGAGATCTCCTAAAAGGAGACAAACTTATAAAAAAACAAAGAATCAAAAATATTATATGACTTCACCTTTGCAATCAAACAAGAATGTGACATCACATCACATCACCGAACATGACCAAAGTGACGGGTAGAGACAATACATGGAGTGTGTGTGGGGGGGGGGGGGGTTATAAAGTGTACCAAAACATCATAGAATTCCAGAAATGCTCATAACAACCTCTCATGAACAGATTTCCCACACAGGTGGTTTAACATAAACCCCCTTATTCGAAGAAACTATGAAGGACCCAGATTCCATCCTAGACACCATCCACACTAACAACCCTAGACCATTTCCACCTTCGACGAATTAGGTATCTTACAAAACAAAGGTATATTTAAACATTCCATAATCACTCTCCTACTATAAGAGGATCCGAAAAACCAAGATAAGAAATGGTGTAGACTAAATCTTCAATGATCAAGTAAAAGATCCCTTATATTGATCAACTGAAGGGTCTTCTAATGAAGAAACAATCCGGGTTGCACTTCTGTTGTTCATTAACCCTTAATGGGGGCATACCTTATCCAAAGAGAGAACCCAAGGACCCAAATAAGCCGGTACATTGGTCAAAACATTCCACAATCTAGAACCTAACACATGAGGGGTACCACTGTAAAGGCTTCCTGAAAAATTTATCAAAAGATACCACTAACTAGCCCTTCAACCCAGCTTACCGGCCAAACAAAAACCCAAAACATGGTTCAAAAAAGAGGGGTTCTTGGACTCAAAACCTCCCACAACATAATAATTTTCAAAAACACATAATACAAACCATCCCAAAACAATCATCAAGACATCATGTATTCCTTTAATACATTTCATTGTAAAAAACCGGTTTAGAGGTTTGTGTATCCACCAATGGTACCCCATGGTCATCACAGATGCATGTTTCTCTGCCACACTAGGAACCCTCCTCATATCCATCCTGAAACTCATCCATTTATCCCATTAACCATCCATCATCCCATATAACTTCATGCATGTGGTTCCTCATGGAAACAGAAAGGTTAAAACAAAAATACTTTCCACTTTTCAAAACCAAAACAACAAACCAATACTTTCTTTTTCTCAAGACCACTAACCATGAAATTAAACCCAATTTACATCTTATAATACTTTTTAGAAAGGCACAACCATTCAAATAAGAACTCACATCCAATTTATTCACATCAATTGCAAAACATCCCATCCAATTAAAACACCTTTATAATTGTTTAAAAAACAATATTGGGAACACTCTTTCAAAACCAACATTAACAAAATTTCCTACTTTCAAAAGAGGTGTAAAAACACAATTTTCCATTTCAAATAAATTATGAAAATTTAGTTCCAACATTTCACAAATCATACCTTTACCTATTTATTAGAAAACAATTTCATAGAATCCTTATGCTTCTTAAAAGTATAAAATTTTGGATTTAAAACAAAACATCCATGATTTCAAAACCAAAGGAAACAAGACAATGTGAGGGGAAACTAGCTTTGGTGGGTGACTTGTAAATATTATTCGAGACCATACACCAATCAATTCACCATCACAGAGAGTGTTCTAAGAAATAACCCTAGATCTACATGGATTTTCTAGGCCTTGCGAGCTCACTAAGACCATTAAACCAACTCTTTTTTCATTTCCCCTAATCATCATCCAACCAAGAAAACCACATGACTCTGACAAAACACAACTTCCCCTGGTGACTCAAATACCATCATGGGGTGTACTATCTATAAAAACTACCCATAACTAGAATATCAAGTCCCGAGAGTCTGAAATCTAGACTATCCTAACTATTCCCCGGATAACATGACCTAAATGAGAGAACCTCCTCTGATACCATTTTTTCACGAACAGAATATGGTCGCCATCAAAATCAGCACCCAATCCAGCCCATGGCAAGGCCTAAAGGATGTTCTCGATCCCCATGGGCTGGAACAAGTGCCCGAGTATCATAAATTGAAAATTGGGAACGATTTACCTGAGTTCATAAACATAAAACAACAAACAAAACCAATAATGTGAATTTGGATTTTCTAAACAAAACAATCCTATATAAAATTTTAGAACTAAATTATATAGTTTAATACAACTCTCAAAGACAATAAAAAATGAAGAAAACAAAAAATGAAATCCCAATATGGACAACCCTAAGAACCTCTTCATGGTAAGGGCACTGTCCTCAAGCCATATTCACGACACTTCACCAAGAAAAACTGCAAGAATTTTGAACCACTGGCACTAAACATTTTACGCAAACCCACGACAAAAATAACCAAGTCTACTTAAACCCAAAGGTGTAATTAGGGTGTTATCCAAATCCCAGTAGGATACCACCACTAAGATATTTCATGTGATAAACATTTAGATACAAAAAGTATGCAAGTTCTCAAAACATGAAATTCTAGCTATAATTTCTAAAAGATGAAAATTTTAATAAAAAAAATTATCAAGTGGGCTATTATAAATAAAAAACACTAATAAATAAAATGAAAATGGTACTGAAATTTATATTCAAACATACTATATGCGGATGGTAAGAGTAAAACATCTAATGATCACAATAAATGGGAAATAACCCCTAGGCACCAACTCGATGTGGGTATCATGTACCTCGTATCTCGATGAAAGTAACCATCACAAATATATGTTCTCATGGACGAGCCACTAGTAGGGAACATACACATAACCTATTGGTCCACAATCATCATCATCGTTATAGTTTAGTTAGTTTTGTAAGAGTAAATCTTGTTACATGAAACTGAGGCCAAACCCCACTGGATCACTAGCATACTAGTACACATCAACCCACCTAGATACCCGGGTTTCCCTCTTGTGCTCAAATAGTTCAACAAGTAATAAAATATATTTTTCAAATGAAAATACCACTTCCACATCACACATTAACCAAAAATACCCCACATATATCACACAAGTCATATAATCAACTTTTTCATTCAAATGCATTTTGAAATCATACTCTCACCAAAATATCCCACAACACTTTTCACATTTCTTTAACACTTCAAAAAATCATTTAAACAATTTTACAAAGCCATTATAAGGTACTAAAACTCAAATAACATCCCACATACATATCACATAATACCCTTCTCACCTTCAAAATTCAATTTGTCAACAAACTCACGCAAATCAGCCCACAACCGTGTTTCCCACCCACAACACAATTTAATTAAACATTTAAACAATTTATAAAATATTCTAAAAATGTTTGACATCTTACATCACATTTTTACGTATCAAAAAACCATATTAAATGAATTCAATCACCAAAACAGAACATTTACACCATTTTCCCACTTTGTTTAACTCACTAAATCATTTTCAATTTTCATAAAACGAACCCAAGATGTATACCAATGTTTTTCACACAAAACCCATTTCAAAACCCTAATTCAAGACCAAAAATCATTCCAATATCAATAAAAAACAGAATTTACAGCTCGAAAAATATTTATTAAACCACCCCCATTGTTATAAAGACACCTCAAACAATACAACAAAAGCCACACTTGAAAAACACACGTTTTTATAAATCACATTTAGGAAGTACAACATGGTTTTATACATTAAACTAACTCAAAAACCCCTTTCAAGGCCCACGTGACACTAAATAACTACCAAACCAAAATTTTAAGCCCCTTCAAAACTAAGAAATAACTTTCATATGTTATAAAATACGCCAAAAGTTTACCTCAAGAGTCACACATGAAAAGCACCCAATTTCAAGCTAAAATGCAACTATAAAATTAAAGGCTTAACCAAAACCATCAAAAACGGATTTTGGACCACAAAAAACACATGAGGAACATGAAAATAATTAAATCAATCAATATAACTACTAAATAATTTATTATACATGGAACCACCTACCGTAATTGTCGAAACCATCAAATCTTGGTATGAAACTTCAACCGCACCATCACCTCACCACAAGGAAGATAAAAGAAACCTAAAACCTCAATATTTCACACAAAAGATAAGAAATTAAACCTTATGTTAGAATAATAGATTATGGAAAACATATAACTCAAGAAAGGGTGAATTAAACTCTAAGGAAATGGAAGAAATCAAAGAAAGAAATACTTACTTGCATGATTTTGATGTTTCCCCCATCAAATCTCCCTTCAATGATGAGGTAAAAGGGACGGTGAGAGACCTTGGAGTCTTTACATGGAGGTAGGGCACCAAATGGGGATGTAATGGTCAGATTTGGATTATTTACTAAAGGGAAAACTGGGAATTTCAAAACATTTTTTATGAGCTGGACACACTTGCATGGTTTGGCTGCATAGTTTGGAACCATGAGGCCAAACCCTATGGCCTGTTATGGCCCCCCAAAAAGTGATGTTCCTCCTCCATTTTTAGGTGGGTATAAGGGAGAAAAATAGAGTGAAATTTATGAAAAGTATAGAGGGAAATGATACCCAAATTAACACCACCTTTTTACCCCAAGACTCATCCAAAACAAGGGTACGAACCACCTCACCAACATACCCCACAAGTGGTTTTACTTGGAGTGTCACCAACACAACTACAAAACACAAAAACCTCATACCATAACTTTGAAAAAATATAAGTACAATTACCATAAAATACCCCCAATACCAAGGCCATAGATCAAGAACACAAGTGACTCCAGAATTTCAAACCCAGAACACCCAAAAACCAAGAGAAAGCTAAGAACTGAAAGAGGATTTGAACTAAATCATGGAATTGAAAATCTGTGTATGACAACCAAATAACTAGAGAAAACTTAAATCAATAGGATAAACCTACTCGGTTCACTCCCTTATTAAATATTATAAAGACAATGAACATTACCAAATTCATTGAAGAGCTATATCAAGTTTAACGATCATATAAGATATATGGGGCTCACCCATCATCAAGAGATATATATGGCTCATCGATAATCATTAATAATGAAAATATATCATACATGAATATAACACATTTAATATTTAATTTTAATGATTTATCATTTAATAATATATTTAAATCCTTTATAACTTGATGTATCTATAGAAAAGAAATGGTATTCATGAAAATATCTTTGAAAAAACAATCATAAGCTATATAGAGAAATAATATGGATGGTATCACAAGTTAATATTCTTAGTAAATAATTGTAATCATTAAATGATGTTGACATAGTAGGATATACCTTCAATAGAACATTGAAGATATTTTTTTAGAATAATGGAAAATTCATCTTTCCTTGGGAAATATTTTACAAAAAATTTCCAAAGTAATGGGAAAAATATTTTTGTTAAAATTAAAACAATCAATAATAAGGTAATAATCACGTTAATTAATTTTCCTGATGGTATGAAAATCCATTCAAATTTTAAAAATTAAAAATAATGTTTTCACGAAACATTTTTAAAGATATTAAAAATAGACCATTATTGAAAACCTAAGGAAATTTCATTTCAAACCATATAATGAAGGTCAATAATAATGAAAAATATCTTTATTAAATCTTTTATGTTTTGAAAATAATATTATTAAAATAATATAAATATCATTGAGCACTAGTTTGGTTAAAATCCTTTAAGAACATTACAATAATGTTTTTAAATAAATAACACATGATGAAAATTAAAAACCAAAAACCATTTGAAATGAACTTCATAATAAGGAACATAAAAATACATTAGTATAAAAAGGGTCATGGTATAATATTTAATGAGTCAGTGTACATACCTTATAAATGAATATAGGTTCATCATTCATAAACATGTCTCAAAGAAGCATGTTTGAGACAACAAAGCCTCTCAACATGGATAATTCTTGAATCAAAAAGCAATTGAATGAGGTAATATAACAAGATTATTTAAAATACTTAATTTATTCTAAATAATATGATGGAACAAATTAATGTTATATAATTACCCAATATATAACAAATCATTGTGCATAACATGGATTATGTATCAATGAACTGAAATTGAGACCATAAAAATACCTTCAACTTTTATAACACTTCAATCAATATCTCATGAATTATTGAACTTTAGTGGAATGTTAAATATAATTAAAAAATATTCATTAATAGTTTATTATCTCTTTTGGCAGTATATATTCCTTATAAAGGTATGCATGTTTATATCACAAGACATGTCTCAAAGAAACAATACTGAGATGAATAATCATTACAAAGATAATATCATTGAAGTTAGAATTAATCAATGAAGTGATTATGTGTAATATTTTTATTACCATAAAAAATATATAATACAAAAAATAGGTATCATTTCCCCCATAATAATGGGATATAATAGTCAATTATGTAGAATTATAACCCAATGAATGTAAATTGAGTTAAGAAACCACTTACCTCGAGTCCCAAATTTCAAATTAAATTATTTAACCCCTATATAATAAACCTATATTAAATATTTACATGATTAATAACCTTTTACATGATAATTAGTCTTCTCTTAAAAAAATATTTCATTAATTTGACCGATATTATTAATTACTTAATTGGTTAATTATAGGTCTGGTGTTTTTTGGACCATGGGTTCATAATTGAAAAATAACATTGGTATATTTATTATTGTCCAATAGTTCTTTATCAATACATATACATAATAATAATCATGAAATAATTATGATTTTCAAACATCAAATAAAAATTTATAATTAATAATTAAAAGAAGACGTTATAAATGAATAACCTCACTTCACGAGGCTGGTATTCCATGAGTACACATAAGTGACATTATGATTTTTAACATGAGAATGATATAGTTGAAATTAATATATTATAATAATAAATAATAATAATTATATGAATGTCATATATAATTATTAAATCCATAATTATAACCGTCCTTCTTGGCTAGTGATGGAAAATGTTACACATCACTTCATGGAGGTGGTAATCCCTGTGTATGCATAAACAATGTTCTCATTCCCTATATGATGGAAAAGGATATGAATAGGATTACTCTATTAACATAATAAAATCTAGGTATAAGGTATGTACTGATTTTATATATATAAATTTCTAGGATTTAATTTAAGGAGTTAACAAATTAAGTATAATTAAAAGGCTCAATTGAGACAACTTCATCCACTTTGAATAACATCCTTTAGATCTCTCCTTAAGGATTTTATTTATGGTCTTTTAAGAAGAAAATAAACACTTTAATTTATATAATGAATTAAGTATGATATTTTTTTAGGATTTTGGTAAGTCTATGTGGCTTAAGAAGTGTGATTAAGATAGAATAGGTTGTTTCTTTATATAGGAGATTAGAGGGGCACCCTAGGAATTACCTAAATAAATATATTAATACAAATTAATGTTATAATTAATGTGAAAAAATTGATATATTTAAAATATATGATGAAGATGAGTCTAAATAATCACATAAAATAAAATCAATACAAGTTTAGTTTTTGTTTTAACCTGAATATCTTAATTTTAACCCCTTATTAACTATTTTAATGACTGCCCTAAAAACAATGTTCTTTACTCTTTAAGTGTCAATAAACTTTCTATAAAAGGAAAATTTACCCATAAATGGAAAATGGATAATAATATAGACCATAACTAATACAATTTTCCATATATATATATATATATATATATATATGTTTTTATCAATTTCAAATTATTTAATAAAATAATATAGACATAAAATACCACTAAAGTCATTATTAGGAATATTCACATAGTTTGACTTTAAAGAGATAAATAGTGAATTAATTAAAATAAAAACATTTAAAATAAACTTAATAATATATATAAATCATGGAACACAATTATTCATCAAAATTTTATTAATATTAATGTTATTAAAATCATTTACTCGACATTTCTACTATTTTCACATGAACTATTTCAGTGTTTTATAAGAATTTATTGTAATAATTTCATCACGATAAATTAGAAAAACTACCATAACAAAAAATTATTCATATTTAAAGGAGCCATTTATTACTTTACAAATCCTCATTTTATCCCAATGAGAAAATATTAGAGATATAAAAAAAAAGTGGTGTTACATTTTGTATTTAATGTTTATTGAAAATAATATAAAGGTCATTTACAGAGAACAATGTGACCAAGTTGTGATATTATTGATTATTAGAAGATTATAATCGAAATAATCTCATTTAATATAAATTATTCATGTTATATACTGATTTTCAAGGACTTATCACATTATTTTAACTTTATTTCTTTGATGTACCCTAAATATGGTGATAAATATTTTCCATTATTGCAACTCATTATGACCAATAATATGGTTAAAATATTTATCAAATTTTGAATTACTAATTCCAAATATGTAATCATTTTTATCATATTAAATCCCAATAATTTATAGATTTTTTTTAAAAAAGAAACCCACAAAAAATGTTGAAAATGGTTTTTTCAGAAAAGAGTATTTTTATGTTTAACATTTTTTTTAAAAATTATGTATAATGTAGAATAAAATAAAATTAATTAAATTATTATTAATAAAAATAAATTAATTTAATTTTAAAATTAACTCTAAAATTATGGATCTTTGTAAACACCTGAATGGATATGATATCATACTATAAAATTGTTAATTTTAGCATTATTCTCTTAAAAATTATTCTTATTATAAAAATATAAAAATAGCATTCAAATATAGTTTTTTCATGATTATTTAAAAATTGATATCATTTTTCTAAAATAAAATTTTTAGAGGGGGAATAAAGTACCTATAATCGTCACTCAAAAAACTAAATAAAAATTATTTTTTGTAAAAACAAAATTTTGAAGAATAAAATAACTTTACCAATTCCTCAATTTGTATTTCTTATTATTTAATCAATATATTTTTATTGAGTATGAAAATTATATATATTTTATATTTTGGTTACCCTATTTCATATCCAACAATTCTTATAATCATTATAGAATATTATGAAAACTCATGAAAATTCATACAATCACAATGAAGTACTTACGGACTAAGACATAACCATGTTACAAGTTCAAGTATAAAAATTAAAAAAATTACTGAATGGAACTATAAAACAATCTGAGATATAATAGTTTTTCTCTAAAACATTAATCCAATTCATAAAATCATTCAAATATCCCCCTTATAATGATACTATAATGTACTTATCTAGGGATCTCATTATTGGATTACCCAACATCTTATATCTCTTTCTTCTTTAATATTGATTTTGATGCTACCCTACTAGTTGGATAATCAATGTATGTATTTTATATAGTATAGAGTAATTTTATACATCTTTGGTACTTTTATTTATATGAAAATAAATTCAAAAATCATTAAATGTTTGAGATACTATCTTAAAACCAATCAAGATTGTTGTTCTAGAAACCATAGAAATTTCATGTACTTAGGTAGCATATGAACTTTCCCAATATTAAAAATTTACTTCACAAAAATCTTATTGGATAAAAATGAAACATCATGTTCAAAAAACCATTTGGGAGCTTCAATATCCCCCTTTAGATTAGTTGACAATAACCAATATTCATACACAATATACGTTATCTTATATCCCTTATTGGAAAAAGGGAAAAAGAATATAAGGGAAGGTATTCAAATATCACATTTATATTTCTTACATGATTATTAAAATACTTCTCCCAATTTATATTCAAAAATTTATCATGATCAAAATTATTGAGAGAAAGAAAATTTTATATTTATCTCTATAGTGTGCCTTTTGTTAGTCAAATATTTGTCTATGTGTGTAACACCCTGAGATTTTATGAGATATATTATTGTTAATTTCTACAACATCTTTTGTTTTATGCTACACCATGATTATCTTGCTCTATACACAACACCGTATTATCTTGCAATATATGTAACACTATTCTTGGCTTGTGTTATACACAATTTCAAGTTCTTTTGATAGAATTAATTTCACGCAACATTGAGTATAGATTTTGTTCAATGTATAAAAGAAATAATTTTGAATTATGTTATACACAACACCAAAGTAAGATTGATCTAAATGTAAAATTGACTTGTCTAGCATTATATTCAAGAGAGACCTTCCTCAGTAGCTTGCATTGTACGTAATACCGAGTTTCACTAAACAACAATATATTATTTAAATATTGTTATTTTATGGGATATAAACTAGAAGTTATTAATAGTATTAACCAAATTTTTTATTTTATATAACATTAAAATTCTTCTTATATATTTTCTAGAACATGATATAAGAACAAAATCAATTTTTCGGACAAAAGAAGTACTTTAAAAAAAGGCAGTTTTGCTACATTTTCATGGCGCACCCATTTTAAATATTGTTTTTGAAAATTTTTTATATTCAATTTTGAAAAATAAAATTCTTATTCTAGTGTGTAATATAAAATTTTAATTTGGTTCAATTTTTGGTATTTTTCTGATACGTTTTATTTCTTGATGAATAGTGAAAATAAAGATTTTGTTTTTAATTTTAAAGCCATTAAATAGTAAAATTATGTTTTTTATTAGTTTTAAATTTTAATTAGTTCATTTTTAACCAATTATAGTTTTTAAAATGATATTATACATGAATTTATTATAAAAATATTTTCCATTTAAAAAGGGAAATTTTTCCAAAAACTGTTTTTCGTGGCATTTTAACAGATTTATTTTAAATTTAATTCTAAAAATTCTGTGTTTTGAATTTTTAAAAATGGAAGTCAAATTATTATTTGTGAGCTCTTAATATGGTATGTAGTTCACTTTTATTTTTTACCAATATGAAAAGTACCCATGGTAAATTTTATTACCACAATAAAGTGTAATTTAGGTAATTTAGGTTAAAAATAAAATTATAATGACTATAAAACAACCAAAAAAATGAAAAAAATTTATTTGATGAATGTAATTCGACCTTTAACACTTAAGAATATAAATTATGTCATTTAATTGAAAATTTTCCATGAAATTGACTTAAATAATATTTAAATCAAAGAAAGACACAAAGTGTCATTTTCTTAATCTTTAATATATATTATGTATCCACATATGACAAAATGGATCGTATAAACAAATATAAATATACATTATTAACTTAATAACCATTTTTACTCATTTAAATTTATTTTTTGATTTTTGGGGTGATTTGGGAGATATTATGGTACTTATAATATTTTATTTAATTAAAATTGAAAGATGTCACTTCCAAGATTTAAATAATATATCATTTATAAAATAAGTTTATAAAGAATATAAATTTGAATATAAAGACTTATTTATAAGATAATTTTTTTTATATTTATCATGGTAATTCATTTGTATTTTTTAGGAAAGAAATAATTACCTTAATTTTTTCTATATGGATGATGTAGAAATTATTTAACTGATGAAAAATCAATAAATTTTTTTTATTAAAATGTTAATAGCCATTAAAGGGACAAAATTATTAAAAATTATTTCTTTTAGAGTACATATTGACTATGATAATCCAATGGTGTATTTATGGACCATTTTGAGCCATATTTAATAGATTAAAACAATTATATTATTTTATTTAAAGTAATGTTAAAATTTTCACATTAATTATTTTATAAGTATACAATTTTTAATATTGGATTTTAAAGTATATAAATTCAACTAAATATATTATACTGAAATATATTAAACTTATCTTTATAATAGTATTTTATTTTTAAATTTTCTCCATCAATTAATTATATTAAATAATTACACAATATTGATGTAGTAATTATTTAATTGAGGGAAATACCAACTAAATTCTATTAGAAACATTAAAATAAATATAATATGGGAAAATTAAATTTTCCAATTAATTTTATAGATTTTTTACCCTTTAAGGATATGATAAAAAATTTGTTTCGAGGATAAAATCTTATCATGATATTTTTAAAAATCCATGAAATTAATAGTGTCAAAATTGACACAATTGATATTTTTACAAAATAATGATTTATTAAATTATTTAAAACTAATAATTTTTTTAAAATATAGAATTATTATTATATGGTCTAAAATGTCTAAATATATTCATTTATGGTCTAATTTAGTTCAAATCATTAAATATTTTACCCTTTTAATATTGAAATATTTTGTTACCCTAGTTGAAAATTAAATAGAATAACTAAGTGATAATTAAAATGATAATTCTTAAATTGACATAAATACTTTTCTAAAATTTATTTTTTGATGATATTACGACCCTATATAATCTAATATTTTTAATTGGGACATTTTTTAGGTTTTAATATGTGTTTTAATTTTATTATAAAGTAATATTTTTAGGATTCCAAACGTGTCCCTCACCTGAATTATAAATGGTCACCTCCTCCCTCATTTATGAAAAACTCATTAAGCCTTCAAGTTCATCAATACCCAGACGATTTATCTTATAAAATTCCCTAGTTACATTCTATAGGTGTTTGTCTTCTCAAAAAACCAACTCTAGTTCCATTAAGAGGAGATCTAAAGAAAGCACATCAAAAAAGAGGTAATCTCCTCTACCGATTATTTCATATTTTGTTATACATATACCTCTAATTCTTGAGTTGTTTCATTATATAATTATAAATCTAGTAGAAATTATATACTTTCATGTTATTATCATTGTTAAACAACCCTATTAAACTTTCTATCCATCCTAAGATAGATGAAATCACTATGTGTGCATATGTACAACCTACCGTCTCCACACAGTGGTGTAATATTTTTTTCACCACAAACTTACATGCATTGGTATAAAAATGAATGCAATAACTATATAGTATTATTATAAAATAATATTTATTCTTTAATAGAGTACACCATTAAAATCAATACCATTCAACAATTATGATAATGATATCGTCGCTCGTGCATACGCATGACTTACCGTCTCCACGCCGTGGTGTAATCAAATTTTCACCACCACCATACTTGGATGGGTATAAAAATGGATGTAATAACTATATATGATTATTATTAACTGATATTGATTCTGAAATATAGTACACCATGAAAATCAATACCATTCAACAATTATGGGAATGATATTTTTGCTCGGGCCTACGTACGACCTACCGTCTCCACAATGCAATTTGATTCGTTCTACATGATAAATACTACATCATAATTATATAAATGTAAAAAGTAAAAAAATATGGTATTTATTATTTTAATATCATTTTATAATGATATAAATGTTATCTAATAAGGAGAACCAGAACATATTCAACAAAACATGCATACAATCATTAATCATTTAAACCCCGAATAACAAGTAACAATGAATTATTACGAAAAAATGAATAAGAATATTACCATATATGATGACCATAATTCTGTAATAAGTTAATAACATTATCTAAATCATTACATAAGAGGTTTGGACACATATAAATCATTTCAAACCTAAGGTAAGAGATAATTTTATAATCTCATTTTTATCTGAGATTGTTTATATGTAAGTATTGTTAGAGGTATATTTATCATCCACATACATGTTTCCTAATTATGTAATATTATTTATATTCTTATAAAATTAGTTAATTTTAATTTTACCCCATGGTGAATTTTCATTAAATGGTATGAAATTAATCTTTTGTTGTTAATCAATTTGAGGTACTTTTTGACTTTTCTAGAAAATGCATGAGGAGAATGTTTTTTTATCTTATAAGAAATGATAGGATTTTTATAGTTTCATGACACCTTATTTCCCTGAATATTCTATAAATAATTTCAATATTATTTTCAACTAAATTTATATGTTTTAAAATTCATGGCATTCTGATAAAAGAAAACATTTTTAAAAAAGAAAGGATACTTTCCTTAGGGATTTTATCAAATTTATTTTCCATCTAATATGACATAAGGTTATGTTTCTATACATATAATTACATTGATTATATTGTTTTTATGATGGAATTATTTTTCTGAAATCCATTTATTTGAAATTGATTATAATAGAATTATGTTTTAGAAACGCATTTTATTTCATGGGTTATGCTATGATAAATGATTTATGTTTTTGTGGAACACATAATAATGGTTTCCTTATGAGAATAGTGGGACCTATATCTCCCTCCAATGAATTAGGTAAATATGTATATCTCATAAGATAGACATTACTGTAATGGTAAGTAAATAGGGTTCATTAATACAGGGCTAGAACAACAAGTAAATCTGGTTCAGTAATACATGGCTGGAATGACGAGTAAACCCAGTTCAGTAATGGACTTTGTCCACTATGATGGTCTTGACCACAATGACTTATCTACTATAGAAATCATATTATGAGATTTTTTCCACAATTCCATGTATTATTGCAATTCTATTTTATCATGGTTAATTTTATTTTATGATTTATGCTTTTCATATAGCCAAGATTTACTTCATGACTCGGGATTTTGATTTTTAAACTTTATGTTCATGTTTTTACATTGTTATGATTATGGTTTGTTTTATGTCCTACATGTTTAACCATAGATATATTTTGAGCTCACCATTTTTATGTTTTATTTTCCATAGGATATAAAGAAATGTTTTAGGTAGGGAAAAGGGGAAAGATATTTATGGGAGATTTTGAAGATCATTCACCAAGTTAGAAGATTACGTTACAAGTTTCAAAAGGCACTAAATTAATATGGCCTTGGGCTCTGGTTTGTTTCATGTGTTATGTCTTACAAGAAAGTAATGTAATGTCTATGTATATCATGATTTGGTCATTAGAGTCGGTATCAGAGAAAAGGTTTAGTCAACCTTTTGAAACTGGGATGTGAAAACTTTCGTGAGATCCCTAGATATATTTCTATGGTATGTCTAGGGATGTCCCTAAGGTTAAGTCTAACTGTATGTTATAGTCCTAGAATTATGGCAATTATCATGAATAAACTAGGATTAAACCTAATATGTTAGATATTGAATGTAGTCCCCTTTGATTATATGGTTTTCCTATTATGATTTTTTCCTCTCACAATAATTTTTTTGGGTTTTAGAAAATGGATGGAAACTAGAGGATTAATGTTAATGAAGAATATAATGGACAATGGAATGATATTCTTCATGAGAAACCAAATGAAATGGGAGTTGTAAGGTAAAAAGAATTATTATTCCCAATAAAAAATCTCAAAATATTATCAATAATGTAAACTATGGTGAGTTTCCCAACCCAAATAATAGGAGAAATATGGAGTTTTATGGTGATCATAGAGTAATGATTGCTCAATTTTCCTCATGTAAATCATTTGGGAAGAGGAATCAGGGAGAAATTTTCAAAGGAACTAGAAGATTCTTTGGGTGTGGAAACAAAGGACACAAAGCCAGTTATTGTGAAGGAAAAGCTTCAGTTAACAAAATGGAAAAAGTAAAATGGTATTTCTAAGACCTTAAAAATTGTTAAATGTTTTAAATTTGGATTTTATGGGAATTATGAAAATAGATGTCGTAAGGTAAAATCTCATGAAAATAATTAGAATGGTCGTATGTGAATTAATTTTTTTTAAGATGATGAATAGAATGCAAATGATATATGATATGAAATAAGTGTTGAGGAATAAAACTATGTGGCTTGGTTAATGGTTTTATTACATGTTTATATAGAATAATTTTTTATAAGAAATTTTATGGTCTTATGGATTAAATAAACATCTAAATATTGTTACACTATTGTTTATCCTTAAGTATTTGAAAGTATAAGTTGACTGACATCGGTAACCAAGATATGTGATTAATTTTTTTGGAATACACATTATATGCGGATGATGAAGGGACATAGAGATAATGATATATCTGATAGTATTAATGACCTCATGAATGATATAAGCACAAATTTATATCATGGTTTGAGTATATAGAATTTTTTGTATTTTTGGTGTGTGGAAAGTGTTAATTTAGACAGATTGCTTGTTTTCAAAAGGGTTCTACAATAATTCATGTTATTATCATGTTTCAATAGAATACATGATTAATTTAATCACATGTTTGGAATATGACAATAAATAACTACTTTATGAGATATGGGAGATAAATTTTACGTCAATTTAGTTCAGATATTTCTAAAGTTTTATATTTTCATTTTTGGAAGGATTGTAATTTTATCCATTAATGGATATTATAAGTTATATTCTAGTTCAAGTTTGTTAGATTAATGTATTATCTCATTATAGATGGCTTTATGAAAATTTGATTACCTATGCTAAACTTTTTGTGGAGACAGATAGAATGGCCTATCATTCTATCACATGATCAGCTAACACTTCAAGAATTAAAAATTAAACTTCATTTCTTTAAATAAGTGATTAAGTGGAAATTGTTCAAGGAAAAAACAACGACAATATTGTACCAAAATCAATTAAGAATTTATTGTAATGGAAAAATTTCAACTTTAGTAAATTGATGTTAAATTTTTTTTTATCCTTCTACCAAATTATTTGACGAAGAAGATGGTCTTTTAAATCATCATTGATTTATGGATTTCTAGTAGTTAACTTTCTCCAAACCATATTCTCTATCACTATCCATCAGAACATGATGGTTATATTTCTCTTATATATCCATGTTTTCACTTCCCACCTATGTTATCCTATATAGAAACCCAATGATGAGTTAATTTGGGTAACCTTTATGTTTCTAACTATCCTTTTTAAAATTATATTTTAGTATTCTTTCTTACGATGTGAGTTTCTATGAAAGAAACTTTCGAGTAGTAAACCATTTATAACCCCGACAAATTTTGAGGGGAAATTAATTTAAAGGGGTGGAATGTAACACCCTGAGATTTTATGAGATAGATTATTTTTAATATATTTGATGTCTTGTGTTGTACGATACACCAATATTAGCTTTCATTATATGCAACAATGTATTATCATGAAATATACATAACACTATTCTTGGCTTGTGTTACACACAATTTCAAGTTCTTTTGATAGAATTCATTTCACTCAACACTAAGCATAGATTTATTTCAATTTATAAAATAAATATGTTTGGATTATGTTATACACACCACCAAATGAGTCTTGTACTAAATGTAACTCTGACTTGGATGGCATTACACGCAAGATCGACCTTCATCGGTAGCTTGCATTGTACACCATACCGAGTTTCACTAAAAATGATATATTATTAAAATATTATTATTTAATAGGATATAAACTGGCCATTATGAATATTATTAACAACATTTTTAATATTATATAACATTAAATTATATTTTATATATTTTCTAGAACATTATATAACAACAAAATCAATTTTTTGGATAAAAGATGTACTTTTCAAAAAATACTATTTTCCACCTTTTGACAGCGTTCCCATTTTAAATTTATTTTTTACTCTTTTTTATATTCATTTTGACAAAATATTATTGTTATTTTAGCATGGAATATAAAAACTCACTTTGGTTGAATTTTTGGTGTTTTTCGGATAAGTTTTACTTTTTGATGAATAGATAAAATACTGATTTTTTTATTTTAAAGTCATTAAGTAGTAAAATTATGTTTTGGATTACTTTTAACTTTTAATTGGATCATTTATATCAAATTATGGTTTTTAAAAAAGATATTATACATGAATTTATTAAAAAAAACATTTTCCATTTAAATAGGGGCATTTTTCCAAATACTATTTTTTCATAACATTTTAAGGATTTTATTTTATATTCAATTATAAATCTTCTATGTTTTGAATTTTGAAAAATTCACATAAAATATGGATTTAGGAGGTCAAAATTTGTTAAGTAGGTCCCTTTTAGTTTGGGCCAATATGAATAGTAACCATGGTAAATTTTGTTACCACGATAAAGGGAAATTATGTAATTTATGTTAAAAATACAATTATAATGAATATAGAATTACCAAAACAAATGTAACAACTTTATTTTATGAATTTAATTCGATAATTAACACTTAAGGATCTATCTTTTGTCATTTAATAGACACTTTTCCATGTAAATGACTTAAATTTTATTTAAATCAAACAAGGACACAAATTGTCATTTTATTTGTCTTTAATATCTATTATGTATCAACATATGGACAAATGGGTGGTATCAACAAATATAAATTGTAATTTTTAACTTACTAAACATATATTCTGGATATATATTTATTTTGGATTTTTTGGGGCCATTTGAGAGATATTATGGTATATATAATATTTTATTAAATGAAAATTTAAAGAAGTCACATTCATGTTTTAAATAATATATTATTTTTAAATTAAATTTATACAGAAGCTATTTTGGACTATAAATAATTATTTGAAAGATGAAATTTTTATATTTATCATAGTAATTTAATTTAAATTTTTTGGAAAGAAATAATTACTTAATGTTTTATATATGGATGATGCACAAATTATTTATTTGATGAAAAATCAATGAATTAATTTTTACTAAAATGATAATAACTATTAGATTTACAAAGAACTCTAACAAATATTATTTTTAGAGTATATGTAGAACAAAATCAACCAATGGTATAGTTATCATCCATTTGGATCCCTATTCAATAGATTAAGATAATGATATTATTTTATTTAATGTAATGTTAAAATTGTCACATTCATACTTTAATAAGAATAAAATTTTTAATGATAGATTTTAAAGTATATAAATTTTACTACATATATTTCTCTGAAATATAGTAAAATTATATTTGTAATTTTAGTTTATTGTTTATTTTTATTCATAAAATAAGTATTAATTAATTACATAATATTTATGTCGTAATTATTTTATTAATTTAAATATCAAATAAATGTTATTAGAAACATTAAAATAAATATAATTTTGGATATTTAATTCTTACAATTAATTTTCTAGATTCACTTGACCCCTAAGGAATATTATAAAGTATTTGTTTTAAGGATAAACTATTATCGTGATATTTTAAAAAATCCATGAAATGAATAGTGTCAAAATTTACACAATTGATATTTTTTTCCAAATAATGATTTATTTAATTATATTAAAAATAATAAAACATTTTTAAAAATATATACTACTTATGATATGGTCTAAAATGTCCTAAATTATTAATTTATGGTCTTATTGACTTAAAATATGTATATATTTCACCCTTTTAATATTGAAATATTTGTCACCCTAGTTGAAAATTAAATAGAATAACTAAGTGTTAATTAAAATGTTGATGTTAAAATTGAAAATTTTTTCTAAAATTTATTTTTTTATTATATTAAAACCTTATATCATCTCATATTATAAATTGGGACATTTTGGTGGGTTTTTAGTGGGGTTTGATTTTATAATAAACTAATATTTTGAGGTTTCCAAAAATGCCCCTCACCACAATTTTAAAAGGGAACCTCCTCCATCATTTCCCCACAACTAATAAAGCCATAATGTTCATACATTCCCTAAAAATGTATCTTATAAACATCCCTAGTTACATTATAGAGGTTTTGTTATTTTCAAAATACTAACTCTAGTTCCATTAAGAGGAGGTATAAAGGCAACACGTAAGAAAAGAGGTAATCTCCTCTACCGATTCTTTATATTTCTTTCTACTTGTACCTCTACTTCATGAGTAGTTTCATTATAAAATAATAACTATAGTATAAATTATATAATGATATGTTATTATCATTATGAAACAATAATATTCAACTTTTTATCCATCCTAAGAAGGATAAAATCACCATGCATGTGTACGTACGACTTACCGTCTCCACATCGTGGTATAAACTAGTTTTCACCACCACATTAATTGGATAGGTATAAGATGGATGTTATAACTACATATTATTATTATAAAATGATATTTATTTTAAATATAGTACACCATTCAAATAAATACCATTCAACAATTATAGAAATGATATCTTCGCCTGTGCGTACGTATGACTTATCGTCACGACGCCGTTGTGTAATCTGTATTTCACCACCACCATAAATTTATGTGTATAAAAATGTATGTAACAAATATATATGATTATTATAAAATTATATTTATTTTTAAATAGAGTACACCATGAAAATAAATACCATTAAAAAATTATGGGAATGGTATTTTCACTCATGCGTACGTACGACCTACCGTCTCTACAATGAAATGTGATTATTTATACTTGATAAACTCTAAAGAATGATTATATAAATGTACAGAATGAATAAATATGGTAGCTATTCTGTTAATACCATTTTATAATGATTTAAATATGACCTAAGAAGGATAAACAAAACATATTTTACAAAACATGCATACGATCATGAATCAGTTAAAACCCAAATAACAAGTAATAATGAATTGTTATTAACAAATGAAGAAAAACATGACCATATATGATGATCACGATTCTGGAATAAGTTAATTAAATTATCTATATCATTATACATGAGTTTCAGACATATAAGAAGCACTTCATACCTAAGCTAAGGGGTAATTTTACAATCTCATTTTTATTCGATATTGTTTATGCCCAACTATTTACAAGGATATATTTATCATCCACATCCATGTTTCCTAATTATGTAATATTATTTCTATTATTATATAATTTTTTGAAGTTATTCTTTCCCATTCATGAATTTTTATTAAATGGTATGAAAGGAATCTTTTTTTATTATTCGATTTGAAGTACTTTTTGACTTTTCCAGCAAAAGCACGAGGAGAATGTTTTTTAACTTATGCGGAATGAATGTATTTTTATAGTTTCATGACACCTTGTTTCCATAAATATTTATCTACAAAATTTCCAGATTATTTTCAAATAAATTATTTTCTTTTGAAATTGTGTGGAATTTTGATAAAAGATTTTTTTTAGAAAAATAAAGGATATTTTCCTCAGGAATTAAGTTAAATTGTTTTATCAAAATTATTATCCATCTAAGATGACATAAGGTTATGTTTCTATCACCATTATTACATTTATTTGATTTTATTTATGATGGAATTATTTTTATGAAATATATTTATTTTAAATAGATTATGATGGAATGATATTGAAGAAACCCATTTTATTACATGGATTATGCTATGATAAATGATTTATGTTTTCATAGAACATGGAAGAATGGTTTCATTATGATATGGGTGGGTCCTATATCTCCCTCTAACTCATTGGGTAATGATTTATATCTCATGAGACAGACATGACTAGAATGACATGTAAACGTGGTACAGTAATACCGGAATGGAATGACAAGTAAATCTGGTTCAGTAATACATGTATGGAATAACAAGTAAACCCGGTTCTGTAATGGTCTTTTCCCACTATGATGGTCATGGAAGAAATGCCTTGTCTACTATGGAAATAATATTATGTGCTTATTTTTTTCCACAATTTCATGTTTTTTTTATTCTATTTTATCATGGTTAATGTTATTTTATAATCTATGCTTTATGTGCTACCATGATTTATTTCATGACTTGATATTTTGATATTTAAACTTTATGTTCATGTTTTTAAATTCTTATGTTTGTGGTTTGTTTTATGTTTCAATGTTTACCCTTACTAAGTTTTTAAGCTCACCCTTTTTATGTTTTCTTTTTTCCTGGATATAAAGAAATGTTTTAGGTAGGAAAAGAAACAGGGAAAATATTTATGAGAGATATTGAGGATCTTTCACCAAGTTAGAAGATTATGTTCCAAGATTACAAAGGGGATAAAATAATACTGTGTTGGGAGTTGGTTTGTGCCATGTATTAAGTATTCTATAAAATTAATATAATGTCCATGAACATGAAGATTGGGTGGTTAGAATGTGGTAAAACATAATATAAGAAATATGATGGATTTTAAAAAGACATTAGTGTTTTCCATTAATATATTAATTATGTGATACCATTTCAGTTTTCTCATTATAAGGGCTATAAAACAAAATTTATCCAGAATTATTATATTGTATTAATATTCAATAAATATATGAGAAACATTGTAGTGTAATACATTTAACACCCTATAAAACATTTTATATGAATTAACAATCTATACTTTTAAAGTGTGTGATTGGAACACATAAACAAGTTTTCTAAATTATATATAGATTTTATATTTATATAACATAACCTTGAAATATCCTTCTCCATTAAATCAACACCTCAAGAGATACACTCTATACCACATATTCATGGAAACTAGAACCAACCATGGTGTGTATATTGTGTTGTTTTAGTTATTGAATCTCCATCAATCTCCCCATTTAGTAAAACACTATAAATTCTCCACATGTTTATATTAATAAAAGAAATAATATAATAATGAGAAACCTCTTACTATATGTTGGAGTAGGGTATAATGGAAAGAGAGGGGGTGGATTTCCTTGAAATAATTAATGGGGATAAGTAAAATCTTAATGAATATTTTTTTTGTATATTTAAAGAGTAATTGATTGAATTTTAAAGAATAACAATATAATTATAAAGTTAAATAACCAGAATAGTAAAATAAATAATGATTATAAGATAAAATGTTTAATTGTATTTGATGGATTGAACACATAAAAAATTTAATTAAGAACCGAAATAAAAAATGATAAATGTGGCTACTAAATTTGACATGTTATTCTGTAAGAAAGTAATGAAATAGATCAACAATATCCCCTCCGTCTACAAACTCCAAATATTAATTTTTTAATATATTATTCCCCTGGATTTAAAAGTAGCTATGATACCAAAACCCCCCCTTTATAGCTTACAACAAGAATAATGAATTAAAATATACACTATATAATTAAGTGGATTGCTAAAAATATATTAGTCAATTACCCTTTTAACATAAATGGAATGAAAACCCTGATCCATCACCTAAATAGTAATGATCACCGATATTTAATGAATGATGAAGGTGATTATTCTTCTAGGAATCAATCACAATTTACATGGTCTCAGTTCTGTAAAAAGAATTTTTGAAATAAAAGGAGAGAATATAAAATGATTAAGTGAGAAATAAAATATAATTTACAGACACTATAGAATAGAAAAAATAATTCTTATAAAAGGGAGAAATTTGAGATAAATATATGGTAATAGGGTGCTAGTTTTGTTGATTAGATTTCACAGTGAGTTTCCACGGCCACCGAGAAATCTATTTACTGAAATGAAATAATTTGGTATTATTTATGAATTATTTTGGGTTCATGAAGCCAATGAAGAGACGATTAAATGAATTCGACCAAAATAAATGTTGGGTTTGATGCTCTATTGAGGATCTGTGAGGTACCCAGTCCCCAATACCAAGTAGCTAGTGGGGAACCTACTACTACATTGATTATTTCTGCTACCACCAGTAATCTGGATCTCCTCCACCTATTTTTTAATGTAAAATTTCTTTTCATGGGGAATATTCCTTCATAATTGGATATCCCATGGGTCTTCTTCAACATAAAACCTAAATTATAATGAACAAACTTGAGTCAATTAGACAATCCACTCGAGCTATCCCACAATGGTTGTGTGGTGAAATAGGATAATGAAAAAAAGTCTCATATATGTCAAACAATGATCTAAAAATAGTGTAAAAATTAGATAAAATAGTTACAACCAAGGCCCATATAAACCAATATAAGCTTTATAATCCAAAAAGTATGGTAAGACAAGACCAAGAGGTATTTATGAGACTAACAATAACTTTTATACCATCCCACTAATTATTTTGCAATCAAAATAGAAATAAACATGCTACAATATGTCCTTCCCTTTACATGGATCCTGAAAAATAGTGTATTCAATCATCTAATGATAATATTAGTGTGTGAGAACAAATCCCATTAGGATTCCAGAACAAAATATATACAAAGTCAAATATAAAGAATGTTGTAGTTCAAGATTTAAGAAAACTATAGTTTTACAAATCATTTTAGTTGATCAAAATCATTTGTAAATCATCCCTTGGTTTATTATAGAATCCTTTTACATTATCAATGTAAGCAATATCAGAAGTGACACACAATTGATGCTTAATAAATACAATCCATGGATACAACACATATAATGCCCCGCACCCAGTTACCCAGAGTTGGTTGATTATTACATAACACTAGCTTGATCACACAAGTTCAAGTACTTAAATATTGATTATTTTAGTAGCCTTGGAAATAGTAGATACATGCATAAGTTTTACATTTCATTATGAAATGAAAAACAACAACATTGCTCCCCACTTTTTACACACTCAGATCCTTTATTCAATCCCTATAGGTCAATCATAATATACTTCTTCACATCCTGGGAAAAATAAAACATAGAAATGGGTGAGCTCAGATGCTTAGTAAGGATAAAAATATAACAGAAACTTTCATAAATAATCATAAACATTTACGGCAATGTATAAGACTAAAACACAAGCCTTTTAAACTTAAACCACAACGTAATATGGAAAATATAAATCAAATAATTTGATTTACTTATTCACATGGATATTCTATCAGTTAAATAATAACATGTAATATCAATAGATAATTTCAAAATTATGTAATGCATAATGCCGGACATCATTACCACATAGTAAGGGCCTCATGCCAAGACTACAAATAAGATTTTATTAAGGCCTTATGCTAAGACCCTAGTTTCTCTCATGATACCTATCGCTACATCGTGGAGCTATAGAGGGCTCCACCCATCACTTACTAAGTCCAATGCACTCCTAATATGAAAATTTTGAAATATAATCTAAATATTCATATTTAAACTAGCATACTAAATGTCAATATTTTTACCACAAACCATGAATGGTATGAAAATGACACATTCACAGTCAAATATAACTCATTCAATAAAATATGGAAGATTTTATTTTCATATATTAACCTCAATAAAAAATAATGACGGATATTGAAATAGGTGAAAATAATCATCAAAACTATTTGAGAGAAATATCTCTCTTTTCTTGAAAACATTTAAATGTCTCATTATTTATCAAAAAGTTTTTTAAAATAGATTTTTGAATAAAAGTTTCCCATAACACTTTAAAACTTATAAAAGTAATTTTAATTTTAAAACATTAATGTCCATATAAATAAATCCTTAAAACCATTTTTAAAACATGGACATTAGTGAGAAAAATTTAGAGGAATAAATATTTAAAACATTTAAAATGATATTTTAGTTAGAGTTCCTAACCAAATGATAAATGCTTGAATTAAAAAAATTGAGTTAATAAAAATATTATAATACCATGAGAATAAAGGGATTCATGGCATACTAGGTCAAAGTATAGTAAATACACCATATGAAAGGTAATTGTCTCTTAACAACAAAGAAGTGTCAATGGTATGTAAATTGAGATGAAATAACTTATAAAGACCGTATAACTAGGTTAATGATAAATAAATGACATAATTATGTTTTAAAAATAAAAACACACTCAATATTATTGGATATTAAGAATAAATAAATCAGAGTACATTCACACATATTTTTGTAAAAACAACACCAATGACTTGGATGTTTAAATCAAAGAATAGAAATTGAGTTCAAATTACTCTTATAAAGTTCATATTGATGACTAAATAATTTATCAAAGGAGTGATTATGTGTATAAATAGTATATATAAACAAAGGGGAGTGTAAATTACTACATAAGTAAATAAATAGTAATTTCATGCATAATCTTGGAGTAAAATAATCTATGAAGTTTGCGTAAAACCCAATGAGTGGAAATTGAAATTTGAAAGTCCCTTACCAATTTGGTAACTTACGAAACATACACCCCTTGAAATCAAGATCATAAAATGATGATGTAAATAGCAATAAATTAAATTATATTATACAAAGAATACAATCATGGGTAGTACATACACCGTACAAAAGGAAATAATAGAAAATATAGCATGAATCTCACGGGAATAAAAGTGAGATGAAAACCCCTTACCACATTGTAATCAATCGAGTCGTATGAAAAAAAGTTAATAAAAACCAAAAGAAAAAAATAATACCAGGAATAGAAAGATAATAATGATAATATATATCAAATGTCAGTACAGAACACACCACATGCAATAAATAAGTGGGGAATAATGGAAATCTCACGGAATTAAAAGTGAGACAAGAAACCCCTTACCTCATTTCCGACATGACTCGTATGTTCTGTTTTATTCTTGAATAATAAAATTTAGTTAATTTTTACATACTTAAAAAAAAATTCAATTTTATTATTCCTTTTATATCACTTTTTACCTTGCTATAACAATTTTGTTATTGTTTGAGTTCATATCAAACATGGTGTCCATGTTCGGAACTTTAGTAAAAAATGAACCTTTTATAATTAAAAATTGTCCACATGGTCAAACTTACATTATCTCCAGAATGATATTAATGATTTAGATATCTTATATATCATATCTATTCAATGTATATGTATTTATAATATTTCATATCATTTGAAGTTAAAAATGAAACGCACCGTTCATGGAGACGGTAAGCTATACGTACACATGGAAGCTACTTTCATTTCTATTTTATATTTAAGGAATTAAAACATAATAATACATAGGTATATTATAATTATAGTATAATTTATATGTTATGTAATTTAATTAACTGCAACCTTTATATGTTTCACATATGGCATGAACGAGTCAAATCACTTTGAAGGGTCGGTAGCCTGCACTTCCTCAAATGAAATTATCATATTTACCAATTATGGAAACCATAAAGTCATGATATAAATAAAATAATATATAAGTATAGAGACAATATATATATAATATATATCACATATAAATATAGTGCCATCTTAATGGCCACCATAAGAGGTTGTAGGAGAATATTGAACAATCATCGTTTTGTGAGGTAGTAGTTCATCGTCCTCAGAAACAATACGTTCTTTACCGATTATATGGAGGTGTGTGTAAGTATAGTTCTAATAATTATAATATAAATAGTCTAGTATATTTATAATATTGTTTTTAAAAAAAAAATTAATTAATGAGTTTAGGGGGTGGATAAGTAAAATAAAATAAAAGAATTTAAGAGAAGGCATTACCTTTAAATCGGGTAACTCCCTTTTGTTTGATCCAAAACGATTTCTTGAAGTGTCTTCTACTTAAGGTAAGGATTCTAGGTGGAAGAGAGGGATCTTGATAGATTATTTGGGTAGAGGTTGGATGACCCAATGGGTTTGAGAGGTGTGAGTAATGGGTTAGAATTGGTGTCATTTTATAATGAGGAGGATAGGCTCTTTAGAAAAGTTTGAAAATATTATTTTATTATATAATTATTTTCAGTTTCTAAAGGTCCAAAACAAATTAATGTCTAAGATAAGAAGACTCATATTAGAAATAAAATCATATAATAATAATTGGACAGTTTTTGAATATTTTTTTAATTTTTTAATTTTATTTATTTAAATCATTCATTAATTAGTTAAACACTGCATCATTATTATGTCATAAATCATTTTATTTATTTGATGTCTGAAAATTATAAAAAAAATAACATGATTTATTAAATCTTTTTCGCTTTAAAATTAATATTCATAGTAGAAAATATAACTTATATAAACCTATTTAAAAATTGATTTACTAAAAGATATATGTTTAAGTCGTCTTTGCCTTTACTTTAAATTAATTAACATAAAGTGCCATTATCCTTCCCATGTGGCTCTATGGGGTCTCAAAATCGTTCCAAAGATGCCCATGGTCCAAAATGTATCAAAAAATAAGATTAGGACATATTTTAGGGTAATTTAATATTATTATAATATTATGTTTTACCCTAATTTACCAAATTTACCTTTTATCAATGGTAAATAAAATATTTATTGAAGTAAATATTTATAATGTCTAAAATTAAAAGTTACCTATTTATATAATTTGTACCTCCTAATTCCAAATTTGTAATCCATTTTTCCAAATTCAAAACACAGAAGTGGAAGGAATTAATTTAAAATTTATTCTTGTTTTTGAAACAAAGTGTGTTTTTAAGAAATAATAACTATCAAAAGATTGACACTTTTTAATGTCCAATTTCAAAGTAAAATTACTTCCAATGACCAAAATTGGATTAAATGGTAAAAATATAATCAAATTAAACTTTAAAACCAATTAAAAATATAATATATCCATATAAATAAATTATATTAAATGGTAGTTTTGAATTAAAATTCAATATTTTTCACTGTTCATAAAAATGCATTTTATCAGTAAAATACCAAGAATTTACCCAAAGTAAATTTTGATGTCCCAGTTATAAATAATAATTTTATTTTGTCAGATAAGACATATAAAAGTGTCAAAATATTTTATTTATAAAGTTTTATCCATTAAAAGGAAGAAAACCTGCATTTTTTGAAAAATACTTCTTTTATCTAAAAAATTAAAATTTTCTTATATTATGTCTAGAAAACACAAAGGGTGAATGTTAAAATTATATGGGGTATATATATAATTCCAAATGGGGTTAATACTTTTCATAACCGCTTACTAAATGGCTAGTTTGATAGGTCATGGTGCACTTGAACTCGATGTTGCGTACATCACACACTATTGTTTTATTCAAAGAGAAGCGTATCGTGGATGATTGGGGTGTTAAATTCTTCCCCATTCAATAAATTGATTCCTCGTAATTTAATATTTTTATTTTGAAATAAAGTGTAAAAAATAGAAAATACCATCATGGAAAACCCACATCGTAAATAGTGTTAGTAAATTTTAGTCTTAATAAGAGGGAAAGGGAAATGAAAAAGCCACCACCAAATTAGGATTTTTAATAGAAGAACATTGGTGGAAATAATAATTGGAGGAAAAATGTAAATATTTATAAGGAGTTATTGAGGTAATCAATCAAAAACAAGTGAATGGAAAATTGAGGGCCTCAAATATGTAAATCTATGATGAATAATGTAACATATTAGGAAGAAATTTTTTTGGGTTTGAGATATTTTACCTAAAGTTTAAGAATTAATTTTTTCATAGAATAAGAAAAAAATACCTGATAAGTAGAGTTCCATCCTTCAAATAATTTCTACCACAAACTCATATTTCTCTATAAATGATGAGTATTCAAGATGACTTGGTCACACCTGAAGTGCTATAATGAATTTACAAAGAATCATACAATCCACAAAGGATGAACCATATATTTCTCTATATTTAGAGATTATCCAAAACCAAAATGGTTAGTACAAGATCAGATGATCCCCAAAATGATAATCATTTAATGAAAGAAATAATAATATAATTTTTTAAAATTAAACCAACAATACCCAAATTTTAATAAATACTATTCAATAAAAAATTATCTTTAAAATCCTTTAATATAATCCAAACTACGATTGAAACCCAAAACTCAGCAGAATATGATTACATAGCCTTCCACGTTAAATTGTATCTCAAAATAACATTGACTACTCTTAAAGTCACATACTTAAAATTAATTAACCTAATCAAAAATTCTCTATGATAGGTAAATCATTTCCATAAATAAACCAAATTTCTATATATCCACAAATAATAACATAGATAAAAATCCACCATTACACATAAAATGAAATCCCATAGTATTCTATTTTCCTCAGGCATATATTTTTCCCAAAAGATCGAATGCCTTCCAAAATAACCTTAATCACTTAATAACCAAATCATTTTCCTATACTAAGGATATCTATTTGATAATAAATAAGATCCCAAATCAACTAATTATACATCAATAAAATCATTTAACCAAATATAATTAGCCACACTAACCAGGGACTTCACGTAGTCCAGTGGTAAGCGATAAATCTCAACTACACTTTTTTTGTGGGTTAAATTCCCGCAGCTTTGTCCGACGTGATGGGTTGTCACATGGTCTGTGTGTTTTCATTTCATAAAAACTATATTTAATAACAATCCCAAAATGAGATAAATTCCTCTAAATAACCATAACATAATTTAACTACAAATGTTATCTCATACCTCACATTTTCATCCTAAAAATCAATAACCTGTAATTGCCTCAAATTCAAGGATCATATAAATCCAAATGTTTCATTATAAATATATCCAAAAAAGAAAAGATAATTGTTCCTCAAATAGAATTTTCACATAACAATCTACATAGTTACACATATAAGAGAATAGTCTTCCAAAGTAATCCCATACTTTTAAACATTTCTCCATCCATTTATTTCCACATTGGTTCTTCCTTGACTTAGAGGTTATCTTATAGAATAAGGCATTGACTTGGATAATTCCAAGGTCCCTTACATTTATGGTAAATGACTCTAAATGGATTCTTGGGATATATTTTTTTTCTTCTATAGTACTCTTCATTTTTCTTCGACAATTATTTACTTTATGTCCTCATTTCCCACACATAAATTATTTATTTTTTCTATTGAGACACTTTCCTTGGTGTCTCCTTCCAAATTTCTGGCATGATGGATATTGGGATTTATTTTCTACATGGTTTCCACTAATGGAAATCTTATAATTCACCACCTTTCTCTTCATTATTGAGTCTGGGAGTTGGTTAATATATATGTTGCTGATAATATTTTTGAAAAACTGATTCGACATGAACACAATATCTTTAACTTCTGTCAACATTCCATTTCACTACTCATTTACACCACTGTTCCCACCTTGTACATAATGTTCAATGTTACTTTGATTTCTTTGGAATCCAACCATTGACTGAAACCAGAAAGAATTTTATGAGTAATAATAGTCATAAAATCATTTAGAGAATATTATGACATCTTATTTTTAATTTAAAACACATTCGGATTGACCAAGGTTATTTATTCTCATATTATATTAAAATCATTCAAATCAGTTTATCAAAAAAAAATGTGAACTATAATAAGCATATCCCCCAGGAGTGTCGTAACTAAGACTTTAGCAAGACCCATTGTCATGTACCAGGACACCCCAGGTCAAGCCCGAAACTCCTTGTTGGCATTTTCACTCCTAGGTACATCTGTGCCAGAGCTGCCTCTACCTTCTTGTATCCAAATAGGGATGTATTTCATGGAAAATACACAAAATATCTACATTACCATAATTCTAGGAAGTTCTTCTATACTAATCCTCAAAGTCTATCTTAGGGTAATGTTCTCTAATCAGAGTTTTTCTAAATCTAGCTTCCAAGGTTTGTACTAAACATCCTTTGATTCCAACTGTAATGCCCCGACCCCAGTTACCCGGAGTCGGTGAATTATTACATAATATTAGCATGATCACAAGAGATCAATTCTAGAAAGACTGATTAGTTTAGTAGCCTTGGAAATACTAGATACATACATAAGTTTTACATTACATTATGAAATGAAAAAAACAACATTGTGCCCCCTTTGAACACACTCAAATCCCTTAGCCTATCCCTGCAGGCTAGTCATAATATTCTTATTCAAATCTTTGGAAAAATAAATCATAGAAAGGGGTGAGTTTAGATGCTCAGTAAGTATTACAATATATTGGAAACTTTCATAAATAAGACTAAACTTTTAAGGTAATGTTTAAGACTAAAACACAATCCTTTTAAAATTAATCATCAAAATAATATGAAAAATATAAATAAAATAATTCTGTTTACTTATTCACATGGATATTATACTACTCTAATAATCGCATGTAATATCACAAGATAATTTTATAATTATTGAATGTATAATGCCAGACATCATGACCACATAGTCAAGGCCTCGTGTAAAAAATACAAATAAAATTTTGTCAAGGCCTTGTGCTAAGACACTTGTTTGTCTCATGAGACATACTGATACATCGAGGAGCAATATTGGGCTCCACCTGTCACTTTATATGTCTAATTCATTCCTCATTTGATAAGGCTGAAACATAATCTAAAATTTTATATTAAAACTAGCATATGAAATGTCAATATTTTAACCAGAAACCATGAATGGTATAAAAATAACACATCCACAGTCAAATATAACTCATTCAAAAAAAATATGGAATATTTTATTATCATATATTAACCTCAATTGAGAATAATGAAGGATATTGACATAGATGAAAATAATCATCAAAATTATTTGAGAGAAATATCTCCCTTTTCTTGAAAACATTTAAAAGTCTCATTATTTATCAACAAGCCGTTTAAAATAGATTTTTGAATAAAAGTGTCCCATACCACTTTGAAACTTTTAAAATGAATTTTAATTTTTAAAAATTAATTTCCATATAAATAAGTCCTTAAACCCATTTTTAAAACACGTACATTAATGAGAAAGATTTAGAAGAATAAATCTTTAAAACCTTTAAAATGATATTTTAGTTAGAGTTCCTAACCAAATGAGAGATTCTTGATTAAAAATAATAGAGGTAAAAAAAAATTATAATATAATGAGGATAAAGGGATTCATGATATACTATGTCAAAGTACAGTATATACACTATATAAAAGTGAATTGGCTCATAACAACAAATAAGTCTCAATGGAATATAATTGAGACGAAATCCATTATAAAGATCGTATACTTAGGTTAATGATTAATAAATGAAATAATTATGTGTGAAAAATATAAATACACTCAATATGATTGGATATTAAGTTTAAATAAATCATACGACATTCAAACATATTATTGAAAAAACAACACCAATGACTTGGATGTTTAAATCAATGAATAGAAATTGAGTTAAAATTACTATTATCAAGTTCATATCTATGAATTGAGAATTTATAAAGGGAGTGATTATGTGTATCAAAAGTATATCCATAGAAAGGGTAGTGGAAATTACTACATAAGTTAATAAATAGTGATTTCACACATAATCATGGAGTAAAATAATCAATGATGTTTACGTAAATCACAATGAGTGGAAATTGAAATTTAATATTCCCTTACCGATTTGATAACTTACGAAACATAAAAACCTTTAAATAAGTATCATACAGTGATTATGTAAATAACCATAAATTAAATTATATTATACAAAGAATACAATCATGTGCAGTACATATATCACACAAAAAATAAATTGTGGAATATATAGTATGAATCTCATGTGAATAAAAGTGAGATGAAAACCCCTTACCACATTGTAATCAATCGAGTTGTATGAAAAAAAGTTAATAACCACCAAATTAATCACAAAATACCATGAATATAAAGATAATAATGATAATATATATAAAATTTCATTACAAAATACAACACATGCAATAAATAAGTGGCGAATAATGGAAATCTCATGGAATTAAAAGTGAGATAAGAAACCCCTTACCTCATGTCCGAATAGACTTGTATATTCCGTTTTATTCCTGAATAATAAAACTAAGTTAATTTATACTTACATAAAATCATTTTTCAAATTTATTATTCCTTCTATATTACTTATTACCCTGCTATAACAATTAGTTAATTGTTTGAGTTCATATCAGACATTTTGTCGATGTTCAGAACTTTAGTAAAAAATGAACTTGTTATAATTACAAATTGTCCATGTAGTAAAAATTACATTATCTCCATAATGATATTCATGATTTATATATCATATATATATATTATATATATCCATTTTATATGTATTTATAATATTCCGTATCATTTGAAGTTAAAAAATTAAATGCCTCGTTAATGGAGACGGTAAGCCGTACGTATGCATGAACGCTACATTCATCTCTATTTTATATTTAAAAGAATGAAAACATAATAATACATAAAAATATTATAATTCCAGTATAATATATATGTTATGTAACTTAATTAACTATAACCTTTATACGTTCCACGTATGGCATGAACGAGTCCTATCACTTTGAGGGGGCGGTAGTCCGCACTTCCTCAAATGAAATTATCATATTTACCCATTATGGAAACCATAAAGGCATGATATAAATGAAAAATACAGAAGTATAGAGAAAATATAAATATAATTTATATCACATGTAAATAAAGTTCCATATTAATGGCCAACATAATAGGTGGTGGGAGAAGATTTAACAATCATAATTTTGTGATGTAGTAGTTCGCCATCCACAGAAACAATATGTTCTTTACCAATTAGACGAGGGTGTGTGTAAGTGTAGTTCTAATAATTATCATAGAAGAAACCTGGTATATTTAGGATACTGTTTTTGTTATAAAATAAAGTAATAAAAGATTTTAGGGGGTTGGAGAATTAAAATAAAATAAAAGAACTTAAGAGAAGACGTTTAAATCAGGTTACTCCCGTTGAATTGGAATCAAAAAGATTTATTAAAGTTCCTTAAGCCTAAGTTAAGGCTTATAGATGGAAGATATGAATATTTAGAGCTTATTTGGTTAGATTTTGGACGATCCCATGGGCTTTAGAGGTGTGAGAAATGGGTTATAAGTGGTGTCCTTTTATAAGGGGGGAGGAGGGGCTCTTTAGGAATGTTTGAAAATATTATTTTATTATATAATGAATTGCGGATTCTAAAGGTCCAAAACTCATTAATTTATAAGATAAGATGACTCATGTTCTAAATAAAATCATCCAATAAAAATTGGATAGGTTTTGGATATTTTTTAATTTTTTTAATTTTAATTATTTAAATCATTCATTAATGAGGTAAACACTATATCATTATTGTGTCATAAATAATTTTATTTATTGGATGTATAATAATTATAAACAAATTCCATGATGTAGGAAAACTTTTTAGATTTAAAATGAAAATTTATAGTCAAAGAGATAACTTATAAAACCCTTTGTAAAAATTAACTTACTAAAAGATATATGTTTAAGTCATCTTTGTCTTTACATTAAATTAATTAATATAAAGTGTTATTATCACTACCAAGTAGCTCCATGGGGTCCAAAAATCGACCCAAGGATTCCTAGAGTCAGAGATTTATCAACAAATAATATTAGGACACATGTTAGGGTAATTTAATATTATTATAATATTATGTTTTACCCTTATTTACCTGATTTACCTTTTATCCATGGTAAATGAAATATTTACTGAAATAAATATTCATAATGTCTAAAAATAAAATTTACCTATTTACATAATTTGAACTTCCTGATTCCAAATATGGAATCCATTTTTACAACTTCAAAACACATTATTGGAAGTAATTAATTTAAAATTAATTCCCGTTTTTAAAACAAAAAAGCGCGTTTTAAAAAAAATAATAACTATAAAAAGATTGACACTTGTTTATGTCCAATTTCAAAGTGAAATTATTTCCAATGACCAAAAATAGATTAAGTGGTAAAAATATAATATAATTAAACTTTATAAACCATTAAAAAGAAAGTCTAACCATAAAGATAAATTATATTAAAATTCAGTTATTAATTAAAATATAGTTTTTTCACTATTCATAAAAATGATTTTTATCAGAAAAATACCAAAACATTACCCAATGTAAATTTTGATGTTTCAGTTCTAAATGAGAATTTTAATTTTCCAAATATAACATATAAAATTTTCAAATATCGTATTTATAAAGGGTTATTCAGTAAAAGGTGGAAAAACTATATATTTTTTTAAAATACTTCTTTTATGTGAAAAATTGAATTTGTCCTTATATTATATCTAGGAAACAAAAAATATGAATGTTATAATTATATGGGATATATATAAAATTAAAAATTTGGGTATTAATATTCATTATCACTTTTTAAATGGCTAGTCTTATAGGTCGTGGTGGGCTTGAACTCGGTGTTGCATACATCTCATGCTATTGTATTATTAAAAGAGAAGCATATCATGAAATCTTGGGGTGTTACAAAACATGGTAAACATGTAAGAAAATAACCATGACCAATCCACCATGTAAAATTATATAAGAAAATTACCTCAACCAATCCATCATGTGAATGTATGTAAAAAAATAACCATAAACAATCCATCATGTGAATGCATGTGAGAAATTTACCATGACCAATCCATCACATTTAATCATGTGAGAAAATAACCATGACCAATCCATCATGTGATAATCCAATATTAAATGAAAAAACGTTGTACGGGCTCTAACTAATGGGTGTAAATAATGGACATAAAAAGAAATCCACAATCCTAGAATACGGTGGATATAACAAATATATACTCTAGTATAATTACAGACACTAATTTAAAATAAATCCTAGAAAGGAATTATATACACTATGGGTGACATGACTATTCCAAAAAAACACAAGATTACATAATGTTCTATGTTTGTACAAAATAATTTAAAATGTCATGATAAAAATCTATAAAAAATTTCAATGAAATTAAAATTTGATTTGATGCTTGAAAACCAATTTTTAAACCCTAACCATCATTCAATTACTTTATCAAGCACATGGTGTGCTCAAACCGTTTTTAAAGAAAACCCCCTTGAAAAAAAAATTTATTTCCAAAAATATTTTTAAATCACAAATAAAATCCTATAAATGAATAAAAAAAGAAATTTACTATAAGAATAATAAACTAATATAATTATCCAATTTTTTATAAACACTTACATCAAGCATATAGGTAGGATTAATTACCCTTTGAAAATGAAGACCAGGGAAGAGTAGATAAGGTCCTCACAATCAAAGATACTTGAAAAACACATAAATCCACAATAAAAACTCTTATAATTGAAATAAAAATATCATTTGTGTTCTAAAATACAATAGGAGAATATATATAATTAGTATCTAATAAGAAAGGGAAAACTGGATAAAAACAAAACATACCTAGAGTTAATCAATGAAAAATGAATGACATATGGCTAAAATCCAAGGGAATAAGACACTTGACCATTGAGTAATGTTTATGTCAAGAAAATATGATTGTAAAGGGTCATTTTATATTAAACTGGGGTCCTAGGTTTTTATAATTAAGAATAAAAATCATTAAAATTCCATGCACTAGGTTTGTTGGAGAGGCCACGCTCTTAAGAGTAATTGTGAACATTAATTGTGTACAAAGTACAATGATTCTATTTTGGTTGCTTGATTTGGACATATGGTAGCATTAAACATGATACAATTGTGTATAACCCCTCTATGTAGGGGTTTATGGTTTGGAGTGGTGGCCTCACAATTTGGAAAAAACCATGCACCCCCTTCTAGTGGACCATGCTTGGATGTACGTTATCCTGTGCCAAAACTCATGGTTTTTCCTAATCGTGTTCCAACCATGCATAGATACAAGGGATCCAAAAATTTTCATAAAGCTATTAAAATGAACCAAAAGAAAGACCCAATTAAATAATTATCAAAACGGATCAGGAAGTAACAATAAGAAAGTAATGGAATGTTACAATCTCCCCACCATAATGGCTTTCTACCCCCAGATTATGCTCAATATTCAAAAATCTTAAAAAGAGAAGGACACTGATGCCTCATTATCAATTCCCACTCCAATGTATCATGGATATCCTATGAAAACATTCATAGTACTTGGACTAATGGAATCATTTTACCACATAGTACCTTATCTTGATGATCCATAATACATACTAGTATGTCATCAATGGTAGTATAGGGCTCAAGATCATCATCCTCTCATTTAATCGATTAGAAGGATCTGGTTGCTACCTCCCCATCTAGGAAAGAAAAAACACATGAAGAATAGAATTAAAAAAAAAGTATGTTCCATTGATATTACAACATTCCAAGTCTCTCCATGATCTCAAAGGCCCCAATAAACCTCAAGTCCAATGTAACTTGCATACTCAACCGACGATGTCCCAAGAGAGGTGAAACTCTCAAGAAAACCTGACCACAAACCATATATTCTAGAATCTGATGATAATGGTCTACATAACATTTTTTATGGATATGTTCCATGACCAACCACTTCAAGATTAACTGAACCATTTTTATTATCTCTTTATTGAGACTCGACCTAAACAAGAACCACAATCCCAACTATTCCCAACACAACAAAGATTTACAAATCCACCTATACGATGATTCAATGGGAAACCTATTTATCAAATAATAATAAATATTTTTTATAGGATAATTAAAATATATGGAAATGATTTTTCCAAGATCAGCTAAAATCAAGCACACAAGCCCCATGATTATCCCCAATAATCTTGATAGCTCTCTCCATCTATCCATATATCCATTAGTCTTTAGATGATAAGTTGTTCTCAATTTCAAATGGAAACCCATAAGAACTTGGTATACCTTTAAATAATCATGATATAAACCTTGGGTCCTTTTAAGAAACAATCACAATGGGAATCCCATTAATTCTAACAATCTTCTATATGTACAAGCCTTTGGGTTGTTCCAAATTCACATTCTTCTTGATTGGTAATAAATTAGTCGATTTCATAAGTCGATCAATGATCACCCAAATCAGATCCTTAACACTATGATTCCATAAAAAACCAATGACAATGTCCATGGAAATATCATCTGATATCCATAGAATAATGGGAAAAGGCTTCAACAAACTAGCAGGAATATTTCGTCCTATCTTAATTTTTTATCAAATGATACACTAATAAAAAATCTGTAATCTATCACCTCATCCTTGGACACAAATACTTAAATCTCATGTACTAATACATATTGTTATCCCTAGGGTGTACTTACTAACATGATTTATGTATAATTTCAATCAACTCCCACCATAGTGAAGTCGGAACAACAAACCTACTATAGATGAACCAAGCACCATTGGGAGACTGGGACAACTCACCTAAGGTCTCCCTACTATAAAAACTTTTTCCTAAGCATTATAACATAGTTTATATCAAAAAATCAAGTCTAAATCACTCATCAAAAGATGATTCATCTTTCATTGAAACTATGAAAACCTATCCACTTACCTCTTCCACTCCCATGCTCATCGTAGAAAAAAACTCATTTTAGACAACTCCTAAACCAATTCATTCACGGCTTGTATTGGTAATTTTTTTCTCAACACATCAGCATACACATTCCCTTTCCCAGGAGTGAATGCAATACAATTTTTTATAATATATTCTACTATTTGTATCTATATCAAGTTCAAATACCTCTATATAAAAATATATTTTAGTCTCCTATGATTATAATACATTATGAAAATCTCCATAAGGAGATAGGGATGCCATGTTTAGAGTTCATGAATAACTACTACCAACTCAAGATCCAGGGTATGATAGTTCTTCTCATGAGGGTGTACATTTAATGAGCCATAGACCAACTCCTATTTCCATTTCATCCATATAGATCCCAATACTTTACTAGAAGCATCATAGAAAACATAATAACCTAACCGAGTTCCAAAAGAATCAAAATTATTGTTGAAGTTAACCTCACCTTTAGATCCTCAAATGATTTTTGACATTTTTCATTCCATTAGAAATTTACAATGTTATGTTTTAATGCTATTAATGAAGATGTGAGTTTGAATAAACAATGAAAAACCCACCTATATTAACTAAAGAAGCCCAAGAATCACTAGATATAAAACACATTTGTAGGTTGATCTAAGGACATAACTACCATTTCCTTCTCAGGATCCCATGAGATTCCCCTCTCAGATATGGTATGACCCAAAAATTTCACTTCATGGATCCAAAACTCACATTTAGAAAGATAACCATGTAGACAACGTTCCTTCATGGTAGGAAGAATGATATCCAAATTTTCTTTTTCATCCTCCTCTAAATTGGAGTACAACGAAATATCATCGAAAAACACAAAAAAATAAAAGTGTCTAAGAACTAGTTATTTTTTCATCAAAGACATAAAATACCACATGAGTATTAGTGATACCAAATGTAACAACCAGAAACTCGAAATACCTATACTGGATCCTAAATGCAACAGTAGGTGTATCCACTTCTCAGAATCTCAACTGGTGGTACCCCACCCAAATTTTAATCTTTTCAAAACAAACATTACCCTTTAAGATGGTCAATGAGATCATCAACCCTGTGCAAAGGATATTTATTATTAAGATTCACATGATTCAACTTTTGATAATCTACACAATGTGTAAGACCCCATTCTAATTTCATAGAAAATTGTGCATGTGAATCCCATGGTGAAACACTAATAAGAATAAATACGTTAGATTATAGGTCCTTAATTTAGATTTTAGTTCCCACTAACTCAGCTAGTTTTAGTATATAAGATGACATATAAATGGGAATCATAACAGGTAGAAGGTCAATAGTAAACCCAACCTTTATCTATGACGGTAAACTAGAAAAATATTTTAGAAATACCTCTAGGTATGAACACTCCGATACAAGAAGAAGAAAGTTCAAATAAGGGTCAAAATAATAAATAACAAATATTTCATATAGAATGATGTTACCCCATTATAAAGAACAAAAATCCCACCCTTCCCGATCTAGGGTCCCACTCTCCCTGAAAAACATGAGTGACACCATAATAAGATAAAAAGTGAACCCAATATTGATAATAATAATCTGTGCTTTAATTATGATAATCCAATCCATTACAAGTATTATATAAAAAATTTTAATATCAAGAACTAAAAAGTCCCATACTACCTTGAAATCAGATATCACCACCCCATATGAAAGACACTTAAAACCTTGTTTGTTCCTCTTTAAAAAAGGGTTGGAAAGATCCAACAAGAATGAAATATGTTTCAAATATAAGAAAAACAATTCATCTAAATTTGATGATATACAAGAATGATTATCACCTATATCAAAAAAAATCACCAAAGAAGACAAAATAAAAACCAACCCTATAATAGTAGTTGGCCCTGGTTTATATTCCTATGGTATGCAATTTTCCATATAATGATCTTTGGGTTTATCCATAAGAAAATTCTCATTGGAATGAAGATTAGAACCACCACCATTGGAAGAATTGGTGTGAAACTCTTAACCCTTAGTGATAGTGGATCCATCCTTAAAACCATTGGATATCCATTTAGAAATATTCTTTAGATGGCTTGATAGTCTAAAATGATGAAAATTATTAAGATTATCTATAAAATTTGGTTTGGTATGACTATTCCTTCCACATTGGTAGTTTCAAAACTTCTATTTTCTTGATGAATCCCATAAAACTGGACCTGATGAAAACTACCCACCCTTGTATTTTCTTTTTTATCCAGAAGACACACCCAAGCTAGTAACTGCCCCAACCAAAGCTCCACCCAAACCAGTCTTTCTAGATATGTTAGACTCTAACAAAGTTTGTTTTTTTACTACCTCCATGATGGTTAGAAGGAACATGAGAATCAACATTGACTAAATATCAGGCCTCATTCCCAACTAAACCCTATTAGCTTTTCGGTTCTCATTCCTTACTAGCTCTGGTAGAAAATGCCTAAATTTAGTAAAATTGCTGGGATAATCTAGAACAATATTCTCTCTCTGCCTCAATGTTAGACACTCATGGGAATTGGTTTCACATAAAATCTCCAAGAAAAACTAAATATTTAATAATTTCTCAAATAAATTCAAGGTAAGATCCTCATGTAACTTAGCATGTATTATAGAGCCCCACCATCTTCTTCACTATCCCTTGAGTATGTTTGTGAAAAAACCCATCTTAGAGTCCCCAAGAGACATCAAGAGAATGATGATCCTCCCCATAAACTAAATCCACTCCTCATATTATAGGGGTCCTTTTTCACCATATAAGAAGGGGGGATTGTGAATAGTGAATTCTGATCCTTGATCCACTACACGTCTTAGTTTCCCGACACCCACATTCTTCAAAGGCTAAATAGTGTGGACTACACCATTTACCAATGAGTGTTACAATAGAGGGTTTCCCTATAGAACTTTTCTCAGAGTATCCTCAACCATATTCATAAGATCACTTCTTAGAGGTATCATATAATAATCACAATATAATAACAAATCATATTTTTGATAAAAATTACAAAATCATCGGTCCAACATCTATAATTCATGTCAATTCCTTAAAAATGGTAACATAATATAATATGAATTATAAATATATTAAACATTTAGAAATGAAAAATTCCATTTAAATAATCTGCCCATTTAGTTTATTCATATAACCTCAAACATAAAGTCTCAATTGTGGTAAAAGTTTTACGATCACCCATGGTAACTAATGTTCAGACATGAAAGTGATCTGTCTAGGATCCCTCCTGCATATACTAACTAAATGTTGATGGTTATAACTACAATGTATCCAATACAAAAAACCAAAATCAATATCTGTTAACACACATAAAAATAATCATTTTCCTTTGATACAATTCTTTAAAGATCTAACATGATTCCACTAAAAAACCACATGAGTTGGCCCATCATAGTGGTGATGCACAATAGGACAATGGAAAAAAGTTTCGTATATAAAAATAAATAGAATACAACTAGAGTAAATATTAGAATAAATATTTAAAACTAACGTCTATATAAACCAATCCAAACTAGCTAAACTAGAATGTATGAAAATACAAGACCCAAAAGTCTCAATGTGACCACCAACACCTCTAAAACAATCCTTTTTGAAGGATATGCTGAAAAGAGAAAATGACATGCTAAAAAATGACCTTACCTTAACATTAATCCTTTAAAACAATGTATAAAAGCCCCCAAGGTCAGAATTAAAGAGTGAACATAATTCTCGGTATGATTCAACCACAAAATCTATAAAAAATTTAATATCATGAATGTTTTAGTTCTATGTTTAAACCAAATATATTTTTACCAAGAATATTAAAAGATGAAAAACATTTGTAAATAATACCTTGGTATTTCATAACATACATTCATATTGTAAAATAATGGAATATGAAAAGGGATAAATCATGAATGCTTAATCAATAAAATCCATGGAATCACTATAAGGTAAAAATATAATCAAATAACCATGACCAATCTATCATGAAAAATAATGTGAAAAAATAACCATGACCAAAATATCATGTTGAAGAATGTTATAAAATAACCATGGCCAATCCATCATAAGAAATCATGTGTGAAGATAACCATAACCAATCCATCAGGTGAAATTATCTGAGTAAGTAACCATGGACAACCCATCATGTGATAATAAAATCATAAAAGAAAAATTATAACATTTTGGATCTAACATACGGATATAAATAATAGACATAAAATGAAATCCCAAATACATGAAAATGATGGATCTAACTAGTATATCCTCTTGTGGCATTACAATAACTAAAGTGATAGAAAACCTCACGTAGATTTACACACAGTATGAGTGACATGTGTATTCCCAATACACCCAAAGTTACCCAATATTCATTGTTTATCCAAAACTATTTAAACACTCATGATAAAAATTTATAAAAAAATCAAAGAAAATACAATCCTCTATGTGCTTGAAAACCCATTATTAAAACATAACCACTATTAAATAATTTAATCAAACACTTGGTTTGAACTATCTTTCTTTAATAGAAACCCCTTTAAAAACGTGATTTCATTCCAAAAAATCTATTTTAATCACAAATACAATTCTTTGAATGAATCAATAAAAGTAATTTACAAGAGAAATAAGATATTCATAGAATTATCTCTTTGTATAGAAAAACATACCTCAATAAAGGTGGTATAACTAACCACTTTTGAAAATGGAGACTGGGGAAGAGTATATCGGGTCCTCATGATCCTTGATCTCTATGAAAAACATAAATCCTCTATAAAACCACTTAGATCTGGAATACACATCCCATTTTGGTTCCATAAGATGAGAGGGGAAGAGATCCAAAATGGATTTAAACAAAATAAAAAAAACTAGATAAAAAATGATAAAATACCCTGGGTTTTTCTATTAGTAAAAAAGAAATCATCCTATAATCTAAAGGAAGATGCCTCTTGTGAACTGGGGAAATATTATGTTGAGATAATATGAAATTAAGTGTCAATTGGTGGTTAAAATGTTGTCTAAATTTTTTTAAAATAAATATTTGGAGAATTAAAAGTCCACACACATGATTTTATAGAGAGGCCACAAGGTTATGAGTAACTATAAACCATAGTTATATACCCTATATAGAGATTATATATGGGTTTTATGGTTTGGATTCTATTTACATTAACCAGGAATCAACCATGTATAACCCCTATACATAGGGTTATACTATCTGGATGGGGTGGATTCATGGTTTGGAAAAAATGTGCAACCCCTTCCATTAGACCGTGATTATGTTCATTGTTTCTTTAGAAGAACTGAACAGTTTTTTCTAACTTCTCAACAACTATACACATCCCCATGGGCTCCCAAAATATCCCAAAAACTCTCAAAACTACCCTAAAGAATGTACCAACCAAATAAGGATAAAAATAAGTGTCAAGAAGTACCTATAAGAAATCAATGGAATGCTAAATTATTCTTCATTTCAATGATATCCAATGCAGTGCATCAGTGATATGATACATTCAATTTATGTCTAAAAAACATTAATCCCTTTCTATCTTCCTTCCATTCCTCTTAATTGTTCTGTGACATCAAAAAATGGAATTAATAAGTCCAAAAAGGCTTATCAAAGGATTCTTCAAGGGTTCTTACCATAACTCATAATGGATACATGTACATCATATAAAACATATTAAAATTTAAGAGTGTTTTTTATCGTTAAAATTAATGAACGGAGAAGAACAAAAAAAATTCTACCATTTTTATTATATGTAAAACTTGAGTAAAATAGGAATTAAAATAATAATTTAATAATATAAGTATGAATATAATGATAATATTAAATATATAATAAAATTTTACTTCACTAAGACACCATGATATAGAGATTATTCCATCCATTTGAAGAAAATAAAAACTCAACATAAACATTCTCCACACAACATAAAACTTGTACCTATAACTTAACGATTTCTCCCCCTTTTAAAAATAAGAAAAATTATCCCCCATTGATATTATAAAAAATGAGTCAAATAAAGGGATAAAGATAAAAAAAATTAAATATATTTTTAAACCACACTTATAATACTTAAATATATTTAGAGAGTGGTCTGAATAAAATTTGGAAAAGATTTTGGGAAAATTAAAATATTTAAATATATTTTTTCATTTATTATCAATATTGTATAAATAAATTTTCAATTACTTTTAAATTAAAATTTTTAAAATTATTTGTAATTAAATAAATCTTTCAAAATAATATTTATAAAAGAGAGTCTCTTATATGATCATTCTAATATTAATTAGATTATAAACCCCTAAAATAATGCATTATGTCAGATAAAGGGATCATATCTTGTAATTAATATAAATAATGAAAGAAAATATTAAGAAATATTTAAATAAAACATACCATGATTATTTTTTAGTATTGAATTTGTTAATAAAACAACAAATATTAATTGGGACTATCAAACTTGGTGTAAAATAAAGGATCACTTCTTATTATAATGATGGATAATGGATTAAAAATATAAAAAAATGTTTTTGAGATGAAATAAATTGGTTCAAATGAAATAGAACCACGTCATTTAATTAATATCTATACATGAATGTTTTTTGAAGTATTATACACACTTTATTCTTTTAAAATTATGAAAATTTTAAAATATTTTTATTTGATATCCAATTTGGAAAATTATTTCTATAAAAAAATTGAATAATTATAATGATAAAAAATTATTAGTAAAAAATTATGAAATATAATATTACCCAAAACTACTTTAATATAGTTAATGATATCAAGAAAAATTACTTTATATTGGATATGGGAAATTCTAAAGATGGTGGAAATAAATACAATAGTGGAATAACTTTTTTTAAAGTTATCTTATAGAATATGGTGTCTCAGATCTATGTGCTTAGTATAATAGTGACAGATAGGGTTTATTGAGATAATAATTTCACTAATTTTTTTATAATTGATAGTTATAAGATAATATAATAACCCAATATCAAGGACAGTATGTTTCATCTATATTTTTTTTGCACAACATCTATCATCCACTATGTAAAAAACTAGTGTTTATTACTAATAGTTATTTCCTAAATAAATGTGTGTCGTATTATATTATATAATATTATAAACATAAAATATATAAATAAGGGAAAAAACATTATATCATTAAAATATCTCATTACATTATTTAGCTATGAAACTAATTAAAATTCCAAACATTACAATTGGAAAAATATATAAAAATAAAACGCTAAAATGGGGAAAAATGGATCGCATCAATATTTTATGTTAATCACCCCCCAAAAAAACACTATATAAAGAAATAAAAATATTAAATAATTATAATAATATTATAAAATAAAAATATATAACCTTGGGAGTAATTTCAGAGAATAATGTGTGAAATAATGAAGTGTTATGTATAAGAGGTAATGTGACGATTAAGAATCATAACATAACTGTTGGAAAAATAATTTTACCTCAAAGTAATAAATTGAGATATAAATAAAATTTATTTAAATTAATTTAAGTAAATATAAATAATGTTATTTTTAAAAAGTAAATACCATGATAAAAACACTCAAAGAAAATATAAGCATATTTTTAATAAACTTTATCTTAATATAAACTGAAATAATCATAATATTCATATTAAGAATTAAAATTACCGATGTTTGAAATTTATTTTTTTATAAAATGAATATAATTTTTGAAATCAGCATTTATAATTTTTCCATGAATTATTTTCTCTTATTTTTTATGAAAAACATCAATTTTCAGGTGAATAGTAAAAATATAGTTTTTCATATAACTGGTGTATCTTAAATTACATCATTAATGGTTTAATAATGGACTAATTCTTTCTAAAAATTTAGGTTTGTCTATGATATATTTAATTTCATATATTATTCCTTAAAATACAATAAACATAATTTCCAAAAATAAAAAGTACTTTCCAAAACTGAAATTCAAAAGTGATCCTCTAAAATAATTGTTTTTCTTTCTTTCAATTTTTCTTTTTAATAAACTAATGAATTAGAATAATAAATAGGTTTAGAGTCTTAAAAAACATTACATTATATATATATATATAATTTATATTTTAAAAAATTCACTTTTATAGGTTTTAACTTTGATAAATTAACTTATTCTAAATATACACCTCACTTAAAGTATACATTACCCCCACTCCCTACCCCAAGAAATCCTATAACACCCCACTTTACAAATCCTAAACACTATTAAAATAATTCATATAGACCAGATGAATAGCTAGGTTATAATGATAAAATTTGAATAATATTATTTCATTATTAATTAATCTTGATTTTATGTGTAGTATGTGCTATAGAATAAAGGGTTATTTTAGATAATGAGGTGTCACATTCTTCCCCATTATTAAATTTTATCATAAAAATTTTATACTTAGTTTAGTAATCATGGGTTCAAAATTTATAAACAACTTTTCTAAAAACCCATGACATGCGAATGGTTAATAAAAAATCCTTTTTAAAAGATAGAATGAGAAATATTATGGTCATGAATAATAACAAAAAGAAGGTTTCTAAATTGTATAACATTATCAGGAAGAGTAAATATGGACATGGAGGTAAAATTTAATTCCCAAATAATTATAGGGGAGTGATAGTGAACATTTATCACATTAAAGTGAATGATCATGAGAAATTCAATGATCAAAAAACCATAAACCATTGTGGTGTGAGAATGGCCATAATAAATCATAAACGAAGGTAATAAGATAACTTTTTTATGTCAAGATCCTTTTCCAAGGGGTGAATAATTACTTTACCATATAGAATATGAACAAAATTTAATATCGGTACATTATCTTTTCATATCCAAAAATTCAATTTCATTCTTTGGTTTTATGTGTCAATCATTTCAACTTTTTTTTCACTTTTATACCAAATGTTGAGTAGGAATATATAAGTTATAAATCACTATAAACATATTCTTGTTTATAATGAGGTATATAAAAGGATAAAATTATTTTCTTCATATATTTTCTATAAAAAAATTATTACGAAATGGTAGGATAATTACCAAATTGAATAAACCCTTATATGAGAAAATGGTACATTAATATCTGAAATTCAATAATAATACCAAAAGTTAAAATGAAACACTTTCAAAAATAATTATCTTGATATCCCAAATAACCTCAATAAAATAATATTAACATTAATGTTTATCTCATACCAATCAACTTAAATCCCAAAAATGAAACAAAATTATTCAAAAATGACATTTATGTTGAATAACAAGACACACTTAATGGTCACTTATAATCCAACCCAATATTACATCTCTCAAAATATCATTAATCAAATGAAAATAACATGTAACATCCCAAGTAAGTAATGAATAATAGATATTTTTATCTATGTCTATTAATGATTAAGATAGTTTTATAGAGGCTTAAAATGAAAATAAATACAATCTTATGCATGGAATACACTAATATTCTTAAAAGATTGTTTTAGTGCCTTTTGATGGAAAACCATTTTTGAATCTATATTTTGACAATTTTATAAACTATTTTTGTCAAAATAAACTTATCCTTTATGATTGGGACATCAAAATTTACCTTGTGTGAATTTTTGGTATTTTTCTGACAATGTTCATTTTTTAATGAATAGTGAAAAATACTGCATTTTACATCAAAACTGCTTTTTAATCTAATTTATTTATATGATTAGATTATGTTTTGAATTGGTTTTGAAGTGAAATTAGAATATATTTTTACCATTTTATCCAATGGTGGTCATTGGAATCAATTTCACTTTGAAATTAGACTTAAACTGGTGTCAATCTTTTGATACTTATTGTTTTGTAAAAACACGCTATTTGCTCTGGCAGCGGGAATTAATTATTAAATTAATTAATGTGACTTATATGATTTGAATTTTGTAAAATAGACTTCATTTTTGAATTCGGAATATCAAATATAGCTTAGGGTGAATTTTTGGTAATTTTCTGAAAAACTTCAATTTTTGATGAATAGTGAAACCACTAAGTGGTAATCAAGCAAACTGATTTTTCAGTTAAATGAAAGTTTACCACTAATGTGTATTGAATTTTGAAAATCTGACATACATGGTTGTCATTAAGAAGTAAAATGTGGTTCAATGAGATTAAAATAATTTTTTGGTGAATAGTAACTTATTAAGTTCTTAATCGCGATTAGTGGTAATTAGGGTAGTATAAGGTATAAATAATGCTTTAATAATAGGAAATGACATAGACACATGTCCCAACCTTATTGGTTGTGTCATGGCCGACCAAGAAAAGCCATGGGTCAACTTGGGGACCCCATGGAGACACTTTGGTTTGGAAATGACATAAATAACTTTTTATTAAATGTTAATGTAAAAATGACACAAACAAGAGATGTTTTACGAAAACAATTTTTACATGGGTTTATAAAGATCATATTTTTGATTATAAATAGTCATTGGAAAGCTAAAAATATTTCCTACATCATAGTATTTTTTTATGATTTTTAGACATTAAATAAATTAAATTATTTATGACATAATAATGATGCAGCGATAACATCATTATTTGACGATTTAAATAAAATGGAAATATAATGTAAAATCTATGAACTACAACTGGCCAAAACCAATTGGATGAGTGGATTTCGAACACTTATCACCTTATCCACGAATTATATCAATGTGGGACCTTTTGAAACCGAAACACATTTTCAAATAAAGTAATATTTCTTTACTTTCCAAAAGTGCCCCTCCTCTCCTCTTATAAAAGGCCCCCACCTCTACCTCATTTCACACACTCCTCAAGCCTTTGGCTCGGCCAACCCCTGCCCATTTACTCTCTCCACATCCCTCTCCTCATCCTAGAGGATTCCCTTTGGGAAGAATCCTTTCAAAGGAAGCCTTTAGGCTCAAATCAAAAGGAGTTACACTTTTAAAGGTAATTCATTCTCTCATGTTCATTTGTTTTATTTTGCTTCTCCAACCCCCTAAACTCTTTTTATTTACTTATTTTGTAACAAAACCAGTATCTTCAATATACAAGGATGTTGTTATAATATTTATTTGAGCTACACTCTCACACAACTACATCAAATGGTTAAAGAACATACAGTTTCCGTGGATGGCGAAATTCTGCCTCCCGAAACGATGATTGTTCAACACTCATTTAACACCTTAAAAGGTGGCCATTATGATGTCACTATTTTTATATATGATATATAATATGTTTATGTTTTCCTTAAGCTTCTGTTTTTTTCATTTTGGGAATACCTTTATGGTTTCCATTATAGGTAAACACGATATCTTCATTTTAGGAAGTGCGGACTACCGCCCCCTCAAAGTGATTTGATTCGTTAAATACCATATGTGGGACATATAAAGGATGGAACTATGATATTATATATGATATTATATTTTAATTATAATATACCTTTATATCATTATGATTCCATTCTATAAAATACAAAATAGAAATGAAAGTAGCGTTCATGCGTACGTACGGCTTACCGTCTCCATGAACGGTGCATTTCATTTCTTACCTCTAAATGTGATGTAATATTATAAATACATGTATATGATGAATATATATGATATATATGTTATCCAAATCATTAATATCATTCTGGATATAATGAACCTTTGACCAAATTAACAACATGTAAGTGTAAGAAGTCTATTTTTGACTTAAGAACCAAATACCGACAAAATGAACATTATTAACTTAAATTATTACATGATGTTCATAACATGGTATAAAAGGAATAATGAACTTGAAAAATATTCATAAGCAAGTATAGATTAACTCAAGTTTATTATTCAGGAGATTAAAGAACGGTCGTGTCAAGTCGGATACGAGGTATGGGACTTCGTCTCAATCCCCTTTCATTGAGGCATATTTTGTTTTATACAAAACTTTCTTTTATACGGTGTATAAACCCCTTTGAATTTTAAGTTTATTCAAAAGGAATCTTTTTTTATACGAAGAGTTTACTAAACGACAAAAGGGGAATGTTTTTGTCGTACGTATACGGCGACAACGACTTCTCCACCGTCGTGACCGTTATTTGAGTTGCGGCTTCCTCTACAAGCCATACCTTTTTTTTAAAAGAAAAATAAATACCATGTTTTAATTTTCTTTTCTTTTAGTATTGAAAATGGTTTTCATAATGTTTTTATATCAATGTGTTGTATTGATATCTCGTGATTGAAATGTGGAAATTTTATGTTTCCTTTATGCATGTTTTATGTGATATGATTATGTTATGGTTCTTGGGCATTATTATGAAGACGGGTGGTTCCGTGATAAACTAAGGGCGGGTGAGCCCGTTATAGCTCTCCAATGCATTGGGTAACGCGAAGAAGTGAAACGTTAAGGTTTCTCCGAAGAGATTTTAGGGAATATACTATGATGGGTATTCCAAACGTAACCAAGAGGGTTACTCCCTACGTAAGAATGTTATGAATGCCTCAAGTTACCTTTATGTCTTAAGATTTCTATGATTTATTCATGATTTTATGAGGTATGTTAAAGTGCCTATGTTTTATGGGTAAAGTATGATTTCATTCTTATGTATATATGAACTCATGTATCCTTTCCATGTTTTTTTTATATATAACCCATACTGAGTTTTTATGCTCATCCCAAGTTTTTGAAATGTTTTTCACAGGTCAAGGGAAAGGTACATGATAAGATGATAGAGTCAAGGATGTGTCAAGAAATAATCCATGTTTTATTTTAAATGGGTTTCCATTGATGGGAATGAAGAATACTATCTTTCTGTAACCACTTTGTTTATATGTGGAATGTAATGCAAGTTTTATGATCTAATTCTCTAAAACTCTAAACCCGAAAAGATCCTCAATGTGAAATCTTGTAATAACTCAAGATTAAGTAAGGTTTAAGGCTGGGGCCTTATAGTTGGTATCAGAGGTTTGTTTAGATAACTTTAGGAGTTAGAATTCTATTAAATGATTATCCAAAAATATTTTTTTTTCGAAATGATATAGCATTTAAAGATTACCATGTTGCTTCATCTAAGAAATGTTTGTTCAGAATGGTTTTCCGCAGAGGAAACAGGGAAGCAGTGCTAGGAAGGCATACAGAAGGAAATAACCTTCCGAATCAGCATCCAGAAATGGTCAGAATTGGAACTGAACAGTTTGTTGCAGTGATGGCACAGTTGACACAAGCGATAAATGGTGGTGGTATCCATGCATGAGATCAGCCAGATCAACCGCAGAGGAACATGTCAGTGGTGGAACATTTCATGAGGCAACATCCACCATCCTTCAGAGGATCATCTGACCCTGCGCTAGCTGAAGGGTGGATTAAAGCACTGGAGAAGATTTTTGATGTCATGGGGTGTTCAGACAATCAAAAGGTTAGACTTGCTATTTACCGTTTGGAGGGTGAAGTAGATCAGTGGTGGTCTATGGTTAAAAATATCAGGGACGCCGATGAGATTGATGCTCTTGACTGGGATGAATTCAAAGGTATGTTTCTTGAGAAGTATTTTCCTAAGGTTGTTCGACTTAGGATGGAAAAGCAATTCTTGGAATTGAGGCAAGAGGAAGACTCAGTGTCTGCCTATGAAGAAAGGTTCACTCGATTGGCAAGGTATGCTCCAAATTTTATCCGGGACCTTGATAGTAAAATCAATCATTTTTACTCAGGATTAAAGCCAAAATATCGAAGGGCATTAGCTTCTCGTGAGTTTAAAAGTTATGAAAAGCTTGTTCGATGTGCTGAGAAGGTGGAAATGGAGTTTGCCGATGACCAAGTTTTCTATAACAACCAGCAGAATAAGAGACCGAGATGGCAGGAGAAATGTAAGAATTCTTCAAAAAAGTCTGATGGTAAGAGAACTAAGTTTCCAGTTTGTGATAAATGTGGCAAAAGTCATGCTGGGGAATGTCTTCTGAATTCTGGGAAGTGCTACCGATGTGGTAAGATGGGACATAAGGCTCGTGATTGCACTGAAAAGGATCAAGGTGAAGGTAAGAAAAAATTTGATTTACAGTTAGTGAAATGTTATAAGTGCAATGAGATGGGTCACTATGCAAACGAGTTTTTGACAAGGAGCTTGAGTTATGGGAAGCAGTTAGACTACAAGCAGAAAGGGGTGGTGAAATCCTTTGAAACTACTTCAGCAGATGACGGGCCATCAAATGAAGTTGTATCAGGTACTTTGTTTGTTTTTTCAGATTATGCCAGTGTGTTGTATGATTCGGGGTCTACACATTCTTTCATCTCTGAAACCTTTTCTAGTAAAATGGGAATACCATCTCATGAAATGACTCCTGAACTTTTGGTAAGAACACCTGGGGGAAATGTTGAGGCAAAAAGAATTTATAAGAATCTTTCTATCATTATCTGTGGAAAGAACCTACTTGCAAACCTTATTGTTTTACCTCTAGTAGAGTTTGATGTTATCCTGGGTATGGATTGGCTCTCTATCTACCATGCTAAGATTGTCTGTAGAGCTAAAGAAGTTTCTTTTCAGAAAGACTTTCAGTTTGTTTACAAGAATGAACCCTTACTTTTGATAACATATCAAGAGGCCAAGAAACTTGTAAAAGATGGAAATGAATGTTACCTTGCACACGTCATTGAAAATAAAGGAACTGTTCAGATTAATGATGTGTCAGTGTTAAATGAGTATCCTGATGTTTTTCCTGATGAGTTGCCTGGAATAATACCAGATCGGGAAGTTGAGTTTACTGTTGACTTAGTTCCTGATGCTAAGCCAATTTCAAAACCCCCTTATCGAATGGCACAAATTGAACTTTTAGAGTTGAAGGAGCAATTGCAAGATTTATTAGAGAAAGGTTTCATTAGACCTAGCACATCACCATGGGGTGCTTCTGTTTTATTTGTTAAAAAGAAAGATGGTTCTATGAGACTTTGCATTGATTATAGAGCCTTGAATAATATCACTGTTAAGAACAAATATCCTTTGCCTCATATCGATGATTTGTTTGATTAGCTCCAGGGAGCTCAGTTTTTTTCAAATATTTACTTGAGATCGGGGTACCATCAGCTGAAGGTAAAGGAGGCAGATATTCCGAAGACTGCGTTCCGTATGAGATATGGCCATTATGAATTTGTAGTAATGCCTTTTGGGCTAACCAATGAACCTGCTGTATTCATGGACTTAATGAATAGAATTTTCCATGAGTTCTTGGATAAGTTTGTGGTGGTTTTCATTGATGATATTTTGGTGTTTTCTAAAAGTAAAGAGGAGCTTGAAAAACATTTAAGGGTTATCTTGCAAACCTTAAAAGAAAAGAAACTGTATGGGAAATTCAGCAAGTGTGAGTTTCGGTTGCAACAAATTTCTTTCCTTGGTCACATTGTTTCTAAAGATGGAATAACTGTTGATCCTGCAAAAACAAAAGTTGTAGAAGAATGGCCAAGACCCACAAATGTAACCGAGATTCGTAGCTTCCTTGGTTTGGCGGGCTATTACCGAAGGTTTGTTAGAAATTTTTTACGGTTATCTAGTCCAATGACTAAGCTAACTCGGAAGGGTGTTAAGTTTATCTGGACAAAAGAATGTGATGATTGTTTTCAGGAATTGAAAAGAAGATTGGTGAATGCTCCAGTTTTGGCACTACCTTCCAGGAATGGTGAGTTTGTTATATACAGTGATTCTTCATTGAAAGGACTTGGTTGCGTCCTAATGCAGAATGATCAGGTAATTGCTTATGCTTCACGACAGTTGAAAACTCATGAGGTAAAATACCCTACACATGATTTGGAATTAGCTGCTATTGTTTTTGCTTTAAAAATTTGGAGGCATCATTTGTATGGAGTAAAGTGTGAAATATATACCGATCACAAAAGTTTAAAGTATATATTCACTCAGAAAGAGTTAAACATGAGACAAAGGAGATGGCTGGAATTAATCAAGGATTATGATTGTACAATTCATTACCATCCCGGAAAAGAAAATAAAGTGGCTGATGCTTTGAGTCGAAAAAGTAATGCTTCATTAACAATGTTGTGGTTGGAACGTGATCCTTTGGTTAACGATTTGATGAACTTTGGAATAGAAGTTGTTGGTGCAGGAAGTCCTTCTGTTTTGTTTCAGGTATCAGTGAGATCATCTCTATCTGATAGAATCAAGCAAGCACAGAAGCAAGACAGTGAGTTGCAGAAAAGGGTAGAGCTGGTTCAGAAAGGTAAGTTGCCTGAATTCAACATTGATAATGATTGCGTTTTGAGATTTGGGAAGAGATTGTGTGTGACTTGTGATTCACAGTTGAAGAGAGAGTTGTTATGTGAAGCTCATAGTTCTCCGTTTTCAGTTCATCCGGGCAGTACTAAGATGTATAGAGATCTGCGGGAGAATTACTGGTGGGATGGAATGAAAAGAGATATTGCTGATTTTACTATGAAGTGTTTGACTTGTCAGCAGGTTAAAGAAGAGCGGCAGTTACCGAAAGGGATGCTTCAGCCTTTACCAGTGCCAGAGTGGAAATGGGAGAATATATCCATGGACTTTGTTGTTGGATTACCGAAGACATCTCGAGGTAATAATGTAATCTGGGTTATTGTTGATCGCTTGACCAAATCTGCTCATTTCCTTGCTATACGAGATACTTTCTCTCTTGATCAACTTTCCCATTTGTATCTTAAAGAGATAGTCAGGTTACATGGAGTTCCTCTCTCCATTGTATCAGATCGTGATCCCAGGTTTACTTCTAACTTTTGGAAAGGCCTTCAAAAGTCGTTGGGTACTGAATTAAATTTTAGTACAGCTTTTCATCCTCAATCAGATGGGCAGTCAGAACGAACAATTCAGACCTTGGAGGATATGATACGAGCTTGTTCTATGGATTATCAGGGAAGTTGGGACCAACATCTTTATTTGGTTGAGTTTTCATATAATAACAGTTTCCATTCCAGTATACAGATGGCACCATTTCAGGCATTATATGGGAAGCGGTGTCGAACTCCAGCTTTCTGGGATGAAGTTGGTGAAAGGAAGTTGATGGGACCAGAATTGGTAGAAGAGATGGCAGAAAAAGTTCAGCTGATTCAGAAACACCTGAGAACAGCTCAGAGCAGGCAGAAGAGTTATGCGGATAACCGGAGGAAGGATCTATCTTTCGAGGTAGGTGATCATGTTTTTCTCAAGGTTTCTCCTTGGAAAAGTGTGATGAGATTTGGTAAGAAAGGAAAGCTGAGTCCAAGGTTTATTGGACCATACGAAATTCTGGAAAGAGTTGGATCAGTTGCATACCGAGTGGCTTTACCTCCGAGTTTATCTCAGGTACACAATGTTTTTCACGTTTCGATGTTGAGAAAGTATATGCCAGATCCATCTCATGTTTTGAGTCCAGAGGTAGTTCAGCTGGAAAAGAACCTATCTTATGAGGAACAACCGGTCCAGATTCTTGACCACATGGATCAAGTGTTACGGAATAAGGTGATTCATCAGGTAAAGGTTTTGTGGAAAAACCACATGATTGAAGAGGGAACATTGGAATCTGAAAATGCAATAAGGGATAAGTACCCCCATTTATTCGATAAGTAAATAAATTGCGGGGACACAATTTTATAAAGGGGGGAAGGATGTAACATCCCAAGTAAGTAATGAATAATAGATATTTTTATCTATGTCTATTAATGATTAAGATAGTTTTATAGAGGCATAAAATGAAAATAAATACAATCTTATGCATGGAATACACTAATATTCTTAAAAGATTGTTTTAGTGCCTTTTGATGGCAAACCATTTTTGAATCTATATTTTGACAATTTTATAAACTATGTTTGTCAAAATAAACTTATCCTTTATGATTGGGACATCAAAATTTACCTTGTGTGAATTTTTGGTATTTTTTAGACAATGTTCATTTTTTAATGAATAGTGAAAAATACTGCATTTTACATCAAAACTGCTTTTTAATCTAATTTATTTATATGATTAGATTATGTTTTGAATTGGTTTTGAAGTGAAATTAGAATATATTTTTACCATTTTATCCAATGGTGGTCATTGGAATCAATTTCACTTTGAAATTAGACTTAAACTGGTGTCAATCTTTTGATACTTATTATTTTGAAAAAACACGCTATTTGCTCTGGAAGCGGGAATTAATTATTAAATTAATTAATGTGACTTATATGATTTGAATTTTTTAAAATAGACTTCATTTTTGAATTCGGAATATCAAATATAGCTTAGGGTTAATTTTTGGTAATTTTCTGAAAAACTTCAATTTTTGATGAATAGTGAAACCACTAAGTGGTAATCAAGCAAACTGATTTTTCAGTTAAATGAAAGTTTACCACTAATGTGTATTGAATTTTGAAAATCAGACATAAATGGTTGTCATTAATAAGTAAAATGTGGTTCAATGAGATTAAAATAATTTTTTGGTGAATAGTAACTTATTAAGTTCTTAATCGCGATTAGTGGTAATTAGGGTAGTTTAAGGTATAAATAATGATTTAATAATAGGAAATGACCTAGACACATGTCCCAACCTTATTGGTTGTGTCATGGACGACCAAGAAAAGCCATGGGTCAACTTGGGGACCCCATGGAGACACTTTGGTTTGGAAATGACATAAATAACTTTTTATTAAATGTTAAAGTAAAAATAACACAAACAAGAGATGTTTTACGAAAACAATTTTTACATGGGGTTATAAAGATCAGATTTTTGATTATAAATATTCATTGGAAAGATAAAAAGAGTTCCTACATCATAGTATTTTTTTATGATTTTTAGACATTAAATAAATTAAATTATTTATGACATAATAATGATGCAGCGATGACATCATTATTTGACGATTTAAATAAAATGGAAAGATAATGTAAAATCTATGAACTACACATGGACAAAACCAATTGGATGAGTGGATTTCGAACCCTTATCACCTTATCCACGAATTATATCAATGTGGGACCTTTTGAAACCTAAACACATTTTCAAATAAAGTAATATTTCTTTACTTTCCAAAAGTGCCCCTCCTCTCCTCTTATAAAAGTCCCCCACATCTACCTCATTTCACACACTCCTCAAGCCTTTGGATCGGCCAACCCCTGCCCATTTACTCTCTCCACATCCCTCTCCTCATCCTAGAGGATTCCCTTTGGGAAGAATCTTTTCAAAGGAAGCCTTTAGGCTCAAATCAATAGGAGTTACACTTTTAAAGGTAATTCATTCTCTCATGTTCATTTGTTTTATTTTGCTTCTCCAACCCCCTAAACTCTTTTTATTTACTTATTTTGTAACAAAACCAGTATCTTCAATATAAAAGGATGTTGTTATAATATTTATTTGAGCTACACTCTCACACAACTACATCAAATGGTTAAAGAACATACGGTTTCCGTGGATGGCGAAATTCTGCCTCCCGAAACGATGATTGTTCAACACTCATTTAACACCTTCAAAGGTGGCCAATATGATGTCACTATTTTTATATATGATATATAATATGTTTATGTTTTCCTTAAGCTTCTGTTTTTTTTCATTTTGGGAATACCTTTATGGTTTCCATTATGGGTAAACACGATATCTTCATTTTAGGAAGTGCGGACTACCGCCCCCTCAAAGTGATTTGATTCGTTAAATACCATATGTGGGACATATAAAGGATGGAACTATGATATTATATATGATATTATACTGGAATTATAATATACCTTTATATAATTATGATTCCATTCTATAAAATACGAAATAGAAATGAAAGTAGCGTTCATGCGTACGTACGGCTTACCGTCTCCATGAACGGTGCATTTCATTTCTTACCTCTAAATGTGATGTAATATTATAAATACATGTATATGATGAATATATATGATATATATGTTATCAAAATCATTAATATCATTCTGGATATAATGAACCTTTGACCAAATTAACAACATGTAAGTGTAAGAAGTCTATTTTTGACTTAAGAACCAAATACCGACAAAATGAACATTATTAACTTAAATGATTACATGATGTTCATAACATGGTGTAAAAGGAATAATGAACTTGAAAAAGATTCATAAGCAAGTAGAGATTAACTCAAGTTTATTATTCAGGAGATTAAAGAACGGTCGGGTCAAGTCGGATACGAGGTATGGGACTTTGTCTCAATCCCCTTTCATTGAGGCATATTTTGTTTTATACACAACTTTCTTTTATACGGTGTATAAACCCCTTTGAATTTTACGTTTATTCAAAGGGAATCTTTTTTTATACGAATCGTTTACTAAACGACAAAAGGGGAATGTTTTTGTCGTACGTATGCGGCGACAACGACTTCTCCGCCGTCATGACTGTTATTTGAGTTGCGGCTTCCTCTACAAGCCATACCTTTTTTTTAAAAGAAAAATAAATACCATGTTTTACTTTTCTTTTCTTTTAGTATTGAAAATGGTTTTCATAATTTTTTTATATCAATGTGTTGTATTGATATCTCGTGATTGAAATGTGGAAATTTTATGTTTCCTTTATGCATGTTTTATGTGATATGATTATGTTATGGTTCTTGGGCATTATTATGGAGATGGGTGGTTCCGTGATAAACTAAGGGCGGGTGAGCCCGTTATAGCTCTCCAATGCATTGGGTAACGCGAAGGAGTGAAACGTTAAGGTTTCTCCGAAGAGATTTTAGGGAATATACTGTGATGGGTATTCCAAACGTAACCAAGAGGGTTACTCCCTATGTAAGAATGTTATGAATGCCTCAAGTTACCTTTATGTCTTATGATTTCTATGATTTATTCATGATTTTATGAGGTATGTTAAAGTGCCTATGTTTTATGGGTAAAGTATGATTTCATTCTTATGTATATATGAACTCATGTATCATTTCCATGTTTTTTTATATATAACCCATACTGAGTTTTTATGCTCATCCCATGTTTTTGAAATGTTTTTCACAGGTCAAGGGAAAGGTACATGATAAGATGATAGAGTCAAGAATGTGTCAAGAAATAATCCATGTTTTATTTTAAATGGGTTTCCATTGATGGGAATGAAGAATACTATCTTTCTGTAACCACTTTGTTTATATGTGGAATGTAATGCAAGTTTTATGATCTAATTCTCTAAAACTCTAAACCCGAAAAGATCCTCAATGTGAAATATTGTAATAACTCAAGATTAAGTAAGGTTTAAGGCTGGGGCCTTATATAACATTACATCAAACCAAAATTTGGGGTTTTCCCATTGAACTTATGGTCAATATTAAACTTATAAACCCATCATAGTATATATAAATATTAAGATAACCTCACAAGAAAAAATACTAACTGACAATGTTATCTGAACACTTTCTCTGTTAGAAATTATAATATCCCTGAACCCACAATCCAAAACATGGTGCTTAAAATATTATATTTATATATTAGGTTTTGATACCAAAAAATATGATCTAACTTTAATCATATAAAAATATACATTTATCAAAAATATTTGATCACTTACATTCCTATAGACAATTAAAGATTATACTATAAGAGTGTTAGGATAAATCCTTATATAAAAATACCCATTTTCTCATGTGAGAATTTTTACAACTGTACAAAATATTTATTATTTAAAAATAATTCTTCAAAATCTCCAATTAAATTATTCAAAAATAAAACCATTCTAGAAGAAAATCATTAAAAATAATTCTTACTAACTTTTGGAAATTGAAAATATAAGAAGGGTGATTTCAAATGCTCAGTAAGGTTAAACAGAAGAATTGAAAATTTAATTTCATCAGTGAGAATAATATTAACATAAGGGTATAATGACATAATAAAAATGAATGAGAATAACATAAAAAAATTTTCACCCATTAAAACATTTATGATTAAACATGTTAAATGGAAAAATATTAGTCAATGGGAAGAGTACTGAGAATCAATAATAATGAGTCATGTGATGTCAAGATTGATCAAAGGATCCACTAAAAACTCATAGAAAGTATATATAATATTTTAATTTATTTCATTGTATTCATCACCCATCTTCACTCATGTAAAAATAAGTAGATCCACATTAAATCAATAAGATAAACCACCTTAGTTCACTCCCTCTTAAAATCTTTTAAAGACAAAGAACATTATAAAATTCATTGAAGAGATATATCAAGCATAACGATCGTATAAGCTATATCATGCTCACCCATCAACATGATATATATATTTATCACTGATCATAATTAATAATGACAAGATATCATACATAAATATAACATTTTTAATCATTCATTTCAATAATTGACCATTTAACAAGATATTTAAATCCATTATAACTTGATGTATCTATGGAAAAGAAATGGAATTCATGAAAAGATATTTGAAAAAACAATCATAAGCTATATAGAGAAATAATATGGATGGTATCATGAGTTAATATTCCAAATAAATAACTAGAATCATTAAATGTTTTTGACATTGTAGGATATTCCGTCAAAAGAATATTGAAGACATTTCTTTTAGAATAATGGAAAATTACCCTTTCTTTAAGAAATATTCTACAAAAAATTCCAAAATAAGGCGGAAAATATTTTTTATGAATTTTTTCTAAATTATAACGTAATAAAAAAATTAATGAATGGTCAAGATGGTAGTAAAATCCATTCATATTCTAAAAATTAAAAATAATTTTTTCTTCAAACATTTGTAAAGAAGGTCAAAATTGACCATTAGAGAAAACCTAATGAAATTTCATTCCAAACCTATTAAATGAAGGTCAATATTCATGAAAGCTATATTTATTAAATATATTACATTTTTAAAATACTAATATTAAAATAATATAAAGATCATTGAACAATAGTTTGGTAAAAATCCAATAAAAGCATTAAAATAATATTTTTAAATAAATACGCCATGATGACCATTTAAAAATGAAAAACATTTGAAATGAATATCATAATAAGGAACATAAAATACCATTAGTATAAAAAGGGTCATGATATAATATTTAATGTGTCAGTTTATATACCATATAAATGAATATTAGTGCATCACTTAAAATCATGTCTCAAAGAAGCATTTTTGAGATAATAAAGCCTCTCAACATGGATAATTATTGAATAAAAAAGCAATTTAATGAAGGAATATAACAATATTATATACATAATTTATTTTAAATAATATTATAGAAAAAATTCATGTGAATTAAGTTCACCATTTATAATAAATCATTTTTCATAACATGCATTATGTCTCAAAGAATAGAAATTGAGACCATCAAAACACCTTCAACTTTTATAACAATTGAACCCATATCTCATGAAATATTGAACACCAGTGGAATATTAAATATAATTATAAAAAATTAATTAATGGTTTATTATCTATATTAGTAGTATATGTTCCATATAAAATTAATTAGGATTATATTATAAGAGATAACTCAAAGAAATAATATTGAGAAGAATAATCCATACAAAGTAGTATCATTGCTGTTAGTATTAATCAATGTAGTTATTATGTGTAATATTATTATTACCAAAAAATCCAAGAAAAAATAAAATAAAATAAAATAAAAATTGGTATCATTTCTCTCATAATAATAGGATAAAATAGTAAATTATGTATAATTATAACCCAATGAATGAAAATTGAGTTAATAAAACCCTTACCTCTAGTCCCAAATTTCTATGTAAATTAATTAACCCCAGTATAATAAACCAATATTAAATATTTACATGATTAATAACCTTTTCCAATATAATTAGACTTATATTAAAAAAATTATTTCATTTATTTAAATCATATAATTAATTTCTTAATTGGTTAATTCCAGGTTATGTGTTTTATGGACCTATGGTTCATAATTGGAAAATAACATTGGTAGATTTATCAGTATAAAATATTTCATTATTACACAATTTATAGAATAATAATAATAAAATAATTATTATTTTTAATCATAAAATAAAAATTTTGAATTACTAATTAATAAAAGTTGTGAAAAATGAATCACATTTCTTCACAAGACTAGTATTCCATCCATACTCCTGAGTGATGTTATAATTTTTTAACACATGACGGATATGAAATAAATATATATATTATACTAAAAAAACAATATTTATTTTATTAATATCATATATATATTTATTAAATCCCTCATAATAACCATCCTTGAGGTTTGGTGATGGGAAATGTAACACATCTCTTTATGGAGGTGGTAATCCCCACATAGGCATGAAAAATGTTCTCATTACCTATAGGATGGAAAGGGGAATGAATATGATTATTCCATTTAAATAATAACATCTAGGTGTATGGTATGTACTTATTTTATTATATATTAATATTTAGGATTGAATTAAATTATTTTTAAAAGTAAGTATAATGAAAAGGCTCGATTGAGACAACTACCTCCACTTTGAATAACATCCTTTCAATTTATCCTTAAGGATCCTACAGATGGCATTTTAAGAATAAAATAACTACTAGAATTTATATAAGGTATTAAGTATAATATTTTTATGAGTTTGGTAAGTCTATGTGGCTCAATAAGTTTGATTAAGAGAGGATAGATTGTGTCCTTTCATAAGAGATTAGAGGGTCACCTTAGGAATCAACTAAACAAATATATTAATAAAAATCAATGTTCTCATTAAAGTGAAAAAATGATATATTTATAACATATGATGAGGATGAGTCTAAATAATCACATAATATTTATTTTATACAAGTTTATTTTACATTTTAACCCTTATATCTTATTTTTACCCCTATTTAACTCTTTTCATGATTGCCCCAATAACAATTTTCTTTACACATTTAGTGTCAATAAAGTTACTATAAAATGAAAATTTACCCATAAATGGACGATGGATTATAATATAGACCATATCCTATTCAATTTTACATGTATATATTTTTATGAATTTTAAATTTGTTAATAAAATAATATGCAACATAAAATACCATAATAGTCATTTTGAAGAATATTCACAAAATACGGCTTTAAAGAGATTAATATAGTAAATTAATTCAAATAAAAACATTGAAAATAAATTTAATAATATATATATATAAATCATGGAACAAACTAATTACTCAAAATTTTATTAATTTTAATGTTATTAAAGTCATTTACTTGAAATTTTTACTATTTTCTCTAAGATCTAGGTCAGTGTTGTGTATGAATTTAAGGTAATAATATAATCCTGATAAAATAAAAATAAACTGCCATAATAAAAAATTATTCATATTTCATGGAACAATTTATTACTATACAAATCCTCTTTTCATACCTATGAAAAAAATATTAGAGATATTAAAAAAGGGAGTTAAATTTTTTGTTAAATATTTAATAAAAATAATATAAAGGACATTTCCAAATACAAACTTCACCAAGTTGTGGTATAATTGATTAATAAAATACTATAATCGAAATAATATAATCTAATATAAATTAATCAAGTTTTATATTGATTTTCAAGGAGTAATCACATTATTTTAACATTATTTTTCTGATTTACCCTAACTATGGTGATAAATATTTTTCATTATTTCATATTGATATGACCAAAAGTTAATTTAAAATATTCACCAAATTTGGAAATACTAATTCCAAACATGTAATCTTTTTTATAAATTTCAATCCATATAATTTGTAGATTTTTTTAAAGATAGAAACCCACAAAACATGTTAAAAATGGTTTCTTTAGAAAAAAATATTTTTATATTTAATAATATTTTAACAAAATTAAGTATAATGTAAAATTAAATTAATTAAATTATTATTAATAATAATAAATTAAATAAATTTCAATATTAATTATAAAGAATTTGTCTTTGTAAAAACATGAAATGATAAAATATCTTACTATAATATTGATAGTTTGATCATAATTTGACTAAAAGTTATTCTTTTCATATAAATATAAAATAACATCCAAATACAGTTTTTTCATGATGATTTCAAAAATGAAATCATTTTTATAAAATAAATTTTTTAGAGGAAAAACAAATTACCTATAATAGTCACTCAAAAAATCAAATAATTTTTTTGAAGAATAAAATAACATTACCAATTTCTCAATGTGTACTTATTATTCATTAATTAATATATTTGTACTGAGTAAGAATGTTTTATATATATTTCATATTTTGGTTACTTCTATTCAGATCCATAAATTATTATAAACATCATAGAATATTTCAAAAATTCTAAAAAATTCATACAATCACAATGAAGTACTTATAAACTGATACATTACCATTTTTCAAGTTCAAATATAAAAAATTAAAAAATTACTCAAATGAACCATAAACCCATCCAAATGTAATTTTTTTTCACTAAAACATTACATAAACTCATAAAATAATCAAAATATACCCCTTATATTGATAAAACACTGTACTTTTCTAGGGTTATCATTATAGGATTTTCTGAAATCTAGTAGCTATTTATTCATTAATAATGTTTTTTAAGCTCTCATACTAATTGGATACTCAACATATGTATTTTAAATAATATATATTAATTTTATACATCTTTGGTACTTGTATTTAAGTTGAAAAAAATTAAAAAATCATATAATGTTTGAGATACTATCCTAAAACCAATTTAGATAGTTGTTATAGAAAACATAAGAATTTCATGTAGCATATGAACTTTCTTTGTATTAAAAATTAAATTCAAAAAAATTAATTGGATACCAATGAAACTTCATATTCAAATATATATTTGGGAACATCAATATCCCCTTTTATATTAGTTGACAATAACCAATATTCTTACATAGTCAATGTTATCTTATCTCCCATATTAAAAACAAATAAAAAGAAATATAATTGTAGGTATTCAAATATCACCTTCATATTTCATACATGATTATAAAAATAATATTCCCAATTTCTATTAAAAAATTTATCCTAATCCAAATTATTGATAAAAATATGAGTTTATATTTATCTATATAATGATCCTTTGGTTAGTCAAATATTTGTATATGTGTAAAAACCTAGATTAAGAAATAAGTTGGGTTTAAAAAAGAAATTATGATTTTCTACTAATATATTCATCATGTGACACCATTTCAAATTTCTCATTATAGGGGCTATAAAAAAAATTAACCAGAATTATTATATTGTATTTATATTCAATAAATAAATGAGTAACATTTTAGTGTAATAAATTTAACACCCTATAAAACTTTTTCTACAAATTAACAATCAATACTTTGAAAGTGTATGATTGGAATGCATCAACCAGTTTTCTAAATATTTTATATATATTCTAGATTCATATAACATAACATTGTAAAATCCTTCTCCACTCAAGAACCCCATTAAGAGATGAAATCTTTATCACTTCATCATGGAAACTAGAACCTACCATGGTAGGTATATTATCTTCTTTTAGTTATTGAATCCCCATATATCTACCCATTTAGTTCAAACCCATAAATTTACAACATGTTTATACAAATAAAATAAATAATAGAATAAAAAAGAACCTATTATTATTAGTTATAGTAGGGTATAATGGAAGGGGAGGGGTGAATTGCCATTAAATAATTACTGAGGATAATTAAAATCTTAATGAATATTTTTTTTTGTAGATTTAAAGAGTAATTGATTAAATTTTAAATAATAATAATATATTTATAAATTTAAATAACCCAAAGAATAAATGAAATGATGATTCTAAGATAATATTTTTAAGTGTATTCTATGGATTTAACCCATGATAAATTAAATTAAGAAGAGAAATAAACAATGATAACTATGTCCAGTAAATTTGACATGTTATTTTGTGAGAATGAAATTAAATAGATCAAGAAGATCCCCAACATATTAACACTCAAAATATTAATGGTTTAATGAACTATTCCCTTGGATTTAAAAGTAGATAAGATACCAAAACACCCTTTTTTAGGTTATAAGAAAAATAAAAAATAATAATATACACAATATAATTACTTGGATAGCTAAAAACATAAAAGATATTGGTCACATTCCTTTTTAAAATATATGGAATGAAAACAATGATACATAAACTAAATAGTAGTGAGCACCGATATTGAATGAATGAATACTGGGAGTCTAATTCTAATTATCAATTACAATTTTCTTAGTATCAGTTTTGTAAAAATTATTTTTGAAATAAAAGGAGAGAATAAAAAAATTATTGAGAGAGAAATATATTATAATTTACACACACTCTAGAATTGAGAAAATAATTATAATAAAAGAGTTCATTTTGAGGGAAATTTATTATAATAGAGTTATTGTATTGTCTATTAGATTTCATGGTGATTTTTCCTGGCTACCAAGATGAGTATTTACTATAATGAAAAGATTTGGTAATATTCACGATTTATTTTAGGGTCATGAATCAAATGAAGATAAGATTCAATGGATTTTAACTAAAATAAATAATGGGTTTGAGCCTCTATTGTGGATCTGCTAGATACCCAGTCACCAATACCAAGTAGATGGTGGGGAAGGTAATGCTACATAGATTCTTTCTGCTACAACTTGTAATCTGGATCTCCTCCACCTATTTTCAGGGTTAAAGTAATTATCATCAGGACTATTCATTTATCATTGGATATCTGATGGGTCTTCTTAAACATAAGAAATACATTATAACAAACCAACCCAAGTCAACTAAACAAGCCACCCGATCCAGATAGCCACAGTGGTGAGGTGCAATAGGGTAATGAAAACAAGTCTCATATACATCAAAAAAATGATATAAACCTAGAGAAAAATTTGGAGAAATAGATACAACAAAGGTCCAGATAAACCAAGAAAAACTAGCTAGAAAAGAATGATAAGAAAATATCAAAAAGTTTCTATGAGACCAACCATTACCTCCATACCCTCCCACTAAGAAGGATGAGATGAAAAGAGAAACCGATATGCTACAAAATTCCCATAAATTTACCAAGATCCTGTAAAATAGTGTCTACAATAACTTAATGGAAATATTAGTGTGTGGGAAAAAATCCTAGTAGGATTTCACAACAGTATCTATGAAATGTCTAAAATCAAGAATGCTAGAGTTTTAGATTTAAAATAACTATATTTTTACAAATCGTTTTCTTTGATCAAACCCATTTGTAAATCATCAATTTTTTATCATAAAATCCTTTAACATTATCAATGTATGTAATATGATAAGTAATAAATAATGGAATCTTAATAAATAAAATCAATTGATATACCTCAAGGTAAATATGTAAGAAAATAACCATGACCAATCCATCATGTAAAAGTATATGAGAAAATTACCTTGAAAAATTCATTATGTGAATGTATGTGAGAAAATTAAAAAACCAATCCCTCATGTGAAATAATGTTATCAATTAACCAAGACCAATCCACCACATGAAATCATGTGATCAAATAACTATGACCAATCAATCATGCGATAATCAAATCATAAATGAAAAAGAACACTTTTTGGGATCTAACCTATGTCTATAGATAATAAACATAAAAATAAATCCATAATTTTGATCTATGGTGGATCTAACCAATATAACCTCTAGTTTAATTGTATCCACTAATGTAAAATAAATCCTGAAGAGACATTATACACACTATCATCTACGTTTGTCCAAAATAATTTAAAATTTCATGATAATAATTTATAAAAAAAATTCAATGAAATTAAAATCTGATTTGATTCTTTCAAACCAATTTTCAAACCCTAACCACCATTCATGAATTTTTTCAAACACTTGGGGTGAAAAAACTAACTTTTAAAGATAAAACCCAAAAAAATTATTTATTTAGAAAAAATCTTGTTAAATCACAAATAAAATCTTTTAACTGAATAAAAATGGAATTTAAAATAAGAATAATTAATTCATGTAATAATCCATTTTTATAGAAACACCTACCTCAAGAATATAGGTATTATTAATTACCTTTGAAAATAAAGAACGGGGAAGAGTAGGTCATGTCCTCACATTCATATATCCTTGAGAAACATATCAATCCTCAATAAAATCCATTAGATCTAAGATACACAGATAATTTGGGTTCTAAAATACAAGAGGAGAAGATATTCAATGAATATATAATAAGAAAGTAAAAAACCAGATAAAAACACAATATACCTTGAGTTAATCTATGAAAAATGAAGGAAAACTAGATAAAATCCAAAGGAATATGACTCTTGACTATTGAGGAAATATTATGTCAAGATAATATGAGATTATGGGGTCAACAGATGTTTAGTTGGGGTCCTAGGTATTTATAATTAAATATCTGGGTCATTAAAATTCAATGCACATGGTTTTTTTTGGAGAGGCCACACTATTATGAGTAACCGTGAACCTTAATTGTGTACCTAATACCGATAATTTATTTGGGGTGCATGATATGGACATATGGTAACATTAACTATGTTCCAATTTTATATAACCCCTCTGCCTAAGTGTTCATGGTTTTGAGGGTTGGCCTCAAATTTTGAGAAAACCATGAACCCCCTCCTAGTAGACCATTCTTGGATACATGTTATCATGGGACAAATCTCATGTTTTCCCTAATTGTGTTCCAACCATGAATAACACCAAGGGATACTATATTTTTCCAAAATCTAATAAAAATAACCTAAATAAAGACGAAACAAAATAATTTTCCAAAACAGGTCAAGAAGTACATATAAGAAAGTGAAAGAATGTTACAATCTCCCCACCATAAAGGCTTTCTATCCCCAGATTGGGCTCAAGATTACAAACTCCTAAAAATGAAATTCTATTGATGCCTCATCAACAATTCCCAATACAATGTATCATGTATATCTTGTTATAACTTATATATTACCTAGACCAAGGAAATCATTTTACCACATAGTACATTATCTTGGTGATCCATAATTTGAACTGGTATGTCAATAATGATAGTATAGGGATCAAGATCAACATCCCCTCATTTAAGCAATTGGAAGGATCTGGTCGATACCTCCCTATCTAGGAAACATTAAACACATCATGAATAATATTCAAACAAAATAGTGTGTTCAACTGATATTCCATCTTTCCATGTCGCTCCACAATCTTAAAGGAGCTAATAAACCTCAGGTCCAAGTTACCCTGTTTACCCAACCGATGATGTCGCAAGAGAGGTGAAACTCTTATGAAAACATGATCACAAACCTTTGACTATAGAAGCTAATGATAATGTTTTATATAATATTCTTTTGTATATGTTCCATTACAAGCCTCTTCTAGATCAACTAAACCATTTTCATTATCTCAAGACTGAGATTATACCCAAATAGGGACCATTATCCTAAATTTTCCCAATACAAGGGATATTTACATATCCACATATACAATGATTAAAAGGGAACCATCTTTATAAAAGCCTAATAAATATTTTTATAGTTTAATTAAAATAGATTGAAATTATTTTTCAAGATCCACTAAAATCAAGCACACATGCCTTAAGAACATACACAATAACTTAGATAACTCCACCATTTTTCCATCGGTCTATTGGTGATATTCTATTCAAAATTTAAAATGGAAACCGATAACCATTTTTACACCTTTATAGAATCTTAATGTAAACCTTGTGTCCCTGTTAGAAACAATCATAAATGGAACCCCATGAATTCTCACATTATATTATTGGTACATGTATTTGAGTTGTCACAACTTCACATTCTCTATGATTAGTATGAAATGATCTGATTTGATAAGTCGATCAATGATCACCCAAATCAAATCCTTTCCACTATGAGTCTATAATAAGACCAATGACAATGTCTATGGAAATATCACTCGATATCCATACCAAAATGGGAAAAGGATGCAATAAACTACTAGGAATCTTATGTCCAAGCTTTATTTTCTAACAAATGAGTCACTAAGATACTAAATCTGAAATCGATCACCTCATCCCGGGAAACAAAATTATGATATATCATCTCTTAATTCATATGGTTATCCATAGGTTATAAGTACTAACATGATTTATGTCCAATATCTATCAAATCCTGCCTCAGTGAAATCAGAACAACCAACCTACAATAGAAGAAAAAAGCGCCATTTTGAGATGGAGACCACTCACCCGAGGTCTCCCTACCATAAATTTTTTTCCAAATAATTGCCACTAATTTTTTTTTCAAAATAAAAATTCTAAATCACTCATCAAAAGATGATTCATCATTCATCAATACTAAAAAAACCTATCCCCTTACCTCTTGAACTCCCAGGATCATCTTAGAAAAAAAACCAAACTCATCAGATATCACTCTTAAACCAATTACATCGGGGATTTTATATGTAATTTTATTCTCAACACATTGACATGAACATTCCCTTTCCCAAGAGTATATTAAATAAAAATTATTTTTATGACACTCCACCAAGTTTCTCTATCTCAAGTTTATATCCCTCTATGTAAAAATCTGTTTTGGTTAATTATGATTAGAATATAATATAAAACACTCCCAAAAGAGACAGTGATGCCATGTTTAGAGTTCATGAATAACTACTAAAAAATCATGATCCTGGGAATGGTAGTTCCTCACATGATGATGTAACTTGAATGGGTCATAGTCCAACACATGTTTCCCTTACATCAATACACATCCCAATCCTTTACCAGAAGTATTATAGAAAACAACATAACCAGAACCTGGTTCCAAAAGAATCAAAATTCGTGTTGAAGTCAACCTCACCTTTATATCATTAAAATATTTCTAAAATTTTTCATTCCATTAAATCTTTACTCCCTTACTGGTTAAAGCTGTCAATGAAGAAGTGATCTTGAATAAATCCTGATCAAATCACCTATATGAACCAACCAAACACAAGAAGCACTAAATATCAACCACATTTGTAGGATGATCCAAGGAAAAAATACCCTTTATTTCTCAGGATTCCCTGAGATGCCCCTCTCAGATATGACATGCCCCAAAAATTTCACTTCATTGATCTGAAACTCACATTTAGAAAGCTATCAATGTAGAAGATGTTCCTTCATGGTTTGGAGAATGATATCCAAATTTTCCATATACTCCTCCACTGACTTGGAGTACACCAAAATATCATCGACAAACAAAACAATAAAATACTCTAAGAACCAATTATTTTTTCATCCAAGACATAAAATACGACATGAGTGTTAGTGATACCAAATGGAATAACCATAAACATGAAATACCTATACCAACTCCTAAATGATACAGTAGGTATATCCTCTTCTCAAAATCTCAACTGGTGGTACCCCACCCAAAGGTTTATCTTTGGAAATGAAAAAATTCCCCTATAAGATGGTAAAATAGACTATCAACATTGGGTAAAAGATATCTGTTCTTAACAGTCACCCGATTCAACATTCTATAACACACACAAAGTGTGAGACTCCAGTCCGAGTTCTTAGAAAAGTGGGCATGTGAATCCCATTGTGACACACTAATATGAAATAATCCCTTAGACCATAGGACCTTAATATATATTTTAGGTTCCACTAACTTAGCTAGTTGAATTCTAAAATATGAAATAGAAATGGGAATTGTAACTGGGATAATGTAAATAGTAAACTCGACCTCTCTCTATGGTGGTAAACTAGTAAAATAATTTTTAAATACCTTGGGGTTTGCACACACTGCTATAGGAAGAAAAAATTCCAAAAAAGGTCAAAATAATCCATAAAAGTCTCTTATATATGGCATGATGTTACCCAATAATAAGGAACAACAAACCCCACCCTTCCCAATCTAGGGTCCCACTCTCCCTAAAAAACATGAGCGACGCCATAAGAAGATAAAAAATTTAACCCAGTATTGATAATAAAAAACTATGTTTTAATGATGGTCATCCAATAAATTCAATTTATTATTTCAAAGAAGTTAATATCAAGAACTAAAAAGTCCTACAGTACCTTGAAGTCAGCTATCACCACCCGACATATGAGACACTTGAAAACTTTTTTGTTCCTATTTAACAAAGGTATGGAAATATCCAACATGAATGAAATATATTTAAATTTTAAGAACAAAAATTCATCTTAATTTTGTGATATAAAATAATGACTATCACCTATATCAAATAGATATAACACCATAGAAAATAAATAAAATCCATTCATCTAACAGTTGTTGGCCCAACCATACATTCATATGGTGCACAATCTGCAATACAAAGACCTATTGTATTATCCACATGAACATTATAATTGGAATTAGGATTAGAACCACCACCCTTGGAAGTGTTGGTGTAAACTTTTTAACCCTTGGGGAGACTGGATTCAGCCTTAAAACCCTTGGATATCCTTTTAGAAAAATTCCCCATATGGCCTGATAGTCTATAATGATGAAAAATATTATGAGTATCTATAGAATTAGGTTCGGTATGAACATGAAATACTCATTGGTAGTATAAAAATTTCTAATTTCTTGATGATTTCTATAAACCTAGTCCTGAAGAAAACAAACCACCCTTGTTCTTCTATTTCTATCCATAAGACGCACCTTGGCTAAAAACTGCACAAACTGAAGCTCCACCCAAACCAATATTTATAGTTATGTCAGCCTCTACTAAAGTAACATTGTTTACTACCTCCATGAAGGTTACAAGGAACATGAGAATAAATAGTGACTGAATATCAGGACTCATTCCAAACTAAACCCCTTGAGAGTTTTGGTACTCTTTGGTTTCTAACTCTGGTAGAAAATGCACCAACATAGTAAAATTTGTGGAATACTCTTGGAAAGTATGCTCTCCCAATCCTAAAGTTAGAAAATCATAGGTCATTACTGCATATAGCATCTCAGGGTAAAACTACAGATTGAATATTTTTTTTATTGAAATCCAGGTAATATCCTCATACAACTTAACATGCATAATAGAGTCCCACCATCTAATTCCTTATCCCTCGAGTATGTATGTGGAAAAACCAATGTAGATTCACCAGGAGACTTCAAGAGGTTAATGATCCTTTCAATAAACTAATTCCACTTCTTAGTTTCCTAGGGACCTTTGTCACCATAGAAGATGAATAAATCCTTCATAGTGAATTTCAATCCATGATCAACTACACGTTTCGGGTTCGGACACCCACTTGATTCAAAGTTGAAATAGTTTGTATTACAAATTTTACAAATGAAGGGTCCACTACAAGATTTTCCCATAGAAAGTTTCTCATAGAATCCTCACTCATATTCAGAAGATCACTTCTAAGAGGCATCTTATAACAATCTAAATATATTAACCTATCATATTATTGATAAAAATTCCCAAATCATTGGTCCAACTTCAATAATTCATGTCAATTCCTTAAAAATCATAATTTAATGTAATTTTAATTTTAAAAATAAAAAAATTATAAAAAATGAAAAATTCCATTTAAATAAACTCCCCCTTCAGTTCATTCAAATGACCTAAAAATTTAATTCTCAATCATGGAAAAAAATTTACGACCACCCATGGTTACTAATGTTTATATATTAAAGTGAGCTAGCTAGGAACCCTCTCGCACATACTAACTAGATACTAAAGTTTCTAACTCCTATCTATAAAATTCACAAAACCAAACTCAAGTATTGTTAACAAACTTCAAACTAAACATTTCCCTTTGATACCATTCTTTAAAGAACTAACATGATTCAACTAGGCAAACCACCTGAGTTAGCCTATCACACTGGTGAGGCACAATTGGATAATGGAAAAAGTCTCATTAATAATAAAAAGGGTATAAAACCTGAGTAAAAATTTGAATAAATAGATACAACCAAGTTCAATACAAATTAATCCAAACTTGATAAAATATAATTCATTAAAATAAAATACCTTCAAGTCTCCGTGTGACTAATTGTCACCTCCTAACCAACCCTCTGAGAAGGATATGATGAAAAGATAAATCATCATGATATAAAATTTTCTTCCAATTACATTAATCCTTAAAAACATTGTCTTGAACTACCCAAAGTAAAAAATTAGGAGTGAACACAAATCCTAGTAGGATGCCACCAAAAAATCTATAAAAATAATATTACCATGAATGCTACAGTTCTATCTATATACCAAATACAGTTTTAAAAATATTTTTCAAAGATAAAAACCATTTTTAAAGAATACCGTGGTCTTTCATAAAATACTTTATTATTGTCAAATAAATGAATATGAACAGTGATAAAACATGAATTCTTAATCAATAAAATCCATGAAAAAACTTTAAGGTAAAAATATAAGAAAATAACCATGACCGATACATTATGTGAACGCATGTGATAAAATAACAATAACCAAACAATCATGTGGAATCATGTAATAAAATATCCATGACCAATACATCATATGAAATTATGTGAGAAAATAAGTATAACTAATCCATCATGTGAAATCATGCAAGTAAGTAACCATAACCAATCCATCATGTGATAATATAATCATAAATGAAAAATCATACCATTTTGGATCTATCATATGGATATATATAATAGAAATAAAATGAAATCCCTAATAAATAAAAATAGTGGATCCAACTGGTATATCACCTAGTAGATTTACAATCAATACAATGAAAGAAAACCTCTAGTGTACATACACACAATATGAGTGACATGTCTATTCTCAATGCACTCAATGTTACAAAACATTCTATGTTTTTCCAAAACTATTTAAAAATTCATGATCCCAATTTAAAAAACATTTTCAAATAAAATAAAATCCACTTAATTCTTTAAAACCCATTATTAAACCGCAACCACTATTGAATTGTTTAATGAAACAATTGTTCTGCACAAACTATTTTAAAGAAAACCCCCTTTAAAAATATGATTTCACTCCAAAAAATCCATTTTCATCACAAATAAAATTCATCAAATGAATAAATAAAAGTAATTTATAAGTGAAATAATAAATTCATTGAATTTTTTACTTTGTATAGAAAAAACTACCTCATGAAAGGTGGTATAAATAATCACTTTAGAAAATAGAGACTGGGGAAGAGTGTTTCAGGTCTTCATGATCATTGCTCTATTAGAAACACGTCAGTCCTCTGTAAAAGCACTTAGAACTGGAATAAATATCCACTTTGGGTTCCAAAATATGAGGGGGGAATAAATCCTATAAGGATTTAAGAAGAAAAAGAAAAAAATGATAAAAATGAAACATACCTTGAGTTGATCTATCAAGAAAGAATGAAATCAGCCTATAATCTGAAGGAAGATGCCTCTTGAGCACTGGGGAAGTATTGTGTTGAGACAATATGAGAATAAGTGTTAATTAGTGGTTAAAATGGGGTCCCATTGTTTTTTAAATAAATATTCAGATCATTTAAATCCCACACATATGATTTTCTAGAGAGGCTGCATGGTTAGGAGTAACTTTACACCATAACTATACACCCTATGTAGAGATTATGTATGGGTGTCATGGTTTGGCTGCCAGTTAAATTAAACACGCATCAACCGTGTATAACCCGTCTACCTTGGGGTGTACTGTTTGGAGGGGGTGGATGCATGGTTTAGAAAGACTATCCAACCCCATTCATAACACCATTATTATGCACATGGTTTTCTTAGAAGAACTGCACAGTTTTCCTTTACCCCTCAACAACTATACACAACCCCATGGGATCCCAAAATTTTTCAAAAACTCTCAAAACTACCCTTAATAAAGTCCCAACCAAATGATTATCAAAATATGGTTCAAGAATTACATGTATAAAATAAATCAAAAATTATATTCTTCTTTATTTCAATGGATTGCTGATGTAGTGCATGAGTGAGACGATACATTATTTTGATGTCTAAACAACATTATTCTCATTATATCATCCTTAAATTCATTTAAATTGTTTAGTAAAATAAATACATGGAATTAATAGGTCCGAAAAGACTTATCAAAGTATCCTTCAAGAGTTCTTATAAGACCCCACAATGGATACATTCACATATTATAAAAAAAGTATTAAAAACAATTCAGAGTGTTAGTGATAATTATAATTAATGAATGGGGAGGAACAAAAAAATTATACAATTTTTGTTATATGTAAAACATGAATAAAACATGAATTAAAATAATAATATATTATTATAGTATGAAAATAATGATAACATTAAAAATATAATAACATTTTACTTTATTATGAAACTATGATATTGAGATTTTTCCATACCTTTGAAGAAAAAAACTCAATATAAACATTCTTCGTACAACATTAAACTTGTCCCCATAACATAAATATTTTTTACCCTTTTAAAAGAAAGAAAAAGTATTCCCCTTTTTATTATAAAAGATCTATCAAATAAAGGGTTAAAGAAAAATAAATAAATATAATTTTAAACTACACTTAAAATCCTTAACTATATTTCTAGAGATATTTAAATAAAATTTGGAAAAGATTTTCGAAAACATAAAATATTTAAAAATATATTTTCAATTGTTATCAAGATAGAATAAATAAATTTTCAATTATTTTGAAAATAAAAAATTTGGAAATTATTTTTAATTAAATTAATTTTTTTTAAATAAAATTTAAAAAGTGTTTCTCTTATTAGACCATTTCAATATTAATTAGAATAGAAACCCCTAAAATAATTAATTAGGTGAGATAAAGGTATCATAGATAATAATTAATTTAACTAATGAAAGAAAATATTTTAAAATATTTAAATAATAAATACCATGATTATGTTTTTGTAATTAATTTTTTAATAAATCTACAAAACTTTCTTGGGAGGGTCAAACTAGGTGTGTAATAAAGGATTAATTCTTCTTACAATAGTGGAGAAACGGATAAAAATAGAAAAAATGAGATGAAATAAATTTTTTTATATACAATAGAACCACATATTATTATTATTATTATTATCTAGACAAGAATGTTTTTCTTGAAGTATTATATGCACTATTTTTTTTAAAGTTATGAAAAGTATAAAATCTTTTTATTTGAAATCCAATTGGGAAAATCATTTTTATAAAAAAATTTGAATAGTTATCCAGCTCAAATATTATTATGGAATAATTATGAAAATATAATATTACCCAACACAACTTTAATATAGTTAATTAGATCAAGAGGAATGGGTTTAGAGTTGATATGGGAAAGTCAAAAGTTAGTGGAAATAAATAAAATAATGGAATCACTTTTTATAAATTTATCTCAAAGAACATGGTGCCTCAGGTCAATGTGCTTAGTAGAAGAGTGATAGATATGATTTATAAAGATAATAGTTGCACTATTTTTTTATAATTTATAGTGCAAAATAATATAATAGTCCAATTTCAAGGAGAGTACCTTTTATCCATATTATGTCTTCACAATATCTCCCATCCACTAGGTACTGAACTAGTGTTTATTAATAATATTTGATTCCCGAATAAATGTTTTTTTATTATATTATTAAATATTATACATATAAAAAATATATATAAGTAAATAAAATCATTACCTCATTAATATGTATCATTACATCAACCAGATATGAAACCAATAAAAATTCCAAACATTACAATTAGAAAAAATATTTAAAATAAAAAATCAAAAATGGGAAAAAATGGATCACCCTAATATTTTAAAATCATCTCCCCCACTACCAACACTTTATAAAAGATTAAAAATCCTTGAAAACCAATAATCATCTTAGAAAATGAAAATATATATCCTTGCTAGTAATTGAAGTTAATATTGAGTGAAATAATAAAGTGGTATATATAAGAGGTAATGTGAATGTGGGGAATAATAACATGACTATTGGAATAGTATTTTTACCTCAATGTAATAAACTGAGATATAAATAATAATTATCAATCTTCATTTGATTAAATATAAATTTTATAACACTTTAAATATTAATATCTTTATAAAAACCTCAATGAAAATATAAGCATATTTTTAATAAACTATATTTTAATGTAAATTGAAAAAATCAAAATTTTCATATTAAAAATTAAAATTACCTTTTTTTGAAATTCTTATTTATAATATAAATAAATTTTTTGAAACGATATTGTAAAAATTTTCCAAGGATTATTTTTCGGTAATTTTTAGGAAAAATGTCAATTTTCAAGTGAATAGTAAAAATATAGTTTTTCACAAAGGCGGTGTATCTTAAATTACATAATTGATGATGTAATAATGAAATAATCCTTTCTAAAAATTTCTTTAAGGACATGATATATTTAATTTCAATATTTATTCTTTAAAATACAATAAAATTATTTTCCAAATATAAAAAGTACTTTCCAAGACCGAAATTCAAAAGTGATCCTCTAAAAAACAATTTTTATTTCATTCCATTTTTATTTTTAATAAACTAATAAATTAAAATTATAAATATATTTAGAGAAATAAAATGATTTTATTATATTTATATATAATTTATATTGTAAATATTTCTTTATTATGGGTTTTACTTTTGATTTATTATTTTATTCTAAAAACAACCATATCTTATAGTGTAAATTACCCCACTCTCTCCCCTTGTAAATCCACTCAAAAACCACTTTATAAATCCTAAAATATACCAAAATAATTTATATAAATCCCCTTATAATCCATATGGTTGTTCTTAAGTAATACAACTCCAAACATCAATGCATTTTCAATGTTGTACAAGCGGATCTACAATGAGAATTAAGTGAGTTTCAATTTACTCTTCTCCTTATTTTCTTCTTGTCTTTCTTTTTTCGACACCCATTTCTAAAAAAAATATTATATTATTAACTAGGTAGTAATTTAAAATTTTATTCATTATTTTAACCTTCTCTATGCAACATATTTACTATATATTTAAATTTGAAATTTCTCATTCCCGCTCTTTCGACAATGTCTCTTCAATGGTTAATTGACCACATATGGATAGATATCAAAGTAAATGCTTATAAAAACCTTTATTGGTAAAAATTATGAATTATATATTATATATAAATATGTAATTAAATTTTTTATAATCATATGGTGTTAATTATACTTATTTATAAATTAATTTTAATGAAAATAGTGAAATTGAAACAAAATGTAAAAATTCAATTAAAAAATGAAATAAAAATCATTCAAAATTAAAAAAAATATTATTATTAAATAAATTAAAATAATTATAATTGGTAAATATTAGAATAAATTAACAAAATAATCTTCTATTACTATGTTTAAAATGTCTTAATTTTATTATTTAGGTGGTGAAAAAGTGAAACAAACAAAGTAGTATTTAAGGTATGGGGATTCTCAAACCCAAATCCTTTATTTAGGTTATCCTCTCTTCAATAGTATGAATTTTAATATTATTTCCTTAAAATGTCCTTTTTTATTTTTTTGATTTACATGTTCCTACTATTTTAAAATGTTCTCAATAAAAATAATTTATTCAATGCTACTTCAATTTCCAAAACATCATATTTTACTCTTGTAAAAATGCTTCTTTTACACTCAAGAATAATTATGTTTTAGGTCAAAGTATTATTTACATTATTAATTTGGGACCCAAAAGGTTTATTCATGAAATTATTATTTATTAAATTATTATACACTCATTATCTTCCTTAGTTTTATATCATAATTATGATTGTTATATGTGCTAGGTGGCATGCGTGATTATGAGAATATATGTTGTGATGGGTGGGACTAGAATTTTATAGCCCTCTAAGACCCTAGGTAACATGAAATATCACATGAGTTTATGTTCTATATGCATGAACATGATTCTATATTTTTATAATCCTTGAACTAGATACCACTCAATTGTTCCCCATACCCTGTTGGCCACATGGCCTCAAGGGCATTTCCCGAAATGCTAAAGGCTTATAACTAGCAGTACGGGATGAGGGTGTGATAGTGGGGAAATTATGCCCTCATTGGTAGAGTGAAACACAATAAAATCAATAATAATACAATAGAATAAATATTAAAAAACATTCAAAAGAAATAAATATCAGAAGAATGATATGATAAATAAGCAGGCATCATTCCATACAAAAGATGATGCAGTGTGTCACATATTCAAGGAAAATAGCCAAAATAGGATACACTGTAGTCAGAAAAAATACAATACCATGGTGGATAAATACAAAAGAAAACTCAATAGCATCATTATTCTTGGCTTGGTCCCTTTCTCTCACAATCCTAAACAATAAATCATGTACCTATATGAGGAAACTTTCCATTATCAACTCCTATAATAATATAATATATTCAGGCCAAAAAAACATGAACTAAATAGAGTGTGAGAAATAAATTCCAGTAGTCAACCACCCAAAATCTGTGCTAGTCTGTCAGTGAGTATATACAAAAACAGTGTACAGTAATAAAAGAAATAACTAGAAAGTACTCAAAAGTAAAAAAAAACCCTACAATAAATATAATTATTTTGAATTAATCACATATTCTTTAATTAATTCATCTACATTGAACTATAAAAAGCTCGAGATCCAACCTAATCTCGTCAATCCACTATATAAAGTAAGAACAACAAATATATTATCATTAAATCTAAACAGAAAGTATTGAAGACCGAATCCAAGTCCATACTTTGGCTTGGCAGACATATCATATGTCATTCCATTTAAACATGTATTAGGGCCAATCCTAATGTATAATAATTTCAGTATATTTCAAATAGGGATGAGCCTAGTATATCATCATTTCAGCATGTGTTAGGGTAAAACCTAGTATATAATCATTTCATCACGTTTCAATCAGGGAAAATCCTAGTATATCTACATTTTAGCATATGTCAAGGTCAAAATCTAGTAAATAATAACTTCAATATATTTCAAACAATTCTTGTAAATCACACTATTACATGGTTAAAAAAATTAATAACTCGCATGGGAAATGATCATGCCACAAGCCTATCAAGTAATATAACCATTAATAGTAATAATAATTATAATCTCACATAGGAAATTCATATCACAAGATTAACATGTAATATAAAAATTACCAGGCTTAAAAAAATATATTCACAAGGGCCATTTATATATAACAAGAAAACATGTGAATTAAACTATCACAAGGAATAAGAAATTTTCATCTTACATAGGAAACATTCATTTAACCAACTTCATTTTGAACAAACCTAAAAAAGGAAATAAAGTCATGCCCATAAGAATCCTGGAAAAAATGACTAAACAATGGTCATCTGATGGAAACACACCCATGTGGTGGCCCTTAATCAAATGAAACAAGCTAAAAAATAATTCAATTAATTTAGTCAATAAAATAATTTTTATTAGACAACAACAAGGGTCAATTTCCATTCAATATTACACACTAAACATGGGATAAAGGCACTAAGACACATATAAACAACTCAATATTGATAAAAAGGCACAATACCACCTACTTAGTCCTCGTGTGACTCTCCCCATCAAGCGTCAACTTCTAATCCAAGATAGAACAAAGTAGATCTACAAAAAGAGGTAAAACACTCACAGTCTAATAAAATTGTTGAGATCAAAAATTATAATTAACCACTCTAGTAGAATTGAGAGCTTAACATTGGGTTTAAAAAGATTTGATGACGAACGAATTGTGGTTCAGATGAAAAAATGTGATCCAAATCCCCTTCCTGTGCTACTGTCTCGTGAACCCAGTGGGCCATCTGCCCAAAATGGTAGAAAATGAGGCTATTTACCATTTTAGTAAAAAATAGGTAATACACAGTGTGTAAGAGGAACTACACACTGTGTAGGTTATTTTACTTTTCATTTTGTGGTTGACTTCCCTTATACGTCATGCACTGACTTGCCGACTTAATTACACGGTGTGTACCTGAGAATACACAGTGTGTAACCACCAAGTATAGCCATGTAAGGTGTAAATCCAGTTTTTAACCTATTTTATTCCTTTCCCTTAAATATAAACCAAAAAGGAAAGGTTTGTACCTAAAAATAAGAATTGGATTCTTACAAACTTCCCCCCTTAATGAAATTCGTTCCCAAATTTCCCTTCCAAGGGTGGTGATGAAGTATCTGAGAATAAATTCAACCACGAGGATCATACATCGATATAACTCTCCCAGGTTTCATCATGCATTTGGACGTGCTGTCATAGCACCTATACTAAAGGAATATACTGGCCATAGGGAACTTTTGTGCCACGATCCACAGTTCATATTCAAATTCATCTCAATGGGTACATCTTCCTGCAACTCCACTTCATCGGGCTGAAAGGTGTAAGATGGGTCCAAAAAGTAACGTCACAACAAAAAAAACATAGAAATTTTTGTGAATAGACCTATACCTATGAGTTAACTAAAATCGATAGGAAACCGGCCCAACCCTCTTTATAATATCAAACAGACTGACGTATCTCAGTGAAATCTTACCCTATCTTTTAATTTTTTTATGTCCCAACCTCGGTGTCACACATGGGAAAACTCGATCCATGACCTCAAACTCCAAACGTTTTCTACGGTGATCAGTGTATGATTTCTGACAATACTATGTAATAGTAATCTTCCTTTGAATCACTAAATATGATCAGTGGTCTCCGAGACAAGACGAGGTCCCAACATAGGTGCCTCTCCTACCTCCAACCAACACAGGAGTGATCAGCATGACCTACTGTACAAAGACTCATATGGCACAATATGAAAAGTATCTGGGAATTTATTTTTCTAGGAGTACTCAATAATGGGTATGTGTGTCACCAAAGAACCCCTGAAATCCAGGATACATGCCAGAAGCATGTGCTCCAGCACATGAATCGTGCGCTCCGACATGCCATCTGTCTGGGGGTGGTAAGATGTGCTCAGAATCACCTTTGTACACAAATTATTCTATATCCATTACTATAAATTAGAAGTAAACTTGGTGTACCTATTTAAAATGATATAATTCAGAACCCCATGCATTTGTACAATCTCCATGATGTCCAACCTCCCATTCTCATCAACAATGAAGGTTTCTTTGATCAGTTGGAAGAGTGAAATATTCGCAATCTTTTCAAGAACAACTCACACGACATCATTAAAATGACACCTCAACCATTGAAAAACTCCATGAATCGCTCCCTGGAGATTTCTAGCGATGCTACCCGTATGATTTTCCTTTAACTGGGAGAACCCGAACACAACTGATGTCAAAACAACATCCTCATAGAAAAGAACATTTGTACCCTGATTGATCTCATCAAAAACAGTCACGCAATCCTCCCTCGAAGTAGATTGTAGAATTCCACATCACAACCACCTTAGACTAGTGGAGTGTTCAAACTAGTTCACTCAAACCATGCATGAGGAACACGAAGGATAATGAGTCAAACCATCCCTGGATGACTTATCTTAGAAACACCCGGCTTAGGAGAATAGCATATTGTAATAGAACACAACGCCTTCTAGCAAGGAACTACACACCCATAATGAGAAAAAAAGTAATCCAAATCCACCCCAATGGGATCATTATATCTTTTTAATAATCACATCCAAGCATGACAACAAGTTTGAGATAACTTTAGATTCACCAACTTGGAGTCTAAGGAACTCACAAAGGTGGTATATACTCCCCATTACAAGTGATATAAGGCCGCAGCCTTAAACCTTACTTAATCTTGAGTTATTACAAGATTACACATTGAGGATCTTTTCAGGTTTAGAGTTTTAGATAATTAGATCATGAAACTTGCATTACATTCCACATTTAAACAAAGTGGTTACATAAAAGACAGTATTAATTATTCCCATCAACGGAAACATATTTAAAATAAAACATGGATTCTTTCTTGACACATCCTTGACACTATCATCACATCATGTACCTTTCCCTTGACCTGTGAAAAAAATTTCAAAAACTTGGGATGAGCATAAAAAGCTCAGTAAGGGTTATAAAAATATGGAAAGGAAACATGAGTTCATATATACATAAGAATGAAATCATACTTTACCCATAAAACATAGACACATTAACATACCTCATCAAACCATGAATAAATCATAGAAATCATAAGACATAAAAGGTAACTTGAGGCATTCATAACTTTCTTACGTAGGGAGTAACCCTCTTGGTTACATTTGGAATACCCATCACAGTATATTCCCTAAATCTCTTCGGAGAAACATTAACGTTTCACTCCTTCTCATTACCCAATGAATTGGAGAGCTATATCGGGATCACCCACCCTTAGTTTTTCACGAAACCACCCGTCTTCATAATAATGCCCAAGAACCTCAACATAATCATATCACATAAAACATGCATAAAGGAAACATAACATTCCCACCTTTCAATCACAAGATATCAATACAACACATTGATATAAAAACATTATGAAAACCATTTTAGATACCAAAATAAAAGAAAAGTAAAACATGGTATTTATTTTTCTTTTAAAAATAAGGTATGGCTTGTAGAGGAAGCCAAAACACAAATAACGGTCACGACGGCGGAGAAGTCGTTGTCGCCGCATACATATGACAAAAACATTCCCTTTTGTCGTTTAGTAAAAGATTCATATAAAATAGATTCCTTTTGAATAAACGTAAAAGTGAAAGGGGTTTATACACCGTATAAAAAAAAGTTGTGTATAAAATAAAATATGCCTCAATGAAAGGAGATTGAGACGAAGTCCCATACAAAGACGGTATCCTTGGTTTGAGTATAAATCAATTACATAATTTTGTGTGACAAATGAATACACCAAATATAAGTTGATATTAAGTGTAAAATAATCAAAGGTCATTCACACATATTTAAAGGATGACATATTCAATAACTACATGTTGAACACAAAGAAAACGAAATTGGGTTAAGAAGTTCCCTTGACAGCCTAATGGCGTCACATCAAAATGAGTTGATGAGAGATAGAATGTGTATCCCATCACTTGGAAATAAAATTTACATCAATAAGGATATATGAGAACATATACCAACATAACAATATGTAAATTAAAAGACCCAACAAAATAAGTCTTTTAAAAAAAGAGGAGGGTGAAAGGTTCCCTTACCGACTTGGGTATCTTTCAAAACATACACCCCATGAAAGAAGGACAATACATCATTGACGTAAATACTCATAAACGAAATTATATTACACAAAGAGTATAATAATTGCAGTAAATACACCACTCGAAGGAAATTGTGGAAAATGTAGCATAAATCTCACGGGTATAAAAGTGAGATGAAAAATCCCTTACGAAAATTCGGCAGCCTAACGGTGCCACTAAAAACTTCCAAAAATGGATTGATGAGAGAAAATAGGGTATCTCATCACATTAAAATAAAATTTACAGCAAGAGGAATATAAAATAACATCCCCCATAATAACAAAGAGGAGCTTAAAAGAAGTTACATAAAGGAGAGTACTTAAAAAGAAAGAGAGAAGTAGGATCTCTTACGAAAATTCGGCAGCCTAACGGCGCCACTCAAAACTTCCAAAATGGATTGATGAGACAGAATAGGGTCTCTAATCACATGAACATAAAAATTACAGTAAGTTTAATATAAAATAACATTTCAATAACAATAAAGATGAGCTTTAGAGGGAATGACATAAAATAGTATACTTAAAAAGAAATAGTGGAGTAGGATCCCTTACCTCAAGTCCAACTTGTCTTGTTCGTTTCGTTATATTCCTGAATAATAAACTTTACTCAATTAATAATTTCCTAAGTACCTCCATTAGATATTTTTATTCAGTTAATATCACATATTATAATGTTATAATAATAGTTTAATAATGTTAGTTCATATCAGACATTTTTGCCGATGTTTGGTACATGAGTCAAAAATGAACACGTTTGAAAAAAGATTGCACATGTAGTAATATGTAAATAATTTCCAGAATAGTATTAATGATTAAAATATCATATATATCCTGTAAATATTCATTTTATACTATTCCATATCATTTGGAGATAAAAAACAAAAAGCACCGTTCATGGAGACGGTAGGTCGTACGTACGCATGAACGCTACTTTCTTTTTTTGTCATATTAATGGAATTAAAACAAAATGAGATATATATATATATATATATGTTATAATTCTAGAATGATATTCATAATTTAGATATAATATATTACATATATATCCATTATATATATGTACTTATAATAGTACATAACATTTTGAGATAAGAAATGAAATGTACCGTTCATGGAGACGGTAAGCCGTACGTACGCATGAACGCTACTTCCATTTCTATTTCATATTTAATATAATTAAAAAATAATGGTTCATAATAGTATTTTAATTCCAGTATGGTATCATATATAATATCATTAAATATAACCTTTATACGTACCACATATGTTAATAACGAATCAAATCACTTTGAGGGGGCGGTAGTCCGCGCTTCCTTAAATGAAGATATCGCATTTACCCATAATGGAAACCATAAAGGTATGAAATAAATGAATAATACAGAAGCTTAAGTAAAACATAAACATATTATATATCATATATAAATATAGTGTCATCTTAATGGCCACCTTTGAAGGTGTTAAATGAATGTTGAACAATCATCGTTTCGGGAGGCCGAAATTCACCATCCACGGAAATAGTATGTTCTTTAACCATTAGATGTAGGTGTGTGAAAGTGTAGCTCGAATCCTTATTATAAAAACATCCTAGTATATTTATTATACTGGATTTGTTACAAAAGAAATGAATAAAAAGAGTTTATGGGGTTGGATAAGCAAAATAAAACAAAAGGACTCAAGTGAAGAGATTACCTTAAAATCGGGTAACTCCATTTGGTTTGAGCTCAAAGGCTTCCTTGGGAAGACTTATGCCCAAGGTGAGGCTTCAAGGAGTAAGAGAGGGAAGTGGAGAGACAAAATGGGCAGAGGTTGGCCGAGCCAAAGGCTTTGGGAGTGTGGGTAAGGAGGTAGAGGTGGGGGCCTTTTATAAGAGGAGAGGAGGGGCACTTTTGGAAAGTAAAGAAATATTACTTTATTTGAAAATGTGTTTCGGTTTTAAAAGGTCCCACATTGATATAATTCGTGGATAAGGTTATAAGGGTTCTAAATCCACCCATCCAATAAGTTTTTTACATGTGTAGTTCATATATTTTACATTATCTTTCAATTTTAGTTAAATCGTCAAAATAATGATGTCATCGCCGCATCATTATGATGTCATAAATAATCTAATTTATTTAATGTGTAAAAATTATAAAAAAAATACTATGATGTATTAAATCTTTTTATCTTTCCAATGACTATTTATAATAAAAAATCTGACTTGTATAACCCAATTTAGGAATTGTTTTAGTAAAACATATCATGTTTGTGCCATTTTTTACATTAACATTAAATAAAAGGTATTTATGTCATTTTCCAACCAAAGTGGCTCCATGGGGTCCCCAAGTTGACCCATGGCTTTTCTTGGTCGGCCATGACATATCCAATGAGGGTAGGACATGTGTCTAGGTCATCTCATATTATTAATGCATTATTTTTACCTTAAACTATGCTAATTACTACTAATCGCGATTAAAAACTTAATAAGTTACTATTCACCAAAAAATTATTTTAATCTCATTGAAGCACATTTTACTTCTTAATGACAACCATGTATGTATGATTTTTGAAATTCAATACACAAAGGTGGTAAAATTTCATTTAAATGGAAAATCAGTTTTTATAAGTACCACTTAGTGATTTCACTATTCATCAAAAATTGAAGTTTTTCAGAAAAATACCAAAAATTCACCCTAAGATATATTTGATATTCAGAATTCAAAAATGAAGTCTATTTTACAAAATTCAAAACATATAAGTCAAATTAATTAATTTAATAATTAATTCCAGCTGTCATGAAAAATAGTGTGTTTTTGTGAAATGAAAAGTATCAAAAGATTGACACTAGTTTAAGTCTGATTTCAAAGTGAAACTAATTACAATGACCACTATTGGATTTAATGGTAAAAATATATTCTAATTTCACATTAAAACCAATTCAAAATATAATCTAATAATATAAATAAATTATATTAAAAAAGGGTTTTGAATTAAAATACAACATTTTACACTATTCATTAAAAAAATGAACTTTATCGGAAAGATACCAAAAATTTACACAAAGTAAATTTTGATGTCCCGATTCTTAAGAAGAGTTTTATTTGGTCCAATAGAATGCATAATAGTGAACAAAACTATATTTAATGACGGTTCACCATCAAAAGGCGATAAGTGAACCTTTAGTGAAAACTAGGGCATATACGCCTAAAATTGAATTCTTTCCGTATTTTAAGCCTTTATCTTTTATTGGATAAATGTAAAAACATTTAAAAACATATATAACCATATTTTAGTTATTTATATCCATTCCCACCAATACAACGACTACATGTTAACTACCATTTAAAATAATATTATTTTATTATTAGAGTGCAACGTATGATTTCAAAGGAACTTGTTGTTGCATGTTGGGTACGCCATCGAGCATAGCGTCCCCTTTAAAGTCATATTAATATTTTATTCAAAAATATGGATAAATATGAAAATGTCATATTATTTATTTACCTGGGGTGTTACATCCTTCGCCCCTTTTGGGAATTGCATCCTTGCAATTTTAAAATTGTGCTTGGAAACATCCTTGAAAGTCCCACATCGGAACAAGAGTCAGTAAAACAAATCACTTTAAAATAAAGAAAGATAAGTACAGAGGTCACCCGAGTTAACCCATACTAGGATTCCTTGTAGGAAAACATGGAAATGGAGGAGAAAACATAGGGTCATGTTCTGATGGAGAGTGATAGAAAACATGTTTAGGAGAAATTTAACCACAAGAAAATCACAAACTTGTGATGTGTTAAATTGTATTCGATTCCCCAGTAGGAAAAGTTAATAGACAACATTTTTGTTTTAAGTTACTTTTTATTGAGGAATTTATTTTTGAGCTTAAATAAAACATAAGGAAACATACTTACTTTTCATGTTGACTTTCAACTTTTTCTAGATTTTTCACAGAAACTCATACTTTCTCCAAAAGACGAGTATTTAGGAAGGCTTGTTCGCATTAAGAGTACTATAAAAAACTTCTAGAGGAGCACCTAATCCACAAGAAAGAACTATACACTTCCCATGTCTTTAGGCTTTAACTGAAACCAAAACCAAAAAGGTTAGTATAAGGTCAGATAATCCAGAAAAGGATAACCCTTTAAAAAGAAAATCTATGCTTAATCTCAAAAATTTGTCCAAACAAAACCCAAAATTCAACGAGGACCATCCGATAAACAATTTGTCCATAAAATTCATCAAAGTAAACCAATCTAAGATTGAAACCCAAATATTTGAAGGATTTAGTCACATAGTCTTCCAAGTTAAATCGTAACATTTTTCTCCAAACAACATCAGTTGTTCCTAAAGTCCCGTATTGAAAAGTAATTAACCTAATCACATATCCTCCATGATAGGTTAATCATTTTCATAAATAACCCAAAATCAACTTACACTTAATTCATAAAATCATATAACTAAAAAGAATCAGTCAAACTAACCAGGGACTTCACGTAGTCTAGTGGTAGGCGATAAATACCAATCGCACTTTGGTTGTGGGTTCGATTCCCGCAGCTTTGTCCGACGCGACGGGTAGTCACACGGTCTGCGTGTTGGCCTTTTTTAAAAACTATATAATTCTTAAATCATTCCCCAAAAAGAGATAAAATCATCAAAAATGATCATAACATATTTTATCCTCCAGTTTATCTCATGCATTTCATTTTCCAGCATATCATATAATAACCCATAATTACCTCAAAAGTAAGGATCATATAAACTCTAATGGTTACCTTTATAATTATTACCTGAACTTCCACATAGATTGGTCATCTCGTACATGATGCATTAAAGAACATACCAAGGTTCAACTGGTTGATCATTACTCCTTGATATCTGGTTTAGAACAACCACGAGTTTCCTCATTGAATCCCCCATTTTATCTAGTATCTTAATCATAGAACCACGACAGTTTCCTTCAAACATGTTGTCTCTTTGGTGCCTGCTAGATCCATCCATTCACTAAAAACAGAAATGTCAGTGTGAGTATATCAAAAAAACCATCATGTACTAATGAGGAAGGTAAACACTAAGATACACTTACTCATTCACTTTATCTAAAACTAGGACTCTTTCTGAAATCCTAACCATTATGGTAATGCCACTTATGCTTAAAGAATACCCTAACCTCTAAAGTTATCTAAACCGACCTTTGATACCAACTATAAGGCCCCGGCCTTAAACCTTACTTAATCTTGAGTTATTACAAGATTACACATTGAGGATCTTTTCAGGTTTAGAGTTTTAGAGAATTAGATCATGAAACTTGCATTACATTCCACATTTAAACAAAGTGGTTACATAAAAGACAGTATTCATTCTTCCCATCAACGGAAACATATTTAAAATAAAACACAGAATCCTTCTTGACACATCGTTGACACTATCATCACATCATTTACCTTTCCCTTGACCTGTGAAAAACATTTCAAAAACATGGGATGAGCATAAAAAGCTCAGTAAGAGTTATAAAAATATGGAAAGGAAACATGAGTTCATATATACATAAGAATGAAATCATACTTTACCCATAAAACATAGGCACTTTAACATACCTCATCAAACCATGAATAAATCATAGAAATCATAAGACATAAAAGGTAACTTGAGGCATTCATAACATTATTACGTAGGGAGTAACCCTCTTGGTTACGTTTGGAATACCCATCACAGTATATTCCCTAAATCTCTTTGGAGATACCTTAACGTTTCACTCCTTCGCGTTACCCAATGCATTGGAGAGCTATATCAGGCTCACCCGCCCTTATTTTTTCACGAAACCACCCGTCTTCATAATAATGCCCAAGAACCTCAACATAATCATATCACATAAAACATGCATAAAGGAAACATAACATTCCCACCTTTCAATCACAAGATATCAATACAACACATTGATATAAAAACATTATGAAAACCATTTTCGATACCGAAATAAAAGAAAAGTAAAACATGGTATTTATTTTCTTTTAAAAAAAAGGTATAGCTTGTAGAGGAAGCTGAAACACAAATAACGGTCACGACGGCGGAGAAGTCATTTTCGCCGCATACGTACGACAAAAACATTCCCTTTTGTCGTTTAGTAAATGCTTCGTATAAAACAGATTCCTTTTGAATAAACATAAAAGTGAAAGGGTTTTATACACTATATAAAAGAAATTTGTGTATAAAATAAAATATGCCTCAATGAAAGGAGATTGAGACGAAGTCCCATACAAAGACGGTATCCTTGGTTTAAGTATAAATAAATTACATAATTATGTGTGACAAACGAATACACCAAATATAAGTTGATATTAAGTGTAAAATAATCAAAGGTCATTCACACATGTTCAAAGGATGACATATTCAATAACTACATGTTGAACCCAAAGAAAATGAAATTGGGTTAAGAATTTCCCTTGACAGCCTAATGGCGTCACATCAAAATGAGTTGATGAGAGATAGAATGTGTATCTCATCACTTGGACATAAAATTTACATCAATAGGGATATATGAGAACATATCCCAACATAACAATATGTAAATTAAAAGACCCAACAAAAGAAGTCTTTTAAAAAAAGAGGAGGGTGAAAGGTTCCCTTACCGACTTGGGTATCTTTCAAAACATACACCCCATGAAAGAAGGACAATACATCATTGACGTAAATACTCAAAAACGAAAGTATATTATACAAAGAGTAGAAAACTTTCAGTACATACGCCACTCTAAGGAAATTGTGGCAAATGTAGCATAAATCTCACGGGTATAAAAGTGAGATGAAAAATCACTTACGAAAACTCAGCAGCCTAACGGCGCCACTTAAAACGTCCAAAAATGGATTGATGAGATCAAATAGGGTATCTCATCACATTACAATAAAATATACAGCAAGAGGAATATAAAATAACATCCCCCATCATAACAAAGAGTATCTTAAAAGAAGTGACATAAAAGAGAGTACTTAAAAAGAAAGAGAGAAGTAGGATCTCTTATGAAAATTCGGCAGCCTAACGGCGCCACTCAAAACATCCAAAATGGATTGATGAGAGAAAATAGGGTCTCTCATCACATGAACATAAAAATTAATGTAAGTTTAATATAAAATAACATCCCAATAACAAGAAAGATGAGCTTTTGAGGGAATGACATAAAATAGTATACTTAAAAAGAAATAGTGGAGTAGGATCCCTTACCTCAAGTCCAACTTGTCTTGTTCGTTTCTTTATATTCCTGAACAATAAACTTTTGTCAATTAATAATTTCCTATGTACCTCCATTAGAGATTATTATTCATTTCATATCATATATTATAATGTTATTATAATTGTTTAATAATGTTATTTCATATCAGACGTTTTTGCCGATGTTTGGTACATGAGTCAAAAATGAACATGTTTGAAAAAATATTGCCCATGTAGTTATATGTTAATAATTTCCAGAACAGTATTAATGATTAAAATATCATATATATCCATTAAATATTAATTTTATACTATTACATATCATTTGGAGATAAAAAATTAAAAGCACCGTTCATAGAGACGGTAGGCCGTACGTACGCATGAACGCTACTTTCTTTTTTTGTCATATTTATGGAATTAAAACAAAATGAGATATATATATATATATATGTTATAATTCCAGAATGATATCCACAATTTAGATATAATATATTACATATATATCCATTATATATATGTACTTATAATAGTACATAACATTTTGAGATAAGAAATGAAATGTACAGTTCATGGAGACGGTAAGTCGTACGTACGCATGAACGCTACTTCCATTTATATTTCATATTTAATAGAATTAAAAGATAATGATTCATAATAGTATTTTAATTCCAGTATGGTATCATATATAATATCATTAAATATACCCTTTATATGTACCACATATGTTAATAACGAATCAAATCACTTTGAGGGGGCGGTAGTCCGCACTTCCTTAAATGAAGATATCGCATTTACCCATAATGGAAACCATAAAGGTATGAAATAAATGAATAATACAGAAGCTTAAGTAAAACATAAACATATTATATATCATATATAAATATATAGTCATCTTAATGGCCACCTTTGAAGGTGTTAAAAGAATGTTGAACAATCATCGTTTCGGGAGGCCGAAATTCGCCATCCACGGAAACAGTATGTTCTTTAACCATTAGATGTAGGTGTGTGAAAGTGTAGATCGAATACTTCTTATAAAAACAACCTAGTATATTGATTATACTGGATTTGTTACAAAATAAATGAATAAAAATAGTTTAGGGGGTTGGAGAAGAAAAATAAAACAAAAGGACTCAAGTGAAGACATTACCTTAAAATTGGGTAACTCCCTTTGGTTTGAGCTCAAAGGATTTCTTGGTAAGACTTCTGCCCAAGGTGAGGCTTCAAGGAGTAATATAGGGAAGTGGAGAGAGAAAATGGGCAGAGGTTGGCCGAGCCAAAGGCTTTGGGAGTGTGGGTAAGGAGGTAGAGGTGGGGGCCTTTTATAAGAGGAGAGGAGGGGCACTTTTGGAAAGTAAAGAAATATTACTTTATTTGAAACTGTGTTTCGGTTTTAAAATGTCCCACATTGATATAATTAGTGTATAAGGTGATAAGGGTTAGAAATACATCCATCCAATAAGTTTTGGACATGTGTATTTCATATATTTTACATTATCTTTCCATTTTAGTTAAATCGTCAAATAATGATGTCATCGCTGCAACATTATGATGTCATAAATAATTTAATTTATTTAATGTCTAAAAATTATAAAAAAATACTATGATGTAGGAAATCTTTTTATCTTTCCAATGACTATTTATAATCAAAAATATTACTTGTATAACCCCATTTAAAAATTGTTTTAGTAAAACATATCATGTTTGTGCCATTTTTTACATTAACATTAAATAAAAGGTATTTATGTCATTTTCCAATCAAAGTGGCTCCATGGGGTCCCCAAGTTGACCCATGGCTTTTCTTGGTCTTCCATGACATATCCAATGAGGTTATGACATGTGTCTAGGTCATATCATATTATTAAAGCATTATTTTTACCTTAAACTATGCTAATTACTACTAATCGCGATTAAAAACTTAATAAGTTACTATTCCCCAAAAAATTATTTTAATCTCATTGAACCACATTTTACTTCTTAATGACAACCATGTATGTCGTATTTTTGAAATTAAATACACAAAATTGGCAAAATTTCATTTAAATGGAAAATCCGTTTTTAAATGGAAAATCCGTTTTAATTAATTTAAATATAGCTTAATTCACCCTAAGCTATATTTGATATTCTAATTTAACTTTAAAACCAATTCAAAAGATAATCTAATCATATAAATAAATTAGATTAAAAAGAGGTTTTGAATTAAAATACAACATTTTACACTATTCATTAAAAAAGTGAACTTTATTGGAAAGAAACAAAAAATTTACACAAAGTAAATTTTGATGTCCCGATTCTTAAGAAGAGTTTTATTTGGTCTAATAGAATGTATAAGAGTGAACAAAACTATATTTAATGACGGTTCACCATCAAAAGGCGATAAGTGAACCTTTAGTGAAAACTAGGGCATATACGCCTAAAATTGAATTCTTTCCCTATTTTAAGCCTTTATATTTTATTGATAAATGTAAAAACATTTAAAAACATATATAAGAATATTTTAGTTATTTCTATCCATTCCCACCAATACAACGGCTACATGTTAACTACCATTTAAAATAATATTATTTTATTATGAGAGTGCAACGTATAATTTCAAAGGAACTTGTTGTTGCATGTTGGGTACGCCATCGAGCATAGCGTCCCCTTTAAAGTCATATTAATATTTTATTCAAAAATATGGATAAATATGAAAATTTCATATTCTTTATTTACCTGGGGTGTTACAAGTGAGACATTGGTAGAAGGCCCAAATTACACATAAGATCATTGATCAAACCCAAAGTGAAATCCTCTTGGAGGTTATGTCAAAGATAGTAGTAGACATCCAGAGTCTGTTCAAGGAGTTTTTACACGTGAACCTAGTTATCACTCAAGATTATTCGAGCCTCATTTAAAACCATGCATCCAGTGCACAATATCGAAAAAATATTTCAAACTATTCCAACAGCTTTCAACAATAACAAAATGTATAACTGACACTCTCTTAGTGCATTCAAGATGATGTCATGATAGGGGACATGCTCATATTTTAAGAAAGATCACACTAAGAGTATTTCAAGGATCACAAAAAAGGATAGTTAAAACACTAATGGTCGACCTACAAAATGAAATTAGGATTCAATTATTGACCAATTGTCATTTAAATAACCACAATTCCATTATCCATTAGAATCCCCATGATAGTTCACACATAACCACTAAGGTCTATCCATGATCATTGGTACCTCACAAGGACTGCACACGCAGCCAAAATGGAACAACATCGTGCTGCTAAGCAAGAATCAACTTGAAACCAGACTCAAAAACCTCAAGGAATTCATGTGGAGTTTACCATTTCTAAATGTTCCCTGATTATGATCCTTCTACAAAGAAGATAAAATTTAAATAGAATTGATGTGGTGCTCCCTACCAAAGAGTTTCCTTGAAATCGAGAAGAAGGAACATCCGCTCTGAAACATTCTACTTCAAAATCAACATAAACACATGAGTGCCATTCCACAAACCACAATCACTTCATCATATCACTTTCCATGAATGATAAAATTAAACTGATGGTATTTCAAAACACCCAAGTCCTAGAATGTTCTCCTGAGTAGTGGGATGAACTTGGTTCCATAAATCTTAGGACACAGTACTCCAGAGATAACCCGAGAACATACACAATAGCTCAAACCCCAAGGATTTAACCAAAATCAACATCTCATTTTATCATTTATCACACGATGGGTACTAAATATGTAAACATATACTACCCTGATTATACAAGAGAAAAAACACATTATGGGTATAGTTCATAGGATGCCCACCCTATGCATCCTAGTACCAGATGGCTCACGTAGGTACTGGATCAAAATCACATCATCTAAACAAAAATTTACTTGTAAGATGATGTATTAAGTCTCTAATCCCTTATGGAAAGAGATGTTCATACGACCTCCGAAGTAGGTTACCATGACTGAGGAAAGTATAACCTGGTGAACTGAGAATTCCCCAATGATCATTCCTATATCAAGGGTTAGGATACAATGATCACTCATCCTAACAAGAGATAACTCTCTAAAAACCAAAAATCCTACGAGGGACAATGACACATGAGAAGAACCAACATCAAAAATATGATAGTGGAAAACAAGACAATAAGATTTAGGGTTGCTACTTACCATAGGCTAACCCCTTACGAAGCATAAGAATTGACTCCCAACACTAGGTCACACAAAATAGATTTAATAGGCTAAAAAAACCTTATTAATTTATCCAAATATAAAAGAAATAGCCTATGTATGATCACCCACATATCTATTGCAAGGAATAACTCCAAATGGTTGAACTACCCTTACAAACAGGTCTCTAGGTGTAAGCAAAACTCGCAGCTCAAAAGCACATATATCAAAATAGGGAATTTCAGGACCTTCCTCTAAGCACTCACTTCTCTTCATGCCCTATGGGTTAGGTTTAAGTGTCAAACAACAGAAGGTACTACCAAAGGCCTTCTATGAAGGTTTGCTTTGTTCATGTCAAACACTGAGAGGAATCTTACTTTAGATCCTCTAAGTGAAGATGAGTGAAGGAATCCTACATGGAATACTTAAAAGAAATAGGTCTCATAGCCTCATAGAATAGAAGGGAATGTATCACATAGAAAAAATACTCAAAATAATTGGTTATGATAAATAGCTCATAAGTTATCTCAGATCAACGGTCTAAACTAGGTTGGCCTGAACACACAATTAGTCATTCACGCCAAGTTCACTCTCAGGTGACAACTGAAAATGGTAACTGGAGGAAAAACCTCGCTATTTAGAAAGAATTCCCAAAAAAACAATTTATAATTTTTCAGAATGCACCACAAGTTTCACCATTGCGATCTACATGAGAAAATACTCAGAAAGGACAACTCTTGGGTCCAAAACTTATAAAGGGGGAAAATAGAAAAAGACCCTTAAAGGGCGCCAGAAAAAAATGTACATGGCGTGTAGAAACCACACATGTTGTGTACCCTTATGATCTTACATAGGCGTGTACTCCCACTAGACTAGGAATATAAACATCCCATGTATATGGAATGTCAGCCTAACACATGGCATGTACACAAGTTCTCCCTCTTGGCCATGTACTTCCACATGGCTAGAGTCACACTGGGTCCACCTAAGTAAAACCACATGGTGTGTATCTATCGTACACCGCGTGTACTAACCAAAATCCAATAACCCATGTTCTATCACACACTGCTGAACACACGATCAATTACTACATGACATGCACACCTAGTACACGGTGTGTACATAAGAAAAGTTATCTCTTCCCAAATAGAAGAACACATGGCATGTGTTCATTGCATCACATGACGTATTCTATGGGTTTCTAGATAGTAAGCCTTAGAAACTTCCTCAAAACCCTTGTTTTTGAAAAAATAAAGCAACAATGTGCCAAATTTAGATCTTTGGGGATCCATACTCCCCACGAATCAAATCTTGGCATCCAAATAAATCATATAACAACACAATATATATCCCATGGACAAAATGTCTTCCACTAAATTCCGATCCAAGAGAGACCATTCTCCTCAGGGACCAAAGTTTGTGATCAATATAATTCAACCATGACACATACCAAAACACCTGTCATAATTATATGAATATCTTTCACGATAACTATTAAAAAAGTATCCATATCTAGCACAACATCTATCACAACATCATCCAATTAGTAATTCTCTCTAAATGGAATGGAATGAATTCATTAAATTTGATTTATAATAAGTGCCTATATGATTCATTAGATGAAATACCCTCATATCATCTGTTTTGAACAAACCAAAACCACAATGATATCAATAATAAAATCACAAATATAAGTATTCCACCCAAAGGAGAAATTGAATCAACTATAATAGCTCAAAATCCAAAAATCAAAATTCAATTTGAGGTAATTTGGATTTTACCTATACACAGGGTACCTACTCCCAGGCACATCTAATTACCAAATCCCATTTCCTTTCAATCCCTATATAATGTACCCAAATAGTAAGAAAAACTATAAACACTCCTTCAATACAAATCTGTAATGTTCCAGATTCAAATGCCACTCAACTAGTGCCCTATACCAGGTTGGCCACATGGCCTCAAGCACATTTCCCCAAATTCCAAAGGCTTTTGACTAGAAGCGAGTTCCTAGGGTGTGATAGTGGAGAAACTATTTCCTCATTGGAAATGTTGAACACAGTGGAATCAATAAAAATAAAATAACAGAAATAGTAAAAAAACATACAACAAAAATAAACATTGAAATATTGATAAGATAAATAACCAGGCATTATTCCATACAAAAGATGATACCACATGTCACATGTTGTCGGAAAGCTGTAAAAATTGGATACACTATAGTAAAATAAAATATACCATCCAAAGGTGTAAAAATACAAAAGAAAACTCTGAATCATTATAATCCTCATCTTGGTCTCATGCTCTCCTACCCCTAAACAGCAAATCAAGTACATGTAAAAGGGAACTTTCACTTATCAACAACTACAACAATAGAATATATTGGTTCCCAAAAACATGACCCAAATAAGGTGTGAGAAATAAATCCCTATAGGAAACCACCCAAGATCTGTTCCAGTCTATTAGTGAGAATATTCAATATCAGTATGCAATAGTGAAAGTAATAATTAGGAAGTGATCAAAAATAAACAATCCTATAATAACATTCATTATCTTACATTCATCTCATGTTCTTTAATTAATACAAGCACATTGAATTATACAAGTCACAAGATCCAACCTAAGTAAATCAATCTCCTATATAAATTAAGAAAAAAAGACACCTCAATAGAGTATCGAAACAGAAATAAGTGAACACTGAATCCAAGCTTGTGATTTGTCTTAGTAGACATTTTATAATTCATTCCTTTTCAACATTTCTCAGTGCTAAGCCCAATGTATTTGCATTTCATCATATTTCAAATAGGGAAGAGCCTGTTATATCAATATTTTAACATGTGTCAGGGAAAAACCTAGTATATAACCACTTTAGCATGTTTTAATTAGGGACGAGCCAAGTATATCCTCATTTCATCATGTGTCAGGGTCAAAACCCAGTATATAAGAATTTCAGCATATTTCAAACAATGCATGTAAATTACACTATTATATAGTTAAAAAATTAACAACTCTGGTGAGAAACAATCTTGTCATAAGAAAATCAAGTAATTTAACCATTACCAGGAATAAAAATTATAATCTCACCTAGGAAATCTATATCACAAGCCTACCATGTAATCTAAAAATTACAATTCTTAAACAAATATACTCTCCTGGACAGTTTATATATAATAAGAAAACATGTGAATTAAACTATAATAGGGATTTAGAAATTATCATCTCACATGGGAAACATTCAATTAACCGAACTCATTTTAAATAACACTAAAAAGGGAAACAAAGGATACCCATAGGTATCCTAGTCCAAATGACTAAACAATGGTCATATGAGGGAAACACACCAACAGAGTGTCCCTTAATCAGACCAAAAAAGATCAAGCATGCTTAAATTAATTAAATCCATGAACTAATCATAATTATAAGATAATAAGGGTCAATTTACATCCATGGTTACACCCTAAACATGGGAGAATGACACTAAGACACATATAAACAACTCAAAATTGAGCAAAAGGCACAATACCACCTACTTTTTCCTCATATGACTCTCCTCATCCAACATCAACTTTTAATTCAAGATAGAATAAATTATATCTAAAAATGAGGTAGAAAATGCAAGGTTCAATAACATCATTGAGAGAAAAAATCACAAATAATTTCTCAAGTGGAATCAAGAACATACTGATTGGTTTTAAATGCATCTGATGATGAAAGAATAGGGGTTCAGATGGAAAAATGAGAGCCAAATTTCCTTCCAACATTGATGTCTTGTGAACCCAACCATCCCTATATCCAAAGGATATAAAATGAGGCTACTACGTATTTTAGAAAAATATTAGAACATACACAGTGTGTATGAGGAACTACACGCTGTGTATGTTCTTTTTCTATTCATTTCATGACTGACTTCGCTTCCACGTCATGCACTAACTAGATGACTTAATTATATGGTTTGTACCTAAGAATATGCGACATGTAACCACTAAGTCTAGTCATGTAAGGTGTAGATCATGTATTTAACCTATTTTATTCCTTTTAATTAAGTATAAACAAAATGTAAAGGTCCTTACTTAAAAAGAAAAACTATGTTCTTACAATATTCGTTCAAAATAATGATGTTTTGGTTTATAAACATATATTATGTGTGAAAATGATGATAACTTTGTTCATAACTATGTGTGGTATTTAAACAGTAATAAATGATGTTTCAATTTAGGCATTGCCACATTTCATGACTTTATCACATATTCCCCTTATGATTTCGATGATGATCCTATGTTTATTTTATTACGATGATTATTATTCTCACCCATTTTTTATTCATTCAGGTCCCTTATTCTTCCTCTAATTAGAATTTTTGCTCACCCCTTTCATAGATGTATATCCTTAAGTGATTACTTGTATAAAGGATAACATTAGGGCCACCTAGGGGATAGCGAATAAGGAATTAAATAATGTTTCAATTTTATCATGTAAAAGTGATGTTTGAGCCTAATTTACCCAATATACTAAACCTCTGGATACTATATTTTATCGTTATTATGTTTTTTATCTCAAAAATTATGTAATTGATATGTAATGAATAATTATGGACACAATAGTTGGAAATAGAGTGTAGTATAGTTAATTTGTTATTTAGGATTAGAAAAATTATAGTTGAAAAGCTTAATGATAATTCTACGTATTGAAAAATGTACTTTGTTTTGGTAACATATAAGAGTGCATGGTTTGTGAGAAATGAAATCCATTTCTGGATACTATAGGTGGATGCGGCTCTGATACATATGTACCTAGGGGTAACTACCCTGAAAGAACTATTTTGAGCAAGACTCTATTAAGGACTGGGGCAGGACAACGAGCCTTGATTATCACCTATTTTGACACTCCCATGTGATATTTTTCAGTTAATCACAAACTATATTAATAACCATTATAACTGATGTATAGATAAAGTAATTATTAATTTTTAAATCAAAAAAAATATTAATGTACGTGATCCTAGATTTATCTTTTATGTAAAAGGATAATACCAAGGATACCATAACATATGACTTCATAATTAATTGTCAAAAATAATTATTTATTTATTAATGCATTGTGGAGTTATGTTTAGAAAATTTTTATTTTATATAATAGGGGGAATTAAGAGTAATCAGGGAAACAACCAGTGTGAGGTATAATGCAACGATTTCTTGAATGACACTCGCAATGAAAAGGGAGGTGGAATTCAAATCATCATGGATATTCTGACCATATTTTCTCTGGCTACAAAAAATATACTAAATAATGTGGAACATTTGTATTAACCTAATAAGAAGAAATAGGCTATCAAATCCTTTATGTGGAAACAACCACTGACGTTTAGTGCATCTTATGACCAATTATTATGGAATAGTGGGTTAAGTCAATAGAGATAATCTTTTCTGTTCTTCATTGTTCTTAGAAGAATAAGGTTACTGTAGCCATATATTAATTAGATGGATAGACTGATCAATGGTGGACTCTAAGAAAGAATACTAATCTTGAGGATGAAATAATGGAAATGGAGTCATATTAATTTTGGAATTTATTTCATAATAAGAATTTCCATATAACTCTTTAAAAAATATGGAGAGATATTTATTAGAGAATAATCAAAAGGAGGTAGAAATTGTAACCTATTATGAGGAAAAAATTTCAAGGATCACAATATATATATATCAGGTTTTGTTATTAACAATGGTAGAAAAAATGATATATTTTTTAGTGGCATAAAATTATACATCCAAAAGGCTCTAGCTATCCAAGACTTTGGGAATTATTAAGTGGTTGTTCGATGTGATCTCAATGTAGATATGGAGTTTATAGAATGGTCCCAATTCTATGGAGATATGAAATGAAATATGGTGTATCAAGATAGAGGATCTAATGAAAAAGGTGGAAATAAATCTCAACTACCCACATGTTAAAAATGAGTAATGAAGCATCATGGTAACAGCTTCAAAGTAACATGGTAAGTCAACAAGTGTAGATAATAAGGAAAATAAGCTCATGAATATAGAAAAGAAATGAATTATCTAGAAAACATGATAGAGGAAAGGAAATATTATTCCATCACCACTGTTAAGGTGGAGGATTAAAATAAATTCATACAAGGTACACTTACTATTCACCCAAGAATGGAATGTTTTTTATTTTATTATGGTTGTACACATTACTTTATATCCTACAAGTTTTCTAGAACTTTTGTATCACAAATTTGATACCTTTAGATAGTGATATCCATAGAAACACCTAGTGGTACGATCAATACAACCCCAGTGTTGAATTATACTCCTCTTAGCATTTGTGGAAAGATTATTCTGGCTAATATCATAGCCCTTCCCCTGATGTAATTTAACTTCATATAATGAATATATTGGCTCTAATTATATATATCCCACCCAAATATCAATAAAATGAAATATATTTCTATATTACGAACCATATCATGGTCTCGTGGAAATGAAAGGAATATCTCGAATCTCCTTTGTAAAATCCCTTAATGGAATGGGTGATGATACCAAGAAAGGAAGCAAACCTTTCTTAAATGATTGAGTTAAATCAAAGTACAAACCTTAAGGAAATTCCCACTGTGATTGAATATAGTGATTTATTTTATAAATAGTTACATTGACTTACCTCAGATCACGTGGTCAAGTTATCAATAAAAATTATACCTGATTCCACATATTTCTCTAAATTCCCCTATAGGATGGCCCCCATCAAACTGAAGGAGTTAAAGAAGAAGATATAAGATCATTTGGACAAAGGGTTCATAAAACCTAGTGAACTACCTTGGGGTGTTCTAGTGATCTTTTCCAAGAAGAATGATTGATCAATGAGACTATGTATATTTTATTGGGAGCTCAAAAAGATCACCATAAATGAAAAAGAATCCTCTGCCAAGGATTGAAGACTTGTTCGATCAACATAGAGAAGCTCAGTTTTTATCAAAGGTTGATTATTGTTCTCGATATCATCAACTAAAGGTAAAGAAGGAAGATATTTAGAAGATATAATTCTGTATTAGGTATGGACACTTTAATTTCATAGTTATTAATATTTGAATTACTAATTCCCATACAATAGTCATGGATTTTATGAATAGAGTATTGAGAGAAAATCTAGAAAAATTTATGGTATTACTTATCAATGATATTTTCATAAACTATAAGAGTAATGAGGAACATAAAGATAATCTAAGGGTTGTGAAAGTGACATTAAGTAAACGGAAAATGTCTAAGTTCAACAAGTGTTACTCTTGGATACAAAAATTCACTTTCTTGGGGAATGAGATCATAAGTGTGGAAACATATGTGGACCCTTCGAAAACAATGCAAATGAGGAATAGATTAGACCCACTAGTGGCATTAAAATAAGCAGTTTTTTTGGATTAACTGGGTACTACTGAATTTTTTTGAGTAATTTCCCATGATTTTATATCCCACTAAATAAGTTAACATTAAAATGGGAAAGTATGTATGGATTGAAAAATTTGAGGAATTCATTATGGAGATCATGAAGTGGATAATCATTGTATATATACTTACTCTAAAAATAAGTGGAGAAGGTTTTGTGATATATATTGATGCTTAAAATAAAGGCTTGGATTTTTTACTTTGGAAAAATGATAAATTGATAGCATATGCCTCATGATAGTTCAAGATCCATAGACAGAACTACTCGAGCATGATCTAGGGTTAACAGATGTTATCTTCTCTCAAAATATTTGATGGAACTTCCACTATGGTGAAAAGATTGATATATATACTGATAATAAGAGTGTAATATATATATTCACATAGAAATATATCAATAATAATCAATTAATATGGTTAGATATTATCAAAGACTACGATTTCTCTCTTCACTACCATCCAAGAAAGTCGAACATGGTGGATCATACTCTTAAGAGAAAAGAACCATCAACTTTATCTATGATGCATATTGAGAAATAACCTATATTTAAGGATATGAAAATGATATATTTTGTAATTAAAATGCTTAGGAATACATATTGTCTTTCCTAAATGATTTTTCAATTTTCTATTTGATAGAATATAAAGGTGGCATAGAGGGAGATTTGGAGCTTTAAAATAATTTAAAAGTAGTAAAGGATGGAAATCATCATTAGTACTGTATATATAAGGATGGAGTCATTATATTTGGAACTAAACATTGTGTTCCTACAAAACCTTATATAAAGGGAGTGCTATTGGACAATGAACATAGAGCATCTTTATCCATCCATCCAGAAATTACCAAGATGTATTTTGATCTTTAAAATAACTTTTGGTGGAAAAACATGAAGAAAGAGATCGATGAGTACAACTAAAAGTTATTGGTATACCAAAAAGTTAAATCAGCGCAACAAAAGTCCAAGGGGATGATGAAACCATTCACAATACCTATGTGGAAATGGGAGAATATCACTATGGACTTTGTCACTAGTTTTCCAAAGATATCAAAAGGAAACAATGGGATATGGGTCACGATAAATCAACACGCCAAGAATATCCACTTTATCTTCATTAATAAATATTTATCAATGGAACAACTTACTATGATATGTGTAAAGGATGTGTAGAGGTTTCATGGGGATTCACTTTTGATCATTTCTGATCATTATCCAAGGTTGAAAAATAAATTTTGAATATATCTTCAATGTAATTGCATACAGAATTTAATTTTAGTATGAAATATCATCCCCAAACTAATGTAAAATAAGAAAGGACTATGTGGACACTCTAGGATATGATGAGATAATTCTAAATGAAATTTAAAGGAGGATAGGATCAACATCTCCCAATAGTGGAGTTATAATACAACAAACACTTCCATCTAAGTGTTAAAATGGCTCTGTGTGAAGCTCTGTAAAATAAGTGATGTAAAACTATTACTTGTTGGGATGAAGTTGGTGAATGAAATCCATTAAGACATCATCTTTTGTAAGAGAAGATAGAAAATATTATTCTATCCAACAACATCTAAAAGCTACTTAGAGTTAGAAAAAGAGGTATGACGATTTCCATAGAAGGGGTTTGGAGTTCGATTTGGGAGAAAATGTTTTCCTTTGAATATCACCATGAAAGAGAGTCATTCAGTTATGAATGAAGGTAAATATTAGATGAAGGTAAATTATCCCTTTTGAGATCCTTGATCTCATAGGAGTAGTAACCTATCAACTAGAACTTCTACCAAATATGTCTCATGTTCATGATGTGTTCCACGTATCTATCTTAAGGAAGTACATAATTAATCCCACACATGTACTAAATCTAGAGGTTTTAAAAATAGAGAATAACATTTCTTATAAGTAGTAGTTGCTGAAGAGCTTAGACTGTGGAGACATAGTTTGATTCAAAAAAGAAAAATCACCATGTCAAAGTGTTTTGGTGGAACTATACGTATAAAGAGGTGATATGATAACAATTTGATACAATCAAAATATAAGCACCCTTATATATTCTCAACTGGGAATATGAGGAAAAATTATAAGAAAGAAATTTCTAAATGGGGGAAGAATGTGATGACCTAGGGTTTATTACTAATATTTGTTTCCTTAATAAATTCTTGTTGTATTATATTAAATAATATTATACACGTAAAAATTTAGAAAATCAATTGGAGAAATTATCTCATTGATAAATATCCTTATATTAGTGATTTATGAAACCAATTAAAATTACAAACCTTAAAATAGAAAATAATATAAAATAGAAAAGCTAAAATGGGAGAAAAGATCACCCCAATCTTCTAATATTATTGAACCCACAAAAAATTTATAGAAATTAAAAAATAGAAGTAAACCAGTCCACATCTTAACAAATTAATATATATAACTTTTTAAGTAATTGTATTGAAAATTCAGTGGAGAAAGGAAGTGGTATATATAAGAGGTAATGTGACCATTGGGTATGGTAACATGACCATTGGAATAGTAACTTTACCTCAAAATAATAAAGTAACATATACATATTATTTTTCCTGATTAATTTTGGTAAATATAAATATTATAATTCTAGAAAAATAAATATAATGATTAAAAAACACAATGAATACATAATCACATTTTTTAAAATGTAATTTAAAGTAATTTATATAAACAATAATATTTATCTAAAAAATTAAAATTAAATATTTTAGAAATTTATTTTTTAAAATGAATATAATTTTTTAAATCATCATGTAAAAATTTTCAAAGGTTGTTTTTTGTAATTTTATGAAAGAAAATCAATTTTCAACTGAATATTATTTTTTCACATATTCAGTGTATCTTAAATTACATCATTCATGATGTAATAATGAGGTAATTATTTTTAGAAAATGAGGTTCAGAAATTATATATTTAATTTCATAAATGATTCATTAAAATAAATAAACTTAATTTCCAACCCTAAAAAAAAGTTTCCAAAACATAAGTCAAAATAGATCCATTAAAATAACAAATTTTCATACTTTTTTTCTTTACCCATGAAAAAACTAATCAATTATAATTATAAAGATGTTTAAAGTCTTAAAAACCATAATATTATATTTATATATGATTTATATTGTAAAAAATAACTATTAAAAGTTTTACCTTTAATAAATGATTTTATTTAATTATTTATTCTTAATATACCTCTCACCTCAAGTATAAATAACCCCAATCAATACCATTTAAAAACCCCTCATCCCCACTTTAAAAAGATAAAATATACCATAATAAATTATCTCAATCCCCTTAGAGTAATTAGGGACACTCTAGGGTAATCAAACTCCAAATAAAAATGTATTTTTAGTGTCAAAAAAGAGAAACTACACGGATGATTATGTAAGCTTCAATTAACTCTTCCCCTTTATTTATTCTTCTATTTATTTTTTCACCAACCCTTTAAAAACCAAACATTATATGTTTAATTAGTTAGTAATTTACAATGATATTAATTATATTAACATACTATATTTTTCATATTTACTATATATTTAATCATTAAAATTCGTTTTCGTGCTCTTTTGACAATGTCCCATCCAAGGTGGGTTCACCACCTATAGAGAAATTCCCATTTCAATTCTTATAACCAAATTCATGGATGGATATTATTAATTATATATAATATTTAAATATGTAATTAAATTTATTCTAATATTATACAATTAATAATTCTTATTATAAAAGATATTGAATGAAAATAGTGAAAAAAAATATAAAGAAAACATGATATCAAAATAATTAAAGTTTAACAAAGATAATTATTAAATAGAAGAAAATAATTATAATGGATAAATATTGGAAAAACTAAACATAATTTACTTCTATAACCATTTTTTAATAATCCTATGTTTATTATTCACCAGGCGGAGAAGGGACAAAACAAAGAGGGATTTAAGGCCAAGGTATTCTCGAATAAAATTCCTTTATTTAGATTATCCTCTCCTCTACAATATTAATCCTAGTATTATGTACCTAAAATATAATTTAACTTTTATTTTTTTAGATATACATGTTCCTACCATGTCAAAAAAATTTCTATGAAAATTCTTTTTTCAAATTGACTTCAGCTTCCATAATATAATATTTTACTCCTCTTGAAATGTTTCTGGTCTACTCAAGAATAATGATATTTTATATCCAAGTGTGATTCTACTTATTAATTTGGTAACCAAAAGTATTATTTGTGAAGGTATTCTTTATGAAATCCTTATGAAACCCATTCTCTTCCTTGGGTTTATTTTACAACTATGATTATTATACATTCTATGTGTAAATCATGATTATAATCATTTATGATGTGAGAGGTTTGACAGAAATTATATAACCCTATAATACACTCTGTAATGTGATATATCTCATGATATTATGTTATATTTTCATGAAAATGATTCTATATTTTTTTCACAATAATGATGCTATGATTTATGAACATATGTTATTCTTCAACATGATACTAGGTTTATTCAAAACTATGTGTGGTATTTTACCACTAAGTCATGATGTTCTATTTTATGAATTTCTATATTTCATGCCTTTATCAAACGTTTCCCTTGTGATTATTATAATGATCCTATGATTATTTTATGATGATAATGATTATAATCACCCTTGTTATATTGATTCATGACCCTTATTCAACCTCTTACTAGGATTTTAGATTACCAATTTCATTGATATATATCCTCAGGTGATTAATTTTACTAAGGAGAAAATGAGGGCCTCGAAGAGGATATATAAGAAGTAATTAAATAAAAATTATAGTTTTATTATTTGAAAGTGATTTTTGAGCCTAATTTACTAAACATACTAAAACTATGGATCCTATATTATACCAATATTATGTTTCTTATCCTAAAAATGATATAAAAGTTATGTAATGAAAAATTCATGTAATTATAAAAGATTTATTCTACTTCAGATATAGAAAGAGAAATAATTATTGGGTTCTTACTACTCATAGAGATGAGTTATTTTCATAGTAAATGAAAAGTTCAACAAGTACTATTTATATCTAATTGGAATCCTCCAAAATCAACATTACAAAAATATTTGAGTTCTAAATTGGCTCCCTTTATATAAAATAATCCATGCTTTTTAGTACCTTTAAAATAAAAAAAAATCTTTTTATAGACTTTAAATGAAATTTATTTGGTATTTGTTGAAAATTTTCGCAATGTAATACACTAAAACATTATCTAGTAGGGTCATAATAATGTAAAGTATACTTCCAATCACACTTTGATAAATCTTGTTATCATATGATTGAATGACTTCATCAAACATTAGTTACATGGTTTAATCTTGAAAAAGATAATTTCTTTAGAATTATCCATTAAAAACATCATTATATGTTCATTTGGGTTTTTTTCTAAAAGATCCATCTGAATGTTTGGAAATTATAAAACCAAGGAATAATTTGAGTTCTCACATAAAACACATTTCAGTATCTTTATTAATTAAATAAAAAATTTGATTGCATAGAATATATTTAGTTGTTCCCAAAATAATATCTTAAAAATAAATTTTAATTATTTAAAAATCATTTGAAAATGTTTTTATAAAGGGTGTAGAATTACATTTTCATATTTTACAATCATGTTATTAAAGGAATGTAGTTAAACTCTATTACTAGGAACCACAGTCTTATTTAAAACCATATAAAGCTTTATTTTTATTATAAAGGTGATTTAGTCAAGTAGTATATTCAAAACTAGGTGGTATCCCCACAAAAAATAATTTCATAAATAAAACAATTTATAAAAAAAATATTGACATACATATGAAAATGTTAAAAATTAAAATCAATGCTGACATGATTTTTTTAAAAAAATATTATAGTCAAGAAACTTGTGAAAAGGTTTCATCATAATCAATACTTATTCTTTATTTTTTCCTTTATAAACAAGTCAGTACTTATTACTAATGATTGTTCATTAATCATCAGGTTAGTTTCAATAAACATTCTAGACTAAAATAAGATGATTATCATGTGATTACAAGAAATTCAAAACATTGTACCCCAGATATTGGTTCAAATATTTTTTTATGGAAAGTATAAAATTCTCATTATTAATATAATCATATATGGAGTGAGGTTAAAGGTGGGAGATAAAATCTATATGTTAAAACTCATTTAATACAGACCATCTAATATGAGTTACATATATTAATTCACCTATAAAATTCTCAATGGGATGGATTGTGAATTGAAATTTTTATATGGGTAAAAGAGTAGATGGGGGTTCAAGAAAATATTCAATTTAAAAATAATATTGGTGTTTAGGAAGGGTAAAAATAGGATAAAAACATCAACATCACTTTAGGAATTTATCTAGGATGATTATCATCAAATTTTATGTAAATTGACTCTTCTTGTGTCTTGTTATTATTTTTTAATAAACTATAGGTATTAAATTATTTTTATAACCCATGAAATATATTTTAATTTGATTTAGGGGAAAAAGTTCTATATTATCCTTGGTATTTTAAAGTATCCATTTATAATCAAAGACTCCAAAGAAATTAAATTTAGTAATTTTTCATTTCAAATGTTCATAATGAGTTTTTCTTAATATATTTCTTATAAAGACATGAATAAGGATAAATGAAGTGGTATTCTCCAAATTAGACTAACATACTTGAGGATGGAAAAAATAATTCTTGATATATATCATCATTCCATAGAGGGTGCTACTTCATCTTTTGAGAACCCCATTATGTTGAGGTGATGTAGGAGAGAAAACAATTTATGGTAATCTTGAGTATCATAAAACTTATAAAGTACATTTTTATCAAATTATTTACCATGTTCAATTATAATGGAAAATAGTTTTTATCCCTTTCAATTTTTACATTCCTTGTAATTTATAGAAAGGCAGTACAAGGATAATTTTTATGAGTTACGTAGAAAACTCTTGTAAGTCTAGTATAGTCAGGGATAATTACAAAGGTGTAATTTTTACCTCTACAACTAGTAACCTGAGTGGGTATAAAAATGTTAAGGTAAAATAGTATTAATGATTTATAATAATAAATACTTTTTTTTGTTTTTAAATAAGATATATATTTCTTTTCCATGTTAGAATGGTTGAGAAATTAATTTATCTTTGAAAGACTATTTCGATAAATATCATACTAGTTAGTTATGATTGAATTCAACAAAAGTATAAATATTATAATGACATAAAAATCAATGAAAAATATCAAATCCATTATCCTATACACTTTAACACATAATTTATTGAATTTTAATATTTTTCAAATATATAATATATACATTTTGAAATCGATATGTAGTAAATAATTATTTTTTATTTCAATTAAAATCATTACAAAAATAATTTTTTAAAGTAATTTTTAATCATATAACACATAATTGATTAATAAATAGTATATTATAGTTTAAGAATTTAAAAGTTAAAAAATCATTAATTGAATAATATTTATATAAACCAATTGTACCTATACTAGTAATTTTACCTTTTTAATCATTAATTAATGTGTCATGTCCTCTATCTAAATTATCTAGATTATTGAATCTAAATTTTTCACCATATATATATTTAAAGAACCTATTACCCATATAATAATTAAATTATCATTTTACACTTGTTCTAAAATAGTTTAAGAAATTATAGGTTTTGATACCCCTATCCTAGGTCCAATAAAAATATCTAAAAATGATTTTGTAATCGAAACATCCTTGGTACAATTTTTTCCATTAGAAATATAAGAGGAGAGACGAATTATTTTTGGTATACCATATCTATTATTTTTAAAATTTCATTGAAAAACAAGATGAAAAATATTATTAAAATAAGTAAAAACTTTCTTTTCAAAAATTTATTTCATAAAAGTAATATTTAAAAAATTATTGTGAAAAATAGATTTTTTTTAAGAAAACCAAAACAACAACAATTTTTAACCATTTGTTGAGAATAAAAAATTTATTCAAAATTTAATATTCTTGATTATAATGATAAATAGTGGTTTTTATGATCTTTAATTTTCAATACCAAATTCTTTATAATTTTTTTGTTGTCTTAGTAGTTAAATCAATTTAGTGTTTTCTTTTAAAATATGATCTTCTTAAAAAATAACTTCATGTTAGTTCTTTTTAAGATATTTAAATTTTAAAATTTGATCAAAAAAATATATTGATTATTATTTCTAGAATAAATATGATCCCCATAAATTAATGAATATGTACTATATGTTGAAGATTAAGAACTAGAACAAGCATAAGTGTTTTCATCACATACCTCATCATTTTCTATTAAGAACATAAAATTTTTGTATCTTGACTCGTATGTTAAAAATGAATCTTCTCTCACACGCCATGTTATGATGTTCATAAATATTTTACATTTATTCTTCTTTTTAAACATTATATTTAAGTTATAATCTGACATGATGTGGACCTTATTTTTGAAACCGAAGAAAGTGCTTTCAATTTCATTATTTTATTTACATCCCTTTCAGCTTCCCTTTTCATTATTATAACATATGACATGATAGAACCTATTATCCCCTAAACCCAAATATTTTTAAAGAATTTTTTTTGAATGATTTAAAATTTCATGTTGAACTACTCAAAAATCCTAAAAAATCATCTTGACCAATGATTTTATAGAAATAGATACACAATAATATTTTAAAACATTAAAAATATAATAAAATATAGTAAACATATTAGTGATAGACATGTTTGGATTCATAGAGAAACTATCAAATATTCATATACATGTCATTCCTTATATCCTTAAATTTATTTTTTCCAATATTCATAACATATAATAATTTTTATATATTGTGAGATAAATATATGAATAAACACTATTAAATTTATTAAAATCTAAACCAAAATTTAATACATTAATTACTTTATCATCAAGTTAAAAAGAATATATATCATGAGGGATCAAATTTTCTTCTTTTTTTGTTGAAAAAATATCTCAATGCATTACAATATTATAAGAAATTTTTCAAATAGATTTAATATAATTATAGATTTTATTTTTTCATTGAGGATATTTAGTACCATTAAAAAAACCACCACCTAAATTGAATAAATGAAATAATTATAAATAATGAGAGATTTGAAGATTAAATGACTATGTGTTTTTGTTGGATTAACAAAATGATAAATTGAATAAATGAAATAAATATAAATGTGTAAAGTAATTATGAAATGATATTTTTGAAGGAAGTTCTATAATATATCAAGAATATCCCATATGTATACAACCTCAATTTCTTAAGGATTTAATTTATTATTAAAATATCTACAAAGGTGGAGAAGATTCGAAAAACACCATTTCTTTCTTTGTTGTATAAAGTCACTGGAATCATAATAGACACATGATATTTAATGGGAAATCTATAAAAAATGATATTAGTGCCTAATATTTTTCAACTGATTTTAATTAAAACCATGGTCCCTCACAATTATAGTATTGAGAAAAAATAATAGAAAAAAAGGGTTAGAGGATATGATTTCTAGGAGTAAACCATATTATCGATTGGACTCAATTACTCAAAAGATTATGATGAAGCACAAGGAGAAAATGAGAAATTGAGAAAATAAAAATTTGAGAAAGATAATAAAATTTTTACAAACTCTGCAATGGAGAAAAGATGATTTATAAGTGGGATAACTTTTAGAGAAAGTAATGATCATAGAGTGTTGGCGTTGTCAATTGGATATCAAGGTGTAATTTAATGGACACCAAGAACTCTATTTATATGAATTAAAATCTTTGGTGATATTATATAATGATCTGAGGGTATTTATGAAGATAAATAATGGATTCAATGAATTTCTATGATAATACATTCAAGGATAAAAATCTATATAAAAAATCCGCCATATTCAAGGTAACCTCCACCAGATAGCAAGTTGGTAATAAAAATCAATTTTTTTTGTCTTCTAGTACTGGTTATATGGTGTCACTCCACTGATTGGTTGGTGGATAACTAGTACACTATGAAGATACTAATTTCATTATTATCTTTTAGACTTGAGTTCATAGGATGTATGTTGGGTCTTTTATAAAATATGTACTACCACCTCATGTCACTGATTGGTCAGTGCACTACACTAGTGACTCAGTGCTTCCTATTGATTTCCAAAAACTGTAAAGCCCTTATATATTAATTTAATTCATTTTAATGGTTAAATAAATTCATTCAATGACCTCAATAGGTTTAATAAAACAACTACAATGATTCTTAAAGAGTTCTTACTAGATTGAATCAAGGATTATTGTATATCATTTGAATAAAAATATTAAACTTTTAAGAATGATTGTGATCATTAAAATCAATTAAGGTTGATAATCACAAAACTTATTTCTTTCTAATAACAATAGGGATGAGAGTTTACTCTCAACAATTATCCATAATTATATTAGTATTACTTTGAGAATAATTTTTCATTATTTTTTTATTATCATGAGGATTAATAATATTTATATACATTTTCATCCATTTAACTATTTTATTTTGTGGATTTTTCATCTTAATAATAATTTTAGCACCCCAAAATTGTATTAAAAATATTTTTTTGAATAAATTTAATTTTCTTGAAAGCTTGCGTTACACACAAAAGTAAATTTAAAGGAATTGTGACGAACAATTAAAGCTATTATTTAAACATGAACTTTATTACATAGTCATTAAAACTAGATGGAATATGAATATTTTAAAAAAATTATAATAGATTCATATAAAAATATTATATATTTTTAAAAGTATATAATTTTTACTAAATTCACTATATTCTTCTAAAAATAATTTTCTTCACAAAAAAATTATTTCTATTACTTCTTATCAAAACCTAATAATATTAATTATTGAAACATATATAAAATATATTTTAAAAAAATGCAACTCATTTTTTGAAATAAAATTTCAAAATTATATTAGGGTAAAATTTTTGGATTTTTATGAAATGATTATTTTCCCATTAAATAGTGAAAAATAGTGGTTTCTATTAAAAAATGAAATTTCATTTAAAAATTATAATGGTAAATTTTGTATGATGTGGTTAAAAAAGTAAAATTGGAGGAATTTAATTATTTTTAATCCAATATTGGTCATTGGAAACAATTTTATATCTAATATTTATATACAAAAATTTTAAACAATGGAAATTTTCTCTTTGGAAAACTACATTTTGTCATGTCTATAGGTTTAATTTTAAATTAATTTTTTTCACATAAGTGAATTGAATTTATAAAAATTGATTCCATATTTTAAATAATAATAATTAATAATATATTATAAACTTAACTTATTTTTTGTTCAAAATGAATAGTAAAAACATTAAAAATTAATTACCATGGTTAAGGATAAAATGGGTTTAACATGGGTTAAAATAAAAATATAAGGTGTAAAAACATCTATACACATTTCCAAAGCCCATTTTATGGAAAAATATATACCTTATAACCTCTAATGTTTGATAATATCATATTTTTGTGCCTGTTGGCATGTGAAAACAATTGGAATACTGTATTCTTTTCAAAAATTTCATGTGTGTCCTCTCCCCCACTTATAAAAGGCCACCCCCTATCGACTATTATTTAAACAAAAATCCTATTTAGTTCATAGAATAACAAAAAAAATCATAAATGGTTCCCTCTACAACACCTATAGTCCTTGTTTTGAATAGGAAACCTTCCTATGAAGGATTTTTATATAAACCTAAAGAGGTTCTCCAATGAAGATCTAAGATTATTTAACATGCGTACTGTTTCATTTATTCCTCAAAATTCATAATATAGTATTAAATTATAATGATATAATATCAAAATTTACTTTCATATACTAATGTTTTTTTATGTTAATTGAAAAACGTATATCCATATCCAATTCCATCAAATGGGAAACAAAAGCGTCAATCATATCTATGATGATCTACAGCATCACAAACCGATGATATTCGTTTTCCATAACCATCTCTCACAGATTGATATAATGATGGATTTAATGTTTAAAAATTATATCTATGATATTATTATACCTTTGTAATTATAATAACAAATTTACCATTTTATGTCACAACGTATTGGAAAACAATAGCATCACCCATGTGTATAATGGACTACTGCCTTGAAAACCCATATGATGTGTTTTAATTCTCTATTTTACTTTGATGGTAATAAGGATAGATTAAATGAATATATATGATTTTTGTAACATATTTATACTTATTTATTTATTATATCACATATACATTATTACCTTCCATTCTATGGGGGATATGATAGTGTCATTTCTGTGCATGATAGACTATCACCTCATGAAGAGATGTGATTCATTTCTCACAAACACTTCTCATTAAAGGTAATAAATGTAAATTTATGAATTTATTTGATATATATAGAGTAAAATTGATTATATAAAGGTAATATATTATTTAAATTTTTTTCATTTCATTCTCCATGTCATGACCCATCCAAGAGGGGCCCGTGCCGCCACTCACCAAGCCATTTTCCAATAGGCCATGGGACGGTGACTAGTACTAAGTAGGAATATCACTAAAATTGGAGGCTTTGCCTATGTATACACACACACACACACACACACACATCCAATCCTAATAAATAATGAAATGTAAAAACCACTAAGAACCAAATGCATGCATACCACTATATCCCAACAAGAGTATGATTGGAATGTAAAGTGCAGTAAAGTAAACCACGCTAGAATCCAAGCCCTCATAAAAGAAGATTACAACCAAAACTAAAAATCATAAAAAGAGGTAATGTGAATCATATTTATAGCCATAGAAACACCTCGGCATGCCTGATCTTATAAGGAACCATCTATTCCTAGTCCTCCTAGGACTCTATCAAAAGGTCGCTCATCTGCACAAGACAGGACACATGCGGGAAAAGCTCATGCGTGTGCGAGTATAACAATACTTAGTAGGAAACCCAAAAAACAAAAAGAAATACACAAATTAAAGTACAGTTAGCTCTACATAGTATGTGTGTACATCACTACAACAAGAAAATATTGATATACTCAATCTAATAAATCCATTCTAGAGGAAAGTCACAACTACCTCATACAGATAGTAGGAATTCAGCTCGAAGATTCCACAAGGCACTCATCCAGAAGAACACACTCTTGAGTCTTATAGCATTGAGGATGTCCATCTAAGAAATAATATATGTTAGGAACCATCATTAGATAGATACGTTGATATATCTAAAGATATATATGATACAAAATATAATGATTATACCCATGGCCATGGGGTGATACCAACAACTCAATCTAGATTAACCTGATATGTCTTACTGCAGGGCAAGTAAAGAGCGCATTTGAAGAAAAAAAAATAGGGATAAAAGAATAAATAAAAGAATAGTAACATACCTTTATTTATGTTTATGTCGATCATGGTTCATTTCCATTAAAATGAAAATCAAATTTATCAAAAAATAATCACAATGTCAAACACCCAATAAATCCTAGAGAAATAAAACCCATCCCACAATGTTTCGATCAAACCATGGATCAACTTGTCAGTTGTTTCGTCTATCTCCATCATTGAATTCATGAACAAGGATGGAAATCCAAAATAACTAACCTACCTTTGATTTGGATCATTCACTAATGAATATCAGTCGCTACGTCACCATCATTTGCGATATCCTTCAAGAACGATGTTCATCAATCGTCAATCTGTGATTCCATTGCCATTTTCCTGAGAGGTTTCTCCAAAGACCTCCTTAGAGATTTTATTATGTTCCAAGGGTTATGTGACTGACCATTGGATTTATGCATAAGGGTATTTTTAAAGGAAATTTCTATATCAACAAAATAATTTTTATTTAAATTGTTTATTGATGATCACATCCTTTTCGGGTTTTTTCACACAAAACACACACCAATTCGAGTTATGTTTCACCTAGGGTAAATACACTACATTAGACTCAATGGTGACATTGGATTTATGATCCGAGAATATTTTTAAGTGTTATTTTAATTTTTCATAAAAATTTCCAGTGTCTGATATTAAAGGATTAATATTTTTCAAGAAATTGTTTCAGAAACAGCAGGTCTTGGAATCAAAAACCATATTAGTGACTGGTCTCAAATTCAATCAATATAATATTTAATAATAATACATGAACAAATTTGAAACATTACATTCTCCCCACCATGGGTATTTACATCCTAAAAAATAAAAAACAAAGACTATTAAAAAATATGGGGGTACTAAGCACGAATTTGAGCCTCCCACTCCAATGTGATCTCATAGAGATTCTTGTGCTTCCAAAAAACATGAAGTAAAGGAATTTATCACCCAAAAAAGACCCTCTCCAACTAATCCTCGATATCCACTGGGTACTCAGTAAAATTTTCTCCATCCTAAATTTCTAACTTGACCCTATCAATTAAGTGTGGTTGGTCAAGCTTGTACCACTTCAGATAAGACACATGGAAAACATTGTGTACCTAGTATAAAAATAGGGGTAGAGAGATGTGGTATTACACCACAATAAATCTATGTTTTATCTAAAAATTGATGATAAACCTTGGAGATAAATTTTTTCCCCAGCCAAATCTCGATAGAAAACGTCAAACTGATACCAGTATGAACATTTGGTCTCCTTACTTGAACTCTAAAGGCATCTGGAGCCTATAAAAAAAGAAAAATAACATATTAGTGCAGTCTTCATCCACTTCTAGATGATATTCAATTTCACTATATCAGATTCCACCAACTCCAGGTCGATGAGTGCTGACACTCCTGGGTCAGTCTAGCAAAGTGGTGACCTATAGGGTTGCTAGTACAAATATTAGACTGATGGCATAACAATTGTGGAATGGTAGCTATTTTTTGTATGCGAAATCAACCAAGGTTTGGTGATCCTCCCAACTATGTTCGAAGTACAATTTTCAAGCTCACAACATGTCCTCTAGAACCTGAATCATCTTCCTATCCAGACATCCGTCTGTGGGTAAAATGCTATGATCAAGCATAACTGGGTTCCTAATGCCTCCTGAAATCCCTTCCACAATGAGGATGTAAATAAAGTATCACAAAATGAAACAATCATTGATGGAACTCCATGAATTCAAATTATCTCCTGAACATAGAGGTGAACCCAACTCTTTATTAAACTCTTCTCCTGAATAACTAAGAAATGTGATGACTTGGTTTTTTGGTCAATAATATTCTAGATGGAATAATGCCCCATGTACAAACATGGTAAATCTTTATGAACTTCATCGATATCCCTTACCACTTCCATTATGGTACCTTAGGGGGTTGATCTAAACCAGCTGGAACTTGGTGTTCTGCCTTCAGTTGCTGATAAGTAAGGCATCGAGAAATTAATTCTACCACTTTTATCTTCATCCCTAGACACCCATATTGGCGTCGTAGGTCCAGATAAATTTTCACCACACTTGGATGTACTGCCAAATGGGCTGTATACAACTCCATCAAAACCTCCCCCCACAATGCCACTAGTACTATCATGCATCCTTTGAAAATAACACTATGCTCCCCAAATTTTAAATATCTATCAGGAAAAAACCCTTTGGACACCTAAGCATATAGTTCCTCACAGTCGGTATCCCCAAGTTGGGCCTCCCTGACTCACTGTATGAGTGGAGGGGTGATAACCGTTGAATACATGTATGTTTCTATATATTTATCTATAAAGGATAACTACAACAGGACCAACTGTTATGATGCCTCTTTCAGCAACTACAAGTAAATATTGTACTGAGAGCATATTCCACCACATTCCCCTTATTAGGAGTATAGAAAATATCAAATTCATAGTCCTAGTGGAAGTAGATCCAGTGAATCGATCTCAAGTTCAGATCCTTCTGAGAGAATATATACTTGAGACTCTTCTGATCAGAGTAGATAATAAACTCATCGATCATCAGGTAGTGTCGCCACATCTTCGACACAAAGAATACCACATGAAACTCAAGATCATGGGTCACATAGTTCTTCTCATGTGTTCTCAAATTACATGAAACATAAGAAATCATCGATTTACTCTACACCAGGACACAAATAATACCCATTCCTAATGCATTGTAGAGTTATACATACTCAACACCTTCCCCTAGAAAACACATGATCTGAGAACTTTTCAAACTCTTCCACAACTCCTGAAATCATTTACTTAAGCTCAAATTCAGTAACCATCATTCCCCACTCAACCGATCAAAGGGGTCAGTGATCCTTGGTAGTGTGAATGTTTTGTTCATGGTCAACTAGATGAAGCCCTAGTAATCAAAACACAACCTCATGATCCCATATGCCTTTTTTGAAAACAAAACTGGTGATGCCTAGGGTGAAACAGAGGGTTACACGAATCCATTGTATTTCAAGACCTCCAACTTTTCTCTCACCTTATAAAGCTATGTAGGATCCATCTCATATGTTGGTGTATATATCATTGTTATCCCAGAGTTTAAATAATTGCAGAAGTCTATCTCCCAATGGGGGGGATCCTGGAACATCTTTAGGTGAGATGCCAACTTACTCCACCACTACTACTAGGAATTAAAATCTCATAAAATATACTACACTGAGGTTCTGGTTATCCAACTAATGAGAAATCAGTTTCACCCTCCTATGCATGATTCCATCCTATGATGCATGGGTTACCTTTTCACAGATGAAGGAAAAACTCATTCTTTCACTGCAGACACACACCACCCTGGGCTAATATTGTTAATTTGGGCATAGACTCTAGATAAACAATCCATGACAAAAATGGATTCATAATTCTCAATGTTTCCACCAAGAGGTTCTAACCAAAAATCTCACCTCCAAGGGTCATGCCACACTGTCTGCACAAATGTGTGATCCCTGAGTCTTATCTAGTAGTTGTCTCCAAGTGTAAGGGTTGAGTCAATGATTTGATTAGAACCTATAGGTATAGATCAAGATATGTGGAAAAAAGAGCAATTAATAACACCTATGTCTATCATTAAGGAATATAATGTATAAAATACATATATTATACATAAAATCATTCCTAGAGACCCTGGGTTATGTCCTTCGACCACGTGCATCTATCCCCTTCCCTGTATTCCAACTCCATAAGCCTGGTGTGGACCACCTGAGGATAGTGGTGGTAACAAGTTAAAATGTAGACCACCTCTTGTTTCTCTCCCAGCTTCTATTCCACATCTAATTCCCCACAAATACATATGCTCATGTCATTGTCTCTACCTCGGTGGTCCATCCACAGCCTCCCTATTTATAGTATGATGGTTTGGACAGTCTTAGGAAAGATAACCCTATCACCAAATGAGTCGCTCCACCTCTCTCAAGGCTGACTGGATTCACCTTGTGAGCCATGAACTATAGATCCCCTATTCCAGGTCTTCCTCTTATGACATCTCTTACATCCAACTCCTTGAGACTGATGTCATCACCCATTTTCCAAGCTGTCTATTCCTGCCTTCCCACTACTGAATACTACCAGCTATATCAACATAGCCAATAAACATTTGGCCACAAAAGCTTTCTCAAGAACCCTAGATAAGTAGGAATGATCATAAGTATAACACTTTCTTAGATGTATCTATGAAGGCCCTTGTCAATGGTTTGATCCCTGAATCTCTGATCGTGTACCATATTCATCAAGTATTTGGAGATGTTTGTATGAATCAATGAATAATAAGATACTGACATGTCATCATTCCAGGGAAATAGAAGCTCATAGATATTCATAGCCCTTAGATTATAATGTGATAAATCCACTCTGAAAAGTTTCTCAAAATAGTCCACAAACGAGTCGCCTCATTGTAATATCAGGTAACTAAACCACACCAGCCCCCTATTGAGCTATGTAAAATAATCACTTCCAGGACCACCATCTAATCTTATGGTGTCTTAAATAGATGGAAACTTAGGTCACCACCTGAAACTAGTCCTCGATTTCCTAAGGGTTCAGATCTCCTCAGAACCATAGATTTTTATACTGCTGAAACTCATGAAGTGTGCTCAACCTGCACACCTCATCCACAAGTATTGAGAGTACCGTGTGCTACTCCAAAGGTGGTGGTATAGATGGTGCTCCAGATGGAGGTAACATATGGGTAACCGGTCCCTGTATCTATGTTTTTTCATTGAGGGAGTCATCCTCATGGTGAACCTACTGAATCATAGTTGGTATGCATCTTGGGGGATTCCTGTAAGAAAACAAGATGTACCATTATTAATGAGTATATTTGGAGAGCTAACTCAAGAAGGACATGGAACCACAACCCATTCTTATATTATGAAGGTATCATTATTTCCCTGGTAACCAATGTTCTCATGTACTAAGTTGAAAAGAAGGTTTTCAGAGTCCTAGTGTTTGGATGCGTCAACCACCACAACAATAATGGAGTCCTTATCCTGAAAAATGAATTCTAAACACCTAAAACTATTTTCCTAGACTAATTTCATAGACTCCTAGTCTAAAAGTATATCTGACCACCTCTGATCCGAATCTATCATAAACCATCCTAGTGGGGCCTATACTGCGACTCCCCAAGCCCACCTTCAATAGTCCAGGGGATAGTGACTATAAATAAGTAAGAATATCACTCTCTTGGGAGGCATTTCATATGTACATGTCTTTATACACACATCTCCAAGCCCAAAAAATGCTGAAATGTAAAAAACTCTAGGAACCAAATTCATGCATACCACTATATCCCAAACATAGTATGACATAAAATTAAATTAAATTAAATTAAACCTGCAAAGAATCCAACCCCACCTAAAATAATTCTATAACCATAAGTAAAACATATAAAAGAGGTACTGAGAATGCTATTTGTAGCCGTAGGAACACCTTGGTTTACCAGATCTCACAAGGCACCGTTTTTTTGTAGTCCTCCTAGGACTCCATAAAAAGGTCACTAATTTTCACAATACATGACATGTCGGAGAAAATACCGTGTAGGGGTGAGTATAAAAATGCTCAGTAGTACACCCTACAACTACATATCAATACAAAAAGAAATGTACAGTTAGATCGACATAGTATATGTCTACAAAACATATAACAAGAAGATCCCTATATACATAATTCAAGACATGCGGTATAGAGGTATGTCACAACTACTGCATACCAACACTAGGAATTTAGTTCGAAGATTCCATGAAGCACTATCTGAAAGAACACACCCTAGAGTCTAATGGAACTAATGGCATCCATCGTAGAAATACTATTCATTGGGAACCATCATGAGAGAGATACACTGATATATTTCAATAGTGATATGATATAATAGATGAGGATCATAGCTAAGGCCACGAGGTGATACCAACAGCTCAATCTGGATTAAATCTCAAAGTATAGGATCAAATCCCATTAAATTTTTAACGTCAATACCAAAGACTCAACCTAGGGCACAAATAACGAATAAGGGATCCTACTCTGGTCCACTTAGTGGATTCCAATAACTCTATCTTAGAAGTCATCTTGAAGGTATTATACTCTTATGTGTATGAAATGATATGGACCAACCTATAGGTAAACGATCAAGGGAACAAACCCCAAACAATTTTCCAAGATACTGTGGACAATAGATTCAAACCATGTAGAAAGGGGTACATGATGTGTAGTAGGGTCACACACTGTGTACCTTTACCATGGATACTACCCATATATAACAATCTATGTCTTTTGAACATGTCATGTGGAAGATGGGTACATGGAATGTATAAGGAGTAACACACCATGTACTTCGGTCTGGCGTCTTCCAGTGTACTCTGACTATGTGCAAGTACACAGTATCAACCCATGTATATATTCTCGTATACTAGTACATGGGGTAGTCTGTGTACTTAGTCTAGGCCAAGTCGTGTGGGGGAGTATATTCCATGTAGTCAACCGATGTACTCCTCCTTGTGTCCGTGTACTTCCTGTGTACACGTCGAGTTATCCAGGAGAGACCACATGACATGTTATACTTATCTAATACCCAGAGCCCTACCCACTAATCAAGGGCCCCACATATTGTGTAATCCTGGATTACCTTCCGTGTAGTGCAGGAAATTCCATAATCCACGGTTCACACTCTAGTCATGTCATATATTTCTCTGGACACCATTCAGGCCATGAATTGCTGAATACTCAAGATCTAGCCTCATCCAGTTATTATATCACCCAAAAAACATGTTTCATCTTCTGATCTGGTCACACAATGGATTAAAATTTTCATTCTTCATTCTACTAAATAACATCGAAGAATGAGAATTCCGAGATCCATCGTCATGTGAATTTATCCATTTCTATATTCACACCTCCTTATTTTCATGCCAATCCCAGATCCTTTTTTTGGATCATTGTGCAAGTAATCTAGTGAACAATGATCTATTGATCAAGATATTTCAAATAGAGGGCCAAGAAAAGAACACACATGAGGAATGATGAAAGGGGGGAGAAAATAATATAAAAAATATAAGGAATTGACATCGATCGATTTTAGTGTTGATAATTTTTTTCCATTAGAACGATAATAAAATTAGTCAACAAATAATAACAATATAAATTCCCAATTAATCCTGAAAAAATAAAACCCATCCTGCATGGTTATGATCAAACCAAGAATCGAACTATTCATTGGTTGGTCCGTATTCATCATTGAATTCAAGAAATGCTATGGAAATCCAAAATAACACATCCTACCTTTGATTTGGATCACTCACAAATGAATATTGGTCATTCTGTCGCTGTCGTTGGTGAGATCCATGAAGAATGACATTCCTCGATCGTCAATATATGGTTCTGTCACCATTTTCATGAGAGGTTTATCAAATGATCTCCCTCGGGATTATACTATGATCCAAGGGTTATACGTCTAACCCTTATATTTTTACATAAGGATATTTTTAAATTAAATCATTATGACAACAAAATAATTTTTTTAAAATTATTTAATCATGATCATGTCCTTTTCGAGTTTTTCCAAAGAATACCCCCACCAATGAAAGTAATGTCGCGCCAAGGGTAAAAAAACTTCTTCAAAATCAATGGTTCCCTAAAATTTCTAATCCAAGAATTCATTTAAGATTTTTTTCAGTTTTTTAGGAAAACTGCATGTTGGTGAAATTAAAAGTGTAATATTTTTCAAGAAATTGTTCTGGGTATACTGGGCCTCAGAATCACACACAGTCTCTGAGAATGGTCTATAAATTAATTCAGATAATATTTGAAAATAATATATGGGAAAATATGAGACATTAAAATTTATAAAAATCTAAATATCTGTCATGCGTACATACGACATAACATCTAAATGAATGGTGTAATTCATTTTCTGTCACAAAAATTAATGGATGAAAATAATTAAACATATAATGAATATATATGATATTTATATAATGGTTAAAATTATTGATATAGTGGGACAATGATCAAAATGAAAGTAATGAAGATACCAAAAAAACATACCTAAAAAATAAATCACTTATTATCTGAAATGTGATTATAGTAAAGAATTTTTAATAAAAAGGTAATAAAAAGTAATAAGTAGCTCATATATGATATGATACATATTATTATTGTTCTATAATATATTTTTAATAAACCTATATTTATTATACATTAGGTTATAATGTGTATGAAGGAAGTCAAGACTTAAGGTAAAAGATTTTTTCTCAATTTTCCTTTTTTGAGACATGCATTGTGTTACACACCTATCTTCCAATACAGGGTGTATATACTACCCCTTTGAAAAGATATATCATGAATATCATTATATTAATTATATTAAATGATTTATTTTATATTATTATTTAATCATAATTATGATCCAAAATTTACCAACATAGTCAGGGTTCGATGTTCCAATCTCATTTTTTGGGATAGTTTATAATTATGATTTAGATGATGAAATAATATGATCAATTTTTCAAAAAATTCACTAAATTTCTTATCCTACGGTTATTTATTGAGAATAAAAGTTTTCCATTCATTTCCATCCTTTTATGTACTCATTATTCAAAAAGAATTTTTTAATGAAAACCAAATTTATTTCTCTCCTCTGTCAAAAAACCTTCTTCTCCCATATCCATGTTTTATAAAAATATTTTCAAAAATGTTTTAATGTTCCTCAAGGATTTTTCAGTATATTATTACCCTTTTATGAATTTATTACAAATTTTATACATGTAATATTCATGTTTTTTTCAAAATAAGGACCATTTTTTACCAAAAATATGAAAAGTGTATTTATTTTAACATGTAAGACATTAATTGATTTCACACTATTATGATAATTAAATTTTTATAAATTCAATTATATATTTCTAATTTTACTTTCAAATAAAGTATTTTCACAATATTTTGTTAACTATTAAATTTATAAATTTCATCTTAAAAGTCAAAAAAATTTACTTTCCTCGAGAAATATTCCAAGTGATCTTTAAATATGATTTTTCTATAAAATGAAATCATTCAATGTTACATAAGGTTTACTATATATATTATTCATTAAATCCATACTTATTCTTTCTCTTAGTGGTTTTTGATTATGATGATAAGATGTCCATAAAACCCATTATATTTTAATGGGGTTTTAATTATTAAATGAAAAAAAGTTTATAAATCCAATTTATTTTCATGGGTTATGACATGTTTAATGTTTTATGATAGATTTGTACACATATGTATGATTTAAATTATGTGATGGTGGTTAAATTATAACTAAGTATGGTGGTTATTTTATGACTAAGGATGATAGTAACATTATAACATAGTATGGAGGTTATGTTATAACCAATGTTAGTGGTTACATTATAACGAAAAATGGGTGATACCTCTATCTCCCTCCAATGCATTTGGGTAATGATATGTTATGTGAGTACATGATTTAATGTTCACTAGTTTTTTTGGACTTGATTTCATTCCCATAAAATTATATGAGGGTCTAATTCTTTGTCCTTAATGAAATAAGTGAACCTATTTCAATTTAAACATGTCTAAAATGTAATAAGTGTACATTAATACCATAAATCTATTTCATACACCAAGGTTATTCTATCATAGCTTATTTAATTTGATTCCATTAAAATATATTTCTTATGAACTTTGATCTATGATGAAATGGAAAGGTTTTTAAATGTTAATATCACATTCTCATACCCTTAGGCTCATGTTATTCTTATGTGATCATTTATATCTACCTTTTTCACCCTTAAAAATCATATGAGTCCACATTTATGATTTTTCATTTCCCATATTACGAAGGATGTTTTTATGTATGATAACTATAAAGAGGGATCTAGATATGAAAGACTTCATGGAAGAAGATGTAATTCACCTATAAACTAGTTGTTTATGTTTCCAAATTTCCAAAGGAACTATACATAAATGATTCTGACATAGATCATTATGATATTTAATGAATATTAATATATTAAGATTTAATATTTTTTTATGAGAATTCTGGTTCTTTATAGTTTTTATCGGAGCATGTTTTATTTATCATTTGGAAATATGATAAGAAAACATTAGTGAAAACCCTAAGGATTGTCTAAGGATAAGTAAGTGTATAGAAAAATGTTATAAAATTTTGTTGAAGGATTGTTTGAGTGGTTTCCAGGAAAATAAATCCCTTTATGGAAATTAAAATTTTATATGGATCTATAATATATATTCTTGGGGGAAATAAATCTGAAAATGGATCATTGGGATTTATCTTGATAATCATTGGGTGCATTATAACGGGCCTTGGTGCACATCTGTTTTGAGACTCCCAAGGGATTTTCTTTGGAAATTCACAAAATATTTAAAAAATATCATGATGGATTTTAATTGATGATGACGATGAATAACATTTTTTAATCCTATGGTTCCATAGATTGAAAATAAGTTTTCACGGTTTAGAAATCCAAAAAGCGGTTTTCAGGATTTTTTGGTTTTCCAACAATTATTATTTTTGGCCACACTAAACTTTTTTATTTTATTCAATGGTTGGAACTAGAACGAACTGGGTTAATTTTTAATTTGAATGAAAATGTGTTTATGAGAAACTAAATAGGGTGGTTACTAGAGGGGTGGATATTGTGATTATTCCTAATAAATTATAATGATATATGACTAACAATATTCACCTCAACCTAATCTCAGACTCAAAAATAAAGATAAAGATAGAGTTCTTGAGAGCTCACATGGTAGATACCATAGATGAAATAAATTTCAGTTTCCCATATGTTTATAATATGGGAATAATCACTCAGTGGAATGTATCAAAGGGATTAGAATAAGTTTTATATGTGGAGAAAAAGTGCATAGAGTATGTAATTGCCAAGTAAAAATAAAAAGTATAGGTAATAAAATGGATGAGAATAATGTTTTCCTTAAGGAATCATCAATGGTTGAATGTTTTAAATATTTAACGTATAGAAATTATAAAAATCAATGTACTAGGAAGAAATTTTAGGAAAGGTAACAATAGTGTATCATGAATTACACTTTTTTTGGATGATGAATAGACATTAAATAGCATATGAAAGGAATGATGTGTTAAGGAATAAGAAGATGAATCCAAGTTAATGTTTTATTAATTAAGTGGAATAATTGATGTATTTATATATTTATATTAAATAATTATTCTATAGAAGTATTTTTACCAATTTAATTTTGGTAATAAGAATCAGAAAACATCCATGTATTGTGTTAATTTTGTAAGCATATATGTATCCAGGTAGGACTAAAAAAAGAGTTATGGATATCATCATGGTTTATGTGTTTATTTTTAATCATAAGTTAAAATTATTAGACACCCATTTTAATGTTTTATGCCATTGGATTTTATCATGATAGTGGATATTTTGGGATACTTTTATAGAAATACCACAATTTTGTTTTATATATGTATTACTAAAAAGTTATGTGAGGAGGAATTCATTTAAATTCTTGTTCATAGGATTAAAGGTATTGGTAACCCTTATGGGTTAAATTATATTTGATATTAATGTAATTATGGGTTAGTGTTTTTTTGGAACACATTAGAAACTCTATAAATATGTTTTTGGAAAAATGATAACCCACAAGAGGAGTGACAACCAATTGCATCTAGCAAGGCCGTGGGGCTTGAACCCACAACCAAAGGGAGAAAAGGGTATATCACCTACCATTGTCATATGAGAAAGAGTAATTGTGGTGGGAGAACATGAAGAGAGATATTATAGAGTATTTATCGTAGTGATTGGTATGTCAGTAAGTTATGAATGAGATATAAATGTCTAAGTGGATGTTACAACCATTATAAATACCAGAATGAAAATGATAAAACATCACCTTGTATTTTTTTCAAAGGAATCCCCAAAAAAATATAAATTGAATAATGAAATATGGGTTTTATCCAATCTATTTACAATTTTATCACACTTAATTTCTATCAGATAATATTCTTATCTTGATCTAAATTCCAATATATTCATTATGTAAGTGGTAAGGTTACATGGAGTATGAAATTATATTGTATCTAATCGAGAGTTGATATTTACATCAATGTTTGGGTGAATTCTTCAGAAAGCCTTTGATATAGAGTTGATTTTATAATCTTTATATCATCCTTAATAAATGGTTAGTATGAGAGAAAAATTTATACCCTAGAGGATATTATAAGATCGAATTCAATGGATTTCATAGCTGGTTAGGATCTAAAACTTACACTAGTTTATTTTTCCTTAAATAATAGCTTCCACTCGAGCATTCAAAGGGATCATTATGAAGCTATCTATAAAAATAAGTATAAAACTAAAATAGACTAGGGTGAAGTTAGAGAAAAAATAATCTATTGGAACCCAAGATAGATAATGGAATGACATAGAATCATTGATCCATTCAGTACCACATAAGGATGAAACAATGTCGGTAGAAATGTTTTGCTGATAATCACTAGGGTGATCTAGAATTTTGATGTTGGTGACAAGGTGTTTATTTTATTTCTCCATGGAATATGGATATGAGATATAATAAGTAAGGGAAACTAATACCTAGTTATATCAGTAAGTTTGAAATTCTTGATCATATTAGGATGGTAGTTTATCTATTTGTGCATCCACTAAATCTCCCTTAGGTTCACAATGTGTTACATGTATGTCTCTTGAGTAAGTAAATACCTGATCCATCACATGTACTAAACATAGATCTATTTTTTATAGATCATGATATTTATTATGGGGATTAACTAATTGATATTATTAATCACCTAGATGAAATTATATGAAATAAGACCACTCACAAGTTCAATGTTTTGTATCGAAACCCCCAGTTTGAGGAATATATGTGGGAACATAAGGTTATAATGAGGAAGAAGTATCCTCATTTTTTTATAACTATGTGGCATAATTTTGAGAGAAAAATTCATCTTAATTGGTATCTAATGTAACAACCCTATATTTTATGAAATATACATTTCAACTAAATTAAATTTCTTTGGTAGCTTTCATCACACAAAAAAACCCATTTTTAATAAAACCACAATAAATTATTAATATTATTATCTAAAAAATACCATTACTACCAAGTCATTAAACATGGTGAAATTAATTGGAATAATAAAATTTTAATAAATATTGTAAAATGGTATTATATTAATTTTTTCTATTGAGAAATGTGCATAATTTTAATTAAAGTCTTTATATGTTCAGAAAAATAATTTTCTTCTCAAAAAATTATTTTTATTGATTTTTGTGAAAAATAAAAAAAAAAATTTTTTGAATAATTTAGGAAATTTATTTTAAAAAATTAATTCTTTTTTTGAATCAATATTTCAAAAATATTTTACAGTGAATTTTTGGTATTTTTCTAAAAAGTTTAATTTTTTGATATATAGTGAAAAGTACTAGTTTTTATTAAAAAATACATTTTCGTTCAAATAATATTAAGGTTCTAGATAGATTTAAAATTTATAGAAAAGTAAAATTAGCTCAATTATATTAAAATTAATCCATTATAGGTCCTTTAATTCAATGTCATATTGAATTTTGAAATAAAAACTTTCTAAAATTTGGAGATTTTCTCTTTGGAAATTCTCTTTTCTTCATGTTTTCTGGTTTAATTTTAAATTAAAATTTTCTACTTTTGTGAATGGAAATTACGAAAATAGTTTCCATATTACCAATAGGAATAATTAATGGTATATATTATAGTTAATTTGTTTTTTCAAAATTAATATTAAAAACAATAAACAATTATTACTGTTGTTATGGTTAAAATAGGTTTACCTTAGGATTAAACTAAAATGATAAGGGGTTAAATGACATAAAAACTATGATGACCCAGGCCCAGATTCCACTAAATAGGTTCCCTGAGCCGAATGGGCAACATGGCCTCAATCGTATCTTCTCGAATGCCAGAGGCTGCCGATTAGCAGCGAGGGTCTAGGGTGTGTCCATGGAATGACTATGCCCTCATTGGAAGAGTATAGAAAAACAGAAAGAATATAAAGGAATAATAAACAATAGAAGAAATATAATTAAATATTAGAAGCAAACTGATGCAATATATAAATAATAATAATAGCAAATGTTTCAACTGGAACAGTGATGATGTAATGTCATGTCACTAGAAAGCTGGAAATCATGGATACAAGAAAATAGGCATAACATGTTCCACAAGGTAAAAAAAACAAATTCTACTCCAAAAATACTGAGAACCCACGTGATCATCTGCTATCATGCTCCACCGTATTAGCACACAATCAGTTATTGGAAGCTGCATGCTTCCCATTGTTAATACCTGCAACCATGTAATCTACTCTTGGTACCAATCTTCTCCCAGAGAGGGTGTGAGATAAATCTTAGTGGGCCACCACCAACGGTGTCTATAACATCTGGCCTGTGTAACAGAATATAACAGTGTACATGAATGCATATGTATTTATAGCAAGAAGTAAAATATAACTAAATAACCAAGTACTTGCTTCAGACATTGGCTGGTGTCTGAACATGTAACAAGCTCATTAATTAATAAATTTCCAATTAATATTAATAGGTCATGTGAGGCATAGCCAACACTGACATCACCTCATGATAGTATAAGTAGTGAAGGTCCCAAGATGTAACAAGGCATCTTGACAATGATATCCAATGAGGGTGTTCCGGGGTAATAACCAATGTAATGTAAATCTCATGAAACACTAACTCAGTAGTATCTAAGTCTTGATAAGGGGTAAGAGTGTAATCCAAGGAGTGTAATCCAAGTCATTCCATAATAATGTGCCTATCGAGTCTATGGTGATTGACCAAGGTAAAATGGTGATATGAAAAGACAGGGTGACATGGCCTTTCACCATGGAACCTAACAGTCAATGTTGGATCCAAGGAGTGTATCTAAGGTATCATGTAATAATGAAAAGGACCCTATTGTAGTATACAATGCATCCTAGTAATAGAAAATACCCAATGTCTAGTTGTGCATAAACCTAAGAAACCCATATCCTTGAATCAGAATGGGGTTCCCGAGACCCAAGGTGTTCTTCTCACAAAATCCAAGGTGATCTCAGGTCAGTCCATTCTAATTTTATATTTTAATCAGGTAATAATTTATTTGGTTCATGTCTTTCCTTCCATTCATGTGGATAGGTCAAATAGTGATGAAACCATTTATTTATTGGTCAAGGATTGTATTCCATCAGTGTTGATAGGCCAAGTAGCATTGCAACCATTTAATCAAGTCTTAATTAGCCATTAATGATAATTCAATTATTGAGCTTCACTCCACTACCTTCCATCAACATGTAAAGGGGTTCTATGGAGATGTAACCATTATTCAATTTTTTTAATAATGACATGTTATACACTTAGTATAATTTCCATTTCACTTTTCACTTTTCACTTTTAATAACCATTTGGAAGCACTTACCTTAGTTAGGTGAAGTGGTTAGAATACAATGTACATTCCAATATGCAATTCCTAGTAAAAAAAGATATTTATGATAATAAGACTAACCTTTATAAATTGCAAGTAAAGGCACACCTGAATGATGGATTAAAGGTGTCAAAACCCTAAAAACCAAATTATGGAATAACCATTGACATGAGGAAGATTGTGTTGTGGGTGAAACCACTAACTACTAATCACATATTTTAAAAGATCATAACCATGTGATTCTAATGAGTATAATCATATCATGTTAATTTAAGAAATAGTTTCCAATGAAACTGTTGTTTCCCACATGAACATTCTAAAAACAACAAACTTTAGGGATGAGTTATAGACCACCCACCTTAGGGTTGTACAATCTTTCTCCTCTAGTATCGACCCTTGATTTTCCCCAGATCATAGTAGATATAATAAAAGGTGAAAAACACTGACATGGAGATATCTAGTTTAAGGCTGAAAGAGAAGAAGAACAAATAAAGTGGACTCGAGTACTTACCGTTGCACATCCAACATAACAAACAGAAGCTCAGTTAGATTCCAAACAATGGAGATCACTTGATTCCAAATTTAGATCTTAAAAAAACTACTAAATGAGATAGAATTAGGTCAATCCCACATAAACATAGATTAATTTAGAAGGCTTTGTCTTAATATATCATTAAGGGAGTTTTAGAAATTTTTCACAGGGTTTTAGCCTATTCATAGTTTGTCAACATGGTTTGTCAAACCCTGCACAAACCGTGCGAGATGGTTTTTCTAGAAATGTATTCCTCCTGACGGTTTTATCAAATCATGCACCATCAATGCACGGTTACATAGGAAAAGGGGTGTTTTCACGGTTTGGCTACACAGTCGTGTGCTAACTATGTGTGGTGTCACTGCGCATAAAACACCATCTGCACGGTTTGGAAAACTATGCAGAAATTCCACATAGTTTACTCTAAACTGTGCACATAGTTTGTTTTCCACAAATATATGGGTTATGGGCTCCAAAAAAGACCCAAACACCCTCATTACCTTTACTAACTCATTAGGTATCCGTATTAGGTCCAAAGTAAAGATTTAGACTAAAAATTAAAGGATCCATAATTTAGTGAAAAACTAGGTTCTTACAGTCTTCACCCCCTTAAAATAACCCCACCCCCAATTTCACCTTCCAAGGGTAAAGAAACATTGTCTAATAACAACTCTAAACATTTGGCACATACATAGGCTTCCCTCATTCAACTATTTTTCTATGCTCGACCATGCTGCAATAGGACCTTTACGAGAGGGACATACTTGCCTCATAGAACCTTTGTGCATTGGTCATCAATGCATATATGATACTCCTCAAAGGTAGCCTTGGATTCTAACTCAAGTTATATTGGAAAAGGTGTGAGACATGAAAGTCTTCGTGCATGGAACAACACCTCTAAGGTAGTAGAAACCGATAAGATACCAACTCGTCTTTCTATAGAATTTCAAACGACCTAGCGTAACGAGGTGAAAACATTCCCTGCTTCTATAACCATCTATTTTCTAGCCTAGGCGATAATAGAAGGAAACATGATCCCTAACATTGAACTCAAGAGGATTTCAATGGCCATCGACATATGATTTCTATCTAGACTGAGCAGTAGTCGTACGCTTCCTGACCTGATGGACCTGTTCTGATGTCTTCTGAACAAGACGAGGACCCAGTAGGTCTGCCTCACCTACCTCAAGCCCTCACAAGGGTGAACGACATGTCCTAACATATAATTCCTCAAAATGATCCATTTGAATCATCACCCGAAAACTATTATTATAAGATAACTCGATGAGAGGGATATGCTTCTCCCAAGAACCAGTGAAATCAAGGATTCATGCTCAGATCATACCCTCCAAAACCTATATTGTCCATTCCGATTATCCATCGGTCTGAGGGTGAAAAGTTAACCATAGAAACACCTGATTTACCATATCTTTCTGCAAACCCTTCCAGAATTGTGAAGTGAAACGGGCATCCCTATCTAAAACGATTGTGCATAGAACTCCATGCAATCGCATGATCTCACAGATGTGAAATCTTCCCATATTATCAACTAAGTATATCTCATGAATAGGAATAAAGTGGGATGATTTTGTTATTTGGTCAATGACTACCAAGATAGAATCGTTACCCCTTGGAGACCTAGGTAATCCGACTATGAAATCAATAGCAACATCTTCCCATTTCCATTTCGAGACTGGATGTCACTATAACAAGCCTATGGGTATCTGGTATTTTACCTTCCCCTACTGACAGGTGGAACACCTAGTGATGAAGCCTACAATATGATGTTTCATCCCAGGCCACCAATACTGGAGTATCATATCTCGATACATCTTCGAGATGCTTGGATAAAATTCCCACTAAGAAGCGTGAGAATCTTTCATCAACTCCTCTCTCCCATCTGTATGAACCCAGATACGTCCATGTAGATAAAGGACGTCGTCTCTATCTACTTACCAATCCAGATGTGGGTTATCTCATGATATAATCTCATGGGGAACCCAACCATCAGGATCTGAAAACTACCTAATCTTCACCTTCTTGAGGAGGGAAGAGGTAACTATTAAGGATGAGAGGTAAGACTGATTAAGACTGTCGTGAAACTATAGATTATGTTTAAAAAATGTTCCAGTAACTCCCATTCATCACTGGCTTCCTATACGACATACATTTGAGTTTTCAAACTTAGTGCATATGCAACCACATTGCCTTTTCTAGGCATAAAGGCATGATAAAAATCAAAGGATTGTAGATATTTTACCCATCTTCGCTGTCGGAGGTTCAAGCCATGCTGAGAAAAGATATACTTGATATTCTTGTGATCTGTATACACTAAAATGTTCTAATTAAATAGATATTGTATTCATAAATGTAAGGCATGGACAATTGATACTAGCTTGAGGTCGTGTGTCGGGTAATTTCTCTCATGATGCCTCAATTGCCTAGATCATTATGCAACAAATTTGTCTTCCTGCATCAAAACTGCTCCTAGACCAATGCTTGATGCATCACAGATGACAATATGACATTTACCTGGTTCTAGAAGAATTAGTATTGGTGTCGAGACAAGCCTTACTTTTGTAATGACTCGGACCCAAAGAGCCACCTGAATAGTGTTAAATGGGTTGGGTGTTACTACATCAGGCACACCTCCCCGAACGCCAAAGGATTCTGACTAGCAACGAGGGTATTATAAGTATAGTGGGGAGGCTATACCTCTCGGATGTTAATAATGGTATAGGTCCAAGTGTAATAATATATATGGATCGGAATAAACGACTCAGTAGACATGAACTAGAAAGGAAGAGTGGAAGCACATTCAATATCAATAAACAGCGGAAGCAATAAATATAAACAACAACAGTGAAAAGTAAACACCATACCATGCTGATCACTTGTAACTACTACTAAACAACACCTTGTATCCAAAGAAAGACATAGACATCCGTTTATAATGTGCTCCAAAGGATAACCAATTGTAGATACAAAACAAGTAAGCATGCTGATAAAGGAAAGAAAGCATAACAAAGTAAACACCAGCTAGGCAAGACCTGAAGGTCCATACCATCTCATTTCAATAACTAGTATAGTCCAGCTCCTGAAGATAACCTTTTTCCAACACGTAAATCCATAAAGTCTACACACGTCTCAAAGGGCCCGTATAGGGTGTGACACGAATCTCAGTTGGATATCACCCAACGGTGAGTAACTAATATATGTGTTTAAGAAGGCATGCAGTTAAAGGAAAATAGTAAACAATACGATGCATAATGAATTTAAACACCAATGGTGCTGAGAAGCCACCATGAAGTGTCACCTACTTCAGACAATGCTGACATATCTATCATATAACCCAACACCATGTTCCCCCTGACACCGTGGGTCTCAAGTACCGACATCCAAAAGGCACACCCAAGAAATAGTAACCCGAAGGAACAACGATGTTTGTCCTCAAATAAGATACCGGAGGGACATCAATGTCTACCCTCAAATAATGTAACCGGAGGGGCAATGATGTATACTCTCATATAATGTAATTGGAGGGACAACAATGTCTTCCCTCACATAACAGCGAGCCTATAATCCCTACTCGATAGCCTCAACACTATGCCCTGAAAGCTCCTCACCTTCCATGTGGCTTCCTACGGAAAGCACCTTCAAATTTTTTTTACCTAAACTGTAACTAATGGGGGCCTCTACCCACAGAAGTCATCAAAAACACCTCATCATGAATTCTCTCTGTGTGAACACTACTCAATGTTCTGGGTGACTGGTAATAAAAAAATAGTACCCAAGCCACAACACATCTGACACCTCGTGTCCCTATGACCATGCTGCTCAAGTCCGACGACCTTGCCATTCCAGTAACATGGGACATGCCCAACCTGACAGTTGCCCTGCCTGAAGCCGACTTCTATGATGCCCAATCTCATTGTTAGAACCACACAAAGTAACTCGGGACAATCCCAACCTATGATCCGCATCACTCAAGAATATTCGGGCCACCCCCAACACAACCTCAAAAGAGGCAACATATGCAATTCAACAATTACATATAAAATCAAAATAATCACTTTTAAATAAGAAAAAAATATAACAGTTGAATTCCATAACCATCTATAGTCCCATACCAGCATTGTGGTGTTTAAAGCTTCCAACAATTCATATTATGGTTTAATAAACTAAACCAACCAGTTTAAGACAAAACAATTCAAATATAACCATTTTGGCATCCCCCGTCCAAAATGCCCTGATGTGTTATGACCACTCACCCAGCCCCGCTCAAGGAAAAAAGGCAACAGGGAATACCCAAAGGCATCTCATAGGTCAAGCAAACAATTAATAGGTAATAACAAATAAATTAGGGTTACACTCAAAATACCCGAAAACACGCCAAAGGTCGCACCTCCCAATAGTTTGTGAAAACACAAAAGGAGGTATCAAACACCTACCTAGGGCTCATACGATGATACTAATCTGATATTAGCCTCCAATTATGTCTAAAATGAGATATATCTATAAAATAATCAAAACCGCTCAAAGCGCTATAACTCATTCTAGAACAGAAATCAAGAAGAATGGATTAAGAGGAATCAAGGCCTTACTAAAGGGGTTCTAACATATCCAAAGGTGATTGAAACGGAGTTCAGACAGATAATCGGAAGAAAAAATGAACTCCGACTGGCTCTCCCTACTAAAACCCAATGAGGGTTTGGGTTTCCACCTCAAAACGAGGCTACTTCCTGTTTTAGAAAAAAAGAAAATACACGGAGTGTACTTTAGGACTACACATTGTGTATCATTTTACTATTCATGTGATGGATGAAAAATAGCAGAGGACTAGCTGACTAACTACACGACTTATACCTAGAGGTACACGGCATGTACTTCTCAACCCGGACGACATCCCCAACACACCATGTATATTCCCAAACACGACCCCTCTACACGACATGTAAAAATATAGTACACAGTGTGTACTTGCTAAAAAAATTCTACCCAGCCAATAGGCCTACAATCCATGAATTCCCTCCACAATGTCAAGAGTATAGACCATGTTGGGAAATGCTACATGCCGTGTAGTAGGATATTCCTACATGATCACCACACACCATGTACTCAGTGATCACATGATTGGTACGCACATAACTCATACACGGCGTGTACTTTAGATTACACAGTGTGTAATCTGTAAATTTCTAGAACATCCCATATTTTCTCATTTTTCTCAGAAATAAGTAAAAAATTCAAAGAGGGTCGGGATTTTGACCCATTCTAAAAACACGGGTTCTTACAATCTACCCACCTTAACATAGCTCATCTCAGAGCTATCAAACAAAACCTACAGATGGCACCAAACGTACCACCCCGATCAAGGTAACCCAGACTTCCCCGGTCTCAGAGGTTCTGGATAAATTCCTCAAGGGGCTCCACAGCTTAGGAATTGCCTAACTCGGTCTCAACCTTACAAAACTCAACAAAGCAAGGGTTCACTAACCAGTTTTCCAGACTCATGGTCCTCTCATGACGCATCATCACTCCTACGCATCATTGGTGCTCCAATGTCATTTCCAACACCAAAAGTATCCCGCACAGCATCGGTGTCTGCCTCCATGTGGTCCTGCATCACATGGATGCTCAAAAATTAACCTGGTGCCTAACACCACAACTAACCCGCATCCTCGATTCCCCAATTCTTGAGGCACCACAAGTAACCCACATCCTTGATCCCCCGATGCCCAAGGCACCTAAGTAACCCGCATCCTCGACGCCCCTGATGAAACGCATCTCATACATATATATAAATATATCATGCACATGATATGGAACTAATCCCACTGACCAACATCAATTCAGTTAAGAATAATCCTATGCACCTCGTGCACTCAAAACAGACATGACTCTATAGGTCATGCCAATAAAACAAGGCAAAATCACAGTCACACACGTGGTGTGCCTCTAACCGGAATTGGCTCACCATCTTGCTCAGCCCCTAGCAGCTCCACGGTGTCCACCTGGCCTGAATTACATCTACCTGATGTCTGACCTCCTGCGGTGCTGCTGCAGTCACTAGCCACTGACTTATCATCTGGGACTCATTGTCTATGTCACTTCCTCTGCATTTATCTGAACTCGGCTACCCTCTACTGGTATTGAACCTGAACCAATTCCATATTCCATTGTCTGTCCTGGTCCCTGCCTACTAGCTATTTGAGAAGGCTGCCTGCAGAAGTTTTAAAGATTCGCAACCTATCCACATGCCCAGTACTCTTTTAGAGGCCTGTCACAATAATTCTAAACATGTCCTGGATTCCCACACTTAAATAAAACCACTGAATAAATTATACAAGGTGGTCTAGCTGATTCCATTGCCTAGATGACTTGCTATAACTCATCACGTCCTCACTTCTTGCTATTCAAACCATCACCTGAAGCTATCACCTGGCCAACCAGGGGGCTCTCTCTCTAGTTACCTTTTTCTATGAGTGCTTGATTGCCCCACTTTGAGAAAGAACCCAGCCTGAAGATATTTACCTGGATCTGAATGGCGTGTCGTAGGCCATCCTTGAAGCACCTCAACCTTGTTGTGTCATCCCTTACTATAGCAGGAGCAAAGAAAGACAACTCATTGAATGTAAACGCATAGTTCATGACGGACATGTCTCCCTAATAAAGACTCAAGAACTCCCTAGCTCTCTCTTCACTCAGTTTCTTTGGGTAAAAGTGCCTAAAAAAAGTGTCCTGAAAGTCCTTACAGGCTATTGCCTCGTGCCTGAAATCCAGAACCTGCACATCCCACCAACGCTTTGCCGGTCCTCGCAGCATTTACATCGCCAGCTTGACCCGTCTCCCTGGAGGCCTCTCGAGCTACTCAAAGATCATCTGAATGTTATCTATCTAGTTTTAGCTGCCTATGGACCAACCTCATCATGAAAAAGTAGTAGGTATTGTGACTGGAACTCCCACATCAGATATTCCATAGATGGCTCTGTACCCTGCGCACCTCTGTCGATCCCCTACAAGACACGTACCAGACAAGCTCAGACCTTCTTGTCGAGCTATGGTATGAAAGCTGCCAAACCTGGCTATTGTCCTGCCTGCACTGGATCCTGGACCTGTTCCTATCCCAGACCCTGTACCTATGGCTCATCCTCTTCCTACACTGGATCCTGAACCTGATCCTGCTCCTATAGTACTATACCATCTCCCGCCTGACTCTCAATCTGAGTCATCTAAAAGGAACCTGTTGAATAACATTAATGGTCAGACAGCCCATATATATACATATATAATAATATATATTCTATGTAGATAAGGAAAGCATTAAAGAGGTAGTATAAATCAATTACCCTTACTCTCCCCTATCACAACCCAGCCCATTACATCCTGACCTCATGGCCTCCTTACCCGCCCTCAACAGAGCCATGTATCAAATGTACCTCGGGCCATGCCCATCCTGACAACCAACGTTACCTTAAACCGATGACCGAGTCGCCCAATCTTGGTGATCAAAATAACCTCACCCATAGTACCTTCCTGCTCGTAAAAGATCTAGAACCAAATAACCTACCACATGAAATTATACAAATATACAAAGCATGGCATAACACATTACAATAAACAAACAATTCTATCAGGAATTTCACCTATTCACAATTCAATGAATAAATAGAATGGAAATTGATATTATTCACATGGTATTATTACTTCACAGAGCATACATGCCGTTATGAAGTTGAAATACCCTAAATTGTGCCTATCAAAATCCAAGAAAACAAGCAATGCCACACTGGTCCAAGGTCCAATTCTCCCTTACCACCCCGGTCAAGGGTTACATATCACGATCAATAACATCACACACCAAGTGAGCCACCGAGATGAAAATCATATAAACTGTAATCTAAGAAAAAATAAAACAACAATTCCAACCCATGGAAACGTGGTCCATCCCTCTTACCTGGGGCTACAGGCACCCAAGAACAAGCTAGAACCAAGTTCTAGTAACAACCTATCTCTATTCTACCATATCCCAAATAGTAAAACCCACAGAAATAAAAAGAGAATTCCCAATCTCTTTAGAATCCAGAAAAACACTACTACTAAATCCCTGTCAAGAACTCCTCCAATACCATTTTTTAACGACCCGGACCCGAACAACCACTCGAAAGGTGCTAAACGGGTCGGGTGTTACTACCTTAGGAACACCTCCTCGAATGCCAAAGGCTACTGACTAGTATCGAGGGTATTATAAGAATAGTGGGGAGGATATACCAACTCGGAGGATAATAATGGAACTGGCACGAGTGTAATAATAAATATGCAGTGGAATAAATGACTTAGCAGACTCAAACCAGACCCGCAGAGCGGAAGCACATTCAATATCGTTAAACAGTGGAAGCAATAATTATAAACAACAATAGCAGAAAGTAAACACAACATCTTACTGATCACTTGTAACTACTAATAAACAATGACATGTATCCAAAGCAGGCCATACACATCCGTATGTAAAGGGTTCCATTGGATAACCAACTGTAGCTACAAAACAAGTAAGAATGCTGATACAAGCAGTAAATCATAACAAAGTAAACCTCAGCTAGGCAAGACCTCATAGTCCATACCATCTCCATGAAACAGCTAATGCAGTCTAGTTCCTGAAGCTGACCTCTTTCATGCACATAAATCCATAAATTCTACATGTGTCTCGTAGGGACCATGTAGGGTGTGAGGAGAATCTCAGTAGGATACCACCAAACAGTTCACACCTAATATAAATGTTTAAGTAGGCAATAAATTAAAGGAAAACGGTAAACAATATGATGCACAATGAATATAAACTCCACTAGTGCTGAGCAACCACCATGAAGTGTCACCTGCTTCGGTCAAAGCCAGAATCTCTATCATGTAACCCGACACCATGTTCCCCCTAAAACTGCGTGTCTCAAGTACTGACGTCCCGAAGGCATGCCCAAGAAATTGTAACCCAGAGGAACAATGATGTATTTTCTCAAATAAGAGACCGGAGGGAAAATGGTGTCTACCCTCAAATAATGTAACTAGAGGGACAACGATGTCTGGCCTCCAATAATGTAACCAGAGGGACAGTGATGTATTACCTCAAATAATGGTGAGCATCTTCCCCCACCCTGATAGCCTCAATACTGTCCCATAAAGTCTCCTCACCTTCCACGTGGCTTCCTACGACAAGCCCCCCCAAACATATTGTAAGTAAACCACAACTAACCAAGGCCTCAACCCACATGAGTGGTCAAAACCATCTCATCACAGGATTATCTTTGTGTGCAAACTACTCAATGTTCCAGGTGAGTTCTAATCACCAAAATAATACCCAACCCAGAACACCTCTAACACACTACTAGAATTAACCCCTTTAGCGACCGCCAAAAGCGGTCGCTAAAGGTCTTTAGCGACCGCCTTGCGACCGCTTTTGGCGGTCGCTGTTGCTTCGTCGGTAATGACCAACAGCGACCGCCAATGGCGGCCGCTAAAGTTCCATGGGTATAGCCGCAGTTTTATGCATGGGGTAATGCGGTATAGCCGCGGTACTGACGGAGGAAGGTGTAGAACTTTTGGCCGCTGGCCATGGCGGAACCACGGTGGCCGGAGGGAGGGTCCGGTGAGGGTTTAGCGGTGGGTGAGGGCGCGGGTGGCGTGAGATTCAGCGGCGGGTGAGAGAGGGCCGACGGGAAGCATCGGGGGTGGCGACGAGGGTGATAGAGGGGCGACGGGAAGCATCGGTGACGGCGGTGGGCGGAAGCACCAACATCAGCGGCGATGGTGGGCGGAAGCACCGAGTTACAGAGAAGACAGCGCGACGGTGGGGCGGGAAAAATCCCGCCAAATTCATTTTAGCAGTAGCGACCGCCTTTGGTGGTCTCCCGTTACGATAGACGCAGAAAACATTTTTTCTTGTAGTGACACCTTGTGTCCCTACGACCTTGCCGCTCAAGTCAGACGGCCTCGCCATCCTAGTAACCCGGGCCATGCCCAACCTGGCAGTCACCCTGCCTCAAGCTGATGTTCGTGATGCCCAATACCATGGTCAGAACCACCCAAAGTAACCTTGGTCAAGCCCATCCTCTGATCAGCGTCACTCAAGAATATCCGAGCCACGCCCAACACAACTGAAAAGGAGCCAACATATGCAATTCAGCAATTACATATAAAATCAAAAGAATAACTTTTAAATATGAAAATAAACTAATAGTTGAATGCCCTAACCATGTACAGTCCCATACAAGCATTGAGGTCTTTATATACTCCAACAATTCATATCAAAGTTTAATAAACTAAACCAACCAGTTTAATACAAAACAATTCAAATATAACCTTTTTGGAATTCCTCGGCCAAAATAGCCTGATGAGCTGCGACCACTCACCCGACACCACTCAAGAAAAACAAGAAACAGTGCATACCCAAAGGAATACCATTAGTCAAACGAACAATTAATAGGCAATAACAGATAAATTAGGGTTACACTCAAAATACCCGAAAACACGCCAAATGTCGTGCCACCAACAAATCTGCGAAAACACAAAAATCATTATAAACCACCTACCTAAGACTCGTATGATGATACTCCTATGATATTATCCTCTAATTAGGTCTAAAATGCGTTAGATCTATAAAATAATCAAAACTTCTCAAACCCCTATAACTCATTCTATAACAGAAATCAAGAATAATGGCTCAAGAAGAATAAAGGCCTTACCTAACGGGTTCTAAAGTATCTGAAGACGATCAAAATGAAGTTTGTACGGACGATCGGAAGAAAAAATGATCTCCGACCAGCTTTCCCCGCTCGAACTCGTTAAGGGTTTAGGTTTCCCCCTCAAAACGAGGATCCATCCTGTTTTAGAAAAAACGAAAATACACTGCGTGTACTTTAGGACTACACGTTGTGTATCATTTTACTGTTCATATGATGTCTAAAAAATATACAAGGACATTTCGAATGACTACACAATGTGTACCTAGAGGTACACGGCATGTACTTATCTACCTTGACGACTTCCCCAACACGCCATGTATATTCCCACACATGGCCCCTCTACATGGCATGTACAAAAATAATACATGGCATGTACTTGCTGAAAACATTCTACCCAGCCAATAGGCCTACACGCCATGTATGGCCTCCACATGGTCAAGAGTACAGGGTGTGTTGAGAAACGCTACACGCCATGTAGTAGTAAATTCCAACACATTCACCACATCGCATGAACTTGGTGAGCACATGACGAGCACGCGCTTAACCTATACACGACACTTACTTTAGAGTACACGGAGTGTATTCTGGAAATTTCCGTAACATCCCAAATTTTTTCAGTTTTCTCAGAAACAAGTAAAAAATTCCAACACGGTCGGGATTTTGACCCATTCTAAGAACATAGGATCTTACACATTTTAGCTCCAAAAAGTATTTATCACATGCTTCTGAAAATGTAAACTTTACACCCATATTTGTAAGACTAGTAAGTGGTGCTTCAAGATGAAAAAAGTCTTGTATGAAATTCCTGTAATATACAGTGATTCTTAAGAAACTCATGATATCAAACAAATTCTTAGATTATTCCCAATAGACTACTACACTAACCATTTTAGGGTCAAAATATACTCCTAATTCTTAAATAATATAGCCTAAGAAGTGGCCCTTAACTATTCAAAATTCACATTTAGCAAGCTTGGAATAAAGATGGTGTTATCTCAATGTACTCAAAACATTCTCAAGATGTTTAGCATTGTCATTATGAGTGCACGAATGCACCAATATGTCATCCACAAAGACCATGACAAAAGAGTCCAAATAGGGAAGGACAACCCTATTCATAAAAGCCATGAAAATTGAAGGCATGTTCATATGACTAAATAGCATAACAATATACTCATACAGACCTTACTTACTACGGAAAGCTGTAAGAGGTTTTTCTAATGATCTGACTCATACATGATCATAACCTGATATCTGGTCAATCATAGAAAACAGCTTTAATCCTCGTAGCTGGTCAAAGAGATCATATATTTGAGGAAGTGGATAGAGTTTCTTGACCATAAGCTGGTTCAACCTTCTGTAATCCATTCATAAATGGATAGTTTCATCCACCTTCTTAGCGAAAAGAACAGGTGGACCCCAAGAGGATGTACAGGTCCATATAAATCCTTTGGCCTCTAAGTCCTCTATCTACCTCTTGTGCTCCTGAAGCACAGTAGGTACCATCCTGTATGGAGTAATGGACACTAGAGCTACTCCTGGAATAAGCTCTATTGAATACTATACCTCCCTTTTAGGAGGTAATCTAGAAAATCCATCAGGAAAGAATTCCCTAAAACCATAAAATACTTGAGGGAAATAAGTTTAATGAAAACCCTAATCCTCCATGAAAATATTTTCAATCTGGGTGGTTACTCCACCTATCCCATAATGCTTCAGTCCCACTCTCCAATCCTAGACATCCCACTCTCCTTTGAAAAGATAATTTCTACCTTATAGTGATGTAAAAGAAACCACTCGATGATAATAGTCTAAAAAGGCGTGATAATGGACCAACCAGTCCATCCTGAGAATGAAACTGAAGCCTGTCATCTCAAGAATAAAGAGATTCCAGAAGAAAGGGAAACTGCCTAACTCTAGGGGGCAGTCCCTGCACTGGCGTATGAAATCTGCCCATATTTAAAATAGTGTATCGATGGTCATTACACCATAGTGATAATGTATCTCTAGTCTAAGACTTTCTATAATAGATATATAAATAAAAGAGTTTGAAGCACCTATATCAAAAAAATTCGAGAAAATAATAGAGGCTATTAGAATAGTACATAGTATTATAGAGGGTCTCATAATGTGATCCTCGGGTATCAGCTGAAAGGCATGAAACTGACCTGATCCATGCCCTTGTTCAATAGATGGACTAACATGATCATGACTACTCTAATGGTGCTACTAGTGATTCAGGATCAGAATACCCTGGCCATGACTTCCTATTCATCCAGACATGTCGGTGCTACTCCAACTCCCTGCCGCACACAGCAAAAAAGAACTCTCTCCTGAAGGTGGAGCTGAAGCTAATCATTTTCCACTAGAATCTACAGGAAAGGTCCTGCAAAAGTGCTGAAGGTGACCCATACGACCACAAGCCCGACACTCTATAGGGTCTTTATCACACATGGTCTTTTTATGCACTAGTTTTCCACACTGATGAAACACTATAGAGCTATCAAACTGGATATCTAGCTTCCACTAACATGATGATAAACCTCCGGGAAACATTTCCTATCACTAGAATAACTACCAGCATAATGTGGAACTGATCTTTTAAACCCAGTACTCACTCTGTCCTTCATGTTTTTCATAGTGATAAGGGCCTGATCAACTATTGCAGAGAATTTAGGAAAGAAAAATAAATTCACTTGAGTTTGTTTGGAAAACTGGATCCCATCCTCAAATTCTCTATCACACGAAAGATCACCATGAGCTAGAAGCGGTGAAAATCATTTTAAATCAGTGAAATGTGGTGAATATTACATAACTAACATAGATCCCTTCTAAAGATGCATGAAATATCTGGACATGTCAGATCTTAGTGACTGAGGAAAGAACAGATCATAGAAGGCAGTCTGAAAGTCAACACATAACATGCTCTGATGACGTATGGCCTGGGTAACAACATCCCACCAACGCTTGGTTGGATCCCAAAGTATATATGTAGGTAGCCTAAATCTCTTCTCTGGAGGCATTTCTAGATTCTCAAAGATAGACAAAATTTCCTCTAGACAAGACTCGGCAGCCTAATATCTGCCATCCCCTGAAAAACTAGGAGGATTCTACTTCTCGAAATCACAAGTCAAATCAGCCATCATAGGGGCATCCCGTGGAGCACCTTGAATGGATTGCACCAGACGTAGGAAACTACCACGAACATGGGAATGAGTTCCTGGAATAGGTATTGCAGGTGGTGCCTCAAGTGTCACTCTTGAAAGTAAGACTGGCATCTTAGGGATCACCATGTCTGGAGAATGGTCATCACCACCCTCCAGGTGTACTATATGAGGAATTTGTGGCATCATTGGTCTGAAAATGCCAAGAACACACTTTAAAACAGGATTACAAGAAATTAGATAGCATCACTAGCATAAACTGATCATAAAAAACTCACTACCCAAGGCCTACTACCAAAACTACCCTCTTAAATGGAGGGGTATCAGTAAGTGCTCAAGTATAAGTTTTATGTCATTTTATAGTTAATTCATATGTTCACTCCATTAACTTCCTTAAACATGATAAGGAAGGATGAGGATGTGCAACCAATTCATTTTTTTTTGTTTTCTAGATTTACATTATAATGGATAGTTATTTCTGATGAATCAGTGCCCATACACCTATCACCAAAAACAACAGCCATTTACTTATAGCATAATGGATTGAAATAGTTAATTAATCATCCAAGCCCATGAGGGACCATACAAATCATGATTTGATACAAGAAATAACTCAATTGAATCCAATGTAATACAAGTTTAAAAAAATATCACAACATCACTCAGCAATTTCAAGAATATCAAGCAATGCAAAGTAATGAAATACACCTGTTTGGTATGGCCTATTGATGACATGCGAATTATAAATTCCCATAATGATGTATGTAGCAATGGTACTTTCTCTCATTTCATTAGGATAAGGATGAAAAAAATTCTCAAATATATTAATAATTAGAAACACCTCAAAAAATGTGCTCCCACCAATGGTGAAATAATATCAACTGTAATAGGAAAAATATAAAAAGAATTGTGTTATGGGTAACTTGGATTTTACCCAGAACATTGGTTCATGACACCCATGAATAGCTTATAAACAAATACCAAGAGTTTCTATTCTCCAATCTATTATATCCAATGAGTCTGGGAAGAAAATAAACCACCTTTGATACCACTTTGTGATGAACAAGACCCGGATGCCACTTAACGGGTTCCCTGAGCTTAGTGGGCCATATGGACTCAAGCGCATATTCCCAAATTCTAGAGGGTTCTGACTATAAGTGAGGGCCAAGGGTGTTTACATGGGATTAATTTTCCATTATTGGCAGAGTATAGCACATCCGAATGAATATAAAGGAATAATAAAAAATGAATGAAATATAATTAAATAGCATAAGGAAACTAATGCAATATATAAACAAGAATAACAATAACTGTATCAACTGAAACAGTGATGATGTAATGTCATGTCACTAGAAAACTGGAAATCCTAGATACAATATAGTAGGCATAACATGTTCTATAAGGTAAAAGAAAACAAAATATACTCAATGAATTCCAAGAACCCACTTGGTCATCTGCTATCAAGCTCCATCCTATCAACACACAATCCAGTATTGGAAGCTGCATGCTTCCCTTTGTCAATTACTACAACCATGTAATCTACTCCGGGTACCAAACGATGCCTAGAGATGGTTTGAGATAAATCTCAGTGGGCCACCACCAATGGTGTCTATAACATCCAGCCCATTTAATGGATTATAATAGTGTGCAGATATGCATATGTAAGTAAATCAAGTAGTAAAATATAACTAAATAACCAAGTACCTGCTTCATCCCATGGCTGGTGTCTGAACATGTAACCAGATCATTATTTAATAAATTACTATTTAATGTTAATATGTCACATGAGGCATAGCCATCACTGACATCACCTCATGATAGTATAAGTAGTGAAGTTCCCAAGACGTAACAAGGCAACTAGATAATGATATCCAGTGAGGGAGTTCCATGGTAATAACCAACGTAACATAAATCTCACAGAATTCTAACTCAATAGTATCTGAGTCTAGATAAGGTGTAAGAGTGTAATCCAAGGATATTAATCCAAATAATTCCACAATATGGTGCCTACCGAGTCCAAGGTGATCGACCAAGGTAAAACAGCGCTATGAAAAGAGAGGGCCCTATAGGATTTCACCATGGAACCTACTAGTCGATGTTGGATCCAAATAGTGTATCTGAGGTATAATGTAATAATGAAATGGACCCTATAGGATTATATAGGGAATCCGATGAATAGATAAGAATCGAAGTCTAGATGGGTATCAACGTAATAAAACCTTATCCTTGAATCGGAATGGGGTTCCCGAGACCCAAGGTATTCTTCTTACAGAATCCAATATGATCTCAAGTTAGTCCATTCCTATGTGATATTGTAATCAGGTAATAATTCATTTTGTTCAAGTCTTTCCTTCCATTAGTGTGCATATTTCATGTATATTTGAAAGCATTTATTTATGGGTCCAAGCCTTGTGTTCCACTAGTGTGGATAGGCCAAGTAGTGTTGAAACCATTTAATCAAGTCTTAATTAGCCCTTAAGGCATATTCAATTATTGAGGTTCACTCCGATACCTTCCATAACCATGGAAAGGGGTGATACAGACATGTAACCTTTATTCAATTTCATTTAATAAGGACAAGTTATATACATATAATACTTTCCATTTCACATTTCACTTTTCACATTTCATAAACATTTGGAAGCACTTAGCTTAGGCAGGTCAAGTGGTGAGCATACATGGTACATTCCATTATGAAATTTTCTGTAAAAACATGACATTTATGATAATAATACTCACCTTTATAATGGTCATGCAAAGTCATGCCCGAATGATGGCTAAAACTTACAAAAACACTAAAAACCCAATTATGGCATAACCTTTGACATGAGGCAGATTGAGTTGTGGGTGAAAACACTAATAATTAATCCCACATTTAAAATGATCATAACCATATGATTCTAATGAGTATAATCATATCAAGTTAATTTAAGAAATAGTTTCCAATGAAACTGGTGGGCTGCAGACAAACATTCCAAAAACAATGAACTTTAGGGATGAGTTATAGACCACCCACCTTAGGGTGGTACAATCCTTCTCATCTGGTATCAGCCCTTGATTTTCCTTGGATCCGAGTAGATCTAAAAAAAGGTGAAAAAATCTCACATGGTGATATCTAGGTCGATAGTGAAATGGAAGAAGAATAGATAAAGTGGACTCGAGTACTTATTGTGTGCATCCAATGTGACGAACAGAAGCTTGATCGGATGTTGAACGAAGGATATCTCTTGATTCCATGTTTTGATCTTAAAAAAATAAATAATGAGAGAGAATTATGTCAATACCTCATAAACATAGATTAGGGAGGAAGGGGTTGTCTTAATAGATCATTAAGGGCGTTTTGGACATTTTATATAGGTTTTTAGCCTACACATGATTTAGTCGCAAAGTTCGTAAAACCGTGTGAAAACCGTGCGAGATGGTTCTGATCGAAAAGTCTTCTTCCACATGGTTTGATAAAACCATGCACTATCCATTCATGGTTAGCTGGGAAAGGGGGAGTTAACATAGTTTGGATGCTCAATCGTGTGTCAACCGTGTGAGGTGACACTATCCGAAAAAACACCATCTGTACGGTTTGGAAAACTATGCAGAAATCCCGCACCATTTACTCTAAATCATGCGCAGAGTCTGTTTTCTCAAAAATGATGGATTTTGGGATCTAAACAATACCCAGACACCCTTGGAACCTTTACTAACTCATTATGAATCTATAATAGGTCCTAAGAAAAGATTTAGACTGAAAATTAAAGGATCCATACCTTAGTGAAAAACCAGGTTCTTACAAAAACTAGTAGAAACCCCATTTAATGGAAATATTGACATTATAACTTCTAAGGTTCTGTAATTTCTACTTTTTGAGCGTCATATCATTTTAAAAAGTGTGGGAACACTTTATTCTTACCCTAAATTCTATGTGTGTGTTATCCCCCACTTATATAAGTTCGCCCCATCTACTCTCATCTTCACAGTTCCAAAACCAATTTGTTAGTAAAAGGCCTACCATAATATATTATATAATTTAATATCAACCTCATATAGGCCTTTTTTAACTATTAAACCATTCTATAAAGGCCTTATGTATAATTCTAAAGAGGTTATCCAATGAAAATGATAAATTATTGTCCTTTCATTTTTTGTACATATTACTCCATATCCTTCGAATCATACTCAGTTGTAATGATATAATATAAAAATTATCTCCCATATAATGAGATTTTATAATGTTAATGGAATAAGAAATATCCAACTTCTCTCCCATCAAATGGAAAGTGAAACTTTAGAATCTTTGTGTGGAGAACTACCACCTCACTAACCGATGTTATTGGTTTGCAATCAAAACCTCTCATAGATGAATATAATGATGGATTTCATGTTTTTATATATATATCATTTATTATAATTTTATACTTATTAAATTATAATACCACATATATCATCTTTTCTCTCAACCATTTGGAAACAAATAATTTCGCTCATGTGTACAAAAGAATATCGCCTCGTGAACCGTTGTGATATATTTTTAATTTCTATTTGACATAAATTCAAATAAAGATAAATTAAATGAATATATATTATTTTTGTAACATAAATAGAATTTTTTTAATTATGAAATATTTATACCACCTGACTTTCCATTCCATGGGAGATATGATAATGTCACCCATTTATATGTTGTACTACCGCCTCATGTAGCGATGTGATTCATTTTTCAATATTGCTTTGAATTTAAGGAAATAAGAGTACATTTAAAAAATATATGTTACATATATGAAAAAAATGATTCTATAAAGTTAATATATTATTTAACTTTATTCCGTTTCATACATCTAGAAAATGGAAATAATGTTCATGAAAACATACATCATACTATATCTATGAAAAACGTAAATATTGTTCTATTTATATCATTAATGGATTAATATAAATACATATATATAAAAAATATATATGTTAGTTATATCATTTTAAAATTAAGGATATGATTAGACCCTGATAAAAAGTTATGGAATAATGATATAAAAAACATACATAAAAACAAAGTAGTTGTTACCATAAACCAGAATTTTATAAGGAATAAATAATAAATGGGTAATAAAAGATCATAGGTAGATAATATATGGTAAAATAAATATGATTATGGTTATTTAATATATTTATAAAATACATATATTTATTAAAAATGAGTTTTTTATGTGTACAAATGAATTCGAGACTTAAGGTATTTCATTTTTGTCTCAATTTTCCTTCTTATAGACATATGTTGTGTTATGCACCCATCATATTGTGTGTGGTGTATATACTACCCTATTGAGATGTTATATCATGAATATACTTCTATTAATGATATTTAATGTTTTATTTGAATTTATTATTTAATGGGGATTTTGATTCGTAAGTTAGAAAAGTGGAAAGAGTTTGATGTGACAATCTCATTATTTGTTAGGATTTCTTATAATTATGCTTTTGATGAGAAATATTATGATATATTTCACAATAAAATAAAGTATTTTATTATAATTTGGTTATTTATTAAGAATAATTGTTTTCCCTTCATTTTACCATATTTATATAATGAATACTTCAAATAATATTTTTAATGAAAAATGAATTTATTTATCTCTTCAGTCGAAAACCCCTTCACTTTCATATCTATATTTCGAAAAGAATAATTTCCAAAATATTTTAATATAACTGTATTCTTATAAAAAGTCACTTTTAAACTTTTTTGGATTTTTTACAGTTTTTTAAAAGGAATCTCCATGTACCTTTCCATATAAGTCCCATATATATTTTTCCAAAAATATGTAAGGAATATTTGTTTTAATGTGTACGACATGAGTAGAATTTTTTTTTTGCGCCATAGACACTCAATTTTTTAAAGATTACATTATAAATTTCAATGTGTGTGTTCAATGAAAATTATTTTAATAATGTTTTGTGAACTATTATTTATAGAAAGGTGATTTTCAAAGTGAAATGTTTATTTTCCTCAAGAAACGCGCCAAGTGATCTTACAAACCCATTATAAATATAATATTACATATTTTAATGTTACATAACCTTTAATGAGTATATGATCCATTAATAACAACCTTATTATTTCTCTAGGTGGTTTATGATTATTATGATAATATTTCATTTAAACCCATTCCATTTTGAATGTTTTTCTATAATGAAATGATGAAATGTTTAAAAAAACCATTTATTTTCATGGGTTCTGATATGATGACTATTTTATGACCATGTAGAACATATAGTATGGATATCAGTATGTTTTGGTGGCTATTTTATAACCAAGTACAATGGTAAAATTATAACCAATGATGATGGTTACGTTATATCCAGTGACATTGGTTATGTTATAACCAAGGATGATGGTCACACTAAAATCAAGGATATATTAGAACTATATCCATATCAAATTAATCAGGTAATGATATGTTATTCATGAACATAATTTCACATTTAAAATTTTATTCATGGACCTTATTTCATTCCCATAGTATTATGTGAGGACTTTATTTCAGGTCTTTAATGAAATGATTGAACATGTTTCTATTTATACAAATTCACAATGTTAGATTTTTTTGTGTATGCCAAAAATATATGTATTATGAAAAGTTTATTCTCTTAGGTTTTATATAATTTTATTCTTTTATGATTTAGGTAATAGGAAAATAAGGATTTACTCCATGATTCAGTTTTATGATCTATAATATGCAGGTCATGGTTTTCAAATGTCAATCCCAATTTATCATACCCTTATGATCATGTTATTATTATTTTATCATTGATATCATTCTTGTATAAAATTACTGACAATATTACCTTAACCATTATTATGTTTTCTTTACTAGGATATGAAGAAATAATTTTTTTTGATAATTCAAAAAAGGGTTCTAGATATGAAGAATTTAGTGGGAGAACATGATGTTCAATAATGAAATAACTATTTAGGTTTCTAATTGTTCAATGTAACTATACCTAAATGATTCTGGCATGGATCATTATTTTATGTAATGAATGATCATCTATTTAGATTTAATACTTATGTATGAGAAATTTGGGTCTTTACCAAAACCATAAAGTAAAATGTATTAGATATTGAAATAAACATGACTCTAGTAACCCATTTTTGGTGTATACTTTATTACATTTGCGTAAAATACATAGGATCACATCCCCAAGGACAAATATATTTTGTATTCTTAAATAACTAGATACATTAATTATTCTAAATGTATATTTGAAACAAAATATAAAACATAAGAGATAGAAATATTTTTAATCATTTAAACTCATTCAATGATGCCTTATTCATATCCCATGGGAGAGAAACAAATTAAGGGAGAGAACAAATTTTCACTACATGTTATGTATAGTGTCATTTATCATAGTTGAATAAATAATAATCAATATTTTAAGGTAATTAATTTAAATAAACTTCAATTAAATAATTAATAAATTCATTAATAGAAAATATTAATGTATTAATCTGATATACAATAAAAAATAAATTAAAACGAAATGAAGTGAATAATTCCAAACTGCCAAATCAAGGATATATGTCAGTATATTTTTAAATGTGGGTAGGTATACACTAAAACATTTTTATTAATGAAACCCATATATTTTGTCTTAAGAGACATTTCAAGGAATCTAGGAGCTATATATAACTAGGAAAAACCCATAATAGCATATCCAATACATTCATCATATATTTAATGATCAATTCAATTCACAAAAAATATACCTTATCAAAAAAATTCCATATTGAGTAATGAAATGGAATATCATTATTTCTCTAGTTATTTAAATAATCGCCGTACTAATAGACCATATATGGGAATGGTATATAGTTCTAGGAAATTAGAATAACCATGATATAATGAAAAAGGATATGGAAGTAAAATTTAATGTAAGATGAAAGACGATCACATGAAATTAAATATTTCTAAATAATGTTAATGACATCAAAATCATTGAAGATATGAGTTGAGAAAATAAATTCATTAGAAATGTATATTTTATAATAAAACCATACTTTTAGAGAATAAATGAAATAAGAAGAAAATAAATTAAGATAAATTTTCATTAAATAAATTTCTTAATAAAACCATTAAAATGATTAGATGAATATTGTAATGATCCCCTCCCTCTAAAGATGCCCCTCCTAAGCTGTAAATGGTGGATAAAAGATAATGACCCCCCCCCCCCCGAGTCCCACCTTTAGTAGGCCACAAGTTGGAGAAAAGTACCAAGGGTACAAAACCTCAGGAAATTGGATGCAATGCCTTTTTTATAAGATAAAAAATCGAGAGATAAGATGGTTCATCAAAAAACAACCCCAAGAAACCTAAAAGATGATTTATATATGTAGTTTGAAAATACAATTATACTCCATTTGGTAAAACCGAAGTCTCTCATGCATAAGTGGGAGAAGAATACTAATTCCCCAATGAGAGAACAACCGAAACCAAAAGAACTTAGCAAGGATTACTAGCCATCCCAACCTCACAAAGGCACACTCACCAAATAACACAAGTAAAGTAACGTAATATAATAATCACATCTATGTTTGGGTACCCCACATGACTTCCCACTAGTTAAATCCTTATACCCAAATGGAAAACGTTCTGGTTCTACTACACTCTTCTACAAGCCCCACATCACAACCTTCCAGCACACACCTAGGCCTTAGAGCCAGTATCGTAATCTGGGAATACGATGATCACCACATCATGCTCGTACACACCTAGGCCACAACCATACCACATACCACCGTTGATAGATGAGCCACAACCGTACCACATCAACCTCATTGACTATTGGGACACAACCATTTCTCATCTTGAATACACATAGGGAGCACACCAGATCCCATCCTATTGAAACCAAGGAAATCACATGTCACCCAAAAACACCTGGGCCTCACAACCACACCACAACCTTCCTAAAGAGTCTTGGGATACCATTTCGTAGAAGAGAGAAAAGTGAATATACAATATGTAACGCCCCGACCCAAGCTACCCAGAGTCGGTGCATTAATTACATAACATTGGCATGATCACGAGAAAGATCAAGTCTCGAAAGACCGATTAGTTTAGTAGCCTTGGAATAACTAGATATATCCATAAATTTTTACATTACATCATAAAAAAAACATCTTGTCTTCATATCCCCTCATACTATCCCTGCAGGTCATTCATAAATTACTTCTTCATAATCCTGGGGAAAAAAAATAAAACATTGAAAGGGGTGAGCTCGGATGCTCAGTAAGGATAACATTATAGCAGAAGCTTTCATAAATAAGCATAAACACTTAAGGCAATTTATAACTAAAACAAAAGCCTTTTAAACTTGAACTTCAGCATAAAATGGCAAAGGTAAAATGAAATAATGCCATTTACTTACTCACATGGATATTCTACTAGTCGAATGATCACATGCAATATCAATAACCACTTTCATAATGATGGAATGCATAATGCCAGACTATCATAACCACATAGCCAAGGCCTCGTGCCAAGACTACAAATAAGATTTTGCCAAGGCCTTGTGCCAAGACACTAGTTTGTCTCATGAGACCTACCGATGCATCGAGGAGCTATAGCGGGCTCCACCCGTCACTTATTAAGTCCAATGCATTCCCATATGAAAAGGTTTAAACATAACGTAAACATTCGTATTAAACTAGAATACGAAATGTCAATACTTTCACCACAAACCATGAATGGTATAAAAATAGCACATCTACAGTCAAACATAATTCATTCGATACAATATGGAAGATTGTATTGTATCACATTAACCTCAATCAATAATAATGAAGGATGTTGACATAGATGAAAATAATCATCAAAACTATTTGAGAGAAATATCCCCCTTTTCTTGAAAACATTTAAAAGTCACAATATTTGTCAAGAAGCCGTTTAAAAGTATATTTTTGAATCAAAGTGTCCCATACCACTTTGAAACTTTTAAAAGGAGTTTTAATTTTAAAACTTTAATGTCCATATAAATAAATCCTTAAAACCATTTTTAAAATATGGACATTAATGAGCATGATTTAGAAGAATAATTCTTTAAATCATTTTAAAATGGTATTTTGGTTAGAGTTTCTAACCAAAAGAGAGACACTTGAATACAAATAATTGAGGTAATCAAAAAATTGTAATATCATGAGAATAAAGGAATTCATGATATACTATGTCAAAGTACATTATATACACCACATAGAAGTGATTTGGTGTATATCATCAAAGAAGTCTCAATGGAATGTAAATTGAGATGAAATTTCTCAAAAAGGTTGTATCCTTAGGTTAAGGATAAATCAATGACATAATTATGTGTGACAAATATAAATACACTAAATATGATTGGATATTCAGTGTAAAACAATCAAAGGACATTCACACATATTCTTGTAAAAACAATACCAACGAATTGGATGTTTAACTCAACAAATGGAGAATGAGTTAAAATTACTCTTATCAAATTCATATCAATGACTTGAGAATTACCAATGGAGTGATTATGTGTATCAAACTTCTATCCACAGGAAGGGGAGTGGAAATTATGACATAATCAAATGAATAGTGATTCCACACATAATCTTGGGGTAATATAATCAATGAAATATGTGTAAAGCCAAATGAGTGGAAATTGAAATCTCAAATTCCCTTATCGATTAGGTAACTTACGAAACATACACCCATGAAAGAAGTATCATACCATGATGATGTAAATACCCATAAATTAAAGTATATTACACAATGAATACGATCATGGGCAGTACACATACACCACATGCAATAATTAAGTGGTGATCAATGGAATTCTCACGGAATTAAAAGTGAGATAAGAAAACCCTTACCACGTTAATCAACTGAGTCGTATGGCCAAAAGTTAATAACCACCAAAATGATTTACAGAATAATATGAATATAAGGAGAATCATGATAATATATATCAAATGGCCGTACACAATACACCACTTTCAATAATTTAGTGGTGAACAATGGAAATCTCACGGAGTTGAAAGTGAGATAAGAAAATCCCTTACCACGATAATCAACTGAGTCGCATGGCCAAAAGTTAATAACCACCAAATGATTTACAGAATAACATGAATATAAAGTGAATCATGATAATATATATCAAATGGAAGTACACAATACACCACTTTCAATAATTTAGTTGCGAACAATGGAAATCTCACGGAATTGAAAGTGAGATAAGAGAATCCCTTACATTGTACTTTTTCCTTGGTCGATGGTAGGTTTACCTCCTGTATAATGGTGAAATAATTGTTATTGAATAATAAAAGAATCATTTACTTTAATATGATATTATATATGATATTTTATCATTGATTTGTTAATAATATTTTAGAATTATCGTCATTTCGAGTGTTAACGGGTTCATTTTACTTTATATTCTTTGTTATGTGAGACATATTCGTTATTAATGGGATGTATATTATTCATATCCAGAATGGTATCAAGTTCTTAAACATCATTTTTAAATCATCAAATTATACGATGGAGAATAAATCTCATCGCGTTCGTGGAGACGGTAGTCCGTACGTACGCACGAACGCTACTTCCATTTAATTTTTATTTTAAAAGAATTGAATCCAAATTATACATAGGTATATTACTATTCCAGTATAATATAATATTTTATATATGTTACTTAAGTTCATTTACACCATCCTTTATACGTTTCATGTGTGGTATGAACGAGTCATATCATTTTAAGGGGGCGATAGTCCGCACTTCCTCAAATGAAATTATCGTATGTATATACAACATGAAACGAATAATGGTATGAAATAAAATGGAATTACAGAAGCTTATATATAAAATATATATCATTAATATCATATTTAATTACAGTGCCATCCTAATGGCCACCATGAGAGGCGGTAAGATGTATTTGAACAATCATCGTTTCGTGAGGCGTTAGTTTGCCATCCACAGAAACATTATGTTCATCATCCATTAGATGGAGTTGTGTGAATGTGTAGTTTGAATCCTTCTTATAACAACATCCTAGTATATTGAGGATACTGGTGTTGTTACAAAAGAAAGGAAATAAAAAGATTTTGGGGGTTGGAGAAACAAAATAAATGAAAATACTTTAAGAGAAAATTGTTACCTTTAATTTAGGTAACTCACTTTGGTTGGAACCAAAGGACTTCTTGAAATGCTTTCTGCCTAAGGGGAAGCTTCAAGGAGGAGGAGAGGGATGTGGGGAGCTTAGTTGGGCAGAGTTTGGACGAGCCAAGTGGCTTGAGAGGTGTGAGGAAATGAGAAGGAGGAGTGCCCTTTTATAAGAGGGGTGAGGGGCACCTTTGGAAAAGCTAGAAATATTAATTTATAATAAATTCATATTCGATTTCCAAAGGCTCCAAAGTTGACTATTCAAAGGATGAGGTGGGGATAGGTCGAAAACAACTCATCCAATAGAATTTAGACAGGTTTGGGTACTTATATTAACCTTATCTTTAAGTATTAACTCTAAGTTAATTAGTTTCACTTTTACAATGTCTCTTTGTATTTTTATATAATATGGTTAATAAACTTACTATATACATCCAAGCGACCCCCAAGTGGTCCATTAATGATTAACCTATCATAATATAAGTCTCTTTGCCGAACCTTAGATTTTTAGGAATTTAATATCAATTAATAATATAATATTTGTTTTAAGAACTCTTTTATGTCAATTTTGACACTATTCAATAGTTGATTTTTGTGAAACTCATAACAGATTGATTACTTCGAACAAAGTCAATTAAATCAATCCTAATATATCATATTATCCTAGAAAATTAGTTTAATTCATTAAAAGTTTCATATTATATTTATTTGGGTATTTATAATATCAATTATTTTAAATTTTTCACTATTATAGTAATTACTGCATCATCATTGTGTCATAAATAAAATAGATTATTTAATGTATAAAAATTATAAATAAAATATCATTATGTAGAAAATCTTTTTAGCTTTCTAATGAATATTTATAATCTAAAATCCAACATATATAACCCTATGTAACAATTGTTGTTCTAAAAGATATATGCTTGTGTCATTTTTGTATTCATTTTAACTAAATTAAAATAAAGTGTCATTATCACTTACAAGTGGATCCATGGGGTCCCAAAATAGACCCAAAGATTCCCATGGTCGACCATGTATCAACCAATAGGGTTAAGACACGTTTTAGGGTAATTTAGTATTATTATAATATTATTTTTTTAACCCTTATTTACCGGATTTACCCTTAACCATGGTAAATAAAATATTTACCGCAGTAATTATTCAAAATGTCTAAAAATAAAAGTTACCTATTTACACAATTTTAACATCCTGATTCCAAATATGGAATCCATTTTCCTAAATTCAAAACACAGAAGTGGCAGAAATTAATTTAAAATTAAATCCCGCTGTCAAAACAAAAAGCGTGTTTTTAAGAGATAATAACTATCAAAAGATTGACACTCGTTTATGTTCGGTTTAATTGTAAAATTATGTCCAATGACCAACATTATATTAAATGGTAAAAATATATTCTAAATATACTTTAAAACCACTCAAATTAATAATTTATCACTATTAATTATTTTGATTAAAAAAGTTGTTTTTAATTAAAATTTAGTAATTTTCACTATTCATCAAAATATAAAAGTTATCCGAAAAGTACCAAAATTTCACCCTAGGATAATTTCGATATTCCGAATCCAAAAATGAAGTCCATTTTTAAATATAAAATATATATAATTTCAAAAATTAGGTATTACTATTCATAACGGCTAGTTTGATTGGTTGTGGTGTGTGTTAAAACTCAAGGTTGCGTACAACACACGCTACTGTATTATTCAAAGAAAGCGTACCGTGGAAGCTTGGGATGTTTCATTTTAAATTTTTGATGTCCCCATTTAGTCAAAAAGTTTAAAATATAGTATTTAAAAAGGGTTCACTATTAAAGTTGATAAAAGTGCAATACTGAAAATGAATTTGTTCTTGCATTATATCTAAGAAACTCATAATATGGATTCTAAAATTATAAGGATTATATAAACATTAAAATTTATCTAATACTATTCATAACCTCTTTTGAATGGCTTGTTTGGTAAGTCATGGTGTGCTTGAACATGGTGTTGCATGTAGTGAAAGTTATTGAATTATTTTGAAGAAATAACACACTATGAAATCTTGGGGTGTTACATTCTCCCCTCCTTCAATAAATTGCGTCCTCGCAATTTGAAATTGTTCTTCGAAAATAAAAGGTTGAAAATAGATAATATATTTGTGGGAAAACCCACATCGGAAATTGGGTTACTAAAATTTAGTCTTAATATGAGAAAAAGAGAAATCAAAGGGTCACCACCAAATTATGATCTCGATTAGGAGAACATTGGTGGCAACTAGAGACATATAATTGGAGGAAAAACGTAAATATTTATAGGTGGTGATTGAGGTCATCAATCACAAACAAGTGTAAAATTGAGGTCCTTATAATCATCAATCTATGATGATTTGAAATACCATCGGTTCAACAAAACATAAGGTATTAGGATAACACATTTTTGACGTTTCAAAATATCTTAGTTGAAATCCCACATCGAAAAATGAATTAATGAGGCCTCTATTTAAAATAAAGAGTCGAAAGTATGAAGATTACCGAAAATAACACATACTAGGGTTCCATGAAGGAAAATATGGATACGGAGGAGAAATCTAACCATCAATTATCTGATGGAGAGTGGTAGAGAACATGGCTATGAAAAGGCCAAAAATCCCAAAGCCATAAATTTGTGATGATTTAAGGTACCATCTAGGACAACATTTTTGTTCTATGTTTCTTTTATTAATGTTGGGGAATTTATTTATGAGATTGGCTAAGAACATTATGAGATATACTTAAATTTTAAGTAGATTTTCATTCTTTAATAAATTTCCACCACTAACTCAATTTTTTTTTAAACGATGAGTATTCAAGAAGACTTGGTCACACAGGAAGAGCTAGAATAAACTTCTATAGAATCACATGATCCATGCAGGATAAACCATATATTAATCAAAACCAAAATGGTTAGTGAATGATCTAATGATCCCCCAAAAGGATATTCATTGAGATAAATATGCACTAATCTTAATTTCTAAAATTAAACCAACAATACCCCAAAGTTAAATAGATACCATTCAATAACCAATTGTCCTTAAAATCCTTTAATATAATCCAAACTAATATTGAAACCCAAAACATAGAAGAATTTGATTATGTAGTCTCCCATGTTACATTGTATCTCTAAATTACATCAAATACTCTTAAAGTCACATACTTAAAAGTAATCATCACATATTCTCTGTTATAGGTTAATCATTTTCATAAATAACCCAAATCACTATAAATCAACAATAAAAATGTAGATAAAAATCCACCATTACTCTACAAATGAAACCTCATTGTATTCTATTTTCCTTGGGCATATAGTGTTCCTAACAAAACGAACATCTTCCAAAATAACATTTATCACTTAATCACCAAATCATTTTCCTATACCAAGGGTATTCATTTGATAAGACATAAGAACCCAAATCATCTTATTATTGATCAATAAAATCATTTAACAAAAAAAAATAGTCACACTAACCAGGGACTTCACGTAGTCCAGTGGTAGGCGATAAATCCCAATCGCACTTTGGTTGTGGGTTCGATTCCCACGGCTTTGTCCGACGCGATGGGTTGTCACACGGTCTACGTGTTGTCCTTTTTCAAAAACTATATTTTATAATATTACCAAAATGAGATAAATTCCTCAAAATAACCTAATTTAACCACAAATGTTATATCATACTTTGCATTTTCATCCCAAATTATAATAACTTATCATTTTCTCAAACCCCAATGATCATATAAAACCAAATGGTTATTTATACCTATATCCACAAGAGAAGAGACAATTCTTCCTCAAATATCATTCTCACATGGCAAACTGCGGGGTTACAAATACAAGAGAAAATTATTCCAAAGCAAACCCATCAACAAGGAGTGCTAATACTTTTTAAATTTTTCTCCAGCCATTTATTTCCACATAGCTTCTTCTTTGACCAAGAAAATATCCTATAAAATAGGACATTCACTCAGGTAATGGCCAGGTCCCCTACATTTACGACAAATGACTGTAAATGGACTCTTGGGACCATTTTTATCTTCTTCCATAGTACTCTTCATTTTTCTTCGGCAATTCTTCACTTTATGTCCTTCCTTCCCGCACGTAAAACATTTCGTTGTCCCATTGAGACACTTTCCTGGGTGTCTCTTTCCACAATTCCTGCATGATGAAAATTGAGGTTTATTTTCTCCATGGTCTCCATTGCTGGAGATCTTATCATTTATCACCTTTCTCTTCCTTGTTGAGTCTGGGAGTTGGTTAATATATATGTTGTTGATCATATTTTTGGAAAACTGATTTGGCATAAAGACGATATCTTTTACGCCTATCAACATTCCATTTTGTTGCTCATTTCCACCACTGTTCCCAACTTGTACATCATTCTCAAAGTCACTATGACTTCCTTGGAATCCAGCCATTGACTAAAACCAGAAGGCATTGTGTGAGTAATAGTAGTCGTAAAATCATTTAGAGATTAAAATGTCACCATATTCTCAATTTGAAACATATTAGGATTAACCAAGGTCATTTTCTCTCATCTTATGTATATATTACTTAAATCGGTTTGTAAAGAAAATGTAAATTATCCTAAGCATATCCCCCGGGAGTGTCGTAACCAAGAGTGCAGCAAGGCCCGTTGTCGTGCACCAGTTCCCGTTCGAGTCTAGCTCAAAGCGGTGTTTTCGGGTTTTACCCCTAGGTACATCTGTGCCAGAGCCGCCTCTACCTGCTCGTATCCAGACAGGGATGTATTGCTCGGAAAACTCACAAAATCTTTACAATACCAAAATTCTAGGAAGTTTTTTTTTTTACTAATCCTCAAAGTTCATCTTAGGTCTACGTGCTCTAATCAGAGTTTTTCTAAATCTAGCTACCAAGGTTTGTACTAAACTTCCTCTGATACCAACTGTAACGCCCCGACCCCAGCTACCCAGAGTCGGTGCATTAATTACATAACATTGGCATGATCACGAGAAAGATCAAGTCTCGAAAGACCGATTAGTTTAGTAGCCTTGGAATAACTAGATACATCCATAAATTTTTACATTACATCATAAAAAAAACATCTTGTCTTCATATCCCCTCATACTATCCCTGCAGGTCATTCATAAATTACTTCTTCATAATCCTGGGGAAAAAAAATAAAACATTGAAAGGGGTGAGCTCGGATGCTCAGTAAGGATAACATTATAGCAGAAGCTTTCATAAATAAGCATAAACACTTAAGGCAATTTATAACTAAAACAAAAGCCTTTTAAACTTGAACTTCAGCATAAAATGGCAAAGGTAAAATGAAATAATGCCATTTACTTACTCACATGGATATTCTACTAGTCGAATGATCACATGCAATATCAATAACCACTTTCATAATGATGGAATGCATAATGCCAGACTATCATAACCACATAGCCAAGGCCTCGTGCCAAGACTACAAATAAGATTTTGCCAAGGCCTTGTGCCAAGACACTAGTTTGTCTCATGAGACCTACCGATGCATCGAGGAGCTATAGCGGGCTCCACCCGTCACTTATTAAGTCCAATGCATTCCCATATGAAAAGGTTTAAACATAACGTAAACATTCGTATTAAACTAGCATACGAAATGTCAATACTTTCACCACAAACCATGAATGGTATAAAAATAGCACATCCACAGTCAAACATAATTCATTCGATACAATATGGAAGATTGTATTGTATCACATTAACCTCAATCAATAATAATGAAGGATGTTGACATAGATGAAAATAATCATCAAAACTATTTGAGAGAAATATCCCCCTTTTCTTGAAAACATTTAAAAGTCACAATATTTGTCAAGAAGCCGTTTAAAAGTATATTTTTGAATCAAAGTGTCCCATACCACTTTGAAACTTTTAAAAGGAGTTTTAATTTTAAAACTTTAATGTCCATATAAATAAATCCTTAAAACCATTTTTAAAATATGGACATTAATGAGCATGATTTAGAAGAATAATTCTTTAAAACATTTTAAAATGGTATTTTGGTTAGAGTTTCTAACCAAAAGAGAGACACTTGAATACAAATAATTGAGGTAATCAAAAAATTGTAATATCATGAGAATAAAGGAATTCATGATATACTATGTCAAAGTACATTATATACACCACATAGAAGTGATTTGGTGTATATCATCAAAGAAGTCTCAATGGAATGTAAATTGAGATGAAATTTCTCAAAAAGGTTGTATCCTTAGGTTAAGGATAAATCAATGACATAATTATGTGTGACAAATATAAATACACTAAATATGATTGGATATTCAGTGTAAAACAATCAAAGGACATTCACACATATTCTTGTAAAAACAATACCAACGAATTGGATGTTTAACTCAACAAATGGAGAATGAGTTAAAATTACTCTTATCAAATTCATATCAATGACTTGAGAATTACCAATGGAGTGATTATGTGTATCAAACTTCTATCCACAGGAAGGGGAGTGGAAATTATGACATAATCAAATGAATAGTGATTCCACACATAATCTTGGGGTAATATAATCAATGAAATATGTGTAAAGCCAAATGAGTGGAAATTGAAATCTCAAATTCCCTTATCGATTAGGTAACTTACGAAACATACACCCATGAAAGAAGTATCATACCATGATGATGTAAATACCCATAAATTAAAGTATATTACACAATGAATACGATCATGGGCAGTACACATACACCACATGCAATAATTAAGTGGTGATCAATGGAATTCTCACGGAATTAAAAGTGAGATAAGAAAACCCTTACCACGTTAATCAACTGAGTCGTATGGCCAAAAGTTAATAACCACCAAAATGATTTACAGAATAATATGAATATAAGGAGAATCATGATAATATATATCAAATGGCCGTACACAATACACCACTTTCAATAATTTAGTGGTGAACAATGGAAATCTCACGGAGTTGAAAGTGAGATAAGAAAATCCCTTACCACGATAATCAACTGAGTCGCATGGCCAAAAGTTAATAACCACCAAATGATTTACAGAATAACATGAATATAAAGTGAATCATGATAATATATATCAAATGGAAGTACACAATACACCACTTTCAATAATTTAGTTGCGAACAATGGAAATCTCACGGAATTGAAAGTGAGATAAGAGAATCCCTTACATTGTACTTTTTCCTTGGTCGATGGTAGGTTTACCTCCTGTATAATGGTGAAATAATTGTTATTGAATAATAAAAGAATCATTTACTTTAATATGATATTATATATGATATTTTATCATTGATTTGTTAATAATATTTTAGAATTATCGTCATTTCGAGTGTTAACGGGTTCATTTTACTTTATATTCTTTGTTATGTGAGACATATTCGTTATTAATGGGATGTATATTATTCATATCCAGAATGGTATCAAGTTCTTAAACATCATTTTTAAATCATCAAATTATACGATGGAGAATAAATCTCATCGCGTTCGTGGAGACGGTAGTCCGTACGTACGCACGAACGCTACTTCCATTTAATTTTTATTTTAAAAGAATTGAATCCAAATTATACATAGGTATATTACTATTCCAGTATAATATAATATTTTATATATGTTACTTAAGTTCATTTACACCATCCTTTATACGTTTCATGTGTGGTATGAACGAGTCATATCATTTTAAGGGGGCGATAGTCCGCACTTCCTCAAATGAAATTATCGTATGTATATACAACATGAAACGAATAATGGTATGAAATAAAATGGAATTACAGAAGCTTATATATAAAATATATATCATTAATATCATATTTAATTACAGTGCCATCCTAATGGCCACCATGAGAGGCGGTAAGATGTATTTGAACAATCATCGTTTCGTGAGGCGTTAGTTTGCCATCCACAGAAACATTATGTTCATCATCCATTAGATGGAGTTGTGTGAATGTGTAGTTTGAATCCTTCTTATAACAACATCCTAGTATATTGAGGATACTGGTGTTGTTACAAAAGAAAGGAAATAAAAAGATTTTGGGGGTTGGAGAAACAAAATAAATGAAAATACTTTAAGAGAAAATTGTTACCTTTAATTTAGGTAACTCACTTTGGTTGGAACCAAAGGACTTCTTGAAATGCTTTCTGCCTAAGGGGAAGCTTCAAGGAGGAGGAGAGGGATGTGGGGAGCTTAGTTGGGCAGAGTTTGGACGAGCCAAGTGGCTTGAGAGGTGTGAGGAAATGAGAAGGAGGAGTGCCCTTTTATAAGAGGGGTGAGGGGCACCTTTGGAAAAGCTAGAAATATTAATTTATAATAAATTCATATTCGGTTTCCAAAGGCTCCAAAGTTGACTATTCAAAGGATGAGGTGGGGATAGGTCGAAAACAACTCATCCAATAGAATTTAGACAGGTTTGGGTACTTATATTAACCTTATCTTTAAGTATTAACTCTAAGTTAATTAGTTTCACTTTTACAATGTCTCTTTGTATTTTTATATAATATGGTTAATAAACTTACTATATACATCCAAGCGACCCCCAAGTGGTCCATTAATGATTAACCTATCATAATATAAGTCTCTTTGCCGAACCTTAGATTTTTAGGAATTTAATATCAATTAATAATATAATATTTGTTTTAAGAACTCTTTTATGTCAATTTTGACACTATTCAATAGTTGATTTTTGTGAAACTCATAACAGATTGATTACTTCGAACAAAGTCAATTAAATCAATCCTAATATATCATATTATCCTAGAAAATTAGTTTAATTCATTAAAAGTTTCATATTATATTTATTTGGGTATTTATAATATCAATTATTTTAAATTTTTCACTATTATAGTAATTACTGCATCATCATTGTGTCATAAATAAAATAGATTATTTAATGTATAAAAATTATAAATAAAATATCATTATGTAGAAAATCTTTTTAGCTTTCTAATGAATATTTATAATCTAAAATCCAACATATATAACCCTATGTAACAATTGTTGTTCTAAAAGATATATGCTTGTGTCATTTTTGTATTCATTTTAACTAAATTAAAATAAAGTGTCATTATCACTTACAAGTGGATCCATGGGGTCCCAAAATAGACCCAAAGATTCCCATGGTCGACCATGTATCAACCAATAGGGTTAAGACACGTTTTAGGGTAATTTAGTATTATTATAATATTATTTTTTTAACCCTTATTTACCGGATTTACCCTTAACCATGGTAAATAAAATATTTACCGCAGTAATTATTCAAAATGTCTAAAAATAAAAGTTACCTATTTACACAATTTTAACATCCTGATTCCAAATATGGAATCCATTTTCCTAAATTCAAAACACAGAAGTGGCAGAAATTAATTTAAAATTAAATCCCGCTGTCAAAACAAAAAGCGTGTTTTTAAGAGATAATAACTATCAAAAGATTGACACTCGTTTATGTTCGGTTTAATTGTAAAATTATGTCCAATGACCAACATTATATTAAATGGTAAAAATATATTCTAAATATACTTTAAAACCACTCAAATTAATAATTTATCACTATTAATTATTTTGATTAAAAAAGTTGTTTTTAATTAAAATTTAGTAATTTTCACTATTCATCAAAATATAAAAGTTATCCGAAAAGTACCAAAATTTCACCCTAGGATAATTTCGATATTCCGAATCCAAAAATGAAGTCCATTTTTAAATATAAAATATATATAATTTCAAAAATTAGGTATTACTATTCATAACGGCTAGTTTGATTGGTTGTGGTGTGTGTTAAAACTCAAGGTTGCGTACAACACACGCTACTGTATTATTCAAAGAAAGCGTACCGTGGAAGCTTGGGATGTTTCATTTTAAATTTTTGATGTCCCCATTTAGTCAAAAAGTTTAAAATATAGTATTTAAAAAGGGTTCACTATTAAAGTTGATAAAAGTGCAATACTGAAAATGAATTTGTTCTTGCATTATATCTAAGAAACTCATAATATGGATTCTAAAATTATAAGGATTATATAAACATTAAAATTTATCTAATACTATTCATAACCTCTTTTGAATGGCTTGTTTGGTAAGTCATGGTGTGCTTGAACATGGTGTTGCATGTAGTGAAAGTTATTGAATTATTTTGAAGAAATAACACACTATGAAATCTTGGGGTGTTACATTCTCCCCTCCTTCAATAAATTGCGTCCTCGCAATTTGAAATTGTTCTTCGAAAATAAAAGGTTGAAAATAGATAATATATTTGTGGGAAAACCCACATCGGAAATTGGGTTACTAAAATTTAGTCTTAATATGAGAAAAAGAGAAATCAAAGGGTCACCACCAAATTATGATCTCGATTAGGAGAACATTGGTGGCAACTAGAGACATATAATTGGAGGAAAAACGTAAATATTTATAGGTGGTGATTGAGGTCATCAATCACAAACAAGTGTAAAATTGAGGTCCTTATAATCATCAATCTATGATGATTTGAAATACCATCGGTTCAACAAAACATAAGGTATTAGGATAACACATTTTTGACGTTTCAAAATATCTTAGTTGAAATCCCACATCGAAAAATGAATTAATGAGGCCTCTATTTAAAATAAAGAGTCGAAAGTATGAAGATTACCGAAAATAACACATACTAGGGTTCCATGAAGAAAAATATGGATACGGAGGAGAAATCTAACCATCAATTATCTGATGGAGAGTGGTAGAGAACATGGCTATGAAAAGGCCAAAAATCCCAAAGCCATAAATTTGTGATGATTTAAGGTACCATCTAGGACAACATTTTTGTTCTATGTTTCTTTTATTAATGTTGGGGAATTTATTTATGAGATTGGCTAAGAACATTATGAGATATACTTAAATTTTAAGTAGATTTTCATTCTTTAATAAATTTCCACCACTAACTCAATTTTTTTTTAAACGATGAGTATTCAAGAAGACTTGGTCACACAGGAAGAGCTAGAATAAACTTCTATAGAATCACATGATCCATGCAGGATAAACCATATATTAATCAAAACCAAAATGGTTAGTGAATGATCTAATGATCCCCCAAAAGGATATTCATTGAGATAAATATGCACTAATCTTAATTTCTAAAATTAAACCAACAATACCCCAAAGTTAAATAGATACCATTCAATAACCAATTGTCCTTAAAATCCTTTAATATAATCCAAACTAATATTGAAACCCAAAACATAGAAGAATTTGATTATGTAGTCTCCCATGTTACATTGTATCTCTAAATTACATCAAATACTCTTAAAGTCACATACTTAAAAGTAATCATCACATATTCTCTGTTATAGGTTAATCATTTTCATAAATAACCCAAATCACTATAAATCAACAATAAAAATGTAGATAAAAATCCACCATTACTCTACAAATGAAACCTCATTGTATTCTATTTTCCTTGGGCATATAGTGTTCCTAACAAAACGAACATCTTCCAAAATAACATTTATCACTTAATCACCAAATCATTTTCCTATACCAAGGGTATTCATTTGATAAGACATAAGAACCCAAATCATCTTATTATTGATCAATAAAATCATTTAACAAAAAAAAATAGTCACACTAACCAGGGACTTCACGTAGTCCAGTGGTAGGCGATAAATCCCAATCGCACTTTGGTTGTGGGTTCGATTCCCACGGCTTTGTCCGACGCGATGGGTTGTCACACGGTCTACGTGTTGTCCTTTTTCAAAAACTATATTTTATAATATTACCAAAATGAGATAAATTCCTCAAAATAACCTAATTTAACCACAAATGTTATATCATACTTTGCATTTTCATCCCAAATTATAATAACTTATCATTTTCTCAAACCCCAATGATCATATAAAACCAAATGGTTATTTATACCTATATCCACAAGAGAAGAGACAATTCTTCCTCAAATATCATTCTCACATGGCAAACTGCGGGGTTACAAATACAAGAGAAAATTATTCCAAAGCAAACCCATCAACAAGGAGTGCTAATACTTTTTAAATTTTTCTCCAGCCATTTATTTCCACATAGCTTCTTCTTTGACCAAGAAAATATCCTATAAAATAGGACATTCACTCGGGTAATGGCCAGGTCCCCTACATTTACGACAAATGACTGTAAATGGACTCTTGGGACCATTTTTATCTTCTTCCATAGTACTCTTCATTTTTCTTCGGCAATTCTTCACTTTATGTCCTTCCTTCCCGCACGTAAAACATTTCGTTGTCCCATTGAGACACTTTCCTGGGTGTCTCTTTCCACAATTCCTGCATGATGAAAATTGAGGTTTATTTTCTCCATGGTCTCCATTGCTGGAGATCTTATCATTTATCACCTTTCTCTTCCTTGTTGAGTCTGGGAGTTGGTTAATATATATGTTGTTGATCATATTTTTGGAAAACTGATTTGGCATAAAGACGATATCTTTTACGCCTATCAACATTCCATTTTGTTGCTCATTTCCACCACTGTTCCCAACTTGTACATCATTCTCAAAGTCACTATGACTTCCTTGGAATCCAGCCATTGACTAAAACCAGAAGGCATTGTGTGAGTAATAGTAGTCGTAAAATCATTTAGAGATTAAAATGTCACCATATTCTCAATTTGAAACATATTAGGATTAACCAAGGTCATTTTCTCTCATCTTATGTATATATTACTTAAATCGGTTTGTAAAGAAAATGTAAATTATCCTAAGCATATCCCCCGGGAGTGTCGTAACCAAGAGTGCAGCAAGGCCCGTTGTCGTGCACCAGTTCCCGTTCGAGTCTAGCTCAAAGCGGTGTTTTCGGGTTTTACCCCTAGGTACATCTGTGCCAGAGCCGCCTCTACCTGCTCGTATCCAGACAGGGATGTATTGCTCGGAAAACTCACAAAATCTTTACAATACCAAAATTCTAGGAAGTTTTTTTTTTTTACTAATCCTCAAAGTTCATCTTAGGTCTACGTGCTCTAATCAGAGTTTTTCTAAATCTAGCTACCAAGGTTTGTACTAAACTTCCTCTGATACCAACTGTAACGCCCCGACCCCAGCTACCCAGAGTCGGTGCATTAATTACATAACATTGGCATGATCACGAGAAAGATCAAGTCTCGAAAGACCGATTAGTTTAGTAGCCTTGGAATAACTAGATACATCCATAAATTTTTACATTACATCATAAAAAAAACATCTTGTCTTCATATCCCCTCATACTATCCCTGCAGGTCATTCATAAATTACTTCTTCATAATCCTGGGGAAAAAAAATAAAACATTGAAAGGGGTGAGCTCGGATGCTCAGTAAGGATAACATTATAGCAGAAGCTTTCATAAATAAGCATAAACACTTAAGGCAATTTATAACTAAAACAAAAGCCTTTTAAACTTCAACTTCAGCATAAAATGGCAAAGGTAAAATGAAATAATGCCATTTACTTACTCACATGGATATTCTACTAGTCGAATGATCACATGCAATATCAATAACCACTTTCATAATGATGGAATGCATAATGCCAGACTATCATAACCACATAGCCAAGGCCTCGTGCCAAGACTACAAATAAGATTTTGCCAAGGCCTTGTGCCAAGACACTAGTTTGTCTCATGAGACCTACCGATGCATCGAGGGGCTATAGCGGGCTCCACCCGTCACTTATTAAGTCCAATGCATTCCCATATGAAAAGGTTTAAACATAACGTAAACATTCGTATTAAACTAGCATACGAAATGTCAATACTTTCACCACAAACCATGAATGGTATAAAAATAGCACATCCACAGTCAAACATAATTCATTCGATACAATATGGAAGATTGTATTGTATCACATTAACCTCAATCAATAATAATGAAGGATGTTGACATAGATGAAAATAATCATCAAAACTATTTGAGAGAAATATCCCCCTTTTCTTGAAAACATTTAAAAGTCACAATATTTGTCAAGAAGCCGTTTAAAAGTATATTTTTGAATCAAAGTGTCCCATACCACTTTGAAACTTTTAAAAGGAGTTTTAATTTTAAAACTTTAATGTCCATATAAATAAATCCTTAAAACCATTTTTAAAATATGGACATTAATGAGCATGATTTAGAAGAATAATTCTTTAAAACATTTTAAAATGGTATTTTGGTTAGAGTTTCTAACCAAAAGAGAGACACTTGAATACAAATAATTGAGGTAATCAAAAAATTGTAATATCATGAGAATAAAGGAATTCATGATATACTATGTCAAAGTACATTATATACACCACATAGAAGTGATTTGGTGTATATCATCAAAGAAGTCTCAATGGAATGTAAATTGAGATGAAATTTCTCAAAAAGGTTGTATCCTTAGGTTAAGGATAAATCAATGACATAATTATGTGTGAAAAATATAAATACACTAAATATGATTGGATATTCAGTGTAAAACAATCAAAGGACATTCACACATATTCTTGTAAAAACAATACCAACGAATTGGATGTTTAACTCAACAAATGGAGAATGAGTTAAAATTACTCTTATCAAATTCATATCAATGACTTGAGAATTACCAATGGAGTGATTATGTGTATCAAACTTCTATCCACAGGAAGTGGAGTGGAAATTATGACATAATCAAATGAATAGTGATTCCACACATAATCTTGGGGTAATATAATCAATGAAATATGTGTAAAGCCAAATGAGTGGAAATTGAAATCTCAAATTCCCTTATCGATTAGGTAACTTACGAAACATACACCCATGAAAGAAGTATCATACCATGATGATGTAAATACCCATAAATTAAAGTATATTACACAATGAATACGATCATGGGCAGTACACATACACCACATGCAATAATTAAGTGGTGATCAATGGAATTCTCACGGAATTAAAAGTGAGATAAGAAAACCCTTACCACGTTAATCAACTGAGTCGTATGGCCAAAAGTTAATAACCACCAAAATTATTTACAGAATAATATGAATATAAAGAGAATCATGATAATATATATCAAATGGCCGTACACAATACACCACTTTCAATAATTTAGTGGTGAACAATGGAAATCTCACGGAGTTGAAAGTGAGATAAGAAAATCCCTTACCACGATAATCAACTGAGTCGCATGGCCAAAAGTTAATAACCACCAAATGATTTACAGAATAACATGAATATAAAGTGAATCATGATAATATATATCAAATGGAAGTACACAATACACCACTTTCAATAATTTAGTTGCGAACAATGGAAATCTCACGGAATTGAAAGTGAGATAAGAGAATCCCTTACATTGTACTTTTTCCTTGGTCGATGGTAGGTTTACCTCCTGTATAATGGTGAAATAATTGTTATTGAATAATAAAAGAATCATTTACTTTAATATGATATTATATATGATATTTTATCATTCATTTGTTAATAATATTTTAGAATTATCGTCATTTCGAGTGTTAACGGGTTCATTTTACTTTATATTCTTTGTTATGTGAGACATATTCGTTATTAATGGGATGTATATTATTCATATCCAGAATGGTATCAAGTTCTTAAACATCATTTTTAAATCATCAAATTATACGATGGAGAATAAATCTCATCGCGTTCGTGGAGACGGTAGTCCGTACGTACGCACGAACGCTACTTCCATTTAATTTTTATTTTAAAAGAATCGAATCCAAATTATACATAGGTATATTACTATTCCAGTATAATATAATATTTTATATATGTTACTTAAGTTCATTTACACCATCCTTTATACGTTTCATGTGTGGTATGAACGAGTCATATCATTTTAAGGGGGCGATAGTCCGCACTTCCTCAAATGAAATTATCGTATGTATATACAACATGAAACGAATAATGGTATGAAATAAAATGGAATTACAGAAGCTTATATATAAAATATATATCATTAATATCATATTTAATTACAGTGCCATCCTAATGGCCACCATGAGAGGCGGTAAGATGTATTTGAACAATCATCGTTTCGTGAGGCGTTAGTTTGCCATCCACAGAAACATTATGTTCATCATCCATTAGATGGAGTTGTGTGAATGTGTAGTTTGAATCCTTCTTATAACAACATCCTAGTATATTGAGGATACTGGTGTTGTTACAAAAGAAAGGAAATAAAAAGATTTTGGGGGTTGGAGAAACAAAATAAATGAAAATACTTTAAGAGAAAATTGTTACCTTTAATTTAGGTAACTCACTTTGGTTGGAACCAAAGGACTTCTTGAAATGCTTTCTGCCTAAGGGGAAGCTTCAAGGAGGAGGAGAGGGATGTGGGGAGCTTAGTTGGGCAGAGTTTGGACGAGCCAAGTGGCTTGAGAGGTGTGAGGAAATGAGAAGGAGGAGTGCCCTTTTATAAGAGGGGTGAGGGGCACCTTTGGAAAAGCTAGAAATATTAATTTATAATAAATTCATATTCGGTTTCCAAAGGCTCCAAAGTTGACTATTCAAAGGATGAGGTGGGGATAGGTCGAAAACAACTCATCCAATAGAATTTAGACAGGTTTGGGTACTTATATTAACCTTATCTTTAAGTATTAACTCTAAGTTAATTAGTTTCACTTTTACAATGTCTCTTTGTATTTTTATATAATATGGTTAATAAACTTACTATATACATCCAAGCGACCCCCAAGTGGTCCATTAATGATTAACCTATCATAATATAAGTCTCTTTGCCGAACCTTAGATTTTTAGGAATTTAATATCAATTAATAATATAATATTTGTTTTAAGAACTCTTTTATGTCAATTTTGACACTATTCAATAGTTGATTTTTGTGAAACTCATAACAGATTGATTACTTCGAACAAAGTCAATTAAATCAATCCTAATATATCATATTATCCTAGAAAATTAGTTTAATTCATTAAAAGTTTCATATTATATTTATTTGGGTATTTATAATATCAATTATTTTAAATTTTTCACTATTATAGTAATTACTGCATCATCATTGTGTCATAAATAAAATAGATTATTTAATGTCTAAAAATTATAAATAAAATATCATTATGTAGAAAATCTTTTTAGCTTTCTAATGAATATTTATAATCTAAAATCCAACATATATAACCCTATGTAACAATTGTTGTTCTAAAAGATATATGCTTGTGTCATTTTTGTATTCATTTTAACTAAATTAAAATAAAGTGTCATTATCACTTACAAGTGGATCCATGGGGTCCCAAAATAGACCCAAAGATTCCCATGGTCGACCATGTATCAACCAATAGGGTTAAGACACGTTTTAGGGTAATTTAGTATTATTATAATATTATTTTTTTAACCCTTCTTTACCGGATTTACCCTTAACCATGGTAAATAAAATATTTACCGCAGTAATTATTCAAAATGTCTAAAAATAAAAGTTACCTATTTACACAATTTTAACATCCTGATTCCAAATATGGAATCCATTTTCCTAAATTCAAAACACAGAAGTGGCAGAAATTAATTTAAAATTAAATCCCACTGTCAAAACAAAAAGCGTGTTTTTAAGAGATAATAACTATCAAAAGATTGACACTCGTTTATGTTCGGTTTAATTGTAAAATTATGTCCAATGACCAACATTATATTAAATGGTAAAAATATATTCTAAATATACTTTAAAACCACTCAAATTCATAATTTATCACTATTAATTATTTTGATTAAAAAAGTTGTTTTTAATTAAAATTTAGTAATTTTCACTATTCATCAAAATATAAAAGTTATCCGAAAAGTACCAAAATTTCACCCTAGGATAATTTCGATATTCCGAATCCAAAAATGAAGTCCATTTTTAAATATAAAATATATATAATTTCAAAAATTAGGTATTACTATTCATAACGGCTAGTTTGATTGGTTGTGGTGTGTGTTAAAACTCAAGGTTGCGTACAACACACGCTACTGTATTATTCAAAGAAAGCGTACCGTGGAAGCTTGGGATGTTTTATTTTAAATTTTTGATGTCCCCATTTAGTCAAAAAGTTTAAAATATAGTATTTAAAAAGGGTTCACTATTAAAGTTGATAAAAGTGCAATACTGAAAATGAATTTGTTCTTGCATTATATCTAAGAAACTCATAATATGGATTCTAAAATTATAAGGATTATATAAACATTAAAATTTATCTAATACTATTCATAACCTCTTTTGAACGGCTTGTTTGGTAAGTCATGGTGTGCTTGAACATGGTGTTGCATGTAGTGAAAGTTATTGAATTATTTTGAAGAAATAACACACTATGAAATCTTGGGGTGTTACACAATAACCAACCATCTATCCCCCACCTGGATATTAATAAAAGTCACCCTCCTTCACGATGATGGGGGTGTTCAGCACACATTGCTCAACTAGGGTGGGGTGCATATAGAAAACACAAGGAGAAAAAGGTATAGAAATTTTTAGTATTATAAACTCAAGCCCAACCTATGGGTTTTTTCAATCAAGTAACCAGACCACCAAACCACCTTTTTTGCTACCTCTAAATGCATTAAAACACAATAATTCATAATTAAATTCATAACCCCAGATAATTTATTTAACAAAATATCATTCATTGTTAAGAAAATCCATTTATTCATTCCATCCCTACCCAAGAAACTACCAAACACAACATGGAAAAATATACATAGTGTAAACCATGAAGAGGAAAAATGACCACAATAACTAACCCACTACCATCATCATTCCTAAAAGTTATTCCACCCAATCCATCATCTCAACAAAGAAAACCATCAACTCACAACGAATCTCAGCAACACATCTCCTCACAACCAAACCGGATATCCCCACTATATAACAACACCACACCCATCACACCTAGAAACATTAACATAGAACAACCCAAATTAGCAACCCCACTACTCAATCACGACCCATCTATTCTATTATCAATCAATATCTCAACACGAGGTTCAATTACACCACCCGTACCACCCCAATTTTCACTGTGATCCCAACCCCATCAACATACAACCACAAAAGGCACAAAACATAATGAAACTACACATACAATATAGCGAAAAAAATAAGTTATGATGTATTCAAATTTATATAACACTCGTTCTTTAATTCCACTTCAACTATTCTGGGGTTATCACAAAGAAAGTTCAATACTGAGGAGTCCATCTATTTAACTGGGTATACATGGATAATAAAATTTCATATATACATCCATTAAAAACATGATAAAAAATAATCCATCATATGTAATCCTGGGTGCACAAATAAATACCACCAACAACCATGATTTTTTGTAGGCATACTGCCCATACAACTCCCAATATCAATAAATAGTAAAATTGAAGAATGCATTAATTTTCTCCAACCGCTTTTTATTTGTTTAAATCCATTTAGATTATCTTTATTAAACTTTGATTCAACTTCCTTCACATTAGAAACATTTGTACACCCACCCGACATGATACATAAATAAAATAAATATGATGAGATCCCTAACTTAAGAAACATATAATCAACGTCTCCTCCTTCCACCAAATAGGGGGTGCACAAAGATCTTGGGAAACATGATCCAAGGACACAATATAAAGAACAATTTCTCAAGGAAGAATGTTATGGGACACTCAGTTATCAAATGAAAATTTAAAGAAATAATGATGAAAAGGTGTCCAGATTTGAAGGATCAGATTTAAGACTCAAGGGATATAAAACTATTTTTAACTCCCCATTTAAAATGGATATTTACCACACATTTTGATTAACATAAAGCCTCTTGAGAATTAAGAAATTAGACATATAATTTATATCCATTTAAACATCTTAAAAACAATTAAAAATGGTTTTAAACCCAATTTATGTCAAAAAAATTTAAAGGGGAAAATCTGGAAAAACTTGAAAATTCTAGAAAATTTGACAAACTATTGAAATGAATCACCATTAGATGAGTCACTATCGCATGTTACGGTTGGATGAATCATCACTCTAGGAGTCATTAGTACGATCTACTAGTGACGAGCTACTGTTTGAAAGTAATCATTTGTTAATTCATCGTTTGTTGAGTCATCAATCAGTGTGTCCTCGTCCCGACTCACCAACATGACCCACCGTTGGTATGACCTACCATCGACACATATATATGGATGACTCACCACAAGATGAGTTACTGTTGGAAGAATAACCATCATGATTACCTAGTGGAAAAGTCACCATCATGATTCACTTATGGATGAGTCACCATTGGGTGACTCCCCATTAGACGAGTCACCATTAGACGATCCATCGTCGGATGACTCAGAGTTGGTTGAGTCACCATTAGATGAGTCACCACTAGTGACCTACCATTGCGAGTCATTGGCTGTGACTAACTATCAGTGACCTATTGTTGTGAGTCACCAGTCCGGAATCACAATCATTGACCTAATATACCTGACTAACGCTTGGAAAACTGAAAAAATTGGTAATGTATGTAAGTGAGCCACCACAACCTCTCAGAACAACACAGACAATGGATTTTCACAAAGGAATGTACCAAGGAGGTCCTGACCATTACATCAGATACCTCTAAAACTTTTATCTCCCTCCAAAATCCAAAACCAACCTAGATGAAATAGGGGTCCAAACAACTCCCCACAAAATACCTCTCAAGGGTCTTTATATACATTAAACCATGATACCCACATCAATTTTTAATGATAAACAACCATATATTGTTCAAAAGTAAGAGTGAAACCTCAATATCCAGGAACACCACCTCAAACACCTATTAAACCTACTGACCATAAGAGACACCACACAAGCACCAAATGGCACACTGTCCAGACATATGAATCATGGAATTCCTTCTTCCATTTTAAGATGATATCCACTCTAAATGACACTCACTCTCCCACAAGGGTTTAATCTCATATCAATTAATGCATCTTGATTAAGAAACTAGTCTTCCCCTTTTGAAAATCATGAATTTATCACAAATCATAGAATAAGGAAACAAATCATCTCATAAAAGACATGGTTCAAAAATTACATTACAAAGGGAAAACAACATGGAACAACTTAGAACAACTCTAGGTACTAGGAATGAATCTACATCTCCCTTTCCAAAGAACTATCCTCCATGCCACCATGCATCCACAATACTCGAACCAAGGGAAAAATCCATCCATGAATCACCTTATCCTGATGATCTTGGATCTCCACTAGTCATTCCACAAATTTCATTTCGTCCCCGATATCCCACTCTCCATAGTCAATGATGCGTGGGTCATCGTGTATATATCGATGAAGCTAAGATATGTGAAATAAATTGTGTACTCTCTCCAACTGTGGTGGAAATTCCAATTGGTATTCCACCTCGCCACCTCACCCCAACACCTCAAAAGGTCCAATGAACCTTGAAAAAACCATTCTCCCTCTACTGAACCTCCACTACCCATGTTGTGGGGAAACCATCAAGAACACATTGTCCCAAACCTCAAAATCCAAGGGCCTCCTCCTATGAACGACATAAAACTTTTTTTGGTCCTGTGTTGCTTCCATCCTCTCATGAACAAGATGAACATTCTCTGCCATGGTCTGCACTACTTCAAGACCGAGAGCAGATGTATCCCCAAACATTGTTCAACATAAAGGTGAAAAAACTACCTCTCATACAAGGATTTTAATGGAGCCATGCCAATGAAATTTTTATAGCCATTAATGTAAGAGAACTATTACCTGGGAAAGTGTCACAACCACGATCCACCAAAGTCCACGATGAATGCCTTCAACATGTACTCTAACTTCTGGATTTTCCATTTTGTTTGGCCACCGGTATGAGGGAAGAATGAAGTGTTGATGTGTAACTGAGTTCCAATGTCATGCTAAAATCCTCTCCATACTCATGAGGTAAAACATGTATCCCAGTTCGAGACAATGGATCTCAAAACTCCATGAAACCACACCACCTTATCCACATACCTCCTAGCCAAGGTATCCACTACACCCGACTCCTTAATCGCTAAGAAGTGAGCTGATTTCATTTGCCAATCCACTACTGCCAAGATTGCATCACATCCTCCCTAATACATGGGTAATTCTATGATGAAATCCATCAATATGTCTTCCCAATTCCACATGGGGACATATAAGGGTATAATAAACCATCGAGTACATGATGTTTAGCCTTCACCTACTGGCACACTATGGACTTCTCCACAAACTCTTCCACCACTTTCTTTATCTCGGGCCACTAAAACAGCTCTCACAAGATGTAGTGCATCATGGGAAATCATGTGCGTACTTTAAGGGTGATCTGTAAAAATCACAGAGAACTCCCTTGTGCATCACCGTAGGAAAAAATAGCCTCCCATAGAATAAAATCTAATTTTGACTATCCTCTAACCATCCTTCCAGAGCATAACTATGGTCAATGTGATCACACATCACCTCTACCTCTAAGTCACCCCATTGAGACTCCTACACCTACCACATTAGAGAATACTAAATTGTCATCTAAAATGGACTTCTTCTACCTCTATCCATTCTTACATCTATCTGCAAGGGAAAAACCCCCCATCACATTCCAAGCATCCACAAATTCCTGAGGTACCTTCTACCATGACTTCTTGCTCAAAGAATCAGCCATGAAATTTCCCTTTCATCAGGTGTAAGATACTTTGAAGTCGTAGTGCAGGAAGAACTCTGTCCACCTACGTTATTTCATGTTTAGATTGTTCTAGGAAAATATATACCTCAAGATCTTGTGATCTGTGAAGACCATAAAGTGATCCTCAATGAGGTAATGTCTCCACAACTTCAACAAGAACACGACCGCCACTTGATCAAGATGATGGGTGGAATAGTTATGTTTGTGGGGACATAACTACTTAAACATATAAGAGATCACTCTCTGTTGTTTCATCATCACACTTCCCAATCCCAGATAGAAATCATCAGAAAATACATTGAACATCACCCCTTCCTCTGGAAAATGGAGCACTGGAGCAATATTTAACTTCCTCTTTAGATTTCCAAAATCTTCCAGGAACCGATCAAACCACAAAAAAATCATTGTCCTTTTTGGTCATAGTCATCAATGGAGATACAACTTGAGAGAAATAAGGTACAAACCTCTAGTAATATACTACTAGACTAAGAAAATTGTGATACTACACAACATTTATTGTTTCTTCCCAAGAAGCAGCTGCCTCAACCTTTGAATGGAGCACTTCTATACCCTGTTGAGACACCACATATCCATGTATGTGTACATCTATTTTCTATAACTTACACTTGGACATATTTCCATAGAGTTAGTGGTGTCGAATGAACTCCCAGACAGTCCTGAGATGATCAGTATACTTCTCCTCTGACTTCAAGTAGACCAGGATAACATCAATGAATGCAATGAAGAATTGGTCTATGAACTCTTGGGAAATAATTTTCATGATCCCCATGAACACGAATTGTGCATTCATAACACATAAAAACATAACCACTAAACCAATGGCCCCATCCCTATACCTAAAAGTAGAATTATTGATATCACCCCCATTCATTCTCAACTGGTCATACCCAGGCATTAGATCAATCTTATAGAAACAACTTCACCCTCATCTAGTCAAAAAGATCATCTATACTCAAGATAGGGTAACAATTCTTGAACATTACCTAATTCAACCTATAGTATTATATTCACAACCTTACACCACCATCCACCTTTTTAAAAAAAAATATTGAAGCACCACAAGGTGACACAATGGGCCAGATAAAACCCTTATTTATCAAATAGTCTAATTGAATCCTCAACTCCCAAAGCCCAAAAGGATCCATCCGATAAGGATCCATCGAGATCAGAGAAGCATCGAGCTGTAGTTTGGTCCCAAACTCAACATCACATTGAGGGGGTATAGTAATAGCCTATCAATAGAGAAAAAAACTATCGAAAAACTCTAGGGACTTAAGTGTCTACTACTCCCATTAACAGATCATCCAATAAAGAAAGAAGAGGCTCCACACATCAACTTACCACATGACAGCTCTGCTCATTGAAGAAGGCTACATTCTAGACATACATGTCTAAAAACACGACTCTTATCCGGAAGTAGATGATTAAATCATGAAGAAAATACAAGTATTCGAGGCCAATGATGACATCATATTGTTTCATCAATTAGAGAAAAAGAACCCCACAAAACTGATGTGGTCCCATTATCAACCTACATCCCTAGAATACATCAAAAAAGCTAGTCTAACCACTAACTAGCATCCTCAACACTAGGGGAACGAGAGGACTCTATAAATGTAGTCTCAGAGCATGGTATATGCCCGGTGAAACAAAAGTGTATGAAGCTCCAGGATCAAACAAAGCGCATAAAATAGTAATGAACAAACTAATCATACCTTGAACGATCTATGACCTTACCGGGGCTTCTGCCTCTATAAAATAAAACATACCATGCCAATCTCTTATACCCCTCTACTAATGACTGCCTCATAAACCACAATCAGGTCAAGGTCTCCGAGGAACACCCTAAGGTCGGCCTCTACTTGCTCTATCTCCTCTCAGTGGAGTGTGAGCTTGTTGTCCCCACTGCAGGAACCACCTTGTCCATAACTAATTTTGAGGTAGAAATTGGACCTTCCCACCTCCACCATGCTGAGCTTGAATGGACATTGGGTACTGAATCTAAAGATTACCATAGGATCCACAAGTGTAACACCTTGATGAAAAGTTTACAAGAAAAGTATGAGGACCTGAAGGCAAAAATGGGAACTGCTATGGTTGACTACTTACCTACCAAAACCTGGAAGGCCCTAGTTCCTGAGACATTATACTAGTAGAATTTTCCTTAGAAGAAATATTCTAGACCCCCTATCATGGTAGACCACCGTGCGAGTAAATCCACTCAATTACCTCTACATTCTTATGGACCTCTAAGTATGTTGGTAAGGTGAAGGAAGTAATCGTATACTGGAGAGAAGGATGAAGTGCCAACTTTAAACACATCACACGAGTCTCATTATCCAGAAAGAGACCAGGAGAAAAACAAAGGAGATCCTTGAACTTGATCTCCAACTCTCATACTGATATACTCACCTGGTGGAGGTAGAGTAACTCATGCATATTATTTTACTTCATGATTGAAGAATGGAATTCTGCTCTGAACTCCTTCTCACAGTCAGCCAACAAAACATCCCCCTATTTCCTCTCTCCTAGGTACAATGTCCACCACTAACACGAAGCTTGCCACATTTGAATCACCGCCAACAGAACCCAGTACTCTTTCAGAGACCATATCAAACTAATGTTGATAAAAAGCTCTTTAAAACAATTTTCTATCTCTATGTATGAAATTATACCCTCATACTTTCCGAGAGCCCGCTTCTAGAAATCACAGAATGTCTTCTACCAAGGATCATCCCCATATACTCGATCAACCCTATATATATCGACCGGTCCGCCTACTAAATCTACACTTCCTACACTACACACGGACGATGACTGAGTTCCCAAGATCGTAAACAAGAAATTCATAATCCCGAGTAGGATGGAAATTTATCTAAGATTCAATTCAATTCATTAAACAAATTTCGTTATCCATTTAAAATATCCTAAAAAACAAATTTAAATAGGAATAGAAGTAATTATGATGTATTTACCTTTCCTTAGGTGTTTACCCTACAAATGGTGTTACCTCATTTTGTCATTTGGTTGGCTTAGAGTTCTTGCATCAGATAACGGGGGCCCTAAAATCTAGTGTCCTAGCTAGTATTCTCTTGACTATTTCACAAACCACGGTCACTTAACATTGTTTCCCTACCAACCCATGCATTAATCACTATTCCTAACTCCAAACTACATCCTATCTTCCAACCATCACCTAGGGTACCATTCTATTATGACCCCATCCCACCAAATATTCTCCTCCTAAGATAGAAATAATAGTATAGAGATAATATCCAATGATTACTACCTATAATAGGTCCCAGGGTAGTGACCATCACCAAGGGTACAAAATCTCATAAAATAGGAGGCATTTCCCATTTGTTATAAGAAACTAGTATAGAGAGAAAATATGGTTCATTACAAAACAACCCCAAGAAATATATATAAAAGAAGGAAAATCCATACCATAAGAATTTCTGAAATAAAACTACTAGAAATATATTAATATAAAACAAAAATGCCAAAAAGCATGTCAAAGCAGAAACACTTCAACTATCCCAAAGTCTGAACTAGTAATGCCCAATACGGTCCACATAGCCCTCATGGAAACCTAAAATCCGTTTTATATACATAGGGTGATCATAAAAGTATAATCAGTAGGGAAAACCCAATGTCTCTTGTGCACAATTTGGGGAATCATACTAATTTCCCTGTGCAAAAACAACAGAAACCAAAAGCACCAAACAAAGATTACATGCCATCCCAACCACACTAAGGAATGCTCACCAAACAACACAAGTCATGTAATTTAATATATTAATTACATAGATTTTTGGGTACCTCGAACAACTTCCCACTCATTAACTGCTCATACCCTAACAAAATACATCCTGGTTCTACCACAATCCTCCACAAGCCTGACATCACAACCTACCCTCAAACACCTAGGTATTAGAGATAGTCCCCCAACCTGGGAATACAAATTTCACCACATTCTTCCTGCATACACCTAGACCACAACTATACCATATCCTGCCTACAGACACCTAAACCACAACCGTACTAAATATCACCCACATACACATGGTCCACAACCATTTCTCATCCCAAAGACACCTGTGAAGCACACCATATATCATCCCACAAACACATGGTAAAGCATACCTCACCCAAAGACACTTGGAAATCACAATCACACCACACCCTCCCTGAAGAGTCAAAGGATACCAATTCATATAAGAGGGAGCATAGAAGAACCAATAACCGATAATTCATCCTCTAACCAGGATGTTGGGAAAAGTCACCCTCCCCCATGATGATGGGGGTGTTCGATATATAGTTTTCAATTTGGGTGGGGTGTGTGTAGAAAACACATATAAAATACAGTTATATATATATATTAGATACTCAAGCCCAACCTATGGGTTTTTCTAAACAAGAAACCATCCCACCAAACTGTAGTTGCTGCTACCTCTTAATGTACAACTACATAAGAAGACACAATTCAATTCATAACCCCATCCATCTCATTAAAACAATAATTATTTGTAAAGGCAACCCATTTATCCATTTCATCACTACATATAAAACATCCAACCAAAACACACATAGTATAATCCATAAAGAGGAAAAATAACAACAATAACTAACTCAATTCCATCATCATTCTTCAAAGTCATTCTGCCAAATCTATTATATCAACAGAGAAAACTCACAACAAATCTTAGAAACAAATATCCTCAAAACAAAACCCAAAACCCTATGTATAACAAGACCACACCCATCTCACCTAGAAAAATAAACATAGAACAACCCAAACCTATAGTCATGCTTCTCAAAAACTGCTCATCCATTCCACAATCAACTGATCTCTCAACCTGAGATTCCATTACACTACTCGTACCACCCCACTTTTCACCCTGATCTCAACCCCAACACCATACAACCACACAAAGCACAAAACATAATTCAACTTCACACAAGACACAACCCAACCAAACATAGTAGAGTGTATTTAGATTTAGGAAACACTCATTCTTTAATTCTACTTTGATAATTTTGGGGTTATCATAGATAATTTTTTATCCTGAGGCCTCCATTTATTTAAGCAGGTATACACGGTTAATAAAATTTCATATATACATCAATTCAACACATGATAAAAAATCCATCACAAGTCATCCTGACTTCTCCAACAAAGACCCCAAACAACCATGATCTTTAGTATTCATACCACCCATAAAACTCACAAATCAATACACAGTAAAACATAAGCATGAAACACTTTTCCTTAACCCCTATTTATTTTTTTAAACTGATTATATTATATTTATTAAACATGGGTTAAACTACCTTCACATGGGAAACATTCATACCCCAACCCCACATGGTACATAAATTATTGAAATATGAAGGGATCCCAACCTCAAGAAACTAACAATAAAAACCTCCTCTTGGTGAAAAACATGGGGTACATAGATCTCTAGGGAAACAGGATCTATGGACACAACACAAATCATGATTACTCAAGGAAGAATCTTCTGGGATTCTCAGGTATCAAGAGAAAATAGAAAAAAAGAATGAAGGAAAGGAGTCTATATTTGAACGACTATATCTGAGACTCAAGGGATATGAAACCATTTTGAACTCCCCATTAAAAGTGGATCTTGAACATGAATTTTTACTAACTTAATGCCACTAGAGTGTTTTAAAATTAAAGATATTATTTATATCCTTTGAAATGGATTCAAATAAACTTAAACATAAATGTAAATCCAATTGATGTCAAATAAAACATTAAAGGGAAGAATATGGAAATACTGGGAAAAGCTAGAAATTTTGACAAAATTTTGAAATGACTCATGGTCAGGCGAGTCACCATATTGAGTAACTGAAGGATGAGTCACTGGTGGAAAAATTATTACAAGATGAGTCACTAGTGAGAGTTATTGATGATGAGATACCAATGGAATGTCATTATTCAGTGAGCCACCATCGTGACTCACCGACGTGGCTCACCAATGGGATGACCTACCACCACCACATACTATTTGAGGACTCACCATCATATGATCTACCACTAGACAGATAACTATCATGAGTCACTGGTGGACGACTCACTATCATGACTCACTGGTGGGTGAGTCACCATAGGACGAGCCAAAATCAGAATAATTACCATTAGTTGAGTCATAGTTGGAAGGCTCACCAAAATCAACTTACTATTGTGATTCACTGATCCTGGCTCACAATCATTGTCCTACCATTGTGAGTCACCGGTCCTAAGTCACATTCAATGACATACCGTTCCTGAATCAAAATTGAAAAACTGGAAAACTGGAAAACTCTTGAAATGAGACATTTTGACCTCTCAAAACACATCAAAAACTCAATTTTTAGAAAATAATGTAATGTGTTGGTCTAGAACATTTCGAATATATATACCATAAAATGGATATGGCATCATGAAATTCTTTCCACACTATATACGTTAAATTTTTCATTAGAATTTTTAAAAAGAAAGCTAAACCTGAAAAATTCAAAGAACATTGTAATTTTTACATTAAATCATTGAATTTTTTGTCAATGATGAAATATTATGACATTTATAAATTATTATATTAAATTATAAGTGAGTTTGAAAAACAATTTTCAAAAATCATGGATATGGAATGAATATTCTCTATTTGGAAGTGAAGTAAGATGGGATTTTATATTACAGTTTAATTTTTTAGATTCAAGGGAAAAATAGAGTAAATATTTTATGAAAACAATTATTTTAATTAAATATCTAAAGGATAAGAAAAAATATTGAGTTTATGAATGATATAATATAAAATTATTTTAATTAAAAACTTATCAATTCCTAAAAAATGATATTGTAAAATAAATTCTAAAATAATTGTTAATCATATAAAGTAAACCCTTGAAAGATTAAAAATTTAATGAAACATTATTTATAATTAATAAATATATATTAATTTTCTATACATAAAAGTTTTAGAATGTGCACCATATAAGAAAAAATTGGTGCTTAATACCATATATGTCTCTATGGAGTATAAATTGATATAAAATATCGTACTCAAGATTCCACTTAGTTTAACATGATTTAACCTCACATGTATGAATTTATATTTCATATAAATACATAAAATAAATATATAAATTTCTATATTATCACATAGTATTCGCTTATAACATCTTATCCCAAATTATTTAATAATATTTCATTATAATTATTTTATAGGTGATAACTGCATCATTTTTTCACATAAGATTTTATTTTTCAGACATGGTATTTTCGTATTTATCATGGTTCTATAATATATAGAATTTTAATAATTAAATAAACATAATAAATACTTAATATATAAAAATTTATATTCATTCATGAAAATATTATATAAAAAATGAATCACATCGATTCACAGATGTTGTAGTCTAAAGGTATTAACAAACGATGTTATAATTTTCAAATTGATATGTAAGAGAAGATAAAAATATTACTTTATATTTACTGAATGAAACTTTTATAATAAATATAATATAAATTCACTAGTTCCATCATTTTTTCCATCTATATAAAGCAGTGATGGAAAATAAATTATATCGGTTCATGAGGTGGGATTCCTTCATACACAAGACCGGTGGTTTTGTTTTCTATTTAATGTAGAAGTATATGGGTAAATATTATTCCATAATTATAATAAAAAATAATTATATACTAGAAATTAGTTTTTTTATATTGTAATTTTTTGGGAAAAATTGATGGTGGAAAAAAGATGACAAATGAAAGGGTTTAGTTAATATGATTTCCTTTACTTTGAGTGCGCTCTTTTAGATCTTATCTTAAGGACCCCTGGGTTTGTATAATGAAAATAATATTACCTATAAAACTATATTAGGATTTTGGGTCGTGTATTTTTATGTTTTTCTTTAGTTAATCATCACATGTTCTGTGAAAAGGTTTGGGGAGAAGTTTTTTCATATGTGATGTGGGTGGAACACTTGTAAATTTTCAAAGTTCAAAAAATTTTATAATTCAATTCCATGAAAATGTGGCTCCAATTTGATTATCTTTAGTATTTTAGATATTATAGGGTCTAAATATATTAAAACAATAGGATTTGGAGCAATTTTTAAGTTATTATAACCCTTTTCATTTTAGGGACTCTTAGTAAATCTTTTTTTAACCTTAGTCATCTTCCCAAATTTTTACCGTTTTAAATATTTATTTTTAAACAAATGAATGTTCCCTCAATAATTTTTTTTTATTATTTGAAATATTGAATCCATTTTATCAAATTCAATTGCAAAAATTGGTACAAATTAATTTGATAATAAACTCACCAAACGTAATGAAAAATGGCTTTTAGGAAAATGCATTTTTCAAAGATAATATTGACATACATTAAATATGTGACTACCGATCACTATTATATTAATTTTAATTTATATATTTAGATATATAATCTTTAAATTTCATTTAAATCATTAATTATTTGAAATTAATTTGATTAATTAAAAATCAAAAAACATTATGTACTGAAAAATTGTTTTTTAAAAAATATATATATATATATATATATTAACTCTAAATGATATTATCTTTATTAATATCATATTGTTAAAAAACCTAATTAATTATAAATATTATAATAAATTATTATAAATAAATGGAGGATTAATTAAATTCAAAATGTTTCAATTATTCAAAGAATATTATTTACTAGAGAAATATTCAAAATTTAAATCTGCACTTATTTTATCATAGTAGGTTTAAAATGGATATTCATCCTATAAAATTATAATTTTTATGCCAGTAAATATGAAAATTTTTATTGTACTACGATTTTATTAAGATAAAAATTTCACTCACTATAATTGATTCTCAAGTGTTAAATTCTTTCCTCCTTTACAAATTCCATCCTCGATATTTTAATGGATATTAATTTCTAAATAAACATGGGTCGTTCTTCTTCCTAATTTCCTCAAGTTTCCATGTTTCTTTCTCTATATTATTATTTAACAAATGTACCATTACTAGTTGAGTCATTATATTTCACAATATTTTCCTCTAGTGTCAAAAGTGTGTATAAAATCTTCAAAGTAAGATGGATCATGTTACAATTCTCTTTCTCCAAAGGGGAGAACATATATTGGGTTTGGAATATACTTCCTTGAAAATTAGATATTAAACACACCATGTATATTAGATAGGCTAAATAAAATTTCCAATGGTAATATATATATACAATAATATATAGAATTGGAATGGTTTTTATGAACCTTGGGACTAGTTTCCCTTTCTTACTAAACATTATAACACACATGCATGGAGGTACATTCAAGAAAATGAGATCTCCAACTTGAAATTTAAAATCATTCATTCGATTATTTGAATAGGTATTTTTCTTACATTAAGATACATTAAATGGGTATGAATAGACATTACCTTTTTCTTTGTCTCCTAAACATTTTCTGGGCATATAATATTTATTTTACCAACATCATCCCATCAAGTTGGAGTATTAAATTTATTTTAATATAATGCTTCATATGGCACCAATTGAGTACATGAATTAAATCTGTTGTCATAGGAAAAAATTTGAAAAGTTAAATACTGATCCCACATAACTTGAATGCAATGTGAGTTTGTACTCATTATATCTAATAATGTTTTAATATAAATTTTGAACTATTCCTAAATTTGAGGATGATATAAGGTGCTTAAATTATGATTAGTATCAAGATATTTCTAAATAATTTTCCTTAATAATGATGTAAATAATAGATTCTTGTTATATATAGTAAAAATAATTTCCCACTTAATTCTTAAAACATTATTAATATCGAGTTTTTTAGGATTATTAGAAGGTAAATCTTCTCTTATGGGGTGTAAATTTACATATTTGTGAATATGATAAACAATAACCCATATCAAATCATTATTTCTAAGAGTAATTGGAAATATGGTGGAAATGTAAGTAGTGATATCATAAATTTCAATATAGAAATAAGTAATGGATTCAAGAATCCTTTATAATTTATTATATCATCATTTACCTATTGAAGGACCGAAAATCTCAACACATAATCCACAATTTCATGCTTGATATTAATGCACCAAAATTGTTCTGTCATTACACTATAAATTTTTCTAATATTTGGTTAAAGAGAAATTATATATTTTTTCATCATCTATTAATTGAATTTTCAACCCAGGTATTGATGGAACACATATTTTCATTCCAAATATCAGAACACTCTATTTATAAAATAATTCATCCAATTTACCATCATTCATAGCTTCAATTTTCTTTTTAAAATTCTCATAATCAGGCTGAGAAATTTTTATCATTTCTAATAATGATGGATTTGATATAATTTGAAAAGGAAATTATTTTTCTACATCCTTATTAATTCCCATATTCATCATTTATAAATCCATAGAAATTGGATCTTGAGAAATCTTCATTTTAGTATAGACTACATGATCATTCCTGGTCTATACATTCTATAATGTATTTACATTTCCTTGATGGTAGTGTATTGATCAATCATAATCCTTTAGTATCTGAATACATCAACATTTCCTCAAGTAGATATATTTCTATGAAAATATTTATTTCAATCTATTGGGATATTTTCATAGCTCACATACTTCTCTATATATATAATGTCTCTATATTTTCAAGGAATAGATTATGAATTCCAACTAATGATCAAGGGTTGGAGAGTTTTGTTTATAAATTTCTATCTACCTTAATTAATAAAAATATCTTTTTCATTACACATATTGAAAAAACCACTCACATTATTTAATTAATCACTATATATAAAAAATACATCCTTACTAGATGGTAGAGTCAATATGAGATATTTAACCAATCTATTCTTCAATTCTTCAATATGTTCTTTAAATTAATTTATATGTATAAATATAACCCATTTAATTATTAATATGGTTAATAGGTTATATTATTGATATTTTTTGAACTTATCTCTTATTTAAACCTTTTAAACAAAGGAAACTACATACATTGGTTATGTTCATTAGTGTAATCCATTCTGTGACTTCATTTTTATTCATAATATCAATTGATATTCCATATATAGAGAAAATATGGACATGAAAATATAATTCTAGAAGACAAAATTCACACTTGATAAATTTTCCATATAACTATTTTTCTCTAAGTGCCTCAATAATGAATCACAAGTGATTGTCAATGTCTTAACAAATTTAATAATACACAAAGATATCATAAATAAATATTGAAACCAAATTATCAAGATAATATGTGAATATTATACTTATGTGATTTATAAAAATAGATAATTAATTAGTCAATAAAAATGTATTTAATGTAAACATTTTATTTCCATTACTCATATGATATTTTTTATTTAGAATACCACACATTTTTCACTCAAAATTGATGATAAATAGAATGAAAGTCAATCATTGAAAAATATTAATCGCCATTAATTTGATAGAATAATTCATCAAAAAATGTGGGGGATACTTATTCCGTATAGTAATAACAATTATTTTCCTATTATAAATGAAAAACCTCCTTAATACTTCTTTAATTTTAGAGAAATGGATAGGGGATACATAATGTAAAACACTAGGAAAAATAAATTCTTTATCACAAAAATCATGCATTTTTTCACTAGTGACACTAATTCCATTTTTGTTATTATATAAGGATTCCTTGATATATGTTATCCATTATTTATTAACTCAATAAAGAACTCAACCTCATGGTTTTTTGTATGTCTAGGTAATTTCTCATGAAACACATAAATTCATTCATATATAACATTTATATCTTCAATTTGAAAATTATATTTCCCATCTCTAGATTGTGTTTTCTCATATTCCCCAATAATCTCTTTAGGAAGAGCTACTATAGGTGGATTAAGACGTAACCTTGATGATGAATTCAATCATCTAAAGACTTCAAATTCCACACATTAATTACAAATTATAATTTCATTCTCATTAAAATTAGATATTTTCAATATATTTTTAAATATCATATATTTAAAATATTATTTAAAAGTGGAGAATTATCATAATAATCATGCCTTTAAATATTTAATGCTTATATTTCATGATGTTAATTGATAGAAAAATCTTTATTTTGGTGAAAAATTTTCTAAGAGTCTTAACTAAATTATTTTATGGTGCTATGGAAATATCTAATTTTCCTAGAAAAAATGGATTATATAAAAGAGTGTGATGATCTAGAATCAAAAAATAGTTAGATAAATTTGAGGTTATTTTAATGTACATTAAAACATATATTTAAGAAATTAAACCATGATTTATGGTGATTTCATAAGTTAGGTATTCTCCCCTTTCCCTTTTCTTGGAAAATTCCATTAACAAATGGGGAATTGGTTTGAATAATTCCCCATTTCTAAATATTTCAAGCAATGGATAATAATTATTTATTTATTTCTATTGAATTCATTATCCTGATGACCCTTAACTCTACACATAAAAAAATCACATTCAACTAAAAAAATTTCTAAAATGTTTCCTTAAAAAATTATCACATGTTGGAAATTGCATCAGTCCCTTGTAGTTCTTTGACACAATTTCATTTAAGTGTTTAACCGTCCCATTTTTCTCATTACTTTCTTTGAAAAAATAAGATATATAAAATTATTTGTCTATTTTGACAGTACATAATAAAATTGCATCATATAACTAAAAAGTATTATAAAATAGTTCCCTTCAAAGGGTTTGATTAATCATATCAAATATATTTTTAATTTTTATTTCAAGACTATGTATGAAATATGAAGAACACCTAGCTAGTATTGTAATGGTAGACTCATACATCATAGAAATTTCCTTTCCCTTTTTTCATTAGGTTGAAGAACATTTTATTCTTTTCAATTAATTTCTTATTAAGTAAATATTAATCAATGAAATTTATATAAAAATTAATCAATTAGATTTTTCCAATTTCTTATTCCTCTCTACTATTTGTGATAAATGACTACCATTGAACTACATAACCATTAAGAACATAAACTACATATTTTTTATTATCCTTTTGATTGCATCTTCAGGAAATAAATATCTTTTAGAATAACATAATCAGTTTCTTAGCTACTAAAATATTAGTAATGGCAATAAAATATATAGGCATTTTACAAATGAAATGATCCAATAATGGTTAATAATGTTTTTGAAAATGTTCTTGTTTATTATTCAGAACATGGGTTAGGTAACCAAATATGTAAATGATCTTATCATCTTCAAAAAAATTGTATAAGCATTCTCAACTAGAGAATATCTACATTGTCTATGAATATTGATAAAATTTCTTATGGTAACAACCATTTTAAAAAAATTGAATATATGAATTAGATAATATTATATCTTTTATTTCATAGTATCTAATTTAAAATATGGTGTAATAGTTATCATAAATAAAAATTTTATGCATAATTAATATTATAATCGTAAACACAGTTTATTTGGGAATATTCAAAAATAGTAAATATATTATCAAATATATCATAATTTTTTATAAATATAAAGTAAATTTCCCAAATCATATTCCCTGGGAGTTTGTATATAAGAGTGAAGTCTTATTCATAATCAGTGTGCAATAGTGAATATTCGGACAATTCTTTATCCTCCCTATTTAGAGTTATTAACCAAAGGTGAATTTATATCACAACACCATCAACTTGATATTATATATTAAAGGAATTAATTTTAAGGTAAATCAAATAATCTATAATTTTCCAAATCACTATGATGTTATCTTATACATATACCTATCGATGGAATATTTCATAGAGTAATGTTCTATAATATATTCTTTCCTGAATATTTTTCTTCAAATTTATACTACACATTTTCTAATACAAACTGAGAGAACCCAGATCTAGTGTCTACGTTATTACATTAACATAATATACAATGGGTCAAATCAACATTGACCGATCAGTTTATAAGTATTTAAGAACAAAATATATTGTGGACTCCCAATTTAAATAAGAGATAAAATAAAAAAATATAAAATATTTTCCCTACTTTAAACTAATCCAATGTCTTATTCTTCATATCATTTTGATTGGAAAAAAATAATAGGGAGGAAAAAATTATTAGTAAGCATTTCATATAGTGGAATTTATTAGGATTATTTAAGGAATAATAAAATCATAGTTATATATAACTGAAAACACATGCCACTTAATTAATACCAAATATATCTATAGAAAATAAAAATGAACTCATATCATGGATAATAATAACTAAATTAAAAATGTTGGAAATTTATAATTTTGGATGTCTTGATTAAAGAATTGTGATATAATATTTTCAAATATGGATAGGTATACTTAAAAACCCATTTAATATGTCTAGGAATTGGTTTATCACATATGACATGTTTATCCATTGAGGGGATGTAAATAACCAGTACTACCCTTATCTTATTATCTAATTCATTCCTCAAATATTTAATTGTATATTTAGATGATAAAAATAATCTTTATCAATATATTTCAATATTGAGTAAAAATAATAAATATTATTATATTCACATTCAATCAAAAAGATTATTGCAAAAAATAATATGTAGAAATGGTGTATAGTTAAAGTAATTAGCATATACATGATATATATATAGATATATATTTGTATATACATGTAATAGAAATTTAATATATGACGAAATATGATGAAATTAAATTGAATTATTTAAATGAAATTGAATAAAAATCAATAAATATATGTGATATGGCCTTTAATTTTTCAGAAAATTATATTTACCATTAAAATCATATCTTTTAAAAAATTGATAAAAATTGAAGATAAATATTTAAAATAAAAAATTCATTAAATAATTTTGTCTGTAGAATATTTATAAACATGTAGAAAAGGATAAATAATGTAAAATAATTATGCTATTCAGAAAATATTTTACCTCCATATACATTTAAAAACATTCCTTTCGACTTTTTGAAAATAACATAAAAAAGGATCCTTTTAGAAAAAAATGTAAATATTACTTTTAAATAATTTAAATGAATTCAAAGATGAAATATTATGACCTTAATAATTTATTTTGTTAAATAAAAAATGTATTTTTTAAAATAATGTTTGAAAAGTATGGATATAGAAGAAAAATAATTTGGAATAAGAAGAAAAATATGATTTTATTATGTTATGAACATTTCATTTCTTGATTCAATTACCAAAGAGACAAATTGTTAAAAAACATTAAAAATCGAAAAATATCAATAGGATAAGAAAATATCTTTTTTATGAGGGATAGATTATAATATTCCCACAATAAGAATATATGCAATCCCAAAAAATTGAGATGGTAAATTGTAACACCATAAGATTTCTGAATTGAAACATAATGTTTGATAGTGAAGGATAATGTAATACACAAATAATGTTTGATTTATATTTCCCCTTAGATAAATGTAGTCACTTCCATTACTTGTAATACACACAACCATGAGTTTAATAGAATCTTAAAATAGTATACTGATATAACATAGCCATTAAATTTGAAGGTATGAATAATAATAAATAAATTATAAATAATATATGTATTAAAAATTTATAAAATAAATTAAACCATTATATATTGATACAAAATAAAATAAAAATCATATTTTTTTTCTCAAAAAAAGTATTTTTCTAAACGGCATTTTGTTTCAAATTGACCAAATACATTAAAATCAAATTTTACCTATTTTATAATATTTATTTTCAAAACTGAAATTAATTTTTTAAATTATAATTTTAAATTTATCTTACAGTGAATTTTCAAGAATTTTATGAAAAGAATAATTTTTTGATAAATAGAGAGAAATATTGGTATTTATTGATTTTTTTTAATTTTAAATCATTCAAGGTTCCCATTTTGATTTGAAACTGATTTAAAAGTAAAATTAGTTCAATTATAATATAATAAATTAAATTCAGGTCAATGAAATAAATTTCATATTGAATTTCTATATTAAAAAATTTTACACTAATGATAATTTTCTCATTATAAAACCATTTTTTCATCGCGTCTGTGGGTTGAACATTAAATTATATTTTTCCCCAAATGTTAGTTGAATTAAATGAAATTTAATAAATAGTTTTAATAAAAATAATTAATATTATTCAATATGTTTAACATATTTTTTCATCAAAATTATTAAAATATAATAAATGAATTAATGTGATTAAGGTTAAAATGATGTTTTGGACATTACATGTGTTTGTGTTAAAATTAATTTCCCACATAGATAAAAATTTTATAGGATAAATTAGATTTAATATTTACAATCAATTTATAAAAATTATATAACATGTATCGTTTTATTATATTATTAATAGACAACTTACTTTGGTTAACAAAACTATTTACAATAGTGAAAACAAAAAAGGTAAAAGTGAGTAAAGTTAAAGGCTCTGGAATAACATGTTTAGAAAATTTGTTTTTTATAGTGGTTTAGATCGACTATATTTTACACCAATCCATTAGTTTTAAATTTTGCAGTAATATGGGTAGAGAGTGACTTCCCATTATTGAATAGTTTTGTGTATTTACAACAGATATCACCCCTCTAGAATTATAAAATAAAACTCACACCCCTTAGTTATTGACACATATAAATACCATTGGATTGAAAAAAACCTATTAAAATATCTCCCCAACATCCTTATATACATTTATAGAGATTCTAGTCTTCCCAAAACACCAACCCTAGGGTCCTTAATAGGAGATCCAAAGATGTTTTGTCAAAGAGAAGGCAATCACTTTAAAAAAGATATTTATTTTTTATTTCTTATCGTAATTTTTTTTGTTATGTATAAAAAGATTAAATAAAATAAAAAATTTTATTTAATATACTTATATGTTATTATTTTAATTTAATCACCAATAATTATCTCCTCTTCTATCAAATTGGAAACAAAATTATCGATCATGTGTACGGAGGACTACCACATTGAAAATAAATCTAAATATTTTTGCATCAACACTTCACATAGTTGGATATAATGATATATTCCTTATATATATATATATAATATTTATGATATAATTATTATTATGGAATTATAATATCACATATAACTTCTTACATTCCTTTCTGTTTAAATTACGATAACGTCACTCATTTGTTTGGTGGATTACTGCCTCACAAAGGGATATGATTTTTTTACTTATACTTTAAATAGAATTTAAAGAGGATAAATTTAATTAATATATGTTATATATAGGTCATGATATTTATTATATAAAGTTAATTTTTCAACCACTATATTTCTCTTTCACTAGTTAAGTGAATGATATCGCCGCTAGTGTGTACGTATGACCTATTGTCTCTATGAAGAGATATGATTCATTTTCCATGTCATCATTCACGAATGATTATAAAAATCAATCAAATTAGAAAATATTATATTTATAACATTAATATAATTCTATAGATTATTTATCTATATCCTATGTACAAGAACTGAAAATTTCATAACAACACATTAATGGGAAAACAAGGCAATTAACATTCAAAGCAATGAAAGTAATGAAATATTATTTACAAATGGTTGGTAAAATGTTATAATAGGAACATATATTCTATTATAAATAGTAATATTGTTCTTTTAAAAATTAATAACATTATTAAATCCATTATACAAGTGGTTAAAAAATGTTCAACCAATGGGAAACATAAGTTAATGGATTTCGTTTCGATTTCCATTCCATCAAGATATATTTATTAATATTAACATATTCACATTTTTTTGGTTTATATAATACCACTTTTATGTATTAAATATGAATATATATTTATTAATTATGTTTAATGCTAAAATTCATGTTTATGTTTTTATGGGGTACAATTTAAATGTTACCGAAGTTGTAAGAATCTATTTTACACTATTAAATTCTTTTAGGATTGCTATTATTTTTGTTAAAGGAGTCTTATCATTTATCATTCACAAGATCCAATAATTTAAATATCCACATTCATGTATTATGAATATGATTATTTACTAAATCATATAACATTTTCATATATGGTGTTTACTTTAAATGTTATTTGATTAACTTGGTAAATATTAATAAATCTATATTATTTACTAAATATGGATATTCGATGATAAGTAATATTGTTTATAAATTAAATCAATCATTCAATGTATGATTAGTGGTTTAGACATGTAGTGATGGATGTGGACCAAAATTATGTATCCTCTTGATGTATCAACAATTCTCACGAGAAAAAAAAGTTGAAACAATTGAGTGATTTTTTACCCATAATTTTAAATTGTCTTCTAAAAGATCTTGAAAGTGGACGTATTACGATGATTGAGATCATGAATTAGAATGATTTAGAATTTAACTCATTTAGAATTAAATTATTATTATTATCCATGATCTTTTATCATTGATATTATCTATGTATTAATTTTATTCTAGTTTAGTGATTGAATGGAATGTGTTTTGAATTATTTATTATTCTATATCAATTTGCCTTATCTAATCATCATAGTAAGGTTGTTGATAAAATGGAATATGTGTCCAGATATTTATCACTATACATTTATTATTAATTATGGATTATGATTTATTTATTCATGATACGTTCTTTTATATTTACTTATAATAATAATTTTATATTACCCTTATTTTGTTTTTGTTCCCCATGATATGAATAACATTTATTTAAATTAGTTTCATGTATTATAAATTTATTTATTACTATGTTATATGTTTTCTCCGAAATGTGAAATTGGAATCATGTATTTATTTGTTTCTTAAAGGATTATAACCTATTTGGCCCTTTGGGATTTGACCCCTTGTATCAATACCAATGTAATAAAGTAGACAATGGCTCCCAAAAACTAGATTCAGGGTAATTACAGTTTTTATTAGAGAAATTTTTGTAGAAACCATGAGAAATAGATTTAAGAAAGCATAGATTAGGGAATATAAACCTATGATGTAAATTAAATATAAGCATACTGTTTTGGTAAGTTAGTGATTATGTGTGTTTTCCTTGAAATAAATCCATATATAGATAATACATGTGGATGTGGTTTTTTCCTCAATGTACCTAGGTGTATTAAATCCAAAAAAGAAAATTCATCATTGACATGATAATTTCATTGTAAATAATAATGCACTTTACTATGCACAAGGTTTGATACTCCTATATAATATTCTTAGGATGACACACATTTTCTTAACAAACCACTATATAGGACTTTAATAGATAATGAAAATGAATGATTTAGATTAAACCTAGGGTATATTAGGATGATATTTCTATATTTAATTATATATTAAAATCATAGATAATATTTTTTATGGTTTTAAATGATTGAATTCAAAGATGAGTGAGAGTATTTTGAGATAAATTTATTGTAAAAACCCTTGGGATTAGTATGTGTTTAAGTAAAATGTTATTTGAGTAATAATGCATTTACTTTTTTTTTGTAATTGAGGTTAATGTAATGATAATTATTATGGTTAATATGTTAATTGATGTCAAATGAATTAAGATTATCCAATTTCATAGAATCATGTGATCTATTAGAATTTTATTTTAATACTTGAAGCATAAAAATTCATCTTCAGTACTCATAGTTTGGATTAAAATATGAGATTATGGTGGAAATTGATTAAAGTTTAAAATTCCTATTATCAATTAAGTATATTTTCTTGTGATCTTAGACTATAAAATAATTCATTGATATTTGGAAATGGATCCTGAAACAAAAAATTTATCCTATTACATTTGTATTTGAGGAATCAATGGTATTTTGACTCATCAAATATATATTGTTTTCTTGTTGTTGAAATTTTACTAATAATTAACATAATTTTTATTAATGACCTATATTATCCTTAAACATTATCTGAGAATTCTTATTTTCATCCAAGTCCATATGTTCACTCCTCGCATATATTCTCCAACATCAAAAACTAGTTATGTGTTAGTTAAGATATTTTTTTTTGTATTTCCAAATTTTTCTAGGAAGTTATGTTAACCCCCTTTATGATGTGATGTTTTTGAAAAGTAATTCTCAGTTAGAAATCCATTGACTTCCGAGAACAAATTAAAATTGTGAAGATGTAATTTAGTGAAGCTGGGGAGAATGTAACGCCAAAATATTTTAAAATAGAAATATAATATTCAATAGAATAAACTAAATGAAACACCTATACTAGAAGATAATATATAATCATAAGAATTTATGATATATATTTCTTTTTAAATAAATTAAATCTATTTAAAAAATTATGATACATGCATCCCTGAGTTTAAGAGAACCATAAAATATTCTAATTTTATAACCTAGCAATTAAATTATATGGTATGTATATTACTAACAAAATTATTAAAATTATATGGTTTTAAAATTTATAAAAACAATTAAATAGATATCTATTTTTTACAAGTAAAATAAGAATCGTTTTAAATAAAAAGATATGTTTTTTAAAATACTATATTTTTATAAAAGGAAGCTTCATTGAATTTTTATACCATACATTAAATTAATTTTTATTACTATTAGAATATTTATTTTAAAAAATTAAATTCATTTTTGAAATCATTATGTAAGAAATTCTCATAGAGTTAAATTTTTTTAATTTTTTTAAAAGATTAATTTTTTGATGAATAGTTAAAAATAGTGGTTTTTATTGAAACATTCATTTTTATTTAAATCATTTAAGGATTCAATTTTTAATTTCATTTAAAAAAATTAAATTATAAAATTAAATTATAATAAAACAATTTAGGCCAATTTAATCAATTTTATATTGAAATTTTATACTAAAACATTCTATTTTTATGAGAATTTTATCTTTACAAAAATGTTTTTTCATCACATCTGTATTATTAATATTCAATTTAAAATTTAAAATTATATGAGTTGAATTTGATAAAATGAAATACATATTTGAGATCAGAATAAAAAATATTTTTTAATATGTTCAATTTTATTTTTTTTCATAATAATTATGAAAAAAATAAGAAATTTATTATTGTAGTCAAGGTTAAAATGAGGTTGTACGCATTACATTCACTTATCTAAAAATTAATATTCCAGACACATGGAAAATTTATTTCATAAATTGTAATTATTATTTATAATTAGTGGTTCTATATTATCTAATAAGAATTATTTTATTTTATTATTAATGGATAAATTAAAAAATTGAGAAAAAGTAATTAGCATAGTGAAAAAATGGTAAATGTGTGTAAACTTAAAGTATAAATAATAACATGTTTAAAAAATGTGTTTTTGTGTGTGTTTTTTATAAAATTTATCATCAAACCAATAAATTAATTATCAATTTTTTGGAAGAAGGGGTGAGTTTCACTTCACATTATTGAATTCTGTAGGGTATTTATAAAAAATCCACTCCTCATGAATTATAGAAGGGAACTCAATACCCTAACTTATTGAAACATATTATGACCTTTAGAATAAAAAATTAAAAGCAAATTCTCTCCCAAAAATTATTAAAAAAAATTTAGAGTAACTTTTCTTCCAAAAACCAACCCCAAGGTCCTTAAGAGGAGATCAAAATAATGTTTCTCTAAGAGAATGTAGTCATCTTAACAAAGCTCACTGTTTATTATTGTTCTTTTATAAACAAAAATTATTTATTAACACTTATAGTATAATTAATCTATTTTATATCATATACTGATATTTAATTGTGTTAATGTAATAATATATATACATATCCTATTATTTGATAGTGTGTACGATGGACCACCGCCTCATGGACCGATGTAAGTCATTTTCAACAAACATATCTCATTGTTATATATAATTATGGATTTAATAAATATATATTATTTACGATGTTATTATATTCCTTGAATTATAATATCACATATAACTTCTTAAATTTTGTTTTGTTTAGTAGATGATAACGTCACTCGTCTCTACACTGGACTACCCCCTCACAAAGTGATACAATTTGTTTTTCACTTGTGATATAAATGGAAGATAATAATGATATATTTAAGGAATATATGTGAAATATATTAAATTATATTTAAAATTTAAAATTAATATATCATCCAATTCAATACTCTTTTATTCATTAAAGGAATGATATCATCGCTTGTGCGTACATATGATCCACCATCTGCATGAAATGTTATGATTCATTTTCCATGTACAAATATAATAATGAATCTAAAAATGGATATAATGAGAAAATATGATATTTATAACATTAATATAATTCTAGATATGATGGATCAATATACTATAGAAAATAACTAGATTATTAATTACAAAACACACATAATAAAATAAGGTAATTAACACTCGAAACAATAAAAATAATGAAATATTATTAAAAAATGTTTGGTAAAATGTTGTAAAAGGTTCATATATGATATTATAAATAAAAATATGATGGTGGTATAAATTAATAAAATACATAAAACCATTATACATGTGTTTTATAAACATTCATCTAAAGGAAATTATAAGGTAAGATATCTCATCTCAATTTCCATTCCATTTAGACATATTTGTTAATATGAAACTATTAACATTTATGTGGATTATATACTGAATATTTTATGTATTAAACATGAATAAATATTCATTAAAGATGTTTAATGTTACAATTTATGTTTATTCTTTTTATGGGTTAAATTTAAATTTTATTTAAGTGGTAAGAATCTATTATATAATATAACTTTCCATTAGTATTGATTTTATTTTCATTTAAGGAATATTATAATTTATCTTCCATAAGATACAATAAATTAAATATATAAATTATTATATCAGGGATATTATTACTTCATTTATCTTATACGGTTATTACATACAGTTTTTTACGTTGATTAATATTTTATTAACTGTGGAGATGTTTATAAATCTATTTCCATTACTCAATAATGATTTTGGATAAAAAGAAATATTTTTTATAAATTATATCAATTATTTGATATATGGGGAATGTTTTTTACATGTAGTGATATTTGGGTCCCAAAATTATATATCCTATATATTCATGGATATGTCTCATGAGACAAATTGGTTGGACAAATTAAGTTAATTTTTACCCCTTTTTTCAAACTATCTTGGGAATTGTCTTAAAAATAGAGGTAACATGATGGTTGAGATCATGATATCCAATAATTAAGAATTTAATTAATTTAAAATTTATTTATTATTATAATCCATTTTATTTTCAAATTTATATTAACTGTATTTGAATTTCATTCCCAGTGTACAAATTAAATGATATGTATTTTCAGTTATTTATATTTCCATATCGATTAAGCCTTATCTATTCACGATAATCATGTTTTTAATTCAATGTAATGTGTGTTAATATATTTATCATTCCATATTTATAATACCTTATTGATTATAATTTATTTATTCATGATATCACCCAATATATGTAACTCTTACTGATCATTTGAGCTCTACCTTATTTTGATTTCTTTCCCTAGGATATGAAGAATATTTATTTTAATGAGGTTTATGGATGGAAAAGAATTTATTATGTTTTTTATATGTTTTAAACCTAATGAAAAAATTTTATAATGTATTTATTTGTTTTTTAATAATACAAAACTATTTTTCCCATTGATATTTCACCCCTTCGATATATACTAATGTAACAAATTATACACTAGAATCGTGTTACTAGAGTCGAGGTTGTTACAAAAAATGAATTATTACCTCATAGAAAACATTTAAATTGTTACCCCTTGAAAGATAAAAAATTAATTGAAAAATTAATTACAATGTATAAATATTTTTTCACATTATTCACATAAAATTGGATGAATGTACACCACAGAATAGAAAATATTTTCTTAATACCAAATATGTATCAATGGATTGTAAATTGAGATAAAATCTCTTAACCCATGCTTTAACATAGTTGAACATGTTTTAACTACCTATATAATAAATATAGATTTATTATAGAATAATAAAATAAATATGAATATCTATAATATCATATATGATTTACTTATACCATCTTAATAATTGTAAGTTACCAATATTTCATTTTTATCACTGTTTCAAGCACCAACCACTTCATTTTTCACGTATATTTTAATTTATTAGTTATTGTCATTGTTATATCATCAATATAATCTTAATAATTATATAAAAATAATTATTATTCCTTATATTCATATTTATAATCACATGTGTAAATAAGACATGATAAATGAATCACATAGCTTTGTGGAGGCGGTAGTCCAGAATTATACACGAGAAAAATTATCATTCTCCAACAGATATGTAAAAAATTGGTAAGTATAATTATATAATTTTATAATGAAAATAATTTCATAAATATAGTATATATTCCTTAGTTTCATCATAATGACCATCCATTTAATTTTGCGATGGAAAATAATTTTCATCTGTTAATAAGGTAGTAGTCCACTGTACACCCTAGAAATGGATTGTTTCCTATTTTATGGTAAAGGATATGGATAGATATTATGTAATAATGAAAACAAGAACTAAACATATGATAGAAATAGGTTTTATTATATTTCAATGGTTAGGACATAGTTGAATCTTCTAAAATAATAAGATAAATAAAAGGGATCTCTTAAGTTTGTTACCCCTTCTTTGAAAGATCTCCTTTTGTTCTTCTCTTAAGAACCATAGGGTTGGTATATTGGGAATACTAGAATATCTATAATTTCACTAAGGATGATTTGGATATATTTTTTATAGTTTATGTTGAGTTAAATATCTCATTATGTGTGAATAAGATAGGGGATGATGCACCCCTTTATAAGTGAGGTGGGTGGGACACTTTTTATTTTTCTATATTTTAAAATATTATTAATATTCATAGAAATATTTTCCAAAATTTATTCTAATTATATTTCAAAATAATATTTTTTATAAATAAATTCAACCAATCAGAATTAGGTAAGTTTTAACCCATTTTAACATTTATCTTTTATATTAACCCCTTGTAAACCTGTTTTACCATCACCATGGTAACTGATTCTTAGAGTTTATACAATTAAAAATGATTAAAAATTAAAGTGAAATTATTAAGAAATTTTTAAATTATATTTAAAAATATGTAAACCATTTAATAAAATTATATTCCTATAATAGTCCGAAATTAATTTAAATATAAACCCACAAATGTGACAAAAAACTAGTTTTCATAAAAATGCATTTTGAGAATAAAATTATACTAAATTAACAATATAACTATTAATATTAATTACATAAATGATAATTCAGATATTCATATATATAATATATAACTTTAATTTAAATCATTCATCGTTAGTGTTTGTTTTAGATAATTAAAAAGGAAAAATATTATTCACATAAAAAATATATTCTAAAAAATATATATTTTTTACTCTAAATGATATTGTCTTTATTTCTATAAAATTATCAATAAATTGTTGATTATTCATATTTTAAAATATTATTATCAGTAATTGTATGATTATTTAAGTTATACACTATAAATTACTCATAATAAATTATTTAAAAGCTATAATTTCAAAATACAATTCTAGTTTTTCTGACATAGTATATTAAAAATCAATACTCCTCCATGGAATTTAAATTTATTATGACATGAAATATTATTATGTTAATTATAATATATTATCATTTAAATAAAATCTTCACTTACTGTAATTTATTCTTGGGTGTTACACATGAGGCTTGCATCATCATTTTTCATCAATTCTTTTTAAGCAGGTTAGATGGACATATAGTCCCTCATTCCTTGTATAGCCTACTTTCAACTTTCATAAAAATAATACCTAGTATTTTGTTCCAAACGTTAATAAAAAACACCAAAAATTTTATTTATTCATTTGGAATAACTAATTTCCATTTAGGACTATCATTTTTTTATGATTTATCTATATGTTTATTGATTTCTAATTAATATATCATTTTATTTTCTTTAGTTCTTCTTTAAAAAATGTCTTATTTATATTATCCTATAAATTATCTTAAATTCAACACCTTATGGAATATTTATAGATTGTATATTCCTGTATTATTTAGAACTATAATTCTGATGATCACACCTATAATAAATTTCATTGATCAAATCATATTTTTTTGTTGGAGGATTAGATCAATCCATAGTCTCATCTTTCTTTATTTTCAAATGTATTCTCATATACATAGTATATCTCACCCTTGGTTCATGAATCTTACCTATTAATGAAATATTATTATATCAGGAGAAGTATTTGTATCCAAATTCTATATTGATCAAGTAATATTATATAATAATTCATTTCTTATATTGATGATATTTCTATCTAAAAAATTGTTTATGTCATCCTTTTATAAATTAAGAATGTTATTTCTATATGTAAATGGTGATATTTAGGTACTCCTTGCCTTATTTATTTTCTAATATTTTTTATCACTTATTTTCTTGGTCTAAAATGGTTTATATTTTGTTTTAAACATGCAGAGTTAGAGATAACTATTTTACATAATGAATGATTAGAGGCATTCATAACTTATTTCAATAAACTATTATTTTATAAGGCATGATATGATTTAGATTTTATCTAAATTAACTGGTTGAATTCATTTTGTATCATTTTTAAATAATTTTTAGAATTAAGTAACATTGATTATATTTATCACATTTATTATTCTCTTGTAACCATTTTGACTCAAATCCCACACTAGATTTTATTGAATAATGATATTTATTTTAAATTATTGTATCTCATAAACATTCTTGTATTATTTATTTACTTAAATATATTTATATTCGATTATTTTTCATTTTATTTTACCATAATCCTCATCTCCTTTTATTTTCTTTTTTTCTTTATACAGTGTTTTACTTCATCCTCCAACATATACACTATCTTTTTTGGTCTATATTCATCATCATCACTATATGAATTATCAATAAGAGTTTAAAATGGGCACTAAAATCAGGGAGCATCTCAATGTCTTCATCTTTTGATTTGATTATTGATGAGAATTCAACTTGTTGTTATTTTATCATAAAAATGTTTCTTCACATCTAGCGAACTTCTTAATTACACTAGAATTGGTTGATCCTCTTGTTATTTTACCCAAATTTTGTTTCATATATGTTTCCCTGTCATATCCTATTGGTTCATATTCCAATGTTTTTTTGTAATGATAATTGAAAAATGTATAATCCCATTACAACTATAATAGTTTGTTAGATTTTTTATCTTATTGAATCATTCCATAAAAAATCTTATTTGATTTAAGATAAATAGATATACTGAAATATTCATCACCTTCATCGTCGTTAGAATAAATTTATTCATAAACATCTATATCTATAATTTTAAGCATACTCCTTTATTCAAAATCCTTTTAATAATTAATATTTTTTTCAAAAAATGTATTTTTTTTCATTTTATAAACAATGAGAATATTTTTTAATTCATCAAATAAATGGACCTCCGTATATTTGAATGTTTAAATCATAGGATAAAACCTTTCTATAAATTTTCTCATCATATTTTTCATAATTGTAGTATCATTTAATTTTATTCAAAATCCTTTGATGGTTTTGAAATTTAACTAACTATAGTAATTGAGTAAATAATGATCTCTCCATTGGATATTTAAATATCTATTAATATATATATCCAAATTATAAATTTCTATTTCTTTAATTTTTTTTTTCATAACCACTTTTCAATCTATCTTATGTATTCATTCTAGTTTAAAGTCCCATTGATTTTTATGTATATTTAATCTAAAGGATCTATAAAAATGGAATTTGGGGAATCAAATTTAACATTCACATTAATCTTATCAAAAAGTACATTTTTACACCCTTAATATTGGGTGGATACCCCAATATTTTTACATATCTTAAATTAAGTCCAAGTTGAAGAAGGTAGGGAAATATCCTATTCTTTAAAAACTGATAGTTTTTCAAAAAAGTATAAACACTGCTATCATTCTTAAATTTAATATTATTAATTTTTAAAAATAATTTAAAAATAATAGAGGAAATATACATTATATTTATTAGTAATTATAGTGTATAAATTTTGTTACATCATTAAGATGGGGGTGAATATGTTTTCCTATTGTTATTTCATTCTTTTCTTAATTAAACCTATGTTATTAATTGAGATAAAAACCATAACATTACTTGTATCATAGACTCAATTTTATATTCTAGAATGTAAATGTTACAAGATACAATTTTAATAAATGTTTAAAATTGATGATATATTCGACTATTTATTGTGATGGGTTATCTACACCCAATTAACAAATAATGACAAATAAACACAAGTGGTTAAACTATGAATCTTCCCAATCCTATAACAATTAAGTCACGTTATCCCACTTCAATATTCCCCCAATAAAAAATGTTATATCACTATCATTATAACAAATATCAATTGATAAAAAATAAATATTTCTCCTTTATTCATTTTTCTTTTGCAACGTAAATTTAAAACTTCCACCTATACCCTTCTGGATCATCAAACTTCATGAACTCACTTATTCAGGAACTTCACTTTTATATAATCACTTTTAGATAATCTAGTTATTTTCAATAAATTTTGATTATCAATGATCTAGTTAATTTTTTAATCCATTGAATTCTTGATCACTTTACATTTACACCTTCTTATCTAATAAATTATGACTTTAGTATCATTTTCTTAATCTATTTAATACAATAGAGTATAAACATCTTAGTTTATACGATATTAATCTTCAAAATGTTTTTTATATATCACCATAGTAATGAATATTTGAAATATTAATTCCATATTAGAAATAATGGAAATATATACAATTATCATCTCCACATCCTTCTCATTCAACTCTAATCAATAGTTTAAAAAAAGCTCTCATATTATTACTCTAATAATTATCATTCAAATAAAACTTAATACTTAATGTTTATTTATAATCTTTAAATATCTTTTAAATATATATCATTTAAATATTTTAATTCTCCATCCTTTTGTGCATATATCCATTCATAATCATATTGTACTGTGGATCATGGAATGAAAGGATTCTCAATAGTTTTTACCATGAATCATATTACACATGAGTAATCTAGACATTTTAATCCAAAATGGAGAAAATTGCTGCATTGTATGATATAATATCATTCTTAAAAAACCTTATTCTAGAGATTATCATATATTTTGTTCCTGTAAAGTTCTTTAAAGGAATAGTAAGTCCTAAAATGTCCATATGAATTATTATTTCCATTTCTAGATCCAACCTCACACAAAAGGATTATTAATTCAATTAAAAATCTTAAAAAGTCTATAAAGAGTCATACAATGTCCTTAGGAAGTTATAAAAAGTACATAAAGCATAATTAATCCATCGAAAAAATATTATGAAATATTTTAAAAGCCTTAATATGTCACAAAAATGTATTATATGATTTAAATAATTTCATATGAACTTATTGAAATTCACATGATATCTATAGCACCCGAATGTCTTTATGAAATATTTTCATTAAATATTTTTAATTATTCAATATATTTCATTGCACACAATCATGAGTTTCATAAAACCACAAGACACCTTTAGTATAAAATTACCATTTTAACCTAGATGTTAGATTAGAATGAAAAAATATTACAAACTTATGAAAATGTATGGTGAAGTCATTCGCTACAAATTATTGATGAAAAATATAAATCAATTATATAATTGAATTTCTAAATTTATAAATTGAGTTAATTACTATTAGTAAATGAAATTAATAAAATATATATGTTATATACTTAATAAAATATTTTTTTATGTTCATCCAATAGATATTCCTATCAAAGGGTTTGAAGAAACCCTATTTAATGTATAAAAACTTATATTTTTCAAAATGGTAATTTTCTGCATTTTAATGGAGAACCCCTTTTAAATTAATATATTAACACATTAATAATTTTTATATTACAACATAAAAATTTTCCTTTGATGTAGGATATAAAAATTTACTTTGGATGAATTTTATTATTTTTATGATAACTTTCAATTTTTAATGAATAGTAAAAATACATTAATTTTTAATTGAAAACTTTTTTCATCAAAATAATTTATATTGTTCAATAACAATATTGAATGGTTTTAAATTATAAATAGAGTATATTTTTATTATTAAATATAATTTATTTTATTACCATTAATTTTACATTGAATTTAGATTTAAAAACAGTTCATTCTTTTGCAATGATCTAACTTTTAAAACTCATTATCTCTTTATGACAAAGAGATTAATTTTAAATTAATTTCTGAAACTTATGTGTTTTGAATTTTGAAAAAATTATTCCATATTTGTAATAAATATTTCCAAAATATTAATATATCAGAATTCTATTTTGGGGGATTATGAATAGTAACATTAGTAATTTTTTTAATATGGTAAAAGGGTATATTGGGTAATTAAGGGTAATAATACTATTATAAAATTACACTAAAAATTTTCTTGATATTATTGGATGAGTGTGTTTCTACCTAAATAATCCTTCGGTATAAATTATATCCGTTGGAAGCCAATTGGATGGGATTAGGTCATTTAATTTATTTTTATTTAAAGAAATGTTAAATATGTCTCCCTCAAATTTTAATAAATAAATCATTTTTATATAAGGTTACACATAAGATAAATAAGAATATAAATACTCATTTAAAATATAAATTGGTATTATTTTTCATGGTAATTGATTTTTAATTTTTTTAGAAATAAATAATTACTTTATATACTTATTCTTTGATGATGTCAAAATTAATTAATTGATGAGAAATAAATAAAACAATTTACATTAAAATGAAAATAATGATAAAAATACACAAACACTTGACTAAATCTTATTTTTTGATTATTTATAGACCATAACTATTCAAGGTTAGAGTTATTGGCCATTTGGAGCCTTATAAAAGTTATTGTGACACGTATATTATTTTACATAAAGTGATGCTAAAGTTGTCACATTAATAATTTATTAAGTTTAATATTTTTAAGGTTTTATTTTATAAAAAATAGATTCAATGAAAAATATTATTTTTAAATATAGTATTTTATCTTCATAATATTATTTTATTTTTAATTTTTATTCAAGAAATACGTATATTATATAATTAAAAAAATATGTAATAATTATTTTATTAATATAGATAACAAATAAATTTAACTAAAAATATTCAAATAAATTTAATTTGGTATAATTAATATTTATAATGAATTTTATATATTAAATTGACCTCTTAGGAATATAATAAAAAAGTTTGTTCTAATTTTAATTATTATCTTATTATTTTTAAAAATCAATGAATGCAATAGTGTCAAAATTAACACTGTCAACTATTTATCAAAATAATGTTTTATTAAATTATTTAAAACCCATAATTTTTTAAAATATATATAATTATTACTATATGGTCTATAATGTTATATGTTACTTATTTATGGTCTTATTGACATAAAATAAGTAAATATTTCACCCTTTTAATATTAAAATATTAGTTACCCATGTAAACAAATAAATAGAACAAATATGTGTTAATTAAAATGATAAGGTATAAATTTAGAGAAATATTTGTATGAAATATATTGGTTGATGAGATTAAAACCCTATAGAATATCATATTATAAATTGGGATATTTTTGAGATTTTTTGATGGGTTTTGAGTTTATTATAAATTAATATTTTTAGAGATCCCAAAAATGCCCCTCACCACAATTATAAATGGTAACCTCCTCCCTCGCCTATTCACTTCCTTTGTAGCCTTAAAACTCAGACATAACCTACCCTTTTACTTTATCAACTTCCCTAGTTACATTTTTTAAGTTATGGTCTTCTTTGAAGACTAACTCTAGTGCTCTAAGAGAATATTTAGAAGAAACATGTCGAGGTAGAGGTAATCTCCTATACTGATTCTTTCAAACTTATATCTTATTCTACTCCCTATTCATGAATTCTATTATTATAAAGTTAGAAAATTAATATAAATTATATACTTAAATGGTATTATGATCATGTAACAACAATAGTACACTTTCTATTCATCCTTTAAAAAATGAAATCACTATGCGTGCGTACGTACGACTTACCATCTCTACGCCGTGGAATAATCTGTTTTTCACCACCAACTTACATATAAGAGTATAATGATGAAAATAATAAATATATATGATTATTATAACATTATTATGAAATATTATAAACAATTAAATTCGATACCATTAAATAATTATGGGAATAATATCATTGCTCATGCGTACGTACTACATACCCTCTCCAAGAATCAATGTGATTCATTCTATATTATATTCATTAAAGCATGATTATAAAAATGTATAGAATTAATAACTATGATATGTATAATTTTAATATCATTTTGTATGGATATATATATTACCTATGAAGGATAATATCTACTTATTCAATAGAACATGCATGTAAAAATGAAGCAGTTAATACCCGAATAACAAGTAATAATGAAATGTTATTAACAAATGGATAATAATATGATCATATATCATATCATATAAATTAATATGACTCTAAAATAATTCATTGAAATTATTTAAATCATTATACATGAGGTTCTAATATATACAAAGTAAATTGGACCTAAGGTAAGGGGTAATTTCACAATCTCATTGTTATCTGAGATTTTTTATACATAAGTATTTTGTGGGGTATATTTATCATCCATGTCAATGTTTCCAAAATAAGAAATATTACTTATATTATTCCCAAAAATTTCAAATTAAATTTTACCCATTAGTGAATTTTTATTAAATGGTATGAAATTATTCTTTTGTCATTATTCGATATGAGGTACTTTTTTACTGTTCCAGAAAAAGTACAAGAATAATGTTTTTTTACTTATAATTTATCAATGGATTTTAAAATTTCCATAACATATTATTTCTATGAATATTCGTGTATATTATTTCAATTTTATTTTCAAAAAAATTATATTCTTTTAAAATTGTGTGTAATTTTGAGAAAAGAAAACATTTTTGAAGAAGAAAGGATATTTTCCCCAAGAATTAATTTCATGTGTTATATCAAAATTATTTTCCATATATGTTGGAATTATATTACAGTGTTATGTTTCAAGTATAATATCCTTATTTTTCCTATGGTTTTATTTATTTTATATATTGTGGTTTATGAAATCCATATTTTTACATAGATTTTCCAATGGTGGAATGATGTTTAAAGAACCCATTTTTTCCTTGGGTTATGATGAATGATTTATGTTATTATAGAACAAAAAAATGAATTCATTATGAGATGGGTGGGACTTATATCTCCCTACAATGAATAGGGTAATTATTTATATCTCATTATATAGAAATGGATGTAATAGTAAATAATCTCGGTTCAGTAATACATAGTTGAACGAGTAGTGAACTCGGTTCAGTAGTGTACTTTGTCTGCTATGATAGTCTTCGAAATGAGACTTGAATAATATGAAATGATTTTCGTTGCTTTTGTGTATTCTAAAAACTTCATGCCTTATATTATGACATTTTTATTATGTTCATTTATTCTTATTAACTTTCATAATTTATCTCCTGGAATGATATCATAATCTTTCATAAACTGGATAAGTTTTTTAAATGTTATCTTCTTATTTATTATTTCCTATGGCATGACTGATATCTCCCTTATTTACCATTACTGATCATATGAGCTCACCATTTTATTTGTCTCTTTTATCCAGGTCATAAATAATGGTATTAACTAAGATATGTTAAAAGGGTTCTAGTTATGACGAAATAAATTGGGGACTATGAAGATGTATTATGACCCTGTTGTTTATGTTTCTTAGTTTCTAAACACACTATACCTATACAGTCCTACTATGGATTTTTTTTATTTGGTAATGGTTATTCTTCAACTTTGAAGTAATATCAATGTATGTAAATTATGGGTCATTATAGTTGGTATTAGAGGAAAGGTATAGTTATCCTTCGGAAAATAGGATGAGAAATACTTAGTAAGAATCCAAAAGATATGTAGAAGTATAGGTCAAAATCATATTGTTTTAGAAATGATCACGAATATCCAAGGATAAAACCTAAAGTGTTCTAAATTGAAATTTTATTCTTGATTATGTGGTTTTCCCATTACGATTAGTGTTTCTCACACTATGCTTCTTAGTTTTAGTCAATGGTTGGAACCCAAAGGAACCATGTTAATGCTAAATGCAACAAGAAATGTAATGATTGTTCACATGAGAAACCAAATTCTATGGGAAATGGAATGAAAAATCTTATATCTAAGATCACACAACTTTATCAAGATATAAATCATACAGGACTACAAAACAAGTAGAGGGAACAACATTATGTTGAGTCCTTCATGAGGCAGTGCCCACCTTCTTTCAGACGGTCTTTAGATTCATTAGTAGTAGAAAAATGGTTCATTACAATTGAAAAGATATTTTTATTTCATCAATGTTCATAACATTAAAAATAAATCTCATCATTCCATTGTTTGGATGGTGTAGCAGATTAATTTTGGAACCTTATCAAGAATATGAGGAAAATAGATGAAATTGAATCCATGGAATCTGTCAACTTCATGAACTTATTTTGCAATAAGCACTTTCTTCATATTATTATAAAAAATAAATAGAAGGACTTCCATGAACTTAATCGAAAGCACGATGAATTCATTGGTACCTAAAAAGAAAATTTTGCAAGACATGAAAGGTACACTTCTGGATTTATTATCCAACCCGAGGGTAAAATTGTTTGATTCTTTATTGGCTTAAAACAAAGTCTCTGAAGGGAATTATCCATAAGGGACTTCAGTACCTAAGAAAAAATCATATGATGTGCTCTAAATGTTGAGATGGATATTCAAGTAACCCATCAGTCTGATGGTTTTAATAATAATATTAAAATGGAATTCAAGGGAAAATTTAACAACCACAATAAAAAGAAGACGATCTTTCCATATGATCAATGTGTTGAAATAAACATGGGGAAAATTGTTTTAAAGGGATTAGTAAATTTTTTAAGTGTTTAAAATATGGTCATTGGGTAGCTGAATTCTAAAGTAATGGTAAAAATATGTCTAATGATGAGAATAGAGAAAAGGCTACACAAAATGAACCTCCTACACATCAATGTTACATGTGTAAGGAAATGGAGAATTATGCCAACCAATGCCCTAATCCAGGGGTTATTGATGATGATCAATGTTAACAAACTCTTAAGGTGACAGAAAAATGAATGTCACATGGGATCACTATTAGTGATGTAGAGTATGATAATGAAGTGGTGAAAAGTACACTTACTATACAATCTAAAATATAAAATGATTAATTTGATTCTAGATCCACCCACTGTTTTATTTACGAATAATTTTCTAAGGGTATTACCATATAACCACAACAATTAGATGTTGAGTTATCTATGGAAGATCGTAATGGAATAACTGTCACAAAAAGAGTTTATAATTCCTCTACGGTTGAAGTTTACGGGAAAGTACATCCTTAAAATATTATGATCCTTCCAATAGTGTAATTTTTGGTGATTCTTAGAATGTATTAGCTTTCTCTATATAGAGCTCATTTCACGACCCATCCCTCAGGGCCCATGCCATTACATCCCTGAGCCCACCATCCACAGGCTAGGGGCTGGAGACTAGCACTGAAAGGCATATCCCTAAAAATGGGAAGGCATTGGCTTTATACCTACAAACAAATAGGCCAAGAATACAATGATAACAACCCACATAATAAATCTATAGTAGTAAAAGGATGTGTACTGAAAGTAAAAAAGGGTGAGTACTGTAGGAAAAGGGGGATGAAATACAAGACCAACAGAAAAGTACAACAACAATAGAAGAACATCTCTTAGAATCGCCTACCAAGGTTCCTACCTGAAGGGAAGGTACATCCCACGGTCGGTCATCACTACGGAACAACACGTCTAAAGGTTCACCTCCGAGCACCATCAAGTCCTGGCTCCCAAACCTCGGTCAAAGATGTCTGTCGTCTCCACAAGACACAACAAGGTGTGGGTAAAGCCCATGTAGGGGTGAGTATAACAATACTCAGTAGGGACCCCGAGACACTCGAATGTCTCCCAGAGTTCCACAAAGAAATAAACAACAAAGAAAGACCACAATCACAAAGAACGAAGAAATAGTTAGCTCACACCAAGTATACAACTCAAAGATCTGGAATATAGATGTTTAGTCTTAAGCTATATCATATTATTCCATTTGGAATTTCCACAAATAATCCAAAAAGATGTTGTTCTTTTATCGGTCCACTCTTGGATGTATGTCATTGTACCACCATGGGCCATTGTAAGGAGGGTACTCGTTGGGGCACGCTACTGTTGATCCACACAGGGTCGCTAGAATGTTGATCCACACAGGGTTGCTGGAATGCTGATCCACACAGGGTCACTAGAATACCAACCCACACAAGGTCTCTGGAATGTTGATCCACACAAGAGTTCTAGTTTCTGATTCTGAGTGGGAATTTCTAAAACTGGTCCTCATTGGGTAGCTACGATGTCTACACACACAGGTTCACTATGATGTTGATCCACACAGGGTTGCTACTTCCAAGACATCCAGCCATAAGATTCCTTGCACCCAATGCGCTTGAGTTTTGTAGAATTTTCTCCTCAAGATATATCTCATACCTAGACCACCACTTCACTCCACAAAAGTGTAAACAAAAGGGCCATCATGTCGTAGGTGTTCCAACACGATAGACAGTGCGCCAATCGGATGCTCGGTCTATGAGTTATAAGCATTTTAGTACCAAGGGCCCAGTTGGATTTTGGTTCAATCCAACTCAGACGTACTCCAACATTCCCCATAATTCGAGTGGAATATACCAAATGGAACATCTCTCTCAAATAATCCCATTTTCATAGATGGTTCATCAAACAGATGTTTGGATTTCAATTTATGGCATTCTAAGAGAAACTGGTCCTACATGGGTCTGAGTCCGGTCTGACCCAGTTAGACAGACGATGCTCGGGTCTGACCCGGCCTAGGTCCAACCCGGCCTATCCTGAACTGGCATGGGCTGGCTCGATTGGACTGGGCCGCAGGGGGCTCGGCCCACTGGGCCACGGTCCAGCCCGGCCCGCTAGGGGGGCACAGCCCATCCCGCAGGGGGCACTGCCTTGCACACAGGGGGCGGGGTGCGGCCCGACCTGCAGGGGTGCGGACCAGCACGCAGGGGGCAGGAAGCGGCCCGACTCGTAGGGGGTGCGGCCCTGCCTGTGAGGGGGGCCACCTGGCCTGCATGAGGGATGGGCCTGCCCACAGGGGGTGTCACCCAGCCCGTAGGGGGCAGAGGGCCCACAACGACGGCACCACGTGGCGCCACCTGGTCACTACAAGACCTGTAGGGATCAGGTCCCTCCACTAATGCGGTTTAGAGTCACGACCACCACCAGCGGTGTACGACGGTGCGCTACTCCGCCTCCGCAGTCGGCCGATGTTGGCCACCCTACTCAATTGTCATGGCTGAAATGTCACGGCCTCCTCCTCCTGCGGTGCATGACGGCGCGCCACACTGCCTCTATGGTCGGTCGGTACTGACCACCCTACTGACCGTCACGGCCTAGTGTCGCAGCCTTCCCCTATGGTGCGTGACGGAAAGCCGCCTCCACTGTGGCCGGCCGCCGCCATCACCTACCGGCACGGGTCACCGGTTCCACCATGTCGACAGTCTTCCATGGGCCACTGGGTGAGCTCTGGTGGTCCATTTTTCCATCTGATTGCACCTAAAAACAACTTGGATCATCGCCTTCGTTACACGACCCTTGTATTTTGGTTCCTTCCAATCCTGAAAATTCTCCTACATAGAACGCAAAGATAAAACAAGTGGCGGAGGGATCTGTCCTTGTTCGTTTGGCCTGTGACCTCCGTGTTATCAGTTTAAAAAGGGAGAAGATAAAAGATTCAATAACTCTTGAAATTCAAACAAGGAAAAACCCTACCTCGTGAGTCTTTGGAGAGCATCTTGCATTTGAATATAGGTTGGTGTTCGTCAATCTCGAAGAAAGCCTCCAATGATGCCACTCAAACAATGTTCTTTGGTTCTTGGTTGATGGATCTAATCTTTTTCAAGGGGCTCCTACAAAGCCCTCCTCTCCTTTTACAATGAAAACAAAAACTCAAAAATATATGGATGAGAAGGGAGTTATATTCACAACACATAATTAATAATGGTTCAATAATTAGTGTAATCAATGAACCTCCTTAATTCCATGTAGGATGGTTTCACATTTTTGTGTTACCAGGCATTTAATGTCTTGCATTAAATGCCTGAGCCCCCCTTGTTGTCCCTACCACCAAAACATAAAGTGGAATGGAAGAAAATTTCAAATAAAATAGTTTGGTTTTATTAATCCTCCACAAACCCCCCCCCCCAAACCAACTTCCTCTCTCAACCCACTGTGGTCGAGGTTGTGGATCCTTTAAGAGAATTCTGGTGCTATGAGTTCAATGGTGCCCTCATATTTCAATTCCTGGAACCGGTTCAAAAGTTAATATTTTTCTCTCACTCGTGTACTGAACGTACCTAAAAATAGTTCCAAAATTCATTCTTGGCACACTGGGTCTCAGAATCATGTGTCGTCAATTTTCACAGACTCCTAATAATTCCATATATTTAAAAAAATTACATGGAAAATATGGTTCTTTACATTCTCCCAACCTTAGGGATTTTCATCCCCGAAAGACACAACATATACTAAGGAAACAAGTGGGGGTACTAAGCACACATTTGAGCCTCCCACTCCCATGTTCTCTCTTGGAGGTTCTTGTGCTACCATTGAACAAGAACCAGAGGTATCGATCGTCCATGAAGGAACCACTCCTGTTGATCCTCAATATCCACAAAAACCTTTGTAAACATCGTCCCATCATCAATGTGCAACTCGCCCCAGTCGATAATGTGTGATGGTTCAGGCACGTACTTTCTCAACTATGACACGTGGAAAATTTTAGGCACCTGATGCATCTGTGGGGGAAGATCTAGGCGATACACCACCTATCCAACACTGTTGAGAACCTGAAAGGGTCTGATGAACCTCGAATATAGCTTTTCGCCATGACCAAATCTTCACTAACCTCATTGATGTGAGACCCATAAGAAGACATGGTCTCCCTCCTCAAACTCCAAAGGTCTCCATCTCTTATCAGCATAGGACTTCTTCCAACTCTGTTCAGTCTTCATCTTCTCCTAGATGATCTGCACCATCTTAGTGGTAGCCTATACCAACTTTGGACTCATAAGTGCTGACTCTCGTGGGTCTTTCCATCATAGAGGTGATCATCTTGGTCGACCATACAAGGACTCAAGTAGTTCCATACCTATGGTGGAGCTATAGTTGTTGTTGTATGTAAAATCCACCAAGGAAAATTGGTCCTCCCAACTACGGCCAAAATCTAGGATGCAAGCACAAAGCATGTCCTCCAGTGTCTGAATGGTCCGCTCCGTCTGACCATCCATCTGAGGATCAAAGGTGGTGCTCAAACGTAACTGAGTCCCGACTTCCACCTACAATCCCTCCCACTAATGGGATTTTAATCATGTGTCACGGTTAAATAAAATCATTGATGGAACACCATGAAGCCGTAAAATCTTTTGTATGTAGAGGCATCCCAATCCCTCTACTGATCCGTGCTCTCGGATGGGTAGGAAGTGGGCCGACTTGTTGAGTCATTCAATGATCACCCAGATGGAATCATGTCCCCTGGATGTACGTGGTATCCTTGCCAAGAAATCCATATAAATGTTATCCGACATCCACTCCAGATCCTCTAGTAGTTGCACTAAGCCTATTGTAACCCGATGCTCGACTTTAACTTGCTAACAGGTGACACATCATGAAACAAACTATGCCACTTCTTTCTTCATCCCTGGACACCAGTGCTTATGTCGGAGGTCCTGGTACATCTTCTCCACAGCCATATGTACCTCTAGAGGGGACATATAGAAATCCCTTAGCACCTCCTCTAATAGCGCCACTGGTACCATGGTGTGTCCTCTGAAGAGGATGACGTGCTCCCCACCATCATAAAATCCATCAGCTGCCTATCCTAAGGATATATGAGGACGTCGAGCCTCACAGTAAATGTCCCCAAGATATTCCTCCCTAACTTGATAGAGATGTGGGGGAGTGAAAGTCATAGACTAGAGGTAAGCTGATACATGTCTATCCATGAAAGATATATGAAAAGTGGCTTGCTTCTCTATCGCCTCAATCAGTAACTATAAACCAGACTTCTTGTTGAGTGCATCTGCTACCATGTTCCCCTTTCTAGGAGGGTATACTATCTCAAAGTCATATTCCTGGAATAAATCATGCCAATTTCATTGTCTCAGGTTTAGTTCCTTCTGTGAGAATATATACCCGAGACTCTTGTGATCAGAGTAGACTGTAAACATTCACCCATCAAGTAGTGTCACCACATATTTGGTGAAAATACCACTACTACAAACTCCAGGTCATGGATAGCATAGTTATGCTCATGTTATCTCAACGGACGTGAATCGTAGGCGATCAATGCTCGCTCCTACATCAGGACACAACCTAGTCCAGTCCCTAATGCGTCGCAGTAGTCTACATACCCAACGCACTCTTCTAGTACCCTCAAGAAGGGGGCACTCGTCAGTCTCTGCCTCAGCTCCTAATAATTATGATGGAATCTATTCATCCACACGATGGGATTTCCCTTCAATTTTAATGCTGAAAAAGGTTCCAAAACTCTAGAAAATTTAGGTACGAATCTATGGTAGTACCCAGCCAACCCCAGGGAACTCTGCACCCCAGTCACACTCCTGGGTGGCTCCCAGGAAAGCACAACCCCTATCTTCTCCACATACACTACAACTCTACCTTTCAATATAATGTTTCATAGAAAGTGGAAGTCTTATATCCATAAATATAACTTCAAGATGTTACCATAAATCTGGTTCCCTTGGAGTGTATCTACAACTATCTATAGATGATATGCATGTTCCTCCTCCATCGCTGAGTATATCAAGATGTCGTCAATAAAGAACACCACGAATCGATAAAGGTATGGATGAAATATCATGTTCATGAGTCCCATAAACACTACATGGGAGTTGGTTACACCGAATGAAATAACCAAGAACTCATAATGGCCATACCGACATCTGAAGGTCGTCTTCTGCACATCCTCATCATGTACCCTGAGCTGATGATATCTTAATATGAGCTCTATCTTTGAAAATCGATGAGATTCCTTCAACTGATCAAGGATATCATTAATCTTCGGAAGTGAATACTTGTTCGTCACAGTCACCTGGTTTAGGCGCCGATAATCCACACAGAGCTTCAAAATCACATCTGCCTTCTTGGAAAACTAAATTGGGGCTGCCTATAGAGGAACACTAGGCCTTATGAACCCCTTCCTCTACAAGTCCTCCAGATGTACCGGTAAGTCATGAAGCTCTATCAGAGCCATCCGATATTCTGGTGTAGATATTAGTGTCATGTAGGGGTACAGGTTTATATATAAGTCCACCTCTTTGTGATGAGGTAGTCCTAGAATATCATCAGTGAAGACATCATCATACGGGTCCACCACTATAGGATAGCTTGTACTTTCAACCTCAACTACTTCGAGGGTAAGGCTAGCCAACTGATGTGTGATCGGCTGCACCCTCCTCCGGGAAAGTCTATTCTATTCTGCAATGGTTCCCTTCTAGTTGGTGTAGTAAAACCTGGTCCCATACTCGCGGACACACCACACTTTGTGCCTAATGCAGTCAATCAGATCATGGACTATAGATAACCTATCCATACCCAAGATGACGTTGTAAGGCCTTGACGTTGCTACTAGCAGATCCCAATCAAAGCTCTTGCCTCCAAGAGTATGCTCACACTGCCCTCACTAGTTTTTAATCATCAAAACCCCTCCCGTAGGAGTCTCTAGTCATAAGGATGGAGCCAGTGACTCCATCAGAGTCTCTAAGCTCTAAACGAGGATCGTGTCAATGAAACAGTGACTGGAACCTGTGTCTATAAGTACTGCATCTAAGGTAGAGTATACACATATCATACCTCAAATCATCTCTGGAGTGTCATGGTCATTGGCCTCATCTACTTGGAGGTGAGATCATCCATATCCACCTTCTCTCTACGGCTTGGGTGGACCACCTGGAGGGGGTAGCGGTAGAACGTCAAATCGCCACCCACTGCCTGCTATACATCCAGATCATCTGCCACATTCACTGCCCTACAGACCTCCCCGCTCGAATATCTTCCTCTGCCTTGGTGGTCCCTCAACTTTCTGATGGTCGTCTGTGCGGCTGGTCAGGCAGTAGTGAGCCATGTGACCCTGCCTGCCGCACGTGAAGCATATTCTACTCCTCTACTATCCTGCTCTACATCGTGAGCCTCGCACCTACGACCCTACATCATGAGGTCATCCATGAGAAGGTGTAGTCTGCTTGGACCTCTATGTCATCTTCCTATTACCATTTACAGATGACTCTACTACATGTCTTCCAGTGGTGGGTCTCACTGTCGGTGTCAGCTCAGTAAGGAAACTCTCCACCAAAAGTGTTCTCTCCAACACTCCAGTATGCGTCGAAATGCCGAGAGATACCATCGAATCTATGATCTCCCGTTGGAGTCACTATTATAAGGTCTGGGGCTTGAAGAAAGGGTCATTCACCATGTCAGTAGAGTAGCGCGAGAGGTCGGTGAACCTCACCGAGTACTGGTCCATGTTTAGGCTGCTCTACTGTAAGTGTAGGAGCTCCTGAATACGGGCTAAGCAAAGTGTCGCTAGAATAAATTCTTCCCTAAAGAGGCCCTCAAATTCCGTGCAGGTGAGGGTTGCCTCATCATGTGAATAGAGCGTCAGGCTTCACCATATCTATATTTCTCCTTGGAAAAGACTGGAAGCTAGGATCACCATCTGGTCGACTGGTGTCCCAACCAGGCGAAAGACTCTTGCCACAGCCTCCAGCTAGTCCTCAACCGCCTATGGATCTGCGTCACCTCGGAACCTCTGAGGACTCTATCATTGGAAAATGTGCATCACGCTCAGTCAGTGTGCACTGTTCGCTAGTGGGGATGGTGGCAACAGCTACCCAATAGGTATTGGTGCTGCTGGTACACCACCAGATGGTCCCATCGCTGTAAGAGGGACCTGCACCAAATCCTCATCGCTCAGTGGGCCGTCATCGTGTAGTCTCTCAGAAATCATGGCTAGCTGCCTACATTGTGTAATCATAGAAGGAAACAGGTACGACACAGTCAATAAGTTATACCTTGTGATCTGACTAAAAGATGTCAAAAGTAAAACATTTCCAAAACACACACCATCAATTTTTTCATGCACCAAGTCAAAAATCAGAATTCAGGGTCCTAGTGTATGGATACGTCAGCCGCCGCACTAACACCGTACTCCCCAAACTAGAAACCACACTCAAAAACACTTAACACTATTACTTTATTAAAAGATCAGAGTTTTATTTTCAGTAGAATCAACTCCTCTGATACCACTTTGTCATGAACCATCCCACATGGCCCGTGTCGTGACTACCCCAAGCCCTCCTTCTATAAGCAAGGGGTTGGAGACTTTCACTAAAAGGTATATCCCAAAAAAAAGAGAAGGCATTTCCTTTATACCTAAAAACACACATTCCAAGAATACAATGAGCACAACCCACGTAAAAAATCTACAGTAGTAAAAAGATGTGTGGTGGAAGTAAAAATGGAGAGTAATGTAAGTAAAGGGGCCCAGAATACAAGCCCAACTGAAAAGTACAACCATAAATGAAAAAAACTCATGGAATTTCCCAAAAAGGTTCTTACCTGACGGGTAGGTACAACTCATGGTCAGGTGTCACTATGGAACATCATTTCTACAAGTCCACCTTTGAGCACTATCCATTCCTGGATCCCAAACCTCCGTCAAAGTTGTCTGTTATCTGCATAGGACTCAACAAAGTGTGGGACAATCCCACGAAGAGATGGGCATAAAAATACTCTGTAGGGACCTCGAAACCCCAGAAGGTATCTGAGAGATACACAAAGAAAAAAACACAAAGAAAGACATCAATCACAAATCACGAAGCAATAGTCCTCTCACACCAGGTATACAACACATAGATCAGGAATATAAATGTTTATCCTTAAGCTATATCATCTTATTCCATTTATAAGTTCCACAAATGATCTACAAAGAATTATTTCTAAAATCTATCCACCCTTGGACGTAAGTCGATGAACCACGACGAGCCACTATAAGGAGGGTTCTCATCAGTTCACGCTACTATTGATCCAAATAGGGTCTCTAGAATGTTGATCCAAATAGGGTCGTTGGAATTCCAATCCACATAGTCTTGTTAAAATGATCATCCACACAGGGTTGCTAGAATGTTGATCCACATAGGGTCACCAGTTGTTGATCCTCTATGGGATATTCTAAAACTAGTCCTCATTGGGTAGGTATGATGCAAATCCACACAGGGTCTCTACGATACTGATCCACATAGGGTCGTTACTTCCAAGACAGCCAGTCAAAGGATTCCTCGCACCCAGTGCGCTCGAGTTCTGTAGAATCTGTTCCTCAAGATATCGTTCAAACCTCGACTTCCACTAAGCTCCACAAAGTAGTAACCCAATGGACCGTCATGTCGTAAGGGTTCCAACGCGATAGACGGCGCGTCAATCGGACTCCCAGACTGTGAGTTATAAGTGTTTTAGTACCGAGGGCCTAGTTGGATTCATGTTCGATCAAACCTGATCATACTCAAAGATTCTCCAAAATTAAAGTGGAGTATACCCAAAGGATCGTCTCGCTCAAAGGATCCCAGTACTATATAAATTTCATCAAACAGACATCTGGATTTCATGTTATGGTATTTTAAGCAAAACGGGGTGTGTATGGGTTTGAGTCCAGTCTGACCCAGTTTGGGTTGACCCAGCCCGGCCCAAACCGGCTTGGGCTGGCTTGGTTGGACTGGGCCGTAGAGGGCTCGTCCCACTGGGACGCGGGCCGGACAGTAGGGGTGAGGCCTAGCCCGTAGGTGGGAATGGCCTGGCCCACAGGGCGGCACAACCCAGCCCACAAGAGGGCGCATCCCAGCACGTGAGGGGCGCGGCTGAGCTCGCAGTAGGGTGGGGGCCCGTCCTTGCTCGCAAGGGGGGAATCATTTCCCCCCTTTCTCCCAAACGACTAAGTTTTTAGGGACTCGGAGCGACGGTTCCACGTAGCACCGCCTGGTCTCCGCACGACCGCAGGGAGTGGGTCCCTCCATCACCACATCTTGGAGCTATGACCCCCTCCAGCGGCTTGCGATGACGCACCACTCCACCACTACGGTCGACCGTAGCCGGCCACCCTACCTAGCCGCCACGGCTGGCCGGTGTCGGCCACCTGACTGAATTCCATGGCCTAGTGTCGCAGCCTTCCCTTATGGCACATGACGGTGTTCCACCTCCACCCTGGCCGGCCGGTGTCGGCCGCCGCCTTTGCCTACCGGCCCGGGTCGCTTGTGCCGCCGTGCTGGCGTTACGCCAGCGGTCTTCCGTGGGCCACTAGGTGAGCTCTGGTGGTCCGTTTTTCCATCTGATCGTACCTATGGACTTCTTGGGTCATATCCTACATTACTTAGGCCTCATATTTGGGTTTCGTCCAAACCCAAATATTCTCCTGCGTAGAATGAAAAGATAAAATATGTTGTGGAGGGACCGGGCCTTGTTGGTTTGGCTTGTGCCCTCCATGTTATCATTTTAACAAGGGAGAAGATAAAATATTCAATAACTCTTGATATTTAGACATGAAAAAACCATACCTCGTGAGTTATTCGAGAGAGTCAAACATTTTATGATAGGTCAGTGTTCGTCGATCCCAAATCAAGCCACCAACGATGCTGCTCAAACAACATTCTTTGGTTCTTTCTTGATGGATCTCATCTTCATTAAGGGGCTCCTCTAAAATCCTCCTCTCCTTTTCTGATGAAAATAAAACTCAAAATAGAGATAGGATAGGGGAGTCATATTCACAACACATAATTATGTGATGTTCATTAATTGGTGCAATTAATGATCCTCTTTAATTGTATGAATGATGGTTACACATTTTTGTGTAACTAGGCATTTAATTTTATGTATTAAATGCTCGACTACCCCTTTTGGTTATCACCACAAAAACATAAAGAGAGGTGGAATATAATTTCAAATAAAATAAATTTATTTTATTAATCCTCCACAAAATCCACAGAAACCAACTTCCTCTCTCAACTCACTACAGTCAAGGTTAAGACACTCTTAAGCGAATCTCAATGCTACGAGTTCAACGATGCCCTCAAATTTCAATTCTGGTCACCGGTTCAAAAGTTAGGATTTCCTACTCGCGCGTTTACTGAACTTACCAGAAAAAAGTTCATAAATTCATTCTGGGCACACTGGGCCTTGGAATCACGTGCCATTAATTTTTTGCAGACTTGTAATAATCTCATATAATTAAAAACAATTACATTGAAAATCCATTTCTTTACAGCTCATATCAATTTCCAATGAAGGGAAGTCACATTTAATATTCTGGATAAATATATGATCATCTATCAATGAAATGATGAATATATCCTTCCAGTAGAAATATTTTCTATATTTTGGGTCTTAAACCATATAAATAATGTTTATCTATCTCAATTGTTTGGGGAGAAAATAAAAATTAAGAATACTCACATTTTACGAGAGTTTTATGTTGTATTTCTGGAAGATTTGCCCGGTCTTCCAACAAACCATGAAGGTGAGTTTTCAATAGAACTCATATTGGTTTTTATTTCAATTTAAAAGAATCTTTATAGAATGGACCCAATTGAGTTTTAGAAATTTTATGAGAAACTCTAAGGGAATTTGAGAAGGGATTCATACACCCTAGTACATCACCTTATGGAGCACCTATTCTATTTTTTAAGAAGAAAGATTGGACAATGTGACTCTAAATTTATTATTGATAACTTAACAAGATCTCCATAAAATATAAATACCCTCTTCCCCCCATTGATGACTAATTTGACCAAGTACACAGAGCTTAATACTTTTCCATGATTGATCTTTGTTCGGTATATCATTAACTAAAGGTCAAGAAGGAGGATATACCAAATACGACATTTTATACAAGGTATAGAAACTCTGAATTTGTAGTGATTCCTTTTGGTCATACTAATTCACATAGTATCTTTATAGATCTAAGGAATAGAGTCTTTAGAGACTATCTTGATCATTTTTTGGTTGTGTATATATAAAATATTTTTATCTATTTGGAACATAAGGAATAGAATTAAGATCACTTGGAAATATACTGAAAACCTTGAGAAAGGAAATGATTTGTGAAAAATTTACCAAGTATGAATTTTGGATTCGAAAAGTTTCATTTTTGGGTCACATAATTTCAAGAGAGGGGATATATGTGGATCCAATAATAACAGAGGTTATTTAATGTTGGTTGAGACCAATAATGGTAATTGAGATCTAAATTTTTCTTTGTTTGGTTGGATGTTATCAATGGTTTATGAAATAATTTTCATGATTATCTAATCCACTCACCAATATGACTCATAAATGAGTTACGATCACATGGATGGAGTAATATGTAGAGAATTTCAAAGAGCCAAAAAGAAGTTCATACAGTGCATCTGTTCTCACCCTGCCTTGTAGTGGAGAAAGGTTTGTGATCTGTAGTGATGAATCCAAGAAGGTTTTGGGTTGAGTTCTCATTAAAAATGATATGGTGATATCTTATTCCTTGTGAAAAATGAAAATCCATGAGGAAAAATACCAATGATTTTATGTTAGCTGTAGTAATATTTAAACAAAAGAAAAAGAGGCATTATCTTTATGGTGAAATGTGTGATATTAATACTAATCTTGAAAGTTTAAAGTATATTTTTCACACAAAAGGAGCTGAATATGCATCAAAGAAGATGGTTGGAGTTGATTAGAGAGTACAACTACTCAATGAATTACCACCATGGGAAATAGAACAAGGTGGAATATGATTTGAGTCGAAAGGACCATGCTAGCCTATCCTTGATGATGATCACCAAAGATTCAATATTTATGGATTTTTAAAGAATGGATCTTAAAATATTAATGGAAGAGGATAAAAATTGTATTTCTCAATTGAATCATAAACCATATATACATTTCAAGATTAAATAGTCACATAAAAAGATATAGAACAACAAAAGAAAGTGAGAAATGGTCCAAAATTCAACCTTGATTATGATGGAATAATAAGGTTCAAGAATCTGGTTTTTATTCCTCTCATATTAGAATTAAATAGGGATAAATTGGATGAGCCTCAAATTTCTTCATTCACTATTCATACTTGAAACACATAGATGTATGGGGACATGAGAGGGTATTTCTAGTGGGATGGTATGAAAAGAGATATTGCTGAATATATCTTTTGGTGCTTGGTTTGTCAGCAAGTTAAGGCCGAGAGATAAAATTCTAAATGGATGTGACAACCATTACACATACTAGAATGGAAATGAGAAAACATCACAATAGAATTTTTCATCTCACTTACCAAAACATCTAAATTCCATAATTATATATGGGTTATATATGATCACCTTACGAATTTGACACACTTCATTTCTATTAGAGAGAATTTATATCATGACTGTCTTTCCAGGATACATTTGAAGAAAGTGGTAAGATTGCATGGACTACCACATTCCATTATATCTGATCAGGATCTGAGGTTCACAACAATGTTTGGAAGAAGTATTTATAATGCTCTGGATATAGAGTTATGTTTTATCACTTCTTATCATCCTCAAAGAAATGGCCAGTCTAAGAGGACAACACAAAATCTTGGAGACAAGTTGAGAGCTTGATTTATGGATTTCAATGGTTTTTGGGATCAACACCTATCTTTGTGGAATTTTCTTTCCAAAAGAGTTTTCACTCCAGTATTCAGATGGCACCTTATAAAGCCCAATATGGAATGAAGTGGAGAACTCGAACTTGATGGAATTTAGTAAGGGAAAGGAAGCTATTAGGACCTGATCTTGTTGATGAAATGGAAGAGAAAGTTAGATCTATTCAACAACACAAAAGAGAATATCAGAGTTGAAAATAAGTTATTATGACAATCAAAGAAAATAAGTAGAGATTAAAGTGGGTGACAAGGTGTTTCTATGAATATCTACCTGAAATAGAGTAATTATATTTCAAAATAAGGGAAAGCTAATCCTTAGGTATATCGATCCTTTTGAAATTTTGGATCGTGTTGGGAAGGTAGATTACCGATTTGTGCTTGCACTGGATATCTCTCAAGTTCATGATGTGTTCCACATATCTCTCTTTAGAAAGTACATACCATATCCTTCACATGTACTAAACTCATAAGTCGTACAACTGGAGTAAGATGTTTATTTTTAATAACAACCGATAGAGATTCTGGATCGTATATAAAAAGTTCTCTGAAACAAGAACACTCCCTTGGTTAATGTATTTTGGAGGAACCACCAATTTGAGGAAGATATGTGAGAACTTTGGGATATACTGAGAGAGGGATATCCTCATCTATTTGAATATAAGTGATGAATATTAAGGGTGAAGTTCAATTTAATGGGTGTAGAATGTAACACCTAGATGCCTTTAATAAATATTTTCTTTAAATAATTTTAAGTATTCAAAATATTTAATTGCATGAAATATTAAGTTTGAGCGAACCATGTGAAACCGTTAGTATAAAATGACCATTTTAACCTATCCATTAGTTTATCATGAATAAATATAAATAACTTATGAAAATGAATGGTGAATTCATTCGCTACCAATTATTTATGAAGAATATAAATTTATTATATTTTTGTATTTTTGTGTTAATAAATTGAGTGAATTACTATTATTAAATGAAATTATTTAAATATATAGGTTATATACTTAATAAAATATTATTTATATTCATCAAATGGATATTTTTTTTCATAGGGTATGAATAAACCCTATTTAATATATAAAAACCTATATTTTTTAAAAGGGTAATTTTTCAACTTTTAATGGAGAAGCACTTTTAAATTATGATTTTGACACATTAATAATTTGTATATGACAACAATAATATTTTCCTTTTAATGGGTATAAAAAAATTTACTTTATATGAAAATTTAATATTTTTCTGATAACTTTCAAATTTTTATAAATAGTAAAAGTACACTAAATTTTACCTGAAAACAACTTTTTCAATAAAAATAATTTATATGAATAAATTATATTATTTAATGGTTGTAAATTATAAATAGAATATATTTTTATCATTCAATATTATTGATTCCATTTTAATTAATTTTACACTGAATTCAGATGCAAAATTATTTTAATCTTTTACTATGCTATAACTTTTAAAACTCATTCTATCTTTTCGATAACGAGATTAATTTTAAATAAATTACTGAAACTTATTTGTTTTTAATTTTAAAAAAATGGATTTAATTTTTTTAATAATTTGTTACAAATTATTTAAGTTTCTTCATTTTATGTTTGGGGATTATGAATAGTAACTTTGACAAATTTCATTAATATGGTAAATGTGTAAACTCGGTAACTAAGGGTAAGAATACAGTAATTAAATTACCCTAAAACTTTTCATAAATTCATTGGATGAGTGTGTTTTGACCTATATCATCCTTGGGTCTAAATGGTATCCTTTGGAATCCACTTAGAGGATATTAGGATATTTAATTTATTTTTTTTAAAGAAAAGTTAAATATGTCTCAATCAAATTTAATAAATAAATTATTTTTTATATAAGGTTATACAGAAGATAAATTTAAATATAAATTCCCATTTTAAATTTAATTTTTTTTGTTTATCATTTTAATTTATTTATAATTATTAGGAAATGAAAAATTAATTTAAGTACATATACTTTGATGATGTACAAATTAATTAATTGATGAGAAATCAATTAAACATTTTTTATTAAAATGAAAATAACCATCAAAAGACCAAAAAAACTTCACCAAATATTATTGGTTTACTATATCTATACCATAAACATCCAAAGGTTGAGTTAGTTACCATTTGGAGCCTTATAAATGGTAATGTGACACTTATATAATTTTATTTAAAGTGATGTTAAAGTTGTCACATTCAGAATTTAATCAGCATAACATTTTAAATGATGGACTTTTGAAAAGATAAATTCAACTAAAAATAGTATTCTAAAATATAGTAGACTTATCTTCATCACAGCACTTTATTATAATTTTTATTCAAAAATAATTATATTAAATATTTACACAAAATTTATATAGTAAATATTTTATTAATAGAGATAAAAAATAATTGTTATTAAAAATATGAAAATAAATATAATCTAGGATAATTAAAATTTGTAATTAATTTTATAGATGACCTTGAACTATTAGTAAAAAAATAATATAGTTGTTTTGAAGTTAAATTGATATATTAATATTTTTAAAAGGTAATTAATTTAATAATGTAAAAATTGACACTATTGGTTATTTATCAAAATAATATTTTATTAAATTATATATAAATCATAATTTTTTTAAAATAAATATCTAATAATTATTATATATTATAAAATTTTCAATGGTATTTATTTATGGTCTAATTGACATGATATAAGTTAATAGTTCCCCCTTTTAATATTGAAATATTTATTACCCTAGTTAAAAACTAAATAGAAATACTAAGTTTTGATTAAAATGATAAGGTTTAAATTGACATAAAAACTTGTCTAAAATCTACTGGTTGATAATAATAAAACAATATATCATCTAATATTATATATTGGTAAATTTGGGTTGTTTTTGGATGGGGTATGATTTTGTTATAAATTAATATTTTCGGAGATCCCAAAAATTCCCCTCACCTCAATTATAAAAGGGAACCTCCTATCTAACCAATTCACTTTAATTTGAGCATTAAATCTCAGAAATAACATTAAATTTTACATTATCAAATTGTCTAATTACATTATATATGTTATAGTATTCCTCAAAGACCACCTCTAGTGCTCTAAGATAAGATTTAGAGAAAACATGTCAAAGAAAAGGTAATCTCCTCTACCGATTTGCTCAAACATATTTCTTATTCTAATTAATATTCAGGTTTTCTTTCATTATAAACTAATAAAACTATTATAAATTATATATTGAGATGTTATTATGATTATGTAACAACAATATTCCACTTCCTATCCATCCTGCGAAAAATGAAATCACCACGCGTGCGTACACGGGGCTTACCATCTCCATGCTGTGGTGTAATCTGTTTTCACCACCACTTTACATGGATGGGTGTAATGATGGAAATAATAACTATATATGATTATTAAAACATTATTATTAATTATTATATTCTATTCACTTCAATACCATTCAATAATTGTGGGAATAATATCATCCCTCATGCGTACGTATGACCTACCATCTACACAATGCGATCCAATTAATTCTATATGATCTTCATTAAAGTATGATTATACAAATGTATTGAATTAATAAATATGATATATATAATTGTAATATAAATTATTAATGATATAAATATGTCTTATGAATTAAAACCTAAACTTATTCCGCAAAACATGCATAAGAAAATGAAGCAGTTAATATATGAATAACAAGTAATAATGATGTGATATTAACAAACGGATGAAAATACGATCATATATGATACCATAAATATGAATATGATTATAAAATAATTTAATGAAATTATTTAAATCATTATACATGAGGTTTTCATACATATAATGTACATTATACCTAAGGTAAGGCATAATTTCACAATCTCATTAATATCCGAGATTTATATACGTAAATATTTAGTGGGGTATATTTATCACACCCATCAATGTTTCCTAAATATGTAATATTATTTCTATTATTATAAAAAAAATTTAAGTATGTTTTACCCATTGATGAATTTTTATTAAAGGCTATGAAAGGAATCTATCGTCATTATTTGATATTAGGTACGTTTTTGACTTTTTTGGAAAAAGTATGAGGAGAATGTTTTTTAAAATTATATGGAATGACTTTTTTTTAATTTTCATAACACCTTATTTTTATTAATAATAATTTAAAAAATTTCAAACTTATTTTTAAATATTTTTTTTTCATTTAAAACTGTGTGGTAGTTTGAGGAAAGAAAATGTTCTAAAAAGGAAAAGATATTTTTCTCAAGAATTAATTTCAAGTATTATATCAAAATTATTTTCTATATAACATGGAATTATTTTATATAGTTATGTTTCAAGTATATTATACTTATTGTTTATATAGTTTTATTTTTTTATTATAAAGTTATATTTAAAAAATCCATTATTTTTACATGGATTATGTTATGGTGGAATTATGTTTAAAGAAACATATTTTATTCCTTGGGTTATGATAAATGATTTATGTTATTGTGACACACATAAGAATGAATTCATTATGAGATGGGTTGAACCTATATCTCCCTAAAATTAATTGGGTAATGATATATATCACATGATATATACATGTTTGGAATGGGAGATGGCCTCGGTTCAGCAATAGCGGGCTAGAACAAGGAGTGAACTCAGTTCAATAATGGACTTTGTATTCTATGATGATCTTGAAAATGATCCTTGACTAACATGAAATGATTTTATAAGATTATGTGTATGAAAAAAACATAATGTCTTATGTTACAAATTTTGGTATTATATTCATTGATTCTAATGAACATTCATGATTTATCCCATGGCATGATATCATGATCTTTCATATGCATGATAATATTTTCCAATGTAATGTTCTTATGTATTATGATTATAATACGATTGATATCTCCCTTTTTTACCCTTACTGAGCATCAAAGATCACCATTTCATATGTTTCTTTTTTCCATGTCAAGAAAATGGGTATTAAGTAGGATATGTCAAAAAGGTGTCTATTTATGAAGAAATAAGTGGGAGAGAATAAAGATTTCTTACGAACCACTTATTTGTGTCACCCAGTTTCCAGAGACATTATACCTATACATTCCTATTGTGGATTTGTTATATTATGTAAAGAATATTCTTCAACATTGAAGTCATATCAATTTATGTAATGTATGGGTTATTATAATATCAATGAATGACTTATAGATTAATAATTATCCATTTTCCATGTTCCAATAAAGAGAACCTAGACTTTAGTCAAATAGCCACTGAACCTCTCCAATTCAGAAAATTGATTTCTAAAACACTTTATATCAAATAAAAAAAATCATATTATGATTTTTTATTCTTTTTATAACATATTGTTCTTGGCTTGTTCTATCATGGGTGGATTCTCAATCTTTTATCTAGATCTTTATTTTTCAATATTGTCCATCAATCTTTCTCACTGGCTTGAAACCTAATAGTTTTTTTAACAATAGAATAGAGTACATTTCTTTTTTCCTTAGTACATTTATATAAATTGAATAATAGTTAAATAAAAATCACATGTTACATTTTGTGTCCTAGAACACATTAAACTAATTATTCTAAGAGATGAAAAAATTTCCTTTTCTATATTTAAAAATGAACCATCATCTTATTATATATATACTTCAAACAAATCATATTGACAGAAACACAAATTTATCTTTACAAATTAATTTAGGCACTTTACCAAGTATAAATTTATGTGGTTCATTAATATAATTATCACTAAGAGTCAATTTATTAATAAATAATGACTTGAAATCTACTTGGAATATGATACATTTAAATTAATTGGAGATAAAAAAATCTTACTGTCTCATGACTATCTATAGGAGAGAAACATCCCACAAAAACCAAAACTTTTAACTTGAGAATATATGTTACAAACTATCATTTCCTTATTCATTACCACTTTATATCATTAATCATATAATTTTTTATGAATGTACTTATTTCTACAATATTTTTATATTTTGGCCACAAGACTTATCCTATAACACCCCGTTATTTTAGTTTTTATTTCACTGTATATGAATATATTTTTTGATTTTCTAAGATACAAAAAATACAGAACATAATTTAAAAAATTACATATAATTTTATAATATTATAAGACATTACAAAAAAATAAAACCAAAACTATATATTTTTCACAAAAAAATAATAATATATAAATTTACATAGGAAAATTCAACTGATTGTACTAAAAATGTTTTTTAATTGATTTTTTTTGTTAAATTAAATAATTTCATTGAATAATTTGAATGAAATGTATTAATATAATTATATTAATGATTATTAAATATTAACAATATTTATTTAATATATATATAACATTAAGGACTGACAAATTAATTATTATTTTTCTGAAATTTTCTATTTAAAAACATTCTTTTTATATTGTAAGAATTTATTTAGAAGTTAAATATCTAATATTTAATGTTTTAATTTAAATTAATTATATTTTTAAATATTGAGAAAAATTGATAAACATTAATTCCTTGATTATTAATTAGTTCTTCAAAATGATAATATCATATAATATTTAAAAGTGATATTTTTAATTGATTTATTTGGGTGTTATATATTTCCAATTTAATAAATTACATTAATTTATATTAGAGAATAATTATAATTATAAAATTATATATATATATATTCCTATAAAATTATAACCACATAAGGATATCTACTTCATACGTAATAAGAATAAATTCAATTTTTTCTATATATATACTGACTGAATGTTATTTTTTATTCATAATAAACAAGAACTAGTAACAACAAAATAAAACCCTTCAAGGGGGACGGAAATGGTGCAGACCCAGGGCATCCTCTCTAACCACACGCTGACATTCGAGGGGAAGAGAGAGGGGACTATCAAAAACCACAAGAGGATCCTCCTGACTACCCTGGTGGGCCACCAGATCGGCTGCGAAGTTAGTTTCTCTCCAGCTATGATGGATAGACCTTCCATGGTTGGATTCCGCCTTGCACCTACGTATAATGTAAGTCAAGTCCCACGGAATCCCAAACCTTCCTTGTACCGCTTTAACCAGGACCTCTGAATCAGATTCAATTTCTGAAACTTCCAATCCCTTCTCCTTGCAGATCAGAAGGCCTGAGAGAAGGGCGCGAGCCTCTGCTCTCAAGGAATTTCCAGGTCCATAGAAAGCACTAAAGGCAACGTAAACTGATCCCCAACAGTCTCTCAGTAAGCCTCCACCCCACATAACTCCCTCCATGCAAGATCCATCAACATTGAGTTTCAACCCAAGTTTAGGTGGCTGCCATTTTATCCAACATCCAAGCTTCTTTTGGATTCTGCAAGGTTTCCCAAGGAAGCTACAAACCTCCACAGACTCCCTCCTCCCTTTGATCAAGGACGCCAGCTCCGCAACGAGGGTTCTTAGCTTTATCAAAAGGACTATGGTAGACTTTTTGGATCCCAATCTAACCTGATTGCGGGCCTCCCACAGGACCCAACAAACAGCCACCAAAACAACGGCCCTGATGGACCTTTCCATAGTCCTGTCTTGGGTTCCCAAGAACCATGCAACCACAAACTCCGAACAGGTCCCAAGCATCCCGGCGTTAACTGGTGAGTTGGAGAAAGAGGACCAAAGAGTAGAGGCCCATTGTCCCTGGAAGAAAAGGTGAACCGTCGATTCAGTCCTTGGAAAGTCACAGCAGAAACACCGCGATGCCAAACATATTCCTTTCCTCTGTATATTCTCCTCTGTTGGTAATGCAGTGTTGATAACTCTCCACACCAAGAAATTCATCCTCGTCGGAATCTACTTACACCAAATGAATTGTCCTCCTTCCACTGGTCTCTCTCTCTGCAGAATCTTCCTGTAGTCACGGGAGTTGTATCTGCCCGAATCAGCCTCCGTAAAATAGCATGTATCTGGTTCGTTGCTCAATACGATATCCGTGAACAGGTCTCGCTGAGTGGGACTCAACGCCGTCTGTATAACATCAGCCTGAATACAAGTTTCCCTAAAGGACATTTCCGGAAACGGACAGCCTTCAAAGGCCAGAATTTCACCCGCCCAATTATCATGCCAGAAACTGATATCCCCGTTGCCTATAATCCACCTTGAAAAGCCCCGAAGTACTCCCATATGCTCGAACATACATTTGGCCAACCTCATTGCCCCTTGCAAGCTGCCTTCCTCGCCCCAGCCGTATCTCCCCTTGAAAAAGGTTGCCCACAGTGACTCTCCCACAATAACCTCCCATGCGAGCCGTTCTTGTAGCCCCAGAATAGTGTCTCGGATATCATGAAGTCCAACACCTCCTTCATCAACTGGGCGTGCCATCCTTCTCCATGAGGCCCAATGGAAACGCCCTTCCGTCTTGGCATCCCAGAGAAACGCAGTCAGTATGTTTTCCATTTTCTGAATAGTTCCCTTCGGTGGTTTCACAACATAGAACACATGCATGGGTATAGAGAGGATCACACTATTGATCAGCATTATCCGACCTCCAAACGACAGGAGTTGGTTCTTCCAGTTCATGATCCTTTCCAATAAACGGTCCAAAATTCCAGAAAAAAGCTGCTTCCTGACCCGTCCGAATGACAGTGGAACCCCAAGGTAGAGAATAGGAAAATGCTTCTGATTGCACCCAGTAATCCTCTGAATATCTCTGCAGCGTGGTCTCAAGAACTTCGAAGAGATAAACACACTACTCTTCGCATAATTGATAGCTTGACCACTGAGATGATTATAACTAGTCATTAAGCCTTTAAAATGATTTAAGGACCTGCTCTGACCATTCATGAAAAACAGAATATCGTCAGCAAACATCAAATGAGTGATATTCCCTGAGTTCCCCTTGACCACGTACGGTTTAAGATTTCCTTCTAATAGACTCTTCGTCTGGTTCCTTGAGAGGGCATCCTGTGCAATGACAAACAGGGATGGGGATAAAGGGTCACCTTTTCTCACGCCCCGGACAGTTTTGAAGAAACCAAAGCTCCTCCCCATCATTGCCACCGAGAGCCATGGTGAGGAGTAGCACCTGAAACATAAATCACAGAAATGTTCCTGGAACCCGAAGCCCCTCATTACCCTAATAATGAATCTCCATTCCAATTGATCATAAGCTTTGTTCATGTCGACTTGAATGATGATATTAGAACCAACCGTCCGCCTGTTGACGTCCTGAACCAGCTCACTTGAAATACCCATCACCCCCTGAATATTGCGTCCCTGGATAAACCCGTGTTGCTCAGCTGAGACAACTTTGGGTAAGAGTTTTGCGAGCCTCCTCCCAATCACCATGGCTAAAAGCCTATAAGGCACATTACAGAGGCAAATGGGGCAGAATTGACTGATAAGATGTGGATCTTTCACCTTGGGAACAAGCACCACCCTTGATGCCGTTACACCCCTCTTTAAGGCCCCCCCTGAAAAAGTCTTGTATTGCATGCACAATGGTAATACCAATAATATTCCATGCAAAAATGTAAAATGATGTCGGAAACCCGTCTAGACCAAGAGCGCTTCCTGTGGGCATGCTCATCAGGGCCTCTCTAATCTCCTTTTCCAGTGGGATAGAGGCTAGACATTCATTATCATTTGCATCCAACAAAGCCGGAAGTCCACCTAAGAACCCAGAGGCATCCGCATCATCTCTCACATAACCGGATGAAGGGTCTCCCGCCAGGAGGTTCTCGAAATGTTTCAACGCTAACTCGCCAGCCACATTCACATCCGACGTGAAAGAACCGCTTTCCATTTTAATATTGATCTTCGTGCTTCTCCTTTCCTTAATACAAGCTTGAAAAAAGGCAGTATTTCGATCTCCTTCTCTGAGCCATCTCACCCGAGACCTTTCCTTGACAATTCTTTCTAACTCGAGGAGCTTTTCCACAAGCGCAACTTTCTTGTCGCAAAGATCAATAAAGATGTTATCATCCCATGCCACCTGTAGAGCTGCTTCCAACCTCTCGATATCCGTCTGCATACTGATAACCCGGTTAGAATCGACTTCCTGGATGTTCAGCCAGTTCCTGATGTCCAGTTTCAACCGCTTGAGGCGGTTCACCAACCCAGCCCATGAGCACTCTCTCTCGTCCCTGTGCCATGACATTTCCAGAACTGATAAAAATCCCGGGTCACGGTGCCACTCCCCAGAGTAGCTGAAGGTTTTTCCCACCACCACTTCACGTCTTATTTCCACAAGAATAGGGGCATGATCTGAAAGAATACGGGAGAGATGTGTGACCGTAGATTTTGAAAATGAATCCAAACCCTGCATGTTGATAAGGAAGCGATCCAATCTACTCCAAATGCGGTCTGACCCTCTGCGGTTATTACACCACGTAAACTTAGCACCCGAGAACCCCAGGTCCATGAGTCCTGCATGTGTCGTGCACTCTTGGAACTCCAAAATATTATCCTGCGTAACCCTAGAGCCTCCTTTCTTTTCCGAAGGATCAGAAATGGTGTTGAAGTCCCCTCCCACAAACCATGGAAGGGAGCCAGTGTGTGTGCCTTTTAAGTGAGACCACAATTCTCTTCTCTCAATAGCCAAAGTACTCGCATACACAAAAGAGAAGAGGATTTGAGCATCACCAATAGTAATCTTCGTATCGATACATTGATTTAAGATGTTCACCACTTCAAGAGAAATGTTATCCTTCCATCCAATCCAGATTTGAGAATTATCATCACCCCCGTGAACTGAGTTAGGAAACCCCAACTTCCAAGAAACTCCAGATAACTTATTTGCAGAGAGCTTTGGTTCCATCACAACCACCAAGGAGACATTGGCTTTCCTGCATTCCAAAACCAAAAACGCACGTTTGGCCTGAGCCCCAAAACCGCGCGCGTTCCAAATAATTACTGATAGCATTAAAACCTGCCCCTGCGGGCCTTTGCAGCGGACGAAAATGAGGTATGAGAGGAAGGAAGGGTCAGTATGCCCTTCCCCTTGGACTTGGAGCAGGTAAGAGGCCCCGACTCATCCAAAGCTGTAACGTTCCTGATAGGAGAAATAATCACTTTCTTGAAAGCCGCATCGTCATCCTCCAGGAGCGACGGTTTCCCAGCATCCCGGAAGCCCGAAGCCTCTGAGTCCACGTTTTCGTGAACTAACGACAGTAACAACCTCCTTTGTGGAGAGAGACGAGACCTCTCCAACTCTTTAGTCACACCAAGGGCCATTCCGTTCGGAGCCTTTTCCTCAACAGAATGCAACGACAGCTTACTCACCAAAGACTTCTGGAGAAAGGCCAGCGACAGTTGGGAAGAGACCAACAATGGAGACGATGGGGATGACAGGACCCGTAGCGCACTTCCCAAGGAAACCAACAAACTATCCTCTGAAGCCTTCTGAGGAGTGCACCTCTCTTCCCATGAGCCGACCTCCATCTGAGCATCCAACAGAGGAGACCAGGAAAGCAGGTCTTTACATACCGGAGAAGGGGCCGACCGCACGGGAACCGTGTCAGCCGGGGAGTCCGCACACACCAAGAGCGGCGTACTATGTTCCCCAGAACTTTTTGAATTTGAAACTGGGGCGGGGGAAACGGTAACTTCGACGTTTCTCGCTCCGCCCAAGGAAGGAGGGTCGGAACCCGAATTCAACTCCGACCGACGACGCGGTTGACCAGTCCGTCACCGGCAAGAAGCCTCAAGGTGTCCATGTAATCCACAGGAGATGCAAAACCGAGGGCCCTGTAAGTAAAACAACCTTTGTTTCCAGAAAAAACCATCATTGGATTCCAAAACCACGAAGGGCGGACGAGGCGCAGCAAGGTCTAACTCCACGCAAATGCGTGGATTCGCAGCATCCTGAAACGAGGAGGTTTTCTCATCAGCACATAGAAAGGACCCGAGCGCATTTCCGACCTCCCTGAGAATCGCCGGGTTATGAAAAGGCAGGGGTAACCCAGGAAGAGGGATCCAAACAGCGTCCATAGATGATTCCCGGCCGAAGTGGCAGTCCCAAGACCACCTCGAGAGAGAAAAACACCAGGATCCGCATCGTCTATCATGGCTGGACCAAGCCCTTACGAAGTCCTCCCTGGAAGCGAAATGGATACAGAACGCCACCCGGGAAAACTCTGAAACCACTGCCGGGTGTGAAAGACCCCAAGATTGCACAAAACTTCGGAAAAATTATATAAATGTGAGAATGGGGGATTTACATACCTCATCATATATTATCTTTAACATATTTCCATATTAGATCTGTATTCAATGAAAATTACATTCCTTTAATATTAAAGAATTAATATTTACAAAAATACCACACCTAAAAACTTATAAATGAACCCATTCTCCCTTAACTTAAACCCAAACCTTGGATTTTATTTTTCCATGAATACCAAAAAAATATCTCCTATCAAATCATCCCCAACATATTTTATGCTCTCCTCACAATAATATGTCCCAAGCACCACATTTCTAATAGGCTTTCTAAGAGGAGATTCAATTGTTCAATAGAAGTGACATCTTATAATAAATAAATATTGTTTAGATACTTCATACAATGGTTCTTAAATATAATATATAACTTTATTAATATTTTTATATGTCATTGATATTTATTAAAGTGATATTATTTCCATAGAATAACATGATATTGTTAATTAATTTTTTATTTCATGATCTTGTTTGGTTTTGTTTTACAACAAATATGAATGATGTTATAATGTTTACATCATGAATGAAATATAAAACATAAATATTATTAATATGATTCATTAATGATTAATTTTAGAAAATAATTCCTTAATGGTTATATGCTAATGTATATTCACTAAGTAATTCAAATTTTTTCAGTTCAGTATTCATCAAAATGTGTATTTTCAAACATTCCATGAGAACTATCATCACGTGTTCCATGAAAAAAACCTTTAACTCAAGATATATACCAAAAATATATAATAAGTATGTTTTAACATTATAAGGAAATTAACCCATGATAATAGTTCAGAGACTAGAACCTAAAATCCAAAACATACATTGAAAAAAATATTGTCAACACCCGGATATTAATTTAAACAATATAAAACAAATATATTGGTAGTAAAGAATTATAAATGAATAGTACTAGATAAAATTGGAATGAATAAATTTACCAGACAAATGAATAATGAACCTAGATTAACTTTACATATATTTAGAGTTCATCTAGTCATGTAAAAGTTTGAGGTAAGCATTTCCCTTCCAATATCAATTTGAAATAAAGAATATCCAGGTCTATGTTCTAATTAGATTAAATTATATTTTAATTATCTAAAAATATATATTTTCTTCTCAACTAATTATGTATTAGTTTTACATGTATTCAAAAAAATTTACTTCCCTTTAACTCATAATTACTCCAATGTGTTTCCTATAAGTGAAGTCGGACTTATCTCATATTTTCGATTGAGAATCATTCTATTCCATGATCATATACTAAAATTATTTATTAAGGAAATAAACACTTGGAATTTAATTTCGAACAAAAAAAATACAAGAAACTCTTTTTAATGTTTTCAAGATAGGTTATTTAAAATTTAACTTTGATTTCATTACAAAAGTATGATCACAATCACTTTTATCATTTTCAAAATAGTCACATTTTCTCAATATCTCCGATAATATTTATTAAGATTATTTTATTAAAAAATTTCTCTGGTTTCCAATTTAAATTATATCACCCTTATATTATAAATTATTTTTTGAAACATACATTTTTAAAAAAAAATTGAGTAACTTTTATTTTTCTAAAAATTAATTTTCTGATGCTGTTATGAGATAGTTTTCATATATGTTAATATTATTTAATATTTGTTATTATTTACTAAGGATATTTTTTAATGAATCCATATTCATTTTTATCTTTATATGTTGTGATAATATTTTATGTATTCTTTAATGAACCCCAATTATTTTATATGGGTTAATTAGTTAATCATAGAATTATGAATATTTTCTTATCCATATAGAACACATGTATATGGTTTTTCAACATATGAATGTCAATCCTGAATGTATATAGAAATCCAATTCGTTAGGTAAATATTCATATCACATGCGATGAAATGAAAGGGACTATATAGTAAACCCAATACACTAATGTTTAATGGGAATGAGGAGAAATCCCAATAAACTATGGGACTCTGTACAAACATTTTTGATGGTCTTGCTAGTGTTCCATGGTAAAGGAAATTATTATTTTTATTTATTTGTGTTCCTCACTCTTATTCCACATTTTTATTTTATACAATATTTATATGTTATTTTCTTATGCCACATGAATAATTACTCATGTTTTTATAATACAATGACTCATGTCTTATGTTTTGAAAAATCCTGATAACATAATTCAAGCTTCCTGGACAAAATTTTATTGGGTTTGATTTCATTATGTCAGGATCTTGTGAAATGATTATATTATCATTCCCTAATGTTCATATTATAATCACTTATCATCTTTGATTATTATATCTTATAGTAATCCTTAAAGAGCATCTGAGTTCACCATTTGCATATATTTCCATTCCCAAGGTTATTGAGAATATAATTATATGTAATATTCTAATGAGGTTATCATGAATGTTGAATATTTATTTTTTATATTTATGAATGTCTATAAAATAATTTGGTTTTGTATATAATATCCAATCATATTAAATTTATCGTTTCAAGGGTGTTATTTTTAATGAGATGTAAAGAATATTCATGTAAAAGGATAAAATATGTATATATGATATGGTTGGGTCATCTTAGTTGTTCTTAGTAGGTAGATTAGTAATTCTTCTGAATAAGGTTATGAAGAATAAAATGATAGAACTTCAAACAACTGATGTTGAAAAAAAAATTGTGTATGATGAACCTAAAATGTAATAGGTTTAAATGATAGGGTCATAAATTTGGACATATTTGAATTGACTTTCCATATAATATAATTACTTACTATAGTTATTATTACTTTATACACACAGTCTACGTTTTTAGTAATTTTATGGTAATATAAGAAATCGACTAAATAACTTGTGTATTGGGAAATATAATAATTGTTCTAATGAGAAACAAAATGAAATGTCAGATGGAGTTTAAAATCTCATTGAAATACTCACATATTTTACTTATGATATGAAAATAGCATGACCCTTTTTAAATTATAAGTCATTAAAATTAAGTAAAAACCATATTATGAGTATTTAATGTGAAAATAGCCACCCATATTTGGTGGATCGTCAAATCCACTAATTTATAGGGAATGGAAAAAATCATAAAATGAGATGATTTTAATTTTTTAGTGACTAGAGAATTAAAATTTTGTTTTATCAATTAATAATTTTAATGGTGGAACATATCATTGGTGGACCCTAATCATGAAATTTATGACATTTGAATAAATTGACTACAAGTAACGGAAGAAGTTTAAGAAGTTATTGTTTACCATATAATTTGTATGAACTCCTCACACTAACATAGAGGTACAATTATTTAATCTAAAAGTAATTCAATATTAATATATTTGAACATATGAAAAAAATTATACAATATATTTTGAGTATTATTATGGTTTTATCATTGAACCTGAATGTTAAATCGATTATTTCATTTTTTAATTAAAACAAATTATAAAAAAAATTATCTATAATGGAATTTAATTGCTATGAAGAAATTGTTTTATTTTCTCTCAAAGTGGAAATAGAAATCATAAAATCTTATTATTCTAATGGTTTCTAATTCATGAATTGAAAAATGGAGTTTTGTGGAAACCAAAATGATAAAAAATAGGGAAGAAAAGAGTTTCAAATTATATCATTACAAAAATATGAGAAGAATTGTAGGGATAATTTCTTAACATAAATAAATAAATTCATCAAGTGTGGATGATAAGTCCATATAGAACGTGATTCTAAAGGAGAAATGAAGACGAAAACTGTGAAACCCTTTGGGTCACTCGTATTTATTCTTTTTAGTTTTTTTATCCCTGATTGTGTTCTTAGAGATCTTGAGTGCCTAGGGTGAAACTAGGAGATTTGGGGGAGACATACTAGGGATCATAATATACACATTATTTTTATAAACCATGTAGTAACCATGGTATGAGTAATATAGATTTTCAACGTTATAATTTTTATTGTTTGATCATAGTTTTTCAAACCCTGCGACACCCCATATCAAATCATGAAACTTATTTTTTTTGGACAGTGGCAGCCACATGGTTGGTGAAATTTTTTCCGAAATGTGCGACACTGTCCAACTCTTTAAAAAGTGTATTTTTAACACTTTTACCTATTTATTTATTAATATTTTTGGGTATTTTTTTATTTCTACATGAGTTTTAGCCTTCCTATTTGGTTTGGGAGTTCTCCTCCGCCTTCCTTGGTGGATTTTCCTATGGATTATTGGTGGTTTTTATTAATTTAAGACTATTTATCTTCAATTTATTCTTCATATTACCATTATGAAGATTTTTTCTTATATTTCTGTAGAATTTAAGAACCATAGGGATGGTTTTTTTTGAAGATATAGTTTATTATGGGGTTTTTTGTTTTATTTCTTATGTATTAGGTGTGTGAGGCCTGGTTCTACTTTTGGCTATAATCATCAAGGATAGTGATCATTAGACCAAATACATTGTAGATGTCTCTATTTAAATTCAATTTACAAGGAATAACATTAATTCTCTAATCAACTTTGTCTTGTTTTCATTAAATATAAATTTTAATGAAATATGTTTGGTGTGTATTGTTGGTCGGAGAAAACCAAGGGAATGATGGCAAGAGGGGGGGTGAATTGCCTTTTTAAAAATGATTAACAAATTAAAATCAAAGTTGAAAGTGCAGCGGAAAATAAAAGAGGCAATCACACAAGAAATTGTTAACGGAGTTCGGCCAAAACCCGGCCAACGTCTCCGCTCCCAACTCAACCGTTGAGAGATTCCTACCGCTTGCTTTTCAATGGTTTTAGCAAGAAACCCACTAGGCTTTGAGGTAGCACTAGGACCTATTACAGCTTGCTTTTATTGGTTGAGCAAGAACCCACTTGCTTTTAATGGTTTAGCAAGAACCCACTATCCTTCTTACAGGTGAAGGATAGCTCACCTATGTTACAGGCCTTTTAAAAGGAAAGGCTTGAAGAAACCTCTTCACACCTTAGTGGTGATGTGAAACCCAAAAAGAAAGGGGGATGAGAAAAGGTGTTGGGGTTTGAAGGCACAAACCCAATTTTAAGGCTCAAAATAAATAAAACAATAAAACCCGTAATGGAGGAAGTCTTGGGCGCCTTTGATTGATAGGAGATGTTGAAGGCCGCTTCCAAGCTTCTTGAGGTGCTCCTTGGATGTGGAAGTTGTTGGAGCACTTGAGGTTCCTTTGAAGGAAGTCGCCGGAGGTTGGCCACTTGATACAAAATGTGTCCGTTGGCTTGGTATATGATCCGGTTGGTGTCCGGGGCTTCCTTGGCCTTTATTTATAGGCATGGAACCCTTGGGGAGCCTTCGGAGCCGTTGGAGAGGCTTAAAGAGCCGTTGGGAGCCAAGTGGGCTAGCCTGGTCAAACTGCAACGGTTAGTTTGACTGCCTCCACCGGCTGACCGGTACAGGGCCACCGGTTGGCCGGTGCCTTGAAAAAGGATGAGGATTTCTGTCCAGGGGCCACCGGCTGACCGGTGCCAGAGCCACCGGCTGGCCGGTGGCAAGACAGTAGGTCTCCCTATTGAACTGGGTGCCACCGGCTGGCCGGTGACAGAGCCACCGGCTGACCGGTGGAGCCTGGCAGTGGGCAATGCCTCTGCCAGGTCCACCGGCTGGCCGGTTCTATCACACCGGTTGGCCGGTGGACTGCAATTCAGTCCATTTTGCCAGCTTTCTTGGGCCAATCCTTTGGCAATCAATTGACTATCAACAAAAACACTTAAAACACAATTAGATAAACATGAAAGTGATTGTGATCATGAAAATTAAACCACGAGGGGATACGAGAGGTACAACAATCTCCCCCTATTTTGATGATCACAATCACCAAAACAATAAAAGTAAAATACTGAAATTGAAAGGAAATGCTAAGCATGATGAAAAGGATTCTCCCCCAATCAATCAAGAAATTTCTCCCCCTTTGTGATTATCAAAATAGAGTGGGGAATAAAACTTGATTGAGGGAAAGGGTTTGAAAAACTATATATGAGAATTTTAAATCAATTGAAATTTTTGAAATTTGAATTGAAAGTTTTGAATCAAAAATTGAAATGAGAAATTGAATAACAGTTTGAATTGAAAGTTTTGAAAAGAGAATTGAAATGAAAAATTTGAATTGAATATTTTGAAATAAAAATTTTGATACCAAGTGTTGAAATTGAAAGTTGGAATTGAAAATTTTGAAATTGAAAATCAAAAGGGTTTAAACGATCCTAACTCCCCCTAAATAAAAACATCAAATCACCGGGGAGAGGGATTTTGAAAAGAGACAATTTTAGGCCCGGAGAGACTCGCTAAGAGGGATTTTTCAATCCACACTTGCCTTGTAGTGGGTCTTCTCCTATAGAATTAATCCGAATAAAAAATCGATTTGGGCCTACCATACCAGGCGTTTTTGCAATTACATTCATATATCATGTGCCCAGGTTTTTTGCAATAATTACAGAATTTAAAACTAGAGCTCCCCCTTACAAAAACAGTGGGAGCATGGGAGGAGGAAGCTATATTGGTGTATCCTAGCCCTTGGTTGGTTCTTGAAATTCGTTGGGAACCAAGCAATTTTGAAAGATTTTTTTCCCCTTGGGTGAATTTGGCTAGGGATTCTCTAAGGTCCTTGATGGTTGATTCCAAAGAATCAACATTTGGGAAATTTTGGGTTTTTAGGGAGAGTTCCTCCTTCTCTTTGAGAAGTTGTTCTTTTTCGGAGGAAAGCTTTTTGAAATTCTTTTTTAAAGCAACAAATTTTGACGAGAGTTCGTGAAAACCATTTTCTAATTGGTCTCTAGCATGTTGGAGTTCTTCATATGATAAATGATTAAAAGAATTAGAAGAACTAGAGGAGGAAGAGGAGGAGGAGGAGGAAGATACCTCATGTTTTTCCATTAGGCAATTATTACCATTGTTGCTCGAGGAGAAAGAAGAGAAGGAGGAGCTATCACTCCAAGTTTTCTTTAAAGCCTTCTTCTTCTTCTTCTTGGCCCTTTTCTTGTGAGGTGGGAAAACGGGCTTGATCTTTTCGTCGGGTTCTTTCTTTTGATCGGATTCTTGCTTTGGAGCCTCGCTAGTACCTTCATAGGTTAGTTCTAAAAATTTCCAAAGATCATAAGAAGTAGAGAAAGAAGAAATACAATTAAATATATTACGGTCTTGGTCACAATGAAGAGCATTCATGGCTTTGCCATCAAGCTCGAAATTTGCAATGTCGGCGGGGGTCCATTTAGACTCATCGGGAGAGGAGAGGGAAAATCCTTGAATAACAATTTTATAAATTGGATAGCTAATGCTTTTAAGAAAAGTTGACATGCGGGTTTTCCAAAAAGTATAATCGGCTCCATCAAAGAATGGAGCACGATCCAAATAATGTCCTTCGGGGGATTGATAAGAAGAAGCGGTAGAAGCCATCAAAAAGGATCTTTGATTTGAAACCGGTGAAGGTATTACTCAAATTCTCCTCTGATACCAATTGTTGGATGGAGAAAACCAAGGGAATGATGGCAAGAGGGGGGTGAATTGCCTTTTTAAAAATGATTAACAAATTAAAATCAAAGTTGAAAGTGCAGCGGAAAATAAAAGAGGCAATCACACAAGAAATTGTTAACGGAGTTCGGCCAAAACTCGGCCTACGTCTCCACTCCCAACTCAACCGTTGAGAGATTCCTACCGCTTGCTTTTCAATGGTTTTAGCAAGAAACCCACTAGGATTTGAGGTAGCACTAGGACCTATTACAGCTTCCTTTTATTGGTTGAGCAAGAACCCACTTGCTTTTAATGGTTTAGCAAGAACCCACTATCCTTCTTACAGGTGAAGGATAGCTCACCTATGTTACAAGCCTTTTAAAAGGAAAGGCTTGAAGAAACCTCTTCACACCTTAGTGGTGATGTGAAACCCAAAAAGAAAGGGGGATGAGAAAAGGTGTTGGGGTTTGAAGGCACAAACCCAATTTTAAGGCTCAAAATAAATAAAACAATAAAACTCGTAATGGAGGAAGTCTTGGGCGCCTTTGATTGATAGGAGATGTTGAAGGCCGCTTCCAAGCTTCTTGAGGTGCTCCTTGGATGTGGAAGTTGTTGGAGCACTTGAGGTTCCTTTGAAGGAAGTCGCCGGAGGTTGGCCACTTGATACAAAATGTGTCCGTTGGCTTGGTATATGATCCAGTTGGTGTCCGGGGCTTCCTTGGCCTTTATTTATAGGCATGGAACCCTTGGGGAGCCTTCGGAGCCGTTGGAGAGGCTTAAAGAGCCGTTGGGAGCCAAGTGGGCCAGCCTGGTCAAACTGCAACGGCTAGTTTGACTGCCTCCACCGGCTGACCGGTACAGGGCCACCGGTTGGCCGGTGCCTTGAAAAAGGATGAGGATTTCTGTCCAGGGGCCACCGGCTGACCGGTGCCAGAGCCACCGGCTGGCCGGTGGCAAGACAGTAGGTCTCACTATTGAACTGGGTGCCACCGGCTGGCCGGTGACAGAGCCACCGGCGGACCGGTGGAGCCTGGCAGTGGGCAATGCCTCTGCCAGGTCCACCGGCTGGCCGGTGCTATCACACCGGTTGGCCGGTGGACTGCAATTCAGTCCATTTTGCCAGCTTTCTTGGGCCAATCCTTTGGCAATCAATTGCCTATCAACAAAAACACTTAAAACACAATTAGATAAACATGAAAGTGATTGTGATCATGAAAATTAAACCACGAGGGGATACGAGAGGAACAACATGTATTCCTTATTTGATGTAATTAATGGATTATATTTGAATATTTGGTGTTTAAAGAGAAAATTTTCAAATGGTTATGGATTTTATTTCCCCATGTGTATTATAAAATGAATAAAATATGTTTTTTTTATTTTAAATAGACTTTATGAAGTGTTATTAGAAATAATGTTTCATTTTAAAGAGAGTTTTATGAAATTGAGAATGTGTTCCTATTAAATGGGTTGTGTTATGTCTTATTTGATATGGGAACATTATTATGATGTGTTGGCATGGATTAGAACATTATTTTACCATGGTGTGAGTGATAGGTTTGTTCATGGGACCAATGAGACTTTATATAGATGAACATGTGAGGCTCCATTTGTTTCCAAGGGATGAGGTGAGCCTTTCGGTATGAAGACCATGTGATATTCCACATTTGATGCCGAGAGACCATGTGAGCTCTTAGAGTTGGGCCTAAAGAAGACTCTGAGATCTTCCATTTTATAATTTGATATTATATAGGTTTACTCATCCATGATAGTCCTAATGGTTAGATACCAAGGTTCATATTATTCATGATATATTGGTTTACATGATTTATGTATTCAATTACTTTCATTTTAATGTGATAAGATGTATTATGACCAGCTGTCCATTTTCAATTTGTATAGTTGTATGATGTTGATGTTAATGTTTAACCCCATTATACCTTATTGTTTATGTTTATAACATTATTCATTTTGGACTTGATAGTTTATTTTATCCATTTTTGGGAATTATTTTTAAAACCTTGTTTCATTCAATAAAAAGGAAAACCAAATGGATTTTCAGGATTTTTTTGATAGTTCAATGTTTTCAAAGTGGTTTAGTTTTTAAATGTTTTTCAAACTCATATATTGGATCCATGGGTGAAATATTTTAATATATTTATGGTGTTATACTACTAGGCTTTGTGACTCACACATAACTTGGGTTCTTTTTGGGCATTTTTATGATTTTGTTTACATGACACGGTTAAAGGAAATGGAACCATGCTCAAGGGTGGGTCTTCAGGATTAGGTATGAATGGTTCTTTGTGGAGGAGACATGTTCTTCTAGGTATGGACTCATTTGGAGTATTTTTTGGTATTTTTTACCCATTGTGTTTTACTTGGGCCTTGTTTGTAATGGTACCACTTTCTTTTGAGTTTTAAGTTTTAATTTTTAGATGCAATATATATGTTCAGTAATGGATCCCTTTATATTTGATTTATATTTTTGTCTATGGTGTCTATTTATCTTGTTATAATGAATATGATATTATTGTTATGGCCATAATATTTTTATGGATTGGTTATTTCCCTTTACCTTTGAAAAAACTATAACCAAGAGCTAGTGAGTTATGCCAGGTGTTTTTCACATACTGTAGAAATCAATAATGTTCTTATGGTCATGTAGTAGGATGACTATGGTGATGTGTTGGGTCAAAACTCTTTGGATAATTAAAAAACATTATTAGAGGTTGTTATTTGGGAGTGAGTTCTAGTTTAGATATAGGACCATTGGAGATTGAGAGGTTGGAATGGGGTGTTCGTAGAAATTTGTTGTTCATATTATGCCTCAAGTTTGAATTGGATGTTTGGGATTGTTGTTATATTTTGAACCTGGTTATGGGTTGTGTTTATGAATTTCTTACTCCCTAGTTGAAGTGGATTGTGATACCCATGTTGGGGTTTTATTCTAATAAATTTTTTATAGGTTGATGTTGAATTTTTCTTGATGAATATTTTGGTGTGAATATTGTAGATGATGCCTCCCAAAAGCACCACATTAAGGCATAGAGAGAGGGAGAGATAGAGAGTACCCCTAAGGATAACCCTTCTAATGATCCTAATTTTCTATAGTTGGTGATTTTGATGATCCAAACCATCGGTCAAGTGGGTGGTCATGAGTAGACATAGACCATAGACTATGCTTTAGAGTTTTCAAGGAATAATCTTCCTATGTTTCATGGTGACAAGAGACTTAGTGGGAATGTGGAGTTGTTGGATTGTCTTGAGTGGATATTCAATTTTTCTATGGATTCATGAGGCCTCCAAAGTGATATTTTACTTGTACATTCTAGAAGGACTAGGTGGTAAGTGGTGGGAGTGGATTTTGATTGTAGCTAAGCATGAGAATCTCACATGTACCACTTTCAAAGTGGAATTTAATCGATAGTTATACCTCGTGACCTTGAGAGTATTGAAAGTTCATGCATTTTTAAATATGGAGTATGTTTATTATTTGGTGATTGATTATGCCTCTAGATTTAATGAGTTAGTTAATGTTTCTCTTGACCTTCTCACAAATTATTACCTCATGATAAATAATTTAAATATGGGATTGAGGCTAGAGATCATATGTATACTCATTCTTTTATATCTACCATCCTATTTATATGTGGTTGAAAATATAATGATTGTTATGGAATAATTGTTTTGAAATTTAGGACTCAATGGGTATACTTCAATGGGTGGTATCCAGAGTACTTCTTTTGTATATAAGTGGATTTCAGGTAAGTCCCAAAGAGGCAGTGGCATGAGTGTTTAGTAGTCATTTGGATTAGCTTTTGTGGCTATAGTGGGGGTATAGACTAGTTGTTTGTTATCTGTAAAAGAAGGGAGGACACACTAGGAAAATTTTACTAGACTCCTAGGATGCTCCACTAGTGTAGAAATTCAGGATATATCAATTTATTTTTTTAGTTATCATTACATAACAGTGGTGTAGGATTTATTTTATCTAAGTGTTCTTAGTTTAATTCTGAGGATTCATAAGGTGGAGGATCTTAAACTTGTACCAAGGTCATTATCACTATGGGAATAAGACATATAAAATTCATGATCTATGGTGACTCCATAGAGTGGATTTCATTCTAGAGGGCTCAGATTTCAGTCCATCCACTATTCATGGTGAAATTTTTATTGGTTCTTCTATGGAATTTGTTTTATTTAAAATATGTGCATCCCTTTATTTCATTTCAATTAAGTTTATTTATTCCCAATGTATATTGGAAGTTTCAATTATGTATGTTGTAGATAATTTGAACCAATTGGGTAGGATAACATAGAATGTTTTTAAGAGCCTTCAGTGATGAGTTGTGGTAATTAGTGTGGAAGTCACTTGGGAATTCCTTCTTTTGGACCTAGTTTTGTTCAATTTCATTATAAGTATAGATTCGGTAATCAATATTAATAGTGAATTTAACTTTTATCTTCAAAGGTTCTAGTTTTATACTCTTAATAGGAACACTCACATCTTTCAAGGGGAGTGAGATCCATGACCAGGGAGGTAAAGACCAATTGCATCAGAGTTGGGGTTGATCTTGTGTCAGTTGTTCAGGTTATCCCTTGAAGTCATTGAGAATATCTCTTTAGGTGAACCTCCAATGGTCATGGACAGGTAACTATATGTGTTTATATAAGATTTTTTAGGATTTTAACCCATGTAAGAGGTAAAGTTTAGTAATGATATTCACCTCAGGATGAGATGGATTTCCCTATGTTCTAATCAGATGGAAATGAAATAGTTAAAAGAGTTGAAAATTAACATATAGGATCTTGAGGGTAAGTGACTTATTCCCCCTATAATGTCATAGTGGGATTTTCTAATTCTATTTTCAAATAATGTAGATAGTAGCCTCTAATCATACATAGAAAATAAAAATCTTAAATAAGTGATAGTATAAAATAAATACCCATTTCCTAGAATTGATGATTTTTTTATTATCGTGAAGGGTCCCATTAATTTGTTGATGATCGACATGAGATTGGGGGTTCCACCAGTTGATGGTCTAAGAAGAGGATGTTCTAAAGACCACTCTTCGAAGTAGGGATAGAAATTTTGAGTATTTTTATATTCCATTTGGGATTCCTATTTATATAGCTATTTTTGTGGGCCTAATGAATATTATCTTCCATCTCTTTTTGGACTTTTTAATGGTCGTGTTTGAAGATGAAAAAAATTGTTTATTCTAAGAAAAATAAGGTTCATTATGACCATATGGATATTTTTAGCATTTGGGAGGGAATTTTCTATATTAAAAATTTCTCAAGTGCCAATTTTGGATTTAGGAAGTTAAGATTTTGGGATACATGATTTATGATATAGGGGTTACAGTGGATCAATGTAAGGTTAAAAGAATCAGGTCATTTTAGTATCCCAAGAATGTGGTCAAGATCCAAAAAATTCTAGGCTTGGATGGGTATTATAGATGTTTTTTCAGATATTATATAGGCTAACTTCTCCATTAACAACTATGTCCAAGAAAGGGGTGAAGTTTTAATGGGATGAAAATTACCATATTGTTTTCAAACAGTTTTAGGACCATTTGATATCTTCACATATTTAGATTCATCTAGACATGAGGGGAGTCTACATTGTGTTTTTGGTTGATTCTAGTGTGGGGTTAGGGTGTGCATTGATGAAGGATGATCATGTGGTGGCCTATGAATCGTGGAAGATACACCCACCTAAAAAAATTATCTAACACACAACTAGAAATTTAAAGCTATTTTTCATGCATATAATATGTTGTGAATTATCTCTTTGAGGATCGTTTTTTTAGTGTATTCAAATAATAATACCCTAATGTACATTTTCATCCAAAGGGACATAAACCTCAAGTAATGAAACAAGGTGGAATACCTTCATAATTTTGATTTCAAGATTTCATATACATTCATAAAAGAGAATGTGGTCACCAACACATTGAGTCATAAGCTTCAAGAAAATTTAGTTTATGAATCAGTGGATCAGTGGGGTTTGATGACATTTTTTGGTGATTTGAGATTAGACGCTCATGAGTATAGAGGGTAGGTATTAATGAACAATTCTCATATTACACCCCTTTCATTGATCATGTGAAAATTTAGTAGGATTACAACCTCTAATACTAGTACATTTTCAGTTCTACAAATATTGGAAAGGCCTCAGGTGATTGGTTTCAATCTCCCATTGTTTATCTTTTCTTTTAGAAGAGGATGGTAGTTACTTTGGTCCCGATGAAGTAGGTGATTCATGAGGCACATCATTTAAGTTGTTTCATTCACCCTGCTAAAACCAATATGTTTTATACCTTTAAAAGCTAATATTGGGGACTTGTGATGATGCATTTTGTGATAGACTTTGTTTTCAGATGATTGACCTTTTAGAGGATCAAATTTGAGCATCTGAGACCATACAGGTTGTTGCATCAACTTTCCATTACATTATAGAATGGGGATGATATATATTAATATTTCATGATCGTGTTAACTTTCACTCCAATTTGGAAACATTTCTTATGGGTAATTTTTTATTATATAAATAGATGAACATATTATCTACCCAAATTGGAGTCGTTGAAGGTAGTGGACCTCGGTCGCATATATATTCAATATGTTATTTGGATTCATTGAGTTCCCTTGATAATAGTTTCAAAATAGGATACCCATTATATAGATTTATTTTGGAAGGGACTCTAGGAGACTTCAAGAACATAGTTGAGATTGGTAACCACATATCACCTACATACAGATTCCCAATTTGATCGGACCATGTAGACTCTCGAGGATTTTTTTGAGTGTGTGTGAATGATTTTTGTGGTAATGGGAAAGAAACCTACCCTTTTAAATGTTTTAATATAATTATAGTTACCAGGACTCAATTAGTATTGCCTCATTTGAGGCATTATATGTGTGATCATGCCAATCCAGTTTTGGTAGGATGAGGAGGGAGAACATTATTTATTTCGATTGAGCCTTGTCCAAGAGACCACTGAGATAATAAAACAGATTCATAAATGGTTACTAATAGCTCAGAGTCTCTATAACTCATATGTTGATCATATTGATCACTAATTTATGTTTTAGGTTGGTTATTAGTTGTTCCTTTGGGTATCAGTTTAGTCAGGTCTTTTTCATTTGGGAAAGTAGGGTAATTTAGTACAACATTTTTTTGGGATGAATTGTGTTGTGGATCATCTTGGGAATCTATCCTACTAGTTGTTACATCCACCCTAGATAACTTATATTGAAAATTTCTTTTATATATAACAACTAAATATATTCCATCTTGACCCATCTCAGGTGCTAGAGTGGAATGATTTGGATATAGATGTTGATGCCACCATTTGGGAGAAGCTTTTACACATAATTTATATTCATAATGGGGTTCTCTATGGGAAATCAATCTCATTGGACTATGCGATCTGAAAACATGGGTGAGATTGATATAAGACATGGGAGTGGGAAGGTTATGTAATGAAGCAGTGGCCTTAATTGTTTTCTTTTAGTGAATTTTGTGGACTTTTTGGTGGAAGATTGTGTTATTGTGGGTATTTGTAGTCATTATTATATATTATTTTCAGTTTTATTTTAGCTTGAGTGAATTTTTTTATTTATCATGTTCCATGTTTTGAAACTAGTTTTTTTGGGGGATACTATATAGGGAGCATGGTTAGAACATGGGTTTTCTAAACTGTTTGGAAACTGTGTGAGGTGTACTATAGTTTTGGACAGTGCGGTTCCACACAATTTGAGAACATTTTTTAAAACCATATGACACCCTAGAGAAAATCATGTATCGTATTTTGGGTGGAAAGTGGAACCCGGACGGTTAGCACACAATTTTTCTAAACATGCAACCAAATAGTGTGACATTTTCCTTCTCTTTAGAAAGATGATTTTTACCCTTATTACCCTATTGATTTATTAATTTTTGGCTTTATTTTCTATTCCCCCATGTTTGAAGCCCCCCCCCCCCACATTGTCCATGAAGATGTCACACTCCTTAGAGAATTTTACTTGGTATTATTTTTGGATTTTATTAGGTAAGTTTGTTTCTCTTTGATTTCTTATTACTCTTCCCCATCTAATGTTCTGTTCATCCATTTTTATGGAGGTGTGGAATCCTATGTGTGGTGTTAGATAAAAATAGCTGTTATTATGGGGTTCTTATTTTTTCTATTGTGTCTTAGGTGTATAAGGCTTGGTTATAACTCTTATGGGTTGTATTCTTTAAGGGATATTATCCTTGAACCGATTATCCACTAGGTTTCTTTATTTAAGATCCTTCTCTATGTCATAACATTAATTTTATGATCACCATTAGTTTTTTTAATTTCCATATAAATGATTCATTCTTTTTGTTTATTTCATGTTTTATTTAATTAATTGATTCGATTGGAAATTTTGGTGTTTAATATAAGGTTTTACAAAGAGGTAATTTCTCAAACATTTTTTTAATTTTAAATGGACTGAAAAAGTTGTTTTAGAAATGATTTATCATTTGAAATGGTGTTTGGATAAATTGGGAATGTTTTATTGTGAAATGGATTTTGTTATGGATATATTGTTATGGGAACTTTATTATGATGTGTTTTCATAGAGTATAACATCTGGTAATCCGTGTGTGAGTGAGAGGTTTGTTTGAGGTACCCTGTGTGCCTTCGAAAGGAGGATCGTGCGAGCCTCAATTGGTTTCCAAGGTAATGAGTGCACTTTTGAGTAGGAAGACCATGTGATATTCCTTATTTGTTGTTAAGACACTTTATGAGATCTTGGAGTTAGGTCTGAGGAAGAACATGAGATCTTCCATTGCTTAGATATCTCGAACACTTTTTGTACTCACTCATGATATGCCTCATAGTTAGAGCCCTATGTGCACATTATTCATTATATATTGTTTTATATGCTTTATGAATTTGATTATTTCCATTTTCACAAGATGAGATGTATTATTCCCATTTATTAATGTTCCATTTATATAGTTTTATGATGTTCATGTTTGTGATTAACCATATTATTCTTTCTTGGTTATGTTGAGAATTTTGTTCCTTGTGGAATTGCTTATTGATTCGATCCATGTTAGGAAATTGTTTTGGAAAACCAGGTTTTGTCTTTAAAAAGGAATACCGAAGGGATTTTCATGTTTGATTTAGAAATGGTATGTTTCCATTGTTGTTTAGTTTTGAAAATATTTTCAAAACTAGTTTATTAGTTGTATGGGTAAAATACTAAAATAGATTCATGGTGGTATCTTAATAGGATTCTTGATTCAAACACTACTTGGGCTAGTTTTTGGTGTTTGTAGATATTTTCTTGTATGAAACAGGTAATGGAAAGGGCTCCATGTTCTATGGTGGCTCTTCTCGATTACTGTTATCATGTATTTTATGGAGGTGACATGGTCTTGAAGGTATGGAATCATGGTGAGTCATTTTGGGTATTTTGTACCCATTGGGTTGTACATAGGCCTTATTTTACATTTTATCTATTTCATTCTAGTTTTTTCTTTTTCTTTTGAGATACTGTGTATATATTCAATTTTGGAAGCTTTGTATTTTATGTATTCCATTGTTTATAGTATATGTTAATCTTTTATTGTTAAATCAGATAATATTAGTATGGTTATCAAATATTTATGGATGTGTGATTCACATTTACGAATGGAAAACCATTCCCAAGTGTTCATTATAGATTCATAATGATTATAGCTAGCCTTTGGTGACCCGAAATGCACTCCAGACCATGTGGTGATCGAATAAAGGGGTGGGTTTGGTCTACCCAGGTTGTTTCATTAAAAACACTAAGAATGTTGATATAAAAAATATCCTCTTTATGAACACATAGATTCTAATGTTTCAGTTGTAAGGAGTATGGCCATTAAACCAATTAGCGCCCTAATCCAGCAATTTATAATGATAATCTATGTGAATAAAATATATAGCTATTATAGAAAGTGAAATCTTATAAATTCACAATAGAAAATGTTGGTCACAAAAATGAAGCGGTAAAAGGTGAATCCCTTAACCAAATTAGAATAAAAAATATTCTATATGATTCTAGTAATACCCACTCGTTCATATCAATAATGTTTTCTATGATAATTGATTTACCAACCCATGGGAAATATTTGAATTATAAATGAATAATCCACATTGTAAGAGGATTATATCCCACATCTATAGCTCTTATACCATTGAATTTTATAGGAATTGACATCATGAAAATCATATAATTCTACATTCAGTTGAATATGATGTGATTTTAGGCATGGATTGGATCTCCCTACATAGAATACATATCAATTATCAAAATAGGGAAATCATATTTAATATTCTAAATCAATATATAACCATTTATCATTTCAAAGATAACATTGAGATCATTATGGATGTTACTATCCTTTTATGGATCTTGTTACATAGGAATGAGTGATACATATCTCCAATGGTTAGTAAAATACTCAATATAGAATATATTCTCAATGTATAGAAATATTTCACCAAATTTGAATAATATTTTTCTAGTATTACTCTAGATTATGATGTTTAGTTTATAATATAACTAAAACACGATGTTATAAATATATGAAACAATCTTTATAGAATGACCATTATTAAATTACATAAATTGGAAAATAAAAACAAGGATAATCTAGATAAGGGTTTTACAAGTTTTTCTTCTGGACCATGGAGTGCAGTAGTAATATTTTTTAAGTAGAAATATTGACCAATATATCTATGAATTTAATATATGAATTTAATAATACCATTATCAATAAATAGTATCATTTACCCCATGTTGATGAATTATTTGATCAAATTCGAGGGTGTCAATACTTCTCAAAGATTGAAAATCAATTTTGATCTCATCAGTTAAGGGTAAAAAGTGAGGATGCATCAAATAAACCATCAATAAGTAATATAGACACTATGAATTCATAGTGATTTCATTTGGTCTTATAAACTCTCCTATTATCTCCATGGATATGATGAATTGTACAATATTCTACACATTTAACAATAAATATTTATTAGTAAAATATAAAGGATAGAATTTATTTTTACATTCTCACGATCATTTAGGTTTATAGTTTTAGATATTTAGGAAAAATTCATACATATCACAATCTTCCAAAACAATGTGAAAACTTCCACACAATGTTAAAGTTCCAATCAAATCATATTCATTACAAATAAATAATTTTTTCATCCAATAAAACCCCCATTTCTAGAAAATTGACTTTATATACATTTTTAGTCATCCTTAAGCCCAGTGAAAAACGTTTGAAAATGATTCATAAGTAAAATAATTCTCATTTAGAGATATAAAAGTAAAGAAACATGTAATTTCAATGGTAAACCAAAAAGAATCTATAATTATGATTAACTTTTTCATAATAAACTTTGATGTAAAATATTCAACTACATATCAATAAAATAATTTCAAAACAGATATCATAAACATTTAGAAAATTATATTTAATGTAAATGTCCCTTGGAAGATTATTTCTGCATGGGATGACTATCTCAATCTTGTGGAGCAGATTTGTTTGGTTGTCACTCATGTTTACAGAGAGGCAAATCAGGTTACTGATGCTCTGTCGAAGCATGTGATTGATGATGTTTTCTCTTTTTGGTCCTTTGTTACACTAACCTTTTATAGTGGTTTGGTTGATGATGATGTGTGTGGTGTTGTGTACATGCATCTTTGTTAACTCTATTATTTTCCTCTTTTGATGTATTTACTTTTTTATATTTAAAGATTTTCTGGGAGTTGGCTTGCCTGCTCCTGGTCTTATGATTATATATAACGGAAATATCATAATCATTAGTATTTCATTAAAAAAATTAAAAATCAAGAGTTCCATTCATTGTGAAATAATAATTTCACCTTTAAAAAGGTTATAAGAATTCATTTTAAAAAAAATTTCATTCTCCTACCTTTTAAAATTAAAATATTTCATTTAAAATAAAATTGAAATATGATTATATTTGTACCAGTGGTAATTATCCTTAAATTAACCCTTATATTTACCCTTATGATAAAATCAACTAATTAAAAAATTCACACATGTATTAGGAGTAACATATCACTAGTAAAATTTGTCACATTAACCATTGGATTAGAGAGGTATATCAGCCTCTCCCATCATCAGAGCTATATAGAGCTCACATGTTTCTCATATACAATTTACAAGAACTATATAATTAATAAAATACATTTATCTTTCACTTTAACTATACAACTCATTTTATTTGTAATTAAATCCCATAATAAATAATACATTAGCATATCTCATATAAATGAGAAGAAACATCCATTTATTTTGAAAATATTTTTAAAACTAATAATTCCTAGAAGATATAGAATTAATTGTTCTTTAAAAACAGATATTAACTTATATAGATATCTTGAAAAAAATAATGGTTATGATAGCGGGAAAGGTAGCTCAATATTTAAATTTTAAAAATACATTTTTTATAATTTTAAAAAAAATGATTGATATAGAAAAAATTCAATCTATTCCATTTTAATAGTCCCTAATAAAGTTAAAAATAATATAAAATGGTATTTCCCAAACATGGGTAAATAAATAGAAAAATTAGTAAATAATTTAAAAGATTATCGACATGAACTAAAATTATTTTGATGGAAATTTTAAATCATGATTTTTAAAATAAAGGCATATACCTCTAGTTATAACTCATTTCCATTTTAGAAGTGAGGTGGGTGGAAATATTTGTAATACATGAAATTTTAATATATTATATGTGTCTAAATCATCTAAAATGGATCAAAATTTACATTGATTAAAATATATAACGGTTATGGAAAACATAAATTCAAACAATCATATTTAGACATTTTTAAGTGAATCTTAATCATTATATTTTTTAACCCCTTGATTAAGTATTTTAACCATAATTGTGCCGATATTTTTTAAATATTTAAATTTTTTTAATTTATTTTTAAAAATTCTGAGTGGTACATACATGGAACAATAATAATATCTCTAAAATCCTGACCTGGGTGATACAATCCAGTGCTATAAGTTAGTTGTTCACATGGAGTCAAGAATATCTCCCCAAACACCATAGGTTTCTGACTAAAAACAAGGTCCTGGGGTGTGTCTATGGGAAGACTATTCCCTCATGTTAGAGTGTAACATAATAGAATAGTAATAATAGTGAATAGTAGAATCATTAATTCAACAAGAGAGAAGGTAGACATCAATGACATGAATAAATAAACAATGCAAAAATTAATCTCATGTACAAGTGATGATCAAGTCATGTATCTAAAAATAATGCAAAATAGGTATATAGAAAACAAATACAATACATGTATCAAAATAAAAAAATAAAAAAAACTATCCCAACTTGCATCCTGAACCTCAACTCATTATTGTACTCCCCTCCGCCTAAGAATATCACAAATAAAGAATTTTACTATGGAAACTTCCCCAATCCCTACCTACATCCTTGAAGTCTTTCCTATTATCCAATGTTGTCCCAAACAAGGTGTGAGATAACACTCAATTATCCACCACCACCAGTGTCTATAAAAAATATATTCTATGAAATATAAGCTCAAAAGTGCTCAATGTGAATCATAGGTAAAAATAATAATAATAAAGTAAAGTGAGATAAGTACAATGGTAATATAAATCCTACCAAGGATCCAAAAAAAGGTGAGGGTACTATATCAAGGGAAGTAGTAAAAAAGAAATAGAAAAATAGTATAGTTCAGTCTAACAACTATCTGCTAATACCCATGGATATCTGTATAACATTCCAAAAGATCCACCAAGAAAATACCGTAAAAATAAGTTTATAAAAATAACTAAACCATGATGTAAAAAATAGTATAAAACATTCAACATGGCCTTTATATATAATAAGTCACATTCGCCATTTCAATTCCATATAAACTAAAGTGTTAGACCACGATGGTATGGGTAAAAGGAATAGAATACCATGGAATATTTATCGAGTATCAAGAGCATCTCAATGGAATCTTTGTAAAGGATTGGGAGTGGTCCAAGTATCATGTCATCCGACCATGCTCACTACAAGCCCATGAAACCCAAATCCAAGGGCTAGAAAATCCCAAAGAATTCTATATAATAAATAACCAAGGAGAAATATCTTCCAATTAATCCACAAACTCAATAAATATCGATGAGAGAAACGTCCATGAAAACTAATAGAATCAGGATCCAAAGTATACCTACCTAGGATTATACTTCCATTTCATTTCATCATCTCAATTAAATTCATCATTCATAAACATTAACATATCATGAGTTTACCCCCTCATTTCATCCATGCATATAAAATCCATTTTAAACAATTAAACAATCAATATAATTTTATCATAATACAAGTAGGAAAAAATTATCTAAATCATTCAATTGAATTCAATTCCATTTAAAAATTATTCATATATCTAGGAAAGATAATATTCACCCCATGGGTGGTGTAACAATAGAAAAAACAAAAGGCTCTCCCCACGATTTTCCTAGGTTAGGGAAAACCCCCCAACCATCTTAAAGGAACTAGTCAGAATCCCTAATAGGTTCCATTAAATTCAATTTAATTATTCAATAAATTTTTAGGTAATCTCCGAATAGTCCAGTGTGAGGCACAATTATAATAATTCTTATAAAACACTAAAACTTATGGGAAAAGGTACAGACCGCCTTCCATAGGTCTGTAGTTGAGAAATCATCTAGTATCATACTCTAATTTGGTCTAGATATATAGAAAATAAAGAATGGAAAAACCCTAAAAATTGATAATATTATCACACACCAAAATAACTTTGTTGATATGAAGTCAAATGATGAATAACACAAGATGAATGAAGAAATAATTGACATGAGCCCAACGAGACCAACATCATTCAATTCCAAGTTCAGATTAAGAAATGGGAGCCAAATATACACTTTAATTTCAAAGAGGATCTCCCATGCCTAAGATTTACATTGTAATGAAAAATAGAAGAAGGATTTTATTTTAAATAAAAATAGGGAAAATTTTTAAAATAACCCGAAAAATCTTGGTCTCATGGTTTAGCTGCATGATTGGTCAAACCATTCACCAACTGTTCACCCTCTACTATGTCAAGGGGCACCTTCCATGGTTTCATGTGCACAGTTTGAATAACTTTGTGAAAAACATGTTAAAACATCTACTAAAAATTTCATAGCCCCTCATGTGGTCATGCACCCCCTTTTGCATGGTTTCCTTAAACAGTTCACCTCATGACAGATGCTTGGACCACCTGACATGGTTTCTCCTAACCATGAAACTAGCCTTTTGTTTCTAAAAACCAAGGTTCCAAGATCTAATCAAGACATAGACGCCCCTGATACACCCCTGAACTCAATGGGTATCCACATTAAGTCATAAAAAATCATTTAAAAAGAAATTAAAGATATTCTTACCACATAGGAAAACCCAGGATCAAATTATATTCTACCATTAAAATAGTTCATACCTGAATTTACCTTCCAAAGGAGGTTATGAATTTCCTAAGAATAACTCAAACCACTAAGCATGTACATCTTCCTCCTGCTCCCATGTCTCATCCTTTAAATGGTTGTGCTGCCATAGCACCCATACTAGAGGAACTAATCGGTCTTAGAGAACCTTCTTGATCCTATCAACAACATGAATTTGATACTCCTAAAAGGGGGAATCTACCTATAACTCAACCTCTTATGGATGAAAATCATGATTCGGGTATGAATGATAGTGTCACAACTAATATATGAGGATGAATTCATATATAGATTGGTACCTTTTAGGTAAGAACAATTGATAGGCTACCAACCCAAATCTACCCAGAATCATGAATGACCAGACACATCACAGTGAAAGATTACCCTATCTTCTTATTTGTGCATATCCCAACCTTAGGGAGACACTTAAAAATACTTGATCCATAACCTAAAACCCTAGAGTTCATTGATGACTATCAACATAATTTTTTTATCGATACTATGTAATATCCATATACCTTTTGATCATCTAGTCCTGCTCAGAAGTTTCCTACGTGAGACAAGGTCCCAGTAAAGATACCTCACCTACTTCTAACAAAGACCTAGATGATCGACATGGCCTAGTGTACAAATACTTATAAGGTTCCGTATATATAGAATCATGATAATTATTAATGTATGTTCACTCAACAAGGTGAATATTCCTCCCCCAAGATCCCTTGAAATCTAGGATGCATACCCAAAACATAACTTCAAGAACTATATGTTATGCTCTGAAATTCCATCTATCTGATGGTGGTATTATTGCTTAGAATCACCTTTTTTCCCAAGTACCTGTGTATAATTTTCCATAAATGATACATAAAATGGTCATACGTATCTGATATAATTGTTTGATGAACCCTATAATTTTTTACTATCTCATGGATACTCATTCACTGAGAAGGTCTCCCTAACTAGAAGGAAGTGATAAACCTTCATGATCCTATCTATAATAACCCACATGTAACATCCCATTACTTTTTTATGTGTTTTGACACATTTATTTGAATATCCAATGATTGGATTTGTTTCTGGGTTGTTTCTAGAGTTTTTTTGAATACCCTTTTAAGGTTTTTAGGCCATTTCATTGTTTTATCTTGGTTAAACAAAGTGTAATACATAAACAGAAGGGGTTTCATGGTTTTCACATCATTCTCACATGGTTAAACAATGTTTTCATCCCGAACAGAAGGGGTTTCACAGTTTTCACATGGTTTACACATAGTTAAGCAAAGTGTGATACCTTAATAGAAGGAGTTTCACAGTTTTTGCATGGTTAAAAAATGTGTGAGACCTGAGCATAAATGGGTCACATGGTTTTCATATGTTTAAATTATGTATGATTCCTAAGTGTGAAACCCTTCCAAGATCTCTATTTTGGGTGCATGGTTAGGTTCATGGTTAACACTAATTGTGTGACCTAACCCATCACACCGTGCACATGGTAGTTAAAGTTATGTTTTTTTTATAAAAATCATGAAACCCATATAATTAATCCTAAACTCCTCCCACTTTAATCCAAACCAATTATCTGGATTTTGGGATCCTTTAGAGAAATTTTTTATTGTCAGACCTCATCCCTTGGCAGAGTGAAGCACCAATCAAATTTGTGGTATTATATTTAGGTGAGGTATTTTCTTATCAATCCTAGATCTCCTTTATTCTATTAATTTTTTATTCATAAAAGATATTATGGCCTATATTTTTTTGGATAATGATTTATTGATGTGAAATTATAGATCTAGGATCTCTTATATCTTCTTTCAAGACCTATCTTCATAGATATGGTGACCACCATCAAAGGTGATACATCGCGGATTCATTACGGTCAGATTCCAAATATTCCAAGTATGTGTTTCTATGATTTTACTTAATTTTTAATTCATTTATTCATGATAATTTCATAATGTGGGTTTATTATTTTCTAATAATTATTATATTTAATTTATCAATAGAATTTCTCAGAAATTTTTGTTGGCCAATTACCTATAATATTGAACATGGTATGAACTTAATTTCTATAATATTGATCTTTATTACCTTTTTATGAATTTCTTAATTCCATGTTTGTTTTGGTTTATTTTTCATTATTTTTTAAAAGGTTTTTTGGGGGGAATTTAGGGCATTGGCCCAACTTTTTATTTATAAAATAGACTTCCATGATTAGAATTCAATGAATTGAACAATTTGATGTTTTATATATAGTTTAAAATGGTTGAATATATTAAATGACCAATAACCCTCTTTAATTTATTATACCTTTATTTTTAAATGTGTTCTCTTAGTTTATTTGAAATAAATGATTTATTCGCATGGAATGAGGCTGTAAACCCATGTTTTGAAACTTATTCAATCCTTTTAAAATTATAATACTTCCTTTAAATAATTTCGGTATTATTTGAAAAAAATTATTATTTTAAAGTCCAATTTGGAATTATAATGTTGGTTTGGTAAGGGAATTAGGTTTTGTTACCCTATTGAATGATGAAATTAATTAAAATGATTTAAATTAAATTGACGATTCTTCACTACATGATTGGAACTTTATAATGATATTATCTTGTAATAATCCATTTATGAAACTTTTTTGATTATTGTACTTCCCATTGTTGGGTTTTGAAAAAGATTTTTTTATTTTGAGGGAATTGTGGGTGAGAGTGAGATGTGATTTAGGTCCAAATCCCATGATTGATAAGGATCCCCATGTGATCCATGTAACTCGATTATCTTAGTAACATTTTTTTCACTTGTCATGGGAGATTGGATAGTTATATGGGGTGGGAAATATATATGATTCCCTAGATTAATCACACCCTTATATTGGATCCATAGATAATATGAAATGTTCAAGCTATGGATGTGCATCAAGGAAAGTGGGTGTGCTTGTAACTGGTGTTCTTGAAACCTGTCATACTAGATGTCATCCCACCAATTAGTCATGCAGTAATTTAATTAACTATTATAATGTGGAATCGCTGTCATACCTAGTTTTTACCCATGATATCCACATACCTGATACATGACACATGACAATATTATATTTTACTTTTGGAATCAGAGTTTCCTTATTTGATTAATTTATTTTTATTATGCACCTTGGATCTACTATGTTGAATATTTTTTATCTTTCCATATCATGTTAAAATTCACATTTATTCTTGATTATCTAAATTAAGCTTGTGGAATGGTTTTTAAAAAATTTCACGAAAATGTTTAGTTTTTAAATGGTCAAATGACATGTTTTACAGGTTTAGTTTAATAAATGATTTTAAATTTTTAAAACTAAAATTTTAAACTAATCCTCATACTCTCTTATTTATAATTTTATTTTAGAATCTTTGAATTTCCTTATAAAGTAAATAAATAGAATCTTAAGTGGGATCCTAATAGGTCTTTTATCTAACACTTTTCTTGTACCTTTTGGTGTTTATATCCCTTTATGATCTTAACATAGGTGTTCAGGATCTAATATTCATTTATGGGTTCCTGATTGGGTGAAAAATGGTCGGTGAAATGGGACACGGTGGGTAGTCGTGGTCCACTATGAGGTGGGTTTTTGTTTTTACATTCTGCCTTTATTTTTCTTACTATCTCTCTATATGTTGATATGTATGTGTTTATTTATATATCTGATGATGTTTCTTTATTATAATCTACTATTTTAATGTTTTTGGTTAAAAATCATTCCAAATAGTTATTTGTTGATCCCCGAGTGCTTTTTTCCTGCCCTTGGAGATCAAGAACACTCTTTAGGTTAGTGGAGAATCTGATTGGGTACTAGTTTTGATAGTATCCCTAGTTGGTTAATCACAATTAGTATCATAGGATGTATTTACTGAAAGATAAATACATGGAAATGAAATACTTATGTTATGTAGGATGATTAATGTTATAAAAGAGATTATTAATGTGTCGGAACTAAAAATGCATCCCATGAGTGGTTTCTTGATCACCACCCCTTCATGATGAGACTTGGGCTACTAGAGATGTTGGGAATTGAGTCTTTATTTTTATTTTTTTTGTTCCTAATGATAACTAAGATTTAGATTTCCAATGAGACTATTATTTATTTAGGTATTCAGTTATTAGTTTTTTATTGAAAATGGAAGGATGACCATGGTCATATAATGTTTTCAGGTTATGGTAAACATTACGTAATCAACATGACTAATTTAAAAATCCTCCCACGAATAGTTTTGAGGGTAGTGTTTGGTTTACCATCCCATGAAACCAAACCTTTTTTATTTATAAATTGGTTCTAAAAATAAAATATTTTACATTTCCTTACAAGTAAATTCACTTTTTTGATGTTGGTTATATGGGTTATTAATGTATATTTTTCATTCCCTGGTGTGATTGTTTCAAATTTAATCCATTTTAAATAATTTTAACTAGCTTTTGAAATCTAAATTGACTCTTAAAACATGATTTGTTATGTTTTTTGAGAAATTTTTTCAATTACCTAAATGTGACATTTATGAAATTCATGGTTTAGAAAACTAATTATGAAGTACTATTATGTGATGTGATAAGACAATTTTTTAAGAAGATATTTTGGTTTGTAATATATCAAAATGGAAATTTTTTTGATGATTGGAAAATGGGATTAATGATTTTAAAACCCTGGAATAATTTACATGTGATAGTAATTGTATCTTTTATTGATTTATATAAAGATTTACCATTATGAAAAGAAATTTTAATGTTTTATAAATGAAAAAATATTGCATGTTTGGAAATCAATGATGCTTTGATTAAAGTGGGTTGTGAGTTTTATTTAAATACATTTTTGCTTTGTTTTAGTGTTCTTTGATGCCTGAGTTCATATTCTCATGTTTTGGGATGTTAAAAAATGTCTCATAGGAATTCCTTTAAGAAATATAGAATTTTTATCTAACGGTTCAGTCCATGGGGTAGTTATTCACATTTTCAAGATGTATAATCCCTTTTCATTGACTCTAAAATGAATCCATATAGAGTGTTTGAGATAGATACATTCTAGCACTTGATACCCATCATTGAATTCTTGGATTGGCATCCACCTTCTTATAAACGAGAACAATTTTATCTTGAGGTAGTGGAGTGGATTGAAGATGTTTATGGGATCATATTATTTCAAGGGTCTAGTCCAATATTAGTGGGATTTTGTGATTACCTATGGTACATATAAATCAATGTATTGGGTATTCTTTAAGTCAATATTTATTTAGTGGAAGTATCCTAAATAAGTGAATAAGAAGAAATTTATTTATTTATTGGGTTTTGGTCAATATTATATATCAGTTTGGGAGTATAACATTCAATTCTAGAATTTTTAATGTTTCATGGATCATCTTGTTGGTAATTACTCTAGTAAGGATATCTGTTTTAGAAAAGGTCTCCACCCAGACTATATCAACCATGCTCTTTATTACACACTTAAACCAGATTTATTAAATAAACTTGAACTTAAGACAAATATGAGGATCAAGAGTTCTAGTGTATTTGGAAATTGGGAATATTACATAATAACTTCAAATATAAAACACAACATCTTTATTGAAAACCTCCTTTACATGACAATAACATTTTCTCGTACTTAGCATTGCATGGGATAACCTGAGGACATACATGTAAAAAGGGTAAGCTATAAAGCCTAGTAAGGGAGTAAATAAGTCATAACATAAAGAATACAGGACATGTTAGGAAATAGTCATATCAATGGAGCACAAGAGAATCATGAACATAAAGGCATGATATAGCATGATAATCCTAACATGGAAATGTTGAAACAACTTTTAACAAGATATTAGAATGAGCAAAGGACCATTGCACATGGAAAATGAGTAGAACCTCATTTTACTTGAATTATCATGAGTAAAACCTCATTTCACTTTATGTATCATGATACTAATCTTTACCCATTGCATTGGAGTTCTATTAGGGAACACCCTTCTTAATCATTTCATTTAATGCATAACTGTGCCACATGGATCATATAACAAGGATTCATTAAACAGAATAATTTGTTACACAATAAATGAATGTGGAATTAATACATGAAACTCTATAATCAATAACTAAATGTGCATAAATGTTAATACCCTTGATAGAGAAATGGGCATGGTATTCACGACATAATGACTTAGGCTTGGAAAATCGTGGTGCAATCTCGGCAGTATAACGACGTGACATATGAATTCAAAAAAATATTTGATGAGATAGAAAGGGGTAGATCATCATATTTACATGAAATGGAAAGTAAGGGGGTCATATAGATACATTTACCAGCATATGTAATGGAATTTAGATGCATTATATAAAATAATTGGTTGAATGAAAATGAGGAGAGAGAAATATCTTATGAAATTTTAGCATGGTAATGAGTGTACATGGGAGGAATTAATGAGATATAAATGGGTGAATCATAATTAAAACATAAATAGGATAGTATAAGGGAGGTTTAAAATCATACCCAAATATTTTAAATTTAAAATACAAGGGTATAGAAACATAAAGAAACTTAGACAAAAATGAGAGAGGAAAAAATCCCTTACATGGAAGTGTGATCCCAAAGGCTTGGTAGGGGCTTGAGAGAGGTTTCTTGGGAGCTTTGGGAACCTTTGTAGGATTTTAGACAGATAATGGAAAAGGTTGATTGAGCTTCAAAGGCTTTTAGTAAAGAGGAAGTGAAATCTTTGGTGGGATTATAAAATAAAATAGAGGTAATTCTTTATTATTTCAATTTTGGACCCTACACATTAAACTAATCAAAAAAACCATATCATGGTTGTTTAAAATGGTTTTTGCAAAATGGGAGTGGATAAAAATATTTTATAAGTATAATGGCCTAAATTATAAAAATAATAGTCTTTCTTATGTGGATGTGAGTCACACTCTCAAGGAAATAATTTTAAATAGATAAAATGTTTTATAAGTCTTGGAGGGTCCACTAAGGCTTTGTAAAATAAATAAAATAAACCTAAAATTGCATTATTTTAATAGTAAATCTTATATTGGCCTAGAATAAAATTTATAGTGTTTTATTACATCACTATTTGGTCATTATGAAGTCATAAAATGCACTATATAATTAAACGGTATTTAATTTTTACCCAAAACATCGACTATCTCAAAAAATAATGAAAAATTGAATGTTGGATAATTTTGAAGTCTTGATTCTAAAAAAAATATTCATTTTATCTAAATAATTTTCTAAATTTTTTAATTTTTAATTTTAAAATAAAAAATGACATTTATCGAAAATTCATGGGTTTTGATAAAAACAGCTTTCAAACCATAACAAAAATTACAATTGTATACATAAAAATTACATTATCATTTATATTTAATAAAAAGTAATTTAATAATAATATTTTATTAAATTTTATTTAATTAAAAAATACATTAATTCATCAAAATATATTTCTTAATTAAATATTAACTAAAATAATACTTTTTCATTAACAACTATTTATAAAGTAACAATATAATGAATTTATATTCTTTATTCTATACAAAAATAATACACATAGTCATAGTGATGGGGTCTTGTTACATAACCCCTTATGACACCCGCATAAGACCTAAGGGTAAGGTGTGTGATGGTGATAGACTCTTGGGGTGGCTTGGATAACATTGCACGGGTGGTAATCTCTACCAACTTCTACTTCTCCCGTAGGTAGTTCCATTCAAGCTTTACGTGTTGAAACTCCTCTTGGGATTATTCAAGAGTGAAGCCTAGTGATTCCACCTCATTTCCAAGCTCAAACGAATCAGATTTGTATGGATCAATTCTACTGGATGAGGCCATCACATTCTTTGTCTTAGTAAATTGTATTTGTTAAAGCCCTATATTTATACTAATAATGTGATCATTGTTCAATAGTTATATTAGCAACGATAAAAATTCTTAACAATATTTGGAATCCAAAAAAAAATAAAACCAATAAATTGCATAACCATTTTACATAATAAGACATTTAATTAGATCAAGAGGAATTTTCATTAACAAAATTTTGGGTTGTTACAATCTTCCCCCATTATGAAATTTTGACCTCAAAATTTCCTTTTCCCATACTAAAACAGATGAGGGTAACTCTACTTCATCACATCCTTCTATTACCATGTAACTTCTTCATATTTTTTGGTTTTTCCACAACACTTTCTCAAGGGGAATTGCCTTATTTCATAGAACTTTGTATCTACGATCTAAGATCTTCACCATATTCTCTTCATAGGAGAGGTCATTATCCAATGGTACCTCTTATGGATTGAGTACATGTGATGGATCATGTATGTACTTCCTCAAGAGTGATACATGAAATACATCATGTACTTGAGATAGGTTCAGTGTGAGTGATAGTCAATAGGCCACTTCTCCAATGCGATCAAGGATCTCAAAAGGGATGATGTACCTTGGATTAAGCTTTACCTTCTTCCCAAATCTCATAAGTATCTTCCATTGTGATATGGAGAGGAATACCATGTCTCCAACATAAAACTCTAGGTCTCGTTGATAACTATCATCATAGCTCTTTTGTCGACTATGAGCATCTTTAATGTGTGTTTGGATGGTCTTAACATTCCCCACCATTTCTTTGACCATTTATGGACCTAGGAGTTTTCTCTCCTCAACTTCATCCAAACATGCCAATGTCCTACACCTCTTCCCATAAATGGATTCATAAGGATCCATTTGGATGCTTGAGTGGAAACTGTTGTTGTAAGAGAACTCAACTATAGGAAGATGTTGATCCTATCCTCCTTTGAAGTCCATCTAGAACTCTCTCAACATGTCCTCAAGTGTTTGGATAATCCCCTCAGATTGGACATTAGTTTGAGGATGATAAGTCATAATAATGTTTGGCTCAGTATTTAGAGTGTGTTGGAGATTCTTCCAGAATGTAGAGGTGAATCTTGGATCTCAATCAGATACAAAAGATAGTGGTACTACATGTAGTCTTACCACTTCTATGATATATATCTGTGTCACTTGATCCAATGGGAAATCCTATCGAATTTCAATGAAGTGTGCAGTCTTTGTAATACAATACACTACAACCCAGATAGCATTGTTTCCTATGGATGTCTATTGAAGTCCGGTGACAAATTCCATGGTGATGTTCTCCCATTTCCATGCTGGTATAGGTAACAGTTGCATCATCCCCTTATACTTATTCCTCTCAACCTTCACATTCTGAAATACCAGGCACTTTGATGTATAATCATTGATATATGTCTTCATGTTATTCCAGTAATAATGCTCATGGAGATCTCGATACATCTTTTTGGTTTCCTGGATGAATAGAGAAATTAAAACTATGTGCATCATACAAAAGTTATTTCTTTAACTCTAGATTTTATGGAACACATATTACTGACCAAAATCATATAATTCCTTCATCAATAACATTTAACTCCAATTATTTCCCTTTTTTGATAGTTTTAACTTTCTTCTGAATTCCCACATCATCCTTTTGAGCATCCTTTATCCTTTCTAAAAGAGACGATTGAGCAATCATTTGTAAAAGGATTGATTATGTCCCCTAATTTATGATTCCCATGTCCATATTCATCAAATATAAGAAGATTGGATCCTTTTCAATCCTCATAAATGATAGAATTGTTGGGTCCTTTCTACATAGAGCATCCAAAACCTTGTTCGATTTCCTAGGGTGGTAATGGATTGAACATTCATAATCTTTGATCAGCTCTAACCATCTTCGTTAGAGAATATTCAACTCTTTCTAAGTGAATATATACTTGAGGATTTTTTGGTCTGTATATATTTCACACTTCTCCCAAAAGAGGTAATGTAGCCAAATTTTTAAATAAAAGATCACCACAGACAAATCTAGATCATTTGTTGGATAGTTCTGCTCATGAACATTCAATTTCCTTGAATAATAATCAATGAATTTTTCATTTTTCATCAACACAAAACCCAAGACCTTCTTCAAATCATAACTAAATACAACAAACAGTTCTCCACTTGTAGGTAATGTCAGCACAAGCATAGTGATAAGCCTCCTTTTCAACTTCTTGATGTTTTCTTTTCATTCATCACTCTAAGAAAACTTGATTCCATTAGGAGTTAGCTTGGAAAGAGGGCTTGAAAATTGTGAGAAATTTCTCAAAAATCAACGATAATATCCAGGTAACCCCAAGATGCTATGGTTATCCGTTACCTATGTTGGCCTCATCCATCCCACTATTACAGCTACCTTTGAGGGATCCATAGATATCCCATTGCTTGTGATGATATGACCCATGAATGATACCTGTTTCAAACATAACTCACACTTGATGTACTTTTCATAGAGCTTCTCCTTTCTAAAGGTCTCTAGTATAGTGCTTAGATGATCCTCATTATCCTCCATGGTTATGGAGTATATTAGAATATAGTTTATAAAGAAAACCAAAAAAATCGAGGTATTCTCTAAATACTATATTCATCAATTCCATGAAGATTAATAGAGCATTATTGAGTCTGAAAGGCATTACTATGAATTCATAGTGCTCGTACCATATACGAAAAGCAGTATTGGGGATATCCTCATTCTTTACCCTTACATGGTAATATCTTGACTACAAATCCACCTTGGAGACGTATTATGCACCATGTAGTTGATCAAAGAATTCATCAATTTGGGGAATAAGATACTTGTTCTTTATTGTGATATTGTTCAGCTCATGAAAATCAATGAAAAAGCACATTGACCCATCCTTCTCCTTGATGAAGAGGACCGGTGCACCCCATGGAGAAGCACATTGGAGTATAAACCCTTTATTTGGATTCTCCTATTGTTGTTTCTTTCACTCCTCGAGCTCCAAAAAAAATCCATTCTATACGGATTATTCGATATTAGGAACTCCCTAGGTATAAGATCAATTAATAATTCAACAACTCTTTAGGAGGAGACCTAGAAATTCTTCAGGAAACACTTCAGTGAATTTCATCACAGTAGGCATGTATTCAAGGATGGTTGATTCCTTAGAACCAATCATCTGAGCTAGTTATGCATCCTCATAGGGGAGTAATATCCACACTTGAGATAATGGTTCTAAAGATGATCCATCCTCCTCCTTGAACTTGTACATAATCAGGGTGTCGATTTGCCAAATGTAGAGTGGTTTCCCTCGCATGGAAATTTATGTTGTCTATATATAAGGAAATCCAGTCCATTCCAATAATTGCATCAAATTCCATCCACGGTAATGATGGAAAAATCTCACCCTTGCTGCCTTGGAGGTTGTTGGTTGCCTCCAAAAACCCTTGGCTTAGGGAACTGGTTTGCAAAGTGCATAGGTTATTTCTAGTTGAAGTAATTAAAAATGCATTTTGAGCAGAATTGAGCATTATTCTCCTCTTTTGCAGAGGAGGGATTTTATTATCAGTAGTTAATATCTGTGTTCCCTTCTCTTCCACACTTAAATCATTTCCTCTCCCCTTCACGCAATTTTTAGGGTAATTCATTCCACACCTTTCACAAGTGCGGTGCTAGATTTTCTTAGCACCATTGCATCTATCCATCAGACCACCAGAATTAAAGTCCATATTATGCTTTTTATCCCCATGATACCCCTCATATTTTCTGATCTCCATTTTATCATTGAGGGCACATTAGATAATTTTTCCTCATAGCTCTCGAAGTCACAGATCGCTATGGATTTTCGTAGGCTGGGATTTAGCCCACCAAATAAGCGGTCAACCGTGAATTCAGGGTATAATGAAAAAGTTAGAGGCATACGTTCAAGCCTTGTGAAGTTTTTTTTGCATGATTTGACATATTTGTCATATTTATTCTTGAGGGCAAGGCAGTCCCTTTCTATCTTAAGTTGGAGGTTGTGAGGAGAATATTTGTCGAAAAAAAATTTCCGTAAATCCTTCCATTCCAATGACTTTATCTTTTCCTCAAGAATCATATTTTTCATCAATTTCCACCATTGATCAGATTCACCCTCCATATGATAATAATCTACAAGAACATTCTCTTGTTCGGAACATTGAAGTATGGAGGATATCTTTTAAATGGAGTTTATCCATTTTTCGGCAATTGAAGGATAGGATGATCCATTAAAAGTGTGAGGCCTTTGTCTCATTAAACACTCGATTGAAACTTTTTCAATCTTATTGGGGGTTTAATATTCCTCTTGACCCATTTTTCAATTCAAAACATGAGTTAACTGAGAGAGTATCGTGAAAATTTTCACGATTCCTGCTCACATCAGATTGCGAATCTCATTAGAATAGTAGTCACATAGATCTTCACATCAGTTGTTAGCCTGAGTCCTCCTATTACCAGCCATTGGCTGGAATAAAAGTAAAGTTAGGGGTACCACATAAATGTTAGTCCAAATAAAAAAATAAATGACTTTTAAATTACTCTTATTTCCTTAACTTATGAATTTATAGGATTTAATATATGTTATCCATGTTCTACTTACCAACATATATTCTTAGGGGCATTATTTATTCCCTTAACAATAGTTCATAGTATGCTTATGAATTTACCAAAGCATATACTTTGAGGGTGTTGTAACCAAGAGTCTAGCAAGGCCCATTTTCGTGCATCAGTTCTCATTTGAGTTTAGCTCAAAGCGGTGTTTTCAGGTTTTACCCCTGGATACATTTGTGCCCGATCCACCTCTACCTACCTGTATCCAGAAAGGGATGTATTTTCTTTATAAAAAACTTACTGAATAATAAAAAAGAATTGGGATGTTTTTATTATACTTAGTCTTATAACTATGTCTTTCACTAGGTTTTTCTAATCATAATCACAAAAATAACTAAACCTATCATTTGATACCAACTATAACAACCCTTCTCTTTATTACACACATAAACAAGATTTATTACATAAAATTGCACTTAATAAAAATATGAGGATCTAGATGTCTAGTGTATTGAGAAATTAGGAACATTAGATAACAACATAGAACACAAATCACAACATCTTTATTGAGAACATCATTTACATGACCACAAAATTCCCTCGTACTTAGCATTGCATGGGATAACCAGAGGACATGAATTTGAAAAGGATGTGCTATAAATCCTAGTAATTGAGTAAAAAAGGAATAAAATAAATAATATAGTTCATGTTAGGCAACAATAAGATCAATGAAGCACAATATAAACATGAACAGAAAGGCATGACATAGAATGATTATCATAACATGGAAATGTGGCAACAACATTTAACATAATATTATCATGACCCAAGGTCCATTTCACATGGATCAGGTGTAAACCCTCATTTCCATTGAATTATCATGATTAAACCCTCATTTCACATGATTTATCATGATACTAATATTTACCCAGTGTATTGGAGCGCTCTCATGGCATACCCTACTTAATAATTTAATTTATACATAAGTGTGTCGCATGTATCATATAACATGGATTCATTAAACAAAATAATTTATTAAAAAATAAAAGAATTTGGAATTAATACATGAAACTATATAATCAATAAGTAAATGTTCATAAAGGTGAATTCCCTTGATAGAGAAATGGGCATGGTATTTACTACACAATGACTTGGGATTGGAAAATTGCAGTGCAATTTCAGCAGTATAACGACGTGACATAAGAATTCATAAAGATGGTTGATGAGAGAGAAAGGGGTAAATCATCATATGTAAACGAATTGGACACTATGTGGGTCATATAAGCTCATTTTCCAACATCTTTAATTGAATTTAGATGCATAATATAAAATAATTTGTTGAATGTAAATGATGAGAGAGAAATCCCTTACAAAATTTTGGCATGTTAACAGGTGTAGATGGGAGGAATTAATGAGATATAAATGGGTCTCAAATAATTAGAACATAAATAGGATAGTATATTGGATGTGATAAATTACACCCCAACATTTTTAATTGAAAATACAAGGGTATAGAAACATAAATATTCTTGGAAAAATGAGAGAGGAAGAAATCCCTTACTTGAAAGTGTGATCTCAAAGGCTTGGGAGGGGCTTGATAGAGGATTCTTGGGAGATTGGGGAACGTTGGGAGGATTATATAGAGGGGAGAGAATAGGTTGGTCGATCTCTAAAGGATTTTAGTGAATAGGACGTGAGAGCTTGGGTGGGTTTATATAGGAAAAGAGAGGGAATTCTTTATTATTTAGGTTTTGGACCCTACACATTATTTTAAACAAAACCACAAACCTTCCCATTGTAACACCCCAAGATTTCATAGTGTGTTATTTCTTCAAAATAATTCAATAACTTTCACTACATGCAACACCATGTTCAAGCACACCATGACTTACCAAACAAGCCGTTCAAAAGAGGTTATGAATAGTATTAGATAAATTTTAATGTTTATATAATCCTTATAATTTTAGAATCCATATTATGAGTTTCTTAGATATAATGCAAGAACAAATTCATTTTCAGTATTGCACTTTTATCAACTTTAATAGTGAACCCTTTTTAAATACTATATTTTAAACTTTTTGACTAAATGGGGACATCAAAAATTTAAAATGAAACATCCCAAGCTTCCACGGTACGCTTTCTTTGAATAATACAGTAGCGTGTGTTGTACGCAACCTTGAGTTTTAACACACACCACAACCAATCAAACTAGCCGTTATGAATAGTAATACCTAATTTTTGAAATTATATATATTTTATATTTAAAAATGGACTTCATTTTTGGATTCGGAATATCGAAATTATCCTAGGGTGAAATTTTGGTACTTTTCGGATAACTTTTATATTTTGATGAATAGTGAAAATTACTAAATTTAAATTAAAAACAACTTTTTTAATCAAAATAATTAATAGTGATAAATTATGAATTTGAGTGGTTTTAAAGTATATTTAGAATATATTTTTACCATTTAATATAATGTTGGTCATTGGACATAATTTTACAATTAAACCGAACATAAACGAGTGTCAATCTTTTGATAGTTATTATCTCTTAAAAACACGCTTTTTGTTTTGACAGCGGGATTTAATTTTAAATTAATTTCTGCCACTTATGTGTTTTGAATTTAGGAAAATGGATTCCATATTTGGAATCAGGATGTTAAAATTGTGTAAATAGGTAACTTTTATTTTTAGACATTTTGAATAATTACTGCGGTAAATATTTTATTTACCATGGTTAAGGGTAAATCCGGTAAATAAGGGTTAAAAAAATAATATTATAATAATACTAAATTACCCTAAAACGTGTCTTAACCCTATTGGTTGATACATGGTCGACCATGGGAATCTTTGGGTCTATTTTGGGACCCCATGGATCCACTTGTAAGTGATAATGACACTTTATTTTAATTTAGTTAAAATGAATACAAAAATGACACAAGCATATATCTTTTAGAACAACAATTGTTACATAGGGTTATATATGTTGGATTTTAGATTATAAATATTCATTAGAAAGCTAAAACGATTTTCTACATAATGATATTTTATTTATAATTTTTAGACATTAAATAATCTATTTTATTTATGACACAATGATGATGCAGTAATTACTATAATAGTGAAAAATTTAAAATAATTGATATTATAAATACCCAAATAAATATAATATGAAACTTTTAATGAATTAAACTAATTTTCTAGGATAATATGATATATTAGGATTGATTTAATTGACTTTGTTCGAAGTAATCAATCTGTTATGAGTTTCACAAAAATCAACTATTGAATAGTGTCAAAATTGACATAAAAGAGTTCTTAAAACAAATATTATATTATTAATTGATATTAAATTCCTAAAAATCTAAGGTTCGGAAAAGAGACTTATATTATGATAGGTTAATCATTAATGGACCACTTGGGGGTCGCTTGGATGTATATAGTAAGTTTATTAACCATATTATATAAAAATACAAAGAGACATTGTAAAAGTGAAACTAATTAACTTAGAGTTAATACTTAAAGATAAGGTTAATATAAGTACCCAAACCTGTCTAAATTCTATTGGATGAGTTGTTTTCGACCTATCCCCACCTCATCCTTTGAATAGTCAACTTTGGAGCCTTTGGAAACCGAATATGAATTTATTATAAATTAATATTTCTAGCTTTTCCAAAGGTGCCCCTCACCCCTCTTATAAAAGGGCACTCCTCCTTCTCATTTCCTCACACCTCTCAAGCCACTTGGCTCGTCCAAACTCTGCCCAACTAAGCTCCCCACATCCCTCTCCTCCTCCTTGAAGCTTCCCCTTAGGCAGAAAGCATTTCAAGAAGTCCTTTGGTTCCAACCAAAGTGAGTTACCTAAATTAAAGGTAACAATTTTCTCTTAAAGTATTTTCATTTATTTTGTTTCTCCAACCCCCAAAATCTTTTTATTTCCTTTCTTTTGTAACAACACCAGTATCCTCAATATACTAGGATGTTGTTATAAGAAGGATTCAAACTACACATTCACACAACTCCATCTAATGGATGATGAACATAATGTTTCTGTGGATGGCAAACTAACGCCTCACGAAACGATGATTGTTCAAATACATCTTACCGCCTCTCATGGTGGCCATTAGGATGGCACTGTAATTAAATATGATATTAATGATATATATTTTATATATAAGCTTCTGTAATTCCATTTTATTTCATACCATTATTCGTTTCATGTTGTATATACATACGATAATTTCATTTGAGGAAGTGCGGACTATCGCCCCCTTAAAATGATATGACTCGTTCATACCACACATGAAACGTATAAAGGATGGTGTAAATGAACTTAAGTAACATATATAAAATATTATATTATACTGGAATAGTAATATACCTATGTATAATTTGGATTCGATTCTTTTAAAATAAAAATTAAATGGAAGTAGCGTTCGTGCGTACGTACGGACTACCGTCTCCACGAACGCGATGAGATTTATTCTCCATCGTATAATTTGATGATTTAAAAATGATGTTTAAGAACTTGATACCATTCTGGATATGAATAATATACATCCCATTAATAACGAATATGTCTCACATAACAAAGAATATAAAGTAAAATGAACCCGTTAACACTCGAAATGACGATAATTCTAAAATATTATTAACAAATCAATGATAAAATATCATATATAATATCATATTAAAGTAAATGATTCTTTTATTATTCAATAACAATTATTTCACCATTATACAGGAGGTAAACCTACCATCGACCAAGGAAAAAGTACAATGTAAGGGATTTTGTTATCTCACTTTCAACTCCGTGAGATTTCCATTGTTCACCACTAAATTATTGAAAGTGGTGTATTGTGTACGGCCATTTGATATATATTATCATGATTCTCTTTATATTCATATTATTCTGTAAATCATTTTGGTGGTTATTAACTTTTGGCCATACGACTCAGTTGATTAACGTGGTAAGGGTTTTCTTATCTCACTTTTAATTCCGTGAGAATTCCATTGATCACCACTTAATTATTGCATGTGGTGTATGTGTACTGCCCATGATCGTATTCATTGTGTAATATACTTTAATTTATGGGTATTTACATCATCATGGTATGATACTTCTTTCATGGGTGTATGTTTCGTAAGTTACCTAATCGATAAGGGAATTTGAGATTTCAATTTCCACTCATTTGGCTTTACACATATTTCATTGATTATATTACCCCAAGATTATGTGTGGAATCACTATTCATTTGATTATGTCATAATTTCCACTCCCTTTCCTGTGGATAGAAGTTTGATACACATAATCACTCCATTGGTAATTCTCAAGTCATTGATATGAATTTGATAAGAGTAATTTTAACTCATTCTCCATTTGTTGAGTTAAACATCCAATTCGTTGGTATTGTTTTTACAAGAATATGTGTGAATGTCCTTTGATTGTTTTACACTGAATATCCAATCATATTTAGTGTATTTATATTTGTCACACATAATTATGTCATTGATTTATCCTTAACCTAAGGATACAACCTTTTTGAGAAATTTCATCTCAATTTACATTCCATTGAGACTTCTTTGATGATATACACCAAATCACTTCTATGTGGTGTATATAATGTACTTTGACATAGTATATCATGAATTCCTTTATTATCATGATATTACAATTTTTTGATTACCTCAATTATTTGTATTCAAGTGTCTCTCTTTTGGTTAGAAACTCTAACCAAAATACCATTTTAAAATGTTTTAAAGAATTATTCTTCTAAATCATGCTCATTAATGTCCATATTTTAAAAATGGTTTTAAGGATTTATTTATATGGACATTAAAGTTTTAAAATTAAAACTCCTTTTAAAAGTTTCAAAGTGGTATGGGACACTTTGATTCAAAAATATACTTTTAAACGGCTTCTTGACAAATAGTGTGACTTTTAAATGTTTTCAAGAAAAGGGGGATATTTCTCTCAAATAGTTTTAATGATTATTTTCATCTATGTCAACATCCTTCATTATTATTGATTGAGGTTAATGTGATACAATACAATCTTCCATATTGTATCGAATGAATTATGTTTGACTGTGGATGTGCTATTTTTATACCATTCATGGTTTGTGGTGAAAGTATTGACATTTCGTATGCTAGTTTAATACGAATGTTTACGTTATGTTTAAACCTTTTCATATGGGAATGCATTGGACTTAATAAGTGACGGGTGGAGCCCGCTATAGCTCCTTGATGCATCGGTAGGTCTCATGAGACAAACTAGTGTCTTGGCACAAGGCCTTGGAAAAATCTTATTTGTAGTCTTGGCACGAGGCCTTGGCTATGTGGTTATGATAGTCTGGCATTATGCATTCCATCATTATGAAAGTGGTTATTGATATTTCATGTGATCATTCGACTAGTAGAATATCCATGTGAGTAAGTAAATGGCATTATTTCATTTTACCTTTGCCATTTTATGCTGAAGTTCAAGTTTAAAAGGCTTTTGTTTTAGTTATAAATTGCCTTAAGTGTTTATGCTTATTTATGAAAGCTTCTGCTATAATGTTATCCTTACTGAGCATCCGAGCTCACCCCTTTCAATGTTTTATTTTTTTTCCCCAGGATTATGAAGAAGTAATTTATGAATGACCTACAGGGATAGTATGAGGGGATATGAAGACAAGATGTTTTTTTTATGATGTAATGTAAAAATTTATGGATGTATCTAGTTATTCCAAGGCTACTAAACTAATCGGTCTTTAGAGACTTGATCTTTCTCGTGATCATGCCAATGTTATGTAATTAATGCACCGACTCTGGGTAGCTGGGGTCGGGGCGTTACAGTTGGTATCAGAGGAAGTTTAGTACAAACCTTGGTAGCTAGATTTAGAAAAACTCTGATTAGAGCACGTAGACCTAAGATGAACTTTGAGGATTAGTATAAAAAAAAACTTCCTAGAATTTTGGTATTGTAAAGATTTTGTGAGTTTTCCGAGCAATACATCCCTGTCTGGATACGAGCAGGTAGAGGCGGCTCTGGCACAGATGTACCTAGGGGTAAAACCCGAAAACACCGCTTTGAGCTAGACTCGAACGGGAACTGGTGCACGACAACGGGCCTTGCTGCACTCTTGGTTACGACACTCCCGGGGGATATGCTTAGGATAATTTACATTTTCTTTACAAACCGATTTAAGTAATATATACATAAGATGAGAGAAAATGACCTTGGTTAATCCTAATATGTTTCAAATTGAGAATATGGTGACATTTTAATCTCTAAATGATTTTACGACTACTATTACTCACACAATGCCTTCTGGTTTTAGTCAATGGATGGATTCCAAGGAAGTCATAGTGACTTTGAGAATGATGTAAAAGTTGGGAACAGTGGTGGAAATGAGCAACAAAATGGAATGTTGATAGGCGTAAAAGATATCGTCTTTATGCCAAATCAGTTTTCCAAAAATATGATCAACAACATATATATTAACCAACTCCCAGACTCAACAAGGAAGAGAAAGGTGATAAATGATAAGATCTCCAGCAATGGAGACCATGGAGAAAAGAAACCTCAATTTTCATCATGCAGGAATTGTGGAAAGAGACACCCAGGAAAGTGTCTCAATGGGACAACGAAATGTTTTACGTACGGGAAGGAAGGACATAAAGTGAAGAATTGCCGAAGAAAAATGAAGAGTACTATGGAAGAAGATAAAAATGGTCCCAAGAGTCCATTTACAGTCATTTGTCGTAAATGTAGGGGACCTGGCCATTACCCGAGTGAATGTCCTATTTTATAGGATATTTTCTTGGTCAAAGAAGAAGCTATGTGGAAATAAATGGCTGGAGAAAAATTTAAAAAGTATTAGCACTCCTTGTTGATGGGTTTGCTTTGGAATAATTTTCTCTTGTATTTGTAACCCCGCAGTTTGCCATGTGAGAATGATATTTGAGGAAGAATTGTCTCTTCTCTTGTGGATATAGGTATAAATAACCATTTGGTTTTATATGATCATTGGGGTTTGAGAAAATGATAAGTTATTATAATTTGGGATGAAAATGCAAAGTATGATATAACATTTGTGGTTAAATTATGTTATTTTGAGGAATTTATCTCATTTTGGTAATATTATAAAATATAGTTTTTGAAAAAGGACAACACGTAGACCGTGTGACAACCCATCGCGTCGGACAAAGCCGTGGGAATCGAACCCACAACCAAAGTGCGATTGGGATTTATCGCCTACCACTGGACTACGTGAAGTCCCTGGTTAGTGTGACGATTTTTTTTTTGTTAAATGATTTTATTGATCAATAATAAGATGATTTGGGTTCTTATGTCTTATCAAATGAATACCCTTGGTATAGGAAAATGATTTGGTGATTAAGTGATAAATGTTATTTTGGAAGATGTTCGTTTTGTTAGGAACACTATATGCCCAAGGAAAATAGAATACAATGAGGTTTCATTTGTAGAGTAATGGTGGATTTTTATCTACATTTTTATTGTTGATTTATAGTGATTTGGGTTATTTATGGAAATGATTAACCTATAACAGAGAATATGTGATGATTACTTTTAAGTATGTGACTTTAAGAGTATTTGATGTAATTTAGAGATACAATGTAACATGGGAGACTACATAATCAAATTCTTCTATGTTTTGGGTTTCAATATTAGTTTGGATTATATTAAAGGATTTTAAGGACAATTGGTTATTGAATGGTATCTATTTAACTTTGGGGTATTGTTGGTTTAATTTTAGAAATTAAGATTAGTGCATATTTATCTCAATGAATATCCTTTTGGGGGATCATTAGATCATTCACTAACCATTTTGGTTTTGATTAATATATGGTTTATCCTGCATGGATCATGTGATTCTATAGAAGTTTATTCTAGCTCTTCCTGTGTGACCAAGTCTTCTTGAATACTCATCGTTTAAAAAAAATTGAGTTAGTGGTGGAAATTTATTAAAGAATGAAAATCTACTTAAAATTTAAGTATATCTCATAATGTTCTTAGCCAATCTCATAAATAAATTCCCCAACATTAATAAAAGAAACATAGAACAAAAATGTTGTCCTAGATGGTACCTTAAATCATCACAAATTTATGGCTTTGGGATTTTTGGCCTTTTCATAGCCATGTTCTCTACCACTCTCCATCAGATAATTGATGGTTAGATTTCTCCTCCATATCCATATTTTCCTTCATGGAACCCTAGTATGTGTTATTTTCGGTAATCTTCATACTTTCGACTCTTTATTTTAAATAGAGGCCTCATTAATTCATTTTTCGATGTGGGATTTCAACTAAGATATTTTGAAACGTCAAAAATGTGTTATCCTAATACCTTATGTTTTGTTGAACCGATGGTATTTCAAATCATCATAGATTGATGATTATAAGGACCTCAATTTTACACTTGTTTGTGATTGATGACCTCAATCACCACCTATAAATATTTACGTTTTTCCTCCAATTATATGTCTCTAGTTGCCACCAATGTTCTCCTAATCGAGATCATAATTTGGTGGTGACCCTTTGATTTCTCTTTTTCTCATATTAAGACTAAATTTTAGTAACCCAATTTCCGATGTGGGTTTTCCCACAAATATATTATCTATTTTCAACCTTTTATTTTCGATGAACAATTTCAAATTGCGAGGACGCAATTTATTGAAGGAGGGGAGAATGTAACACCCCAAGATTTCATAGTGTGTTATTTTTTCAAAATAATTCAATAACTTTCACTACATGCAACACCATGTTCAAGCACACCATGACTTACCAAACAAGCCGTTCAAAAGAGGTTATGAATATTATTAGATAAATTTTAATGTTTATATAATCCTTATAATTTTAGAATCCATATTATGAGTTTCTTAGATATAATGCAAGAACAAATTCATTTTCAGTATTGCACTTTTATCAACTTTAATAGTGAACCCTTTTTAAATACTATATTTTAAACTTTTTGACTAAATGGGGACATCAAAAATTTAAAATGAAACATCCCAAGCTTCCACGGTACGCTTTCTTTGAATAATACAGTAGCGTGTGTTGTACGCAACCTTGAGTTTTAACACACACCACAACCAATCAAACTAGCCGTTATGAATAGTAATACCTAATTTTTGAAATTATATATATTTTATATTTAAAAATGGACTTCATTTTTGGATTCGGAATATCGAAATTATCCTAGGGTGAAATTTTGGTACTTTTCGGATAACTTTTATATTTTGATGAATAGTGAAAATTACTAAATTTTAATTAAAAACAACTTTTTTAATCAAAATAATTAATAGTGATAAATTATGAATTTGAGTGGTTTTAAAGTATATTTAGAATATATTTTTACCATTTAATATAATGTTGGTCATTGGACATAATTTTACAATTAAACCGAACATAAACGAGTGTCAATCTTTTGATAGTTATTATCTCTTAAAAACACGCTTTTTGTTTTGACAGCGGGATTTAATTTTAAATTAATTTCTGCCACTTCTGTGTTTTGAATTTAGGAAAATGGATTCAATATTTGGAATCAGGATGTTAAAATTGTGTAAATAGGTAACTTTTATTTTTAGACATTTTGAATAATTACTGCGGTAAATATTTTATTTACCATGGTTAAGGGTAAATCCGGTAAATAAGGGTTAAAAAAATAATATTATAATAATACTAAATTACCCTAAAACGTGTCTTAACCCTATTGGTTGATACATGGTCGACCATGGGAATCTTTGGGTCTATTTTGGGACCCCATGGATCCACTTGTAAGTGATAATGACACTTTATTTTAATTTAGTTAAAATGAATACAAAAATGACACAAGCATATATCTTTTAGAACAACAATTGTTACATAGGGTTATATATGTTGGATTTTAGATTATAAATATTCATTAGAACGCTAAAAAGATTTTCTACATAATGATATTTTATTTATAATTTTTAGACATTAAATAATCTATTTTATTTATGACACAATGATGATGCAGTAATTACTATAATAGTGAAAAATTTAAAATAATTGATATTATAAATACCCAAATAAATATAATATGAAACTTTTAATGAATTAAACTAATTTTCTAGGATAATATGATATATTAGGATTTATTTAATTGACTTTGTTCGAAGTAATCAATCTGTTATGAGTTTCACAAAAATCAACTATTGAATAGTGTCAAAATTGACATAAAAGAGTTCTTAAAACAAATATTATATTATTAATTGATATTAAATTCCTAAAAATCTAAGGTTCGGCAAAGAGACTTATATTATGATAGGTTAATCATTAATGGACCACTTGGGGGTCGCTTGGATGTATATAGTAAGTTTATTAACCATATTATATAAAAATACAAAGAGACATTGTAAAAGTGAAACTAATTAACTTAGAGTTAATACTTAAAGATAAGGTTAATATAAGTACCCAAACCTGTCTAAATTCTATTGGATGAGTTGTTTTCGACCTATCCCCACCTCATCCTTTGAATAGTCAACTTTGGAGCCTTTGGAAACCGAATATGAATTTATTATAAATTAATATTTCTAGCTTTTCCAAAGGTGCCCCTCACCCCTCTTATAAAAGGGCACTCCTCCTTCTCATTTCCTCACACCTCTCAAGCCACTTGGCTCGTCCAAACTCTGCCCAACTAAGCTCCTCACATCCCTCTCCTCCTCCTTGAAGCTTCCCCTTAGGCAGAAAGCATTTCAAGAAGTCCTTTGGTTCCAACCAAAGTGAGTTACCTAAATTAAAGGTAACAATTTTCTCTTAAAGTATTTTCATTTATTTTGTTTCTCCAACCCCCAAAATCTTTTTATTTCCTTTCTTTTGTAACAACACCAGTATCCTCAATATACTAGGATGTTGTTATAAGAAGGATTCAAACTACACATTCACACAACTCCATCTAATGGATGATGAACATAATGTTTCTGTGGATGGCAAACTAACGCCTCACGAAACGATGATTGTTCAAATACATCTTACCGCCTCTCATGGTGGCCATTAGGATGGCACTGTAATTAAATATGATATTAATGATATATATTTTATATATAAGCTTCTGTAATTCCATTTTATTTCATACCATTATTCGTTTCATGTTGTATATACATACGATAATTTCATTTGAGGAAGTGCGGACTATCGCCCCCTTAAAATGATATGACTCGTTCATACCACACATGAAACGTATAAAGGATGGTGTAAATGAACTTAAGTAACATATATAAAATATTATATTATACTGGAATAGTAATATACCTATGTATAATTTGGATTCGATTCTTTTAAAATAAAAATTAAATGGAAGTAGCGTTCGTGCGTACGTACGGACTACCGTCTCCACGAACGCGATGAGATTTATTCTCCATCGTATAATTTGATGATTTAAAAATGATGTTTAAGAACTTGATACCATTTTGGATATGAATAATATACATCCCATTAATAACGAATATGTCTCACATAACAAAGAATATAAAGTAAAATGAACCCGTTAACACTCGAAATGACGATAATTCTAAAATATTATTAACAAATCAATGATAAAATATCATATATAATATCATATTAAAGTAAATGATTCTTTTATTATTCAATAACAATTATTTCACCATTATACAGGAGGTAAACCTACCATCGACCAAGGAAAAAGTACAATGTAAGGGATTTTCTTATCTCACTTTCAACTCCGTGAGATTTCCATTGTTCACCACTAAATTATTGAAAGTGGTGTATTGTGTACGGCCATTTGATATATATTATCATGATTCTCTTTATATTCATATTATTCTGTAAATCATTTTGGTGGTTATTAACTTTTGGCCATACCACTCAGTTGATTAACGTGGTAAGGGTTTTCTTATCTCACTTTTAATTCAGTGAGAATTCCATTGATCACCACTTAATTATTGCATGTGGTGTATGTGTACTGCCCATGATCGTATTCATTGTGTAATATACTTTAATTTATGGGTATTTACATCATCATGGTATGATACTTCTTTCATGGGTGTATGTTTCGTAAGTTACCTAATCGATAAGGGAATTTGAGATTTCAATTTCCACTCATTTGGCTTTACACATATTTCATTGATTATATTACCCCAAGATTATGTGTGGAATCACTATTCATTTGATTATGTCATAATTTCCACTCCCCTTCCTGTGGATAGAAGTTTGATACACATAATCACTCCATTGGTAATTCTCAAGTCATTGATATGAATTTGATAAGAGTAATTTTAACTCATTCTCCATTTGTTGAGTTAAACATCCAATTCGTTGGTATTGTTTTTACAAGAATATGTGTGAATGTCCTTTGATTGTTTTACACTGAATATCCAATCATATTTAGTGTATTTATATTTGTCACACATAATTATGTCATTGATTTATCCTTAACCTAAGGATACAACCTTTTTGAGAAATTTCATCTCAATTTACATTCCATTGAGACTTCTTTGATGATATACACCAAATCACTTCTATGTGGTGTATATAATGTACTTTGACATAGTATATCATGAATTCCTTTATTCTCATGATATTACAATTTTTTGATTACCTCAATTATTTGTATTCAAGTGTCTCTCTTTTGGTTAGAAACTCTAACCAAAATACCATTTTAAAATGTTTTAAAGAATTATTCTTCTAAATCATGCTCATTAATGTCCATATTTTAAAAATGGTTTTAAGGATTTATTTATATGGACATTAAAGTTTTAAAATTAAAACTCCTTTTAAAAGTTTCAAAGTGGTATGGGACACTTTGATTCAAAAATATACTTTTAAACGGCTTCTTGACAAATAGTGTGACTTTTAAATGTTTTCAAGAAAAGGGGGATATTTCTCTCAAATAGTTTTAATGATTATTTTCATCTATGTCAACATCCTTCATTATTATTGATTGAGGTTAATGTGATACAATACAATCTTCCATATTGTATCGAATGAATTATGTTTGACTGTGGATGTGCTATTTTTATACCATTCATGGTTTGTGGTGAAAGTATTGACATTTCGTATGCTAGTTTAATACGAATGTTTACGTTATGTTTAAACCTTTTCATATGGGAATGCATTGGACTTAATAAGTGACGGGTGGAGCCCGCTATAGCTCCTCGATGCATCGGTAGGTCTCATGAGACAAACTAGTGTCTTGGCACAAGGCCTTGGCAAAATCTTATTTGTAGTCTTGGCACGAGGCCTTGGCTATGTGGTTATGATAGTCTGGCATTATGCATTCCATCATTATGAAAGTGGTTATTGATATTGCATGTGATCATTCGACTAGTAGAATATCCATGTGAGTAAGTAAATGGCATTATTTCATTTTACCTTTGCCATTTTATGCTGAAGTTCAAGTTTAAAAGGCTTTTGTTTTAGTTATAAATTGCCTTAAGTGTTTATGCTTATTTATGAAAGCTTCTGCTATAATGTTATCCTTACTGAGCATCCGAGCTCACCCCTTTCAATGTTTTATTTTTTTTCCCCAGGATTATGAAGAAGTAATTTATGAATGACCTGCAGGGATAGTATGAGGGGATATGAAGACAAGATGTTTTTTTTATGATGTAATGTAAAAATTTATGGATGTATCTAGTTATTCCAAGGCTACTAAACTAATCGGTCTTTCGAGACTTGATCTTTCTCGTGATCATGCCAATGTTATGTAATTAATGCACCGACTCTGGGTAGCTGGGGTCGGGGCGTTACACCCATGGTATTTTTCTATGTGTTTTTTCAAAGGGAAGTGGAAAAATGTATATTTTAAGTCCAATGGCCTAACGTCTTAAAATATTAGGTTTTTTTATGTGGAGGTGAGTCACTCTCAAGGATATCATTTTAAAAATATAAAATGTTTTATGAGTCTTGTAGGGTCCACTAAGGCTTTGTAAAATAAATAAAATAAACCTAAAATCACATTATGTTAATAGTAAAACATATATTGGACGAACATGACATTTATAGTATTTTATTAAATCACTATTTGGTAATTATTATGTCATAAAAAACACTACATAATTAAACGGTATTTAATTTGTACCCAAAAATTCGACTGTCATAGAAAATTATGAAAAATTAACCATTGGATAATTTCGGTATCCTAATTCCAATTTTTTTTTATTTTATCTAAATGATTTTATAAATTTGTTAATTTTTAATTTTTAAATAAAAACTGACATTTATCGAAAATTCCTCAGTTTTAATAAAAATAACTTTCAAACCTTAATAAAAATTAAAATTATATTCATAAAAATTACATGATTATTTATATTTAATAAAAATTAATTTTTTAATATTTTTTTATTAAAATATTATTTAATTTAAAAATCAATTTATTCATTAAAATATATTTCTTAATTGAATGTTAACTAAAACACTATTTGTGCTTTAAAAACTATTTACAAAGTAACAATAAAATGAATGTATATTATTTATTCTATAAAAAAATAATACACATAGTCATAGTACTAGGGTATTCTTATATAACCCCTTATAACTACCACATAAAACTTAAAGGTAAGGTGTGTGATGGTGACAGATTCTTGGGGTAGCTCAGATAACATTGTTCGAGTGGTAATCTTTAACAACTTCCACTTCTACCATAGGCAGTTCCATTCAAGCTTAATGTGTTGAAGCTAGGCTTGTACTTGGTCAAGAGCGAAGCCCGATGACGCCAAATCCTTTATAAGATCAAAAAATGGGCTTCGTATGTATAAATTATATTGGATGAGGCCATCATTTCCTTTGTTTGAGTAAATTGGATTTGTTAAAGCACTATATTTATAATAATCATGTGATCACTATTCAACAACTATATTAGCAACAGTAAAAATTCATAATAGTATTTTGGAATAAAAAAAGATAAAACCAAAGAAGTGCAGAACCATTTTCCATAATAATACATTTAATTATAACAATAAGAATTTTCATTAACAAAATTTTGGGTTTTTACACAGACCTTATTACCTCCAGGCCTACAGTCAGGTAGATTCCTAATCAGGAGATGCTTGATAAGGCTTTTTCAATTGAAGTGGAGATAGTGAAATGACACAAAGGAAATAAATAGTCTTTCACAATTGAGAAAGGATACCCATATTGAGAAAATATAATTCCTCTTGTGTGTTTACAATGCAAATAAAATATTCATACTAAGAGGTTGTATTCTAATTATCCAATGGTTTATGGATGGTGTGGCCGTCGAGGTCACCCCTAGAGATTTTGTAAGTTGTACCACTAAAAATGTAATATTTGTCTGGGAAGGTATCTCTTCATCATGGGGATATAGATGCTTCGAGATAATGGGGATCCAACCATATGTATGGGAGTTAATCATTTTATGTAGTGGATGAGCTTTCTGTTTTTAGTGGTGAATGTTGATCTAGATTATTGTTTCCGATGTGGGAGTGGACACTATTTGATTTTTTAATTTTTATGGATTTTATGTTATCTTAAACGTTTTTGTTTTAGGATCTTTGTGTATGATATCTTATGAACCGTGGTTTTCATAATTTTTGTATTGTAAATTTAATAATGGTTTTCTTTTCTTGAGATATTTATTGTTGTTCCTCTAGTTTTTACTTGATGGTTAGAGCCTAAGTTAGTTGTAATGTATGATCTACATCATTAGAGTATAGTGCCATACTTGGAACCAATATGGATGTATTATCCCTTTTTATTTGGACTTGTATTGACCTTGTTAATGTACTTGGGTAACTAGGACAATGTTGATTTTTGGTATACCAAGAACTCGATGGTACTAGCATGTTATTTTATGAGATCAATAAGGTATAATGCTCAGTTTTGGAAATCCTATTTTACCATTGAGTATTTACTTATGTTAGAAATAATTTTATGTTATTTACCTTACATTTGGATGATAGATCTTAGATTTTTGTCCTTAAGGAATAGTTAAAGTCTCTTCTTTGGGTCTAAGGGATATGATTTTCTTATGTTGCACCAGTTTAGTAAATTTTTAAATAGTTGGGAGACCGATTCTAGATCTCCAGTATTTCTATGATTTGCAGGGTTGGGATGATCTTGATTTTTTGATCATGGAGTTTTGTGTGTTGATAGCTTTTTGGTGAGTCTCACTACTAGACCACAGACCATTCACCTCATAAGACATGTGATGGATTTATTCTTGTTTCATCATGTTCTATCTTTTGGATTGAATGATTTCTAGTAATAGAAATTTCTATGGTGGGGATGTTGTAATATCCTATTACTTATTTTTATATTTTTATCCATTTATTTGAATATCTAATGATTGGTTCTCTTTGTTGGTTGTTTCTGTAGTTTTTTAGAATAACTTATTAAGGGTTATGGTCATTTTCATGGTTTGCACATGGTTTTTGAATGGTTAAACAACATGTGAAACATATACAGATAATGTTTCGTGGATTTCACCTGGTTAAACATAGTGTGAAACCTATACAAAAGGCATTTTATGGTTGTAATATGTTTAAACTAAGTGTGAAACCTAGAAAAAATGGGTTTCATGGTTTGTGCATGGTTCAAACATGTTTAAACAAAGTGTGAAACCTAGGTAGAAGGGGTTTCATGGTTTGTGCATGGTTTGTGCACGGTTAAACAAAGTGGCGGACCTATATATAAGGAGTTCAAATGTTTTTCACCCAATTAAACTATGTGTGTAGCCTAAGCATGAAACTCTTAAAGTGGACTTGTTTTGGGTGAATAGTTAGGCACATTGTTAGTACTAACCATGCGACTAACTCAGAAAACCATTCATATGGTAATTAATGTTATGAAATTTTTTATTAAAATTTTCAACCGACTTATTAACCCTAAACCCATACCACTCGAACCTAAACTAAATCTTTGGTTTATGGATCCCTTTAGAGCCATTTTGGCACCACAAATGTCAAATCTTATCAAATTGAAGTTCCAATCGAAGGATAGATCCTCTCTTTTAGTGAGTTCTTTTATTTTAAATATTGTATCTCCATTTTTCCATTAATTTATTCTTATAAAATGTTATGATTCCCATTATTTTTTTGGATGAGGCCTGATTTATATGGAATTGTAGATCCAGGATCTATTCTCTCTTCTCTCATGATATATCTTCTTAGATTTGACAATGGTCATCGAATGTGGTATATCTCAGATTCATTGCCGTTGGATTCCAAATATTTATATTAGGAGTTTCTATGATTTTACTTCATTTTTTAACTCATTGTTTCTTAATAAATTCATATATGTTTATTTCATAATTTAAAACACTTATTCTATGTAAATTTTCATTTAAATTCCACATAAAATCTCATTTCACCAATTTCCATTTAAATTGAAATTGGAATGAATTTAATTGATATAATCTTGAAAATTATCACCTTTTCTTGAATTGTTTAATGCCATGTTTGTTTTGTTTTATTATTAAAGATATTTTAAAAGGTTGTTCAGGTGGAATTGAGGGCTTTGGCCCAAATTTTAATTTATAAAATGGCCACCCATGATTTGAATTAAATGGATTGAAATATTTGATGTTTTCTAAATAGTTTCATATTATATAATATATTAAATGTCAAAAACCATCTTTTATTGATTTTAGCTTTTTTTTACAAAGTTTTATCTTGGTTCATGTGAAATAAATGATTTATTCACATAGAAAAAGGGTGTAACCCTATCTTTTAAAAGGTATTAAATTCTTCTAAGATTATAATACATCATTTAAATTAATTTGGGATGGTTTTAAATAAATTATTATTTTAAAGTCCTTTATTGTTTTACAGTGATGATTTGGGAGTAGAAGAGGGTATGGTTACCCTTTTGAATGTTAAAATTATTTTAACAGAGTTTAATCAAATTGATGATTCTTGATAGCCCGATTAGCACCATATTATGACCCTATCCTAGAATATTCCCCTAATGTAACATTATTGATTCTTGTTGTTACCATTATTAGGTGTTGAAATATGTATTATTTAAATTGAGGGATTTGGGGGTGAGAGTGAGATGTGTTTTAGGTCCAATGCCCATGAGTGGTAGGGATCCTTGTGTGACCCTTATAACTCGATTATCTCACTGACCTATTTTCAATAGTCACCAGAACATGGATAATTTGTTGGGATGACCAAGATATATTCCTCACATGGAGACTCAAACCCTTCTAGTGGATCTGTATCGAATACGAATGGTTTAATCTATAGATGTGGCAAGGAAAGTGGGTGTTCATGGAACTAGTTTTCTTGACACCCGTAAGACTATAAGTAAGCCAAAAAATTAGTCATGTTGTAATTTAATTATATATTTTGAGGAGGACACACTATCATACCAAATTTGTAATAGTGAAATCCATATACTTAATACTCGAAAAATGAAATTTTTATTTTTTTACTTTTTGGAACCGAACTTACCTTTCTTGATTGATTTATTGTTCTTCTGAACCTTGGATCTATTTTATTGACTCTAGTTCATATTTCTATATGCGGTGAATATTTTATTCTATTTTTTATTGTCAAATATTATATTGTGAAATGGTTTTCAAAGTTTCTCAAGGAATTTTGTAGTTTTTATGTGGTGAAATTAATTTTTTTAAAGGCTTCGTTTAATAAATTTTTTAAATGTTTAAAACTCTATTTTAAACAAATACTCATATTCTCTTATTTTTAATCCAGTTTTAGAATATTTGAATAACCTTATGAAATAACTATATAAAATAATTAGTGGAATCCTACTGGGCTTTTCATATCACTCCCTTATTGTACATTTTCTTGTTTTCATCCCTTTATGATATTATAGGATGTGTTCCTGCTCCCATATTCCTTTGTGGTTTCATGATTGGGTGAACAAGGGTGGGAGAATTGAGACATGGTGGGAGGTTTTGGACCAAAATGGCAAAGTTTTTGGCTATTATCTTCTACTTTTAGTTTTCCTGCAGTCTCATTGTATGTTGATATGTATCTATTGATTTATATATCTGATGATGTTTCCACATTGTACTCTATTACTATAACAATTTGAGGGTGAAATCATCCACAACAATTATTTGTTGATGATAATGTCTTTTTTACATGCCCATGGTGACCTATAGTTTTTTTAGGGTTAGTGGTGAATCATATTGGGTGTTGGTTTAGATGGTATCTTTGGTTGGTTCATCACACCACAGAACATCACTGCCTCGAGGAGACCTCAATAAAACATTCATGAAATCCATCATAACATTATCCCACTTCTACTCAGGAATGGGTAACTACTGTAAAAGACCATATGGTCACAAATGTTCCTCCTTCACCTACTGACAATCAGAAATCATTGAAACAAAATTACATACCCCACTTTTCACTCCCATCCACCAGTAGTGGCGATGAAAGTCACAAAAAATCTTGGTGATGCTAGGATGTACTTCCCAAACAAAGTCATGAAACTCATGCATTAACACCTCATGTATGTATGCTGGGACCCAAATGTGACCATTAATAAACTTGATCACATCCTCACCTATGGTCCAACTATTCAGTTGTTCCCCACATGATACACTCCCTCGTAGGGCTAGGCCTTATGAATTTGATAGCTACCTCATCGTTACTCTATCCAGAAGGGTGGAGTTCACAAAAATGGTTAAAATAAATGTATTCCCTTGAACATCATTAAACTTCAAGTGAATCTCTAAAAACAAGGATATAAGCTTCCACTCGCCACAATACACATAAAATTCATTTATCTATGTCATACACAGTGTATCAAAAACTGCATTTCCCTTTCTAGGTATACAGGAAATATATAAGTTAAAAGACTGTAGGTACTCAACCCACCTTCACTTCATCTGATTCAATTCATGTTGAGTAAAAATATAAATGAGGAATGTTTGGTCTATTTATACCGAAACATTCTCTTCTAATAAATAACATATCCAACATGCAAAGCATGAACAAATTCATCCCAATCAATATCATGCATCAGGTAATTCAACTCATGTGGCCTCAACTAATGAGACCTGTGAACCATGACTCTTTCCCCAACATAATGTATCCTACAATCTCGATACATGATGTATCATAATAAAATGTGTATCTTATACATCATTCTAGTAGAATCAAGACCAATGTTGAAGTTAGTCTCCCTTTTAGCATCTGAAAACCATTCTCATAGGTATCTAAGCATAAAAACCTTACACCATTCATATTCAAGCCATCAACAACACAACTAATAATGATAAAACCTATATAAAATTTATAAAATATCCTACAATCCTCATCATAATCTATATGTAATAGATATTCATAGAATGATCCCATGACTCTAAAGATGCCACCTTCTATGGTTCAATCAATACTCATATCTCTGAGATAATATGGCACCGAAGTGAATCTTATCCATCCAGAAGTGGCACTTAGGGATCTAAGAATATGACCAATTTTAATTTAGTGTATCTAAAATGATCTCAATATTATTGGTAAGTTCGTGTTGATTGTGATAAATCCACAATATATCATCCACAAAAATGAACACAAATGAATCTAAATAAGTATGGAAACCTTGGATTATTAGTGCCATGAAAACTATATAAACATTCATGAGAATGAAAAACATAACTAGATACTCATATAGACCATACCTGCTTTGAAAAATTATATGATGTATGTATTTAGGTTGAAAATACCCCTGATGATACCTCAATCACAAATAAGTCCTTGAGAAAACAACATCTACTCTGAGATGGTCGAAGATATCATTTATCCATGCTAAGGGATACCCGTTCTTAATTATAAACTAGTTAAATTTCTAATAATCTACACATAGACTATTCCTACCATCCACCTTTTTAAAAAATGGAATGGTGAACCCCATAGATAAGTACTAGGTCATATTAAATCCTTTTCTTCCAAATCCTCTAGATTCCTCTTAATCTTCTACAGATACATAGTATCCATACGATAAGGAGTAATATATAATGGTGTATCTCTTGGAACTATATTGATAGAGAAACCCACCTCCCTATCAGGAGGTATACTAAAAATCATCTAAGAAAACTATAATAAATGATCAAAATTGGATTAAAATATACCTGATAAAATCCCTGATTATCAAGATATAAACAATAAATTTGGTATTTCATTCTGTATAGACCATAGTTATCAGGTCCTTCTTGGCTCGTTCAGACATTTCATTCACCCTTGTGAATACAAACTCATCGCTTTCGTGATGTGAAGGTTACCCTTTAGTAATAGAAATCAACATTGGTTCAATAAGAAACTAGCCTATCTATCTCAAGTATGACATAAATTCCAGTCATCTTGAGGAAAAAATAGTCCCATATAAAGTGAAACCCACCATTATCAATGGTGGACTCAATACACTAGTGTACACACTTCGTTCTAATCCAAATATGTGTATGAAGTGTCATGACTGCATCATAAAACTGAACAAAAATCCCACGAATTTTCACTATTAATGCAGATATGAAACTATGTGACATATCTATATCAAAAAGTATATATATAAAGTTAAAGTATACAATGATGAAACATATCTTAGTAGAAATACCAATTCTATGAACCTAAGATGTAATCCATACAGAATATATCTACCTTGAACCATGGATCTGTGAAACAACTCCACTACTCGGAGTAAAACCAATCTGCTATCTAGGTGCAACTAGTGCATGAATTCCCTAACCATGACAACCACCTTGGCCTGAATGACCGGTACTACTCCAGCTCCCAACCTGACATGGAGTTATGAAACCCAATCTTGAACGTGGAGTCAGTTCTGTCCCCTCCTCCACTTAGTTCTAGAGGTAAGGTCCTATAAAATCATTGTACATGGCACATCCTCTTGCAAGCTCGACTCTCAAATGTGTATCAACTGCACTAATTAATTATGTGTCAATGTCTCCCAAACTAGTAATATAATTCTTCACTACTAACACTCAAATATTGGATGGTACTCACATCACGAGAGGCCTCAAAACAGCGTTTCCTACCAAAAGTCACTGAACCACTTAGTCGATATGTTGAACTGCCCTACTCTGTGTCCCCATATTCTCTAATGATTCACTCTATAATCAGCAGCTAATACACTATCTTAGGAATATTATTAAACTTGAGAATGTTGAAACGAGATCATATAGCATGTCCATGACCTTCTTCTTAGTGTATCTACCTCCATATCTCATCAGCAAGGAATTTTTCATCAAAACATGTTGAAGATATATAAATCATATGGAATATTCCATAATATGTCACCACACCCTACTACAGATACATAAAATCACTAGCCCTCCTACCTTGTAGAGTGTCAGGGAAAACGTATTTTGAAAAATGGGTTTTGAAATCATTCCAAACTATATCTCGAAGCATATAATCATGATTCAAAACCTCCAACTGGTGCTTAACATATTCCCAAAGAATATATCACATGATATTTAGTCTTATCTTAGGAGGTTCCTATAGATTCTCAAAAAAAGAAAATTTCATCTCAATAAACAGCTCAGAATCTTCTGGAACTTTGACACTTGAAAACATGGGTAGATTCTACAACTAGAACTCATGTATTATCTCTTTTGTAGATGAGGAAATATATGGTGGTCCCTAAAATGATGAATATAGTGTATAAAAACCTCATGAAACTATTTATAAACATGTGGGTCCAGTAAACCCACCAGTTACACAAATGGTACTATAGGGGGATACACTAATAGACCATGATCCACCACCTCCAGAGCATGTTCATCACCACTCTCCTAGCACGCGATTGGAGGTCTTTGTAGTAGAATGTCTCTACAATTCCAAACACATGGCTATAAAAATATCAACATCAAAGTTCATAGATAAAAAATGTAGGATGGGTAGAATCCTTAAAATAAATAGGTCATACCCCTTAACATACTCCAAAATCTAGGACTGGTTAAAAATCAATAGTTGTAAACATCACTAGAGACACTGCCTACTTCCCACTATAAAGATGGTTTAATGTCTATTTCGTTATTTCTCATATTAGTTCCATTTGAATTAATATAAATTTTTTATTTATTGGGCATGGTATGCCTCTAGGACTTTGGGTCATGTCTTACAGGTCATGTCGGGCCTTGTTCCTTGGGCCCATGGGTCATGTACAGGTTCCCCTTCTACCCTAAAAGGGGTATTATCTATAATAAAATAAAAAAGAAAGGCCTTCGGGCCATTCGGGGGGGGGTGGCTACTTAGGGTGTCTGTTGTACCTTAATTTGGAAAACACAATTTAAAATTTTGTATACACTCTATGTTCCAACCATGGTTATTAATCTAGTGCAAAATCATTTATCAAACCATAGATATATCACACAAGTCACCTATCAAAATGTCATGTAATCAAACAATGCATCTTATATGGAATAAAAAATCCTGGAATGTGAATCGTGTAAAGTGAATAAAATGATCTATGTTATGTATACCCTCATATCATTAGAAAATGGTAAAAAATATCCTCAATAATATCAGTAGTAAAATCATAATTAGACTTCATCACCTAATGATAAAATCAAATAAATTGTAATATCACAAAATTCAAAAAACAAAAATTTCTATTTGTGGTAATATAGATTTTCTCTGCACATGGTTTAGCTACTCCCAGAAATATGTCATTAACAAATTTCAATTCATTTATAACACTAGTCTATTGTCATAGAATAGTATTTAAAATAGAAAATAAATTCTATAATACCACTTTGTAATTTCATGACCCAGGTGCCACAATCTGATGCCCAAAGCTGGTTGGCCACATTACCTTAAGTGAATCTTCTCAATTTAAAGAGAATTTTAACTGTTATAAAAAACGTAGGGTGTCTCTATGGTAATATTATTCCCTCATGTAAGAGTTTAACATAGTGGATCAATAAAAATAGTCAATATTGGAAGTATTAAATCAACTAGATAAAAGATAAACATTGAAGACATGAATAAATAAGATATTTTAAAAAGTATTATCATATAAAAATGACAATCATGTCATGTATCTACAAAACATCTAAAAAATTTATACATACATCCAATACAATACAAGTATCAAAGTACCAAAAATATGAAGAATAACTATCCCAACATGCATCATGAGCCTCATCATAGTCTTATACTCCCCATATCCTAAGCATAGAGAAAATAAAACATCATCATGTGGGAGATTTCACTGGTCCCTACCTACATCAACAAAGTCTATATGGGTACCCAGTAGCGTCCTAAATATGGTGTGAGATAACACTCAGTAGGCCACCACTATTTTTTCTATAAAAAACAAGTCTGTACAATATATCCCAAAACAATGTGCAATGTAAATCACTGGTAAAATGTTCTGAAAGTATGTTGAGACAATTGTAGTGGTACTATCTAGACTACCAAGTATCCATACAATAATTATTGGGCTCCCATATCAAGAGAATTGGTAAAATAGAAATAAAAAAGTAGTGTAATCCAACCTGACCACTAACAGCTAATACCCATATCAGGGATATCTGTAAAATATGTTAGAGGATCCACCATGAACATACCATACAACCAAGTGTATTACACTACCACAACCATGTCGTACAATCTAGTATATATCATTTATCATCTTCTTGTCGTATAATAAAGTGACGTTGAACATGACCACATCATATAATCTAAAGTATTACACAATGAATGGCCAAATCTACTATATATAAGACCAAGAAATCCTCACCAAGTCCCTTGAGCATCTCTATGGAAAATAAATAAATATTTAAGGGGGTTCAAGGGATTATGTCATCATACCATGTCCACTACATACCCAATAAATTTGGATGAAAGGGGTAGCAATCCCCAAGACATCCTATGGAATCAATAACCAGAGATAAATCACATCCAATGCATCCACTACTGCAATCAAGATCTATGAGAGAAACATCCACAACATCTAATGGAATACAGATCCAAAGTATACTAATAGATGAATCGACTACCATTTCATTTAATCATCTCATTACATTCATTAGTCATAAACATTTTCATGTCATTATTTTTCCCACTCATTTAAAAAAATTCTTTAAAATACATTTTAAACAATTAAACCATCAATATTTGGTTATCACATGGAATGGAGGAAATCATTTTCTATATCTTTCAATTCTATTATATTCTTTTAAAACTATTCCTATAACTATGAAAGATCACATGCACTCCATGTGTAGTATACCAATTGGAAAAATACATGTCTCACCCCATAGCTGGCCAAGGTTGCGGAAACAACCTCCAACCATCTCAAAAGAACTAGTGGGAATACCTAACAGGTTCCATTACATTAAATTCAATTATTCAATTCATTTTTAGGGAAACAGTGAATATTATGGTTTTTGGAACTAATCCAAAATGACTTATAAAACACCAAACCTTATGGTAAAAGGTATACACCACCTACCATAATTTCATAGTAGAGAACTCATCCTGTTTTGAGTATTGATTCAGTCCAAATTAGGGAAAATGAATAATGGATGAAAAGCTTAAATATAGGGAATATTATCCTCCACCTAAATAACTTTATCAAAAAGACATAAAATTAATAATGATATAATATGAATGAATAACTCACCGATACAAATCCAATGAGACCAACAACGTTCAATTCTGAGTTCATATTGAGAAACAAGAGCCAAGCCTGCACATTGGATTCCAAGAAGAACTACCAAGACAAATATGTCTACTAGAATGAAAAATAGAAAGATGGTTCTATTTAAAATAGAAATAAGAGGAAATGGTAAAAATCACCCCAAAAATCCTGGTCACAGAGTTTGGCTGCATGGTTGGAAAAAACATTCACAAATCGTTCACCCTCTTCTATATAAAGGGGAACCTTCCATGGTTTCATGTGCACGATTTGACTAAAAGTGTTATAACCATGTGACACCCTCTATTAAAAATAAAAACCCTATCATGGGTGTGTTCCCCCTTTCTAATGTTTTCCTTAAATAGTTCTGATGTAGGCATGAACATCCCCACATGGTTATAAGTAATCGTGAGGCCTTCTTGGCATGGTTTCTCTTTACCATGAGTCCTACATTTGTTTTACAAAAAACTGGGTTTTAGGCTCTGATCAAGCACCATACACCCCTGATACACTCATGAACGCAATGGGTATCCACATTAAGCCTTAAACACGAATTTAAATAAAAATTAAATAGATGCACACCTCAAATGAATACCCAGGATCATACAATATCCTATATAATATCACATACTATTGATTTATGGTACAATTGTTATAATTTTATAATGAGTTAAAAAACAACTTTGAAACATTAAATACCATTTAATTTCATTTCTAGCACTCATAACAATTGTTTACTTTTTAGACATAATGAAAAAAAATTTAATTCAAAACTAAAGACTTCAATTACCACCTATATATTTGATAATTAAATAAATTCCTAGAACACTAAAAGTCATCCAAAACATATAATTTTAATGTTTTCTTTAAAGTTACTTTTATTTATACTTATTGAACATGAATTTTATCCGTGTTATGTATGAATTTAAGGTAACTATACAATCATTAAAAATAAGAAAATAAATTACTACAAGAAACATATTTTATTCATCATAAATTTTATCATCTAGATTAATTCACATATTATTTTTAACAATATACATATTTTAAAAACATTACAAGTGAGGGATTTGAATTTGGTAATTAATCATAACATAAAATAATTAAAAGGTTGTAATCCTGGTTGGAAAGGTCTAAGATCTGTAAAAGTTTAGTCCTAAAAGGTTTTAATTAAAGGAATGTGGTTTTAAAATACATATTTTAGAAGATATAATGATAAGGATATAAAATATATAATACAATAAGATTTAGTATTATATTATTCTTAAAACATAGGAATTTATTTATCAATAATACTTTTCCTGAATTAATTCATAACTTTCAACACCAAATTTTAAGATAGTTGTTGTATAAAATAAAAATATTAATATTTAATTATGATATTTATAACCTTATCGTTAAATTGGTTGTTTGAATAGGAATAAGCACATAATGAAAAATATGTATAGAGGTTTTATAAATTGAATATATATTGATTGATTCATAGTAAACGTGTACTCAATTTTATATAATATTGTTTTAAGATTCAAAAAAATTATTTTTCAAAAATGAATTTTGATGAATTTTGTGAGAATATTTTAAAATTTATTTTTCGAATTATTAGAAAATTTATTTTAGAATCTAAAATTAATTTTTAAAATCAAAATTTAAGAATTATCTTAAAGTGGAATTATTATATTTTTCTAAAGAGATTTATTCTTCAAAAAATAGTGACAAATATTTTTTTGTGAAATATTCATTTATTTTCATTAAATAAATAATTAAAAATACCCATTAAGTTTTAAATTTTACCATAATGTAAGATATGTATTAGTTAATTATATATAGACTAATTACTTACCTAGTAATCTACATTATACATTATTTTCCAATAAGATAAATTTTAGGATTAAAAACACATTTTTTTAAAACGTTTATATTGGTTATTATGTATTTATACTAAAATTTATTTATTCAACTTTTATATATTTAATTATGAACAAATGATTCCTTATTTAGAATCATTATATTCATATTTGGTAAATAGTTCCATTCATTTGTTCATTTTTAGTAGTAATTTTAGTAAATATTTTTCAACATGGTAAGGGTATAATGGAAAAAATCTGGTTAAAATTATGAGATAAGGCCTGAAAATATTCATAATACATGTCATTGTTTTATTATATTATTATATTTCGACCATAATTGTAAGACCCCAACCTTTTCTAGAGTCATCTTGGGTGTGTTTTGTAGGTACTTTTGCGGTTTTTAAGTACCTTTTCTTTGGAGTTTTGGCTTGGGATGCATCTGGGTATGTTTTTAAGAAAACTTAATGGGAAGAGGGCAATGCATGGTTTTCTAATGGTTTGAAAAACCATGTGCCCCTACTAGGGAAAACCATATGAACTAGGACATCAAGGTCCACATGGATGGCACACGGTTTACCCTAACTGTGGTCCCCTATCTAGGAAACTCTGCGTGTAGATTTTAAATATCCGAAAATTAGTTTTTAAATCAAAAGGAACCCCAAAACCCGTCTATTTTGACCTAGGATCAGGCTTGATGAATTCTAGGTGATATTAGAGCCTTATAGAGGGATTCCAAGGTGATTTGAACACCGTTATTCAAGATCTAAAGCTGGGATTAAAGATTCACTCTCTTCTCGGTAAGTGGATTTCATCCCGTTGGTTCTTCCTTTATTTCCTATATCCTTCCTTGATATTTTCATGGAATATCTCCACTGTTTCAATGGATCTAAACATATTGGTTGAGATATAGATCTAGTATTTTGGATCTAGATCTATATTTGAATTATCTTGATGCTTTTGATCTTAATTTTGGGTTTAGGTATTTAGACCTAGATCTGGATCGACGTCGTTTTTTCGATCAGATTTTGGGATTTTTTTGGGCTGACATACTTCAAAACAACTATGTAGGTGGTCTCAATCTAACTCCCATAGTTGTGGATTTGATATGTGTATGTAAGATTATTGATTTTTTAGATTCCCTTGATAATTGATTTCTTAAATTTAAGTAATTTGGAATATGGAATTGACTTGTGGATTACCTTAAAGATTAATTGATTATTTAATCTTGGAACTAAGGTGTTTCCCAGATATATAATTGATTTTGGGATTTTGTTTATGATCTGGGATATTGTAATTGAAATATTGAATTGGTTGTGTTAAGATAATTAATAGGGAGAAATTAATTAAGAGATGATGTTTGGTTATGTAAGATAATTAATTGTGAATTAATTGTATTCCATGATTTTGATTAAAGATAATTAATAATGATAATTTTATATTTGATTTGGATAATTAATTATGAAGAACTGATTATGGAATAATATTTTTGTTGACTGATTAACTAATTGATGAGTTAATTAATGGGTTATGTGCTTAGTTAATTGTTGGGATTACAAATGGGCTTTTGGAGTTTTTAACTCATCATTGTATTAGTAAGGGAATGATGTGGTTAATCCTTGTGAATTAATTAATGATTTAAATGATTGAGAATGTGGGTGCTAGACATGGTGTTCTATACCGATTTAGAAGTTTTGAATTGGACATGGCATTCCTCCCCAACAGTTATCCAAGCTTGTGATGTGGGGTGTTAGACATGGAGATCTACACTGAATGATATTTGGGGTGCCTGACATGGCGTTCAACATTGAATGAGATTTGGGGTGCTTGACATGGAGTTTAACATCAAATGAATGAAAATAATGAATTATTATTTTAATGGGATACATGAGTTGAAACTAGGTTTAATGAGATTATTAATGAATAAATGGAAATGTGATAATAGTTTAATTATTCCCTATATTTATTACTTCATAGAATTGCAAACTTTTTCTATTGACTCGACTTGTTTTAGAAATTGGTGGCCTACTAAGACGCACTCACACCCTACCCGGGCCGCCTGATCGACACCCGAGCAGATGCTGTTGTTGAGTAATTGTGATCATTACCATTCTCATCTAAATATTTTACAAAACTAAAATTTAAAAATTAAAAACTATTATCACTTATAATGGAAATAATAGAACAATCGTTAAAATTTTGAACTAGCATAAAAAAGAAAATAAATATGGAAAATTTTCATTATTAAGAGATAAAAAATAAACCCATTTAATTTCTATAAAAGCATAAAATATAAGAATAAAAAATTTAATGTCACCTAAAATAGAAATTTTAATTGGAACAAATAAAATAAGATGTAGTATTTTAAGAGTTCTAGAAGTTGAAACCTGATTATTATATTTTAAATATTTTTTATACTACTTACTTTTTATGCATAAATAATGAAAAACATCTTTCCAAAACGTTAAATTTAGTAAAACTATAACTTTTATAAGTTTAGATAATTTTTGTAGCATTGATAAATGAGGATATACATTTATTTTATTCTACATAACATCATTTACTTATTTATAATTGAGACACTTAACATTTTTTTATATAAACCAATGAAATTAATAGAGTAAATATTACCCTTTCTCTTAGAATAATATGAAAAAATCATTTTAAAAAACTAATCATTTTTCATATTCAAATTTAACATATTGTACATAATCACATAATTTTATAATAATATGTAAGTTATGTTTCTAACCACCATTGTATAAAAAATTAGAAATGAAAACAATATTAGAAACACCAACTTTACTGAACCCTTTAACACTTCCTTTAGAATTATCTCCAGTAATTATAGAACCTCTATCATATTTATTATAAGAGAGAAAATTCTATAGGTCACTAGAAATTTAGAGGGAATAGCTGTTGTACTAGTATAATGTGTCCTTGAGATTCTTAAGGGTGTTATCCTAAAAAAGACAAATGATAAAGATATTTTTTTGTTACCCATGATATTTTGGGTCCAACTAGGTTAGTAATAGAATTAATAGGTACCCAAATATATTTAAAAAATTTATTATAAGTTACTATAGAAGATAAATGATTTGATATAATTATTTTGTATATCCAAGATATTGATAAAATCTAAGATAACATTCAATATATTAATATACTTACTTTATACATTTAAATCGTTTAACATAAGACACTTTTCCCATCAATTTTTTTAAAAAAATTAGTATTTTATAACATAGTAATTTGTAGATTATAATTAAAACCAGATTTATCTTTATTTAGTTTCATCATAGCTACAATGTATTCATATATTTCTTTCCCATGAATGAAATTATATGATTTATCTTTTATTTTAGAAACATTCTTCCTACGATTATCATTTTCCTTATGAATAGACTCAAAATCATTATATATATTACCTTCAGAACATGAAGAGTAGTTTATTATTTCTTCCTTGAGAGCATCATTATTTTAGTTGATATAATTATATTCCTTCATAATAATCTTATTTTGTTCTTTTAATTATTAATAAAAATTAATAAATATTAAAACATCAATTTTATATTTTTCATTTTTCATAGGACTCATCAAATCTATTACAATCACTATCATAATAACAACTAAAATTAGAATTATTACATATATAATTTGTATTTTATAACATCAAAAATAGGTTGGTAGGTTCTTCTTAACTTCTAGATTGATCACATGAATTGGATTATTCAGTAAATATCCATCTAGTATAATACATATGTTTTAATTATTTCATGTATTTTACATCTCTCTATTCTTGCTTTAACATTGGAAAATCAAGTTGTATGTGTCCCTTCTTTATGCATTCATAACATAATATATTTAGTACATATGTATTACCTTTATTTTCTTCTAATAATTATTTTGATATATAGATAGTATCTTAATGAACTCATCCTTTCACCTCATAAAATTATATACAACTTATATTATGATCACAATTTACCATTTTCCCTTTTCCTGGGCCTCATATTTATAAGTGTTTGATATAAAATTATATATGATTTGAACACAAGAAATTTATTCTTTGAGGTCTATTTTACAGAAATATTATCAATTCATGTTCATATTGAAGAGGTTACCCAGTGAGTTCATCCAATGTGGATTCTTGAAAATCATTACTTTCATCGATCGAAAACTTCTTTGGATTCCATTTCATATGTAGTTATCTTAGTAATCTTTCAGAAAAATAGTTTTCTCTATTGTTTCTCCAAGGGATTTTATTCCATTGAAAATACCTATGAATCAGTGGAACATTTTATCTCTCTTTCAACTTCACCAATATTTATATCTTGTTATTTGACTCAAATAATTTCACATTTGGTTCTAAGAATCTGGTTTAAAACAATGTGTGTTACATGTAAAATTATTCAGATCTCATGAGTTGTATTACATGCATAAAAATGACTAAAAACACTTATTTTAATAAAACATAATAAAATATTTACTACACTATAATCTAAAACATGTCTAGTAACATAATTTCAATAAGATTATTTATGTTATCATTAGGTAGTTTTTATGGGTTTACCTTGATATAATATTGTTCTATTACTACCATCTTGAGGTATGCCTCAATTTAAGATTTCTTGTAACTATAGTCATTTACATCAAAGTGAGGTGGTTTTTTAGGATTACATGCATCATTTTTTCTCATTCCTACCATATTATATATAATCTCTTTAGACTGTGAGGTATTTTAAATGTTTATCACAATAATATCATAAAAATATAGTGTAAAATAAATATACCTAAAATGGTAAACCACCAATTATAATTTTAAGGTTGGATAATGATATTAATGATGGTCTAAATAGGGGTTACAAACTTAAAAGTTTTAAGAGATTCATTAATTATATAAATAATTATTAGTGTTAATTAGTAATCAAAAAAATAATAAAACAACTCCAAGGATTTTTATGGAAATTTTTCTTTAAAGTGGAACTTGTCTACTCGTACATATCTCTACCCGGTGAGTGATACATTGTGTACTATGCGAAATTTTTAAGGGGCGTCATTCCTTAATTACAAAATAGTTTTTATAGTTTAATAATAAACCAAAAAAATTAATTTTTTATGGGGAGTCCTAAAAAAATACCTCATTGAATTTAGAGAGAGGGAGCAACAACTATAATAATCGAAAAATTAGAATCTGATAGTCATAAACAAAAGAAAGGAAATTATTTTTTATGTTAAGGAATAAATATATGTGAAAGAACATGTGAGAGATGGGAATAAGTACTAAAGAAAAATTACACCATAATAAAATAGATAGAAGTTCAATAAGAGAATAATTGGTTCTGGTTCTTCAGTATTTTTTTATATTTTATCATCATGGTAGTGGAATTTGAAGAATTTATAGCTCAACACTTGAGATATTTTCCAACAGATTATAGGATTGTTTGTATAAGTTCAAAAACCTACATAAGAGTATCATGTTATTAGACCATAAACCATTCTACACAGCATCACCTGAAATTGAGTAAGGTCTCATAAAATATGTATTATTATAATATATTATATGAAACATTAAATCACTTCTAAAACTTATTAAACAAGAAAAACATAACACACTCGGTCCAAAAAGGAAGATAGTTCAGAAATCAAATTCAAAAATGCGAGTTATATGATTTTAGAAGAAAATGAGAGAAGTATATCATCATTATAAAATTATTATATAAATCTCATCCAAGATTAAAAATAATTAAGACTAAATCAATGTAATTTTAATTCTCTATTAAAATATTAAAAACCTCCAACATAAATTGTCAATTAAAGTCTCATGATAATCACATAATATCATTTTTGAAATTCAAAATTTAAAAAACTATATAATATATTCTTGAGGATATGAAAAAATTTATAAATTAATAAAAAATATAAAAAATATAAACCTAGAAAAAATAATATTTTGAGAGACATTAAAAACCAACAAATCATCTCAAAATAACAAAAATTGAATTTTTGAGTTTCATATTGAAAGCTCATGTGAAATGAAAGAAAACTACTGATCATTATATAAATATGATTAAAAATCTAAAAAAACATTTCATTAAATATATATAATTAATAAGAATTTATAAAATCATTAAAAATATTTAAACATGCATTATGAACATACAATATAGAAGAATATCTGGAAAAATGATGAAATAGAGTATCATAGAAATGCATATTCAAGTAAGGATAATTTATAAGACAGGTGTAAAGGTAAAACACTGATTGTGTGTGTGTTTCCTTCAAAAAAAAGATTTCTTCCTGATTAAATTGTGTCAGCTCACCATGTATATTTTTTTAACCATGGAGCCTCTGTTTCTTTTTAGGATGGCCCCACGAAGGTATCCATCTAGGGTTTCGAGTTACGTACGAGATGGTAGCCCACCGAGCGACGAGGCCTCGGGGCAAGGCCCCATCACAGTGGAGGCACCAGCAGTACCACTACCCATAGGGCCACTGATACCACTAGCTCCAGCAGCAGAAAGTGCAAGTCGTTGAGTGCGTTGCGTGAGTTCTAGTGACAGAGGTCGCCTAGGTTATGGGGAGAGACGGACCCACAAGTAGTTGACCATTGGCTGGAGGCTATTGTGAGAGTTTTTAGATTAGTAGGGACACTAGATGACCTTATGGTGATCCTTGTCACGAGTCTCTTGCACGCAGAAGCAGGTAGATGGTGGATCCTGATGCTCCAGGTGCATGACGAGGCATCATTACTCTGGAAAGACTTTTAGAGTCTCTTCTGCTCGGAGTTTGTTTTAGCCACCCTTCGTGCAGTGCGGATTCAGGAGTTTCTTCATATGTAGCAGGGCAGTATGACAGTATCTCAGTACTCAGCAAGGTTCACTGACCTCTCACACTACTCCATAGACATGGTATGGGACCCATTCTTCAGGGCCCAGACCATCGAGCAGGGACTCAGGCATGAGATCAGGGCTTTGATGATTCCCCTCAGCATTCTAACATAGGCGGGGGTGCTAGAGCGACCCCTTCTAGTGGTGAGTTTCCTCGTTGAGCAGTCACCAGCGGCGAGACCCACCACAGGGCGACATGTAGCGGAGTCTTCTACAGCCGGCAGTGCATAGATGATGCAGATGTCTAAGTAGACCAGGCCATCAGGTGGGTGACCCCAGGATATGGGTTCAGTTGTGTGGGGCACACGAGATAGAGTCAGCTATACGAGGAGCAGGCAGTGTTATACATGCGGCGAGCAGGGCCACATGGCTCATGACATCCCGAACTGCCATTCAGATGAGCATTAGATAGTATAGGGACCTCCTAGGAAGAGGTAGAGGTTTAACCATGGTGGTCCACCTGGAGCAGGCGAATTAGGCAGAAGAGCTGGCTGAGCAGCGGGTGGTTGACGACGTTTTGATCCTCTACCACCACCACCACCAGGAGGTCCACCCCAACCATAGGGAGTGGGAAGACAGAGGCAGGCTCAGCTCTAGGTAGTCGAGACCTACGACCACGGTGCACCTGAGATGATACGAGGTACTATCTATGTCTACTCCAACCTTACTGCTTTACTCATAGACACAGGAGCAAGTCATTCTTTTATTTCCACTGCCCTTGTTCAGAGCTCGGAGATTCTGACGGAGCTATTGCCTTGATCCTTACGGCTAGAGACTCCTACGGGAGAAGACTTGAAGATTACGCACTGGTGCCAGCAGTGTGAGCTTACTCTAGGAAGCGAGATCTTCGGTTGGGATCTTCTTGTAGCAGCGTTGAGGCCTTACGACGTCATCTTGGGTATGGGCTGGTTATCCACAGTTAATGCTTAGATTGACTGTATTAGGTGAAAATTGCATTGTATCCACATGGATGGGACTAGGTTCACCTTCACCAGCGAGAAGGGAGCCTTTGCAGTGCAGGATGGACTTACGCAGAGGAGGGGGTAGCTAATCACACATCAGTTGGCTAGTCTCATTCTCAGAGTGGTTGATGTGTGGAGTCCGAGTTTTCCTGTTGTGGTGGATCAGTTCGCGGATGTTTTTCCTAATGATGTTCTCGGACTACCTCCTCATAGGGAGGTAGACTTCTACATTGACATGTTCCCCGGATGGCACCAATATCTACTCCAGCATATCGAATGGATCTCGTCGAGCTTCATGAGCTACGGGTATAGCTGGAGGACTTGTAGGGGAAGGTATTTATCCGACTCAGTGTTTCACCCTGGGAATCACCGATTTTGTTTGGCAAGAAGGCGGATGGTAGATTGCGACTGTGTGTTGACTATTATCACCTGAATCCGGTGATCATGAAGAATAATTACCCACTCCTGAGGATTGAAGACCTCCTTGATCATCTCATGGGAGCACGATGGTTCTCGAAGATAGACCTTAGTTCAAGCTATTACCAGCTCACAGTCCGAGATGAGTATGTATAGAAGATGGCCTTCAGGTGTCGATATGGATATTACGAGTTCTTGGTTATTCCCTTCAGTGTAACCAACACACCAGTAGTGTTCATGAGTCTCATGAACAAGAACTTCCAGCCATACCTCGATCGATTTTTCGTAGTCTTCATCAACGACATACTGATTTACTAGACTACTGAGGGGGAGCACGCCTACCATTTGTGGGTAGTACTGGATACACTCCAAGGGCACCAACTTTATGGAAAACTCTCAATGTTCCAGTTCTGGGCTCAAGAGGTTCACTTCTTAGGACACGTCATCTCAGAGGCTGGAGTTGCAGTGGATCCAGCGATTTCTTGGGAGCCAACCAGGAGTATGACGAAGTTTCGGAGTTTCTTGGGACTATCTGGGTACTATTAGAGATTTGTTCCAGACTTCTCCAGAGTGTCCGCACCGCTTTCAGCATTGATTAAAAAGGTAAAACCCTTCGTGTGGTCATAGAGAAGCTAGCATAGTTTTCAAGAGCTGAGGCAGAGATTGACCAGTGCTCCCATATTGATGCTACTAAATGAGGGTGTTGGATACATAGTTTACTACAACGCATCAGGGACCAGACTCAGGTGTGTCCTGATGCAGGAGTGAGCGGTGATCATGTATGGTTCACGACAGTTGAGATAGAATGAGCAGAAATATGCTACCCATGACCTGGAGTTAGTAGTAGTGGTATTCTCCTTGAAGATGTGGCGTCATTATCTGATGGGAAAGAATTTTACAGTCTACTCTGACCACTAGAGTCTCAGGTATATCTTCTCAAATAAGGACCTGAACCAGAGATAGTGAATATTGCTCAAGTTCCTCCAAGACTATGACTTTGAGATACTCTATACTCCTGGGAAGGGGAACGTTGTAGCAAATTCTCTCAGCAGAAGATCAAGCATTCAGCTGCTATGAGAGGCAACAGAGTAGCTGGCTGCATTGCAGATATCCTTTATTTATAGAGATGGAGTAGCCTTTCTTCAGTCTCTCACAGTCACTCCTCCACTACTTCAGTGAGTCAGGGGGCACAGTGAGGGGACGTTGACTGTGAGACGTGACGTGCTCAGATATCCTCGGGGCAGGCACCTGATGGATTTTCTAAAGGTGGGGAGCACGTCATCCTCTTCAGAGGATGTACCATGGTACCAGTTTCACTATAGCGGGAGGTGTTGAGGGAGTTCCACACTTCCCCTCTAGTGTTACATCCAAGAGTGGAGAAGATGTATCAGGACCTCATACAACAGCACTGGTGGCCGGGTATGAAGAAGGAAGTAGCAGAGTTTGTCTTGAGATGCCTCACTTGTTAGCAAGTGAAGGCGGGGCACCAAGTTCTAGCAGGATTGGTTCAGCCCTTAGAGGTTCCAGAGTGGAAGTGGGATGAGATATCCAGGGATTTTGTGATGGGACTTCCACGTACATCTAGAGGACACAACTCTATCTGGGTGATCATATACCGACTCACCATGTCGGCCCACTTCCTACCGATCAGAGAGAGGGGCTCAGTAGAGAGCTTGGGATGCCTCTACATTCACGAGATCATACGGATTCATGGTGTACCATCGACTATCATCTCTGATCGAGATGCTCATTTCACTTCTCGGCTATAGAAGGGGTTACAAGAGGCTTTTGCGAGGTAGCTTTGCTTGAGAACCACCTTCCATCCTTAGATGGATGGTCAGACCAATAGGACCATTTAGACTCTCGAGGACATGCTTCGTGCATGTGTCCTCGACTTTGGTCGCAACTTGGAGGATCACTTACCCTTGGTAGAGTTTGCGTACAACAACAACTACCACTCCACCATCGGGAAGGCCCATTACGAGGCACTGTATGACTGACTTTGCAGATCACCTCTGTACTGGACTGACCCAGCGGAGTCATCACTTATAGTACTAGAGATGGTGTAGGCTATGAAAGAGAAGGTGTAGATCATCCAGGAGCATATGAAGACTGTACAGAGTAGACAGAAGTCCTATACTGATAGGAGACGGAGACCACTGGAGTTCAAGGATGGTGACCATGTCTTCTTACGGGTCTCACCTCGACGAGGTATACGGAGATTTGGTCGAGGCAGCAAGTTATCTCCGTGATTTATTAGGTTGTTCTAGGTTCTCAGCATAGTAGGCGAGGTGGCTTACCGCCTGGCCCTTCCACCTCAGTTTCACCGGATGCACGACGTCTTCCACGCATCTCATCCAAGGAGATACGTGCACAACCCATCCCACATCATCAACCATGGGGAGATGGACATCGATGACGGGGAGACATTCACAGAGGTCCTAGTGGAGATTGTGGGTTGACAGGAGTGGGTCCCGCATGGACGGTCAATTCCTCTGGTGCGCGTTTGCTGGCAGTATGAGAACCTCTAGGAGAGCACATGGGATCGCGAGGCTCAGAATCATACTCAGTACCCCCTTTTGTTTCCCTAGTGTGTGGTGTAGATTTACGGGGATGTAAAGACCTGAGGTAAGGGTAATGTAAAAACATGGAAATTTAATGAAATTTTCTGCTTAAATTATTTGAAATATTACGAGTCCGTAGTTTCTGACGGTGCCTGATTCCGAGGCCCGGTGTACCCAAAATCAATTTCTGATTTTTTGTTCGGGTACGTTCAGGAAACGTACGTGTGAGTTTTTCTATCATTTGAACCGGTGCTCGGAATTGAAATATGAGGACAGTTATGTACTCACAACACCGGTAAACACATAAGGAGACCTTTACCGAAGTTTCATTTGGTCGAGAGTAGAAGTTTTAAGTTGGGGTTTCTAATTAAAAATTATAGATTAAATAAAAATGTGTGTGTAACAAATTTTTATTTGAAGGTGGTTAAAGTATTTGGGTGGTGGTTGTTTTCTCCAATGGGAAGTTGGAGGTGGGTCCCACCCCCACATAACCTCCCATGGGAGGATATTGTGTGGTGGGGCAACACGAGCACCTAACCCTTTCACTTCCCTTGAACCTTTTTAAATCCCCTTGTCTTTAATGAGCCAACCCATTCTTCATTTATATTGGGTGAACTCTCCACCTTCCTCCTCTAATTAAGTGTTCCAACAATTTAATTAATGAATTGAACTTAATCAATTTAATTAATTCTTGATTTTGAATTTCAAAAATCTTGCCAACAATAAAATAATAGGGGAGCCTATTATTTTAGGTGGCGGGTGGAATGTTGAGAGTATTTGGGAGGAACTCTTGGAGAATTATTATTCTCTCAACAAAGAATGTCGTTCTTCAACGAAGAACGCTCCACGTCTTGAAGAACCTGAAGCAGCACCTTCTACCTTCTTCAACCGGGGAAATAATTTTAGGTGCCACCCACAAAAAATGTCGTCTTCTTTTATCTTCCTCCGCGTCAAGGGAGAAGACGATGCCCGTGAAGGATGTCGCCAACAACGACACTTCCTCCTCGGACGTATTCTGATGTCAATGAATCAATGTCATCATCAACGTACGAACATCAAATCAAGGTAGGGAATTTTGTTTAATTTTAATTCAATAAAATTATACCCTCATTCTTGATGAATTCTATGGTTCGCCATTGGACTTTTTTTATCACCTAACATGGAGGGCACGGGATGAATGAACACGGCCCAATGACCCTCTTTTGATTCTTAATTGTATTGGCAATGGAGGCGGAGTCTGAAGAGACGTTAGCGACCAAAGTCGGCGGCAACCGGAGGCAGCGGTGGTTGCACGCCGGCCGCGTGAAGAGACCGGTAGCCGCTCGGGCCGGCCTGTCCATGGGACGACCGGCCGGCCAAACCGTCCGACCTATTGGGAACCACAGCACCCGTAGGTGCCATGTAGAGGGAACTGCAGCCCGCAACCATGGACCGCTTTGCTGGATGAACCGCCCGACTACCTACCGACCGGGCTGGAGGACTGCGGTGCTATTTGATGCCATGTTGTGGAGAAGACCACGGCCCGAAATCCGCGGGCCACTTTGTTGGAAAATTGGTTGGCCCCCTGTCGGTCGGGCTGAAGGAAACTGCACTACCGCTTGGTGCTGTGTGGGAGAGACAGCGGCCCATTGTGTGGGCCGCTCGCACCAGACAGAACCGGCCGGGTAGGGAGAGGTGGCGCCACTGGGCGAACTATATCGGACCGCTCCGTGGGACGGTTCCCCAGTTGGGGCATGCCCCGTTGGGCCAGGCCGACCCCCCAGCTGGTTCAGACCCGCCGAAACGGGTCGGTCCGACCCACCAACCCACTGGGCTTGACGGGCTGGGCCTGTTTCCCTTAAACGTAAATAACTTCTAAGTCGTGTGTTTGATCAATGCGTCGTCTATGCCACTAGGACCCTTGCGAAGAAGCGGTCCTTTTGCGATACTCTAAGGGAGTTTTGGATGAGTTTGTAAAATGGCCGGGTTTGGATCGAGCATAAATCCAACCTGGCCCCTAGAATAGAAAATCCTATAACTCTCAGACCGGGCATCCGATTGACGCGCTGTTTGTCGCGTTGGGTTCCTTATGATGAGATGGAAGCTCAAGATACATCAAATCAGGACTTTTTGAGAGTTGATGTATCGAAATCCTTTTCTCAAGGAGCAGACCCTCCCGGAATTGAGCGTACTATGTGCGGGAACCCTAGAGCTGGCTGCGACTACGACGACTACAATACTAGAATCCTCCATGGGTTTGACGATGAATACAGTACTGGAAAATTGTGTGGGTTAGATAGTTCTTTCTTCTGTTCCTGTATACTATGTGGGTCCAACAGAATAGCTGGCATGTATCCTGTGTGGGTCTGACATCTTGGATGAGATTTCTGGTCATGTATCCTGTGTGGGTCTGACAGCTTAGACGAGATAGCTGGCATGTATCCTGTGTGGGTCCAACAGCTTAGCTGGTCCTATATCTTGTGTGGGTCTGACATCTTAGATGATCCAGTAGCTACATCTTATCGTCTATATCTCACTACTACTGTGGCATACCTGTGTGAGCTGAGCCATGTCTTTCAACCATTATCATCGTGGTTATTGACTTTACTTCCTGTGTGGACTGGGTTGCGATTGGGCTCGAGAGTTAGAGCCGGGTTGAGATTGTTAACTTAGGTATATGTATGGGCATATACCTAAGTAGGGTTGTTTTTTTACTTTGTGGTCGTATCTTTCTTCTTTTGTTTACCCTTTGTGGATATTGTGAGACCTTTCGGGTCTTGGGGTCCCTATTGAGTGTTGTTATACTCACCCCTGCATGGGATCTGCCCGCACCTTATTGTGTTGGATGCAGATGACGAACAACACTGAAGGAGGCTGAGAGCGCCACAACTAGACGGTACCTGGATGTGGACCTTGCTATGAGTCGGCACACAGAGGAGATTGGTGGATGTGAGTGATGAGGTGGACATATGTACCTACCTTTCAGGTATAAACCCCAAAGTATGATCCAGGAGCTTCTCTTTACTTCCATCTATTTGTCCCTTTTTACTTGTACTTTTTGTTCAGTTGGGTTTGTATACTGGCCCATTTACTTTCCAGCACACTGTTTGGTATTCATTTTTACTTAGTCTTTACTTCCTGTTGCGTACTCTATTGTGTTTGTTTACTTTTATAAATTTAATGCCTTCCCAACTTATAGATTTACGCCTTTGGTGCTAGTAACCAGCCCCTGGTCTATGGAAGGCGGGCTTGGGGTAGTCCTGGCACGGGCCCTGAGGATGGGTCGTGACAGAAAATACTGAAAATATATTATTCCTGAGAAACCATGGCATATATTTGGATTATTCTTTGAGGGCATGGAATTCACATAGATTTTTAATGAATTCATATTGAAATAATATTAATGAATAATTAAATATGTCATAAATTAATTAATGAAAATAAATGATAAAAATAAATGAAGAAATTTTAGGTAACTTGTTAAATTTTTGTGTGCTTATAGGATATGTAGTCCCTAGAAATGGATTTTGGATGACCACAATATGATTTATGTAGTTGATCTTAGGACTAGGTTATTCCAATAACGTGGTTATGATAAATATTATATCATGTACATTATGGGATTTCATATGATACCCCACCCATGTTAGTTTGGGTTACGGACCCCCAGTTACATGTACTGGTATTCAAGATGGTTAGTTTCCCCCTACATGTGTGTAGAAGACTGTAGTGACTTGTATATATTGCACACACATGTATCTTGGGAAAGAGTATCCAAAGGATTGTTATAGGTACAATGTTTATAGGTTGTGATTCATTGAGTTAATTATTCAGTTTGTGGTTTTTGATGGTTGAAGTATAATACTTAATGTAGGATACAATTCATGTGGGTTGTCGTGGATCCCAGAAACTACCTAGTTACTATATAAAGATATGTAGATGGGATGATGTTATGATGTGATACCTTTCTTATATGTCAGTAGTATGTATAATTTTGGGGAAATATGGCTTAGGACATGAGGCATTGGGGTGAAACAACAAACCAGTGTGGAAGTCGTAGTTGGGTACCCTTAATATTTCATTATTATATTATATGATATATTTTATGTGATACATGATGACAGTTATCCATGTTAAGGCTTGGAACTTAGTATAAATATTTAGGAAATTCTTTAGTTACCCTGTTATTCATCATTATTTAGTTTTCTTTCTTTATCAGTTTCATGAGAGTATCTGGGGAGGATTCTAATGAGTATATTTTTATGATAAATCCATGTATATATAAATTTCTTTTAGTTTAGTAGGATAAAGTTATATATGGATCTGGATATTACTATCTCTTGGTTTTTGTTGGATTTTTTGGGATTCGTAGTCACTACAATATTTAGCTATTGGTTCTAGTATTTTACTTTTTGGTTCTATTAGTTTGATATGGAATTTCATATATTCAATTTGTATTATATATATGTGTATGATATGTTCATGTTCTCTTAGAGAGTAATTCCTCCCATATATATGATTATTATACCCTCGATTCTAGTCACCAAAACGGGGCCAACTGGAGGAAGGACTTTGGTATTCACCACATCCCTTCACTCTTTTCTAGTATAATAGGGGCACTCTTTAGAGGTTGGTGTTATGATAGAGTGGTATCAAAGGATCAGTTTTGAGTGATAAGATGGATTTTATAGTTGGGAAAATGAGGTAACATGAGTTGGTTGGGAAACTATGTCATATATGTCTAATAAGGAATGTAAACACATGAGACCAACTGAGACATAGGTATTTAGGGACTATTTTGATCAAATTCCCATAACTTTATGTTTATTGAGCCTACTAAATGATATTATACAAGTTTCAGGGTAGATACTAAGGAATGGATCAAGCATCATTTAGTAGTGTTTGAATTTTTAGACTTTGGTACAAGTTAAAAAATTAACTAAATAGAAAATAATTAATTAGTTATGGTTAAATAATTCAATATTATATGTTATATAGCTCTAATAGTTTTTTCATGTTGAATTCATGGATCTAGGTCTATATCCTCCTGGGGTTCATGCTGAAGATGTTCAACAGGTCTTTACAATAGATCTCTATAGAGTAGAGGCTAGTGGTGATGAAACGTGGAGGAGGAAACATTGAAGGTTTCATCAACATTGTATTAATAAATATATGGGATGAATTTTAGATTCTGTCATAGATGACTGGATGATGGAGATTGAGATATTTTTTAGGTTGAACAACTCTTGGAAGGTGAAGTGGTTTTTTTTTCTATGACGACGCTCTGTGGAGAAATGAGGCGGTGGTGGTTCTTGTTCCCCAAGTATCATGAGGAATCAACAGTATTTTGGTATAAATTTTGATACTAGTTTAAAGTAGTGTTTTTTTCTCAGATATGAAGGTTTCCATTATCAAGGATATTATTACCCTTTAACATGGGAGTTATAGTGTGTGAAATTTTGAAATATATTTCAGTAACCTTCTACGATATGATTTAGTCATGTTTCTAGATGAGAAGGTATGGGAGGGGAAATTTGAGGTGTCTTTTCATCCATAGATATAATACTAGGTCACCCCTTTTATGCTGAATACATTTATCATAGTGCTAGAGAAAGGAGAACTTATTGAGAGGATTATGGTTAGAACTAAATAATTTTGAGAGGGTACATGTCTGGATTCATCACCAAGTAGGGCTATGGTCTGGGGTTCCCTGTTTCTTGGATAGAAGTGATTTCGATCAACCAAGGATAGGTCCCATCGCTCATCATCTCATTTATATAAGGTTATAGGATCTCAGACATATTCCAAGATATCATTTTTTTTCTTTTGGAGGATGATTTCATCAGCAAAGAGAGTGCCAAACCATTTTGAGAAGTCTCCATGCACCAGGTGTTCCACTTGAGGTTCCTCTATTGAGGCATTTTCAGTCAAGTCAACAATAGAAGTGTGTTCTAGTTTTCTATTAGTATATAGGTTATATTTAAACCCGAGTACATCCTCAAGATGATCATCATCCTTATATATAAGAGCACAACTATAGAGGTGGTTTTTAGTAGGTCCATAGAGGTCCGAGAGAAGGTTGTAGTCAGCTTCATGATTTAGTGTTTCCATCACTAAGAGAGGATGACATCATTTGAGGAAAATTTTAATTTTTATATACATGGATGCATGTCCTTCATGATTCAAGAGTGAAACTCATTTCCATAACCTATCCCCATCAATGTATTATTACATTAGGTAGTGAGGCTTACAGTTCCCTTGGCCTCGACTGTGCTATTTAGAAGTCGAGATGCCTTGTATGAAGTTTGTAGAAACTATAAAGTTGGGATTGGGAGGAACCTCTATTTGGGAGGATTCATTTTTTATAGATACAACTATATGATATCATCATCATCATAATGAATTGTTTTTATTTGTTGCAGGATATTGTGGATTGATTTAGAAGGAAATTTGTGTACTTTGATGCAGATGGAAATCAATTAGTGGTTTTTAGTGAGAGAGACCTTCAGATATATCAGAGGTGTGTTGCATCCTTATCTTCCATTATATTTGAGATGATGCTGATTTCATTGTATTTTTAGCGATTAGTGTTTCCTATGGCTCTAGAATAGTACTCTAATGTTCTTCTAGGGGAGGTTTTATCATTACCCATTGATGAGAGATCAAGATAAAAATAGTTGCATCTTTTATCTTGATGTCCTTATTTAGTATTATGCCTTCTGATATGTGAGAGTTATTTATATGGTTTGATGATTTGTTGTAGAGAGGAATTTTCATCTTTTTCACTTTGGGGTTCACCAGTTTTGTTCATGAAGAACGAATATGGTGGTTTGAAGCATTATATCAATTATTGACACTTGAACTAGGTAAAGAAAATAAACCTCTATCCAATTTCTTATATTTATGATTAATTCAATCAGCTAATGGAAGAAAGTTTCTTCTTGATGATCGACCTATAGTCGGGATATCAATAGATGTTGGTGATGGATGAAGAAATTCATAAGACTTATTTAAATTGTTAGCATGGGAATTATGAGTTCATTGTGATGTCGTTTAGTGTAAAAAATACACCATCCAATTTCATGTGGTTGATTAATGTATTTTTAAAGGATATATTTTATATATTAACTGTAATTTTCATCTATGAAATTTTTGTGTAATATGTGTCCAAGTAGAAGCATGAAGAGTATATGTGTCCCATTTTTGGAGTTCTTTATCATGAGTAATTATTTTTCAAGTTGTGAAAGTGTGATTTTTGGGCTTGTTATGTTGTTTCTTAGGTAATTTCATGTCCAATTAGGGAGTATTTATGGATCATTTGAAGATAGAGGTAGTTTTTCTTGGGAAGACCCCAAGATAGTGGTATTGGTGCATAGTTTCCTTCATATTTCATTCTATTACATGAGGTTATTAGCTGATTTATCCTAAGTTGAAACTCCTTTGGCATCCTTGACAAGAAATAATTGGGAATTCTTATGAACCAAATTATGTCATGTAATATTTAGGTACCTGAATGATATGTTATTCAACAATCATCTGATTTGTTTTCCTGCAAAATGAGTTCATATTTTTTTCTATGATTCTTTACATTTTGGTTTTGTATGTGTTCTGTTGCAGTGGATATCAATTGATTCTTATGGGTTTTGTAAATTACCTCATCATGAGTAAAACTATTCCACACATGATATTTATTTTTCATAAGTTTTGTTTTCCTTGAATTTGTGGAGATATTACCCCATTAGTGAGTGTTTTTGGGTTTTATTGATCATAAGATCATGAGTTTTGTATAATATAAGTGTTAATTGATCTTGTGACACTAATGGTGGGTGGAATTATTATAAGATTATGAATTTTAGATTTATTATAAACTCTGGAAGGATAATGTTACAACTAATTCACTAACTAGGAATTCACATAGTGATGATGTGTGTGTATCTGAGGATTCCTAGAGAGTAATGAAAGAACTCCTGATGATGAATCTAGATATTTAATAGTTTATAGGAAGAGATTATCTTTAATAGATAATATTGTAAGAATAATTATTGTATAAGGTGGTGGAGTCCCAGTTGGGGGATTCTGAGTTAGATGTTTGGAGAGGAAAATTTGTCTTTGGAGATGCCTCAGGTGGTTGGTTTAAGGATGGACATCAGTGGGTGTTGTCATAGAGAAGGATTTTCATCCCTTTAGTAATGTGTGATATGGTTTTCCTTGATTTCAATATCACACCCCTAGTAGTACATCCCTGTGTGAAAAAGATGTAATGAGATAGGAGAGCTCAGTTTTGGTGGTATGGGTTAAAGCGTGTAGTTGCAAAAATTGTGTCTTGACAGTTAGTCTTACAAATAGTGAAGACAGTTCATCATTTTCCTGATCATTTTATCCATCTATTAGAAATTTCATAGTAGAAATTGGAGGACATATTGATATGATATATTACCGGTTAACCTATAGATGATGGTGGATTCAATGATATATGAATGATAGTGGATTGTTTGATGAAATCATCCCAAATTATAATGATAAGGTAGTCGAGCTCTGTAGAGGTTTTGTCGAGTTATTTCTTAGAGGAGGTGTTGTGACTCTGCGAAATCTAAAGTAAGATCATGTTTCATCACGATCCTCATTTTACAACTAGGGTTTTGGAGGCATCTTTAGAATGATTTTGGATCTCAGTTATGCTTTAGAACTAATTTTCATCTGCAGATGGATGATCTATAACAACCCGATATTTTATGAGAATTATTCCTTTTAATTTCATTGATATCTTGTGTTTTACGGTACACCAAAATTATCTTGCACTATATGCAACACCGTATTAGCTTGTAGTATACGCAACACTATTCTTGGCTCATGTTACACAAAATTTCAAGTTTGTTTTGTGGAAATTATTTTACACAACATTAAGTATAGATTTTTTTTAATGTATAAATGAAATTTGTTTTAATTATGTTATACGCAACACCAAACAGATTTTTCACTACACACATCCCTTACATGGCTTGCATTACACGCAATCAAGACCTTCCTCAATAGTGTGTGTAGTACGCAATACTGAGTTTCACTAAATGATATATTATAATAATATTATTATGAAATAGTTGTTATGAATAATAATACCCACTTTCTGAAATTTTTTAAATTTTATTTTTCAAAATGGACTTCATTTTTGGATTCAGAATATCGAAATTATCCTAGGGTGAATTTTTGGTATTTTTCTAAAAACTTTCAATTTTTGAGGAATAGCGAAAACACTCGGTTACTATTTAAAAACCAACTTTTTATATAAATAATTATTTATTTTATTTAAATTTATTTTAGGTCAAAATTGATACATAATACCTATATAAGTTCAATGTAATTCATTGGAATCATTTTATAATAATTTTAGACATATAAAAATTTTATTGAACTTTTCACCGTCTTTTACCCACATCCTAGGAGAGTTTGAAAATTTACATAAAAATTAATTTTCCCTCTTCTGTGAGTGGAATTTAATAAATCTGAGAGACATGGTTAATATCAAGGAATAAAATGTGGTTCAATAAGATAAAAATATTTTTTGGTGAATAGTAACTTTTTACTTTTATTTACCACGGTTAAAAGTAAATATGGTAATTGAGATTAAAAATGATATTATTATTACCCTAACACATGCCATAATTCTATTAGATAAGTTCAGTTCGACCCAAAGCAACCTTAGGGATAAAATATTATCCTTTAGTTCCACTTGGATTAGATTAGGACATTAATTTTTATTTTATTTAAAGAAAAATTAAAATAGTTAAAATCAAAGTTTATTAAATAAAACATTTTTTATATATTGTTATACATAAGATAAATTCGACTTTAAATATTAATTAGAAAGATAAAACTATTTCCTACATTATGGTATTTTATTTATAATTTTTATACATTAAATAATATAATTTATTTATGACCCAATGATGTTACAGTAATTACCTTATTAATGAAATATTAACATAATTAATGTTATAAATACCCAAATAAAAGTAATTTTAGACTTTTTATTAATTCCACTAATTTTCTAGGTTAATATGACATGTTATTATTGATTTAAGTTGATCTTTTTGAACTAATCACGCTGTTATTATTTTCACAAAAATCAAGTACCAAATAGTGTCAAAATTGACATAAAATAGTTTTTAAAACAAATATTCTATTATTAATTGTTATTTTATTCGTAAAAATCTAATGTTTGGCCAAATGACTTATATAAGGATATATATATTAATAATGAACCACTTGGGGCTCGTTTGTCTTGTTATAGTATGTTTATTAACCTTATAGTGTAAGAAAACAAAAAGACACGGTAAAAGTTAAATTATTTAACTTAGAGTTAAATCTAAATGATAATGATAAAATAGTAACATAAACTTGTCTAAAACCTATTGGTTGAGATTATTTAGACCCATCCTCAACTTAGATTAGAAATAAATCAATTTGGATCTATTAAAAACTGAATATGACTTTATTATAAAATAATATTTTATGTTTTCCTATGGTGACCCTCTCCTCCCTTATAAAAAGGGAACCCCTTCCCTCTTCTCTTCACACCCTTTTGAGCCTTGAAGCTTGGCCAACCCCTAACAATTACTCTTCTAAACCTCTATATTTATATCATAGAGGTTCTGGTCTTCTCAAAATACCAACCCTAGTGCCATAAGAAGAAGTTTAAAGGAGGTGGATCGAGGAAGAGGTAATCTCTTCTATCGATTCTTTAATGTTTTATTTCTTCTTCAACTTCATATTATTTAGTTGTTTCATTATAAAGTAATAACATCAGTATCACTAATATACTGATATGTAATTATACATATGAAACAACCTCATTTCACCTTATATCCATCCTGTGGAAAATGAAATCACCACGCGTGCGTACATACGGAATATCGTCTCCCCGTCATGGTGTAATCAGTTTTTCCACCACCTCCTTACTTGGATGGGTATAATGGTGTAAAGAATAACTATATATGGTTATTATTACATCATACTGATTCTGAGGTATTATATCATCCAATCCAATTCCATTAAATAATTATGGGAACGATATCATCGCTCGTGCGTACGTACGGATTATCGTCTCCACGACACGATGAGATTCATTCTCCATGTTAACCATTCAAGAATGATTATAAAGTACAGATAATGAATAATAATGAAATATATGACATAATTAAGCTACTTAATTTATTTATATATATATATGTCATCTACTTACTTCCAATCAAGTCAATAAGGAAAGGAAAACAGCGTTCATGTGTACGTACGGCCTACCGTCTCCATGAACGCTGTATTTTATTTCATTAATCTATCTATTATATATATATAAACTGAATATATATGATATATAAATCATTATTTACATTCTTTAATTAATTAAATCATGATATAAGTAATAATAATCTCAAGAACAACAATTCCAAACAAGTACGATAAATAAAACGATTTTACCCAAAACGCTGCTTTAACATGGAATTTACAAAAAAACGGGTAATATAAAGTCATAAGTGAACCGTATATGATATAATAACAATGAATATGATTTTTTAATAAGTGAATGACGGTATTTAAATCATTATACAGGAGGTTCAGACACGTACAAAGCATATCGGACCTAAGGTAAGGGATAATTATTCCAATCTCATTCTTATCTGAGATTGTTTATTTGTAAGTATTTACTAGGGTTATATTTTTCATCCATGACCATAAAATGTTTTTCATAAAGTGTTTAATATTCTTACATGTATGTTTAATTTCATGTTTACCCTTCTTTGACTTTTACTTTGTGTTATGGAAGGAATCTTTCTTTTGTTTACCATACGAGGAACTTTTTTACTTTTCTGAAAAAAGTATAAGGAGAATGATTTTTTAACTTATACAGAACGAATTGATTTTTACGGTTTCATATCACCTAATTTTAAATAATATTCCTTTTCATGTTTTCATGGTTATTTTCAATAAAATCCTTTTCTTTTAAAATTTTGTGGAATTTCGTGAAAAGAAAATGATTTTTAAGAAGAAAGGATATTTTACTAAATAATTCTTTTCAAGTGTTATACCAAATCCATTTTCCATATAAGATGACATTATTTTATATGTTTATGTTTCAAGTATAATATCTCTATGATTTAAATGGTTTCACTTTTCTTATGATGAAATTATATCCATTTGTTTTATGTGGATTATGTTATGATGGGATGATGTTTATTAAACCCATTTTTATTCTTTGGGTTATAATGAATGATTTATGTTTATGTTGTGGGACAAGTAATAATGATTTCATTGTAATATGGGTGGGACCTATATATCCCTCCAATGAATTGGGTAAATATTTATATCTCATGAGATAGGCATGGCTGGAATGGTAAGTGAATCTGTTTCAGTGTTACAGGATTGAAACGAGGAGTGAACTCGATTCAGAAAGGGACTTTGTCCACTAAGATGGTCTTGGCAGCAATTCCTTGGCTACTATGGAAATCATATCATGTGCTTATTTTTTTTTCCACAATTAAAGGTTTTCTTTCTAAGGTATTTTATCATGATTTATGTTCCATTATGATCTATGCCTTACGTAATGCCATGTTTTATGTCATTTCTCAAGATTTCAATGTTTAAACATTATGTTCATTTTTTTATGTTCAAATGTATATGGTTTGTGTTATTTTATCCATTCTTACCCTTACTGAGCATTTTAACTCACACTTTATATGTTTTCTTTTCCCCAGGATATAAAGAAAGGGTTTAGGTAAGAAAACAAAAATGGGAAGATCTTTATGGGAGATGTGGAAGACCATTCACCATGATTAGAATATTATGTTCTAAGTTTCCAATGACACTAAACTATTACGGTCCTTAAGTGTTGGTTCTTGCTATGTATTAAGTATTTCGAAAAATTAAGTTAATGTCAATGTACGTCAAGCTTTGGGTCTCTACATTTGGTATCAGAGGAAAGGTTTAGTTAACCTTTGGGAACTAGGATAAGAAAACTTTAGTGAGATCCCTTGAGATATTTCTAAGGTATGTCTATGTATGTCCGTAAGGTTAAGTATAAGTGTAGATTATAGTCCTAGAATTACAGTATTGATCTTAGAATTAAACATAAGATGTTAGATATTAAAGGTACCCCCCCTTTATTATGTTGTTTTCCCTAGCATGATTTTTTCCTCTCACACTATTCTTTTTGGGTTTTAGACGATGGCTAGAACCTGAAGGAACCGTGTTGATCAATATAGTGGACAATGCAATGATTTTCCTCCTAAACAAACCAATGTTATGTGAGATGGAGTGAAAAATATTATTGCTATACTTACACAAGCTCTGACTCATTCTGGAATTCCAAATGAGCAGATAAGGGAACAATATTCTATTTAGTCCTTCATAAGGCAACGCCCACATTCTTTGAGTGGGTCTTCTGATCCACTTGTTTCTGAACAATGGATCAGTACCATTGAAAAGATATTTTCCATACTTCTCTGTTCGGGACATGAAAAAATCATTCTTGCTATTTACCGTTTAGAAGGTGAAGCAGATCAATGGTGGACTCTAATTAATAATACGAGTCCCCAAGATGAAATTGAATCCATGGAATGGGATGAGTTCGAGAACTTATTTTTCAATAAGTACTTCCCTCATATTCTTCGAACAAATATGGAAAAGGATTTCCTTAAGCTTAAGCAAAAGGATGAAGAATCTATTGGTATATACAAAGAGAATTTTACAAGGCTTCCAGGGTATGCATCTGGCTTTATCATCCAACCTGAAAGTAAAGTCGATCGATTCTTCAGTGGATTAAAACCAAGTCTTCTAATGGAATTAGCTATAAGATACATCAGTAGCTATGAAAAAATTGTGTGTTATCCTATCAAGGTAAAAATGGAAGTTGGTGTTACATATCCATCTCATGGTTTTGACAAGAAACGAAATATGGAGTTCAAGGAGAAATATCAGAACAATGGTGAAAAGAATATGAATGTTTCATTATGCTCAAATTGTGGAAAGAAGCATGGTGGAGATTGTCTACAAGGTACTAGAAAATGTTTCAAGTGTGGAAAAGAAGGTCATCGAGTAGCTGAGTGCTGAAGTAATGGGAAAAAGGTTTCTAATGATCTGAATAGAGAAAAGACTACATAGAACACTCCACCAACACTTCAATGCTTCAAGTGCAAGGAAATGGGGCATTATGATAACCAATGCCTTAATCCAAGGGTTAATGATGATCGACATCAACAACCTCTTAAGGCAAAGTAAAAAAGGGAATTCACATGCGATCACTATTGGCGATGTTGATTATGACAACGATGTGGTAGAATGATTAAGTGTTTATGAAATGGGATTCCAAAATAATGTTGTATATAGTATCGTGGAATATTGGAATATTATGTATTGTTCTATTGTGGTTTTCAATAAATTTATGGTACCGGTAACCACAAAATGCAATTTTGGAAATCATATGATATGATAAAGAAAAAATGAAGTGTTTAATAGTATTTATGAGATCATGACTCATATAAGGACTAAGTGATATCATGGTTTGAGTATATAGAATTTTTGGGATTATGGTATGTGGAAAGAGTTAACTTTTAACTACACTCATGTTTTCACTAAGGTTCAATGGGTATTCATTTTTCAAGAGAATACATGATTAAGGAATCCAAATTTTTGGAATGTGACCAACAAGATATATCGTATGATATATAGGGGATAAAGGATGGTATTCACGTGCTTGTTATGTGACCTTTCAAGTAATCATTTTCTTTATACTATGAGATTTGACATAAGTATTTTAGATAAGCCTAAAGATTGGAACATATTATGTTGGACATCAGATAGTATTATTTAAGGATAGAACATTTTTTCGATATTATTTTTGGAATGTTATAATAGTATATTTTTATAAAAAGGACAACCCATAGGAAGGGTGACAACCCGTCGCGTCGGACAAGGATGCCGGAATCGAACCAACAACCGAAGTGCGACAGGCCTTTATCGCCTATCACTGGCGTACAGGAAGTCCCTGGTTAGTAGAAACTAGTTTTATTTTATTAAGCATTATGATAGATGAATTATAATTCCATTTTAGGAACCATATACGATTAATATCAGCATAGATGGACTTATGTATATTTAATAAATTGTGCTAAACTTTTTGCGAAAGAAACAGATGGAATGGCCTGTCATTCTATCACATGATTTGCTAACACTTCACGAATGAAAAATTCAACTTCATTTCTTTAAGAGATGAAGTAGAAATTGTTCAAGGCATGAACAACGATGAGATTGTAATAAAATCAAGTAAGTATTTCTTTTAATTCAAAAATTCTTCCACATTAGGGAAATGATATTGAAAACAAAAAATGTTGTCCTAGTGCTCTTATATCTGATGAATCAGATGGTACCTTAGATCATCACAAATTTTTGGCATTGTGATTGTTGGATTTTTTATAGCCATGTTCTCTACCACTCTCCATCAGAACATGATGGTTAGATTTCTCTTCTATATCCATATTTTCACTTATGTTCTCCTATGTGGAAACCCAGTGATTAGTTAATTTGGGTAACCATTACGTTTCATAATTTAGTTTTTACAGTTCAGTTTTGGTATTCCTTTTTACGATGTGGGTTTCTATGAAAGAATCTTTCAAGTAGAAAACCATTTATAAACCCGACGAATTTAGAGGGTGGAATTCATTTTAAGGGGGGTAGAATCTAACAACCTGAGATTTTATGAGAATTATTCTTTTTAATTTCATTGATTTCTTGTGTTGTACGCTACACCAAAATTAGCTTGTACTATACGCAACACCGTATTAGCTTGCAGTATATGCAACACTATTCTTGGCTTGTGTTACACACAATTTCAAGTTCGTTTTGTGGAAATTATTTTACGCAACATTAAGTATAAATATTTTTAATGTATAAATAAAATATGTTTGGATTATGTTATACGCAACACCAAACAGAGATTTCACTACACGCATCCCTGACTTGGCTTGCATTACACGCAATCAAGACCTTCCTTGATAGCGTGTGTAGTACGCAATACTGAGTTTCACTAAACAATGTATTATTATAATATTATTATAAACTAGCCGTTATGAATAGCAATACCCACTTTTTGAAATTTTATAAATTTTATTTTTCAAAATGGACTTCATTTTTTGGATTTTTAATATCGAAATTATCCTAGGGTGAATTTTTGGTATTTTTCTGAAAACTTTCAATTTTTGATGAATAATGGAAACACTTGGTTACTATTTAAAAACTGACTTTTTATATAAATAATTATTTATTTTATTTAAATTTATTTTTGTTCAAAATTGATACACAATACATATATAAGTTCAATGTAATTCATTGGAGTCATTTTATAATAATTTTCGACATATAAAAATTTTATTGAACTTTTCACCGTCTTTTACCCACCTCTTAAGAGAGTTTGAAAATTTACATAAAACATAATTTTACCACTTCTGTGAGTGGAATTTCAAAAATCCAAGAGACACGGTTAATATCAAGGAGTAAAATGTGGTTCCATAAGATAAAAATAATTTTGGTGAATAGTAATTTTTTACATTTATTTACCATGGTTAAAAGTAAATAGTGTAATTAAGGGTAAAAATGATATTATTATTACCCTAACACATGTCCTAATTATATTGGATAAATATATTTCAAACAAAAACATCCTTAGAGATAAAATAATACCCTTTATGTCCACTTGGATTAGATTAGGACATTTATTGTTATTTTATTTAAAGAAATAATAAAATAGTTAAAATCAATGTTTAATAAATAAAACATTTTTAATATAGGGTTATACAAGAAGATAAATTCAAATATAAATATTCATTAAAAAAATAAAACTATTTCCTATATAATGGTATTTTATTTTCAATTTTTAGACATTAAATAATTTAATTTCATTATGACACAATGATAATGCAGTGATTACCTTATTAATGAAATATTAACATAATTGATGTTATAAATACCCAAATAAAAGTAATTTTAGACTTTTTATGAATTCCAATAATTTTATAGGTTAATATGACATGTTAGTATTGATTTAATTAATGTTTTTCGAACTAATCATGTTTTTATGATTTTCACAAAAATCAAGTACTAAATAGTGTCAAAATTCACATAAGATTGTTTTTAAAACAAATATTATATTATTAATTATTATTTTATTCATAAAAATCTAAGGTTTGGCCAAATGACTTAGATAAGGATATATATATTAATAATTAACCACTTGGGGCTCTTTTTTCTTGTTATAGTAAGTTTATTAACCATATAGTGTAAGAAAACAAAAACACACAGTAAAAGTTAAATTATTTAACTTAAAGTTAAATCTTAATGATAATGATAAAATAGTAACCTAAACTTGTATAAAACCTATTGGTTGAGATGATTTCGACCCATAACCACCTTATCTTTGAAATAAATCAATTTTTAACTATTTAAAACTGAATATTACTTTATTATAAAATAATATTTTAAGTTTTCCTATGGTGCCCCTCTCCTCCCTTATAAAAAGGGCACACCTTCCCGCTTCTCTTCACACCCTTTTGAGCCTTGAAGCACGGCCAACCCCTGCCAATTACTCTTCTAAAACACTATAGTTATATCATAGAGTTTATAGTCTTCTCAAAAGACCAACTCTATCTCCCTAAGAAGATGTTTAAAGGAGGTGCGTCGAGGAAGCGGTAATCTCTTCTACCGATTCTTTCAAGTTTTCTTTCTTCTTCAACTTCTTCTACTTTAGTTGTTTCATTATAAAGTAAAAACATAAGTATAAATAATATAATTATATGTTATTATAAATATGAAACAACCCCATTACACCTTCTATCCATCCTACGGAAAATGAAATCCCCCCGCATGCGTACGTACGGAATATTATCTCCACGCCGTGGTGTAATGAGTTTTTCAACCACCACCTTACTTGGATTGGTATAATGGTGTAAAGAATAAATATATACAGTTATTATAACATCATACTGATTCTTAGGTATTATATCATCCACTCCAATTCTATTCAATAATTATGGGAATGATATCATCGCTCGTGCGTACGTACGGATTACCGTCTCCATGACGCGATGAGATTCATTCTCCATGTTAACCATTCAAGAATGATAATAAAGTATATATAATGAATAATAATGAAATATATGACATAATTAAGCTACTTAATTTATGTATATATATATATATATTTCATCTACTTACTTCCATTCAAGTCAATAAGGAAAGGAAAACAGCATTCATGTGTACGTACGGCCTACCATCTCCATGAACGGTGTATTTCATTTCATTCAACTATATATTATATATATATATATATTGAATATATATGATATATAAATCATGATTTACATTATATAAATAATTAAATCATGATATAAGTAATAATATCAAGAACAACAAGTCCAAACAAGTATGATAAATAAAACGATTTTACCCAAAACGCAGCTTTAACATGGAATTTACAAAAGAACGGGTAATATAAAGTAATAAGTGAACCATATATGATATAATAACAATTAATATGATTACGTAATAAGTAAATGACATTATTTAAATCATTATTCCAGAGTTTTGGATACGTACGAATCATATCAAACCTAAGGTAATGGATAATTATTCCAATCTCATTCTTATCCGAGATTATTTATCCGTAAGTATTTACTGGGGTTATATTTTTCATCCATGACCATAAAATGTTTTTCATAAAGTGATTAATATTCTTCAATGTATTTTTAATGTCATTTTTACCCCTCTTTGACTTTTAATTTGTGTTATAGAAGGAATCTTTCTTTTGTTTACCATATGAGGAACTTTTTGACATTTCTGACAAAAGTACGAGGAGAATGTTTTTTTTTAACTTATACAGCAAGAACGGATTTTAACGGTTTCATATCACCTAATTTTCAAAAATATTCATTTACATTTTTTCATGTTTATTTTTAATAAAATCCTTTTCTTTTAAAATTGTGTGGCATTTTGTGAAAAGAAAATGATTTTCAAGGAGAAAAGATATTTTCCTCAAGAATTCTTTTCAAGTGCTTTATCAAAAACATTTTCCATCTAAGATGACATTATTTCATATGTGTTTGTTTCAAGTATAATATATCTATGATTTAAATGGTTTCACTTTTCTTATGATGAAATTATATCCATTTGTTTTATATAGATTATTTTATGATGGGATGATGTTTATGAAATCCATTTTTATTCTTTGGGTTATGATGATTGATTTATGTTTATGTTGTGGAAAAAGTAAGAATGATTTCATTATGAGATGAGTGGGACCTATATCTCCCTCAAATTAATTGGGTAAAGATTTATATCTCATGAGATAGACATAGCTGGAACGGTAAGTTAATCCGATTTAGTGTTACAGGACTAAAATGAGGAGTGAACTCGATACAGAAAGGGACTTTGTCCACTAAGATGGTCTTGGCAGCAATGCCTTGACTACTATGGAAATCATATCATGTGCTTAATATTTTTCCACAGTTACAAGTGTTATTTCCAATCTATTTTATCATGATTGATCTTCCATTATGATCTATGCCTTACGTACTGCCATGTTTTATGTCATTGCTCAATATTTCGATTTTTAAACATTATGTTCATGTTTTTTTGTTCAAATGTATATGGTTTTTTTTATTTTCTCCATTCTTACCCTTACTGAGCATTTGAGATCTCCCTTTATATGTTTTCTTTTCCCCAGGATATAAAGAAAGGTTTTATGTAAGAAAACAAAAATGGGAATATCTTTATGGGAGATGTGGAAGATCTTTCACCACAATTAGAAGATTATTGTCACGACCCGTCCTCGGGGCCCGTGCCGTGACTACCCCAAGCCCGCCTTCCATAGGCCAGGGGCTGGCGACTAGCACCAAGGCGTAAAATCCCAGTAAACAGGGAAGGCATTGCCTTTATAAGAACAACCACACAGAGTCAGCAAGCGGAAAGTAAAGTGCAGAAAGGTAAAGGGGCCGGAAATACAAGCCCAACTGTAAAGTACAACTGAAAAGTAAAGTACAGCAACTGAAGAAAAGACGGCGGCCTCGTGTCGTCCACTGGCAATCCCACCTGAAGGGTGGGTACAGATAGCCTCCAAGCTCCTCGGGCCCCACGTCCGCTCTGAGCACGTCCCGTCCAGTGGTCCATCTCCAGGTACCGTCCTGCTCCACGCCCCAACCGCGATCAGCGCTGTCCGTCGTCTGCAACCAACACCACGAAGTGCGGGCATAGCCCGTGCAGGGGTGAGTACAACTACTCAGTAAGGACCCCGAGACCCCCGAAGGTCTCCCGAAATCCACAAAGGATATAGCACAAAAGAAAGATGCAATCACGAAGTAACATCTGACTCGACTTAGGTATATGCCCATACATATACCTAAGTCCCCAATTCTAGCTCTGCTCACGAGCTCAAGAACAACTCAATCCACAAAGGAAAGCAAGACTCAAATCCACAAGGAGAGTAAACAGTAAATCCACATAGGATAGTTCAACACAATCCACAAAGGAGAGTAACATAAGATTCAGCTCAACCAGGTATACATTTTTCAGATGACGTCAAAGACGATCACTGATCCGTCTCAGTCGTCGGACCCACGAAGGATCGATAGGTACTAACCCCCGCAAAAAGACCCACGTAGGATCGGGCTCACACAGAGCCTGTAGGCAGTGGCTCACACAGAACCGGTAGTAAGGACCCACGGAGGATCGGGCTCACACAGAACCTGAAGCACTGATCCACGTGGGATCGCTGAGTGCAGTAGTCGACGCAGTCCACTGAGGATCTCTGCACAGTCGTCGCCGCAGTCCACGAAGGATCTCTGCTCTGCCGTCGTCGCAGTCCACGGAGGATCTCTGCTCTGCCGTCGTCGCAGTCCACGGAGGATCTCTGCTCTGTCGTCGAGGTCACAGCCAGCGCTAGGGTTCCCGCACGTAGCGAGCTCGTTTAGGAGGGTCCGCTCCACGAGCCGAGGGGCTGATACATCAACTGACACGTAGTCCGAAGTTGATGTATCCAAAAGTTCCGTATCGACAACAGGATCTCAACGCGACAGACGGCGCGTCAATCGGACGCCCGGTCTGAGAGTTATTGGCATTTTCGTCCCAGGGGCCCGGTTGGTTTTTAGGGCAAAACCAACCCGACCGTACTCCGCCTGTATCCGATCCTCGGGCGGAGTATGCCAAAAGTTCCGTCTCACTTAGAGGAAACCACCACAGCTGACGGTACGTCGTTCGGACGTTCGTAGCTCAAGTTATGAGCGTTTCCGCTCCGAGGGCCCGGTTGGCTTCGTGTACGAGCCAACCCGGCCGAACCCAAAGTCTTCCGAAACCTTGAGTATAATATACCGAAACGACCGTCTCGATCCAAGGATCGCGTAGCCGCTGACGGTTCGTCAATCGGAGGTCCCAGGCCCAAGATATGGGCGAAAGACCGTAGAGGGCCCGAAACGGGGGTACTGGGCCCGGGGCGACCCGGCCCGAACCCCCCCTGGGGTCGGCCGAACCGGGTCGGCCCGAACCGGGTCGGCCCGACCCGGCCCGAACCGGCTCGGCCGGGTCCGGTCCGGCCTGGGCGCGGCCCGGCCGACCGGACCGGCTCGGCTTCGGCCGAGCGGCCGAAGTGCTGCCGCCGCGGGTCGAACCCGCGGCTTTGGAGAAAACGCGGCCCGCGCGGGCCGCGTGCTGGAAGGCCGGACCGCGGACGCGGTCCGGCGGCTCGCCGCCGCCGCGGCTCGGCCGCGGCGGACTCCTCCGGCGGCGCGCCGGGCGCCGCCGCCCCCGGTCGCCGGCGCCGCCGCGCCGGCGACCCGCGCCGCCGCCTCCTTCCGCGGGCCGCCGGAGATGCTCCGGTGGCCCGATTTGCCTCCCGTCTGCGCCGTTGTTCCTCCCGGGATGCGTCCTCCACTGCGGAATCAACATATGGCCCTTGCGTCGCGCTTTTGCCGTCGCTCGCCAAATCCGCACACAAAGGAAGATCGACGGAGGGTTGCCGGGTCTTGTTCGTTAGACCCGCACCCTCCGCGTTAGTCATAATCAACGGGAGAAACAGGAAAGAAACCAATCAACAATTTTAAATAAATTAAAATTGTTTCGTGATCGGGTTCTATATTTCAAAAGAATAATCACGGGAAAAAGAATCACAATCAAAACCCTACCTTGATGATCGTCGAGCGCGGGCGTTCTTCGCGGAAGAGATCGTCGCGGAAGAGATCGATCGTCGCGTCGTCGCGGGAAGGTGTCGCGTCGTCGCGGAAACCGGCGTTGAGCCGGCGAGCTCAACAAATCAAGAACAACAGATTTAAATTATTAATATTTAAATCTGTGTTTCGTTTAAAACCAAAGAAAAGAACTTGAGAGGAAATCCGAAATCACTCACCTCGAATGGTCGGTGATCGGAGATCGGAGATCGGAAGAACGTCTCGGGCGAAAGCGTCGTCGACTTCCGGGTTCGGCGTTCTTCGCGTTCTTCGCGTTCTTCGCGTTCTTCGCGTTCTTCGCGGAGAGGGTGGAGGAACGAAGATTCTCTCAAATCCTTTCCAAGGATTTTTATGTTGGTCTTAATTTATAAACATGCCAACACGAAACCGGTTAAGAAACGATCCATCAATTCGTTGAATTAATTCAACGAAAGAAACGACCCATTTAATTCACGAAGAAACAGTCCATTTAATTCACGAAATAAACCGCCCAATTAAATGGTCTGTTAAGAATTAAAGAAAACGCGTCGGTTGACTTTTCAGTTACTTTGACGGGTTTTCGCGGGTGCGTTACTTAGCGAAAGAAACGGCGGGGCTCGTGCGGGTCCCACCGCACAAATATCCTACCAAGGGGTAGGATATTTCTGGATAGCATCCTATCCAGTTCAACTCAGTTCAAGCCGTCTTTAAGTGACTTCAAGTGGCTTCCAAGCAGCTTAAGTGAAATAAAATAAAGTTGTCGCACAAACTTTATTTTATTTCTGACTTAAAGCCGTAAAATTTAAAAACTACGTCTGAGCAAACGCAACTCCGGAAGAGGCGTTTCTAAGCAAATACCGGCGCTGCGATTTCATCGGTGCCCTCAGAATTTGATTCCGGGCACCGGTTCAAAAGATAGAAAAACCCGCTCGTCCGTTCACTGAACGTACCCGAGCCAAACTTCGGAAATTGATTCCGGGCACACCGGGCCTCGGAATCAGGTGCCGTCTGAAGCTGCGCTCTTGTAAAATTCCAAAGAAAATTAAGAAAAAAATTTCCTTGAAATTTGCGGGTCTTTACAATTATGTTTCGAGTTTCCAAAGACACTAAACTATTACGGTCCTTGATTGTTGTTACTTGTTATGTATTAAGTATTCTGCAAAAGTAATGTAATTTCAATGTACGTCGAGCTTTGGGTCTCTACATGATCATATAGAGAGGACCATTTTGACTCATGATGACATATTGTGATCTTATTTTCAAGATTGTGTAATATTATGTATGAGTCACATTCCATTGGTTGAGTTTTCTCACAATAGAAGTTTCCACACCACCATTGATATTTCATAGTTTAATGCCTTGTATGGTCAACCTTTTCATTATTTGTTGTGTTGGAACAGGGTCGGATAGACATCAATTCCTTGTTCAGAACCAGTATAGAATAAAATAGATATAGTTTAGTTAATTGATGTGAGGATGAAGGAATCATAGGATAATTATAAATCCTATTCTCATAAAAATAAGTTGACCTCTAAAGTTATCGATTAGAGATCATTTTTTCTCTAAGGGGACTAGTCATCATGTGAAATGATTTTATTGTTATGGGAGTAAGATTTCTTTCTATTTCTTTGGGACTTTCATGGTATTGGCTCACATTGGAGCTATGTAATATCAGATATCACTACCCCCATAAATGAGTGTAATACACTATGTTTTTAATGTGTAAAAACTCCATCATTACCTTCTTGATGAATCTCATGTCATTTTTAGGGTGAGATTGATGTTCACTATGATGATACCTTCATGTAGCGTCCAATGGAGATCTAGGTCCACAAGGAGAAGGTGTTTTAGTGGTGTGAAATTACATTGGTTCATGTATTGTGGTAGCACGGTGGTGTGGAGGAGATTACCTAGTAACTTGAGTCAGAGATGTTCACAGAACATGACAAACTCTTGGACGGTTAGCTATTCTTTTGTTACATTATTCGTTTTATGGATGTTACCTTTCTAGATTATGATTTGTATTCCTATTGTTTATTATTTTAGATTTAATCTCATTTGCAAGGTATATCCTTGAGTATAGTGTATAGGATCTTGTTATTTATATTGTTTGGGTTTTCAGATATTTCTTATGATTGAGATGGTTGAGCTCCTATGATGGAAAGATCTTGGAGAGGTGTCTCACGGGGTGGTTTTTCATATGAACCCTTATTTTTTTCTCTCATTGTTTGTTTTAAATTAGATAGGATGATAATTTTTTGAGAGGAATCTAATATAAGGTCATAGATCCAAGAAGTCGTTTCAATTGAATGTTATGTGTGTTAGAGGCATCCAAAAGAGATTATTGGTGGTTTGGAGGGTGTTTGAGAAGATTTTGCGGAGACACTACCAAAAATGTAATAGATATGGTTTGGTGGTTTCTTATGAATTGTGGTGATGGTGGATATAATGTATTATACCTCATCTGTGGTGTAGGTATTAGGAAAGATGTTTCAAGGCTACTTCTAAATTAGAAGGTGGTTGCATCGTGGGTCATAGGTTGCAACGAGGTCCCTTTCTTGGTAGAAGTGTTCCTATAGCATGGAGCTTATGGATGTACTATTACCCAGAGACCAACTTTTATTGGATATAGAGTTTATTTTTAAAATATTTATTGACCAAGGGTGGTTATGGTTTTCTCCTAAGTCAGCACCCTTTAATAAACCATGTCATGATGGGTTGTGATATTTTTCATGATGCTAAGTCATGGTCTTATAATTTTTTTGGTTGTCTATAAATACATGATACATTTGAACCAAATAATCCTCCATATTTTCATTCTAAAATTATAGGAAATCAAAGGTGGTTATCAAGGATCTTTCATTCCCCCGTTAATAGGTATTTATCCCCTATGTCTGTAATAAATCTGAGGTGATCATACATATGTTCTTTGTTCATTTTCTAGATTTTTATCCCTATAATATATTGTTACCTCTTATTTATTCTTACCATTATTTGGAATTCAATATATACTATTCATATAATGCTTCTTTTTCATTTTCCAATTTTTAATTGGAAAAAATTTATTTGTAGATCATAGTTCCTCATATAAGATGTGATCAAATATCCATAACGCTGGTTTATTATTATACGAAGAACATTTTCCCTTTCAAGGTAGTGGATTCATTACTTCTCCTTTTTATTTACCTGAAATATTAATGTTAATATGGTTTATCCCTTTGGAGGGAATTGGAATTATTCTAATAACTAATGAACTGGATTAATAATGAATTGGTTGTATTAATTACTTATTATTTCTGTTTACCATGATAATAGTTTGCCTCTTTATTTGATAGATAGTTTTCTAGCTAAGTTATTTGATAGAATTTCATATTATTCTATGGATTATATTATTTTTATTGATGATAATGGTAAATAAAGTAAATATCGAATTAATTTACTAATTATCATATGGAGTAAAGAATACACTTGTTGTAATGAATTTCGTGTTTCTTATAATTTAAAGGTAATAAAAATTGATACAATGTGCATGATTAATTAAATGTTTTCTTCTAAAATAATGGAATTGATAAATAATATGTAGAATAATAATTATTTTTGAGGATGTTAGAATTAAAAGGTATGATAATGAGTATGGAACTTATCTGATTTTTTTGAATCTGGTTTTTAGGCTAAGAGAATGTTTAGATTTTGATAGCTAATTTTAACTTGAAGCCTAAGTTTTCACATAGATTTTACTTTAGAATAATTAATTAGTTATTTAAATATAAAATAAGATCTAGTTTAGTGATAAATATAATTTCAGTGTCTTGAGATTCCCATTTACTTGATAAGGTTGAGTGCCTTGTGATTGGAGCTATTAGAGGTCATTTTGTGTGAAGGTTATATGCCTTATTCTAGGGACTATATGTCCCAATTGACAATGTTTTCTTTTTATTTCCATGTGATATGAAATTGATGTGATATTTTCTATGAACTGTATTATAACCCTAGTATAGATGGTCTTTGGAGGGATGATGTGAAATGGGGTGGGGAGGCCTGGAGTATGTTGAAGTAGTTGACACCTTTTATGGATATATGAATCAATATATGGAGGTGTATTTTGGGTATGGCACCAAAGATGATGAAATAATTTAAAACCAGGCTTACCCATTGATGTAATAAAGATACATTCTTCTTTGATAATAATATTTTTAACGGATGATAGCTATATTTCCTATTTAATTATCATATTTTTCCTACTGTTTCAAGCATCTGGCTATGTTGGGTTTCATGTTTCCTGTTGTTGGTAGTTCCATATGGTTTTCAAAGATTTCATGTATTATGGAATTATTTTAATAATGGATAATAAATTAAAAACCTATGGGGATGTGTTTATAGAATATAAATTCAAAAAGGATGTTAATCAATTGAAATTGTGGACTCATTTTGGTTTGTGATTGATGGTAATGGACATCATGTTGATGGTTAATGAATGTATCTATAAATATGTTAATGGTTAATTTAATAAAACATAAATTAATTAATTAATGTAAATGATAAAAATAAAATGTGTAATTTAAATTGTATTTTTAAATCCTTGGGTGTATATATTATATTTAGTCCCTAAAAATGGTTTCTAGGAGTCCGCAAAATGATAGATTCTGTTGATATTAGGATGAGGTTATTTCCATAGTTTGGTTGTGATATATATTATATCCTGTATATTTTGTGATTTCATACGCTACCCCAACCATATTCGATAAGGTGGATGACACTCAGGGGAATATGGGAGTGCATTTTACTTATCTTTTTTGTGGGAGGATGTATGGATGACTACCCCCTCTATCCCCACTCACTTCTCATAGCAGTTACTTGTGCTAGTATGCATGGTGGTTAGTTTCCTCATATATATGTGTAGAAGGATATGATTGATTTTTGTCATATTATACACATTTATATCCAAATATAATATCTGAAGGATTATAATATATATATATATATATATATGTTATAGGATGTGATGTTTTGAGGTACGTACTCAGTTTATGGGATGTGATGACATGATGTATAATACATGATGTGTGATACACATCACATGAGTTGTAGTGGCTCCCAACAAAAGAATGGTTACTATATATGGATATGTGGATGAGATGATGTGATGATGTGATGTATGAGTTGAATGTATTAATGCCTTTCCTAGGCATATGCGAGCTCTCTTATTTTGGAGAGCGATTGTTCATGGCATGTGATGTTGGGGAAAAGTGGAAATGTAAGGGGGGAAGTGGAAATATGGTACCCATGATGTTTCATTATTATATTATATTATCTCTTATATGTAATACTTGGTGAGACTTAGTCATGGTGAGGATGTGAAATTATTATACCTATTTAGGTAAAGAGTTAGTTTCACTATTGTTCTATATTATTTATTATGATTTCTTTACCATTTCCATGAGAGGCTCTAGGGAGGATCTTATGGAGTAAACTATTATTATCAACCAACATATATATACTATTTTTACGTCATTAGGTTCTAGTTAGGGATCATGCTAGATATTACTAGATCTTGTTTTTTGCATAATCTGTTTGGGATTCAAGGTCCATGATGTCTTTACATTTTGGTACATGTATTTTCTTTTTTAGTTTTCTATGTATTGTATGGAATTTCATGTATTCACTAAGGATCTCATAATATATATTTATATGATGATGGTGAGTGGTTTATCTATCTTCTAAATTTTTTATTGGAGGAAATAACATCCCATATATATGTTTATTGTACCCTCAGTGTTATTCACCAACCTGGGGACTACTCGAGGTGGAACTTTTGTAGTTAGCAATGACCTTCTATCATTACCAGCCCAGGAGGGGTACTCTGTGGGGAATGGGGCCATGACAGAGTTCTTATGAATCATTTGAGTTAAAGAATAATATAATTTTAATATAAATTATAGGCTATGTTATATGTGATAAACATCCAAATATCTACTAGAATAAAAATTATATATATATATATATCAATGAAAAACATTCAAGAAAACACAATTGGGAGTGTTTAGTTGTGAGTTAAAGCAAAATTTATGTATCGTGAGGCCTCTAAGAAACATTAACATATTTGTTAAAGAATATTATGGATAAGGGTTAATTCAAATCATCTTATGGAATATCATTTCCAACATGAGGTTACATTTATAATTCAAGACCACTCTATCAAATGTCATTTAATTATCCTAGGGAAGTGAAAATTGAACTATTCCAGTGGGTTAAAATATATTAAAGGATTTTTTGTACATGTTTAATATATAATGATCCCTTATATTATTATTGATTAATAAATATTATACACTAGTGGTTGAATATGTTTCATAGACTAACACCAGACATAGTAAGAATGATGTACCAACATTGGGACCAAACCGTGTAAAAATTCATGTCCTCTATGTTTTTTCAAATGTAATTTAAAAATGAGTGAGGGATAGTTTCAAGATTAATATAGTCAGGATTCTAATAAATCATTATGTTTAACATCATATTTTATAAATCTATTAATCACCACTATAGATTCAAGCCCCCCCCCCCTATCTAAGTGGTACATCAACCCTGAGCACTTAAATAGTTATTTGATATTATTTCCCACTTGATCAAAATTACATTATATAAAAAATATAAGTTTTTATGATACATAGAGTAAAATTTTACAATTTTTTAGATTAGTATATATAGTTTAACTTGGGTTTTCAATGAATTCTTTAACATGTATTGAATACGGAGTTGAGTTTTACCACTGCAAATCAACTATAGATGGATAGTCAATCACAAAGGAACGTTAAAACTATAGAATATATAGTAAGTACCTAATGATTTTATTTCAATTGGTGTTTGGATTATGTCTCTCCCTAGGGTCATTTTTTGGTACATACATTTCATTATTTTCCAAATATTTTCATTCTTTTATTTTTTGAGCCTTTATCAGAGTTTTTTGGTCTTTAGTAAAAGTGCAGGGTTGTACCCAGATTTGGTTTAGGGAATGAATCATATGGTCACACCATGAGAAAATTTTGGTATTAGATCGGTTTTCTATACAGGAATATTAACTTTTTGAAACTCATCCAACACTATGAACTTTTCAAGGTAGAGAATATTTTTCTGTGATTTAGATGTTCACGTTGGAAAGACATGTTGACGGTATTCATGGCATGGGTCCATTTTTCATGCCACCAACCATCATCTTGAATGTAAGATTAATTGGTCTATAAATGGTTTATCGTAATTTAATTCTTCTTTTTTCCACCATTAAATTAGTCTTTATCTTTAGAAAATATACCAGCATTTTTGGGCCTTTATTATATATGTTAGTGTGATATTAGAATAGGTCCACCCTATATATTAAAGGGTTCTTATAGTATGTGATTTTATTCATAATACCATATTTTTTTCTAATCTTAGTCACAATTCCTTCTAACCAAAGGCAATGAAACCTTAGGTTTAATTCAATATGATTTTATATATATGATTTTTGGTTTAGGGTACTTTCATTATCCCTTGGAATATTTTTCATATAATAGATTGGGAATCCAAATAATTTTTGTTGATACCAAGTATTGAGGTGGATGTTTTTAATAATACTTTGTACTATTAAATGTACACTCTTTCTCATATTTAATAGGATTTTAAATTTTTAAAGGAATGGTTTCTAATTCAAGGAATTTTTATTTTTTTTATACTTATAAGAAATAGAACTATCCCTTGGTTTTTTTATATTTTAATCGAAAGTGATTTCAAATCCTAATTAATTTTTATGCAATGTAATTTTATAGAATATGGTGTTTTGATGAAAATTGATTTCCGAGAATGTTTTATATTGATGAAAAATAATTTCTAATTATCGAATGATAAATTAAAATACCTCCAATGGTGTGAAATGAATGTTGATTTCTTTGAAATAATTGGATTCTATATAAATGAAGCACTTGGTAACATGGAGTACTTAATATGGGGATGGAATTGGGGAATGTATCCTAAGAATAGGATGATTTTATTATCAAGGATATAAATTTACTACTCTAACTAAACTATTAATTTCATTACACTATTAGGGTGTTCACTTATAAGGGTGATATTTTATTACATTGTGTGTATATTTTCCAAGGGACTTGTGGTGGATAATTTTCATAATAGTTTCATGAGATGTAAGGATACTAACTTGAATTGATCAATTATATCCTAATACTTGGATTTCATGTTTTTCTCTTTTTGAAATGATTCATTATTCATGCATTGGATATATGAATTTTATGAAGTACATTATAATTCTTAAATTCTTTTATATTTCTAGAATGTGAAATGGATTAAAAATGTTCTTTGAAAATTTTTATATTCAAAATTATATCATAAACTTTTTTAAATAGGTGAATTCCAATTTTTTGAAATAAACTAGAAAATGTATTTCATGAATTATTTTCTTTAAAATGGCATAAATGGTTTATCTTATAAACACTACTTATAGAAAATTTGGTTTATATCCTACTAGAATTGTTTTATCACACATTTTACATACCATTGGATGTTTTTAGATATTGTTTTTATCTGATGTTGGTAAAATAAATGAACCTTGTAGAGGTTGTAGGTATCTATGATTGTTGGTTGTGGGAGTTTAGTAATGAAATGGTCCATATAGAGATGGTTTGTCTGCTATTTTAGAACTTGGGTATACCTATTTTTTTGGGGCACAAGTTTTTCATTTAATATTTTTTAACAAAAAGTATCTGGCTAAATCATGGAATATTTACTAACTTTTAGATATGATTTTTTTCTATTACTACAACATTTATGTTTAAACCCATTCCTAATGTTTGTTCATGATACATAGGGACTTGTATCCATCCCATGGAGACTAGGAATTCCCTTCATGACTTTCCACAGGTCGACACAGGGGTCCTTTTCTATAGATTGCTAAGGCTAGGATGTTAAAAATATTTATCAAATAAAGCACTGATTTCGTGTTCTTGATCTTCTTATCTCAGGATGTTTGTTTTAAATAAGATTGGTTTTCCAAGAAAAAAGGAGTAGTTTACATGTAATTATAAACCAATATATAATTTTAATGATTATTAAGATACCAAGGGTTGTTGGCATGTGTGTTTCTTATTTAAAGTTTTCAATATATCAGAATTTATTCATTATCATCTTTTTATTTAAATTGTGAGTAATTTTAGTCATATGGTCTCTTTACATTATTTTATATAGTTCCATGCCTATTATAATAATTCATAAAGTTCCTTAGTAGGGTCCTACAAATTATGTTCTATAAATAAACCCTCTAGTTACTCAAATCCTTGTTGAATTGGTAGTGCAAGGAGTTCATTCCCTATAATAGAATGGCATTTTTTTCCCTATCCATGATATGAGGTAAAACCATGATATATGGGTGATAGATATAAGTCCCAATAGTTATCCTCCTAAAAGTACTATCCTTTTAATTGAAAAATATTATATAGAAGTGAAATACTGATCAGGAAGTCTAAGTAAGTTTTTTATATTTTAAAAACATCGGATTTCATTAAGGCGATGTTTGTGACCATTAATCTTGATGTCCTTAGTAGAAGATGGTGAGAGGTAGATGTTCTCAAAAGGATACATGAATTAATTTAGTTGAAAGATATCAATAGTATAATTATTTAATTGCTCTATCCAAAATCAATAATGATGGTGGAATCTGTAGAATTCCCCACCTATTGTTGGGACAAAGTTGGATGGATAAGGAAGTAAGAAAAGTTTGATTTTACAGAGTGTAGTATTTTGTTGTCAAAGAAGCTAAATCAATTCACTTTGTAAAGGAATTGTAAACTATGATGATTCTTTACTGATTTGTATTTCACAAATATCATATGTTTGGAGAACTTGTGATGCAAGCCTTATAAAAATTAGAGAGAGTAAAGAAGTTATTTTGTCAATGGAAAAAAAGTGGTGCGAAAGTCATGAGTGGCGCACAAGTATTGGCACGCAAGTGTAAGTGGCATGCAATTCATATTTCAAGATCATACCATTAAAATATGACAAAGGAAATAAAGTTCCATGCAAGTTAAAAATTGGTGTGCAAGTCATAAACTGATGCGCAAGTCTAATGGGTACGCAAGTGTATGTCACATGCAAAGTCATATTTCAAACATCATCATATCAAAATATGAAAAAGGAAATAAAGTTTCACGCAAGTGCTAGAGCGGCACACAAGTGATGAAGGGGAACGCAAGTGTTAGAGCGGTGCGATAGTATATGTGGCGTACAAGTCACCAAAATGCCTATAAATAGACAACTAGCCTCCTCATTTTTTAAAATGCTAAACACTTAAGATAAAATCAGAGCTCTGATCACACAAGTAGTGAAGGGTTCTATGATCACACAAGTAGTATAGGGTGTTGCACAAGGTGAAGTGGTGTGCGAGGTGAGGGTTATTAATAATGCGCGCAAGTAGGGTGTCGTGCAAGTTTTGTCACGCAAGTTTTGACATGAAAATTTCCAGAGGCACGCAAGCATGGAGGTGCATTCAAGAAGTGTCATGTGTATAAGTCAAAGGTGGAACACAAGTTATCAGATGTGCTAAATAGTGGAACGCAAGTAGTGAGTTGGCGCGCAAGCAGGTGGCGTGCAAGCTGTGAGGCACGCAAGCAGGTGGCACGCAAGCAGGGAGGCGCGCAAACAGGGAGTGGCATGCAAGCTTTCTGCACCAGGAGGTTCTTACCAGCTTCTGGGTAGGAAAGTTAAGAATTGTTTTGAAATATTTGATTTGTGAAATTTCATTAAGAATCACAGAATCATTACATTACCCTATTTGTGCTAAGAGAGAGCACACGTACTATTGGATTGTTTTCAAAGTGCTACACGAGTGTAATGGTATATCCTACTCATTGTATCCCATGTCAATGGATTGTTTTCTTGTGGATTGTGTGGTACTGGATTGTTTCCATACCATACCAAGGACATAGCTACTCTTGTTGAGTAGTGAACCTTGTAAATCTTGTGTTCCTGTGGTTGTGTGTGTTCAGCAGGGATGAAACTCTTTAAAATGAGGCGAAGGTTGTTTCAAAAAATAGGAAACATAAAAAGAAAAATACATCATAGATTCACCCCCTCCCCCTTTTCAGTGATACTTGGATCCTGACTGGGAACTTCAATTTGTATCAGAGGGAAGGTTCCCTTCATTTATTCTTTGCTGAAGTGGTTGAAGAGAAGTTGTGATGGAGAATTTAAATTGCGTGAATAGTAAGGGGATTCTGATTTTTAATAGAAATAAATATCACATCTATAAGGAAAGAATTATGCCTTATCTTATGTCTCTTTTATATGAAGTTCTTGAAACTACAATAGATAGATTTCCTGCTATTGATGAAAAGGTTCCTCTTACTCCTGTCGATAAGAAGAACCGTGAGAATGATGGGAGAGCTAAAATATGTTACTCTCATCTCTTTCTGAGAGTGAATTTTTAATAGTGAAAGGTGTTGATAAAACGAGAGGAATATGGGACAAACAGAAGAACATCTATGAAGGAAATACAAAATTGAAGAAGGCTAAACTACAAATCTGGAGACTGAAGTATGAATACTTGAAAATGGGAGAATCTGAATCTGTTGGGGATTTCATTACCAGGATAAATGATATTGTCAGTACAATCAAATGTCTTGGTGAAATGTTGGAGGATTCTATAGTTGTCGAAAAGATCTTGAGAATTCTTCCTGACAAGTTTGATTCTAAAGTGTCTTCATTAGAAGATAGAAACCCTAAAACATTATCTTTGTATGATTTTCATAGCACTCTCTTTACTTATGAGATGAGAAGGGAGAAGACTATGAAGGGAAAAACAAAAGATGATAGAGAAATGCCATTCAAGTATAAAAAGAGATATAAGTCAAAGAAAACTCTTTTTTAAGATGATGTTGGTGAATCCGATTTTGAAGATGAGGTATGTAAAAATATTTATGAAATTTTATCCTTGTTTTCTAAGAATGTGAATAGAGGTATAGGGAAATACAAGGGTAAACTTCCCTTAAAATGTTTTGAGTGTGGAGCTGTTTGTCACTTTGCAGCTAACTGCCCTCAAAAGAATAAAGAAGAAGATAGTGATGATGATAACAGAAGGCCAAGAAGGTTGTGGAAGAAACAAGCTGAAAAAGATAAATATTTTTTAAAAGGGAAGGATAAAATGATTTTTTCAAATCAAAAAGACAAAGCTTTTTATCTAAAGATTAAGATGAAGAATACAGAGAAGATGAATCCGAGATATTATTTTCTGAAAAAACTAGAGAGAATACCTTTATTGATACCTTGAATAATGAAGAGTATGAGAGAAACAGTTCAGAAGAAGAAGAAACTCAACTTGAATATCATCTAAAAGAAGAGTTGAAAGAATTCTTGAGGAAGATCAGAAGACTTGAGAAGGAAAACAATAAGCTGATAAATGAAAATTCCACATTAAACAATCAAGAAGGTTATACTGATGAGAAAATCAAGAAGGAAAAGGAGATTGATGATCTGAAAAATTCTCTTGAGAATACAATGAATCGTAATGATCATCCTGAAGTAAAGATGAAGGAAAAAGAAGAAGAGTTGAAACTTGTCCAACAAAAAATATATAAAGCTAAAGAAATGAATATCAGTTTCAAAAAATTTATCTTAGAATTTGGTGAATGTTCCAGTAAGAATGAACCAAAAAAGGATCCACAAAATTTACCTTCAAGGGTCGAAATGAAAGATAGAACTGGTTTTGATAAGAACAAGGCTGTAAAGACCATGTATGTGATCAAAGTCAGCAATGATGAAAAATTAGAAGTGCATAAAAATCATGAGTCAAGAAAGACTTATAATACTTATGGTGCTATTAAATATAAAATGAGAAAGGGAGTTACAAAAGAAAACATGAAGGTTTACGGTCAACATAGTTCTATTAATAAGGTTGTTGAGAAGCGTGTTCACAAATCTAGTCAGTATAAAAGTTTCAGAGGCAAATATTCTTTCTATGGTTTTTGCTGGTATTGTGGTGGATTCAAACACATGAAAAATATGTGTTGGTTCAACTAACAACATTACAACTATTCCACAAGTTTTGAAAGACAAGGATTGAGGGGTATTCAATCCTTTCAAATAGAAAGTCTCCAAATAAATTTTAGAAGATATCCGAGAAAACTGGTGTGAAAGTTGAGAATATGTTCCAACCACTGGAAACTATTTTTGAAGGATGTGATTGACCTAGAAATCTTTTCAAGGGATGCCTTAGTGTGTTACCATAGAAAAAAATATTCTAAATAATTCTCAAAAGCTAGAGTTTTTAAAAGTGAAAAGGGACAGTTCTGATAAGTCTGAAAAGAAAGAGTGCATGGTTGTTTGGCCAGAACACATTAACCTGGCTAGGAAATTAGAGGAAGCACAATAGAAAGTGAAGGAACAGAAAGAAAAAAAAGCTCTTGTTGTCGAAATTGCTTTGAAAGCTAAAAAAGGAGAACATCCTTAGAACATTGATAGTGGGTGTTCTTCTCATATTATAGGAGAATTAAAGTTTCTTAAGAATTTTAATGACTTCAAATAAGAAGCCTTTACATTTGGAAATGATGAATCTCTGAGAATCAAAGGTGTTGGATCAGCCATCATCCGAAAAAAATGAAATATAAGAAAAAGTTATATTTTGATGGGTAGAAACATAATCTTCTGAGTTTTTCAAAACCCCATGATGAGGGAAAAAAATTTATATTCATAAAATATGGGTTCGTTTTGAAATGTGAAAATGATGGAAATATAGTTACAAGAGGCCAACGTACAAAAGGAAACTTGTTCCAAGTTGGTGAAGTACAAAATTCTTGTTACATGGGCATGGTGGATGAAAATTAGTTATGGAATAAAAGGTTGGGAAATATGTGTCAGAGAAATATGTGTAAGTTATCAACACGAGACAGTGTCTGAGATATTCCTGATTTATCAAGAAGAAGAGATTGGTGTTGCACTATCTGTGAAAAAGAAAATATTACAAAACTCTTTTCATAAGAGAGTTGAAATTAGTTCAAAACAACACTTGGAACTTATACATTCTGATATATTTGGACCAATGAGAAAGAAATCAAAAAATGGAGATAATTACTTCATCACTTTCATTGATGACTTTACTCAAATTACTTGTGTTATGTACATGAGACATAAGTCAGATGCTCTGAAAATGTTTAAGAGTTTCAAGAGGAAATCAGAAACGGAATGTGAGTATTCGGTGAAGAATTTGAGAACTGATAATAGTGGTGAGTATAAGAATGAAGATTTTGAAAGTTACCTTGATAAACATGGAATTTGTAATGAGTTTTTTTCACCATACGCACCTCAACAAAATGGGCTTTCTGAAAGAAGGAATCAAAGTCTGGTGGAAATGGGGAGAACTATGTTACTTGAACAAAGTATTTCTCATTATTATTGGAGGGAAACCATGAGCACTACTGTTTATATTTATGACTGATGTTTCTATAGGAAAAACTCATATATGAATCCATATGAAATGTTCTATGGAAAAACTCCAAGTCTGAAACATTTAAGAGTATTTGGGAGTCCATGCATTATAAAGAAGAAAGGTGGAAACCTTGGAAAGATTGAGAAAAGAGGAGATGATGGAATTTTTCTTAGCTATTCTCCAGAAGGAAGAGGATATAAATGTCTCAATAAATAAATATGAAGAATTATTGATTCTTAAGATGTAAAAGTTGTTGAAAATTTTGAGAAAGAAAAGAAATCATATGTTGATGTGGAAGTTGAGAAGGATAGAGAAGCTTATGTTAATCATTATGTTAATGCTATAGACTGTGTTAATCCTACTGGTGAAGAGGAATCCAACTCAGAAATCTCGAGTGATGAGGATGATATTCTAACAACTCATCCTAAGTTAAGGAAACAAGTGGAGGCTCAGAATATTATTGGAGATAAACATCAGAGGGTTCAAAAAAGAAGAAAAACGAATTATATATCGAATACTTCTCTTTATTCTAAAGTTTAACCGAATGACATAAATGAAGCATTTGAGAATCCAGAATGGGTTCATGTAATGAATGAAGATCTTGATCAGATAGAGAATAATGATACTTGGGAACTTGTACCCAAGCCAGACAACAAGAACATTATTGGTACAAAGTGGGTTTTCTAGAATAAGCTGAATGAAGAAGGTAAAGTAATAATAAACAGAGCAAGATTGGTTTGAAATGGTTATTCACAAATTGAAGGCATTGATTTTGATAAAACCTTTTCTCCATTGGAAAGATTAGAAACAATCATAATCTTTCTAGCTATTGCTGCACAACGAGGTTACAAAATCTTTCAAATGGATGTAAAATCTGCATTCTTGAGTGGTGACCATGACGAGGAAGTTTACATTGATCAACCTTGTGGATTTGTTATTGGAAAGGATGAATGTTATGTGTGCAGATTAAAGAAGGATTTTTATGGGATAAAACAGGCTCCAAGAGAATGGTATTCTAAATTAGATACTTTCTTAAAGAATATGAACTTTAAGAAAGGGAGAGTTGACAACAATATCTACATCAAGGAATGTAAGGAGTTTTCACTGATAGTTATTGTTTATGTTGATGATATTATATTTTCTAGAAATGATGAAAGATCATGTGAAAAATTTGTTAAGGAGATGAAGAAGTTATCTTAGATGTCCATGCTGTGAGAAATGAAGTACTTTCTTGGGCTATTAATTTCACAAAAGAAGAATCATGTTTTTCTGCCTCAAGAAAATTCTACTAAGGAACTTTTGAAAGAGTTTGGAATGGAAAATTCCAAACCATTTTTCACACCAATTTTAGTGGGAACCAAGTTGTCTAAAGATGTAGAAGGCAAGGAAGTTGATCAGAAAGAGTTTAGAATGGTGATTATAAGTATGTTGTATTTGACTGCCTTAAGACCTGACATCGTCTATGCTATTACTTTATGTGAAAGATTTCCGAGTGATCCTAAAGAACCAAATTTTATTGTTGGAAAAATAATTCTCAATTATATCAAAGGAACAAAAAAATTTGGAATCAGGTATTATGGCTCAGGAAATGTTGATCTATTCGGGTATTCTGATGCTGATTGGGCAGGAAATGTTGATGATCGAAGATCCACATCTGGTGGAGTTTTATTTCTGTGGAAATGTTGTGTTAGTTTTCATACCAAGAAATAGAACTCAATAAATCATAGCATAGCTGAATCTGAGTATATTGATGCTACACAAGCTGCAACTCAACTAATGTGGATGAAGACTCAGTTGGAAGATCTACTTGTTGAAGTAAAGCTACCATTGCTCTTAGGTTGTGTTAATCAGAGTACAATCAATCTTACAAGAAATAAAGTACAACATTCTCGTTCAAAACACATTGATATAAAGAACCAATTCATCAAAGAGGATTTGGAGAATAATGAATTGAGGCTTTAGTATGTTATTATATCTGAACAAGTTGATGATATATTCACAAAACCGTTACTGAAGGAACCATTTGAAAAATTGAGGTCGAACATGGGTGTCCAGCCTCCTTCTCATCAAGGTTAAGATACGTGTCTCTATCCCCTCTCTCGTCTTACCTTTGGATAGTGTTGTCAATGTGGAAAAATGTTTCATAAATATATCCTTATGTAAGCATGCATAAAGGGGGATTTGTGGGTAAGCTATGAATCCAGCATGTATGTGTGTAAACTATTCTAAATGTTTTTTGGAGTGGTTGTAGAAAACAATGTTGTTTCCTGGAAAGTTGAAAAAGTGAAAAATGCTGAGGTAGAAGCTTGAAATATGATTTGAAGAAGGCTGAGGAGGTACGCTCATGAGATTTCATAGTCACTGCTTTTGGACAGCTTGTTTTTGGCTGTCAATAATTCATGTTTCCTGTAATTTGTTTTCTCATATAGGCTTAGAATTGTTGATAAGTAATCCATTGATTAAGGTTACAAAGTTCAGTGATATATGAATCATGTATGACAATAAAATTCAAAGAGGTATATTGTTGAGACCATGTTGGATGGATAAGGAAGTAAGAAAATTTTGTTGTTACAGAGCATTGTCTTTTGTTGTCAAAAAAGATAAATCAATTAATTTTGTAAAGGACTTTTAAACTATGATGTTGCTTTGCATATTTTTATTTAACAAATATCATATGTTTGGAGAACTTGTGATGCAAGCCTTATGAAGAGTAGAGAGAGTAAATAAGTGATTTTGTCAAAGGAAAGAAAGTGGCGCGCAATTCGATAGTGGCGTACAAGTATTGCCGCGCAAGCATAAGTGGCGTGCAAGTCATATTTCAAGATTATCCTATCAAAATATGACAAAGGAAATAAAGTGGCACACAAGTTAAAAATTGATGTGCATGTCATAAACCGACGTGCAAGTCTAATTGGAATGAAAGTGTGGCACGTAAGTGTATGTTACGTGCAAAGTCATATTTCAAACATCATCATATCAAAATATGAAAAATTAAATAAAGTGTTGCACAAGTGCTGGAGCAGCGCGCAAGTGATGGATGGGTGCACAAGTGCTGGAGCGTAGTGCAAGTATATGTGGCGCACAAGTCACCAAAATGCCTATAAATATATGACTATCCTCCTCATTTTTTAAAATGCTCAAAACGTAAGAGAAAATTAGAGCTCTGATCGCGCAAGTAGTGGAGGGTGCTCTGATTGCGCAAGTAGCAGAGGGCGGTGTGCAAGCTGAAGTGGTGTGCAAGTTGAGGTTTATTTATAAGGCACGCAAGTAGGGTGTCGCACATGTTTTTTCACGCAAGTTTTGACGTGCAAGTTTCCAGAGGCGCGCAAGCAGGGAGGTGCTTTCAAGAAGTTTCTTGTGTATAAGCCAAAGGTGGCACACAATTTGGGAGTTGTGCTCAATGGTGGCATGAAAGTAGTGAGTAGGCGCACAAGCAGGTGGGGCGCAAGCATTGAGGTGCACAGGCAGGTGGCGTGCAAGCATGGAGGCAAGCAAGCACGGAGTGGCGCACAAGATGTCTGCACGAGGAGGTTCTTACCAACTTCTGGGTAGGAAAGTGAAGAATTGTTTTGAAATATTTGATTTCAGAAAGTTCATTAAGAAGCACAAAATCATTACATTACCCTATTTGTACTAATAGGGAGCACACGCACTATTGGATTGTTTTAAAAGTGCTACATGAGTGTAAGGGTATATCCTAATTGTTGTATTCCATATCAAAGGATTGTTTTCTAGTGGATTGTGTGGTACTGGATTGTTTCCATACCATACCAAGGATGTAGATACTCTTGTTGAGTATTGAACCTTTTAAATCTTCTGTTCTTGTGGTTGTGTGTGTTCAGCAGGGAATAAACTCTTTAACAGGAGGAGAAGGTTGTTTCAAAAAACATGAAACATAAAAATAAAAAGATATCACTGATTCACCCCCTCCCCCTCTCAGTGATACTTGAATCCTGGCTGGGAACTTCCATCGGTATAAAGGTGATTAAATGGTGACTAATTATGCTAACTACTTTAGTTATTTAGTATTTTTGTTTTCTACTAAGGTAGTATCAAATGATAAATTGAGAGATATAGTGTTTTCATGGTTCAAAAATAAGATATCAATTTTTTGGTTTTAATATTGAATATTACCACCTAGGTTATTTTGGTTTATAGAGTGCTGATGGATGAAACTGATCAATCTAGAATGTTGGGGTTGATTGGAAATCCACATCCATTGAATGTTTTTTTCATAGGATCTCAAAAAATAAATTGGAATTGGAATAAACTTCCAAATAAATATAGTATTAGATCTCAAAAAATGGATTAATCTACACCATCAATAAAATTTAGTGATTTCATTTTGATTTCTACTAGAGTAGTAAGAATAAAAACAAAAAACATTTTTTCCATGCACCACAGAATGTTAGAAACTCTATTGTGGTTACATGTAGATATTATGTTTGGATACTTATATTCCCCCTATTTATAGGCTTAATTTTACCCCAATGGATATAAACATAAGTTTTATTCTTCATTAATAGTAGAATTCCTTCCACATACCTATGAATGGAAGCATTTATATGAAGTGGAAGAGTTTCTAGTGGAAGGTGATTAGGTTCCTTCAATAGTGAGTGGTTCAATGTTTATTTCATAATATTTAGTGACTTCTTTCTTTAATTATTATGAAACCCTCTCTTTCATATTGGCCCATTTTTCAAATCTATTAAAATATCTAATAGAACTCATGCCTTATGTAATTGAACTCGAGATTCCACTTGGAAAGAAGAGAGTGTAGGGTTTCTGATATCCATCACATTCTTCCACAATTTATTAAGTTATAAAAATTTTAAATTTTTTAGTATTAGACTTGGAACTCATACATATTAATGAAGGTATGGTTGGATGATATCCCATAAAAAGATGTTTTATAAATATCATCGGTAGATATTCAATACAACCTACGATGGGAGCTCTTGGGAATTTAATGGAGAGGTGGATCCATGTTCTAGTTTTTAAAGATATCCTATACTAGATCTTGGTATATTGATATGTTATTTTTTATTAAAATTGGAGATGAGCGTTGATTTTGTGAGTTCAATTTGTGGTCATGGAAATTCTTATTATGTTTCATAATTACTTTTTTTATTTTACCTATAGAAAGAGAGGTGGAATTATGAATAAATCTTGTTCATGGATATCAACCGATAACTATACCATCAAACCACATGGTTCTAGATTAATTGAAATGGTTTAATATTGAATTGGATTATTTTAAGGTGAATAGTTTCACTAATCATAGTGTATAAACTCAGGAACCCCTTTTGAAATTTTCAATGAATGAAGATCAATTTTTTTCTATATTGATTATTGAAATCTAAATAATATAAATTTTAAGAAAAAGTACATTTTTCCAATATAAAATACTTTTTTAACCCATTGAAAGAATCATGTTGGTTTTTAAAAATCAACCTAGAGTCAAGATATTACCATATGAAAGATAGGGATTCAGATATTCCAAAGACCACTTTTAAGAGATGGTATTGCTACTTCAAATACATTTTCATATTGATTGGATAGAATAATGATCCTATAGTTTTCATGGATTTGATGAACCAGATATCCCACCAGTACCATATTTCCCTTATCATGTAATTCATGGATTATATTCTTATCTATTCATGATTTTTATAATAGCATGAAAATCACCTAAAATCTCTTTTGGTAATCTTGATTTGTTACAATAATTTTTCTTAATTATCTAAATTACATTTATAGATATATACTGTCAAAATATGGGTATATTTGGTTTTTGTATATATAATTACAATTGGTCCTGAGATAGTGAAATATATTTTTTAAGGGAATAAACCTTATCATGCCATTAATATATTATGATTTATGTGTTTGGTAGGATATAATTGGTGATTCATAGTTTATTTCTAGATACATGCATCATGGGTAACTAACCTTAACATCCTGAGAGTGAAATTCATATGATATTCTTTATGTAAAAAATAATTAGAATAATTTATATGATGTTTACACATAGATCATGTTTGAGTATTTCCAGTATATGGTCAAGGAAATGTAGTTTGATGTGATGCTTTTGGTATAGGATTGAGATGTGTTTTGATGTGGGGAAATACTATTATGGAATATGGTTCTCATCATATTTGGACTCATGAAATGAAATACCACACTCATATACATCCACATGATGTTTTCATTAAGGATCTAATGTTTTAGAAACATTATGTTATTGGGTAGAAGTTTATAGTCTATCTAGATCATAAGATTTTATGTTATATATTTTCTCAGAAAGAAATAAATTGTAGGTAGTGGAAATGGGTTGAGTACCTTCATACCTTCAATATTGACATTTTCTATACCCCATGAAAGTTGGAATGTTGTTAGTGTTTCTCACAATTGAAAATTACCTTCTCATTATATGGTGTAGTCATAGATTAAATGAGAACTCATGGGGATCTCAACTCAGAAACAAAAAAATGCGGTGGAAGATTAAACCAATATTGTTATGGAAAGAATGTTGTTGATGACATATCATATTGAGATTTTCCTTTAGGATGTGAAATTGGATGATGATTAGTGGAGTATCCTAAATTATTTATATTGTGGAGAGACCATCAATGAATGGTATCTATAATTGAAAGGTTCCCTTTTCTTGAAAATATTGTTTTTTTCCAATATCCATTAGAAAGGTTGTGATATAGATCTATATTGTTCCCAGTGGTTCGTTCACATATGAACTAATAATAGGTTTCATGAAATGAAACGTTGGTTAAATATTCCATGTATGAAGTGTGACAGATCTATTTTTGTGTCTCATTTTTATAATTTCTTCGAAATCAAGGTTGAAGTTGAAATGTTTTCTAGTTTTATTCAATCTATTCATATAAAAGTGTATAAGTAGGATGTGTTTTCCATGGATTTAATTTTTGTAATACCAATAAATTATTAAGGAAATAATTCCATCTAAATAGTGATTGATTTGTAGACTTTTTATTTCGATTTAGGACACCACTATGGTTGAGAATTTGGGAAATCTTTACATGAAAGAGATTATGAGGTACTACAAGGCTCCATCTGGTATTTTCTTAGATATGGGAACCAAATTTACCTCCTAACATAGGAAGTGTTCTAGGAGGTTAATTGTTTTAAATTCATGTTTATTATAACTTACCATCCTATGAAAAAAAAGACATAAAAGCATTCTATTTAGATTTTTGTCGATATTCATTAAGCATGTATTATGGACATAAGAAGTTCTTGTGATATCCATATGGGAGATATTGAGTTTTACTATAAAAATAGATATTAGTATGTAATTAAAATTTATTACATTGAAGCCTTATATGTTCAAATATATGAATATTTTATATGATAGTACGAGGAAGGTAAAACTTCTCTTACAAGGCACATCCTTATTGATGAGACATCAGCGAGGATCTAAATTATTTTCCATTGGTATTTTTTATTTTAAAGTCTTTATATATATTGTGGGGATAATAATTATCATAATTATTTATTATTTATTAAAAACCAGTTTTCTTGTGATTTTAACCTCGGTTAGGCCATCGTCGGCTTAAGAAACATGGGAAGTTGGTTTGAAGAATTTTGGGACCATTTAGAACACTGAGATTATTGGAATAGTGGATAATAATTTATTTTTTCAATCTACACTAACTGTGATTCATGATATAATTAATGAGTCTCAACTCATGAAATATATCTTCCAATTGTTTCATGTTTTTAATTGGAATGAACTTGATCTATAACCTAATATATCTATGACTCAGAAACCATATCAAATTTTTAACTATCAAGTGAATATTCCATATGGGAAGTCGATGTATTTGGTATATGTTCTTTGGAATTAGGGATCAGACACTCATGAGATGTGGGAAAGGGAGTCTATAATGAGGAATAAATACCCTCATCTCTTCTTGGATATACCGTCTTCAACAAAAATTTCATGTTCATGGAATTGATATGTTGGTGAGAATTATCACACCCTATTATAAATTTATGGTATGATCATTTCATTATTTGTCAATACTTTCAATTTATGGGGGATTCTATTTCAGTGAAGGATGATTTTTTTCTTCATGAAAATTGAATAGATTTACCTATAGTTAGTTTATGGAGTGAACCATATGGTCCTTCCATGAAAATTATTAGGTAGAAGATCATTTTTTATATCCAAACAGATTCATGGTGTGAAAATATGTTCACACTATAAACATGTCTACATAGATAATTTTGTTCTCAGATTTGGATTTGTTTCTTTTTCAAGACACATTAAAGGGATTTACGACATTATCCTATATTTCACTCTGTGAACATATTTTCTCAATTGTAAAATTAATTTTTTTTTCTCCATGTATTTTATCTTGATTGAATTCCCCATTTCTCCTCCATTCAACTAGTCATGATTGATGGAGAATCTTACTTGTGTTTGTGGCCTTTATTCTCTATCTTGGTGTAATTTTGGTTGTGTTTTATCCTATATCTTTGATAGTTTTTTTACTACTTCGTTTTCTACATAATACTTTGATCATTTTATATTATTTTCTAGGTTTCCTTCTAAATAAAAGCAACAGAAACATAGGGTTCATTCAGTCTAAATTTTTCATTGTCACATTTCTGGTTTATGTCACTTTCTTGCTTCTGTGGATCATTTTTCTTGTTTTTTCTTGGGGATATGAATTGAATTCTACAAATACCAATTTTTGAGGTGGGTGGTTTCATAAAGATCATTTTTCTTAGGAATTATGCATGCTTTCTCATTCTAAATTGTTATTAAATTATTAAATACATGGATTATAATTATTGAAATGTTTATGATTTGGATATTGATAAAAAAATTGATTATCTATTTTTTATTTTGATGAAAATTTACTTCAATGTTTCTTGGATTTTTATGGATTTTAGTTTCAAATAATATAGTGTTTTTGGTGAAAATTTATTTGCAACCAGGTTGTATTTTTATGAAAAATTATTTCAAATTATGGTTTTTAAAATTTAAAGGCCTCAAAGGTTAAATACAATTATTATTTAGTTTGAAATATTTTTTATATAGGTGGATAACATGTGATAATAGGTAAATTAGTAAAGGGATTGAATTTATAAAATCATGTTAGGAATGATATATTTTACTTATCAATGATCTATGAATACAACTCTAAGTAAATCATGGATTTCATGACACCATCTAGGGGTTCAATTATAAAGGTGTTTTTCTATCCCTTTCAAATTTAATTATCCTTGTTAATTATCTTGAATAATTATCATTTCTATTCACTGAGGTGTGAGGATACTATATATCCATAACCTATTGTCTCCTTGTAATTAATCTTCATGTTTCTTCTGTTTATAAAATAATTATTTATTCATGATTTGGTAATATGAACTATTTGAAATTATTTGTGATGATTGAAATGGTTTGAATGGTATGAATGGAAAATGGTTTCATATAATGTTAATTAAAAATGGTTTTTTTAATTCTACTATAAAATACATTAAATGGGTGAATTCACAGGTTATTATATTAATTGCGAAAATATATTTATTTCCATTATTTTCATTAAATAAAAATAAAGGGTTTATCATATAAATACTACTTATCAAGAACATGGTTGGGATCCTATTGGGCTTGTTTTCCCAGAACCTACACATACATTTGTGTGTGTGTAGATATTGTATTATCTAATTTGGGTAAATTAAAGACACCTCATAGTGATTATAGTAATCTATGATAAACTACTATCAATAGAAGGTTTTATTTTGAGTTAATAATATTCATTTCTTGATATTTTTGGTTGAATGGATATGTGATTTTTTAGAAAAAAGGCTATTTAACAAGTGAGTTGATAGATATATGTCATCATAATAAGCCTTATGTTACCAAGGGATGTTGGTAAGTGTTTTTTTCTTGTGTTGAGTTGTCATATTATCTTCATTTCATAAATTATTTATGTTTATTTAATCTATTATTGATCTCATATTTCCAATTTTATATATCATTAATCCTCCAAAAAAATAACAAGGGTTCATTATGTGGATGATGAAGTTGATGTTCTCTAGGAAACATTCGAGTAGATAAAAACATTCCAAAGCTATAGTGTAAGAATTTAATTCCATGGACTAGAATTTATTCCTTACCTTGACCAAATCAATAGTGGTCCACCATGGAACTTGTAGAGATAAATGTTAGTCACAAGAGTTTCTACACTAAAATCACCATCCATTAAAGTAAAAAATGATCCTTAAGAAGCTAAATACTATTTGGGGTAGATCAAGTGGTTTTTATTGTGTGGAAACTCTAGGTTCGCATAATATGAAGTGTGCTACCATTATTATTGAGGACCCTAGTAGAGGATAGTGTGATGTTGTGGTTTAGGATAAGTAGTATGAACGATTGGAGTTTTGAAAATTCAAAATCATATTCATCCAGTATTTCTATATTTAATATAGGATGACAATGAAATATTTGGAATTCCATACATTTTTGTAGTGTGATTGGGTTGTGAATGATTATTCAAACATTTTCACTAAGTTGGTACACATTGGTTACATATTTGTGTTGAATGTTAAGGTGGAAGCATAGAGATTGAAAAGGGACATGTGTTTAGATATATATTATTAGGCATCCATAATGAATCCTACCTCTTATGTTTTGGTGGTTGATAGAGTGATGATGGATGAGATTGACCTGACATGAATGTCAAGGTTTATTGGGAATCCAATTCCATTATGTGCCTATTTTAGTGACTCCCATTGAAAGAAGGAGAAGTGATATCAAACTCACAAGGGAGGTGGTAGTGACTCTAACAAGTGGTATTATAAAAAAACATTCAAAAATCGATAATGGGGATCCTTTTAATTGGTACCAATTTGGAAAGATACAAAACATGAAACATTTATACTCACATATCTAGATATTTACTACTCATGTAGATGACATGGTAACTTGTAGAGTTTTTAAGAGGATCCTTATATGCCTCACTATAGATTAGGTTCATCATTCAATAATGGATCTATTTTATAGTTGGATACTTGAATGTTAATAGGGTTACATATATAATACTCAGTAAATAAGTAGTTATAATCAATAAAATAGACTCCATTTGATTTTGATTAAATCTTTATATAGTGAGAGGTACAATATTTATCTGTTTATCTTTAGAAATTGCTTTATTTATACTGGGAAAAAACACTTCGAGGAATCATCTTTGTGTTATTTGGGTAACTGTGTTTGTTGAAAAACCCAGCTGATCGTGAATGAGTTTGGTTGATGTTCCCAAAATAGGTTTTCAATGTGGCACAGTTTCCCACTGTTTTCCAAACTGTTTGGCCTCAAAATTGAGAGATTATTTTTGGAATAGGAAGTTTTTTCACATAGGAGTACACAACTTCTGGAACATGAAGCATCGTTTCTAGACCACAAAGGGAGTACACAGAATATAAAAGAAAATTAGAAAAGCAAATAAATTCTTCCTAACAGGGATATGCAGACTATGAAGTGTGGTGGACAGACCACGTAGGAGAAATGGTTCCTCATGGGGCTCACAATTTGTTGAAGGAAAATGGTTTATGAGAGGTGCATCATTTTGGATGAGAGGTGGAGGTTCCTTTGTGGAAAATATTAGCCACCATATAGGATAAAGGTGCTATGTGGACCGCATATGGAAAATTGTTTGTGGGATGATTTTGGTTCATGGGAGATTCAGAATACACAATGAAGGTTGAACCACATTGAATATTTGAGTAAAACTGATTAGCAATATTTTCATATCTATTTTCCTATATAAGGACCACTAATCCAATCATTATAGGGAGTTATTTTCATTTGAAAATAGCTTAGCTCTGGGAACAAATTATTTTATGTCTGAAAGAGTTCACAGGGAGTATACAAAGGAGAAGAAGTTTGCAAGGAGGGTATTGTGAAAGGAGAAAAGATCCACAAATATTGTTCCCAGATGGGTATTTATAGGTAAGTATAGCCTACAAAGGAAAACTGCCCATGAATGAGAGGTATTCCATGGAAGAAGAATCCATCTACGAAAATGGGACAATCCATGTAAGGAAGATAGTATGTGGAAGAGGATGAATTCCACAGAGGATGTGGTAGTATGATAATCACACGAGCTACACCGTACAACAAAATTTGCATAGGAAGCAAGGATATACATAGAGGATTAAATGAAGATCGAAAGGAACTAAAATAGTACTCAAAAGTAATTTCTACAAACTAATAGTTCATGGAAAAGTGTAAGTCGTCTATGGGTGAAAGAGGGACTTCAAAAAATAAAATACCTATAGTTGAGGAATCATTCATTCATAAAAATGAAGGGACCTAAAAGTCCATAAAATATTATTGGATCCCTTCCATGAGTAGTGAGTGGAGGAAGAGGATTATAGAGATCATTTACAATGGTAGTGATCTAGAGAAAAGAGACACTTAGAGTGACACGTGGGAATGTAGTGAGCAGACCCTTGATCTTGTATGGATATTGAGCCTGGGTATAGAAGTGATCTAGCCCAAACCATGTAATTTAGCTATGATCCTTAGTGGATTTGGTACCTTAACACGTTGTCATTGTATTCTCCTTGGATATAGACCAGTGTTGTTGAACCATGTAAAAATATTTTTATCTCATGCATGATTTCATTTTTATTCATATATTTCTACAGAAAGAAAAGAGAAGAGTGTTTTTTAATGATGAAACAAGATATGAAGAGGCATTTATTTGAATCTATCATACCCAGATTCACCCCCTCTCAGGTTATTTAACCAAATTGGGATAATAATTGGTATTATAGGTAAATGGTGAAGGTTAGTGGTTATCTCTATGTAGAAGAAATGGTGGTTGTCAATCAGAAAGGTAATATGATCATCGATGGAATTTATTTTTCAATTATTGAAGAATCAGATGCAACACTACATCCAATAATTAGGAATATATGTCTTTACATCAGCTATTCATGGAATATTATCCAATAACAATAGTGGTTCTTTATAAGAAGTTGATATAAGGTAATTGGATACTAATTCTAAATGGATTAATACTTTAGGGGGGGGGGCTATCAAATGAAATCTATATGAAGGTGATTTCATGTAAAACATCACATGCTATGTGGGAAAATTTGATGAACATTTCTAAGGGTGACTCAAATGTTAGAGAATCTAAGCCGAATGTTCTATAAAACAAATATGAGGCTCTCAGAATTGACTATAATAAGTCTATTAATACATTCTTTGATCTGTGAATGTTGTCGTGGAAGACATTCACGGTCTTGGAGAAATTATTTATTATTTAAATATTCTCAATATTATCTTGAGAAAACATCCACCTATATTTAATCCAAAGGTTTTATTATTATAAGATAATGATTTGAAGGAGTTGACATTGGAGAACTTTCACAATACTCTTGTTTCATATGAAATGAGAAGTGATGACAAAGATGTTGTGGAAAATAGAAAGTCCAAAGAAGTTTAATTCAAGAACATTAAGAATCTCTCTTTTGAATATAGTTAGAAGGAAGACAATTTGGATGATGTAATGCCATTTATATATTCAAATATGCAAATAAGAAGAGGAATTTTCATAGGTAAACTTCTACCTATATGATTTCGATGTGGAAATACCAATCATTTTGTAGAAAAGTGTCCTAAGAAGTATGAAGATGATGTTGAAGAAAATTATAGAAATCAATGATAGAAGTATTCATCCATTTTGAATGGTATGAGAAGTGCAAAGTTAAATTTCCCCAAAAAGAATAATCTCCTTTCAAAAGAATATTAAAGTTCAGAAGAATCTAAGGCTAAAGAGTTGAAGGACTATAATGATCATAAAGAAGATTATATGGTGGTAGTTGTGGGAAATTCAAAAAAAAAGGAAGAAAGAAACAATTATGAGGGAGAAGTAGAAGGATTATTTGACCTTCATGCTGAATTAAAAGATTCTCTTGAAGATATAGATTTTTGGAGAACTAAAAAAAGAATTCCAACAAAGTTGATTATGATACAAGACGTTATAAACATCAATAGGAAAAATTTATGTCTGATCTGAATGGAGAGATTGAGAAATTGATGTCTTTAATGCCATAAAGCTAAAAAACAGTGGTTGAGTACAATCTCAAAATTGAAGAACAAAAAATGGAGATCAATAGTGTCATGACCAGTCCTAGTGGGTCCCATTACGTGACTCCCCAATCTCACCTCCAATTTTCGAGGGGATGGTGAATAGCACTGAGTAGGCATATTACTAACTTGGGAGGCACTTCCTAATTACCTGTACACACACACACACACATCTTCAAGCCTGCAAATGCTAAAATTTAAAAAAGACCCCTAAGGAACAAAATGCATACATACAACTAAACCCAACCAACAGAGTACAATGGATGTAAAGTGTGGAAAGTAAAACTGGGTTAGAATACAAGACCACCAAAAACAAGAGACTGCAAACTAAAAAGTCCAAACTGTAAGCACAAAGAGGTACTAGGACTGCTACTAGTAGTCGTAGGAACAACTCAGCTTGTAGAGAACTCAGAAAGCTTGGTCATATCTTGGTTTACCCTGGACTCTATCAAAAGGTTGATCGTCTGTACAAGACACGACACATGCGGCCAAAGCCCATGCATGGGTGAGTGTAACAATACTCTATACAAGAACCTGAAAACCACAAAGAAAATCCCAAATTAAATGTATAGTCAACTCTATGCAGTATATTTCTACTGAACATATATCAAGAGAAATAGAATCTAGATATACTCAAAACCTAGACTCGTAGTCTAGATACAAGTCATAAAATAGCATACACCCACTAGGGATTCCGTTATAAGGTTCCATGAAGCACTTCTCTGGGAGAACTCACTCAGAGTCTGATATCTCTAATGTCGTCCATATGAGAAGTAATATTCATAGGGAAGGGTCACAATAGATAGATACACTCATTCTGATAGAACACACTCCATAGTGTGGAAAGATCATGATACACAAATGAGGATCACTGCTAGGGCCATGGAAGATACCACATCTCATCTGGATTCACCTTTTAATTATAATATCATCATCCTGTAAGGGTTGAAACATCGATACTTGACTCTACCTAGGGTCAAGAAAGGATAGAGGATCTCACTCTGGGCCTCTTTGAGGGATACCTGACTCTATCTCAAAAAGTCCTATTGAATGGATCATACTTCTATAAATGGAAATGATACCTGACCTTTAGAGGAAGGAGAAAAAGGGTCATTAAACCAAACAGAACTTGTCCAAGGTACGACGAACAAGGGAACCAAGCCATGTTTCAGAAGATACATGATGTGTAGAATGGGTCACATGCTGTGTCTTGTGACTCCAGGTACTGCTCGTGTGAAATGAACCAAGTCAGAAGGAACATTCCATGTTGAATGGTAAGTACATGGCATGTAGGACAGACCACACGTTGTGTCCATGTAACCGGGGTCAGCTCCGTGTATGTGGTCTTGTGCCCGTACATGGATTTATCCCATGTGTTCCATCCTATGTAACTGGTACATGGGGAAACCCTTGCATTCGGCATGGTCTGGTCGTGTGGTGGGGTAAATGACCATGTACTCCACCCCGTGTATGTTTATCACCTGAGGTATATTTTGAATCCCACGTAAGGACCCACACACCATGTTCTTCGGAGAACACATCATTGTTTTGGCTCATGTCTCCCAAAACTCTAGTTGCTGCTTGGTGGGACCCACACACCATCTTCCTGGGAACATGCCCTATTCTTCACTGTATGCAGCCCAGAATCCCTAGCCGCTTCCAAGTCAACCATACACGGCGTGTTCTTAAGGATACACACTATGTTGATCTGAATTTTCCAGAAATGTAGATCTTCTATGTCACACATTAGTGATGCTACAGTCTTTGATCTAGGTATTTTTTCCCCTAAACTCTGGATTCAAGGTCACCCCACAATTCCATCAATGTTTGAGATGGTTTTAGGCATTCGATCGGCCCCAATAACTCATTTTGATTATGCACGTGAAGAATAGTCGAAGAACGATTTCTCCCGAACCATGTCGATTCGCCTGTCACTATCTTCGTCACACCTCTTTTGAGTCATCACAATGTCGAATCTCCAATTTGGGATCGTTGTGTTGTGAAACGTATGCGCAACAATCCGATGTTCATAACCCCGCAAAGAACGTGAAGAACATGTAGTTAAGAGGAGGAAGAAATCAATAAACAAAAGAGGAACGCACCTCTTCTATCATTCTTTATGGGGTCGATTTTATCATGTTAGAAGGATTAAATATGATTAATAAAAATATAATCCAACAATTATCACAAATAAATTTCCCAAATCAAACCCCAAAAGAAACGGAAAAATAACACCCACATGTGAGAACATATAATCTGTGAGTCAAACTGTTCATGGGTTGATCTGCATCCATCATTTTATCGAACAAAAGGGAAGAAATAAATCAAAATAAAAAACCCCTACCTCGATTGGGATGAAGAATGATCTCTGTGTCATTCTTGTTGGTGAGGTTTGTCGAATCTGAGATGTGTCGATCGATCATGTTATCTTTGTCTTCCAATAGGTTCTCCTACAAAGCTCCAATGGTAATCCTCAATTCATAGGGTTATGCAGATAACCCTATGAACATTCTATAAGAAGGTATTTAAAGGGGATTAATTTGGTTGTATCTTAAAAAGGAAACATTTAAATGAAATTAATTTTCCACTTATTTTATTACCTTTAAAAATTCAAAAAACTAACTTTTCTAGTCGTCCCGTGCCGGTCAATGTTAGGCCCTGCCTCAAGTAAATCCGATGATATGAACACAATGGTTCCCTCGTATTTCTGATCTGGGCACCCATTTAAATGAAATCCCACTTTCTCCAGAGAATCGCTCATGCATGCTGTTTAAAATTTTAATTAATTTCAAACATTTATTCTGGGAACTTCGAGCCTCGGAATCGCACACTGTTGAAAATCCTTGTCTCAAAATAATTCCATATGATATTTAAAAATAAACATTAAAATATTATACATTACATTCCCCCCACCATAGGTCTTTTCATCCCTAAAAAGAAAAAAATGTCTACTCAAATAGATGTGGGTACTATGCACGAAATTGATCCCCTCGCTCCAACGTATTATCCTGAAGATTCTCATGTTGCCACCGGACGTGCACCAAGGGAATTGATCACCCATGAATGATTATCTCCTACCGATACTCAATCACTACCTGGTACTCAACAAAGGTCACTCCATCATTGATGTTCATCTCTCCCCAGTTGATAACGTGTGATTGGTCTTTCATGTACCTCCTCAGCTGCAACACATATAAGACATCATATACCTAGTGTAAATGTGGTGATAAATATAGATAGTACACCACCTTTCCAACTCTGCGCAGTACATGGAACGTTCTGGTGAACCTTGGAGATAGCTTTCCACCCTAAAAAAATCCTCATAACCCTCATTGAGGTGAGACCCGAAGGAAGACGTGGTCTCCGTCCTCAAAATACAGAGGTCTCCATCATCTTCTAGCATAAGACTTATTTCCACTTTGTGTAGTCCTCATCCTCTCCTAGATGATCTGCACCTTCCCTGTGCTAGCTTGCACAAACTCTGGACCCATGAGCATTGGATCTATGAGGTCGGTCCAACAAAGTAGTGACTGGCAGGGTTTCCCATATAAGGCCTTGAATGGTTCCATTCCAATGGTGGAGTGGTAGCTATTATTGTATGCAAACTCCACTAGTGGTAACTAGTCCTCCCAATTGTGACCAAAGTCCAAGAAATAGGCCCACAAAATATCCTCAAAAACCTTAATGGCCCTCTCTGTATGACCATCAGTATGAGGATGGAATGCCATGATCAAGCGTAGATGAGTCCTAAAGTCTCCTATAATCCCTTCCACAATCGGAATGCGAAGTGGGCATCTCGATCCGAGACTATTTTTGAAGGGAATCGAAGATTCCAAACTATCTCTTGTACATAGAGGGGTCCCAAGCTTTCTATGAAACTCTTCTCTCTGATAGCTAGGAAGTGGGCCGACTTGGTGAGTCGGTCAACGATCACCCAGATGGAATCGTTCCCTTTGGACATTCCTGGTAATCCCATCATGAAGACCATTGATATTCCATCCCACTTCCACTATTTCACTTCCAGGAGTTGAGCTAGCCCTGCTGGAACCTGGTGATCAGCCTTCACCTACTGGCACATACTACATCAAGAAACGAACTCTATTACTGCTTTATTTATGCCTGACCACTAGAACTACTGCCAAAGGTCCCGGTACTTCTTTTTCAAGCCACGGTGTACCTCCAAGGGGGATTTATGAAACTCTCTCAGGACTTCCTCCCTCTACATCACTCGTACAATAGTGCGTCCTATGAAAAGTACAACATGATCCCCACCTTATGAATATCCATCAGGAGAATTTCCTCTGGATAACTGAGCATGTAAAGCCTCACAATTGACATCCAATATTTGTGCCTCCCTAACCCGTTATAAGAGTGGAGGAACTACTACAAAATGAAGCTATAGCCACGGACCTATAGCCACGGTTTTATATGTCCGTGGCTATAGCATGGTTATACCAACAGATGAAAATTCATCCATGGCTATATATGTGATTTGGCCAATATTGTCTCGGGCTCCTCCTACGGAACCCTCCCCGACTCACTCCCCTCCCACGACGCACTCCCCTCCCCAAACGACCGTGCCTCCCCCCTCCCCGGACAACTGCGCCTCCCCCGACGCCGACGGACTCCCCTTCTCCCCCGATGCACTCCCCTCCTCCCGACGACCTCTCCTACCCGGACGACCGTGTCTCCCCCAACATACTCCCCTCCTCCGGACGACCCCGAAAAACTCCCCTCCTCCCCCGACGGACTCCCCTCCTCCCCCGACGGACTCCCCTCTTCCCGACGGACTCCCCTCTTCCGGACGACCGCAACTCCCCTACTCCCGACGGAATCTCCTCCTCTGACGAACTCTCCTCCTCCCGACGGCCTCCTCTAGACGACCTCATTGCCGGTATCTTTATCATTCCATTTTTTATCATTTCCAGTATCTTTATCTTTAACAATAGTTTTTTCAAAATCCATATCAGTAGTAATTAGATCCTTCTCCAGAATATTTCCAATCTTTTATGTAAGATATTTCTGCTGCTCAGGTCGATCCTCATGAATAAGGATACTAAATCATACCATTTTCGAATCTGAGGCATCCAGAAATTATATAGGGTATGTCAACATTTTAGAATTGTGTTCCATGGATTTTGGTTTGATTTCCATCCCTTAAATATCGTATGAGGCATCGTGGTTTTGTATAGGGTAATACTGTAGATTAACATCAAGAACTAGGAACATTAGTGTAGGATATTCCTTCATCTTCCAATTATTTTCTACCATATATATCTATATTTGAGGGAATACTATATTTCTAGTTGTTCAAGCGAAATTAATGGGGCTTATTCCCAAAAAGGAGGAAAATATGAGAATATCATGGTGATATAACCATATGTAACATATGATTTTACAATTAATCTATGGTTGTTCCTAGATATAGATGGTCTATCCATCATTGCACATCCGATAAGGATAGGAATAAAGCCTTATATAGTTTTGTATGGTAGAGCTATTAGATTTATGCAACACCAGAGATGGTGAAAACCATGTGAATAATGGGTGCATGCATATAGTTTAGGTTCACAATGCCTTGATCTAGTCTTCTTGTTTGAGTTCATGGAGCTTAGTGAAAATGAAAATAGTTTATATTCTTGATGATTTGAGTATACAGAGGATCTTTAAGGATGATAATGCAGTGAAAAATGCTTAAAACCCATGTGAACAGATACCAGGATGTCCTATAACAAATGAAGTGATCCTGAAGACGGTTGATCAATGTTTAATGTCATGCCTCTTGGATGACAGAAAAAAATTTACATTCATGATTCATGGGCTACTGAAACAGGTATATTTTGAAAAAAAATTCAATTCATGAATGAGGTTGAATTTGATTTGAATTGAGGGCAGGACATCCCATGCACCACACAAATACCTCAAAAAAATTCCATATCGTATAATGTTATAATGATCATACCGAGATGAATGTAGATGATATTTTAAATTCATGATGCTTGGAATATGTGTAATTTGGTTTCACAGTAATATATGCATCATAGAAGTGGTAAAACCTACTGTAAATGGACCCAAATAGTCTTATATACCATGTTCACACCTTGAGATGGACTACACACAAGTTAAAGTCATAATATTGTGTGTGTAAATGGGACTAAGGGGATGTAGGGTTGAAATATATTTATCTAGACCTATAAATGAGAGGTATAGGAATTACAACGTATCCCATCACTACTACAAATCTGAGCTATAGCCACGGACCTATAGCCACGGTTTTATAGGTCCGTGGCTATATCTTTTATACTGCCACGGTTAATTATTTCATCCGTGGCTATATTCAGCATCCCCGTTTTTTCCCCAAAACCATCGGGCTCCTTCTCCTCCCCCTCGCGATTCCTCCTCCTCACCGCGCCCTCCCCCTCCCCGACGCCTCCATGCCGACGCCTCCTCCGCGCCGCGCCCTCCTCGCCGCACCCTCCTCACCGCGCCCTCCTCGTCGCGCCCTCCTCCTCGCCGCGCCCTCCTCCCCGACGCCTCCTCGCCGAAGCCTCCTCTGCACCGCGCCCTCCTCACCGCACCCTCCTCGCCGCGCCCTCCGTGTCGCGCCCTCCTCTCCATGGTGTCAGTGAGCATTACTCGGTTATGGAACTGAAGAATATGGATGAGGGTGGTCCCAAGAATCCCTCTGTTTTCTCATTTTCAACAAGCGGCAATGTATCAGAATTGGTTTAAGGGAGTGAGGCAACATTCATGAAGAGTTCTAAAGAAGTGGGAGGTATTGTGATGGATAACCATTTTGATCTTTTGTCATATGATGAACTAGTCCTGAATTTTTAACAATACCTGGTCAGAACCGTTGGAGAGGAGCAGGTCCCTGAAAATTGGTCATTTGATGAATGTTCTTTCTACTTTTTAGGTGATTTAGAGGACGAGGTTCAGGATTAAATGTATCCATGTATGAGAAGAGTAAGATAGGTAGGGTCAACTAGAAAGATAAAAGGGATTACTCATATTTTTCTCTACCAATGAGGACTAGGTCTATGAATATGTCAAAGGAAAAATAGAAGGAATGTAACCCAGCTCTCCAAGGTGGTCTTTTAGTAGTGAGATATTCCTGATATTCCTTTCAAAATTCTTGTGAAATCATAAGATGATGAACCAATTAAAGATACCATTTCCTTTACTTTGAAAAATTATAAAACTGAGGATTTTTGTTTTGATAAGAGGTTGGAGGAGGTTGAATAAATCCCTTCTAACTTAGAAACACTCCTAGGATCACCGTTTTTTCTTTAAAAAGTGAAAGATGACCAAATTAATGAAGTTTTTTATTTAATTGAACAAGCTTTTCTTTTATATTATTGTGATTTTTTTGTGTATGATTTTGATTTCTCTTCTCCCTATGTATGTTGTGTAGATTCAAGTTAACTTCATGATTTACTAGAGGTACATGAGAAGGTTATTAATACACCTGATGAGAAACTTTTGAAACTCAAAAAATCTAATTGTAATTCAAAGTTTGGGAGTGGTCGAAGAGCAAGAGGATATTTTGAAGTTGCGCACTAATGAAAAAGTGGATATTGAAACATAAGTGGTTTTTAATAATGAATTTATATAGGATATTGAATCGGATGAAAAATCACATCCAAGAATGGAATTTTTACTATTTATGCACATCACTCCTCAAGTTGAAGAAGAGGGAATATACCCCCTTTTCCCCCCTTTCCACTACTCCTAGGAAGTTATAATTTGAAAGTGGTTAAATTAAAAGTATATGAAAATGGGGTGTTAAAAAACTATTTGAGTTGATTACTATAGCTAGAAAGAAGATTTTATGCTTGTTCTTAAGTAAGAAGACACATCCTTCATCTAATTGGGGTTGAATCGATGATTTTTCAACTGTGAGCAATCTAAATATAGAACCCCCTGGGGGATAAACCCAAGATTATCTTGTTACTTTTTTTAGTTTTTTTATTTGACCTTCTTTAATAAAGTTTTATTGATTGAGGTCTTTTTTTGTAGGAAGTTAGGTGGGTCACTTCACATGGCAGCCCATTTTGAGTATCTTCTTTCACTATAAAAAATTTTCAGGTTGTTTCCTTCCACCCTTAAATTTTTAAGAGTTTAAATTCTTATTATATACTTCAAATTAAGTGTGAGGTAAGGGTACACAATTTTTTTATAATCCTAAATTTTATCACTCTAAATCATTGTTTAAAAATTCTTTTTTATTGATTTTTATTAAAAAAAATTATGTTATTCACATAGAATAAGTGAATGTATTTATAATTTCTATTTTTTAGTACTTTGGTGAGAATAATTTCACATCCTATTGAAGTATAGATTCAACGATTTTTATAGATCTATAGAATTTATATTTCATAGTAACTTTGAACCAATCTACCTTAGTTTTTACTCTAGTTTTGTTCTATTTTGAACTTTAAATTTTATAAATTAATGTATATGTTTACACTTATAGGAGATGACATTTTTGAAACCAAAGGTATTTATTCAACAAGAAAAGAAGGGAAATTTTTTCCAATGATCTAAAATGAATAGAGCATCTACACCATGGGAGTAATAGTTTAAATTCTGTGATTTTTCTACTTAAACTTGAAAATTCACTTCTTTTTTTTAGTTGAAATAAATGGTTGGAAGTTGGCTTTTAATAAATTTTGTATGCTGAAATAATCTTGTTAAATCTGTTGGTTATTGCTCCCTTTTTAATACCTTTCTGTATTGAAATTCTGGTGTGTATGCTTATTTTAATGTTTTACTAAAAATCATTTTTGAACTTCAAATGTTAACATGCATCTACATTAAAATCCATGAATATGTGTTGAAGTTGTTAATATAGTAACTAGTGGGTATCATTCATGCATTTTGTGTGATTGTTTGAACTCTATGTTCTTCATTTCTTTTTTTTTTTAATATATTAGTTATATTCCATGTTTGTAATTAGATAAAAAAATTCTTTATTGTTACAAATTGATGAATATATCTAATTAATCATTTCTACCATAGGACGATGTGGTTGGTGTTGGTTCAAATGCGGGCACGTTGGCATGCAACCGACAAGCAAGGGGGAACATCCATTCTTGGTAATGGGCATCTATGTGAACTTCACTTCTCAGTTATTGGTTTTGATTAGAGTGATATTAACATATTATTTTGTTCCCATGTAGTTTTAGAAACATAAAATAAAAATTTAATCATAGTTTTATGGTTCCAATTCTAAAATCTTTTTTATGAGCTGAATTCTACGGTACTCAATTGTTGTGCTCGATATGATTGTATCACCTTCTTTCTTCCATAAACCTTTTACAGTTTGATGAAGATAGGGTGAAACTGGTGATGAAATTTTTGAAGCTATAATTTCTAATAGTTGAACTTTTCAAAACAAAACATTTTCCTCTCAAGTAAGCTTTGATTTGTGGTTCTTGCATCTACTATTTTTGCAGGATACATGTTTGTATTCAGGCACATAAACACAAATATATTTCTTATAAATTATTTACTCTCTTCATAATTACTTCTGATTTATTTTGATCTTTTTTTCTTTATTTCTTGTAGGTAAAATATAGGCTTAGGGTGAAAAAGAAATATGCACCCAAATTAATCTTAAGGAACCATTTTGTATGATGGTAACATTTTGGTAAGTTCATTTATTTCTTTTTACCATACTACATCATGTATGTTGATAGGGGTCTTTGATTTGTGGTTCTTGCATCATATATTTTGGTCTTTTGTTATATTTGTTGAAAATAGTCATTTTATGTCTTGAAGTGTTTTTGATAATATCTTCGGGATGTATTGAAGTATGATAGGGGGCTGGGTGGAGGGGGGTAGGGGGAAAGGTGGAGGGGTGCAGGGGGGCAGGGTGGAGGGGGGTAGGGGCAGGGGGCAGGGGGTAGGGGGAAGGGGCAGGGGGGAGGGTGGAGGGGGGCAGGGGGCAAGGAGGGTGCAGGGGGGCGCAGGGGGTGTTGTGCAGGATAAGGGGCTGTGTGGAGGGGGGCAGGGGGCAGGGGGTAGGGTGCAGGATGGAGGGGGGAAGGGGGTAGTGGGGGAGGGGGGCAGGGGGCAGGGGGCAGTTTCACCATACCATTACTCCAATTATTTTTCTTGTTCTTTAATTTTGGGTCACTACACATGCCTTTATCATACATGTATTTAGATTTTGGATATTCATCTTCATTTACCATATTGGAGGTGATGATAACCTTCTAACTGATTGAAATTTCCTCATCATCATCATACCATAATACACGACTTAAGTGTGTAAATTTATCCATATACTATCTAGGATAAGATTGTGACTCTATGGAGGCTTTATTCTTAGTAATCATTACAGCAGGTACTTTCGTGAAACCCCATACTGATCATTATTTTTAGTAGGTAAGGGATTCTGCTGCAACTTATTTTGATGATCCTTGGGTGTACTCATATTCAGCGAACCTGGTGAGGTTTCCTTCTTGGATTGTTCCTAGATATCTATGTATGAAACATGCATGAGTGGTCCCTCAGAATGTGTCATCGTCAATTAATGATAGGTAGGAACCTGCAAGAATTTTTTCCCATTTTTCACCACTTGAGAACCATGAGATGCAATCAGGGTAGGTAAATCACCCTAAAAGAAACACCTCTATGTAGGCATGCCATCAAATTTTGACTCATTTGAAGTAATCTCTTCAAGACCAGCTACATTTGTATAGAGTTCCTCATTGACTTTCTTCCTATTTTTCCCATTCGTGAGTATTTACATTAGGCTTTCCTACAAAGTTGAAAATACCTACAGTCCCTTGGATCTGTACAAAAGATCAGGGAAAGGTGCCCCCAAAATACATGCCCCTCGAACTGGATGTTCTATCCAATGTTTATCTCTCTATCAGGAAGGGGTACATTGTCCTCATTCAAGGATTTTCCCGGGGGTGGGCCCTCTAGAGTAAATACAACACACTGAGAATAATCCATTTTTCTCATTAGAAAGACCATCCTAATGTGATGTTGAAGTGATTAAGTCTGTAGTTTTCCTAGTATCCTTCTACACTGATATAACCCCTATCTTATCCACTTTATAAGGGACAGTAGTGTATTTTCTCTCCAAGTCATAGATTAGAATATTCATCTTACCATTCCAACTTTCATAGTTAGAGACATCACCCCCCTTCATATTGTAAAAAGAACACTCCTTGTCCCTATTACATTCTGGAGAATGATGGAAAAAACATATAATTCATGTAGAACTGTGGTTTCCTTTCGTATTGGATCAGAAAGTCTATACATTCATCTAGTTAGTTAAGACTACTTCTTCTAGAATCATTATATACATGTCCACATTCACATGGGTTATCACATAGTGTCCAAACCATGGGATATCGGTATGTATATCCAACCAAATTTAGTTCCCCATGACTGAGAAAATTTCCCAAAAATTGTGTGAGTACCAATAGAGCTATCCAGGCAGGGGGAGGGGTGTCCGGCAGGGGGAGGGGTGTCCGGAAGGGGGGAGGGGTGTCCGGCAGGGGGGATGGGCTGTCCAGGCAGGGGGAGGGGTGTCCAGTAGGGGGAGGGGTGTCCAGCCGGGGGGAGGTGTGTCCAGGCAGGGGGAGGGGCTGTCCAGCAGGGGGAGGGCTGTCCAGCAGGGGGGAGGGGTGTCCGGCAGGGGGGAGGGGTGTCCGGTAGGGGGGATGGGCTGTCTAGGCAAGGGGAGGGGTGTCCAGCAGGGGGAGGGTTGTCCCGCAGGGGGAGGGGTGTCCAGCTGGGGGAGGGGTGTCCAGGCAGGGGGAGGGGTTGTCCAGCAGGGGGGAGGGGTGTCCAGGAAGTGGGAGGGGCTGTCCAGCAGGGTGAGGGAGATCCATCAGGGGGAGGGGTGTCCGGTAGGGGGGAGGGGTGTTCGGAAGGGGGGAGGGGTGTCCGATAGGGGGGGTTGTCCGGCAGGGGGGCGGGGCTGTCCAGCAGGGTGGGGAGGGCTGTCCAGCAGGGGGAGGGCTGTCCAGCAGGGGGGAGGGATGTCTAATAGGGGGAGGGCTGTCCAGTAGGGGGAGGGGTGTCCAGAAGGGGGGAGGGGTGTCCAGGTAGGGGGCGGGGCTGTCCGGCAGGGGGCGGGCTGTCCGGCAGGGGGCGGGCTGTCAGGTAGGGGGTGGGCTATCCGACAGGGGGGAGGGGTGTCCGGTAGGGGGAGGGGTGTCCAGCAGGGGGAGGGGGTGTCCAGCAGGGGGAGGGGCTGTCCAGAAGGGGGGAGGGCTGTCCAGCAGGGGGGAGGGCTGTCCAGCAGGGGGAGCTATCCACCAAGGGGGGGAGGGCTGTCCAGTATGGGAGGGCTGTCCAGCAGGGGGGGAGGGGTGTCCAGCAGGGGGGAGGGGTGTCCAGCAGGGGGGAGGGCTATCCAGCAGGGGGAGGGGAGATCCAGGCAGGTGGAGGGGCTGTCCAAGAAGGGGGTGGGGCTGTCCAGCAGGGGGGGAGGGGCTGTCCAGGCATGGGGAGGGGCTGTCCAGGCAGGGGCCGGGGCTGTCCAGTAGGGGTAGGGGTTGTCCCGCAGGGGGGGAGGGGTGTCCAGTAGGGGGGAGGGCTTTCCAGTAGAGGTGAGGGGTGTCCAGTAGGGGGGAGGGGTGTCCAGGCAGGGGGAGGGGCTGTCCAGCAGGGGGGAGGGTCTGTCCTTGAGGAATGTCTAGCTGAGAAGGAGCATGAATAGGTGTAACAGCAGGTAGAGTAAAATGTGGCAGCCCTATTTGTATATGTCATGTGTAACCTATAGGGTGAGGTCTGTAATGATGGTCCTAGACATTGTTAGTCATAAATCACAATTGTACTTGACCCTTTTTATATCCCTGTAGGAGGTTTCCCTCCTTCTATTAAAACAATTGTTTGAACCAAGACAATCTTTACGTGTCGTTAGACTTTTAAGATGGGTCCCATTTTGTGTGACCATGTCACATGGCATGTGATATTTAAATCCAACCAAAATCCCAGTTCCATAGCCCAGGGGTCCCACAGTACCAGTAATGTCAGATTACATGTTATGTGACCTTTGATTTTCTTGATCCCATGGGGTATTCCTCTATGTATTCCTACACATTTCTAGATCTCCAAACCTCACTGAATTAGGTATATCAGGGGTCATCCAATCCTCTAGTCATCACATATTAGCATTCATTTCTTTAAATCTTCTGAGAAAACATCCTCTCATGCCATCGATATCATCTTATTTGAAACTAAGTGGAAGATGTTGCCCCGTAGATGTCGCTGGACTGGGCCAACACGTTGTGGTCACGTTGCGGTCACGCCGCGGTCACGCCGCGGTCATGCCGCGGTCACGCCGCGGTCACGCCGCGGTCATGCCGCGGTCACGCCGCGATCACGCCGTGATTTGGCCCTGCTCCAGGACGAAACCCTGCGGCGGTTACTCCTCCAGGATGACACCTGTGGCGGTCACGCCGCGGTCACACCGTGATTTGGCCCTGCTCCAGGATGACACCATGTGGCGGTTACTCCTCCAAGACGACACCCTACGTCGGTCACGCTGCGGTCACACCGCGGTCACACTGCGGTCACGCCGCGGTCACGCCATGATTTGGCCCTGCTCCAGGACGACACCCTACGGCAGTCACGTCGTGGTCACGCCGTGGTCACACCGCGTTCACGCCGCGGTCACGCCGCGTTCACGCCGCGGTCACGCCGCGTTCACGCCACGGTCACGCCGCGTTCACGCCGCGGTCACGCCGCGTTCACGCCGCGGTCACGCCGCGTTCACGCCGCGGTCACGCCGCGTTCACGCCGCGGTCACGCCGCGGTCACGCCGTGATTTGGCCCTATTCCAGGACGACACCCTGTGGCGGTTACTCCTCCTTAGAGAAACATTGAATGGTTAGCTCTATAATTTTTCATATTTCCTCATTCCTAAACTATATCTCCTCTCAGTGCTGCCTCCCATCCATCTTTCCACAAAACGTGCATAGCAGGTGGTACAAAGGCTCAATTCAACTGAAAACATTGGTTTGGAATTGTCTGGCATATTTTATTGTACATGTATCACATAATATTTGATCAGTAATTCTTCTTTTTCCTCATCCTCTTCACATGTTGTCTGAACCAGATCATCCTCATCCTCTGCACGTGTTGTCTAAACCGGATCAGCCTATTGTGATGGAAATTCAATGTCTGATTTTGGCTGTTTTAGATGAAATTCCTTCCATAATTCCCTCATCTCATGTAGCACTCATTGGAGGAGGATGATCACTGCCAAGTTGAGTTTTAAAGGCTGTACACAATCTGTTTGATGCAATTCCAAAGAGGCTGTTCTATTCTGAGGGCCTATTTCATGCTGGAGTTCCCACATTTCCCCCACAAGCTGGCAAAGGGAGGTCTGTTTGGGCCTATGCAAACAGGGCTTGTTTGTTATGGACAAAGATGAAACTGGAGACCTGGTTTTCTTGAAGATTTTCCATGAAGGGTCTTCACTGTAGAGGAGACTAGCTCTGGTGTGTATTTGGTAGTTGCTTCCATGATGGTTCCCACAACCGTTTGACTAAATTTCACACCAAACCAAGCTCTGCTAGTGACTATTTTTTGATGCACTATAAAAATCCCATGGCCAACCCACCGAAATCAAACCAGCTATTCCAAGGCCATTTCCACTCTCACTAAAAAATCCAAACTCAAGCCCTACTACAATTCCAAGCTCCCACTTCAATTTAGCCACTATGAACTCCTTCCCATTCCCCCACTATTTTTCAATCCACCTAGGCAAACCATCCACAACTTAACAACCAATTAGGCCTACCCACCTCTCAACTTCTAAGACACCAACCCCACATTTTCCACCAGGCATCCCTCTTTAAAACCATTGCAAACCTCACCCAATTCTAACCAATTAAACCAGACCCCTTAACATTTGAAGCCCTCATCTAAATTCCTGTTCCAACTCACTTATTTTAGACCCAATCAGCCCTGCCACTTTAGAAAAACAAGAGCAGCCTACTTAAAATCCAGTCCAACTTAGTTTCCTTCATGCTTACCCCCATGAGTCCACAGCCTCACCTCAACCAAATTATTAACCACCTGGACACCTGGAATCCACAAGAGGAGAGAGAAGGTTTATATATATTTTTTGTAATATTTTATTCCATTGGAAGAGAATTTGTTGGATGCTTCCACTTGTAATGAGGTACTTGATTTCCTCTCTGTCTTTCTTCCATTAAATATTAGACAGATCCTACGTAAAAAATCATTCTCCACCTCCAGGGAAGGAACTCTCAGCTACCGTTCTTTTGTTCTTCTTCCTGATGATGAATAAAATTCCTCAAGTATATTGGAAAAATTTTATTCATTTTTCGTCATTTACCTCTTCTTACTTACTACTGATTTCAGCAGCCGGATTCGGTCTTTTAGAAATAGCCCATGACATCCATCCATTTTCTAGGGGGTCCAGTGGGGGGGCGGGTCTGTCCTGGGGTGTCCATGGTCTTGGGGGGCTGTCTTGGGGGGTCTATCCATGGGGGGTCTAGGGGGTCCAGTGGGGGGGGGGGGGTCTGTCGTGGGGTGTCCAGGGTCTGGGGGGGTCTGTCCTGGGGGGTCTGGTTTTGGGGGGTAGGTTCTGGGGGGGTCCATGGTCTGGGGGATGTCCAGGTTCTGGGGGGGGGGTCTGTCCTGGGGTGGGGTCTGTCCTGGTGTGTCCAGGGTCAGGGGGCATGGGGCATGGGGCAGGGGTGTCCAGTAGGGGGAGGGGTGTTCAGCAGGGGGAGGGGCTGTCCAGGAAGGGGGGAGGGGTGTCCAGCATGGGGGAGGGGTGTCCAGGGGGGTGGTCCAGGGGTGTCCAGGGGTGGTGGTTCAGGGGGAGGGGTGTCTAGCAGTGGTGTCTATTGCTGGTATTCTTTTTTAAACTTCAACAGATTATGCAGTGGGGGGGGGAGGGGGACCTGGGTGCAAGGGGTAGTGAGGGGGCTGGGTGTAGGGGGTGGGGGGTGGATATAGGGCTGGGTGCAGGGGGGATGGTGGGGGCTGGGGGCCTGGGTACAGGGGGCAGTGGGGGTGCAGTGGGGGGGAGGGTGACCTAGGTGCAAGGGGTGGTGAGGGGGCTGGGTGTAGGTGGTGGGGGCTGGATATAGGGCTGGGTGCAGGGGGGATGGGGGGGATGGGGGGCTGGGGGGGCTAGGGGCCTGGGTGCAGGGTGCAGGGGGGAATTGGGGGTGGGGGTGGGGGTGGATAGTGGGGGTGTAGTGGGGGGAGGGGGACCTGGGTGCAAGGGGTAGTGAGGGGCTGGGTGTAGGGGGTGGGGGATGGATATAGGGCTGGGTGCAGGGGGGATGGGGGGTTGGGTGCAGGTGGTACTGGGGGTGCAGGGGGTGTCCAGGGGGGTGTCCAGGGGTGTCAAGGGGGGGTTCTAAGGAGTTCTATCTAGAGGGGAGAGTGGTGGTGTGTAAAGGGGTGGGGGATGTGCTAGGGGGGTCTGTCCAAGGGGGAAGGGAGGAGCTATAAGGGGTTTGTCTAGTGAGGGGGTGTGCAGGTGGGGGGCCGATTCTGGGGGGGGTCTGTGTTTGGGGGGCAGGTTTTGGGGGGGTGTCCATGGTCTGGGGAGGTGTCCAGGTTCTGGGGGGGGTAGGTTCTGGGGGGGGGGGGCAGGGTCTGGGGGGCAGACTGGCAGGGGTGTCCAGGGTCTGGGGGGGGGGGTCTATCCTGGGGTGGGTTCCAGGGGGGTGTCCCGGGGTTTAGGGGGTGTCCAAGGGGTGTGTGCAGGTGGGGGGTGTCCCGGGGTTTAGAATAACTTACTTACATATCATTCTTAAATTTTAGTTCTATATCATGTAGTATAATTATGAGTTCATATTTCCTGATGAACTGAATATTTAGAAGTTAAAAACAATCTGTATATTTTAGTTGGATTACTATAAAAATAAAGATTTATTGTAATCATGAATTGAGAATAAGAAAAATTTATTAATTAAACTACTTTTATATTTAATTTAGTAGGTTTCATTTGTATTTCAAGCACGCTAACTGAATTAAATTTTTTGGGGGCAGGGAGGGGGTGTGCATGTGGGGGGGGGGGGTAGGGGGTGTGCTGGGGCAGAGGGGGCTGCTGCGGGGGGGGTCTGCATGCAGTTGGGAGGAGGGCAGGGGGGCCTGTAGGAGGTGTCTAGGGGGTATCTGGGGGGTGTCTGGGGTGTGTCCAGGAGGTGTCCATGGGGTGTCCAGGGTCTATCCAGGGTCTGTCCAGGGGGTGTCCCGGGTGTGTCCAGGGGGTGTCCAGGGGGTGTCCAAGGGGTGTCCAGGGGCGTTTCTAGGGGCGTGTCTAGTGGGTGTCCAGGGGGTGTCCAGGGGGGTGTCCAGGGGGTATTTTTTATGGATTTGGACAGCCTATAGCCACGGTTCTAAACCGTGGCTATTGGTTTATTGACATGGGTTTTAACCGTGGCTATAGACTTAATGCCACGGTTTTAAACCGTGGAAATATATTTTGTTCGGCCTTTAGTATATCCACGGTTTGAACCGTGGCTATAGATTTAAATCCATGGTTTGGAATCGTGGCTATAGGTCTAGGCCTATAGCCATGCCAAACTTAGCCATGGTTTGAAGGCATATAGCCATGGTTTAGAACCGTGGCTATAACCTGAATTTCCAGTAGTGAGGGGTGACACAAATCAACTAAAGGTAAGATGGATTTTCTCTATACACAAAGGATAACTGTAATGAGGCCAATTATTATGTCACCTCACTCAATAGTTGCAATCTTGATCTCCTGCTAACAGCATCTGCCACCTTGTTTCCCTTCCCAGGATTATATATTATCTCAAAATTGTAGTCCTGGAGGAACTCTTTGAAATACATATATCTCATATTCAAATCCTTTTATGAGAAGATGTATTTGAGGCTCTTGTGGCCAGAGTAAATGATAAAATTCTTTCCCATAAAGTAGTATCACCACATCTTCAACGCAAAGACTACCAGTACCAACTAGAGATCATGGGTTGCATAGTTCTTCTCATGTGGCCTATGATGGCATGAACCATAAGAAATCACTACCTATCTATGTATTAGGATGCATCCAATCCCAGAAACTGATGCGTCAGAGAAAACTACGTACTCGACACCCTCCTCCAGCAATATTAAGATCAGGGTGCTCATCAAACTCTATATCAACTGCTCGAAAGCCTGCTGGAACTTCTCCATCCACATGAAGGGTTTCCCCTTCCTAGTCAAGGCTTTCATCGGTGCTGATATCCATATGAAATTAGGAATGAATCTCAGGTAATATCCTTCCAACCCAAGAAAGCTCTGTACCTCAGTCACGCTCCAAGGTTTCTCCCACTCTAACACCGCATCCACCATGGCTGGGTCCACAGCTACTCCATCTGTTGAGATGAAATTTTCCAGAAAGTGGACCTCTTGAATCTAGAACTGAAACTTCAAAAGCTTCCCATAAATATGGTGCTCTCAGAGTACATCTAGAACCATCCATAGGTGTCTTGTGTGGTCCTCCTCCAATGCCAAGTACTTAAAGATTTCATCAATGAATATCACTAAAAACCAATATAAATACAACTAGAAGATCTAGTTCATAAGTCCCGTGATCATTGCGGGGGCATTCTTCATGCCAAAAGGCATCACCAATTACTCGTAGTGACTATAGCGGCATTTGAATGACATCTTTGGTATATCCTCATCCCATACCTGTAACTGGTGGTAACCTAATCGATGGTCAACATTTGAGAACCATTGTACCCCTCTTAGCTGATTGAAGAGGTCACCGATCCTCGGAAGTGGATACTTGTTCTTCACCATCACCTGGTTCAGGCACCAGTAATCCACGCACTACCTCAAACTCCCATTTTCTTTCTTGTAAAACAGTACTAAGGATGCCTAGGGTAAAATGATGGGTCTCACAATCCCCTTCCTCTGAAAATCCCCTGACTGCACACCCAGATCGTGAAGCTCTATGGGTGCCATCTGATACGCTGGTGAGGATATCGATGTCGTCTCAGGGTGTAAGTCGGTGTAGAAGTTGATCTCCCTTTGGGGAGGAAGTCCTGGAATATCTTTTGGAAGGACATCCTCATACTTCACCACTACTGCTAGGAACTATAATCTCACAACATCTACTTATCTAAGGGTAAGGCTAGCCAACTCATGGTAGATCTACTGCACCCTCCTATGCATGAGCCTATTTTGTTCTACATGGGTCTCCTTTTCACCGAAAAAGGAAAACCTAATCCCATCGCTGCAGACACACCACACTCTTTGCCTAAAGTAGTCAATCTAGGCATGTACCAAAGATAACCAATCCATACCAAGAATGACATCGTAAAGCCATGACACTGCCACCAAGAGGTTCCAACCAAAACTCTTTCCTCCAAGGGTAAGACCACACTGTCTGCAGAGGTGTGTGATAATCAAGTCTCATCTCATAGGTGTCTCCAAGTGTAAGGGTTGAGTCAATGGATCTACTGAAATCTCAAGGTTTTTCGAAAGACATGTGGTGAGGAAGGAATGACTGGAACTTGTGTTTATAATTATGGAAGCTAAGGTAGAGAAGACACAGATCATATCTCAGATCATCCCTGGAGTCCTTGGGTCATATGCCTCGATCGCATGCAGTTGTCCCTACCCTATCTTCTAACTCCCAGATCTTGGTGTGGAACTCTTGACGGAGGTAGTGGAAGTATATCAAAGCATCTTCCGACACCTATAGATCTCCCTACTCCTCTTCCATGTCAGCCACTTGGAGGGTCAATCTGCTCCACTCTCTACCTCTACCTCGGTGGTCCATCCACCACCACTCTGTCAGCAGCTCGATGAGTCGGACTGTCTCTAGCAAGATGTCCCATACCATCGCACAAGTAGCATCACCTATCCCTAGGATAAATGGATAGAGGCTGAGAGCCCTGGACTATTGATACCCTATCATGGGTCCTCCTATGACGTCTCCTATGTTCTGATCCCTGTGTCTGACATCGGCTCCCTGCTGCAGATGTCTCCACACCAGTCTTCTTATTGCTGTCTTCCATCTGCTGTCTCTGTTCTACAAAGAAGCTCTCGATCACCAAGTCCCACTCAATCACTCTAGCATAAGTCAAAATGCATTGATGCATGAAACTAACTAGGATATCCCATTGTAGAATGCGCTCAAAGGTCCGAGATCTGATGTACTAATCCCTGACCATATTCATCGAGTACCTGGTGAGGTTGGTGAACCTTGATGAACAGTCAGCCACCATCAAAATACCCTGTTGAAGCTAAAGAAGTACCTGGATATGCACTGCTCTCAGTGCAACTAGAGAGAACACCTACCTAAAGAGTCACTCAAACTCTTTCTATGAAAGAGTCTCCTCATCATGAGTCTATGTGGTCAGACTCCACCATCATCCTATTGAACCCTAAAGAAGGCTCGCTCCTAATATCACCATATGATCTGATGGTGTCCCCATTAGATGGAAAACTCTGGTCACCATCTCAAGCCAGTCCTTAGCTATGAGAGGATTGGGATCAACTCAGAACCTGAGGGATATCTTTCTATAGAACTCATGCAGTTCACTCAGCCTATGCCCCTCATCTGTCTATACTGCAGGTACCACAGTCTTCTCTACTGGTGGTGGTATAGGAGGTGCACCACCGGGAGGCAACACCTGGGAAACTGGTCCCTGTATCGAAGCCTCGTCACTAAGGGGGTCATCCTTGTGATCGCACTGCTGAATCCTAGTGGGTATGCGTCACGGAGGCCTCCTGTAAGAAAACAATATGTACCATGTTTAATGAGTATATATGGATAGCCGACACCTAGGACATGGAAAAAACAACCAATTACTTACTATATGAAGCATGTACCATTCTCTTATTTCCCCACACCTAGTGTTTTCATGTATAATGTTGAAAAGAAGGTTATCAGAGACTAGGTGTATGGATATGTCAGCTGCCCGCACCAACACTGGAGTCTCTAGTCTAAAATCCAAGCTCAAAACACTTAACACTATTGCCCCAAACCAATATCACGGAATCTTGGTCCTAAGGTAGAACTGAATCCTCTTCGGATCCCACTCTTTCACAACACATCCCAGTGGGGGCCATGCCGCAACTCCCCAACCCTGCCTCAAATAGGTCAGGGGTGGTGACTAGCATTGAGTAGGCATATTACTAACATGGGAGGCATTGCCTATGTACCTGTACACATGCACAAATCTCCAATACCACAAATGTTGAAATGTAAAAAAACCACTAAGGAACAAAATCCATGCATTCAACTAAACCAAACCAACAGAGTACAACAGAAGTAAAGTGTGGAAAGTAAAACTGGGCCAGAATACAATCCCAACAAAAACAAGAGACCACAAACTACAAAGTCCAACCTGTAAGCACGAAGAGGTACTGGGACTGCTGCTCATAGTTGTAGGAACACCTCAGCCAATAGTGAACTCAAAAATCTTTCTCATGCCCGGGACTTACCTAGACTCCGTCAAAAGGCCGCTCGTCTTCACAAGACACGAAACGTGTGGGAAAATCCTATGCAGGGGTGAGTATAATAATACTCAGTGGATGACCTTGAAAACCACAATGAAAATCAAAAAGTAAAGGTACAGTCATCTCTACACAGCATATGTCTACTGAACATATAGCAAGAGAAAAACACTATATATATACTCAAAACCTATACTCGTAGTCTAGAGACAAGTCACACAACCGCATACCCCACTAGATATTCAGTTCAAAGGTTCTACGAAGCACTAGTCTGGGAGAACTCACTCCATGAGTATGATAGATTTGATGTCGTACATCTGAAAAGTGTTGTTTGTCAGGAAGTATCATGAGAGATAAATACACTCATTTCAATAGAACACACTCCAAAGTGGGGAAATACCACAATACACATATGAGGATCACTTCTAGGGCTTTGAAGGATACCACAACTCATCTAGATTCACGTGATAAGTATAAGATTAGTGTCTTGTAAGGGTAGTCACATAGATACCTAACTCTCCCTAGGGTCAAGAAAGGATAGAGGATCTTGCTCTGGGCCTCTCAGAGGGATACCTGGATCTATCTTGGAAAGTCCTGCGGAAGGGATCGTACTCCTGTAAATGGAAATGACACATTACCTTCAGAGTAATGAGAAAAAGGGGCACTAACCCAAAAAGAACCTTCCCAATGTAGGATGATCATGGGAACCATGCCATATTCTAGAATATACATGATGTTTAGAATGTATCACACACCGTGTCTCATGACTCTGGGTACTGCCCCTATGAAACATCCTAAGTCTGAAAAAACATGCCATGTCTAATGGAAAGTACACGGTGTTTTTGATAGACCACACACCATGTCCGCATAAATGGGGTCATATCTATGTACACGATCGTGTCCCCGTACATGGATTTAGCCCATGTGTTCCATCTCGTGTAACTGGTACATGGGGTAAACCATGCAGCTTGCATGGTGTGGCCATGTGGTGGAGTACACAACTATGTACTCCACCCAGTGTCTGTGTATTACTCGAGATACATGTCGAGTCCCCTGAAAGGACCCACACATCATGTTCTTTAGAGAACATGCCATGTTTTTTATTCCTGTCGCCCGAAACTCCAACTGCAGTTGGGTGGGGCCCACTGATTGCCCTGTGATTCACTGTTTCATTTTCACTCTTACATCATTGTGCTAAATTTGTTTTATATTGAAAATTATAAAAAAAAATAAAAAAATTAATTCCATATTTTAATCATTTTTTTATAACTGTTAAAAAGGTCAATTTTACTTTTTTGGATGATCCCATTGTAGGAGGATGTGATTTGGAGGACTCGTGATGATGTCCCAGAAAAATGGGCCAAACTGTGCAAGATCGATGCACACCAGTGGACTTATCCACACACTTCTCCTAAACCGTGGATCCAAATGGGCTTAAATTTTGTGGGTTGGTCCCAAATTCATTGGGATACATTTAATATGAAGGAACACATGACTCATTCGGCCATCGAGTAGACCAACTGACCTCATCTGTCTAGCACACCGAATCTGCATGAAGTCAAAAGTGGTGTGTTGTGATTTGTCTATATATCGCACTACACTTTTCCAATGGGTTCCAAACTTTCGGCAGAGACATTAAAAAGGTATGGATACAAATTTTTTATTTTCTTCAAAGTGAGATAATGCTTTCTGGAGGTTTAAATCAATGTGACAATTGGTTTTAAGAAATATGTGTGCTCAAAACCAGCTTCCCATTTTCCTATAAAATGGAACCTTAGGATCCCCATTTGTAAGTTCGTCCAGGAGAAAATGATCTATTATTTTGGAGACCCAAATGAGTTCTCTCATCATACAAGGAGTTCTGGAGGCCCCTATCCTCATAGGGGGATCAAGGATGAAGGCGAAGTTCCACTCGAGCTTCTTTCTCCTCCCAATGTCGAGCTAAACAGTCGACAGTCATTTTGTGGGAGATACTCACACTTGGGAGGGAGTTCAAGCACTTTTTATTCTATTGGGTTTGTTTAATTTGTGTGATAAATATTTCACTTATTTATTATCTTGACATGATTCTCCTCTGATTTAATTTATATTGTTAAAATTAAGTCAAACAATTTTTATTTCAACACCGATTGGGTTGAGATTTCAAGTGGGTATCTTGGGTTGTTCTGATTGGACAAGAAAAGATTCCAATTTATCTCACACATACATAAGATTTCAGAATTCTTTTTTATCCTTTATTCTCTATTAATGATACTCAAACCTTGACAACACGATTTTTGAGTCTAGGGGTGGTTCTTTGAGCTTCGTTTAAGAGGCAAGAGGGAAATTGAGATCTACAACCCTCAACCAAAGGATTCCATTTAACCATGTGTATTTTTAGAATGATGAACTCACCAAGATGTGTATTGAAATTTAAATTATCTGATTTTTCTTAATTCTAAAACACCACTTTTATTTATCAACTATTAAACTCTTTAAATCAATTCATTTTCTTTAAACTGTTATAAAACCACCCCTATTTTAGTAATTATTTTTAAAAACGCACACTCTAAACCCACAAATATCTTAGAGATATGGCCAAGGATCTTCCCTAGACTACAAATCAACCTTAAAATCATAATCAATTTGATGTGTCACGACAGCGTAGTCAAATCTTGGCACTGTTTCCGGGGAGTGCTTCGGTTTTAAGTGCATGTTTTTTATAAGATATTTGTAAATTTTGTAAATATTTATTTACCATTTCAATCATTTTGTGTTCTGATTTATTTTTTGTGTAGGTTTGGTGCATAACACTTTCTAATTCAAGAGATTAACCTCCTTTTGAACCCAAACCATAAAGGATTCTACGTCAGAGACACCGAGACACATAAGTAAACCCTGCGAAGGAGGACACACAAAACATTGACACTCTTCTTGATCATTCCTTTTCTTCTTCTGAAACCAACATCAAAACTGATATAAACTTGCGTAACATGGCTGAAAATAACAAGAAATTAAAAGAACTAACCTCACCTAATGTTGATATCCAACCCACTTATATTCAAATTCAATGTGAGGCACCCAATTTTGAACTAAAATCCATTATAATTCATTTATTACCAAGATTCCATAGACTTCTAGGTTAAGATCCACATAAACACTTAAAAAAATTCATACAGTGTGTTCTGCATTAAAACCTACAAATGTGGATGAAGAACAATTAAATCTCAGAGCATTCCCATTTTCATTAGAAAACACTGTAAAAGACTGGATTTACTATGTTAATTCACCAATTAGAGGCTGGCCGAACAAGAAATGCCTTTTTCTTGAAAAATATTTCTCAGCCTCTCAAACTATAACTATAAGGAATGAAATTTTGGGTATAAGGCAGTCACAAGGGAAAACATTACATGAATATTGGGAATGCTTTAAAATGTTATGTTCAAGTTTCCCATGCCACCAAATAAGTGATCAAATTTTAATTCAATATTTTTATGAAGGATTAATTCATATTGATAGAAACATGATTGATGCTGCTATAGGTGGTGCGCCGGTAGATAAGACCCCAATTGCTGCAAGAACACTCATTGAGAACATGGCACAGAACACTTAACAATTTGTTTCAAGGTCCAATGTCCCCATTTGAGGTGTCCATGAGATGAAAAGTACTGAATTCAAGAGGAAGGTGGACATAAAGTTTGAAGAGGTAAGTGCCCTTCTTCGACAACTTTATCTTTCCCAAGGTAAATCCCAATCTCCTTCTTCCATCCATTGTGGTATATGTTCTTCTGACACCCATTACTCTGATCAATGCCCCCCAACTAAGACAAACTTCTGAGAGTTGTGAGGAAATCTTTTCATGATGGCCCAATAACCAACCCTTTAGGAAATAACTATACTATCCATCCAATTATGGGTGGAAAGACCACTAATCCTATAGTAAAGGGGGTATTCAAACCAACCTCAACAACCATGGAACCAACCGTGGCAGAGTATTCAACCACCAGCACCTAGAAATCCTCAACCACAACAAAGGTATTTCCAAAAAAACCCTCCAAAATCAGATCCTAGCTTAGAAGAAATGATGAAACAAATGGATGACAACAATATCAAATTCAAACATACCATCCAAGCTTCCATACAAGACCAAAAAACCCAATTAGTCCAACTTTCCAAATCGGTGGTGGGAAATCCAGAGCCATGGGTCGGGTAAACTACTTTATCAACCTGTAGTTAACCATAGAGATAAAGGAAATGTCAGTGTTATCACCCTTATGAGTGGAACAAAACTAAAAATCCAAATGTCCCCTCCACTAGAGTCATCCACTCCTAAGTAAACCACCATCCCAAATATGGGAAATACTCCAAATTCGGTAGAACCTTGTCCTGAGAGAATCCCCTCTAAAGGAAAGAGTGTGTTTATTGATGAGTGACATATCCCAACAATCCCTCTTCCATTTACACAAAGGTCCACCCAACTTAGAAAACAAACGGAAGATGAACTCGATAAGTAAATTTTGGAGACATTCAAAAAAAGTACAGGTAAAAATTCCCTTGATTGATGATGTGAAACAAATTCCAAGATATTCCATGTTTCTAAACGAGATGTGTACACACCAAAGGTGAATTTGAGGTGATGATAAGGTGATATTGGGGAGGAATGTTTCAGAATTAATAGAGCCATCACTTCCCACCAAGTGAAATAATCCCAGAACATTCTCAATTCTGAGCACCATAAGGGAGTATTATTTTTATAATGTTATGCTTGATGTAGGTGAATCTATAAATGTGATTCCTTGCTCTATTTACTCTGCATTTTATGTCAAGTAATGGAATCCCAATAGAATTATTGTTCAATTGGATAACTGGACTACTACACACCCCTCTGGTGTGTTAGAGGATGTTCTTGTGAGGGTTCAAAATTTAATTTATCCTACTGACTTTTATGTCCCTAAAATGGAGGATGATAGGATGAATGGACATGTACCGATTATATTGGGGAGACCCTTCTTGAAAACTTCCAAAACCATAATTAATGTCCACAATGGTACATTATCTATGGATTTTGGTGGTGACATTTTCCACTTCAATATCCTTGATTCCATGAAGCACCAAACATTCCTCTCTCTCTCTGTTTATTATATAGATATACTTCCTTCCCTTGAAAAAAAATCATTTCATTCCCCTGACCCCCTTTCTATGTTTTCTTCATTGATATAAATTCTAGGAAATGAATCATGCATTGATTTTTGTAGTGTTCTAGAAAATTTTCATGCATGTTCATTGATTGATGATTTCTTAAACACTAAGGATCCAATGACCTTTGATGATACTGCTAAGGTTGTAAGAGCTCATTCCTCTATTGAGGATGATACCATTGAGTTGTTAGATGAGATCAGTGACCTCTCACTTTCACACACACTTCCATCAATCAAAAACCTACCTAAATTAGAACTAAAACAGCTGCCTCAAGATTTAAAATATTCATATATTGAGAATGGAGAAAAGTTGTCCGTCATCATTTCTAGTTCACTCCCTCTTGAGCATGAATTGTGATTGCTTGAAATTTTGAGGGAGTATAAACAAGATTTTTTATGGAAACTTTCTGAAATTCCAGGTATTATCCCATAAATTTTAACACATCATATTTTATTAAATGATGATGCTAAACTTGTGACGTAGCCACAACATCGACTAAACCCAAACCTACTAGATGTTTTGAAAAGGGAGGTAACAAAATTATTGGCTATTGGAATCATTTACCCCATCTATGATAGCCAATGGGTCAGTCCCATTCAATTAGTTCCTAAAAAAATGTCTTTAAAGTAATTAAAAATGAAAACAATGAATTGGTTCCAACTCATGTGTAGAATAGTTGGCATTTCAACATAAACTATCGCTGACTAAACCAACACACTAGGAAGGACCATTTCCCTTTGTATTCATTGACCAAATGCTAGAGAGGATAGCAGGTAAGTCCCATTATTGTTTCCTTAATGGGTATTCTAGATACTTTCATATCCATATTACCCCCAAGGATCAGGAAAAGACAAGATTCACTTTCCCCTTTGGCACATTTTCATATAGGAGGATGACATTTGGTTTGTGCAATGCTCCGGTTTCATTCCAACGATGTCTGGTTAGTATTTTTTTGGATTACTTCGATAATTGCATGGAAGTTTTCATGGATGATTTCCCTGTTTATGGCTCCTCTTTGGATGAATGTTTGAGTAGTCTTGTTCTATTCCTACGTCACTGTATTGAAAAGAATATTTTATCAAATTATCAGAAATTCCATTTCATGGTGCGACAAGGTATAGTTTTGGGTCATGTCATTTCTGGGGATGGTATCCAAGTAGATAAATCAAAATTGGATGTCATTTCTTCCCTAACATTCTCCAAAAATGTATGGGATGTGCGGTATTTCCTAGGTCATGATGGATTTTACCGTCATTTCATTCATGAATTTAGTAAAATTTCACTCCCCCACTCCTGATTACTCAAAAAATAAAAATAATTTGTTTTTTATAAAGATGTGAGGAATCTTTTAATAAGTTAAAATGGAGTCTCACCTCACCCCCAGTAATCCAACCATCTCTGTAGGATTTACCATTTGAGCTCATGTGTGACACCTCTAACTATGCAGTTGGGGTAGTACTCTCACAAAGCGTCAATCGAGCTCCACATGTCATTGTCTCTGCCTCACGTACTTTGTACCCTACCCAAGCAAACTACACCACAACTAAAAAAATAATTCCATTCCATTTTGTTTGCCTTGGATAAATTCAGGTCATACATTTTAGGGTCCAAAGTCATTATGTTCTCAGACCATATGGCCCTCTGGTATCTCCTTAAAAAAACAGAAGCCAAACCATGTCTCATTCACTGGATGCTCCTCCTTCAGGAATTCAATTTAGAAATTAAAGATAAAAAAGTAGTAGAGAATATAGTGGTTGACTATATCAGTAGGATCCACCCATCCTCAAACATTGACTCATCCACTTGTATTCCCATAAATGACATGTTTCTTGATGAGAAATTGTACCAAGTACAAGATTATATTCATTGGTATGCTGAAATTGTAAATTATTTGGTAGCATCTTTCATTCCTACTGATTTCAACAAAAACCAAGCCAGTCGTTTAAAACATGAGTCTCGTTGGTACATTTGAGATAACCCCTACCTCTAGCACACATGTAGTGATCAAGTCCTTAGGATTTGTGTCCAAAATAAAAAGCTTCAGTCCATCCGTAGATTCTACCACACTCTTGCTTTTGGGGGCTACTTTTAACCCCAATGGAATGCTTGCAAAATCCTTGATTCTGGTCTCTTTTGGCCAAAACTTTTTCGGGATGCCCATGATTTTTGTAAATCTTTTCCTCATTGTAAAATTATAAGTAATTTATCTAAAATAAATGAAATTCCCAAAAAACATTGCCCTTTCATGGAATTTTTTATGTTTGGGGTATTGACTTTATGGGGTCATTTCTTAATTCCTTTGGAAACTTGTACATTATTCTAGTAGTTGATTACATGTCAAAATGGGTAGAGGTATGAGATACAAGGACTGATGATTCTAAGGTAGTTATTTAATTTTTGAGAACCCAAATCTTCTATAGGTTTGGCTTACCTAGGTTTATCATCAGTGACCAGAGTTCTCATTTTTGCAGCTGAACAATGTAGTCACTTTTGCGTCTATATGGGGTCGGTCATCGAGTGTCTACCTCTTATCACCCATAGACCAATAGTCAAGATAAGGTGTCAAATAGAGAGGTAAAACATATTCATGAAAAAAGGTTTGACCCAATAGAAAATATTGGAGTATTAGACTTAATGATTCATTATGGGCTTACTGTACTACTTTCAAAACCCCCATTGACATGTCACCATATTAGATAGTTTTTGGAAAGAGTTGTCACCTCCCTATTGATATTGAGCACCGGGGATACTGGGCCATCAACCAATGCAATTATAATCTTTCTGGTGTAGGTTCTCAAAGTAAGGTGAAGATTCAAGAGCTAGAGGAAATGAGGAAAGATGTATATGAGAACTCCAGGATTTATAAGGAGCAAACCAAGGCTGAAAATGACCGTATTATCTTTCATTTCCAGTTCCACATTGGGAAAAAGTTCCTCCTTTATAATGCAAGGTGGAAGTTGCTTCCAGTTAATCTTCATTACTTCTAGTTTGTACCATTCAATGTTACTAACATCTTTCCATTTGGTGTTTTCCAGGTACAAAATAAAGAAACCTAAAAAACCTTCCCTTTCAATGGGCAGCGGCTGAAGCACTTCCATGAATCCATTCCAGAGTCCCTGATGGAGGAACTCCATGTTTAATAAGAAATATATGAATGAAAATCACCTGGTTTTATCCTTCCTTTCCACATTCTATTTTCTTATAGTGTGGAAATTTCACACTTTAGGTGTGGGGGATGGGTATATTCCTGGGTTAGTTAGGTATTTTCATCATCTTTCTTCTTTTTCTCTTTTTAGCTTTCTAAATTGTATTGTAACAATTCCCCTTCCCTCCCCCTAACTTTTTTTCCTAAATATTAATTTTTTTATGCCCACTTTATCATGTAAAATGATTTCTATTTAATCATGGAAGTTATTGAAAATGCATGTGGAATTTTTGTATTTCATTTGTTTTAACATTCAAAAAAAATCTGATGAAATGTGCATTTCAGCAATAATTCAATACTCTGGTGTACCTTTATTTTTAAATTTAGTTCTTTTTTGATGATATAAATGGTTGTATAATTTTGAAACCTTTGAGAAAAAATGTTCCCTTTTTGTGAATAGTTAAAGGGAAAATTGTGTTACTTAATCTCTCCACATATATTTTCACCCAACCATGAAATGTGAAAATTTAATACTTAATGGAAGGTAAATATAAGTTAGTTTGATTTTTCTCTACTTTCCAAAAATCATTTTCCATATGTTCGTTCCTTATCCGATCTATTTCATTACTGTACCAGATTGACCTATGTGTGTGAACCTATTTCCCGATAATTGTACGCCCTCAAAAAAATTAAAAAAAATGGTTGTATATTGGGAAGGTAAAAAATAACCCTTCCTTGACCTTTGATCTTGTTATAACTATTACAATTAGTGTTATGAAAAGTTCAAACATGGGTTGGGAGAAGAGTGTGAGATTTGTTCCAAGTGAAACTTTTGAAATATTAATAAATGAGGGGAGTGAAGAAATGTTAAAAAAATGTCGATATCTAGGTCAAGAGATTATGGTTTGACTTCTGGGAATGATTAAGTGAGTGGGTCTTGAAATTTGATTACAAATAATATAGGGCACTTTTGGTGGAAAGTATCTTGTAAGTAGACAATTATTAAAATAGATTATATTTACACAATAAAAATTAGAAATAATAGCATGAAATTGTTTTCAAACACACACTTGAAGAATTAGTGAAATGATTAAATTTTGAATTAATTTCTTTGATTAGTATCATGCATCACTTGGAATTTCATTGAGATACAATTTCTGAGACGTCTTTTTCAATGATCATTGAGATTAGCTCTTCGGTGTGATTTTTGAATTGATCACATTTCTATCAGGAATTAAATTTTTATTGAATGTTAAATCTTTATGAGGTTGTAAATATCTACATGCATAATTTTTTGGAATTATGACTTTTCCCAGGAGTGCAAATGATTAGGTATGGGGGTGTGATCGCACCACGATTGACTGTTTCATTTTGACTCTTACACCACTATGCTAAACTTGAAATTTATTGAAAATTATAAAAACATTAACAAATTTCATTCCATATTTGAATAATTTATTTTGTTTTTATCACTATTAAAAATGTCAATGTTACTTGTTTTGATGATTCCATTGTAGGAGGAGGTGATTTGGAGGACCAATGATGATGTCTAAGAAAAATGGGCCAAACTGGGCGAGATCCATGCACACCAGTGGACTCATCAGCACACGTCTCCTGAACTGTTCATCAAAATGGGATGAAATTTTGTGGGTGGGTCATAAATTTATTGGGATACATTTCATATGAATGAATACAAGACTCATTCGACCATAATGTATCCCAACCGACCTGATTAGTCCATCACACCGAATCAGCACGAAGTCAAAAGTGGTGTGTTGTGATCTGTCCATATCTCACGCTCCACTTGTCCAAAGGGTTCCAAACTTTTGGTGGAGACAACCAAGAGGTGGGTTACAACCTTTTTATTTTCTCCAAAACGATATAATGTCATCTAGAGGTAGAAAACCATGTGAAAAGTGGCTTTAAGAAATCTGTGTGCTCAAAACCACCTTCCCATTTTCCTATAAAATGCCACCTTGGGCTCCCCATTTCTAATTTCGACGAAGAGGAAAATATCTGGTATTTTGGAGACCCAAAGGATTACTCTCACCATACAAGGAGTTCAAGCACTAGTTCTTCTACTAATTATTGTAATTTTTGTGATAAATATTTCTAATATTTATTATCTTAAAATGATTCCCCTCTGATTTCATTTCTATTCTTAAAATTAAGTGAAACACTATTTATTTCAACGCCGATTAGGTTAAGATTTCAAATGGGAATCTTGGGTTGTTCTAATTGGGAAATAAAAGAGTCCTATTTATCTCACACATACATAAATTTTCAGTATGTTTTGGTAGCCTTTATTCTCTATGCTTTATACTCAAACCTTGAAAACACAATTTTTGTGTCAAGGGGTGGTTCTTTGAGCATCGTTTAAGAGGAAAGAGGGAAGTTGAGATCTTGATAACCCTCAACCAAAGGATTCCATTAAACCATGTGTATTTTTCAGAATGATGAACTCAAAAAGATGTGTAGTGAACTTGAAATAATCTCCTTATCTCATAATTCTAAAACACCTAATGTATTTATCAAATATTAAACTCTTCAAATCAATTAATTTTCTTTAAAAAATTTTAAAACCACCCCTATTTTAGTAATTATTATTAAAAACTCACACTCTAAACCCACAAAATCTCCTTGAGAGACGACCTAGGGTCTTCCCTAGACTATAAATCAACCTTAAAATCATAATAAATTTGGCGTGTCATGAAAACATAGTCACCCACATGTCATGTCTTCGGGGGTTTGATTTGGGAAATTGATTTGTGATAATTGTTGTCTTCCCAAATCAAACCCCAAAAGAAACGAAAAAATAATTCTCACCCATAAGAATGTATGATCTGCAGATCAACCTGTTCATGGGATGATCTGTGTTTGTCATTTAATCAATGAACAGGGAAGAACTAAATCAAAATAACAAAACCCTACCTATATTGGGTTGAACAACGATTGTTGCATCATGTTCTTTGGCGAGGTTCGTCGAATCCAAGATGCATCAATCAATCGTGTCATCATCATTTGCTAAAAGGTTCTCCTCCAAAGCTCCAATGGTAATCATGATCAATTCATAGGGTTATGTAGATAACCCTGTGAACATTCTATAAGCAGGTATTTAATGGGGAGGAAATTTGTTGTTTCATAAAAAAGAAAAAATTTAAAATAAATTATTTGTCAATTTATTTTATTTCCTTTAAAAAGTCCAAAAACTAACTTTTGCAGCCAACACGCACCAGTCGATGTTAGGCCCTGCCTAAGGTAAATTTGATGCACTGAATTCAATGGTTCCCTCGGATTTTTGAAATTGGAACCCATTTAAAATAGATTCCACTTTTTAGGAAACCGCTCATGCGTGTTGTTTATAAAATTAATTCCTTTCAAACATTTATTTAGGGAACTCTGGGCCTCAGAATCACATGCCATCAAAAATCCTAGTCTTAAAATACTTCTATATAATATTTAAAAATAATACACGGAAAATCCAAGACATTATAGATATTTTTAATAATACTGGAAAAGATAAAACAAAATTTATCGAAGATATTAAATAGGGATTTTTTAGTATGCGAAGAAAAGTGAAAGACTAGGAGAAACTATTGATTCCAAAAAAATCTGAAATCAAAGTTAAAAAAAGTAAAATTAGAATTTAGAGTCCTAGTGAAGCAGAAAACTAAGTGTCGATAAATACAAACTAATGGATTAGAATGATACAGTGGGTATGGTTTATGATCACAAAAGGAAATTATTAATTTTTGAAGTTATACCACAAGATCTCACTCTGAGGTTAAAGATTGATTTGGGTATGAATCAGAATCAAAAGACTCATAGATCCCAAGGGATAACAAGTAGTGCAGTATTGATACATAGGAATGAACCTCTCATTAGATTGTATTATTGTCAAAATAAGGGGCACTCATAAGATAATTGTTCCATAACAATGAGGTATACAAGGGAAGAAGACCAAAAAATCATCAATATAGGTCTGAATATTCTCAGAAATCATTTGATGGTCACTGTTTTAGGGATGGAAGATTCAGGATCATGGAAAGATACTTCTCATTGAAAATGTATAGAAATGTAATAAAGAAGTAGCTAAAGGTATTATCAAATGCTCCAGAAATGAGAAATCAATTTGTATATCTAGATGATAATGAAGGTCCATCATGGTTTTAGTAGATCAATTTGATCAATTCATACTAGGTTTGAAGTCAAAATCATAAATATAAAAGAAAAAACATTTAAACAAGCGGTGGTTGCATAGATTGATTTTAAAGCATCAGATGACACTAGAATATGGATTATTGAGAGTGGATTCACCACTCACATGATAGGTAATAATTATCTAGTGACCAAAATAAGGTATGATATGAAAGGTATAATAATATTTGGTAATAATTTAGGTATGAAGTTTGTTGGCTCAGGAAAATCCTTGTTTGGGAGAAAGAGATGAGACATGCTGATGTCTTAATTGTGTTTAATTTGACTATGTTACACTAGATATTCCATAAATTTTATAAATAAATTATTTTTTATCATGGAAAAAATATGGTGCAATTGTTTTTTAGGGAAAATGTATGAAAGAAAATCTCTATCTTGTGAGTGGAGAAGAAGATAGGTACTTTCTATCCAAGGAAGAGGAAAAAAAGTTCTGGAATAAGTGTCTTGGCCACTTGATCCAAACATCCTTAGAAGATCTGGTGGAATATTATGTTTCTCATTAGCTCCCTTGTTTATTATGTGATCATACTCATACATGATATTATTTTCAAAAAGGGATGATCATTCAAAAGACATATAAGAAAAATAGTGAAGGTCAACAAGCATTCTTGAGATGGTTCATATTGATGTGGTTCGATCTATTTCTCCAAGAGATATTTATGGGATGAAATAATATGTTCTCTAAATTGATGATTTCAGAAGAATTACATGGGTATAAATCATCACCCACTAGTCTGAGGCATTCAGTTCCATTAAAAGATATTGATGAGAAGATGAAAAAATGCTATGTCAGAAAATCCATAAGATCAAAACTAATAATGGAATAGAGTTCAAAAATATCCAAGTGGAGGATTATCTTGAGAAACATGGGATACAGCCCCATGTTTCAATAATAAGAACCCCACAGCCAAATGGAGTAGTTGAGAGAAGAAATAGAACTATAAATAACATGGATAGAATAATAATCATTAGGAAAGACCTTCCAGAGTAGTTTTGTAAAGAGGCAATGGTGAAATCATTATACACATAAAATAGAGCATTGTTATGTCTGAAAGAAGAGAAGACTCCTTGTGATCTATGGTATTGAAAGAATCCATCATTGAATTACTTTTGATCCGTAGAAATTAAGTGTTTAATTCTTAATGAGCAAAAACACAGGAAGTTTAAATATTTTGGATATAAGGGGATATTTTTAGATAATCAAATAAAATAAAAGTATATAAATTCTTCAATAAGTCGTTGGGATTGTTAGTTGAAATCCATGATGTAACTGTAGTGAAAAATGAGTAGAATCTCTTGCCAATACATGATCTACCTCCGGAGGAATGTGAGGAAGAGATAAGAAGATTAGGTTATGCTTCAGTTCTATAGGATGATTTAGAAAAAGATTTAGATAATGAAAAGGATGATGAAAATTTAGTATATGTGTAATGACAGAAGAGAAGAGCCAAAAATTGATAGACATAACATAATTGGTGATCAGACAGATCCAATGCAGACAAGGAGGATGAAGACTCTTCAATAAGTATCTTACTTATCACAAATAGATCCTAAATTTTTTGATGAAGTAGCTAGAGATGTGAATTCGGTTCAGGATATGAATAATGATATTAAACAAAATGAGAAGAATCAGACATGAGAGATTTTTTTGAGGCCAATAGATACGAATGTTAGTGGGAATAAATGGGTCTTTGGTAATAATATAAATAAATATGAAATATTGATTTGAAAGAAAAAAATGAATAGTGTTCAAAATGTACTACCAGATAGAGGGCATTAATGTCAATGAGACATTTTAACATGTTCTAAGGCTAGATATAATTAGACTATTCATGTCCATAGCAGTGCAAAGAAAGTTCAATGTTTTCCAGATGAACATCTAGTTAGCATTTCTAAATTGTGTCTTGGAAGAAGATGTTTACATTGACTAGTCGTATGGTTTTCTCATTAATGAATATGATAACATAGTTTGTCGACTGAAGAAAGCTCTACATGAGTTGATTAAAGTACCAAGAGCGTGGTATTCAAGACTAGATCAGTTTTCAAAAAATCATGGTTTTTAGGGTGATGGAGTTTATTAAAATATATATTTCAATCATGACAGTAATCAAAGGATGATGTTGATGGTGTTTTTTGATGAAATAATATTTGGTGGATTAGATGAAGGACAATGTAGATTGTTTTCTGAATTCATGAAAATTTAGTTTGAAATGTCAATGATTTGTAAACTATTAATTTTCATTAGTTTATAGGTAACACAATGAAATAATTCCACATTAATTTCTCAATAAAAATATTCTAAAGAGATCTTTAGAAGATTTTGAATGGATAATTAGAAGGAGTTGACAACCCCTATGGCTACCCAGATGAAACTATTACAAGATGATAAAGGAAGGACATTTAGTGACACTAAATACATGCAGATCATTGGAAGCCTGTTATACTTGATAGAGACACGACCAGATATTGTTTTTCCAAAATTTCAAGCAATTTTGTTTCAATGTAATCCCATGTAAAGCTACTTTCTTGGAGTAAAAATCATACATTGGTATATCAAGGGCACAGTGGATTTTGGCTTAGTATAATATAGAACAACTCAACAAGAGTTATTGGTCTATACAGTTACAGATTGGTCCGGATCAGCAGATAATATAAATTCAACATCATGTGGTGCATTCTATCTTGGTGGATTATGTATTTCTTGGTTGATCATGAAACAATATTGTATTTCATTGATAACTAAAAAATCCATGTATATTGTGGCAACTCTTGTGTGAAATCAATTATTGTGAATGAAGAAACATCTTGATGATATGAGAGTAGATGTGAAGTCTTTGACAGGAATCCATCACAATAACTCATGTTTTATAAATCATAGCAGAAATCTATTCCATCACTTAATGATAATTCAATTTAAAATAAATTATCATTTCATTAAGGAGGATGATCAAGGGATTTTAAAGTTGGATTACATGCCTATAGAATAGTAGGTTGAAAACATTCTAACAAATTCATTACCTAAAGAATCATTTTAAAGTAATTGATTGGCTCTGGGAGTTCTGTTGACTCCACTCACTTGGAAAAGAATGGATGTGGGGCCCCCTATCCCTGAGGTATCATGTATTTTTTTAAATGAGCTGATCTTTGTTCTTTACCTTATTTTAGACAAAAAATAAGTATCCTTCGTGTTCATTGAAAATGTTGGATAAATTATGGATAATAAAAGGAATAAAATGTATTAATCAATACATGGGGAGAAGTTGTTATGTGGAACAATAAAATAGGGGGAGTTGACATCGAAATGGGGGGAAGAAATTGTGAGTATGAAATCTATCGATGTTAGAAGTGATCAATCAAAGGATTATATATTAAGATAGATGAGGTTTATGATGGAAGCAGATGGGTGATTTTTAGGAATGGAATGAAGTGACTCATTGTTGAACATTGCATAATACTCTTTTTTTCTCACACCGAGCAGGTATAATGTTGTATTACTGTGTGTTTTGATTAAATATTTGTGTGAAATATTAGTCCCATTAATTGAATGCCAGTAGAATATGAAATAATATTTAATAATGTAACAAATTGATATGAATTTTCAACAAACCCAAAGAGAGAGATTTTTTGGGGAAACCCTCAAGAGATCATCTCAGTTTTTTTATGGTCATTATGTTTTTTGACTAAACTGGAGGACTGTGAATGATCTTGGTTGATGTTTTAGAAGCAAAATTTTAAGGTGGTGTAGTTACCCAATGTTTGAAAAAAATATGGCTCCCAATATAGGGAGTTTTTTTTGGAAAAGGATTTTTTCGGCATAGGAGTACATAGTTCACGGACCACGAAGCATAGTTAACAGAATGCAAAGGGAGTATGAAAAATGGAAAAGGAAATTAGAAAAGTAAATAAATTATTAATAACAGTGAAATATGGACTGAAAAGTGTGGTACACAGGCCATGTAGGGAAAAAAGTTCATAGGGAGGATCAAGGTTTGTAGAAGGAAAATTGTTCGGGGGTGACACATCATTCTTGGATGAGAGGTGGAGGTTTGTGTGTGTATGAGATTGGTCACCGTTGAGGATCAAAGTTCTACGTAGAACATTTAGGGAAAATGGTTTATGAGAAAATATCAATTCATGGGAGATTTATAATATGTGGTGAATTCTATACCACATCGAAGATTTGAGTAAAATAGATTAGTGAGATTTTCATATCTATTTTCCTATACAAGGACTGCTAATCCCATCATTAGAGGGATTGATTTTCATTAGAAAACATCTTTTCTATGGGAATAAATTTCTCTAAGTTCAAAAGAGTTCTTGGGGAGTTTACAAATTATAAGAAGTTCATGAGGAGGATTATTTGATAGGAGAAGAGTTTCATAGAGATATTTCACAGAAGGGGTTTTGCAGGGCACTGTAGACCACAAAGAAAAACCATCTGTGAAGGTGATGAGGTCCGTAGAAGAGGAATCCATCCATGAAGAAGGGATGATCCAAAAAATGAGGAAAGTATGTGGAAGCAGGGGTATTCTATAGGAGAATTTCTGGTCTATGAACCACACACGCTACACGGTGTAGTGCAGCTCACAGAGGAACAAAGGATGTTCAATGATTATTAATGGAAGCTCTCAATCACACTAAATTTTTTATAAAAAGTAATTTCTTAAAACTAAAAGTTCATAGAAAATTGAAATTCATATGTGGTTGAAATAGGTACTTCAACAAAGAATCAAACTACAGTTGAGGATGTTTACTTTCATTAAAATAAAAGGTCCTACAAGTCTATAAATTGTTAGTGGATATCTTCCAAGAGCATTGAGTGAAGGAAGATGAAGACTTTGATCCTTTCTGATGGAATTGATCCAGTTAAAGATACATAGGGAGTGACCTTTGATAATTCAATGAGAAAACCCTGAATATTTTAAAGGTAGTGAGTCTGGGCATAAAAGTGATCAAGACAAAAAAATTACAATTTGGTAGTGAGCCTTAGTGGATTTGATATATCGGTACATTGCTATTGTATGTTCCATAGACCTAGCCTAGTGTGGATGAACCAAGTAAAAATCACTATATCACATGAATTATTTCATTTTAATTCATATATTTCTATAAGAAGAAGAGAGAAGAGTGTTTTTTTAATGATGAAACAAGATCCGACGGGGTAGTTGTTTTAAACTTTCATACACTGATTCACACCTATCTAAGGGTATTTATTCTAATTGGTCTCAAATTTAGATACAAGTACCTCAAAATATTTCATATCTACCCATTAGTAGAATTTGTTAAAACATCCAACATAACTCATGAATTATATAATGGAGATGATGATACAAATTGTGAAGATGTGGGTGTAGGGTTTCTAATTTTCATAATATTCTTTCTCTTTGGTCGATGATGATCTATTTTTTAAATTATAGATTTTATAATTACATATCATAGATATTATTATATGTATATATTATTTTATCAACCAAAACGTGATTATTTATTTTAATCATCTATAGGTTTACATTTCTTTATCTAATGGGATATCATGGGAATTTCAAGGAGAGTGGGATCCAAGGTGTAGTTGAGTAGATCCTCCTCAAACAAATTTTATTATATTGATATAAACTTTTTTAATTGAAATTGGATATGATCCCTTAGTTTTTTATAATTCTTTGGAGGTCATAAAATTTCCCAAATTTCCACTTAACCACTTCTCTAGTTTGGATGTTTAAAGAGAGGTGGAATTCATAATTGATTTAGTTCCTAGATGTCATTCGATATCTATATATTCTTACCATATGAAACTGAATTAATTAAAATAGTTGAATATACAATTGGATTTTATTATGGAGAATGGTTTCATTCAACTTAGTGTTTCCCTTGGGTAACCCGTTTTCTTCTCACCATGAAGGCTAATTGAAGTCTTCATCTATGTGTCATTTACAAGAATCTTATTATGGTAACAATTATTTCTAAATAATACTTTGTCCTATATTAAGGGATTCATTGATTAGATAAAAGGAAAAAATATTTTTTAAAAAATTGACTACAAGTTTGGATATTAATAAATGAGAGTTAAGGAGTAAGATATTTCAAGTACCAATTTTTAGAGAAGGAATAGCCATTTCAAATACCTTATGAGGATGTTTCACCACACTCATTCTCTTAAAAATTTTAAACCTTTTATAAACCATATATTTCACTTATACCTTGATTTATTTATCGCGAAATTCATTGACGGTGTTATAGTTTATTTGATATTTTAGGAAGACAATTAAAATCACATAAAATCATTTTTGGGAGTCTTTATGGATCACATTATCTTTTTCTAAATTATCTAAATTCTATTTCTAGATCTAGGTAGTCATATGGTTTTCACATGTGTTTTCAAAAGAAGTAATCTCAGTTAATCTAGATAATGTGAATAATTTTTTCTTTTTAGGGATGGAAAATGGAGCATCATTGAGATTAGATGTTTCTTGGGTGTGGTTGTATATTATTTTTGATTTATAAATAATTTTTGGTAATTACATTAGTGATAACTTCCCATTCCAGGAAGGGAGTAAAATTATTATAGGATTCTAATTCTGAAACATCATTTGATGAATTGAAATGATGTCTGATATCATCTACTATGTTTTTAATTTAGGAATAAAATCAAGGATATGTAGTTTATTTTGATACTTAAGGTGTATTCTTGGGATTTCTATTGATGTTGGGATATCATGTGGTGTTATATAGATGTTATACTCTTTGGTATCGCAAGAAGAACAACCACACACATGACCCTGAACTCATTGTAGTTATGAAATATCATAAATAATGGAGACATTAACTTTATTATGAAAGGTTCACAGTTATTATTATCATAAGAGTTGAAGATATATCTATTATCAAAAGGATAGGAAACTCAGGTAGAAGAGATATTTAGATTAACCTTGGAAAAATGACTACATTATCGCTTATTCCTCATGAAAGGGGAATGTTTTTGCTAAAAATTATTATATGAAATTTTATTCTAAATCTATGGTGGAGTAAAAGAATGAATGGGATTTCATGGGGTCTTTACATAGATACACCTGAGATTGACATATGAGGAGACCAATATTGTTTTTCCATTACATAGTTGATGATATCTCTATATTCATTGATTATTAGTAGAAAAAAGGGATGAATTGTTATAGAGTATCAGTAATTATTTATTTATTGGGGAGTCCATTGTTGTTTTTTCTCTCTATCTATAAGGTGAACATTTCTTTAGGATCTGGTTTGTGGTTCTTGGTTCCTTTATAATGGTTGGTATATGATATTTCCATTGTTATCATTGGGATATTACCCTATAAACTATTATGATGTTTCATGAAATTAGACGTCATTCCTGGTGGCTAGGTTTGAAGCATAACATTATTCATTTTCTATCTCATTACTATACTTTCCAAAAAACCATGGTTATGAAAAACATACTTTATATTTTATTCACACTATTGTTTTAATAGTGTGTAATTTAGAAGTGGTGTTAATGGATTTCATTATTGAACTAAAAATGACTCATGGAGGAAAAAAATTCCATATGGTTAGTGATTGATCAGTTAGATAATATTCCCCATTTCATTCTAATTTGGGAAACCAACATTTTTTAGGATTTGGGAATTAATTATATGAAATTTATCTTGATTTTATATGATTTTATGTCTTCTATTATCCCTAATAGGGACACAAAATATACATTTAGGTTTTGTAAAGTCCTATAAGAGTTTATGAGTTCAAATGTTATGTTGATTACATATTAAAATCCTTAGATTAAAGTATTAGAAGAACTTTATATTTATATTTTTGAAGAGATTATTTGTGCTTTTATCATTTAATGTATAGTTTCTATGTATATAAAATTCGGATTTGTTGATATTTCATTTCAAATTATCTGCATTTTTTATATGAAAATGGATCACTTTGAATCCTTGTATGGTCTCTCAAGAAAATATTCTCTTTTATGGTTAGAGGCTCAGTATCTGAAAAAAATATTATGAAAATGTTTATACACATCCTTTAAAATTATCTCTTGGTGAATAAATTTTCTTTATAGTCACACCTCATTTAGGTCACAATTGGATCATGAAACATGATATATTTTCTCATATATATGTGGGAATATTTTAGATAACTATGAAATTTGGAAATTTGGCTTATCATTTGGTTTGTTACACTTATTTTAACTAGATTAATGATATATTCCATGTATCACAACTAAAAAAGTGTGAATGTGATCTGTATAAATTTTCCAATTAGGAAAACCTTGATTTAGAACCTGATATGTCAGTGATTGAGTATCTTTTTATACTTGTTAACAGTCAAGTGAAGGTTCTATGTGGGAATTTGACACCCTTAGTCTATATTCTAGGTAATAATGGATCAAATACTCATATGTCATGGGGATGACAGTCCATCATCAGTAATAAATGGAATTATCACTCCATGTATCATATACCCTTAAGAGAACATTTTTTAGGACGAGAGTGATATGGTGGGGAGACTAGTAATAGCCCTGGGTCACATTCAGTTTATGATATTTTCTCTATTTTCAATTTGTTTAATTTATACTTTTTTTTTGAATTTATGATTTTTTTGGGTATCTATAAAAATTAAAGGGTTGTATATATTTTTGTTTTATAGTGTGAAACATATGACCACTCAATGAATAGATTTATTTAAAATATCTGTCTACGAGTCCTGAATATTAATGATAAGAACATAGTTCTCAAAGTGAATTTTGTGAGGAAATGTATTTTTCATTATAAGAATCTGTGGGTCAATTTTTATAGACATATTAAATGGATTCATGGTATGAATACATCTTTAACACTATTAACTTTTTGTCCCAACTGTAAAAATGATTTTTGTATTTTTTTTACACGATATACTCCTTTATTTCTCCTCCACATATCTAGTCTCGTTATGTAGAGTGTCTCCCTTGGGCACAAAACCTTTATCCTCTGACTTAGTGAAATTTTATTAGATTTTTATCCTAGATATTCTTCGTATATTGTTATTTCTGATTTTCTTTTTAATCCAATGTTACTTTACCCATATTCAACATAATTATCTCTAGCTAAAGATAATAGTTTCTTAGGGTTTTTTCAATATAAATTAATTGAAATTGGATTCATGGTCTGGGTGTTTTTATTTCATCCCTATATCATTTTTATCTCTTTTTAATTGGTATCCATATATATTCTTAATGATACTGATTGCTAAGGTGGATTTTTTGTATTGATACTCTGTCATTTTTACTGTTCATGATTTCTCATTTTAAATTGGTTTTTAAATTACAAAAAGAATGGTTTATAATTTATAAAACATTCAATTTTGTCCTATTTGTATGTAATGGAACTTACCCTTGGGTTTTGTGTATTGTAATTCAATGTTATTTCAATTAATTATGTATTTTTATGAAAGGAACTGAGAAATAATTTGCTTTTTTGAAGAAAATTGATTTCCCAACATATTTTATTTTGATAAAAATTTATTTAAAACTATGGTATGTGAAATTGAAATTCCACTATGTGTATTAAATGAATATTAATTTCATTGAAATTATTTTACTCAACTTTGGTAGAGTACATGGGAACCTAGGGTGCATAATAGGGGTATGTAATTAAGGAAATCACACTAAGAAGGGTATTTGTTTCATAGAAAGGATGTACAATTAAAACTCTAACTAAATTTTTATTTCATGAATCTATATGGAGTTTCACTTATCAATATTTTCATCCATTTTTTGTGTATTCTTTGGAATAAGGACTTATGGTGCACACATTTCATGAATGTTCAATAGGGTGTCAAAATCCTAGCTATCCCATAAATATTTTGTCCTAAGAATGAGTTTCCATATTTCTTTACTTTTTAAAATTATTTTTTATTCATACTTTAGATATATTAACTATTTTAAATGATTTTGGAATTCTTTACAAGTTAAATGGTTTCATAAAATGTTTTTTGAAAGTGGGTTTATCTGGAAAGTAATTGGAAACTATTTTAAATGATTGAATATCCTTATTTTGATATAATCTATGAAAATGTATTGTAGTCCATTATTTTTATTAAATGAGCATAAATGGATTATCTTATAAATACTAATTATGGATGTATTTTTTGGGATCCTATTGGGATTGTTTTATCACACTCTATAGATACCATTTTGTATGTCTAGTCTAGTTTTATCTCATGTGGGTAAAGGAAAAGTGAATCAAGGAGGAAACACATATTTATGATAGTAATTTGTGGGATTTCAGTGGTGAAATGGTACACATATAGAGAGGTTTCTATTTCTTGAGTAATTGGGTTTACCTATTTTGGACGGTTACATATTTTTCCTTATAATGATTTTATCTTCCATTGTCTGATTCTATGACGACTTATTAACTAAATATTATATATTAAAATTTCTCCATGGTGTTACCATTTTTGCAGAATTCATTTGCAATGGTGTTTCTTGATTAAAAAGTTCTTATTTATAGCCTTTGAGGATCAAGAATTCCCATTGATCCTTTCTACAAGTTGGCCCAGGTGTGTTGTTTAGTGATGTCATGGGTTGGGTCATGACTATTTAGAACCAATAATAGGTTATTCCCTATACAATAGATATTTATGAGATTAATATAATATATTTAATTTATTACATTCCCATGATAATTTATGTTTATATATTTATAAAATTATAAAAAATATGTTCTTATCAAACCCTAAAAAACAAAGTGGACCCTTCCTATCAATATGAATTTCTTCCAAAATAATAGTATTATTAAATTTAAATATTTGTTTCATTAGAAAATGAATTCACTTAATTAAATAAAAACTATATTATTAGAAATAAATACATTTATATAGTTTGTAACCATATTTAAAGCCTATAAAAACTATTTTAAAATTTGGGGTGAGAAAAGGAAACAAGATAAAAGATACAAAATGAAATATGACGGTAATTTTATTTCTAAAATCATGAAATCACAAATAAAATTTTAATATTATATATATAATATTTAGATAAAGATTATGTTTTAGAATGATATGAAATAAACTTCAATTCCCCAATATTTATATAAATTATTTCATAACAAATATTATAGGAAAAAAATTTAATCAATAGTTTTTCCTATCAAATAAGAGTATTGTAGAAAACATATTATGTAAACCAACTTTTCACCCTTAAATGATTTACAAGCATTCCTTTAAATATAAGATCATTAGAATTCCATATGAAATACAAATAGTTTCATGAAAACTAAATTGAATTAAGGGAATAGTATTTTATTTACCTTAGGACATCATCCTCATATCCCTCTTACATTCACTCATACATGTAATCTTACAAATTTAATAACCTACTCATTTATTTCCCTCATATATTCCCTAAAGAATGAAATAATTTTCCAATACATTAGAGAACTATATGGGGCTCACCTTTAATCATAATTAATGTAAAAAACCATAAAATAAATAAAATATATAGAATCTATCAATTCTATAATAATTAATCATAATATTTTATGTTTAACAAATTTTCAAACCAGCTATTAATATTATTATAAAAATAAAGATAATAATTATTTCCCATTAAAAACTCTTGAAATAGGAAACTCCCAAAAGAATGAGAAAACAAGTTATTGTTTGAAAATAAATATGAAAGTGGAGATGAATAATCATAAATAATAGTAGTACTAATGATTTTAAAATTTTTACATTATATATAGATTGGAAAAACATTCCGTTAAGCTTTCTAAAAACATCACATAAAGATACTATTAAAAATTTATTTTAAAAAACTATATGGAAACTCATATATAGTATCAAAATTACCTTTAACTAACACAAATTTAAAATAATAACATTATTAATACATTTTGAGAAACCTAGATGTGGAGGAAATAAAGGTTATAAGAAAACAATAAAACATTCAAACCAGGATTTGAATAAAATACCTTACATAAAGTCTAACTCACCACATATATAATTTAACTAATCTAAAATAAAATTATATTAATTAGTTACTTTAATAAAAAAAATTATTATCTAATCAGTATACACTTTTATTGATTTTATTTGAATTAATTTTATTGTTACTAAATTAGTTGAGTTTATTTTAGGAGTTTTGAGGATGTATGGTTCATAATTGCATAAAAACATTGGTAGGTTGAAAATTGTAAAAGGAGTCATTATTAAATAATATAAAAATATTAATAATTATATAATTATCAATTTCTTATATATAATATAATTTTATTACCATCTATGAAAGGTGTGCATGAAAAATGATTATCATTTCTTTATGTAGGTGGTAATCCACCCATATATAAAGGAGACATTATGATTTTCAAATGGATGTAACGGTTAAAAGGTAATAAAAAAATATATTCATAAAATAATAATTATTTAAAAAATATCATTTATATTTTTATATATTCATTAAATCCATCATAATAATTTGTCATGTGTGGCAGTGATAAAAAACATAACACATCACTTAATGGAAGTTTTAGTCCACTCGTATGCCCGAGCAATGCTTTCTTTTCTCATAGGATGAAAATGGTAATGAAAAAGGGTTGTAAAATTAATTTAATAATATTTTATTATATTTTAGATAATTATTTTATTTAGTTTCCATAGTTATTTTTTTTAAAAGGTTGGGGCCGAAGCCTTATTTTTATTATTAAATCAAAGCAAAGTCCTCTTTTAACTGGGTAGAGGGAAACTCATTACATAGCCCGAAGGCCCAGTGGGCTTATAGCCCATTACATAGCCCATAGGCCCAAATTTCTGGCCCAATTCACATTCTGTGAATAGTCACCCGCCTGCTACAGTACCCGCACAGTACCGTAGCTGCTACAGTGCCCTACCGCCACTACAGTACCCGCTGATGAACAGTGCCGACACTGCTACAGTACCGCTACAGTACTACTACAGTACCTACGCCCAATGGGTTTTAAACCCCCATTTTTCCTATAGGATTACGGAGTGCTTACCACTAAGTGTATATGAACATTGTTAATAAATAAATGTATATGAACATTGTTAATACTTACACCTATTCTTTGGAAAACCACATTTAGGTTAGAACATAAGACTTCTATATTAGAAATTTTATTATAATAAAACCTCATGTATACAGGGAGAATGTTTGGGGAATGATTTGGGTTGATATTGTTCAAGATAAATTTCTAAAGTTGTGTGGATAAACAAAGAGAGTATGTTCCCTTTTATAAGTTCAGGGAGTGACACCCTTGTAAATAATCATAACATTTAAATATTAAAAGTGTATTACTCATTGTAATGTAGAAAAAAATTATAAGTTTTAATAGATTCTTATATTTTTGGAAATAATATGATCCAATAATAATTATGATAATATATGTGACCTTATAACTTAGTTTTACCTTAACTAGCTCATTGGACCCTTCACAGTGGTGTCAATTTATCACCATAGTTATTATTCATTAAGAAAATAATGAAATTGAACACACCACTAAATTTTAACCTCATAATTCCAAATAATAAATCCATATTTTATAATTAAATTTTTATAAGTGGTAGAATTTAATTTTAATATATTCATGTAAAATATAATAATAAATGTTTTTTTAGTAAAATACATTTTTAAGTTGGAAAAATGATTTTATTCCAAATTAGAGTATAATGGAGATCCATATGGAGTTAATTGAAATATTTTTTTAGTCAAAGGGTGGCAATCATACTTCTAATTCAAACTAAAATATAATTGGACAAGTATAATACTTGAATAGAAAAGTTATTTTTTATAAAAATCTGTATTTTTATATATTCAGATAAAAATTAATCTTTTCAAAAAAAATATCAAGATTACACCATGTAATATATTTTATATGTTAATATCAAATAATAAATCATTTTATTCAATTTAAATTTCAAAATTCATAAATATAGATGTTAAATAAAATAATATAATATATTGAAAATACTTAAATAGAATAAAACTATTTCTTTTTCGATTTGAAAAATCATATAAAATTATTTAATGAGTTTGTATCTATAAAATATAATATAAAATATTTATAAAGCATTAGATTTATTTTTTATTAAAATTACATTGGTTGTCACATTCTTTTCTCCGTAAATAAGTTGTTTCCTCATGTATTTAGTCATCACTTAAATGGGAAGGGATATTTTCACACTATAGCCGTTTTGAATTCTTATATTACATCATCAATCAAGTAGTTCATCTAAAAAAATTAACTAAGTAAATTACCTTATTTGATAACACATACACTACAGATCTAAAAATATAACCATCATTTCATTTTGGGAATTATTTTCCTCTATATATACCATGTAATAGATCAAAACTTGAGAGAAAGTAGGTACATATTTTCTTAACAAAGAAACATAAAACAAATAATACACATAAGATAATGTTAGAGGTAAATCTACTTCATATGAAACTAATCCCTCCATTTCAAGAATTTCAATTGGTCTAATAGAAAATGGTCTTACATTTCTCCTTTTACTAAATAAAAAATAACATTCCATGGAGATATTTTTTGAAATATATTATTACATACCTACAACTAAATGTCTTTCCACATGTTATCTCTATAAATATTATTCCTTCTCTTTGATGACCTCATGTGATATTGAATCTTATTCCCCATATAAACCACTTCGTTTACATGTTCTTTTCGCAATGAATTCCACTAACAGATATCTTCCAAACATTATGGATTCTAACACCACTTTTGATACAATTCCCCAAATGATGAATATTGTACACAATAATGAAACTATTATTATAAAAAGATTAAAATAATGAAATAAATTAATCCCAACATATGTGATAATAAATATGATAAATATTCAGTAATACCTTTTAAATTCAAATTTTTTGCTCACAAAATCCATCAGATTGAGGATGAGTAGTTGTACTGAAATATAATTCAGGGAACAATGACTTTTGACATCATTTCTAAAAATTTTAGGGAAATATTGAATCATCATAATAATTTATAGATAGAGTGAATCTATTTAATTTGACTACAAAATTTATGTAAAGTATAATAAGAAAATATAAATAAATAATATATTAAATAGGATGAAAATTCATATATTTATTTAATCGATCAACAATAATCCTAATAAATTTATTACATTGATAGTTCATTATTAATACCACCACGATGTTCGCAGATACATTCTACTATTTATATCCACACAATGGAAATGGATTGTGTCTCTCCATGGATATTTATTTTTCAATATTAACATATTAAAAATTCAATCACTTCATTGTAAAATTACAATTATCCTTCTTCATTCCATCTAACCAATAATATTACCAAATTTCTCTATGCATCTTAGTAGTTCCTAGATGAACTGAAAATTAAGAGCTTTGATCTTCACCGAATAATTCCTTCATTTCCTGGGGATTACATGACAAAGAAAACATATTTTAAAATATCATAATAATTTTTTTCAATATTAAGATCATGAAACATACCCTTCTTAATAAACTTTAATAATTATTTGAAGCCCTAATATTATTTTTGAGAATTCTTAATTATGTATTACAATGATAATTGTACTGACATGTGAACCAAAAGAGAGATAGTTCCTTCACAAGAAATTTATTATCCAAAATTTATTAAATTATTATTCAAAAGGATCATGTTTTAGATTTAAAATGGATATGATACATTAACATTTCAGATAAAGGTATAAAGTACCTATTTTATCAACCTACATGATAGTGAATAGTTTAATTATCATCCTTTATCATTTCTAATGATTTTATTTTCCACATGCTCAAATATTTTTGAGTGAATATATAAATTAACTATTTATGGTCAGTATATATTTCACATATTATCCCGTAAGAAAATTTATTCATGTTTTAAAATCAAATACTACTTCTTTAGTTCAAGATCATCTATAGGGTAATTCCTCTAATGGATTTTCAATTTCCATGAGGCATATAAAATTATGAAATCATCATACATCATGAAAAAAAATTTCCCTTTAAATAAGAATAACTATAAATAAAAAAATCTTTATTTCTGGATTTAAGAGTCTAACACTATAGAATTAGCCCATCTTTTTTTCAGTTCATAAAAAAATTACTAACAATCTTTTGTCTAGATGAATTTTAATCCTTTTCACATTGACATAGTTAATAAAATAGATAACTGATAATTTTTTTAATAAAACATCTATAATAACCTACTAATCCAAGAAAACATTAAATCTCTAGGATATTTATAGTTCTTAGACACACATTCACCACTTTGGATTAATGGAGATCAATAGTTTTCCCATATTTAGTAGAAATATTCCTAATAAAAAATATATTTTAACCAAAAAAAATATTTACTGAACTTTACATACATCATATATTCTTTTAAAGTCTCCAAAATTATCCATATTTGTATATAATATTCTTCATAACTTTTATAATAAACCATATTTCTATCAATAAAGACAATTATAAATTTTTCCAAATATTCATTGAAAAACCTGTTGATAAGGTCATTGAATATTACAGATGCATTAGACAACCTAAACAGCATAACCAAATAAAAATAATTACCATACCTAATATGAAGTTTTATAATCAAAATGTATTCCAACTTAAATTTAGTCTTTTATATGTGGATCTGAGATCAATCTTCAAAAAATTCATCACACCCTGAATCTGATCAAATATGTAATCTGTATGAGAAAACAGTAATATTCATAATCGATGTTTTTGTTTGATTCTCTATAATAAATACAATACCCCATAAAACTATCATCATTTTTTTAAATATGACAATCACAAGGTAATGTGCTTTGATGAATGATATCATTATTAAGAGACTCTTGTAACTTATTTTTCAATTCCATTAACTCTAAAGGATCTATTCAGTAAGGGAGTTTAGATATTGCCTTTGAATCTAGAACTAAGTAAAATATTTATTCAACCTCCTAAAATAGAATAAATATAGAAAAATAATTAATATAATAGTCCATATATTCATTTACCATTTAAAAATTTAAAATATGAGTAACAACCCTATTCTAAAAAATATGGGAAATATAACATTCAAAATCATATTTAATCAATTTATCACCTTCTTGATATGTTATAATTATTATTATCTAATTCATTTATAAAAAATTCAAAATCATTATGAAAATTCAACATAACTTCCATAGCACAAAAATATATATTATAATGATAAATTAAATGAAAATCGATACCCAAAACAACATCAATATCAACAATCAGATGAACAATATGATTTTACAAAAACATCATTCCATATATAATAATTGGAAGATTCCTATAAATATTTTAAATATGAAACCAACCCTAATACATTTTAATAAAATATTTTTCCCAGTTTATTGATGCAGTGTTTTAATTTTTTAAGAAAATTTTAAACAATTAAATGATTTATATACCCTGAATCCTATAAGACTTTTCCATAATCTGAATAAACAAGTAATTTACCAATCATCAGATTATTTTATGTCATACACCTCCTAAGGTAGTCATGAATGATGTTTTCAAAAAAACTTCATATGGTCTAGAAAATTAACATAAGTTGTTATTTTGTTTATATACACATCAATATAATGGCCCATGTCTATGAATTTAAAACGTATCATTTCTTGATTATCATATTTAGTATAACCATTGTGAATAATATTTTCATTAAAATCTGAAGAAAAATCTCCCATCGTACCATATAATTAATAATCTCCTTTTTTCATAAGAAACTCCCTAATATTTTCTAACCATATTTATCATATGAGTGAAAAAACCTCTTACCAAAATATTTCTTCATCGAATTCTAACCAAATGCATGCCACTAGGATTTCACCTTATCATTGTTGTTCTAATATTCAAAAAACTTCATCATGGACTTCTCCGCATACCATAAAAAATTATCATATCATCTAAATTCATGAGTGGACATCAATATTCCCAATCAATGATTAAATCCTATGTAGAACCAATCATTTTCACTATCAACATCCAGAATATAATTTAGTGTATATATAAGAAATTTATTAAAGTTGGATTTGTAGGTGGAAACAGATTCTTAATCATTTTTCATTAGTTAAATAATTGTAATTTTCATCCTATATTGAACAAACATAGAAAAATAATTCTCAACTAAATGATCTTAAAATACTTTATATTCCATAAAAATCACATATTTATCATTTTTATTTTTATTTTATGAATAGATCAACTTGGATTCAAATTCAAAATAATAAATGGATAGAATAACTATTTTTTTGAAAAACCCAAAACATTGAATATCATTGCAATAATAATGATCTATCCTTCATCTACCATTGGGTATGTGGTCTTAAATAAATGGAAGGGTGTTATTTCATGAAATACTCCATTATCGACATGTTTCTCTCTAAAGAGTTCAATATCTATCTGGCATGGATACCACTATTAATATCCTATATCAACTAAATTAAAAAAGATAATAAATTCTCTATTATAATTCAATATATTTCAAGATTCTAATTTAAATGGTTTTTATCTTCTTGATTCCATTTCCCATCATTTACCTTATTTCCAATATATAAAAAATTTAAAAAATAAAAACATTAGATTATAAAGACATAACAAACTGAAATGTCTTTTCATGATAATATATATATATATATATTACTATACCCTAAATGTATTTTCTTAACAATATTCTATTCTCTAATGTTATCAAAACATTTCTATGATACCAAATCTAAAATAATATTAAGCTAAAAAGACATATTTATGTATTCAAAAATAAGGATTGAATTTTATAACATTCCCATGATCATTTAGCAATATATTTTCCTATATTTAAGAAAAAATCTTAAAAATAAAACCCTTAGAAAAAAATTTATCATATAAAATTAATATCCATTATTTATACAAGAAATATTATTAAATTTAAAATCTTATTTCATTTTAAACACCTGAAATTCTTTTAGGATGAATACCCTTAGAGTAAATATAGTACTTAATATAATTATAATTCATCTTTTGGACCTATTATATATAGTTAAAAACATTGGATGAGCATAAAAATATTTGTAAGGGACAAAAATAAAATAAAGGAATCCATTTTTTCATTTTGAAAATCATGAAATATTATAGAAAATTGTCTCTATATATAATTAACCTTGAAAACAATATAAAAATTTACATATATAAGAAAAAAAATTGCATGCTAATGATTTTTTATAAATAATCCCATAATAAAATTTAAAGTAAAATAATAATCATGAGGGTTTCATTTAAAACATGATACTCATTAAAACATTTTTCAGAAAAAATACATTTCACCCTTAATAGGGTCATAAACATTTGTTTAAAAATAAAATCACTAGAATACATTATGAAATAAAATTATCACATTAAATATCTTCTTAAAGCATAGAAAATTCATGTATGTTCCATGAGATATTAGGATCATATCCCTCATACAAGTTGTCTTACAAATGGAATAATATAGTTGATTAATTCCCAAATTTATTCCTTCAAGAAAAAATATTTACCCTATGCATTAGAGAGAGATATCAGGCTCACCCATTTTCATGAAGAATTTCTATGGAAAATAAAGAAATAAATAAAATAAAATCATTAACTTCCATCATAATATATAATAAAATATTATGTTTACCATATATGTATAATCACCTTTAGAAACATTAAAATAAAGGGATTAAAAAAATTAAATTGAAATATATTAAAAACACTTCTTAGAAAAATAAGAAAGTAGTATATTCTTTGAAAAGAAAAAAATTATAGAGTAATATTTTTATGGAATAATGGTCTTGAAAATGTGAAATTTTGTACATGCGACATACATAAAAAATATTTCTTCCAAATTATTTGAAAATAACCAATATAAAAAATGTAAAAAAGATACAAAATATAATGAATGTAAGGAACATAAAATATAGTTCCAAAAATAATTTAAATTATAATTTGATTATAATAATAAAATTATAAATGAATTTTATGAGACATGGATATGGATGAAAGAAATTCAAAAATAAAGTATTAAAATATTTTAAACATGCTTTTAAAGAAAATACCTTAACTGAAGGCTAACTCACCATATATGCAAATTGAGTATTATAAAATTAAGTTATATGTATTATTATTTTCTTCAAATAATTTTTAGGTTTATTCCCTTATTATTACCCATTTTATTTTATTAATTAAAATGAATTATATAGTTACTATATCAATTATGGTCATGTTAGACGTTTTGAGGAAATTTGGTTTATAATGAAAAAAATATTAGAAAGTTGACCATGGTAAAAGGGTTCATTGATCCATTATCTATAGAAAATTTATCGTGGAAAAATATCTTTTTTATATATTATTTATAATGTTATAACTATCACATTTAGAAAATTGGGCTATACCAATGATTTTTAACCATTGGTATATCTTATACCAACTATTGGTCATAATATCATGGGTATAGGCCTATACCAATAGTTTAAAGTAAACCATTGGTATATGACTCAAATATATTCATTTTACCAATGGTTCTAATGAAACTGTTGCAATAGGTCATTAAAAACAGTTTGATAAATCATTGATAAATCCCTATACCAACAGTTTATAAACCACTAGAATGGCCTTTCTTGGAAGTAAGTTATACCAATAGTTTTCAAACCATTGGTATAGACCAGCTATACCTTTCATGGAAGAAAAACCCACCCTTGGCCTATTACCAACATAAATTAGTAAACATTTACAAAAAAATCAATAACCAATATAAAAATAATGGAAACATAAAAAACGAATAAATTAGTTCAACCAAAGATAACAAAAAATAAAACATCACATATATTTATTCACAAAAAATAATCATAATCATGTGTTATAAATATGCGTAAAAATTTTTAAGGATAAATCTTTCTCTAATCATAAGAAATATCATCACCGTTGTCTTCACCGTCAACATCATCCTCTCAATCATCATCGCCATTATCCTCACTATCTCCATCTCCATTTCTATCACCATCACCGTGGATGTTATCATCATAACCAACACTAGAAAAATCACTCAGTGCACCATATGACATATTCATCATTGAAATATATGTAAAATAATACATATCTTGTATAGGTGAAATACACAAGGTTTCCATAAATATCATAAATTCATCGTTGGCCTTTTGATTCTATTTATGCTCCTTCATGACCATTTTTTTGGCCTCTTGTACCTCAGAATGAGCTTGTACTGCCACTAAATGAGTTGTTTCCAACATAATACTACCAGAACTGGCACATTTAGTGATTCAATATCTTTTATGGAAAATAATCGTCCTTATTCAACAACGTAGTCTCATGTGGTATTAATTTCCTAATACCCGATGTAAATGATCTTATGGACCAATGTTGTTAGATTCTTGCTCATAAAGGGACTCCAAAGAACACTATTACACATATAAAAGAAATATTTACTAAAAAAATATATATCAAAAGTTGAAATCACAAAAATAAAAACGTACAATATTATATTGTGTCTATTAATTTACTACGCTTCCATAATTCTTATTTCTACTTGAGAAAAATAGCTCTTATCGAGGCACACATCCTTCAATATTAAAAACCACCATATACAATGAAATTGAATGTAGAAAACCAATTTTCAAAATAAGTTATAAATAATTAAATTTAGAACTAAAATAAAATGGATATATTTTTTGATGAAATATCATTTTTTATAATTATGGATTACTTTTTTCTAGTATGATATGTGTTGTTTAACAAAATAAATTTTATATAATAAATTGTTAAAGTTTAGAATTTTTTTAAATAATTATTTGATAAATTAACATAAAATGAAATTTATGTATTCTTGTTTGTATATATAATTTCCATCCATATAAGGGAATTGTAATTAAGGAGTAATGTAAATGAAATGCCATTATTGAAAAAACATTCAAGATTAAATACATGTATAATGTGATAAAATAGATAGGTGAAATATATTCTAGGGGTGTTCTTCTTTGGTTTTTTCTATGTTTATATGAGTTTATTTAAAGGTTTTTAACATAGGGAAAATAATTATAGCTTAATAATTGTGGATATTGATTAAAGTGTATAGTAAAAATGAATTTTATGTGTGTATTTTTCATTATTTGAAAGTAAATTCCATTTATTCTATTCTTAGTCAGAAAATATTATTTTAATGATTATTTTTACAATTGTGGTGATTCATGGATATTTGGGTCATGTTTAAATAAGAATTTTAATAAATCAAATGATAATTATTTGTATATATTTTTCTATTTATTGTGTATAAAAATTCATAATTAGAACCATGGTTTATGTTAAAATATTTATTTGCATGATCAAATATTTAATTTTTGTTCTGATAAATATTATAAAAGTTATTGTTGTTTGTTTTTATCTATAAAGAAACATTAAAAAAATTTATTTATTTTTTATTTAGTTAAATCATGTTTTTTTTAGTTAGGATGAAAGTATGTACAATACAGATTTTATGTTCTAGGAATATTTACAATCTATTTATTTTGTTGAAGCAAGGATGGTGTGTGTATTTTTCTCATTATGGTTTAGGTAAAAGTAGAATAGGTTTAGTTTATTTTATGTTTTAATTATAGTTATTATTTTATCCCTTAGTGGATTCCTGATATTTGGAAATTAGAGTGTGGATTAGGCTTCTAATATATGTTAGGAATAGTAACATACCTTGAGGTAAGTGGTTGTGAACTTCTTTGATCTTATAATTGAATACTATTGTGTATTATGGTTAATATGATAACTGAATTTAGTTGTTTTCTGATTGTTTTATATGTAATTTTCTAATAATTAAAAGAGGTATGTCCTCACATGATTATATATATATTAATAAAGAGAATAGATGTGGAATTCTATTATGTTTAGCTTAGAATACTGTAGGGAATTAAGTATGACGTGGAATAAAATGACTGGTGTGAATTAATATATAAATTAAGTGGTATAAAATGTTTCATTGTATTTTATTTAATTGAATTTATGTTGTGAAAATTTGATTATATTATATTTAATAATAATTCTAGTGGATTTAAAGGGTAAAATTGATGTAATAATGTTTAAAGGTAGTAAAGTTGTAAATTGTTGAATTAATAACACTAAGTCATATTTATGGCTTGTATTTTTTTGTTTTCATAGTGTAGTTTTTGTGGTTAGTGGTCATTAATGATTGTTATTTTTTTCCTAAATAATCATGGGGCATGTTGAAATGTAACGTGTATTTTTTGTGATGTACATTCATGGTTGGGTTGAATAATTAGCATGTATAGTAGGATTTTAATTAAAACATGAGATCAAGAGTGGTATAGGTGACTAAATCATGAATGCGTTTTAAGGGAGATAATGAGTTATTAAGTGTGCATAAGAAGTGATATAAATAAGGGTTTAATATGGTAATTTCTGTAATAGTCAATGCTGAAAAATATAGAAATGAATCCTATAATCTTCTACAAATTCCATAGGTCCACCATTGAGTTACAAAGATGTTTTTTCAATTATTTTGGGAGTTCATAGACATAATTGATAGGCGTTGATTGAAATTATAAATTTTTTAGGACTATAACTTTTTCCCCTATTGCAGCTCAAATTTTACACTATCAATAGAATCAGATCATTGAACAATATTAACACAAATTCAAGGCCATTTATAGAAAAGATTAAATCTATAGGGCAACATGCATGACAACACTTTCAAAAGTTATCTTATTATTATTTACCTTTAATTCTCTATGATTCAACTGTATGGCTCTAAATAGTTGAAATATGTCATCCAATTCTCTATCTACTTATTATTCATCAATAATAAGGATATGCTTCTCAAGATTAGTATTAGGTTCTCTTTCATTTATTTAAGAGGGTTATTGTTCTCCCATTGTTCACTCTTCTCAGTATTGTAAACAAAAATGATTTATATATGGTGATTATTTTTTATTTTAACCCCTCATCTCAATTTTAAATATCCTTGTAAATTTTTAAATACTCACTTCCTGAGATAATTAAATCACCCCCATCAATATAATGATACTAATATTAAGTAAATGGAAAACATTGGTGTCTTCATCAAAAATAACACATATAAGAAAATTATTTTGGCTTCCATGATTCTTCATTCCCCACTTTTATGCATGAGATTCTCAAAAAATCCTTCACAAAGTATATTTTCCAATTCTTTATTATCTTTAACACAATGAGTATTATAAAAATTATCTTATTTATTTATCTTCTCCTTTTATGTGAGCATATTATATCTTAGTGTTTTACTTAGAAGGCTTGATATTTTTTCAACTTCTCAAAAATAAACATAAACTATTTATAAAAATTAACTCATAAATTTTGTATAAAATATTAATAATTCACAATATGTGGAGTATAGATTATTCTTCTTAACATAAGGCATTCAATAATAAATATGTATAGAATCATCATGAATATATAAAAATCACTCACTTACTAACATGATATTCCTAAACTCACTCATGAAAATACAAACACTCACTCAATTTTTTAAAATTATAATTTAGTAAATTTGGATGGAAAAGTAATGCTTTCCCTCAATAATATATGAATTTTCATGAAAATGAAAAAAATTAATTTTTTCTAAATAACTTATCTCAATTATTATCTCGTTTATATTTATCATTAAGATTATCATCCTCATTCAATATTAATCAAAGAAATATTTAATCATGGATAATAATTTCTTAATGATATTTGAACATGAATTTATCTCTAAAATCATCACATTTACATTTCATTATATTTAAATATTCTTGAAACAAAAAATTTAAATCATTAAAATTGTACTCAAACATTCATATTAATATGATATTCTATTATTTAAGTTAATAATCAACTCTCATAATTTTATAGATTTAATATGAAATCCATTTGGTGTTTGTGATGTTTATAATAATTAAGTACAAATTTATCATAATCATAGTATATTTATTATTTAGAGACTTCTTCTATAAATATGAATTTTTTTTATAATTTTTAATTTTTTTACTTTGGAATGATTCTTATGTAGAAAACATTCATCCTTAAGGAGAAGAAAATATGTTGTAAAAGTTATGGATTCATGTTTACCTAGGTTCAATGGTTCATACATAGAGTACGAATGACATTTATGCACATGAATGATATTCATCCATAAAATTAAGATAACCCTTACAATGTTCAAGAATTAGGAATAAATGAATTGATAATGTTTACACTGAGTAGACTTCATTTGTACACAATATTGTATGATGCTTATACAACATCAAGATGATCCTTACCCAGCTAATACTCTTCCATTGTTCCAAACTCTCAATATTGAAATGATGTTTATACAATTCGAGGACTCATCCTTATATTGAGAAAGGATATAATTCATACCTATTAAGAGATAAATATTATGCAGATATCTAATTTTTAAAATTTCATCTTGAACTCAGAAATATAACATTTCTATTTATTTTTAAACCAAGATACATTATATGATTTCTAATTATCTACAGACTTCTCAAAACATCATCCAAGATCTATTTAGATCAGTATATAATATCCATCACATATATTACACCTTAAGTAATGTCTAATAATTTCACACCACATGAGCTCGCACTTCACTATAAATATTAGATATTTAGTCTTCTTACTAGCTAGATTCTTCTAAATAATCTCCCACATAGGTAAAATCAACTGATAGATTCTTGTTCATCATTCATTAAGAGAGGTTGGTTCTTCCTCAACACAGAAGTAATAGCATAGGTTTTGGTCCCCCTTAGTATGTTTTTTCACATAAAAAAATAATGTTTTTGACTATAATAGAAAAAAGGTATTGTTGCATTTCTAATTCTATGTGTGAAAGATTAAGATTTTAAATTATTTTAAATATTAAAACAAAACACTATGTCATATCATTAAGAAACTCTTTAATATATATTTTATCGTCAATATATTGTAATGTTAATTAATTCATATTTACATAAACATATTTTATATTGAAAAATTATAATGAATCTATATTATTTATAGTTGAATAGATTTTATTTCCATAATTAATTAAATTGAAAAATTATTAATCAGTGCCGTGCCTTATTCCTCTCATGTTCTAGAATCGTAGTTGTCCTGAAAGTGTGTAGGTATTTCATAGAATCCTTGTTTTATTATTTCATTCTAACACTTCCTAAAACAAAATTTTCAATAATATAAAAAATAATATTTATTGAAATCATCATAATTTTCATTCATAAAAATAAAATTTGATTAATACCATAAACTTGGTACACATAAAATGACCAGTCATTTACAGATATTGTGCAACTTGAAACTAATTCTTGATAGGTGTGTCCTCAAAACATTAACACCCAAATGGACCAAAGGCCTTATTTTTTTAATTTTATTATGGATAATCCTCCTTTAAGGGTTGAAGGGGAACCCGTACATGACCCGTAGGCCCACGAAACAAGGCCTGACACAACCCGAAGTCCAATACATGACCCGAATTCCCATAGGCATACCATTCCCATTACATTACACGAAGGCCCAGAGGCATACTATTCCCATTAAATAAAATTAATTTCTTTACACATATTTTCACACAAGAATTATCTTTTACTTCATTTTGAAGGTGTCTCCAGGGGAGTGTCTTGAAGACAATAATGTCAGAGTATTAGACAAGAATAGCCATAAAACTATTAAACTCTCACCCTATCTTTCCAATCATTTGATTATCCTCATTATAATCAATCATCATCTATTTACGGTGGCTTTACACCAAACACATGTGTGTACACTCATTCCACCTATTGAAAGATTCAACTGTGAAAGAGAAAAATCATATATTATGTCAATATATCTTATAATGAAAATAAATTATGGTAAAAAAATTATTATGGTTATAAAAATATACTTGATAAAGGATGATATGTGGGTATTTCTAGATCATTAGGCTTCGACGTATCGTATTCCTATAAAATAGAATTTGGATCTAATGTTTTCCCATCAGGATTAAAATGTGTTATAGTAATAAATGAATGATCATGAATGTTAAATCCCAGGGAAAAGTAATTATAAGGTAAATAAGTTAGTGTTAATATTTGTTGAAAAGTATATTAAAGATAGGGATTAGGATGAATCATCAGATAAGGGAAAGAACGATGAGGATGGCCATATGCAAATGGTGGTGAAAATATTGGTGGCCTAAATATCTCGAGTACCTCTAGGGAAAATGTGGGATAATAACATGCGCTAGATGGTATATTTGATGAAAGGATATGGCATGATCAGGTATGAAGGGTGGTGAGCCTAGCTCTAGTTGTTGAGTCAAAACATGTTTCGAATTTCCCATTGATCTTTTTGTTTTGGAAATCACAAATTAATTTTTTTCATGTAAGTTGTTTTACAATGTAACCAGATATATTGTTTTACAATCGAAATCACATATTTCATAATAACATGTATTGTTTTACAATTATAACCACATGCATCGTAATCATTTTATGTATTGTATCATAACCATGTGTATCCTAACCAGGTTATGTATTGTATCGTAACCATGTGTATCATAACCAGGTTATGTATTGTATCTTAAGCATGTGTGTCATAACTAGGTTATGTAATGTATCGTAACCATGTGTATCATAACTAGGTTATGTATTGTATCATAACCACATGCATCGTAATTAGGTTAAGTATTTTATTGTAATCATGCATCGTAACAAGGTCATGTATTGTATTTATGTTATGCATCATAACCACATGAATTGTAACTACATGAATCCTAACCACATGTATCCTAACCATCATATAAATCGTAACCATATCGTGCATCATAACCATGATATAAACTATAACCATGATATGCATCTTTTTCATGTGAAGCATTGTAACCGTGTATTGTATTGTAACTATTATATGCATCATAATCAAGACATGAATTGTGACTATATTATTATTTGTACTCATGTAATGTATTTAATTCATGTATTAACTTCATTACCAATTACATTTTTTTCATACTCATTGTTTCATACTTTTTAAATTACTATTTTATAACTAAAATGATGTCATTGGGTTAGTAATACACTAAATAAAATGATGTCATGTATTCTGTTTGTTTTGACCGTTGTAATTCCAGGAGTCTAAGTCCCTCTGATTTTTTTGGAGAAATATGACCATTGGAGGAAATATGGTCATTGGAACATGAGTCCTACAAATAGGAGGTCATTTGAACCAAACAGTACAACTTTTTCTTATAACATGTTCTAGAGAGAGATAGTGTGTCTTATCTCTTGCATTGTGTGAAAGCCTTGAATATACCAAAAGTGAATGACTTGTTCCAAGATCTTGTATTTATATAAGTCATGTGTTTCTACATTGTGTGTTAGGTCATTGTGATAACAATGGAGGGATTCTGAGGATAGTAATACTTGTTTTCGATCATCGTATTGAGGGCTTTCAAGTGTTTGAAAGAGAGAGGTATTGATTACCTTCTTAATCGATGCCTTATGGGGATAGGAAGACATTCATGCCAATCATTGTATCGAAGTCTTACCAAGGTGGTGGTAATACATTCCTTTTATCCTAGGTGAAAGGATACCCTACTCTTTGGGATAAAATAATTGTAATATCTTTTCATTTATGCTACTATTTTTAATATAAATAGAATCACATTTTTCTTCTTTCTATTAATATTCTTTTACTATTTTAATTGTTTTAATTACGATTCATTCATTACATATTTTATTAATATATTCTATAAGATGTATGGAAGAATCACTTACATTTGTATTACTGTGATCATTGTATTCAGTTCAAATACAATTTTTTTCATTACTTGTGGAATTACATCATATCATATCCATCGGATCTAAGACCCATATGTTCATTTGTTTTGGTTGTGAATTTTATTAGTTTAGTAGCTATTAATCTAAGATCATTCTTAAGTGTTTAAATACAATGTTTTTAAACCTACAATTTAACCCTCCTCTTTTATTGTACCATCTCATATACATATACATCTATATTATGATCAAAAATTGGTATCATAGGAGGTTTCCACTATTTTATATTACCTGTTTTATTTATTTCTATAAGAAAATTTTATTTCTATTATAAATATTTATTTATAACCACTTACTACACAAACATGTGGAGTGAATTAATATTGTTTTTATAAGATGGAAGAAATGAATTTTGAATCAATTGATATTCTAAACCCTACTAGACCACCTATTTTTTATATGAATGATTATGAATATTGGAGAGATCGAATGAAGAATTTTGTTATTAATACTGGAGTGAAAAAAAATTTCATGCTTACTAGAGATTAAAATATACCAGACAAGGAAGTCAAAATCTTCACCATCCAAGAGAAATTAGAATATCAACTAAATTATAAGGTACACAATATTTTGTTGTGTTCTATGACCAGAAAAATATATGGTAAGATATTTTCATGTGAAGAATACAGTTTTATTTAGAAGAAATTGTTAGTCATAAACTTTGGTACATCTGAAGTTATAGAAACAATAATATCCATGCTCCGAGTAGAATATCATTGGTTTGTTTTTCCTTATCGAGAACCAATACTCAAGATTCGACAAAGATTTATAACCTTTACCAATAGTAATCAATCCATGGGAGAAAAGGGTCTTGATGATGAAGTTTTTGTGGAAATTATAATTGATATAATTCCAAATGAGAGGGAATAAAAAAAGGAAAGTTGTTGATGGGAGCATAAAAGATACTCAAATCACTCTTGATGAATTATATGGTACTCTCTTATAGCACAAGACTAGAATGAAAATAAATGGTTATTTAAACAAGAAAAATAATGTAAATGGAAGTGTAGCTTTTACTACAACATCTAAAGACAAGAAAACAGAAAGGGTAATAAGATCCAAAGCTAAGAAATTTGTTGTTATATTAGAATCAAGTGAGAGTGATCACTCAGAGAATGAGTTATCTAATCTTCCTAGAAGGATGAACAAGATTTTTGGAATGAAGGACTTTCAGTATAGATTCAGAAAGAAATATAGAAAGGAAAAAATAAATAATAATAAGTAACTTGTTATTAATGTAAAAGAGCGAGTCATATTAGACCATATTATCCTTTTCCAAAGAGAAAATACAAGAAGGATAAACATTCTAAAAGAAATAAGAAAAATCATTACAAGTAAAAGAATAAGAAAGTCTTGAAAGCAAATAATACTTGGAGTGAAAGTGGTGTTGATTCATTAGATGAATATTTAAAATATGAATATTCTATTCAGATGAATATAGGAATCATATCTATACAACCTATTGAAAACCATCATTTCATGGCCAAGGTACACAATGCAGAATCTCTCACAACTGTATCTTTAAATTCCAATTACTATGATGAGATGTTTTCTTATACATCAGAAGAAGAATCTTCCTCAGATTAGGAAAATATTCATTCTTTTGAAGAAGTATCTAGATTTTCTAAATTACTTGATAATAAAAATTCCAAACTCAAGAAAAAGCATGATAATGAAAATTCTAGAATATATATTCTTACAAAATAAGTATCAGATCATTAAAAATATCTTGATAAGAAAAACTTAACTGAGGAAGTAAATTCTGATAAGGATAAACTTTTAAAGGACTTTTCACAACTTGTTTTAAAGAAAAATATTTTTGAAACAAAAAAAAAATCCAAAACAATTTCTTGTGAGAATGATAATTTAGTCATTAGACTAAAATCAGGAATATTTTCTCTTAAGAAAAATTTATCAAATTTCACTACTAGAAGGGAAGAATTTGAAAAAATGTATTCTAAAATTATTTCTCTAAGGAATAGTTCATAAATTTGTTATACTCATTCAAAAGTTATTTTTAGTTATAACCATTTTATTCCCCAATGTTCCCCATTCTACACCAAATGTCAATGTGGGGAGATTGGGAACGAAATTTTTCTATTAAAAAACACAATCATTAAGATTTCATAAGTCTCATTTATGAAAACAAATTTGGATTCCTAAAATTATTTTATTTAACATTTATAGATCCAAACAAGTTTGAATTCTGAAAAACAAATTGTTTCTTTTTCAAGAAAAAATTTGTACCAACATTAAGAACATTTGGTACATAGATAGTGGTTGTTCTCAATGTATGACTAGAAATAAATATTTCATTGAAATGGTTATTGAAATTAGAGTTGGAAGAGTGACCTTCAGTTATAATTAGGGAAATATCATTGGTATAGGTAATATTGTTCTTTTAGGAAATGTTTTAATTTGAAATGTTTTGTTTGTAAAAGGCCTTAAGCACAACCTTATATGCATAAGTAAATTATGTGATCAAGGGTACCTTGTGAATTTTAGGGATGATAAATGTTTAGTTTACAATTCTAAGGATTTATGAATTTTTTCTTCCCATAGGCATGATAATGTTTACAAACCTAACATAGAATATCTTAGAAGCCAAGACTTACCTTGCTTAAGTGAAATGGAAGAATAATCTTGGTTGTGGCATAGAAGGTTAGGACACTGTAACCTTATGAACCTTTGTAAAATATCAAAGAAAAGAGTTTTTAAGGATCTAACAGATCTATAGTATGATTGTTCAAAAAAATTTGAACCTTGTCAATATGAAAAGCAACATAAAACTAGATTTAAAACAATTAACGAAGCTTCAACTTCTAATTCATTACAGTTAGTGAAAATGGAACTTTTAGTTCCTACACAAACTATATGTATTGGAGGAAAATACTATATATTTTTTTTGGTTGATGACTACACTATATTTAGATGGTTCTGTCTTCTAGAAAATAAATCTAAAACCTTTTTCAATTTAAAAACATTTAGAGCCCTAGTTAAAAATGAGAAAAACCTACTACTGATAACTATTCGTAGCGATCATGGTGGAGAATTTCAAAATTTGGATTATGAAACTATTTGTAGTAAGAAAGGTATTACTCACAACTTTTTATCTCCAAGAACACGTCAGAAAAATAGTGTTATTGAAAGAATAAATCATATTATTCAGGAAATGAAATGAACCATGTTGATTGAATACTCAATTGCTACGCATTTCTATGATGAATATGTTAATACTGCATGATATACTACAAATCACGTTTTTACTAGAACTTTTCTTAATAAAACACCTTATTAATTATGGACTGGCCGAAAACCTAAAGTTTTATAGTTTAGAGTATTTGGATTCAAAGTATTCATATTGAACACACAAGATAATATTCATAAATTTGCACCCAAATCCGATGATGGAATCTTTCTAGGTTATTCCACTACTTCTAAGGTTTATAGATTTTTCAATAAAAACTGTTGTACTATTGAAGAAACAGTGAATCTTAAATTTGATGAAACTGAACCCTTTTTTTATACAATCTTTACCTACATCATCATATGTGTTTTCACAATCTTATTATTAACCCTTGATTGAAAACACTTTTGAAACGGGAAATACTCAAGAAAATGTTTCTAAAAATTTATCCCCGAAGACATTCTTCCTTATGTTTATGAACATGTTTTACAAAACCCAAATCAATTGTTTCTTAGGAATCATCCCAGTGATAATATCATTGGCGATGTAAATCAACCAATAAGGACTAGAAATTTCTTTAGAAATGAAATAGAACGTCTTTCTTTTCTATCTCAATTTAAACCTAAAACTTTGAATGAGGCCTTAGGTGATGAATATTGTCTTAGAAAAATGAAATATGAACTAAATTAATTTTAAAAGAATCAAGTATGGACCTTTGTTTAAATACCTAATGAAACAACTCTATTTGGTGTAAATGGGTTTTCAGAAACAAATGTGATGAAAAGGGAGTCATTGTAAGAAGTAAATCAAGACTTGTTGCTAAAGGATATGATCAACAGTATGGAATTGACTATGATGAAACTTTTTATTCGGTATATATACTTGAATCTATTCATATTCTATTAGCCTTTTCATCATACTTCAATTTCAAACTTTTTCAAATGAATGTAAAATGTTCTTTTCCTAATGGTTTTGTACAGGAAGAAGTTTTTTTAGAACAAGTTCTTTTTTTTGTAGATCCAAAACATAATGATCATTTTTTAAAACTTACTAAAGATTTATGAGGCCTTAAACAATCCCCTGGAGATTGGTATGATAGCCTCACAAGATTTCTTTAACAAAACAATTATGCAAAAGGTACTGTAGATCCAACTTTTTTATAAATATGGAAAACAAAAAAAAGTGGATTGTTCACATCTATGTTGATGACATTAAATTTGGATCAACTCAGAAATCTATGACTGAATATTTTGAGAATCTAATGAAATATATGTTTTAAATGTGTATGATGGGTAAGTTAACATTATTTTTAGGTTTTCAAATTTCTCAAAAATCAGAAGGAACCAATATATCCCAACATAAGTATATCAAAGACTTACTTAAAAAATATGGATATGACAACACTAAAAGTATAATTACTCCAATCAGTACCTTAAATACACTTGATCTTGATGATGCTGGGAGACCAATAGATTAAACATTTTTTAGAGGTATGATATGAGGTTTGTTATACTTAATAGCTAGTCATCCAAACTTAATGTTTTTAGTATGCTTATGTGAAAGGTATCAATATAATCCAAAAGAATATCATTTAAAAGCAGTCACTACAAGAAATACAATATATATCAATGGTTTCAAACCATTGCTATAGGCATCAAAACCGTTGGTATACTATATAACAACGGTTCAGCAAACTGTTGGCTAGTAAGCCGTTGAAACAAGAAAATACCAACATTTTTACTCTAACCATTGGTATATGGCACTGTAACCTTCAGTATGCCAACGGTTTTATAGAAAATGTTGGTATATATTTATACCAATAGTTGATAAGTCATTAGGATATATGTATTACACATAGTTTACCAACTGTTTCATAACCGTTGGTATATAGTATTACCAACGGTTCCTTAAAACCATTGGTAAAAATATTCTGGAAATACACTATACCAATGGTTTTAAACCATTGGTATAGTGTATTACCAATGTTTTATTCAAACTATTGGTAAAAATATTCTCCAATACACTTTACCAATGGTTTTAAACCCTTGGTATAGTGTATTACTAGAAACTAGCACAGCAACCACCCATCCCCTCCATTGCATACACCTTCAAACACACCTACAAAGAACACTTAAAGTGGAATAAAAAAACACATACAATAGAACATAAAAAATAGAAAACTCTTCCAACCACAACCTAGTTTTCCCCATTTCATTATTCACATGACAACCACTCTTCCAACTAACCCATTTCAATTTCTTTGGTGCAGGCAGCTCATAATGGTGAGACGACACTCACATTTCAGAGAGCCCATGATAGTCAGAGTTACATACACCATTAACATAATTAACACATAATTCATAAGGTATTTAGAGAAATTATACACACACAGCAAGTATACCCATACACCATTAACACATAATTCATAAGTGAATTAAATACATAAAGCGTTAAATTCAGAATTCAGGGGGTTGGGGGCTATTCAAGGGTTTGGGGTGGCTTTCCAAGGGGGGTAGAGGGTGTCCAGAGGGGTGAGGGTGTCCGGTAGGATGGGGGTGTCCAGGGTGGGGTGGTGTCCAGGGGGGTGGGGGTGTCCAGGGGTGGGGGGCTTTCCAGGGGGTGGGGTGGTGTCTAGGGGGTGTACAGGGGTTGGGGTGGAGTCCATGGGGTGGGGGAAGTCTAGGGGGTTAGGGGTTTTTCCAAGGGGGGTGGGGTGGTGTCCACGGGGGTGGGGTGGTTGTTCATGGGGGTGGGGGTGTCCAGGGGTGGGGGTCTCTAGGTGGTGGGGTGGTGTCTAAAAGGGGTGGGGGCTATCCAGGGGGTTGGGGGTGTCCGGGGGGGCTGTCTAGGGGGGTTTTCCATGGGGTGTCTAGGGGGTAGGTGGTTTTCCAGGGGTGGGGTGTCTAGGGGGTGGGGGTGGGGGTGTCTAGGGGGTGGGGGTGTCCATGGGGTGGGGTGGTGTCCAGGGGTGGGGCACGGTCCAGGGGTTGGGGGTTGTCCAAGGGGTGTGGGTGGTGTCCAGGGGTGGGGAGTGGATGTCCATGGGGTGGGGGTTTCCAGGTTGTGGGGTGGTGTCTAGGAGGGTTGGGGGCCATCCAGGGGGTTGTAGGATATATAGGGGGTAGGGGGTGTCCATGGGGGTGGGGGTGTCCAGGGGGTGAGGGAGGTCTAGGGGGGTTGGAGGGGCTATCTAAGGGGGGTGGGGCTGTCCAGGTGGGTGGGGGACTGTCCCTGGGGGTGGGGTGTCTAGGGGGTGGGTGTTTCCAGGTGGTGGGGTGGTGTCTAAGAGGGTTGGGGTTGTAATGGATTTAATGGAATAAATATCATGGATTTAAAAATCATTGGTATTTTTAAAATGGTTTTGGAATAGTGTTTATTTCAATGGTATGTGTTTCTTTAGGAGAAAATGAATGCTTTTGGTGTGTATAGTTAGAAGGGGGATTTGGTTATTAGGAAAAGGATTACATTTTTATTGTGGGACAAAAATAATATATGATTTGTGAAATGGAACCTTAAAAGTGAATTTTATAAACTATTGGGGAGTTTTTAATAGAAATAAGTCTCTATTATGTGATTTTGAAATGATTTTATGAAGAATTATTTATGATGTATCTTTATGGATTTGTGATTTTGTGTCCCTTGTTTTAGAACATCAGATTATTTTACTAATGGTTTTTTTAATAATTCCTTAGAATGTTAGCACTATTAATGAATCCAAAATTCCATAAGGGGATATCTCTAGTAGTCATTTTTGTGTCTTGGTCTCAACTAAAACTCTTGTGGAAGTGGATTAACCTTGTTCTTTTTAGATCATTTATTATGCATGGAGTTTCTAAAATACCACCCACTATTTTATATTGATGATCAAGGATCCCAAGAGGAAACCAAGTGTGTATCTATGATTAATGGGATCTTCGAGTTGTTAGAGACCCTATAATCCATGGGGTGGGGGCTGTCTAGGGGGTGGGGGCTGTCCAGGGGTGGGGGGCTTTCAACGGGGGTGGTGGGGCTGTTTTAGGGGGGTAGGTGTGTCTAGGGGGTGGGTGGAGCTTTCCAAGTGGGTGGGGCTGTCTAGGGGGGGTATAGGGTGTCTAGGGGGTGGGTGGGGCAGTTCAGGGGGTAGGGGTGCCCAGGGGGTGGGAGGGATGTCCATGGGGGGGTAGGGGTGTCCAAGGGGGTGGGCAGGCTGTCCACGGGGGTGGAGGGGCTTTCCACGGGGGGGGGGGAGGGGGTTTCCAGTGGGGTGGGCGGACTATCCACGGGGGGATGGGGTGGTCTGGCTATCCACGGGGGTAGCGGTGGTGTCAAGGGGGATAAAGGGTGTCCAGGTTGTGGGCGGGCTGTGCACGAGGGTGAGTAGATTATCCATGGGGGTGGGGGGCTGTCCAGGGGGGTACAGGGTTTCCAAGGGGTGGGAGGGATGTCCATAAGGGTGGTGGGGAAATTCAGTGGGGGTAATGGTGTCCAAAAGGGTGGGTGGGTTGTCCACTGGGGGGTGGGGGCTGTCCACGGGGGAAGGGGCTATCTGGGGGGTAAGGGGCTGTCATGGGGGTGTACGGGTTATCCACGGGGGTGGAAGGGCTATCCAGAGGTGTATGGGATGTCGAAGGGAGTGGGCGGGCTGGCCACGGGGGTGGGCGGGCTGTTTGCGGGGGTGGGGGCTGTTTAGGGGCATGGGGTGTTCAGGGGGTGGGAGGGGCTGTCTAGGGGGTACGGGGTGTCCAGGGGGAGGGAAGGTTGTCCACGGGGGGGTGGGGTTGTCTAGGGAGTATGGGGAGTACGGGGGGAGATTTCGGGGGTACAGGGTGTCTCCGGGGGGTGTTACTGGGGTGGCGGGGTTGTTTAGGGGGTACGAGGTGTCCGAGGGGGTGGGTGGTCTGTCCATGGGGGGTGGGCGGGCTTTCCATGGGGGTGGGGGTTGTCCAAGGGGGAACTTGGTGTTTAGGGGGGTGGGCGGGGCTGTCCTGGGGGTACGGAGTGTTTAGGGTGTGGGCAGGCTGTCCACGGGGGGTGACGGGGCTGTCCAAGGGGGTATGGGGTGTCCAGGGGGTGGGTGGGTTGTCACGAGGGTGAGGGGTCTTTCCATGGGGAGACGGGTTGTCCAGGGGGCACAGTGTGTCCAAGGGGGGTGGTCGGGCCGTCCACGTGGGTGGGGCCTGTCTATGGTGGGAGGGGTTGTCAAGGGGGTGGGCAGGGATGTCTAGGGGTGGGGCTTTCTAAGGGGGACGAGGTGTTCAGAGGTGTGGGAGGGGGCTATATAGGGGGGTACGGGGTGTCCCAGGGGTGTGGACAGGCTGTCCACGGGGGTGGCGGGGCTGTCCAGGGGGTACGGGGTATCCAGGGGGTGGGTGGGTTGTCTAAGGGGGTGGGGGTTGTCCATGGGGGGAGGGGCTATCCAGGGGGTAGGCGGGCTGTCCACGGGGCTGGAGGGGGTTGTCCCGGGGGGTCGGGGGTGTCCAGGGGGTAGGGGTGTCAGGGTGGTGGATGGGCTATCCACAGGGGTGGGGGGCTATCCACGGGGGTGGGTGGGCTATCCACAGGGGTGGGGGAGGGGCTGTCCAGGGGGTGGGTGAGTAGTCCATCAGGGTGGCGGGCTATCCACGGGGGGAGGGGCTTTCCGCGAAGGTGGGTGGGCTGTCCACGGGGGTGGCTGGCTGTCCACAGGGGTGGCGGGGCTGTGCAGGGGTTTCAGGGTGTCTAGGGGAGTGGGTGGGCTGTGCACCAGGGTGGGAGGGCAATCCACGGTGGCAGGGGCTGTCTGGGGGGTATGGGGTGTCCAAGGGGTGGGTGGGCTCTCCATGATGGTGGCAAGGCTGTCTAGGGGGGGTACATGGTGTCTAGGGGGTGAGCGGGCTGTCCACGGGTGTGGGGGGCTGTCTAGGGTAGGGGTGAATTAGTCATAGAAAATCATCAAGTCACATTTTATTATTTATAGATAAAAAATAAATATAATGTGACCAACCTAATCACACATATATTCAGGCACAACAAATTAATAAACATCAATGGTCAGTAATATCAGTAAAAAATGTAACGGATCAATCTGTCCCTCGTCACCATCACTATCATCACAGTCATCATCATCCTCACCCTCGTCCTCATCGTTGTCTCCATCATCATCCACACCCTCCTCAACACCATCCTCCGAGCCCTCATACTCAGCCTCGGCCTCCTCATCACCCACCTCCTCGACCTCTCCCTCCTCCTCGCCCTCCTCCTCCACCTCAGCCTCCTCCTCTCCCTCCTCCTCCTTCAGCTCGGCCTCCTCATCATCATCATCTCAACCACCACCTGAACTGCCACCTAGTGCAGCATATATATAACGGATCGATGACATGTATTCATCACAAGTTGTTTTGGCCTCTGGTGGAAGTGTGGGACGTAAAACATCCATCAGTTTCATAAATACAGTGTTCGCCCAAGAATACGGTTATGTCGTCTCTGTTTCCCTTTTTTCAGCTTGTTCTTCCTATGCCTTAACCTACTATAACTTAGTGGAACTACAAATCATACATGAGGAGGGCCAATACCTCTTTGGAATTATACTCTTCCTAGGTCGGTACCATACTCTACCAGGGTACTCATATACCAACACCTGATGTAAGTGATCATTTGGCCCAAAATTTTCAGGTTCCTAGGAATCAAGGGACTCTAAAGCATCTTATTACAAATATAAATAGATTATTAATTTACAAAATAGAGATTAAAATTTTAAATCTACAAAGTAAAACTTTCAATATGTTGCTGAGTCAGTTCATTAACCGCACTTCCATCTTTCTTCCTTCTACTTGAGCAAAACAGTTTTTCTCAAGGAACACATCCTTCTATATTCAATTTATGCCTCTATAATGACATTGAATATTTGAAACCATAATTAAAAATAATATAAAAATAATTAATTGCATAACTAAAATTATATAGCAACTTCAGCAATCAAATAAATTATGGAGAAAGAAATAGAAAGTGAAATTTGTAAAGAAAAATTATAAACTGTCATACCCGCTGCCTCTCATGATCTAGCATCATAGTACATCAAAATGTGTAGATTTAATTTTTAGAAAAAATGTTTTTTTATTTCTTCCAGATGAATCCTAAATAAAATTCAATAATTATTATTAATGAAAAACATGAAAATTTTCATTTAAATACCTCTAATGAGATAAATACATTAAATTGGCTAGTCGTCCAATGAGTAATCATCGTTCGATAATGTTCTAACGGACAATAATCCACGATAGGGGCCACCTCTAACTTTGTTCCCACTCTAGCACACTATCCAATGTATAACTCATTCTTATAAGTTCTCTAAAGCTCGCCTAAATCCTTTAGACGTGCTGGTCGTTCACCCTCACCATCGGGAAAATTAAACCGTAGATGACACCAAAATATTAATTCATATAAATACAAAAAATAATATATGGCATTAAATACAACATATATTTTTACCCATATCTCTGCCCATGCTTTATCCATGACTTTATCTGGCAGTTTTCTCCATTAGAGTGGGCTGATAGGAATGATGTCGGGGTATTTGGAAAGCATCGCCAAAAAACTTCGACATTGCTGCCTTGATTTTTCAATCATTTGACTATATTCATTGTATTCCACCATCAACTACGTGCAGTGGTTCCACACTGCACGCATGCGTGTATTCCCCCACCCCCACCTCCTATCAGTAGATGTATCTGTTATAAAATAAAAACAAATATTTTATCAATACATGTTATAATGAAAATAAATAATGGTGTAAATTTTTTTTAGCTTTGTATATGTATACATGCGGTAGTCTGATCAATGGTGTCGCTGGATCCGCAGAGACTGAAGTAACACCTTGTACTGATGGAGTGGGTCCGAATGTATGCTCCCTAGGGATAGACTCTGGCAGAGCTGGAGTCGAAGTAGATGGAATATAAAAGCCTAGAGAGAAGGAAGCATAAGTGAAAGAAGATGACAGGGATTGTTGGCCAAATGATGGGTGGGGAGTGGAAATCATCATCAAATATGGCACAGATGGGTGATGAGGCTCAGATGTAAAGGGTGATGAAAACATGGGAGGCCTAAATATCACTTTTTTCCATAATGACACATCAGGATCAGAATGTGGGATGGGTTTTATGTTAGTGGGAGGGGCAGGGTCTAATCGGGTACACTGACCAGATCATCTAACTCTCGTACCACCCCCTTATAAGAACACCACGAGTACTGGGACCACTACTAGGTTTCTCATTAAATAATTGTCACCTAATAGATGGATCCTGCAAAAAAAATTAAAAAAAAATAATCACATGGCATTATATATTATTTAAATATATATATTTGAAATAAAATAATCACTGTAGGGACTAGTGGTGGAATGGCCAGCTCAGTCATGCGATGATTGTTTTCCATAATCAGTTTTCATTTCCTCTCTTCAATTGGTTTCATTTCCTGCATTTGAAAACAAATATGGAAGTAAATAGAAAAGGATAACTAATGTGTAACCCAAAAAACAAAATAAATTAGAGAGAATAGGGGGATTCATGGAACATTGATTCTACCACATTCATAAGGGGTAAAGTAGTTGTCAAAATTAAGGAAAATTTTAATTTCTTTAGCCCAGGTAGATGATGAAGGTTTCAATACATATTTTGCAAAATAATATAAACCGTTGTGTTCATTACCTAGTAAAATGTTAAAGAGGTGTCTTAGAGTTATGAAAATTTTATACAAATCACAGTTGAAGCAGTGAAATGTTCACCAAGTTATAAATTTTGGTTTCATAGGTTTGTATACAGTTCAATTCCAAAATAGATAATGCAATTCAAATAAAATTGAAACCAATAAACATTGAAAATTCACACAATGGTCAAGTTGGATAAAACATATATTTAATCAATATTAAATCAATTTGAATAGTACCAACCTTAACATCCTCAGTCTAGGTAAACCAAAAGAATTGAGAACATGAATGAATGATTTTATATATTTCCCTCCACAACTTTAGTTTCATAGTCAACTCTAAAAATTGATCTATTGGAGTCATCAAAATTAATAAATGGATCATTTCTAATGGCAGTAGGGATGGTGTCAATTCCATTATCACCATCATCAAAAATATTTCTTGGAATTACATCAATAATGACACCAAATTCAGGTTGAATATGGTCTTTGACATAAAAAACTTGTTTCTCCATTGATGCTAATACATATGGTTCATCGGTAGCAAGAGTGCGAGTCATATCAATTATGTGAAATCCATAATCATCAATAAATGTGCCCCGCCTCGTCATCAAATTAAACCACTAGCATTTCATCATTGTGACTCGTCCAAGAGAATAATAATCCAATATTATTATTTTTTCAACAACTCCATAATAACCTACATTTTCAAATCGCGGTCTTCTATCTGATTCACTTTCATAGCAGTCTGTTTAGTAGTAACCATAACACCATCATGTTGTGTTATCATGTTCTTTGCTCGTTCAGTGATAATAAATATATACCCATTGATAATAATCAATTTACAGTCACGAACCACGGAATTAGGACCAAAATCCAAAGCTCTTATTTCCTCATAGACAGATTCAGCAGGAAAACTCAATACCTCAAATATAAATCAATATTAAAATTAATTAATTATTGTTTTAATTATTTTAAACATTTATAATATTACCTTCAATTTTAACCAAGAAGAAAACTCTTTACTATGAAAAGTCCCCCTTCTTATCAAAGATAAAGAACGATGATTTCTATTTATCATTACTTTATGTTCCCTATAGATAAAAATAGTTATAGTTTAAAATATATATATATATATATATAAGATATACATATTCAATTTACTTACAAGATGTAGTCATTGAATAATTCACAGTTGAACAAAACTGTGCAATGTGTCATCTCCCGCTCTTCAAGGATTAATGTCATCAATGTATATGATCCTGTACTTCATCCTGTTTGAGGAAGTGATGGAAAACTGGGATCAATTTTCTCATACTGTTCTTCTTCATTTCTCATTGGTCTGTTCATTCTTTTAGTAATATCAGACAAATACATAAAGGATAATTCCATACATTCTTGATCCAATTAACTGTTCATGATAGAACCTTCAGGATGATTCCTGTTATGGATATAAGACTTTCATATGTACATATTTTATTTAGTTGGATACATCCAAAAAAAATAAATAGGTGCTCCGATAAGTATTTCAGTTAGAATATGGACAGTTAGATACAGAATGCATGTGAAAAATGATAAAGGAAAAATTTTCTCTAACTCACAAAAAATTAATGGGGCATCTGCCAACATTTTTTGTAAGAAAGACTTGGACAACATATTAGTACAAAGATCTATAATGAAATGGAACAACCGAATAACATCCACCCTTACATTATTGGGAAAAAGATGATGAATTTCTATTAGAATCAACTCATGTAGAAGGATGTGATAATCATGATTCCTCAATGATTTTAGCTTCAAATCTCTTCTGTTGACCTGTTTAGATATGTTTCTTGAATAGCCATCCGGAACTTTAATAGTCTCTAGTACTTCTAGAAATTTCTTTTTTTCTGTAGGTGTCATCTCATAAAAAGCACATGGAACTTGCCATTTATTTTCACTAATATGCACAGAATTCAATTCTGGTATGATGACCCAATCCACCAAGTCATGTGAGACCATAAATCATCTTTTGTATTTACGTTAACATTTAGAATAATCGAAAGAAACATTTCACATATATTTTTTTCAATGTGCATTACATCTAATAAATGACATAACAAATTGGATGACCAATAAGGAAAATAAAAGAAGATACTTCTCTTCTTTTAACTGTAACTGGTTTTAGTGGAAACATTCTTTCTCTTTCCAGATTTCATTTGACCCTTACCGAATGAAAAACTAAAATATTTAAATTCATTAATCATATTAGTTCCAAACATACGCTGAGGTGGATCATCGATCTCCATGGTAATTGTAAACTCTTCGATGATTATTTCTATATGGATGGTCCATTGGCAAGAATCGTCATTGTCCCATAAGACTGAAACTACAACGATGTTTCATTCTTCTGGATCATGTATTCTTCATACAAATAGGACATGATAGTTTTCCCTTCATGCTCCATCCAGACATCATTGCATAAGCAGAAAAATCATTGATTGTCCACATAAGCACAACATGCATCTGAAATATATCTTTCTAACATGCATTGTATGTGCACACACCCACATCCCAAAAAAGTTTCAAATATTTTATTAAAGGTTGCATGTATATGTATATATCATTGTCAGGATCATAAGGTCTGGATATGATTATACTCATGAAACTGAAAGGTTTTTTCATACACAACCATGGGGGGAAGATTACAAATGTGTATAAAAACCGGCCTTGTGTTGTGCGATGTAAGAAACTTCCAAACAGATTAAAACCATCACATGAAAGACCCAACCTCACATTATGTATGTCAGCTACAAAATCAAGATATCAAGAATCAAATCTCTACCATGGAAATCCTTCTCTAGGGTGAACCAAATCACCATTAGTCTTCTTTCTCTCAGTATCATGACATCTCATTTTTATTGATATTTCATCAGACATAAAAAGATTATGGAGTCTAGGGATCAATGGAAAGTGCCAAGTTACTTTCTCTAGAACATGGGATGGTGTTCCATTAGCTTTTGGCTTCCAGCGGGATGTGCGACATTTTATGCAATTATTTCATTTAGCAGTTTCGTCCTAGAATAAACTGTAATATTTCGAGCAAGCATGAATTTTGTTTCTTGAAAATCCAAGTTCCTCAACTAACTTCCATTCCAAATAGTGGTTTGAGGGAATATATGCATCATCTGAAAGTAAGTCCTTCTAGAAGGTAAGAATTTGATCAATGGAAGTATTAGAAATCCCATACATTTTTTCCCATGAAACAATCGGATTAAAAATTCCATCTTTTTTATTTTACCAAATTGTCAATATACTGGAGTTGTGGAAGCATCATTAAATTTTTTCATCCAGACAATATCATCGTTTTCATTAAACGCATCATGTCTGGTCATATCAAAATCTTCTTGGGTTGGAATCATTTCTTTTTCATGATGATGAATAAACATAAATCGGTCATATAAAAAATTCTTCAATCTATTCCTCTCATTTGGATCATCAGGAATTTGAGATTTAATTTTCTACCCATTGTGATACCAAACAGATTATTTTATTGAAAACCATATTGGGTTATGTGGTAACTGACTTATTCACGGATCAACCAAGGTATTCCAACACAATTATAACCGAGGAAGTGTATGTGACCACTATCTGAAGCATTGTGAAATGAAAATCTAAAAATATCTCCAAATTGTTTTGAAAATCGCTTGAGATCCAATTGGTTTCATATATCCAACTTCTATCCATTCTGTAAAAAAAAATTATAAGTTATTTCTTAAAAATCAATTAAATAATATTGATGTTTCATAGAAAATATATTTAAGTAAACAAGAATTGTTCCCTTTATATGAAACCATAACAGACACACTACTCTATATGAGAATCATAATATTAAAAAAATACTATATTTATATCAAAATATATTTTAAGAACTATATATGAGTGTACAAGATCATGTACACATGTGGAGGAGAAATATACAGGAGTTGAATAAATTTTATATTGAAAAAATTTAATATTTTAGAAGATTATTTATGTGATCACATACACTGCCCAAGTTGGTGGGGGTGTCGCGGGGTGGGGGTGTCCAGGGGGTGGGGAATTGTACTGGGGGATGGGAGGATTTCCATGAGGGTCAGGGGTGTCCAGGAGGTGGGCAGGATATCCACGGGGGTGGCGAGGCTATCCATAGGGGTGGAGGGGATGTCCAAGGGGTAGGGGTGTCCAGGGGTGGGCGGGTTGTCCATGGGGGTGGGGGATGTCCAGGGGGTACGGGGTGTCCAGGAGGGTGGGGTTTCCGGTGGGATGGGGGTGTCGGGGTGGGGGTGTCCAGGGGGGTGAGAAGTGTGTCCACATGGTTGGGGTAGTCTAGGGGGAAGGGGAGTCCAGGGGGAGTGGGCGGGATGTC